>OY728156.1:850197435-852697435 GCA_963277665.1 Viscum album | reverse complement strand
ATACCAAAAAATCTCACCTAAAGACACACGGTCCACCACATGTCATAACATCACATTTATATTGAGGGCCATTGAGATTTTGTTAACCAAATCCCATGAATATCACCAACTCTTGGAATATAGAGTGGGGGAGATCATTTCATAATCCATCCATAATCCCACATGGATGTTGGTAAAAACATAGCCAATGAATTTGGTGTCATCACATGGTACATGATTTTGTTGGGGAGTGTATAGAGATCATAAGGATTATAAATTATATATGCATATAGCATCACAACATAAAATCCCCAACTAATGGGTTCACAAAAAATGCATTAAACATCTCATATGAACCTATACTTCCACTATGACAGCTAAAAGAAGAAACCTACAGAATAAAACACTTGATATAATTCATATTTATTTCATTTATTCTATTTAATCTATTACCCTTACTTTTCGTTACGAACCCCTACCATTGAAATATGAACCTTTTTTTATAAATTCCATAATTTTATGAAAAAAAATTATTCTTATAAACCCAAAATCTCTCATTCAATTATTTTGATTAAAATTAAAATATTAAATCAATTCCAGGTACTCGGTTTCATTACAAATTATGCTACAAGAATAAGAAACCACCAAAGTACCACTTTTAAATTTTACTACTACCACCATCATATCCATAGTGTACAACACCACCATATCCACTATCAAATCCTAACCTCATAATCCCATACCCACCACCATAACAACATCCCTGCATATCACATCCACTTCCCCCTCAAACATCACAATAATTCCCCCTCCCTTTCATCACATCATCACAACCAAGATACAACACAAAAATATATCCAAAAACATATAATTTAACAGAACAAAACATTTTATGGATTGTTTATAGTGGATTTCATTTAATTCAACTTCATTATTTGGAGGAGTTTTTACAAAAGTAACAAAACCGTTGGAAATTCATTTAAATATGTTAATATAAGTGGTTTACAATTTGTTTATGGTGGTTTTATAAAAAATCAAAAAATATTAGTATCAAAACAAATATGAAAAGGAACAAAATGACATGGACTACCATGGTGTTCAGTGAAATAAAAAACATTAATAATCTGAATATCTCCATATCAAAATGATATAAAATATTATGATGCATTCCCTTTGACATTTCCATTTATTTTCACTCCTTTTATTATCTATTTTTATATGTATTCAACTATATTTACCTAAGACATAATGAGTAACTATTACTGCACGATACATAAAAAAATGTACAACAGACCCCCCAACCTAGACGAAATAATTATTACATACTCTCATTAAACCAAAAAATTGGGGTGCATGATCATGATGAAACTGACTCTAAATAATTGGAAACCAAAAGTAATGTATAATCACATACAATGGAAAAAACATTAAATCATTTGATTTCTAGATATATAAATTTAGAATGATCGAATAAAAGATATTTTCATTAAAAAATTTATTTATGAAACTAGCAGATTTTGATATTTGTTCTATTTCCCCCTAAATTCGTATGTCTTTAAATCCACATTTTTTAAACATTAAAAATGTCTCAAAAATTTATTAAAAATGATTAAATGTATAATAACATATTAAATTTATTTAAAATCATTAAAAATGTTATTAAAATATTTTCTATCAATGAAACATGAAAAATAGAAATTATGTATATTTTGAAAAAAATTGGAAGTAATGTAAACTACTACCACAAGGCTGCCACAATCTGGGAGCATCTATAAGAACTCCACCACCAGGGTTCCAACTCTAGGATACCGACCCAAGGCACAAAAATTATAATGAAACTTCAATTCATTTATATATAAGATACCACCACATCTGTACCACTGCTAGAATTCCCCCAGAATAGTTCCAGACCCAGGCTTCCCCTGCTAGGGTGTTATCAGCAAGATGATATATCATCATAATGACCAACCTCTAAAATGAACTACCATGAGAAATTAATTAAAAATAGATTGACCTAAAACTATATTGACCTAAAAAAATAAATAACATATGACTAGAATGACCAACCACCGGAATTGACCAACCTCCAAACTAACAAACCGTAAGAAATGATGTACTGCAAGAATAACTTAATGGTGGAAATGAAATACTGGCAGAATGTCCTAATACAAAAAATGACCTACCCATAGAATTATATATATATATCAAAAAATTAACTACATTCATAATGAACAACCATCAGAATGAACAACCACACAAAATTACCTACCACTAAAATGATATACTATCAGAATGACATTGTTTTCCACAAAACACCTCTGAATTCCCCATAACACCTCTATAATCTATTCATAAACAATATAATAGGATATTTTATCTAGTATATTACATCTAATTACTCAAAATAAATTATTATCGATAATGAAAATGTGAAGGAAATGATAATAGGGGCCTAAAAACTAACTCATGAGATACCTCTCAAGTTTCGTGATATAATCAAAACAAAACAAAAAGAAGGAAATATAAGTGTAATAATACACAATAAATTAATAAAATATCACATGATAGATAGATATCAATGAATTAATACATCTAGAAAACTGCCAATATAACCAAACTACACTCCCTAGAAGATACCACTCAAACTAAGAAAACCACATACCTAGAATTGAAAAAATCATCATGATATTTAAATTAAACAATTATTAGAAAAATTTCGTTTCAACTCAATCATCATTCATTGTTTTGAACAAGTTCATTCTATTCAAAACCACACTTAATTTAAATATATTATTAATTTAAATTTTCATAAATAACAAAATCACTTAATTGAATTAGAATTTAGTTAATTATGTTTAACCCCAATAAATTAAAACCCTTAACAATCCCACGCCCTTTTATTTCAAAAATAATCATTAAATATATTTTTCGAAAACATATTCCCGTTATTTATACTTTTTTTAAAAGATTAAAATTTGACATAAGACCTGAAATGTCAAAAAATAAGGCATAATGTTAGAACAATCCATTTTAGACAATTGTAAAAAATCTAAACATTCCAAAAAAATAATATTTTCTGGGACCATACCCATGAAAATTTTCCCTTAACATTTTCCTAATAATTCAAGTACTAATGTCAACATAGAAATTTTTTTATCCCACATATAAATACAATAGAACTCATCAACCAAACAATGATATCATTAACTTTGGGCAGTATTAACACCCCCACATGGTTTTTAAACATGTCTAAATATAATTTGAATTGATCCAAGAAATGGTTTTCCTTTTAACATATGTTTAATTACATAACACATGATATTAACATAAGTTATTGAAATGTAATTATCGAACATATATATTATAACATTCAAACTATGATTTAGGTGTCGTAGAGAAGCCCATATTCAATAATATAATTATCTTACAAACAAATTTTTTATTAAATGAATGAAATTAATTGAATAGCCTTTTTTTGGGAGTTGGTTAATTCCATGAATATAAACACATCACAACACAATGAAAAACTTTTTACCACAAAAATCACATGTGTTTGAAATCACACACCACCACCACCGCACAACAAACCAACATACCAAAATCACAATAAAAAATATACAATATACATTTCACAAATCCATATCAACTGATCATGTTACGATATGAAAATAACCACCTGTTTCACATAACAACATTATTTATCTCATCATCTACAAATCCTCAATAGATGAAAACCACTACCATCAGACACAAATTCCAAATCAAAAAAATCAATTAATTATCTCTCTCATGTAGTGATATTATCCCCTTTGTGAAACATTGACACATATTCATGGTTTTAATAACATAAAAGAATAAAATCTCTCAATTAGGGATCATGTTTCCCCTTGTTAATATAAATTATGTTTTTAATCAAAAATAACACAAGGAAAAAAATAATACCCACAAAAATTATCATCACATTCCATCTTTTATAATTATTCTTGTTTTAATATAACTTTACCTCATTATTTAGAATTTTTATTCTAAAAAAATATCAAATTTTCTATGGGAAAACATTACCTTACCCATATATAAGTGATTATATATTAAATGGATGTTGATATTAATTAAATATTATCATAAAGGGTATCATAATCCATGATTATCACTAGAAAAAAAAATGTATCCAACAATAAAATTTTCTTTAGAATAGTCTGATAAAATTTCAATAGAAACATAATAATACACCCTTATCCTAAATTCTAATTTCAATTTCATTTCCAAGGGATCACCATGTCATTAATAAAAAAGTATATTATATGTGGCATTTTAAATGATTAATATACACACACATCATTTCACACAACATGTTTACTTTGTTTAAAAATTAAATTCACGATTCATATTGTGATGAAGTTAATACACTTAAAAATTCAAATGATATTTTTTTACATTCATAAATAATGTGCATAATTAAATTAATCTTTTACAAATACCACATTATGTTAAAAATATAACAGTACGAAATGAATTATAATCACAAAATTGAAACATGGGATGTTATATTACAATGATTCACCTTTTATCCTACTCATCCTAAACATTAATTAATCATTACATTTCTCTAGAAAGAAAACAATATATATTTAAATAATATTAAAATTATTCTAATTCTATATTTAAATACAATATACTAATCATGCTACATGCTCATTAATTAAATACTACAATTTCAATAGTTACAACAAAATCCTTTCTGCATTATTCATTCATCCCATAATAAACTCATTAGGAAATAAAATTTAAGGAAATTTTATTTCAGAATTGAAAATTATTATTAATTAAAAATAAAACTTTTACTCTTTTAATGATGTTTAAGTCACAATAGGTAACCAAAAATCATGTTTATCAATTTCCAAAAATTTATAATTAAATGTTACCAGAATTTCAACCATTAAAAACACATAAAATATATGGTAATAGAAGAATTATAGAACTGTAATCATGAAAAAATATTGAGAATGTTATTATTGACATGTTCTAAAAATTTAGTGTGATTCTAAATATTCAATACTATTAATGTAATAAAATCAAAATTTAACGGTCCAAAATCATGTTTTACAATGAATTCATAACACATGCTGATGATGAAATAGAAACGGAGAGGAACACAAGGAATGCTAACTAACATAACCATAATACATCTTAGAATGATTTAAATTTTATTTATTATATCATGAAAGTATAAAAAAAATTCTAGGTAACATGAATCAGGAGGAAATTAATAATTAAATAGGTTATTGACAAGAAAATAATGAAAAAAATTCACTGAAAAATTCAATCATATGAAAAAGTAGATGAAATGATATATATTTTATGGAAGTAAATAAAATGAATTACATGATAAAAATGATATAAAATGAAATGAATCAATACATTAATTCTTTTATAATATTTTTTATAATTATATCATTCCTCTAACCCATAATTTAACTCCTTCCAATAAAATTGTATGATATATTCAACAGACAATAATAGATCATCGAAAACCAAAATAGGGACCAACATATAGAAACTGACATAAAATTAAATTTATTTAATTAAATACGTTTATATATTAAAAAAACACGATTCAATATCAATAGAAATCACTCTTGATGCATGTACCACACCTAATAATGTACCCTACATGAATTTCCATCCAATATGTTCGTTCATTTTTCTTAGTGTCCTATCATTATACCATAACGGGGCCTAAAATCTCATGTACTATCCAGTATTTTCATGTATAAGACATGCACCAATATCGCCTGAAATCATTTCCCTACCAACCTATGAAATCATCATCATGTCTAACTACATACATTATCCTATCCCCTAATAATAAAACATGATACCACTCATTCATGACCCCCTACATCAAAATATATTGTAGTGAAGGGATTGTGATAATGACCCTTAGGCCTTCTCTCCCACTGACCCGGGGATGGATACTAGCACTAAGTGTATGAAAATATCATAAATGAAACTTATTAAACTCAATAATAATATTGGTTATTAAAATCTGATAATTGAAATGTACAAATAACATTAAATATATATAAATTTAAACCCGAAATCCATTCCCTAATGCATGTATAAATAAAAAAGATACCAATAAATTACTCCAATGTAAATAAAAATAATAATAAAAATAAAGTAGCGTCATAAAAAACATCCAATGGTTAAAGATATTAATGTCAAAAAAAGTCTAGGAAGTACTCCTAGAAAACAAAAAGTAATTTTATATAAATAGGGTGATAATGCAAGGATATATAACAGAAAAACTAATGTCCCTCATGCATATTTGAAAAGATCATCTATTGTATCTATATTTTAATAATAGGAAAAAAATGAATATACATGTCAACTAACAAAAACCCATCCTCACATAGCCTCCTTCAATAAATACAAATCCATTTATAATAATATAATATGAACTATATCAATAAAGGCTAACCTACAACTATTTTCCATTGATATTTCTCTCATTCACCCCATCGATGTACATCTTGGAACCCCTACCTTTTCCAAATAACATCAAATCACATAACATACATTCTACGGATAACTAGTCAATCACATCACATCACATCTCATATATAGTGTATTATGGTATCATTAAAATTAAGGAATGAAAAATCATTCTCTCATCCTAAAATCCACAAACCCCACTGTAATCCAAATCATCACATCTCTCCAAAATACACTAGGTAAATAAAATATAATATCTAGTATAGTAGGGTATCATCAACATGAGGTTCATCAGCCACGTTTTCTCTTCAGACAATGCATGACCCCCACCATAATCCATATCATTACATCTCTGCATAAAATACATGGGATGTAAAATCTCATCACATAAAATATAGACTGTGGATATTTTAATTTTTCTCCCATTCTTACCATTCATATCACTAATGCTAGGAAGTTGCAATGGGGATGTGTGGGTTGATATCCATCCATCCTCCAATCGTTATGTCAGAAAAAACACCCCCAAGACATTTGGTGTCAGAACGTAGTGCTCAAAATGGGTTGGTCATGTATAGAAATCACATAGAATATAAATCTTATATACATATAGTGTCATAGAACACATTAATAACTGACCCCATACGTCCCAAAATTAGTTAATTCAATTAACATTCCTATTATAAAACATTTTCATGGATTTAGTTCCATTACTACTTTGGAAACTAGTGTAACTGACACTATCACATCCCTACTGGAGAACGACACAAAAACATTCATAACCACCCACTTCAATTCTATACCACAACCAACATTATAAACCCATAAGAAACTTCACCACCACAACCATTATATCCATATTATATATCACATCATGTTCCCACGCTGAGTTGAAAATAAATCTACCACACATGAATTAAATCACCATAGCAAAACCAAAACACTCAACATTATCCAAAAACATGTCAAAACACATAGAAAATTATTTTCAAGTTTAGGAATATAATATTTCATTTAATTAAAAATCAATATTTGGGGGTTTTATCATAAAAGAAAAAAAATAATAGGGCATCCATTTCATTAACCAAATACAAATAAATAACCCTTTATTTATAGTGGTGTTACAAAAAATCATACAACATTGTTAAAAAAAGAAATCCAAAAATCAGGGGATACCAAAATCCATAGTATTCATTAATACATTAAACAATTATAATCTCAACATAAAAATATCAAAATTGAGTAAAATCATATGAAGTATTCACAAAACCCTTTCCATTTCATTTAAATTATTCAAATATATTTTTTATGACGAATTGGGATATATTACTTTGATATGAAATGGGTAACCCATCATGCAAGATACATATATAAGTGAAATGAGGGACCACCATCCTAGAAGAAATAATCATTTTACAAAATCGTTGATGAAAAAATATGGGTGTACATATAAGAGGAAACTGCCAATATAAAGAACTCAATCCCAAGATGGAAATAAGGCACCATAAATCTAAGGGAAAATTCCATATAAACTATTAGGCTCTAGAGAAATAAATCTAGAAAAAATGGATTATATTATGTTTTGAAATATTAGATCTGAGACTAGTATAATTTGATATGTGTTAGTTTGTACATTAAAGTAATATATCATTAAATCCAAATGATTTAAACATTTTAATGGTCTCTCACCATTCTAATTATTGATTATATGATTAATTTCATTTAAAAATAGATTCCAAACTCATTAACCTAGAAATTAAAACAATATTTCATAATGAAAATACCAAAATACAAATTCTATATTTTTTTGGGAAATATAGTAACATTGTTCACTACCATCGTAAGGCTTCCATTGATTAGGCGCCATGGATCATCATCCACAACCAGGGTACCACTACAAGGAATCTACCACCAAGGTGTGACCACCATTCTTCCACCATGACATTGTAACTAATAGAATTTACTAAAAATGGTCACTCTATTATGGTATACATAATAGATAACAATTGAAAATCATAAGTCTGAAGGGTTATATCAGACCCACCAATCCATTTTTAATTTATATAATTAGAAAAATACATATATATGAGTGTTGAACCAGAATATTTTTTAACTATTAATCAACAATCCCATGATATAGTAGGACTTTTTATACCATGGTTATACTACATCATTATCTCACAAAGAATAATCTTATGAATTCAATGGATATATCATACCCACCCATCCATTGATGATAAAACCTATATATGTGTATGATTTTGAACGTTGAAACATTCATAATTCCATTATATCAATATAAACAAATATATAATGAATTATATTAATTAAATATTTTATATGACATTTGTGTATGACATACACAAAAATAAGGTGTATAATATTATTAGATAATATTCCTAGTCAATACAAAGAAACATTAAATGACTCTATAATTAATGAAAAATTATATTTATATGCGAACTAAATATTTTATTTGATAAAAAATGAAAATTGTGCTCTACATATGAAGTGTTTTATTTTAAAGTTCAATAATTTAAAAAATGGAATAATAATTTGTTTTGAAAACATTAAATTCATATACAGGATGGTAATTTTAAAAAATTAATGACGATATCGGGGTAATGTGTTTGTAATGAAATCATTATAATTGTTATTACCTCCATAAATTTTTCTGTATTCTCATTTTAAATATATAATAATCCATATGAAATATATTTAATAATATAGATTTCAATCATTAGAAATTGTATTCATATATTGTTGAAAATGATTCAATGAAAAATATACCCACTTAAAATGAATATATAAGGTCATTTCTATAGAGAAATATAATTTCTTCCAAATTTTAAACCATGATGGTATAAACAAGTAATAATATTTTTAAAACACTAGAAACCAACGTATAGAAAAATTGAATGTTATTTAGAGTGTTATAAAATGTAATATATCCTAATCGAATCAGATAAAATAAAAAATATAAATCTTTCAATACTGATTTGAAAATAAAACCTTATATGATTAGTAATTATTGAAACAAAATCACATTAATGATAATTACAAAGATGGATAGTTAAATTCCATGAATTTGGATGATAATTATTTATGAAATACGTGAATTTTCTTGAATCCAAAGATAGTTCAATATTTTAGGTGTAAAATTATAAATTTTTATTCTTCCATGACTGCACAAACAAAATATTCATAGAATAATTTACTTATGGGGTCAATCCTATGAAGTGAAGGAATGAATAGGGAAAACATTTGACCAATTATTATATTTCCATAATTTTTTAAAATTAAATGACCAATTAAATGATAAAAATAAAAATAATAAAAATTGGATATAATAATTGAAGTTGGGGAACTTCTATCTAGGGGCGGTTTTTACTAAATAAATAAAATTAAATTAAAAAACAATAATAATAAACATCCATGCAATCGTTGAATGTATTAAATATTAATTTTGTTGATTATTTAGCAATGAAAATTTAATCGTGAATTATGTGACATGAAAATTAAAAATAACTATCCTTTATTTGGTTGACTGTAGTGCACTAGAATAGTTTGATTTTATATAAATTGGTCAATTATATCAAATCTGATGGGGTTAATTCTTTATTAAATACACTTTTCAGTGATATAAAGGTAATTAAAGATGGATGATAATCCTAATTCAACACTTATAATATCTATTTATTGAATTATTTAAAGTTATAACAAATCATGACATACACCCCCTTTAAAAAATATCTCGTCTCCACTGTGGGTAAATCCCGTCATCATATGGTGATATCCTATAATAAAAAATACTAAAATACATAAAATATTGAATATAAATGTTATATTGAAAGAGGTATATTTAATTAAAAACATAAAACAATTTAGAAATAAATAAATTGGTAAACAGATTTAAAAAATAATTAACTAAACATATTAGATGTAGTTGAAATAAAAACCATTTTATCCAATACATACTTAATGATATAGAAAAACATGAATTAAAATCATATATATGACAAAAAAGACTCAATAATAGAACTATTGTGGTTGGTTCTTAGATGAAAATCATATATCCCTTCGATTTTTATTTATTTTTGAAATAATTATATTTTTATAGTGTTTCGACTCACTCTAATGGTTCACTAGTCAATATAACAATAAATCCACCGATAATATAAGATAAATATATTTCTAAAAAATGGTTATTTATTTAATTCACATATTTAATGGATAGATTTCATCCTTGATGTGTCATTGTAATGCCCTGAATCTAGTTACCCAGAGTCGGTGAATTATTACATAACATGGAATGATCACAAAAGATCATGTCTCGAATGACTGATAAGTTTTGTAGCCTTGGAAATATTCGAGTGATTCATATGTTTTACATTAAATTATAAAAATAAAAACTAAAACAACATAGCCTCCATATTCCACACTCATATCATTTAGAATATCCATGAAGGTCAGTCATAATATAATTCTTCACATCCTTGGCAAAATAAAACTTAGATAGGGGTGAGCTCATAATCGTAGTAAGGATAACTATATAGCAGAATCATTTATAAATAAGCGTACACATTTAAGGAAATGTAAGACAAGAACAAAATCCTTTTAAATATGAACTTATGAATATTATGGGAATTATAAAATCAAATAATGACATTTAATTATTCACATTGATATTCAACTAGTCAAATAATAACATTTATTATCAATAGCCACTTTCATAATGATGGAATGCATAATACGAAACATCATAACCACAAAGTCAATGCCTTGGGGGATGACTACAAATATGATTTTCAATGCCTTGTTCTAAGTCATTAGTTTGTCTAATGATACCTACCGATGCATCGAAGATCTATACCCGGCAACACCCATCACTTATTAAGTCGAATACATTCCTTATATGAAAAGGTTCAAACATAACATAAAAATTCGTACTAAAAGTTGCATCTGAAATGTCAATAAATTCACCATAAACCATGAATAGTGTGAAAATAAAACATCCACAGTCAAACATATCTCAAAAAGTTAAACACACTATGGATGTTTTGTATTATAATTAATCAACTTCAATTAATCCTAAAATACAACAAAATATGTTGACATGGATGAATTCAAATCATTTATCATAGAAATATCTCATTCTATTTTAAATTCAATTAAAATGCATATATTTATAAAATAAAACATTTATTTTGAAAATATTCTTATAATATTGTAATGAAATCTTCAGTGATGTTATGGATGCATAAAATAGACACACCCTCCATATAAGTTAAAAAACATTCTTACCTTAATTTTTTCGAAAAGATCATAAGGTACCTTCTTTGGAAAACGATGTAAAGATTCCATTCAAACCATTTTATAAAAATTTAAAAAATTGTATAAATGAAATTAAGACATAGTATAAAATATAGTAAATATGTTTTGGAATACATTTTTAAGAAACATGGAAGTGGTTGATAAAGAGGTCCCAATATATAATTACGTAAAAAAAGTCTCAGATAATAAATAGATCGTGAAATTAACAATTACCTCGTACTTTTTATTGGTCGAGGGTATTTTAATCTATTTTATAATAGTTAAATCATTGTTATTAAATTATACAAGCCCAATATACATAAATATGATAACAGGTATGATATTCTAATATTGCATTGTTAATCATATTTCACTAGTGTCATCGTTTCAGGTGTTAATTGATTCATTTTCCTTTATATGTTTTGTAACATAAGTAATGCTTGTTATTGATAGGATGTATATTTTTTATATTTAGAATGATATTATTTCTTTAAGAATTATTTTTAATCGTAAATTGAAAATTATTCTTGAATGGATATGATAAAGAATTAATCTCATCACATTTGGGGAGACGATAATCCGTACGTACGCACAAACAACAATATCATTCGTTTGATATTAAAATCATATATAATATTATGGTATATAATATATACAGAATCATTATCATGTTATATTTACTTATTTACATCATTTATACACATTATTATACCCATCCAAATGATGAAGTGTTTCAATAACAAACTACACCACGCCGTGGAGATGTTAATCCGTACGTACACGCGTATGGTGACTTTGGCATTTATAGGATGGATGTAATAATTAATATGGTTGTGCAATTTTTATAATTAATCAAAGTATATAGAATATACTGGAGTTATTATTTTATAATTGAACCAAACAATAAAGTGGAAGTGGAAGAACAAAAGAACTTAAAAGAGGTGATGAAATATTTACCTATTTTTAGGGTTCTTCATTATGATTTGATCAAAAGTAATACATAAGATGGATTCCTGACTAATGGAAGGACTCTAGGATGAAGGGAGGATAGTTGGGAGGATATCTGATATGTGGTTGGCTGAGCCAAATGGAATTGAAATTGTGAATTTTAGGGAAGGTGAAGTTCGCTTTTATAAGAGGTGTGAGGGGCACCTTAGCAAAATATTGAAATATTATTTTATAATAAAATATATTTTGTTTTATAATGGCTCCAAAATAAATTATTTAAAGGGTAATGTGGGGATGGTTCGAAACTCATTCAGCCAATAACTTTTAGATAGGTTTGGGTCACTATTTTAACCTTATCTTGTAGATTTAACTCTTAGTTATATAGTTTGACATTTACCATGTATATTTGTATTCTTAAATTATATGGTTAATAAACATACTATAAACATCCATGATAACCCCAAGTGGTTCATTAATGATACAACTAACATTATTTATGTCCGTTGTCTTAACATTAGATTTTTAGTATTATTATGTCAAACAATAATATTGTATTTTTTAAAGACTCATTTATGTCAATTTTGACATTATTTAATAATTGAATTATATTAAAGTTCTAACAACATTATTAATTAAAAATAAATACATTAAATCCACTCTAAAATATCATATTAATAAATAAAAATAATTAAATTCATTAAAAGTCTCAAATTTGATTTATTTTGGATATTTATAATATCAATTATTTTAATCTTTCAGTAATATGGTAATTTCTGCATCATCATTGTGTCATAAATAAATTTAATTATTTAATGAATAAAAATTATAAATAAAATAGCATTATGTAGGAAATAGTTTAATATTTTAATGAATATTTATAGTTGAATTTATATTGTGTGTAACCCACTATTAAAAATGGTTTAGTTATTAAACATTGAATATAACTCTTTTAACTCTTCATTAAATAAAATATTAATAAATGTCCTAATCTAATCCAAGTGGACCAAAGAGGATCATGTTTTACTCCTATGTTTTTTTGGTCAAATTATAGATATCCAATAGAATTAGGACATGTGTTAGGGTAACAATAATATAATTTGTACCCGTAATAACCCTATTTACTTTTAACCGTGGTAAATAAAATTAAAAAGTTACTATTCACCAAAAAATATTTTCATCCTATTGAAACACAATTTACATACTAATATCAACTGTTTCTCTGATATTATTGAAATTAAACACACAGAAGCGGTAAAATTTAGTGTTATACAAATTTCCAAATGCTCATAGGAGGTGGGTAAAAGACGGTAAAATGTTCGATAAAATTATATATATATATATATATATATAAACATATTATATAATAACTCCAATGAATTACGTTAAAAATATATAGGTATAGTGTATATTTTCTTATCTAAAATAAATTAAAATAATAATTAATTATTTAATTAAAAATTTGGTTTTAAATAATAATTAATTATTTAATAAAAAATTTGGTTTTAAATAATAACTCAATGTTTTCCACTTTTCGTAAAAAATTTATTGTTTTTAGAAAAATACCAAAAAATCACCCTAAGCTAATTTCAATATTCTGAATCCAAAAATGAAGTCCATTTTAAAAGATAAATTTTATAAAATTTCAAAAAGTTTGTATAACTTTTCAAAACAGCTAGTTTGATTAGTCTCGATGTGTTTGAATCTCGTTGTAGCATACAATGCAAGCTATAGAATTATTTAAAGGGAAACGTACCATGGAAGATTGGGGTGTTACATTCTTCCCTCGTTGAAATAAAATTTTCCACAAAATTTCTAGAATATTATTGCATTAAAAGATCCAGGTGGTTCTTCATCATAAGTTTCTAGGTTTCCCACGTTGCCTCTTCCATCTAATGGATTCCTTATAGAACTTTTACCAGACGAGTCGTCAGGTTTCTCAGCACTTGCTCTCTAGTATCAAGAATGTTGATAGGCTCTTCATAATAAGACAGATCAGGTTCTAGTTAAAATTTTTCATAGGTGAGTACATGTGTTGGGTCAGGCATGCATTTTCTCAACAGTGATACATGGAACGAATCATGAACTTTGCAGGGAGTTGGCGGTATTACCAATTTGCAAGCTATAGCCAAAATTAATTCTTGATTTTCGATAGGTCAAATGTACTTGGGACATAGATTAACCTTCTTACTAAATCGTATAATTCCATTCCATGGAGATAACTTCAAAAAAACATGATCTACTACCTGAAATTACAAATCCTTCCTTTGGTTGTTAGCATATCTCTTCTGCCTACTTTGTGCTGTTTTGACGTGGGTTTCCATAAATTTCACCTTTTCCATCATTTCCCCAACAAGTTCTAGGCCTATGAGTTTTCTTTCACCAACATCATCCCAACAAGTTGGTTTGCGAAATATCTTTCCATATAATGCTTCATACGGTGCCATCTGAATACTTGAATGGAAGCTATTATTATGGGGAAATTCTACCATAGGTAAATATTGATCCCACATACCTCTAAAGTCAAGTGATTAATTTCTCAACATGCCTTATAGGGATTTAGTAGTCTGTTCTGATTTGTCCAACAGTTTGATTGTGGTAAGTAGTGCTCAAACAAAGTTCAGTATAAAAATACATCTGATTACTTTTTGAGAATCATGATGTAAAATGGGGATCACAATCAGAAAAAATCAATAGGGGTACACCATGGAGTATTACGACTTCATTAATATATCGTCTCTCTAACTTTCAATTATTTAATCTTCTCTTACAGAATGAAAATGTGATGACTTGGTAAGACGATCAACAATGAGCCATATATCATCATCCCTTATAGGGGTCTTTCATAGCCCCATGGAAAAGTCCATCGTAATATTATACAATTTAAATTCAGGTATGGTAAGAGGTTGCACGAATTCTCCATGTTGTTTCCTTACAGCTTTCACTTGTTGACAAACCATACATCGTGACAAAAAATCAACAATCTCCATCTTCATGTTGTCCAACCAAATATTTTCCTCCAAATCTCTATACATATTAGTGCTACTAGGGTGTATACTGAAATTGGAGCTATGAGCATCATCTAAAAATTCTTTTTTCAGATCAGGTATATCAGGAACACAATGTCTCTTCCCAAATTTTAAAATCCTATCTACATATTTGAAGTCACTAAATCTCTCGTCATTAATATCATTAAAATTATTTGAAAACTCTTCATCATTAGTCTGAGAAATCGTTATCCTATCCAGTAAATATGGTTTGGAAACCATATGAAAAATTATTGATGTTTCACCTTCCATCGTTATTCCCATATCCATGTTTACTGGATACATGTATATAGGATCATTTTCAACATTATTCTTGTTCAAAACTTCATGATCCTTTCTACTAAAAACATCTTCCTCCTTAGTTGCTTTCCCCGAGTGGTAGTGTAGAGTGAAATACTAATCCTTGAGTAGATTAAGCCATCGACTTTGCCTCATGTTGAGTTATTATTGTGAGAACATTTACTTTAAACTCTTTCGATCAGTATAATTCCCACATTTTTCACCATAGAGACAGTGTCTCTATATCTTCAAAGCAAATATTACAACTGCTAACTCAAGATCAAGAGTAGAATATTTTTGTTCGTGAATTTTTAGTTTCTCTGATGTATAGGAAATAACTCTCTCATTTTATAGAAGGACACAACCGATTCATTTCTTTGAAGCATCACTATAAATAAAAAACCCATCATTCCCCAATAGTAGTGTTAATATAGGAGCATTAACTAACATTATCTATAGTTCTTCAAAACATTCTTCACACTATTTTGTCCAAAAAAATTTAACCCCTTTACATGTGAGTATTTTTAACAGGTTAGCCAACTTGGAAAAATACTACATGAAACGTCGATAATAACCTGAAAAACCAATAAAATAGCATAGCTTTGTTATACTCATTGGTTCAGGCCATTCATGGAATTCCTTGTTCATTAATGGATCAACAGAGATACCATCCTTAGAGAAAATATTGCCATGAAAAGAAATCTCTAGAAGCCATAATTCACACTTTCTAAATTTCCCAAATAATTCATTTCCTCACAATGTCTTTAGAATAATGTGTGATTTATTTTCACAATCTTCATAGATTTGGGAGTATACTAAGATATTATCAGTAAATAACACTACAAATTCATCAAGATATTCTTTGAAAACCGTCTTCATTAGATCCATGATGATAGAGGGTACATTAGTCAATTCAAAAGGCATTACTGTATTCTCATAATTCTCATACCTGGTTTGAAATTAATTATTCAGAATGTCTTCCTTTTTTACACACAACTGATGATATTTAGATCAACGGTCAATCTTTGTAAAATATTGAGCCCCATGAAGTTGGTCGAATAAATCATCAATGCGAGGTAGGGAGTACTTTTTCTTTATTGTTATACCATTATTCTATATGTAGTCAATGCACAACCTCATAGATCCATCTTTCTTCTTATCATAATGAACATGGTCTCCCCATGAAGAAACAGTCGGGAAAATAAATACCTTATTACTATATTCCTCTAGTTGTTTCTTTAGTTCTACTAATTCCACAGTGGCCATTCTATAATGGGTCTTCAATATGGTCCTTCTACCAAGAATTAAATCATTGGAAAACTCAATTTCCCATTCTAGAGGATGTCCAAGTAAATATTAAGGAAACACAACGACATATTATTTCAAAATAGGTATGCCCTCTATTCGAACATTCCATTCCTCACACACAGTTATTAAATTCTCTTCTTCCCCAATAATTGAATTTAGTTAAGCTACTCAGGGTTGATCTAGATAAGAATTAGGTGGTGAAATTTATTCTATAAAGATAAGGTACTATATATCATCATCAACAATTGTAACCTCCTTCTTATTAAAATATATTTTCTCAATGTGGTCTGAAAGCTAATCCATACCAAAAATTATATCAAATTCAATCATGGGTTTGACGATGAGAAAGCAGATAAAGAAAATTTATTTTCCCTAATGGGAACTGATTCACAAAACTTTGTTGCAATGATACTTACCATAGTTGTATTGACTAACAACTCCCTTGTTTTTTCAAATTAAATATATATAATTTTCATAGAAAACTAGGAAGATATGAAACAATGCGATGATCCAGAATAAAATAAATCATTTTCTAAACATGAGGAAACCAATAATTTACCTGTGATCATGTGTTTTGGAGAATCAACCTCAGTAGTAGTGATATCATAATCTTGAAATTGATCCCTTGGCCTTTTATAAGGTAAGTTTCTTTGGTTATTAGGAAATTCATTTTCATAATTCCCCCTTTCTATACAATTGTATAATTCAAAATTGACAGCCTCATTCATCCCCTTTCAATTGCAATATTGGTGTCTTTTTTACCACACTTGTAATAGAATCCCATTCCCTTCAAGAAAGTACCAGAGTGTTTCTTCCCACATTTACTGTAAAATGGATATTAAAATTTTCCCTTCTTCTCCTTATTTCCATTCTAGAGTGTTCAATAGATCTCTTCCTCTCTTACATTTCATTAATGTCGTAAGACTTAGAGAATTCCTTTTCGGTCTTGATATCACAGGAAACAATATATTCATATGTCAAGAAGGATCATTAGACTAATGCTCGACAAAGAAATGGTTTTAACCCATTAATGAATCGATCAATATTACTCCTTGGGTTATGTATATAATTTGATGTATGCTTTGCTAACCATGTAAAGTTAGCCTCATACATTGCGACATTCTCATCCTCCTTTTGTCTCAAACTCAGAAATTGACTTTCCATATCTGCTCGATTTTCATGAGGATTGTATTTTTCTATGAAAATATCATTAATCTCCCTCCATACAAAATTTTATACTTCATTATCTTCCTTTTTGTTTTGAATCAATAACCACAATTGATCTGAATTTCGTGTGAGGCAATAAACTACCCTAAAAACCTTTCCCCTTTCACTACTCTCCAATGCGTGAAATATTTTCTATAAGGAATTTATCCCTTACTTAGATACTAATGGATTTTTAATCCAATTAAATGTTGGTCATTCTTGCATCATGGAGTGGTCTATCATTGATCCTCCACGTTGTGGATCAGGGTTCTCCATACGTGTATTGTTATTTTTCAAAACCTGAGTGAGTTGTCCCAGTATGGTGATAAGTTGATCAGCACCAGTTATTTGACCAACTCCAATATAATTGTCTTGATTGTGAGGGAAATTAGTACATGGATTAGATGCATTGATATGGTTTCCATTCATTCCACTAGGTTCTATTTCTAAAAAATTGCATAAATTAGATTAGTTTATGAATCTAAATACATAATTCCATACTTGTAAAATACATTACATAAAATGAACAGTTTGTGGATATAATCTATATTCATATAAATTTTTTCTTTGAAAATATATATACTCCTAATCCCATCATAATGGTTTGTAATAAAAATGATAATTATCCTCAGTGTATCTCCTGAGAGTGTCGTAACCAAGAGTGCGGCAAGGCCTGCTGTCATAATCAAGAGTGCGGCAAGGCCCGTTGTCGTGCACCAGTTCCCGTTCATGTCTAGCTAAAATTGGTGTTTCCAGGTTTTCCCCCTAGGTACATCTATGCCAGATCTGCCTCTACCTACTCATATCCAGACCACGATGTATTTCACTGAAAATTCAAAAAATATCTACAATACCAAAATTCTATGAAGTTATTCTATACTAATCTTCAAATTCTATCTTAGGATAATGTGCACTAATAAGAATTTTTTGAAATCTAGCTTACAAGGTTTGTACTATACTTCCTCTGATACCAAATATAATGTCCCAACCCCAGTTATCCAGAGTTAGTGCATTATTACATCACATTGTCATGATCATAAAATATAATGTATTGAATGACCAGTTAGATTATTAGCCTTGGTAATACTAGATAAAATCATAAGTATTACATTACATTATAAAATGAAAAACTAAAAAAATAGTTTCTATAGGCCAAACTCATATACCATAGACTATAAATAGAGTTCAGTCATAATATTCATCTTCTCATCTTGGGAAAAAAATAGAAAGGGGTGAGATTAGATGCTCAGTAATGATAATAATATAGCGGAAACATTCATAAATAAGCATAAACATTTAAGGGAATGTAAGACTATAACAAAAGACTTTTAAAATTGAACATCATAATTTTATAGAAAAGGTAAAATCAAATAATCCCAGTTACATATTCACATGGATATTATATTAGTCAAATAATCAAATGCAATAACAATAACCACTTTCATAATGATGGAATGCATAATGCTAGACATAATAACAACATAGTCAACACCTTGTGCAAAGAATACTTATAATATTTTGTCAAGTATTTGTTCCAAGACACTAGTTTGTCTCATGAGGCCTACCTATGCATCAGGGAGTTATAGAGGTCTCCACTCGTCACATACTATGTTCAATACATTCATCACATGAAAATTTTCAAACATAACATAAACATTCATATTAAAACTAGCATTATAAATGTCAATACTTTCACTATAAACAATGAATGGTGTGAAAATAAAACATCCATAGGCAATCATATCACAAAACCTTCAATACAATATTGATATTTTGTATCATAATAAATAAACTTCAATTAATATTTAAATTGATCGATGGATGTTGACATAGATGAAATCAAAACATTTTTTTAGAGAAATATCACATTCTATTTTGAAATCATTTAAAAGTCATATAATTATAAAAGAAGACATTTATTTTAATAATATTCTTATAATATGGTAATGGAAGCTTCGCGGAGGTTATAATTACAAAAAATAGACGCACAAGCTGTATAAGTTAAAAAAACATTCTTAACTTAATTTTGTTTAAAAGGTCATAAGAAACATTACTTGGAAAACAATTGAAGTATTCCATTCAAACCATTTTACAAAAAGTCAAACAAGTGTATAAATGACTTTTACACATTTTATAGTAAATAGTAAAAATGATTTTGAAAACTTTTTGAAGAAACATGTATGTGGTTGATAAAGAGGTCCTAGTTGATAGTTACGTAAAAACAATATCAGATAATAAAGAGGTTGTGAAATTAACCCTTACCTTGTACATTTTCTTGGTCGATGATACATTAATATATTAATTAATATTGAAATCATTGTTATTAAATTATACAAGAACTATATACATAAATATGATATCATATATGATCTTCTAATATTGCTTTGTTAATTATATTTCAATAGTATCATCGTTTCACGTGTTAACCGATTCGTTTTCCTACAAATGCTTTGTTAATTAAGTAATGTTTGTTATGGATATGATTAATCTTATTCACATTAATATTGATATTACGTCATTAAAAATTATTTTTAATCCTCAAATGAAAATTATTCTTGATTGGATACGATGGGGAATGAATCTCATCATTGTGTGGCTACTGTAATCCGTACGTACGTACAAGTGACAATATCATTATTTTGATATTAAAATCATATATAATTGGATGATATATCCTATATACAGAATAATTATCATATTATTGTTATTATTTACATAATTTATATTCGTTATCATACCTATCCAGATGATGAAGTGTTTGAATGACAAACTACACGACGGCGTGTAGAAGGTAATCCATACGAATGCACGTATGGTGACATTGTCATTTTTAGGATAGACAGAATAATGAATATGGTTGTACAATTTTTATTATAAAATCAAATTATATAGAAGATACAAGAGTTATTATTTTAGAATGGAAACAACAAATAAATAGGAAGTGGAATTAGAAATGAACATGAAAGAGGTGATGAAATATTTACCTCTTCTTTGGGTTCTTGATTTTGATTTGATAAAAAGGGCTCATTAAGATTGATTTATGAATAATGTAAGGCATCTAGGATGATGGTAGAACATTTTGGAGTATATATGGGTAGGGTTTGGCTGAGAAAAATGGCTTTGAAGGTGTGAATTTGAGAGAAATGGTAGTGCGCTTTTATAAGAGGGGTTAGGGAACCTTAGGAAAAGATTGAAATATTATTTTATAATAAAATAATTTTAGGTTTATAATAGATAAAAAATGAATAATTTAATTTCTAATGTGGGGATGGGTTGAAAAACTCACAAAAAATAGGTTTTAGACATGTTTGGGTCATTATATTACCGTTATCTTTTAGAATTAACTCTTAGTTAAATAGTTTGACATTTACCATGTCTCTTTGTATTTATATATTATATGGTTAATAAACAACAATAAACATATAGAAGAACCCCATGTGGTTAAATAATGATACATCTATATTTATATAAGTATTTTTTCTGAATCATATATTTTTATGATTTTTATATGAAAAAATAATATTGTATTTTTTTTATAAACTCATTTATGGAAACCTTGACATTATTTTAAAATTGATTTTATTTAATGTCGTAACAACATTATTAATTTGAAATAAATACATTTAATCAACCATAACATGTCATTTTAACCTGTATAATTATTTTAAATCATTAATATTCTAAAAATAGATTTATTTGAATATTTATAATATCAATTATTATAATCATTCAATAATATGGTAATTACCACCTCATCATTATATCATAAATAAATTTAAATATTTATTGTCTAAAAATTATAAATAAAATACCATTATGTGGGAAATATTATTATATTTCTACTTAATATTTTTAGTCTAATTTATATTGTGTTTAACCCTATATTAAATATGGTTTTGATACTTAACATTATATTTAACAGTTTTAACTCTTCTTTAAATAAAATAACAATAAATGTCATAATCAAATCCATGTGGACCCAATGGGTTCATAATTTTTTTTCCTATGGTCGTTTTTTGGTCGAATTATACATATCCAATAGGATTATTACATGTGTTATGGTAATAATAATATCATTTTTACCCATAATTAAACTATTTACTTCTAACCGTGGTAAATAAAAGTAAAAAGATACTATTCACCTAAAATTATTTTCTTCTTAATGAACAAAAATTTACTTAATGATATCAATTTTGTCTCTTGGATTTTTGAAATTCAAATCACATAAGAGGTAAAATTATGTTTTATTCAAATTTGACAAATGCTCCAAGGAGGTGGGTAAAATAAGGTAAAATGATTGATAAAATATTTTATATCTAAACATATAATAAAATTACTCCAATGAATTTCGTTGAAAATATATAGGTATTATGTATCTTTTTTGACATAAAATAAATTAAAATATTATTACTAATTATTTAAATAAAAAGTAGAATTTAAATAATAATTAATTGTTTTTCATTATTCATCAAAAATTGATCATTTTATAAAAATACAAAAAAATCACCCTACGATAATTTCAATATTCAAAATCCAAAAATGAAGTCCATTTTGAATGATAAAATTTCTAAAATTTCAAAAAGTAGGTATAACTATTCATAATGTCTTGTTTGATTGGTCACTGTGTGTTTGACTCTCGAAGTTCTGTACAATTCAAGCTATTGGATTATTCAAATGGAAACGTACTGTATAAGATTGGGGTGTTACTGTAATTGTATGAATAAGTGGTTTTTAGAAATTTTATAATACATGGTGCGACATATGTGTATCTCTACAAACTAGTATAGTTTAATATTCTACATCCTTTTCACATTGTTTAGAACTTGGTTCTTTTTCAAATGCATTGACCAATGCATTGCACCATTCATTTAATTTTTTAACAATTCATTGATAGTGGTATTGGAATAATATGGTATTATACATCTATAAAACCCATAATTCACATCATCTTGATTATATATCATTATAAATTAATCAAATTTCACTAAATTCATTTTATACATGTTCCTTCCAAAAAGTGCATAGAAACTAAATATAGAATAAATTCAAACCCAATTTTATATAAAATATTCATCACAATAAAATTATAAATTATTTAAAAATATTCATGTAAAATAGAGAGATTACATTTCCACACATTGAAACCATTTCTCATCCATGATAAAATTCTCATCTGAAAATATTTCCAATTTTTACATATATATTTCAAAAAGTAATCAATATATATATCATTAATGATTTATATAACCATGAATTTATCTCTATCATCACAAAAGATAATAAAATTTTAGATTTATTATAAAATTCCATTTACATGTTCCTATGTTTGGACCTAATTTTAATCTACATTATCTATACTATGATAAATAATATCATAATAAATAATTAGGTATTAACATCAAGGATCATAATAATCAAAGGATGATAGTAGGTGAGAGTTGATGTTTTAAAAAAATAATCCTTAATATGAGGTTAAAATTTAATTTATAATATATGATATTCTATGTATAAACTCAATAAAATACAATTCACCAAATATGGATGCCATGTCCTGTACATATGAATGATAAATGTGGTGGATCATGAACTATATAATAAAAAGTAATTAAGACCATTTTTTAAATTGTGTTATTTCTTTTAATTTTTTTCAGGCGTTTCACCAGATTGAATTCTCACTACCAACACCAAACCCCTAGTAATTTTAAGACCATCATATTAGTGTTATTTTTTGTCTTACCTACAGAACAACCTCTTTTTAGTAATTATTTTCTTTTTCTTTATTCAAAAATATTAATATACAATGAAAAATAATAGATGATTAACCATTAATCATCCTCAAATCCTCAAGGAAACACAATTTTTAGTCATATCATGGAAAATAATATCATTTTCTTATAAAAAAACCCCCCCCACTCTCATTTAAGAAAAAATATTGAAAAATAAATTTAGATGATAGGAAATTTAAATAATGGTTTGAAATGTGGATAATCAAAAACATTCCATACATGGATTCTATGGTCAAATTATAATAAACTTACAAGTATTACTATATATAAAATGCCTCATCAATTAGAATTACACAATCATTCTATATGTGAATTTGGACGGTATTACTATTGAAAATATATCATTGATTGTTCTAGAAGATAAACATATATCATGTATCACTCAAAAAAAACATATAGATTGAATAGGTAATATTTTTCCAAAAATACATAAGGTAGTGGATCACAAAAAAGTTAATCATGCAATATAATCAATATTAATAATTTCATTTCATAATGCATATTCATAGAATCAAACTTAAGAGTATCAATACTATCAAGAACCATTTGCAATAAAATCAATATTATTTAATAATGTTACTTTGAAAATGACTACATATATTTCGAAATTTTTTCTTCATGATATATAAAATTTTCCAAAAGATTGATATATTTTCTCTATATATATATTTCCCCTAGAATAATGTGGAAAAAGTAATATTTCTACTCCTATGGGTGAATATACTTTATCTAAATTAATTAGTTATTAATCTTATTTTCCTAAAAAATATTATCCATTAATTAGTGGAATAAAATATAAGTTTTTTTTGAATAATACTCAATTATCCCAGAGGATTATAATTATTTTTATATTTTGAGCTTTGTTTTCTATTTGATCTAGAAACATTAAATAATAAAATTTTAAAAAAAGATTCAATATAACAAAATATGAGAAACATAGGATGTAAACCCTAATAGAGAGTTATTTAAATGATATAATAAAATAAAAATAATCATTAGAAATAAAATAAAAATTTTAGGGTGGATGTTTCACCTCTTTTTCCACAATGTTAGTATGACACCTTATTATAATACCTGATTTCTGTATGATTAAAGGAAAAAGAATAAAATATTTTCAATAATTGATTGTTTTATAATAGATATACTTAATTTTTCTTCTCATATAATATTGTTAAATAAAATTTATGAAAAGAAACATCCTCTCTATAAAATAACATTTACTTCTTTTGCGGGAGTGTCTACTTCTAAGTGTATTTTAACCAAAAAATAAACTCTCTCTCTTGGATAACCCCTCTTAAACAAAATCTATTATAGTTGTATCTTCATATTATAATCTATATTGAAGTTTATCTCATTATTATTCCTTTACTAGAATATGAGTGAGGTTGATAACTATTATCTCATTGTCTTCATTATTTAATATATTTTCTTGTTCCACCTTTTCATTCTAGAACACTACTTCTTGTACTTATTCAACCTCCTTTTCCTCTTTCCCATCAACCATACAATAAATGAGATATATCATATTTTTTCTAATTATATAAATTATCATGGGAGGGATCCATTTCATTTTTTTCATTTATTTATCATAATTGGTATAATTAAATTTAATTAAAAACATCATTATATGTTACCGGTTCATCATTTTTTGAAATTTCATCATGTTATAAATAATCATAAATTATTACCTACCTTAAATTACCAGAATTTTTTATTAAAATCATTTTAAAATCCTCCTCCTCATTCTCTAATTGTCCTTACATCAAAATATTTGAAATTAATTTTATGTTATATAATATTTAATTTTAAATAAAAATAATTGTATAGTGGTTAGTTCTGAATTAATTTAATTCTATAAGATAGGACTTATGAATAAAAATAATCCATTCAAAACCATAATTTGTTTTTTTAAATATGGTTACTGAATATTCCATATTTTTCTCGTGTGGTTTTTGAATTAATTTATCTTTTTATTGTACTAATCTACCTAGGATACTACATTTTAATCATGATATTTCAAAGCTCTTATTTTGGGATGGTATGAAAATTAATCTCATTTTATGGTTTTAGATAATTATATTCATGATAGTATAACCCATTAATTCTTGTTACATTATGTGAAAACCCTTCACAATTTAGTGTTACCCACATAGTTGACTCCCCTTATAATTTGATGTGAAATGATAATTATGCGGCCTAGAATCCTGGAACGATATATTCCTTCTTATATCCCAATATGAACACCCAATCATATAGAACTATAAAATAACAAAAATAAAATATTAAATAAAATGGCTTAAAAAAATGAGAAAATAAAAAACATTGACCTAAAATATCAGCAATGAGTGATTATCTATGTTTTGGTTCTCCCTACAAACGTTTTCATATTATGATATACTTGAAAATAATCATCTAGTTGAATGGTTAAATAAAAAATAAAAAATTTATAGATTTCATTTAAATCAATTTCTACAATAGTGTTTAGCAGTGGAAGTATCATGTTGATCTAGTGAAACATAGGAAAGTAAAATGAAAAAATTTGACAAAATTCTAGGTCACCTCAATTTTGGAAAATTAAATTACATATATAATTAATAATGTTAAAATAAATAATCATATATTGATTAACATAAGGGTGATGAACTAGTTTTAATTAGTGGTTTTAAAAAAATAAATTAATTCCAGTTAACATACAATTCTTTTATTAAATTACTATAAAATAATTTTTTATATTGAATAGTAATTTGAAAAATTAATATTCAAACTACCCTAGAATAATAAACATATATATTTAAAAAATAAAAATAAGTTTAATTTACATAGTTGACTATATTATATGTGAATAATTTGATAATTTTTCCATGGATCAATTATCTGTAATGCGCTGGGGTTTTTTTGATAAAAAATATATCTTCAATGATTTAATAATTAATATAATTTTTTTAATTATATTCAAACAATAATATAATATTTTAATTGAATGATTTATGAGAAAAAATATAATCATGAATTACATAAATCATTAATTAGATAATATAATAGCCTTGAACCCACAGTCCATGATATAATAATGAAATTGGAAACATTATATTTCCAACTTTGATAATTATAATTTTTACCCAAATTTTATCCATAAGAATCATGAAAACTTAAAAAGTAAAAATTTTTCCTCTTTTATTATCATGGAATTTTTAGAAATTACAGATTTAATGAGTGAGAAAAATCCCCAATATAAAAATACAGTTGTCCTTAAATAATAATTTCCCCCAATAAAACCATATTTTATTATTTCATACTAAGTAGTCAATATATTTTATAGGGAATCTATTATAGAAATGATTTATTCAACCTAATTAATAATAACTAGGGGAAAATTATACATTATATGTGTGAACTCAGAGGCTTGTCAGTGGAAAATGTAATAATTTAAAAATTAATGCATTCAGTGACAATTAAAAGAGAATAAGAGTATGAAAACACATTAATTTTCATCAACATGACATATGAATATTCATACATAGAAATACCAGGAACATCAATCATGAAAAAATTGAATAAGGAATTGAAAAAATAATGAGTAATAAGATTCAATAATCATGAGAAATGTGATTTCAATTATTATGAAACTAAGCATCGTAACCCTATAAAAATCATAGAAACAATGTGTTGGTATCCAAGAACATCGTCTTCATAAAACAATTTATGAACACTTAAATTACCTTTAAATTGTAATAACCATACGGTTGACATCCAATATAATTATACATATAAAATATAATTTTATCAATGCATTAATGTATTATCTTGGAGGACCCATTTCATATGCTATAATAGGATCAACTCGTGCAATCTAGAAGTAACCATCGTATATAATATCCATGAACAACAACATTGTTAATGCGAAAAGATCAAACATCATAAAACTAATAGAAAATAATTATTCATATATAACATTATTAGCCCATGGAAAATAAATATGTTTCATACCAATATATTTGAAACATAATTAACCTATAAAAACAGTTTCAATAACAATATCAATGAAATATGGTAACATGTGGAAATGAATTCAGTTCCATAAGAGTCTCATTAAAACGTAATTAATCCATTGAAAATATATGGGTTCCATGAATTTATCTATTAATTACATTAAATACATAAATATATATAATGAAGATAGTATCATTAAAAATTATCCCCACTTGAGCATAAGTTAAAAAAATGTTCTTTATGTTTATAGATGGAAATGAATTAAAAGACCATTAATTTTTTTTATTAAAATAAATATTTCATTTTTTAAATAATCTTTCATGAAAACTAAAAATTCATAAAGTATTTGTAAAATAATTTTCATTTAATATAACATTAGAATCAAATAAATGAAACATTAATAAATCATTTACTACTATTATGGAAAAAATATCTTATCCATTTAAAAAAGTATAATTTTTTTTGAAAATAGATTTTATCAAAAAAAACATGAAAATATATAATGGAAGCATTAAAGAAGGTTATGACTGAATAAAATTATATTCATTCCATAAATGCTAAAACAAATATTCATTGTACAATTTTTTTGAAATCATAGTAGGCATTGTATGGAAAAATGAATTGAAGATATTATTTAGTTGTTTTTGAAAAAGAATAAAATTATTACAAATTACTTAATAAAAATAATTCATATTAATATAAATAAAAAACATTGTTTTGTAAATAAAACAGAATTCTAATGAAAGAGAGATATAATGTATGATTTCTATAATTTTTTTTCACAATTATATTATGTACCATGAAAAATAAAAAATTTATATTTACAATTAAATATCATGAACAATCATATAATAATAAAATTCTTAAGTTTCATGTTATTTTTATCAAATTTATCTATCATTGGATGTATAATTATAAAAATTGTTGATAAACGTTGAGATTGTAATATATGTCTCATTGATGTTATTAAATGTTGAATCATAATACCCTTGAAAAATTATCATTAAATGAAACAAATAATATAGTAAATTAATTATATTCATGATATAAAAATCATAAAACTGGTTGTATTTACAACAAAATAATAATATAGGCGTGTAACATAACATTCTTCTCAATGAAGCGAAATGAGGAAAAAATCCCTTACCTCTTCAGAAACATTAAAAATATAAACCACAAAAATATAAATCATAAAATTGATATTTGAATCCAAAAACATATTATCATAAGAATCATATAATTCTATAATGGGAATTATATACACCCCAAAACAAAAATGAGGTGTAAATATGTAATAAATCTGATAGAAATAAAAGTGAGATGATAAAACACTTAACTTTTGCTTCTGTTTTATTGATAATGTATTAACATCCTTTATTGTTTTTATAAACATGTAATTAAATTATTTATGAAATTTATTAGTATTTATAATATCATATAAGATCCAATTATGACATAATATCACCCATTTACTAATATTCTTTCATTGTTTTCAATGTTTTAGGTGTTAATTGCCTTCTTTTCTATTTCATGATTTCTTATGAATATTCCCGCTCTTTTCAATAAAATATAGTTCCATGAAATTAATAATATTTCCCGTGAAATAATTATTTTTTATATACATAAATTATAGTTTAATATAAAACATGATTCATGGTTATAAAAAATAGTATATGTTACCATCATATAGACGAGAGGTCATATCTATACATGAATAACATTATAATTTTTAAATGATAAATATAGAAGGGATGACTTTAATATTATTTATATAGTGTTATTATAATATAAAATATAATTAATTATTACATTATGTATAATTATATATATATCATCCTTCTAGTGTGGTGATGTAAAGAGAGCTACATCACTTCATGAAGGTGGTAGTGTATACGTAGCCAAATGATGTAATCGGCAATTTTATTGTAAAAAATTAATTGATATACTATCATGAAGAAATGATAATTATGTCCTTATTATAATTATTATGTAATTTATATCAAATATATTCATTATATTAACCCTTATTAGGTTCCATGTAATGTTTTAGTGAAATATAAAACATATCCCATCATGAGGCCGTTGTTCATCGTACACACGAGCGACGTTATTAGATCCCAAAGAGATTATATTTTACAAACTTACATATAATATAATTAACTCCATGGTATATTTATGTTAAAAATATCATATATATACTTTAGGTCTTTAACCATAATAAACCCGTAGAAGTTGTTATGGAAACATTAATGACATTGGTTCACATGGGGGAAGCCTCCCGAATACTGAAATGATGATTTTGCAACCCATTTTATTATAGAGGTAAAATATATAGGTTATTAAATTAACATAATAACATATCAATATATGAATTATACTTATATTATTATATAATTTTGGGTTATGTATAACTTAATGGGGTGTAGAAAGAAATAAAATAAAAATACCCATTGAAGTATGTATACTCTTTTTTGGATATCCTCCACAGGTTTCCACTGATATCATTATTAAGAATTGTTTATGAATAATTTTAGTGTTATATTATTATATGTGTTAATTTTTTAAATAATTTAATTTTGCATTGGACTAACCCAACAGTTTTTATGGTCTGAAGAACACAGGATAAGGGGCTGCCATTTATAAGTGGGGGAGAGGAATATATATGGTATTTAATCAAATTAATGTTTACTATGTATTTCATATGTCGCAATGGTCGAGCATGATCCATTATAAAATAATATAGGTTTATTGGTCTATATTTGTTCATGAAATGGTTTTAATTCTATTTCATATGTCAATTTTAACCATATAAGTAATTTTAACCCCCCCCCATAAACCCATTTTTTCCTTAATCACAATAAATAATTATTATTTTTTATTATTCATTTTGTTGAAAAATTAATTTTAAATTATTATATAATATAAATCATATATACTACAAATTTATGATAAATATTTTCAAATATAATTAACATATTTTAAAATTTTTTATTTAAAATTAGTCCTTCAAAGCGATGAGATATCGAGTTTAGAAGGGAAAATTTCTATAATATTACAATATATTTAGATCCAAATTCAATAAAAAAAATTAATAAAATGACCTAAATTTTAATAATTGATTTAAAAATAAAATAATTTTAGTTAACAAAAATTAAAACCTAACATAACAATATTTTATATATAATCAAAATGCTATATTTAAATTTGAATTCAATATTTTGTACTATTAATCAAGTAGAGAAAATTAATTAAAAATATTTGATTTTACAAAAAAAAAAATTAAAATAATATTTTAAAAAATTATTTTAATTTTCTAATAATTTTACTAAAATTGATAGAAATTAAATTTTAAATAAAACCCATAAATGTGATGAAAACAATGGTTTTGGGAAAGTATATTTTTCCACCACAAGATGATTTTATATTATGTCTATGTATAATAATAATCCTATATTTCATTTACTGAAAAATTTATATTATATATAATATATAAGTTTCATTTAAAACATTTGATATTAATTTTAATGACTCTTCATAGGTTCTACTCACTGGTGCCCCAAGTTGTCCGGTCACATGACCACATGTGGGTCTCCTTGTACACCAGATTCAGCCAACTAATAGTGAGGGTCGAATTTCGATCAGGGGGAGACTATAACCTCTTTATAAAAGTATAACAAAAGTGTAAATAATTAATCAATAGTCAAATTATATATCCATAAACAAGATAAAGAAATATCATATGGCAACTAAAACCAGACAATACAATATCGAAATCTAAATAGTAGATAATTTATTCCAGGTATATGTCATGTGTAAATGTGAAAATACCAAAATTAATATAGACATTGAAAAATAAAAAGTGGGTACCAAATCTATTCTATATCCCACAACAATTCTCTATATAGACTCATCCATCTATCATAGGGACATTTCCCTTAACATTTAATTAAAACATTTAATATATTCTAGTACTGATTGGGAAGCTTGAGTAGTGTGTGACTAAAAAACTATAGGGCATCACCAACGATGTATAGTTAAATATCCATTAAAATAAGGTATTAATTTCTATAATGAAAAAATTAATGAAAAATATTAAAAAGTTTACATTTTTTATTATATTTTTTACTTAATCATACAACCACCTAGGTTCATGAGGACACCAAAACCCTTAATGTTTGTTTCTTCCCTTGAAATATTCGGAACTATCCCCATTTTTATTATTCTTCATCTCATTTCATATCTGAATTTAATTTTTTCCATTAATCATCTCAATTCATATATACATTCCATTTTCACCATTACTCATCTCAACTAACTATGTGATTTTGGTGAAACAAACCATGTCAGAAAAATTATTATCACATGTATCACTATTTCACATATATCATAATTTATCATGTACCCTTATAACCCATTAATTAATTCAACAATCAATTTATCCCATGTAAAAAATTTAATATTCACATCATTCCATTAAGTTATTCAATAACAGATTAAAAAAATATATCCCTTAAAATAATTAAACAATTAATTAATCACATAAATTACATTAACTAATTAAATTAGTTAATTCCCATTGAGTATATTTTCAAGTTTAGAGTTTTAATGAATTAGATCATAACTATTACATCTCAAAAGATTATACATTAGATACTTCTACACAGTTTTCTTTTTTTTTCAAAACATGAACTCTAAAAAGGTCATTTCTAGTTCCATGATTAAGAAAGCATGAATTTTCCATGATCCCATCCTTGACCCTCTTCGACATTATGTCTAATGAAAAACATTTCAAAAATAACATCGGCTGAGCATAAAAATATCAGTAAGGGATACACAAAGAATTAAACAAGTAAACAATGAATACTTTTTCAAAGTAATACTTTTCACCTTTATGGAGTAGTAATTACACTTCACTGAATAAAATATCATTACATACCCTTTTGTAACCAAATTATTACCATAAAACCCATATAAATAACACATAACATATAAAGGTAACTTGGGACATAATCATACTTAAATGGAATAACCATATGGTCAACTTCAACACATATCACTTAATGGAAAAGCCATACGGTCGTCTGCTATACCCAATTCATTGGAGATAATAACGTAACCACCCATCCTGATATTCACGGCACCACCTGTCATATGGTTTATCACATAACCACTCGTCAAATGTATTTGTACCATTATAAAATCATATGACATAAAACAAAAATAATGGAAAGACAAAATTTCAACATTTCAAACACACTATATTACTTAAATATAATGATATAACAAATTCATTATAAAAACCATTTTCAATACCAAAATAAAAAAATTGTATATGTTTTTTAATTCATTTTAAAAAAAAATCATGGATTTTTGAGGAAGCCAATGAACAAATAATACTAACTGCGTTGGAAAAGGTCATTGTCACTCCGTACGTTAAAAGAAACATTCCTTTTTTCGTTTTTAAAAAGCTTCATAGAAAAAGATTCCTTTTGTGTAAAATTAATAGTAAAAGGGTTTTATACACCGTATAAAAGAAAGCCTTATATTAGAACAAAATATGCCTCAATGAAAGTAGATTGAGACAAAGTCCCCTACCTCGTGTTCGACGTGACTTGATTGCTCATTAATCTCCTTTAAATCGGGTAACTCTTTTTCATTTGAGCTCAAAGGCTTCTTTGGAATGACTTCTTCCCAAAGTGAGGCTTCTACAAGTAAGATAGGGATGTGGAGAGACAAAATGGGTAGGGGTTGGCCGATCCAAAAGCTTGAGAGGTGTGGGTATGGTGGTAGAGGTGGGGGCCTTTTATAAGAGGAGAGGAGGGGCACTCTTGGAATGTTATAAAAGGTCACTTTATTATATAATGCTTTTCGGATTTTAAAGGTCCCAAAATTATATATTTCATGGATAAGGTGATAAGAGTTCGAAATCCACCCATCCAATAGGTTTTTTACAAGTTTAGGTCTTATATTTTTTATTATCTTTTCATTTCATTTAAATCATTAAATAATGAGGTAATTGATGCATCATCATGGTGTCATAAATAATTTAATTTATATAATGTGTAAAAATTATAAAAAAACTATCCTGATGTAGGAACACTTTTTATCTTTCTAATGAATATATGTAGTCAAAAATATGACTTCTATAACCCCATTTAATTTTTTTTAGTAAAACAACACATGTTTGTGACATTTTTATTTTAACATTAAATAAAAAGTTATTAATGTCATTTTCCTACCCAATTGGCTCCATGGGGTCCTGAAGTTGACCCATATATTTTTTGGGTCGGCCATGACACATCCAATAAGGTTAGGACATGTGTCAAGGTCATTTCATATTATTAAACCATTATTTATACCTTAAATTATACTAATTACCTCTAATCGCGATTAAAAACATAAAAGTTATTATTCAAAAAAAAATATTTTAATCATATTGAACCAAATTTAACTACATAATGAAAACCATGAATGTCTTATTTTTGAGATTCAAAACACATAGGTGGTAAAATTTCATTTAAACGAAAAATCAGTTTGTTTAATTACCACTAAGTGGTTTCAATATTCATCAAAAATTTAAGTTTTTCAGAAAAATATCAAAACATCAACCTAAGCTATATTTGATATTCCAATTTCAAAAAAGATGTCTATTTTACAAAATAAAAATCATATAAGTTACATTAGTTAATTTAATAATTAATTCCCGCAGTCATGACAAATAGCGTGTTTTTATGAAACAATACATATCAAAATATTGACACTAGTTTAAGACTAATTTCAAAGTGAAATTAATTCCAATGACCACTATTGGATTAAAGAGGGTTCTCCATCAAAAGACAATAGATTGACCTTTTAGTGAATATTTGAGTATCTATGCCTATAATTTAATTCTTTTCATAATTTAGGCCTTTATCCTTTATTGGATAAATGTAAAAACATTTAACAAACATATATATTCATATTTCAGTTATTTCTATTCATTCCCGCCAATACAACGGCTATGTGATAACTACCATTTAAAAGAATAATATTTTATTACTAGCGTGTAATGTATGATTTTAAAGAAACTCTTTGTTGTGTATCGGGTACGCTATCGAACATAGAAACCCCTTAAAAGTAAAATTAATATTTAATATGTAAATATTAATAAATATGAAACTGTTTTATTCTTTATTTACCTGGAATGTTACATCCTTCACCCCTTTTGAAAATTGCGTCCTCACAATTTTATTCACATATCAAAATAAGTGGAAGTATTTATCCCTCATAGCATTTTCATATTCCCATGTTTCCTCTTCAACCATATGGTTTTTCCACAAAACCTTTACCTGGTGAATTACCATATTCCGAAACACTTACTCTCTATGGTCACGAATATGGGCCTGTTGTTCTTCATAAGAGAGATTCACTTCCAACGGAACAACCTCTAGGCTCAAAACATGATATAGATCTGACATATACTTTCTCAACATCGATACATGAAAAACATTGTGTACCTAAGATAAATTCGGAGGTAAAGCCACTCGGTAAACAACTGATCCAACTTTCTCCAGAATTTCATATGGTCCAATGAACCTTCGACACATCATTCCTTTCATACCTAATCACATCACACTTTTCCATGGTGAAACATTGAGAAAAACATGATCACCAATCTTGAAAAATAGATCCTTCCTCTGGTTATCCGTATAACTCTTCTGCCTTCTCTGAGCTGTTCTCATGTGTTTCTGAATCAAGTGAAATTTTTTTGCAATCTATTCTACTAATTCTGTTCCCATCAGCTTCCTTTCAACCACATCATCCCAAAAATATGGAGTTCGACACATTTGACCATATAATGCATCAAACAGAGTCATCTATATACTAGAATGAAAACTGTTATTATATGAAAATTTAACCAAAGAAAGATGTTTGTCCCAAATTCCCTGATAATCCATCGAAAAACCAGGTATCATATCCTCCAAAGTTTGAATTGTTCATTATGACTGCCCATCTGATTGAGGATGAAAATTTGTTAATAAAATTTATTTCAGTACCCAACGACTTCTGAAGGCCTTTCCAAAAGTTAGAAGTAATCCTGGGATCACTTTCAGATACAATGGATAGGGGAACTCCATGCAACCTTACAATCTCTTTAAGATACAATTGAGAAAGTTGATCTAGAGATAAATTATCTCGAATAGGATGAAAATGATAAGATTTAGTCAGGCGATCATCAATAACCCAAATTGCATTATTACCTTGAGATGTCTTCGGTAATCCCACAAAAAAGTCCATGGATATATTTTCCCATTTCCACTATGGAATTAGTAAAGGTTGAAGAATCCCTTTTGGAAACATTCACTCTGCTTTAACCTACTGACAAGTCAAACACATCACAGTAAAATCAGCATTATCTCTTTTCATTCCATCCCACCAGTAATACTCCTTCAGATCTCTGTACATCTTAGTACTGCTAGGATGAACAGAAAATGGGGAACTAGGAGCCTCACATAACAACTAATTCTTCAACATTGAATCACCAGGCACACATTATATCTTCCCAAACCTCAAAACACAATCATTATCAATATTAAATTTAGGCAACATACCCTTCTGAACCAGCTCTACCTTTTTCTACAACCCACTGTCTTCCCTCTGTGCTTGCTTAATTCTGTATGATAGAGATGAGATCACTGATACCTGAAACAAAATTGAAGAACTTCCTGCACCAACAACTTCTATTCCAGTGTTCATCAAATCAAAAACCAAAGGATCTCGTTCCAAACGTAGCATGGATAATGAAGCATTAATTTTTCGACTCAAAGCATCCGCCACTTTATTTTCTTTTCCCGGATGGTAATGAATTGTACATTCATAATCCTTGATTAATTCTAGCCATCTCTTTGGTCCCATGTTAAAATCTTTTTGAGTGAATATATACTATTAAACATTAGTGATCATTATATATTTCACACTTTACTCCATACAAATGATGCCTCCAAATTTTTAGAGAAAAAAAAACAGCCGCTAATTCCAAATCATGTGCAGGGTAATTTACCTCATGAGTTTACAATAGATGTGTCGCATATGCAATTTCCTGATCATTCTGCATAAGGAAACAACCAGGTCCCTTCAACGAAGCATCACTATATATAACAAACTCACCATTCCTGAAAGGAAGTTCCAGAACTGGAGCATTCACCAATCTTCTTTTCAACTCCTGAAAACAATCACCAAATTATTTTGTCTAGATAAAAATAACACCCATATGAGTTTGCTTAGTCATTGGACTGGATAAACATGACAATTTTTCAACAAACCTTCAGTAGAAACCTGCAAAACCAAGAAAACTACAGATCTCGGAAACATTTGTGGGTCTTATCCATTATTCAACAACTTTTGTTTTAGCAGGATCAACAGTAATGCAATTTTTTGAAATAATGTTACCATGGAAAAAAAATTGTAACCAAAACTCACACATTCTGATTTTTCCATACAATTTCTTTTCTTTTTAGGTTTGCAAGATAACCCTTAAATGACTTTCATGCTCTTCTTTACATTTATAAAATACCAAAATATCATCAATGAAAACAACCAAAAACTTATCCATGAACTCAGGGAAATTCTATTCATAAGGTCCATGAATATAGCAGGTGCATTGGTTAACCCAAAAAGAATAACTACATCTTCTTAATGGACATATCTAGTACGAAATGCGGTCTTTGAAACTTCTTCTTCTTTTACTTTCTAATGATGGAACCCCAACCTCAAGTAAAGCTTCGAAAAATATTGATCTCCCTAGAGCTGATTAAACAAATCATCGATTTGAGGCAAATGATACTTGTTCTTAACAGTGATTTTATTCAAGGCTCTATAATCAATGCAAAGTCTCACTGAACCATCTTTCTTTTTAACAAAAAAGGTAGAATCACCCCATGGTGATGTTCTAGGTTGAATTAATCCTCTATCTAATAACTCCTGCAATTTCTTCTTTAACTCTAAAAGTTAAACATCAGTCATTCGGTAGGGGGGTTTGGAAATTTTCTTAGAATCAGGAACTAAGTCAAATGTAAATTCAACATCCCGATCATTAATAATACCAAGAAACTCATCAGGAAAAACATCAAGATACTAATTTACCAAAGGCATATAATTAATCTTAACAGTTCCTTTATTTTCAACAATATGTGCAAGATAACATTCATTTCCTTCTTTTAATAGTTTCTCAACTTCATGATATGTTATCAAAACCAAGGGTACATTCTTGTACAAAAACATAAAATCCTACGAAAAGTATACCATTTTAGCTCTGTAGTCAATATTGGCATGATAAACAGAAAGCCAATACATGCCCAATATAACATAAAATTCTACTAGGGACAAAACAATAAGGTTTGAAGGTAGATTCTTTAAGCACAAAAGGATATTATGGTTCTTATAATTTCTTTTTTTCTCAACTTTTTGTCCAGGTCTTTTTACCATAATTCCAGGATTCATATCTTAATATGGAATTCCCAATTGACTAAAAAACTTTTCATAGATGAATGAATGTGTAGACCCTGAATCAAACAACACATTGGAATTGTCTGAACAAAAAAACAGTGTACCTGATACTACATCATTCGATGGCCCAACATCTGCTGAAGTAGTTGCAAAAGATTTCACCACCCCTTCTGCTTGTAGTCTGGCTGCTTTCCCCTAGTTGAGTTCTTCGTTAGACACTAATTTGCATAATGACCCATTTCATTACACTTAAAACATCTTACTACTGGCTTGTCATTGCCTGCTTGATCATCTTCCTTACAGTTGCGAGCAACATGAACCGACTTACCACACTGAAAGAACTTTCCAGACTTGGATAAACATTCTCATGGATTAATTTTACCAAACTTCTCATAGTATGGATATATGGTTTTCTTTCCTCTTTGTTTCTTTGATTAATTATTCCCCTTTGCCTGCCAACTGGACCTCTATCAAGATCTTGTATGATGTTTGGAGCTTACCTTTCCAGTTGAATGAACATTGTTTCATAAGAATCCACTGAGTCATCCTCCTTCGTCAATTCTAGGAATTGTTTTTCTATCATAAGATAAACCACCTTAGGAAAATATTTATCAAGAAACATACCTTTGAATTCATCCCAGTGAAGATCATCAATCTCATAACTATTTCTAATATTTTTCATCATCGACCACCACTGATCAGCTTCACCTTCAAAACAGTAAACAACAAAACTAACCTTTTGATTTTTTGATCACCCCATCACATCAATAATCTTCTCCAGTGCATTAATCCACCCTTCAGCTAGCCTAGGGTCAGATGATCCTCTGAATGATGGGGGATTTTGCCTCATGAAATGTTCCACCACTAACATGTTCCTCTGTGGTTGATCTGGCTAATCTCGTGCATGGATACCACCACCATTTATAGCCTGAGTCAACTCTACCATTACTGTAACAAACTGTTCAGTTCCAATTCCGACCATCTCAGGTTGCTTATTTGGAAGGTTGTCTTCCTACTGATTTCGTCCCAACATAGCTGCCTTGTTTCCTCTGCGGAAAACCATTCTGAACACAGAAATATCTTAGGTGAAGCAACATGGTAATCTTTAAACGCTATATCATTTCAATCATACCCTAAATTAAATTATATTTTAACAATTTTCTAACTCCTAAAGTTGTCTAAACTAACTATTGATACCAACTATAAGGCCTTGGCCTTATACATTACTTAATATAAATTAAATGAATAATTCCCATTAAGGATATTTTCATGTTTAGTGTTTTAAATAATTATATCATAACTATTACATCTCAAAAGATTAAACAGTAGATACTTCTACAAAGTATCCTTTTTTTCAAAACATGAACTCTAAAAAAGTAATTTCTAGTTCCATGTTTAAGAAAGCATGACTTTTTCTTAATCACATCCTTGACCCTATTCCACATTATGTCATATGAAATCCATTTAAAAAAGTTTTGGGTGTGCATAAAAAGCTATGTAAGGGATACACAAAGAAGGATAACATGTAATCCATGAATACATTATCAAAGTAATACTTTTCATCATTATGGAGTAGTTTTTATTATTCACTGAATAAAATATCATTACATACCCTTTTGTAACCAAAATATTACCATAAAACCCATATAAAGAACATATAACATATAATGTTAACTTGTGACATAAAAAAACTTATATGGAATAACTATACGGTCAACTTCCAGACATATCACTTAATGGAATAGCCATACAGTCGTCTTCCATACCCAATGCATTGGAGGTTATAATGTAACCACCTGTCCTGGTATTCACGGCACCACCCGTCATATGGTTTATCACGTAACAACCCGTCAAATTTCCAATTACCATTATAAAATCGTAAGACATAAAACAAAAATAATGGAAAGAAAACATTTCCCGATTTCAAACACAACATATCACTTAAATATATTGACAAAACAATTCCATTATAAAAACCATTTTCAATAACAAAGTACATATAAGAGTATATGGAATTTAATTAATTTTAAAAAAAACATCATGGCTTGTTGAGGAAGCCAGAGAACAAATAATACCCGCGGCGGTGGAAAAAGTCGTTTTCATCGCGTACGTTAAAAAAAAAATCATTTTTGTCATTTTGTAAAATGCTTCGTAGAAAAAGTTTCCATTTGTATAAAATTAAAAGTAAAAGTGGTTTATACACAGTATAAAAGATATCCTTGTATTAGAACAAAATATGCCTCAATGAACGAATATTGAGATGAAGTCCCTTACCTCGTGTCCACCGTGACTCGATTTCTCTTTAATCTCCTTTAAATCGGGTAACACTTTTTGATTTGATCCCAGAGGCTTCCTTGGAAAGACTTCTGCCCAAAGTGAGGTTTCTAGGAGTGATATAGGGATGTGGAGAGACAAAATGGGTAGGGGTTGGTCGTGCCAAAGGCTTGAGATGTGTGGGTAGGGTGGTAGAGATTGGGGCCTTTTATAATAGGAGAGGAGGTGCACTCTTGGAAGTTATAGGAGGTTACCATATTATATAATGAATTTCAGATTTTAAAGGTCCGAAATTATATATTTTAAAGAAAAGGAGATAAGAGTTCTAAATCCACCCATCCAATAGGTTTTTGACAAGTCTGGGTCTTATATTTTACATTATCATTCAATTTTATTTAAATCTTTAAATAAAGAGGTATTCGTTGCATCATCATGGTGTCATAAATAATTTAATTTATTTAATGTCTAAAAATTATAAAAAAATATCATGATGTATGAATATTTTAATATTTCTAATGCATATTTATAGTAAAAAATATGATTTGTATTACCCCATATAAAAATTGTTTTATTAAAACAACACATGTTTGTAACATTTTTATTTTAACAATAAATAAAAAGTTATTAATGTCATTTTTCTACCATAGTGGCTCCATGGGGTCCCCAAGTTGACCCATGGATTTTCATGGTCATCCATCACACATAAAATAAGGTTATCACGTGTTTCATGGACATTTCATATTATTAAAACTTTATTTTTACCTTTAATTACACTAATTACCTCTAATCACAATTAAAAACATAAAAGTTACTATTCACCAAAAATTATTTTAATACCATTGAACCACATTTTACTTCCTAATGAAAACCATGAATGTCTGATTTTTGAAATTCGAAACACAGAGGTGGTAAATTTTCATTTAAATGAAATTTTTTTTTAAGTACCAATTAGTGGTTTCACAATTCATAAAAAATTGATGTTTTTCAGAAAAATACAAAAACCTCACCCTAAGCTATATTTGATATTCCGAATTAAAAAATGATTTCTATTTTAAAAAATTCAAATCACATAAGTTACATTAATTAATTTAACAATTAATTCTAGTTGTCATGACAAATATCGTGTATTTATGAAACATTATATGTCAAAATATTAACAATAGTTTAAATCCAATTTCAAAGTGAAATTAATTTTAACAGCCACTATTGGATTAAATGGTAAAAATATATTCTAATTTCACTTTAAACCCAATAAAAAAATATAATAATATTAATAAATTATATTAAAAAGTTGTTTTGAATTAAAATACAACATTTTTCACTATTCATTAAAAAATGAACTTTATCGGAAAAATACCAAAAAATTTACACAAATTAAATTTTGATGTCCCGATTCTAATGAAAAATTTTAGTTGGTCCAAAATAATGTATAAGAGTAACCAAAACTATATTTAAAAATGTTTCACCATCAAAAGGCGATAGTTCGACCTTTTAGTGAATATTAGAGTATTTATGCCTAAAATTGTATTCTTTTCATATTTTAAGCCTTTATCCTTTATTGGATAAATTTAAAAACATTTAACAAACATATATACACATATTTTAGTTATTTCTATTCATTCGCACCAATACAACGTCAACGTGTTAACTACCATTAAAAAAATATTATTTTATTACTAGTGTGCAACGTATGATTTCAAAGAAACGCATTGTTGCGTATCCGGTACGCTATCAAACATAGAAACCCCTTTAAAGTAAAATTAATAATTAATTCAAAAATATTAATAAATATGAAAATGTTTTATTCTTTATTTACCTAGGATGTTACAATTCCCCAAATTGAATCTTATATGTCCATCCACTGATGGAGAATGGTATCTTGTATCAATTCCTCATAAACAATTTAATGGATCATTATATAACAAACCAATATATAGATCTATAAATATTATTAGATAAAAATAAATCATTTACCTTGGATGAGGAAATATGGAGAGGTAAATCAGAAGGGAAGAAACCCCATACCCGTAGAGGTGATGATTTTCAATCCACCCTTAAATTAATAAAGTAATATTGGGGAAGTGTGAATGTTATCCATCCAAAAAACCACAAAAAATGATAAATAATATTTAGGGATGATCTATGATTGATTAGGGGTTAAAATTGGGGTTGGTGATTTTTAACAATAATGTTCACGTTAATTAAAAACCAATGAAAGGATTCATGTGAAGGGGTGAATGATAAACCAATCAATTTTCTTGAACCATGAAACTACTCATTGGGGGGTCATAGAATTTTCTATGAGGGTGTAAAATTTGATAGATAGTGTCCCAGCTGTGCAATCCACCTATATCTAGGGTTTTATGGTATTTTTTTGTCGGGCACATGATTTGGGAAAACAATACCCCAACCATAAACAACCTCTCCTCCATCCAATGTTCACAAATTCATACCTAAATCCTCAAAAGGTAATACCAACATGAAAAATACTCAATGAAAGGTTAAATTAATACCATAAATAAATCTCAATACATCTCAAAAAATGATTAGTATTTTAAAATCACCCCATCATAAAAGATATCATCATAAAATTATTCTCCCAATTCTCTCTAGGACTACGTGTCAAAAAGGTGTTGCCACTAAGAATTCATATGTATATCTCTATACTTTTTTCCTCTTTCAGACACCCAATTTACCACAATACCTGATCTATCATCATGGAAATTCCACACTACACTTTCATAATGCAATCTAATGCATGTATTAGATGCTCCCTAAAGGACGCATGTATCCAAAGCTCAACATTATCCACATTGACCACACGTGGTGGGATTGGGTCATAAAAAATATGTTATGAAAAATTAAGAACATTATGAATAAAAAATATTCTCTATGTATGAGATAATTGATACCCCATTAGAAAATGGCATCTCAACAAAATTTAAATTCTCTAACATAAATTGGCACCGACATTCAATGTCTCTGTTTCAAGAGGTGACCCAATATAGGAATAAAAAGATGGAATAAGTGATCACCCTTTTTTAAAAAGGGGCCATTGAAATGTATCATCCTTTTACTTATGTCTACTCTAATATGTAGCCATATGTTTTCTAAAAGACCAATATGTCTTCAATGTATCCTACACAAGACTCGGTCACAACAACTCTGACTCACCTGCCTCCAAATCTATTTATATGTTATATTTATGTCCTACCATAGATTTACTTGATTGGTTTCATAGAGATATATATATATATGTATATATATATATTTCTTATTACTATTGTTAGATGAAAAAAATAAATCTTTGTGCTTCTCACAATATCCACCAATGTCTATGACATATGATTATATAATATTCTCAATCACCTATATACTACATTTTGAATTCAAATCTGTCTATGGATGGAATAAAGTACCTAATAAAACCTATGCCTTAATTTTATTGTATGTTCCCTTCCATAAATGAAATGTATAAAATGAGCAATTTTTTTTCAAACAATAGTTTGTGGAAGCTAGAGGAGACACAATTTCCTTAAAACGTACAAGTATCCCAACTTTTCCACTATCAAATTCACCCAGATAAGAAATTAATATAATACATTCATCTATAATCCCCGAACCACAAATATTTCATCATTATTTTGTTGAATTATTTGTAGAACCAAAATAATGTTTATGATAACCTCATCCCACATCCATTATAGATTGGGTAAATGCATAGTAATTCTTCATGTTGTTAATTCTCAGCTTTCACCTATTGACAGATTCAACATCATGTCACAACCCCAGCTATCTCCCTTTTTATTCCCAGACACATAAATTCTTGTCGAAGGTGATGGTATATTCATTGACACGCCTAGATTTACTTCCCACTAAATGGAATGAAAGTCATGCATCAGATCATCCAAAATAATCATATTAAATACACATGGTTCCTATCATATATGATTTCATCCTAATCTGTTCTCCCATCAGAATGTGACATCCCACATTCAAGTATTTCCATCAAGGAAAAACCATGTTGATCCACAAAATTTATTTCCATAATAAATATCAAGCGTTTAGTCTCCAATATATCTGATTCAATAGTCATCTACTTTTAAATCTCCTAGACCACAATATATATCTCATCCAGTAAAGCCATAATCGTCCACTATTCACTAGGGTGTTTAACCAAATAAGTTTTTGAATGCCTAGTTGATGTTATTCCACACTATGTCCCTTCCCATTCATATATGTTATCTCAAAAATTTAATGATGACATATAGACAAACTTTATCTACTATAAGATATCCAAATCTCACTATGAAAATATATAATTCAATATAATTTGATATGTAAACATAATAAACTTTTATCCCAATACATAATGTCGCCAACACATCAAATCATTATCAATTTTTACTGTTTTTCTATCATTTACAAGGTATTTTCATTCAGGGGATCTCATCATTCGAGACCCATACACCACAGCTTGATCTCCCGGCATCAATGTTGCACTATGTCCGATCTTAGAGGAATCCCAAAACATCATTACTACTCACATGGATCAGGTATGCTCATGATATGTGTTGATTTATTTCACATAATCAACTCTTAAAAATAATTTTTGTAGGATTCATTCTGTTAAAACATTATCCCCTTCTTTGTAAAAGTAAAAGTGTTGCTTCCAATTAGAAAAATTTCTAGGTGAATATCTGATAATGACCATATAACCCCAAAAAGATAAGGATATCAAAACATTTCTTGAGATACTCTCAAGATATCACATCTTTTACCTTATATTGGTCAACTAACTCACCTTCCTATATGATTATGATTTCCATGATGTGTACCTGATCAGTCCAAAACCGATACATATATTTCATTTTGTCTAGGCGATAATCCCATAGTGTAGACATGAAAATGTCAGTATTTTGGGAATTATCATCAAGAGTCTTGGATTAAACCAATAATTCATCCACAAAAAACTAATACATATACATGTGGAATATTTTTTTCGTCAAGTCCATAAACACTTAATGAGAATTATTCATCCCAAAGGGAATTATGATGATCGCCTAATGTCCATACCTTCTACTAATGTAGTCCTTACTATATCAGAGAATAAAACTCTAAACGGGATATACCCAAATCTCAAATTAATATTACAGAAGGCATAAGATATCCTGAAATGGTTAATGAGATCATCAATATGTATAAGAGGATACCAGTTCTACACTATCATCTGGTTTAATATATGGTAATCCAAACATAATTATTCATTCAATCCATCCATCATTGAAAACATAATTAGAGAACCCAAAGGTGTTGTACAATAATGGATAAATCCATAATCCTCTAACACTTCTAACTGATTTTATGCTCTTTAATATTTTCTAGTGCAATTCAGTATGGTGGAGTAGAAATTGGCTCATCCCTAGGCATGAGATCATTCTTAAATTCCATATCTCTTTCAAGTAGAAGCCATGAGAAATCCATTACAAACACATGATGAAGCCTATCCACTACATTTTTAATGACATCATGTTACAATCCAAATAATATTGAAAAATTCTAGAATCAAATTTTGTAATATCCCGAATTTTTTTTGATTGGGCCCAACACGACCCATCTACATATCCCATTATACATGATGGGTGACATTTTCACCCTTGGACACATAAAATTTATTCTACTATAGTAACTGTCTATGTTGTCACAGTATGAAAAAAACTAGTTTATAACCATAATATGTTCAAAAATTCATATTTCAATAATATAAAGATCATATAAAAAACAATACTATACATCATTAAGAGAACAACTTTTATACAGAAAAATGTTTGTATATTGTACTATAAAATGTTTATGTATCATCCACAACCTCTAATGATCTCAACTGCTTGGCTCAATAAATTCAATAATTATTAATAAATAAAATATTGAGAGGTGCTTGTATAAAACACGACACTAGAAAGAATTAAAACTATAAGAAAAAGACTAATAACTGTTAAAGGTCTAGCCTCTCCATCTACCAGTGTGTGCTGAATGGCATGTGACAGTCATTGCACACATCCCTATGATTCTACACAATTCCCCTATGATTCTCCAATTTGCTGATATGAGTTATATTTTCCAAATACAATTCATACACATCTTCTACCACCACATCATGTAGAACACCATTAGAAAGATTGATATTGTGTAGTGGATCCCCTTCCCACATTCAAGTTATGTCTAAATCCCTCGTCACTAACAGTCTATTGTGGGATCCTATTTACCATTTTCGATGTATCATCTTTCCACAATATAATCACTATACCTATGGTTGGGTATAGTTTTAACAATTAGGGTTGACCTACATTACTGGGTGAAAAGAACTATAGTATGATCATTAGTAATAGATCCTTCCCCCTAGCCACTCATCCAGTTTTCCCCCTAGATAACACTGTCTATGTGACACTTTATGCACTTAGAAGATGTACCCTATGATCATCCAGTCAAAACCAGATTTCATCCACTAGAATCCTCATTTAGTTTCCCCTTATCTATGAGATCATAATCCACAAAATCAAGAATAATATTTATCCAAAATATGTTAACCTGAAACATAATATGATATTTAATAAAATCATGGAACAATTTTTATTGATTACTCATCTTCCTCAAAATTTTATGTAAAACATTATTGGTCATTAAAGAGACAAAAAATTTCTATCATAGACATTATACCATTCTTCAACCATACGAACATATTTTCTATCTACTATCATAGCATATCTAGATAAATGTGTCCCCAAAACATGTCCAAAAAGGCCATCTAAGCCAACCCATTAACCTGCCCTATCCAAGCCTTAACATACCAATAGCTCTTCCCTAATCCTCACAAAACACATTTAACTATCATGACCCTCATCCTAGTAGGAGTCTCAAAATGTTCATGTATAGTCTAGATTGACTCAATCTAGAACTCTCTTACCTCATTTCCACCATCTATATGATATATAAAAGGGTGATGGTACTAAAATAATTGGGTATGATTAGACATACTCTTCACAACACACCCCATGTCTCTTTCTATTAATTTCGTAAATTAATAAAATTTCTATCAGAAATGATGTCTGACATTCTTAACTGGTACTTGAGCAGGCTCTAGTACCACTAATAGAGGAGAATATCCCCCTTTATACTCCCTTAATCATCTCAAATAGACTCATCATGGAGGAATAACTTTGAAATTCCAAACACTTATATCACGACACAAAACACAATGTCAACACAATTAAATAAATGGATTCACACAATGCCAATACACTATCAAAACCCTTACCAATCCTACATCTTGTTCATGGTTAAAAATGATTCATATAATTATAATTATCAAAATTTAACATTATAAAACCATATTTTTTACATCATTCATCATTTAAAAATTTTCAAGTTCAAAATAGGAACCATTATTTAGTTCAATTACACAGTCAAAGAATATCCTTTAAATTTATCAAAATCATACTGAAACCAATTTGTCAGGTGTTTTCCTAAACAGATTAATTTTAAAAAATAATAAGTAGTTCAATGAATGATGCATGTATACTCCATACTAATTTCATTCATAGTAACGATAAAATTATAAAAAACAATCAAATCACACAATAAGTTAATATTTATGGGTGAAATTACATCTACTATAACAACAAAAATTTATAACAATAATACCAACCTGGGTACTTGGTTTTTACCGAAATATTTGTTTTAACCACTCCCATAGAAAATCTCTTGACCAAGGCCTACCTCATCATTTTCTTATGACTACCATTCCCAAATATTATTAAAAAAGAAAAATAAAATATAAAATCATCTCATAAACCATTATTATATCCAAAATAGCATTCCATAGTCATATATAAAGATATAGTCAGTCACATTCCCTTAAACACACCTCTAATTAATCTTGAGATTACTGACTAGTACTGAGGGTCTAATAATTATTATTGGTATATTTTTATCATATTTATTCGACTGTAAAAACAGTGGAAATAAATGAACATTATTCATATGATATGACAAATAACCAGAAAAACCTATATCTCATGATGACTAAAATAAGAAAATGAAATATCAAAAACAAAATATTATATATTCCATGACATTTATGTGTCAATTGTCATCATGAAAACAAAAAATAAACAATGGCACTGACAACTCCCAAGAATTTCTTCAATCATGTATTGTTCGTTAAACCATTCAACATCTGAACATATCCAACTAACATGGGGCCTTTACCCTTAACCTACCTTACTACTATGAAATCTATTTGGGTACTGATTAGGTTTCCTGAGTACACCATTTATTTCTAAAATAGTAAAAACTCAAAAATGACTATGCAGTTGTATAAATAGTAAATAAAAGAGAGAAATTAAATTTTTTACATTGATTCAATTACTCTTTCTTAAACGACATAACTTTTTTGGTTCCCAGGAACCCCCGAACTCTCAATACCAAATTTTTCCCATTCCATAGCTTGATATATTCCAAATGGATAACATATATATGAAAAAAAAAATTTCCACTCATAATATCTATAAGAACCCAGAATTTCCTTTTTAGGTATGTTTTTCCTTTCTCATTGTTTTTGAGAAAAATAAGAGTTTCTACAAATTTCAAGAGTGAACGCTTTGTAAATTATGTACACACCGTGTAACTAGTTTTATTGGGTGACCGTGTGTGGGTCATGTAATGGCCGAGAACATGGCCGTGTGTAGTGACCTAGAGACCGCCTACCGTAGGGGCTGAAAAAGTCAAGTACACACAGTGTACTATTAATGAATATGTTTTGTACTTTTTTATTCAATAAACGGTCTGGGGTCACATCTGAGAGATAGAACACACTTCAACTCATCCTATATCATCATATGAGTTTCTGTCCATCCAATTATCTTCTCCGAGCCCCCGACTCAACGTCTGTTCTCCGAATCGACCACTGTCGATTATGTTAGAATCACCACGGTGAGTTCTCCCTTCTTCTTGAACAACATTTCATGATTTATCTTCTTCTGCATGATATAACATGTTGAAAGTCTTAAATTTTTTTTCAGATCTATAATGTTCTAGTGTGATTCATGTCCTAAGGTTCTCGTATATTGAGTTCAGAACACCAAGGATGGTTGTTTGTGCCTTTTCGTAGTTAGTCATTGAGTTATATCTGAAAAAGATCTCTATAACCTCATTCGGGGTAATTTGTGTTTATGGTTTCACATATTTTTTAACTTCCATGACTTTTTTGATTTGATAGAGGTTTATTGTTTGATAATAGGGTTATCTCTACCAAGATATTGATGTTTTCCCGATGATTGCATGTTTTTGACCATTTGGTCTAGCCTTACCTGTTAGGTTGCTACCTGCATTCCATGCTTAGTATTTTTGGGTGGGGTGATTATTATTTGACATGATATGATATGTTGTAGTTGTTTATAAATGTAGTTCTTGATGTTTACTTTGTCCGTGGATTATTTTTTGTGCATGATTTCTTTATACAGGGCTGTGAGAAACGGGTGTAGTGAGATCATAGGGGAAATTTTCATTGAGGGATTTCCCAGAGTGTTAGTTTTAATAATCACATTGTGATTCCATAGAGGGGATTGAGGTTGAGTGATCACTCAAAGTTTATATAGTTTTGTTACGAGGTAACAAGAGGAATTGATGTTGAGTGCTTCCTCAGAGTGTCTGTAGGTTTCCATTAAAAGTCTATTGGGGGAATTTATTGTGAGTGCTTCCTGAAAGTGTCTTTGATCACACATGACAATAGGGGGAATTGAATATGAGTTCTCCCTCCGAGAGTCTTTGTTATATCTTCTCATGTATTGTAAACTAGAGGGGTTAGTGTATGAGAACTACCCAGAGGGTTTCTTGTATTTGTTTTTGGTTGATTAAATACATGAAAGTAAATGTTTGTAAATGAAACTGTCGGACTGTTTACTTTTGAGTAATTTTTTGTTTATGGCATATTTTTTCTTATAGTCTTCCATATATATTCACTCACTATTATGAACAAGACATTGGGTGGTATCTTACTAGTATTAGTCTCACACATAGTTTGGGTTATGCTTTTGGTCCCAAATAGTTTATATTGATACAGGTATAGATAAGGGAACTAACCCTTCTACTTCAAATACATGATTGTTGTAGTGTCAGGGATCATGTGACCAAGCTGAGGATTGTGATGATATGGAGATGATTAATTAATATTGTTTTGTACATTGGATTCATAATGTATTCCAGTATTGTTATTTTTTTGGCTGCTTTCCTAGACATATGTATCATGCATCATTTATAAATATATATATATAAGTGACCATCTGGTTTATTACATACGCTATTTACATATTGAATGTTTTACAACTTCTGCTATTGTTGTTTTTTTACTTCCATTGTGATACACAACCAATGATGGTATATATTCCCCAATACCACACAAAAGGACCTTGCTACTAGTCGGCATGCTCTGGCATTCGGGGAAATGGGCATGAGACCAAGTGACCAACCAGGTACGGGGATCCTCCGGGAAACTCCAGGAACTGAAACATTACAAAGTTTTATCCAAGAAATTCTTTTCTTATTAACTTACTATTTGGAGCCGATGTCCATGGATATAAATTAATGGGTTCTTGGTAATAAGATTTTCTTGGGCGTAGATATCCCATGTATATGGAAAATCCAATTCCCCTCAGTATTGAAATTTTCTTGTTTTGCAAATTCTAAAAATGATTTCATTTCACCTTTGGGTGATTCACAAGTTGTGTGCTATTGTCATTGGTATTATTGGGGTTCTATTTCTATTGCAATCTGATGAGATGAGGGTATGCCATCTCATGCATCATATAGGCAGTTTCTAAAGATCACATGTCATGCATTCTTTGCATGCCATTTTGGGTGCCATAGTGACTGATGTGGGGCTAGATATGCATGTTGTTGTGATTGATGCCTTGATAGAATACCTATTAATCGATTGGGTATTGGATATTTTATGTTTTTTTTGAAAGAAGACTAAACATTGGTTCTTGAGGTGTTATGGCCCCTCATAGATAAGAATTTGGTGGATAATTGTGTTATTATTCCTTTTGTATGACATGAAAAAGATACCAAGCATTGATTCATGGTTATTATAGGCTCTCACGGATCTGAATTTGGCACTTTATGGTTCGATTAAATGTTTTTTTAGGATTCTGGAGTATTTTATGAGGATTAATGTCTGAAAAAACCTAGAATACATGTCTTTTAATGATGAATACAATCCATGTGACCTTCTGATCGGGAAGGAATTATTTTTTTATGTACATGTCGGGTATTGTATGTATAGGTCGTGTAGTCTCTAACCCTATCACTGGCTGTGTGGGTAGAGACACGAGTTTGGGAAATCATGGTGGGACAGGTCGTGTACCGAATGTACACGCCGTGTTGTGGAGGCCATGTGTCCACCTGTGTGACTAACGATACAGATGGATAAAACACACGTTATACCTGTCATTTCATGATTGAGAATGTCATGTATTGTGACCCTCATACATGGTCATGTAAGGAACAACATGTGGTGGTGAAATTATTCTAGTATAGGTCGTGTCCATATGGAACACACAGTGTAGAGTGATCCGTGTAACCAGCCGTGTATCTAACAACACGGGTCGATGAAGTTTGCCTAGTAAATGTCGTGTCAGGTACTAGCATGCAATGTAGTATTATTTTAAGAGAATTGTGTGGCATAGTTTTGTAGATGAACTCAGGCATGAGAAGAGGATTAAAGTACACACCGTGTGTTCGGACAACACGTTGTGGGTATGGGGTGTTACCCGACCTAGTTTGGAATAAGTGCACGCCCTTATGAAGGATTAATGGAACACACTGTGTTGCAATTATGGACGTCGAGTATTCATGTTTTAAAAACCATGAATTCTATATTTCCCTTATTCCCATCTTACACTTCTAATTTTCTATCCATGGTCATCTTGATCTATTGTCTGGGCTTCATCATGCAGAGTTATGCCACCGAGACGTCCTCCGATTGTCTGCTAAATACAGGGAAGCGATGAGACACTGGTTATGGCTGATCAAGGACTACTAGCAGATCCTAGAGTTGTTACAAACATGGAACCTACCATCATATTGGATACAACTGTCGAGGCACAGTTCTAAGCAGGCTTTTGAAGTTTATATAGACCATCCAAGATGTACCTCATCCAACCCCGTCGATGGCAGAATTGACATGGCTCTTTCAGAAGCCATATCCTCTCCATTTCTTAGAGTATGGAAGACCCCATTTTTCAGAGTCCTATCTAGAATCCATTCTGTCGATATTAAATCATTTGGGAATTCCTTCAGAGAGGAGGGTCATTGTCCATGTGTATATGCTTCGGGAATCATCCAAGAGATGGTGGGATGTGATCTCAAAGGCAGGATTCTAGGAGGTTATGGATTGGGACAAGTTTCAACATACCATCTACAAATACTTATTCCCATAGACTTTGAGGGCAGGTCGAGCCCAGTGTGTTAATGAGTTTGGAGTAGTGTACTCTTTCAGTAATGGAATTTTCATCCTGCTTCAAAGAGATGCAGTGCATTACACTATTTCATTGGGGAGATGAGTTATTCCTTGCATAGATGTTTGATGATGGTCTCATGCAATATAATTGGGCTTAGATGAACATCTTCAGGTTGAATTCTATATCATCCATTGTATACCAGGCACTAATCATAGAGTGAAACCTGGGGGATTTGGGACTTGTGAAGCAAGGCGGTTCCTCTTCCAGAGTTAGTTCTTATCCTGGTGATATCGGGAAGTGCTTCAAAGAGTCTACATGCAGATATCTGAGTAGGCGGGATGCATCTTCAGAAACCAGGTGGTATGGTAATAGTGTGGGAAGTTATTCATACCATACCACATTTCCCCAAAGACCCAGTAGAGTGCCGATCTTATAGAAAAATGGTCCATATTCAACACTTCTATCAGATCTACCAACCAACAACTGGTGACATGGGTTCTTCTATGACTCCTCATTTGAGAGTAACACCAACTGTTTCTCACCAGTCTGTGAACTGGTTTTCTTCCAGCTTTTCAGGCCAAGATGGAGGTTGTGGATGTGGTATCCTATCGCCAGGATTTCAGTGACAATAGGTTGAATCAGGTCAGGGTGGTCAGGTAGGGTCACACGACAATGATGTAGGTCAGACTTTTGCATTGGAGTAGACCCAGTGGGAGCAGGATCTAAGAACCTCTACAGTTCGAGTTATGATCCTAGTGGACTCAGTTTTATCTTCTTCTTTTTTTGATACAGGGGATTCCCATATTTTTATATCTATTTCTATTATGGAGAGCCTTGGGCTCTGCATTTTTTTTTGGGGATATTATGACGTTTGAAACTCTGTTGGGTACAAGAACGATTTGTCTAAGGCAATTCAAGGACTTCCTTCTATTGGATGGTGGGTGTGACATCTATTGTGATCGGTATGGACTATAGATGATTGTCAATGATGTTAATCTTGGAATGGATTGGATAGTTTCCTTCCAGGAAGTTGTCGATAGCTATCACCATAGGGTGAGTTTCCCATCACCAGAGGGTGGATCGTTTCTTCATAAGGGCGTGTGGGATGTCCAGGAGAGTAGAGCGGGACCTGAGCAATATGGGTTGGGAAGAGTTACAACCTAGATATATAGTCTGTATCTAGATGACTCGGGGACTTCACAAAATGAATTTCCTCCAGTGGTGGATTTTTTTAGGGACATTTTTCCTAAGGACATTTCATGTTCCCCACCAGAGTGAGAGGTGGAATTTTCTATTGAGGTTATTTCAAGGGTAGTATAGGTGTCTATTCGTTTTTATAGGATGGCTGCACAAGAGTTACAGAATCTCAAGAAGTAGTCAGAGGTGTTTCGGGAAAAGGGTTTCATCTGACCCTGTAATTATCCTTGGGGTTCACCTATCATATTTGTGAAGAATGTAGATAGTACCCTCAAACATTGTGTGGATTATCTGATGTTGAAACTATTGATTGTCAAGAACCAATATCTCATACATAGGATTTATGATATCTTTGATTATATTTGAGGATCCTGGTTGTTCTCAATGAATGAGTTGAGATCATGTTTCCATTGGTCGCACGTTAGACCATATAATATACCTCATACAACCTTCCAGAGTTGGTATGGTCTATATGAATACATGGTTATGCAATTCATTCTCACGAACGCGCCTATAAACTTAATGGAACTGATTAAACGAGTGTTCCATCTATACATGGACTCTTTCGTGGTAGTCATCGTGGATGATATCTTGTTTTACTCTCACACTCAACACGACCATTCCACACATCTTGAGATAATTTTTAGTACTCTAAGTGAGCATCAGTAATATGATGAGCTCTCAAAATGCCACTTTTTAATGGACCAAATTCACTTCTTGGGTCATGTTATCTCATTAATATATGTATCAGTAGACCCATAGGAAGTGAGAGAAGTAGTTTCTCGGGAGGAGTTGAAGAATGTTTTTGGGGTACCAAAGTTTTCAAGGGCTGGTTGGTTACTACATGCATTTTATACATAAATTTTATGCTTAGAAACACCACTAACAGACCTAACTAATAAGGTTACGAAGTAATTTTGGTCAGATTCTAGAGAGTCAACCATATAGGCGACAAAAGGGAGGATGATTTTAGCACTGATACTAGTATTTTCAGTGTCAGGCAAGAGCTACACTATATTATGTGATGCATCAGGTATTAGGCTTAGAGTAGTGCCTATGTTGGGAGAAGGAGTCGTTGTGTATGGTTCTCGGTAGTTGAGGCCGCATGAGAGGAACGACCCAAAACATGATCTCGAGCTGGCTATTGTTGTTCAGGATTTATGATATTGGAGAAATTATCTTATGGGAGAGCATTTGGTTGTTATCACCAACCACAAGAGTCTCATGTACATCTTCACTCAAAGAGATGTGAATTTGAGACAAGGAAGGAAGGTTGAGTGACTTCTGTCCTTTGACATTGCACTTTCCTAGACGCTTGGGAAATGAAATGTTGTGGATGATCCACTGAGCTGGAGGAATCTGATACACATAGTTCATGAGGCCAGTAGTGAGTGGAATCATATGGTTCTATTCTATGAGATGCATTTATAGGTGCACGATATACATGGTAAAACATTTCTTTCTTATATAGTTGTAACCTATACTATTCTTGATCGATTGAGAATGAGGCAACTATCAATTTAAATTTTCTTGGTCCTACGAGAGAGTGTGTCAGGATAAGACATTATTCCTGGGTGGACCATTGGCGAGGATCAGATCTTATATTTTCATGAGAGCATATGGGGGTCAGCAAACATACACGAGGAGCTGATGCGAGACTTTCATTCCTCAGTTTGGGCAGTTCATCCTGGTGTCACCATGATGTATCGAGATCCGCATTATTTGTATTGGTGTCCAAGTATGAATTGAGATGTTACGTGTTTTTAATGTGGTGTCACACATGTCGGTAGGTGAGGGTTGAGAATCAGTGACCAGCAGGTCTTTTTGAGCAGTTACTCATTCCCGATTGAATGTGGAATGATATCACGATGGATTTCATGACAGGTTTTTTGTGGTCTTAATGAAGGAATGATGCAGTTTTGGTTGTCATTAAAAGAGTCACAAATGTTTCTCGCTTCTTTCTGGTTAAGGAGAATTTCAATTTTGATGAGATGGGAAGGATTTACATCTGAGAGATTGTGCATTTACAAGGGTTTCCACACCCCATTATTTCATATAGAGATTCTCGTTTTACAAATCGGGTTTGGCAGGGACTAACAAGGGTTTTGGGTACCCATGTACTTCTGTGTACATCATACCATCCCAAGACAGATAACCAATCTTAGCATATGATTTAGGTTCTTGAGGGCATGCTTCGAGCATGTATACTTGAGTTTTGAGGTTCTTGGGTGGAGCACATAACTCTTGTAGATTTTCCCTACAATAATAGTTTTAATGCAACTATTTAGATGGAACCATATGAGGCTTTGTATGATAGGCCATGCCAATCATCATTTTTACGGTTGGAGGTAGGAGTGGCAAAAATGATGGGACATCGGCTTGTCCAGGAGAACACAAGATACATATGTCTTATTCGAAAGAGGAAGAATACCGCACATTCAAGTCAGAAGCCTTATGCTGATCAACAGAGATGACCTATAGAGTTCGAGGTTGGAGATTAGCTTTTTCTACATGTCACACCAATTTTGGGACACCGGAGGTTTAAAAGACATAGAAAGATTTTGCCGAGGTACATCAGAGTATTCGAGGTTTTGGAGAGAGTCAGTCTGGTTGCATATCAGTTACAATGATCTTCGAGGTATTGGGCTATGCATGATGTCTTCTACATTTTTTTTCAAATTCGAAATTACTTATAAAACATGTTTCATGTTTTCCGACCTGAGAAGGTTGAGATTGTGGTGGATGTATATTTTTAAGGGTATCTTATCTGAATTATTTATTGAAGGGAGAAGTTCATTTATGGTCGGTGTGTTCCTCTAGTACAAGTGCTATGGTAGAACAAGAGAGTACAAGATAATACATCGGAGAGGGAGGACGATGTACGATCGTAGTGGCCGGTGTTGTTTGCATATTCTTATTGTATGCCACCTTGATATGGATATTCAGGGATGGATTTTTTAGTGGGAGAAGTTTGTATGAACACACATCTTCTTTTCAGGTTTGTTTTTTAAGGTTTTTTTTAAAAAGAGGAGTTTCTGGAAATTTCATTAATACATGATATGTACTTTAAGTACGTGTCATGTACCTATTTGTTCGGGTGACTATGTGCGGACCATGTAATGACATTTTACATGGCCATGTATGGTGATCAATAGAACACATAATGTGGAGGCCAGAAAAGTCAGGTACACACCGTGTACTTTTAAAAAGAAAACGACGTGTATTTTTTTCATCAAAGGGACCGGGGTCACTTCTGACAAACATGACACACTTCTACTCATCCTATTTCATCTAGGAGTGTCCGTATGACTATAGATGTTCTCCGAGCCCCCAACTCAGTGTCCTTTCATCGAATCAACCACTTTCAATTGTGTTGGAATCACCACAGTGATTTCTCCATTCATCTTGAACATCATCTCCTTATTTCTCTTTTTCTGCAAGATATCCTTGGTTGAATTTCTTAAGCATTTTTGTCGATATACAATGTTATAGGTAGATTCAAGGGCTGATTTTCACGTATATTGATCTCACAACACTGTGGTATGTAGTTTTTAACATTCCATATTTTGTATTTGTGTTATTTATGAAAATGTTCTCAATACCCTAGTTTGGGGTATTGTGTGTTTATTGTTTTACACATATTTTCTTTCTATTCCTTGATTGATTGGATAATGGTTAATTGTTTGATAATAGGGTTATCTCTACCAATATAGGGATGTTTTCCCATGTTTCCCTGTTTTTGACCATTTGTTCTAGCCTTGGTTTTTAGGATACTACTTGCATTCAATGCATAGTATTGTTGGGGAGAGTGATTATTTTTTGAAATTATATGACGTGAGATAGTTTTTTAGGGATGTATTTATTGATCTTTACATTGGATACTAATTATATTTGGTTAATTATTGATTTACATAGGGTTGCGGGAACCTGGTGTAGTGAAACCGTAGGGAAAATTGACGTTGAGGGATTTCCAAGAGTGTCTGTTTTAATTATCAAGATATGAGACCATAGTGGTGATTGATGTTGACTGCCCCTTAAGAGTGTCTATAGTTACATTATAAGTACATAAGAGGAATTGACATTAAGTGCTTCCACAGTGTGTCTGTAGGTTACTATTAAAATACTATATGGGGAATTGACTGTGAATTCTTCCTCAGAGTGTCTTGGTTCACACATGACTATAGGAAGAATTTATGGTGGGTTCTTCCTCGAAGAGTCCTTGATATATCTTCTCTTGTATTGTGATCCATAGGGTTTAGGTTGTGACAAATACCCAGAGACTTGATAGTACATGTTTTTGGATGAATAAATACATAAAATTAAATGTTTGAAAATGAAAGTGTTGGAATGTGTACTTTTTAGTACTTCTATGATCAGTTGTTCTTTTTCTTTATTTCCTGCAAATATATTGACCCGATATTAAGCACATATATTTTGGTGGATTCCTACTGAGAGTAGTCTCACATCCTATTTGGGTCATTCATTTGGGCCCAATCTGATTATATTGATGTAGGTATAGATATGTGCAAGCGACCCTTAACATCAGGTACATGATTGTTGTGGATTTGGGTAGCATGGGACAAAGTAGAGGATTGAGATGTTGTGTAGTAGTTTATTTGTTTTTCTTTTCTAATTTGGTCTTGTACTGTATTCTAAAATTGTGATATTTTTGGATGCTTTATTAGACATATGTTTCATGCAACATTTATATATACGTGTGTGCTCGAGTTGTTTATTACTTCTAATGATTACTTATTTCATGTTTTACTACATCCGTTATTGCTATTTGTTTTACTTCTGATGTGTTACTCTGCTAATGAGGGCGCAATTTTCCAAATATCACCCTTAAGGCCCTCACTTCTCCTTGACAGCCTCTGCCATTCAGGGAAATGTACTTGAGGCCATGTGACCAACCAGGTACGGGGCACCTCTAGGCGGCTCTTAGAACATGGGAGTTACAATATCAATTCATATCATACTTCCAATATTACAATTCATCATCACAATTTAAATCTGAATTTCTTTTTTTTCTATTCATCGCCTCAATGGATATTTGAATTCCATTATTACCATTCTTCTTCTCAATTGGAATATTAATTCCATTATTACCATTAATCTTATAAATTAAAATATGAATTCCATTTTTACAATTCATCATATCAATTCACTATTGGATTTCAATGTAGGATACTCTTTCACACAGTTTATTATCACATATATAACAATATCAATTGTATCACAATATCACATGTACAATAGAATAACATTTCTTAATTCACCAATTAATTAATCTAATGTAACTATTTAATACACCCATCATTCCATTAACTAATTCAATTATTAATTAATGACCTATATTATTTAGTTAATCCAATAAATAATTAATAACATCAATTTATTTAATTTTTAAATTAATTATTTAATCCTTTTATTAGTCAAATCAATATCAATTAATTAATTGAAAATAAAATTAAACTAATTAAAAAAACATTATCCCTCTAAGTATATCAATAATTATTTATTCCAAATCAATCAATTCAATATACACAATTTCATGATTCAATAATTAATTTATTGAATTTATTAATTCAATGTTTGAAAAACCATTTCTAATAATCCAATGAAAATTATACAATTACATAAATGAAATTAAAATCAAGACTTTGGTATTTGAATAGTATAACACATACATCAATTCATTGATTAGCTATCTCCTAATAAAAATTCACCAAATTAAAATCGATAGGTAAAACCCACAATGATGAAATAGATCATAAATCAAATCCTATAAAATAAATTAAATATAAAAAGATATAACAATCATATATCCTAATCATTAGCCAACAATAGATAGACATTACTTTTTAATCAGGGAAGAGGAATGAGAGAGATATAGAGATCCATTAAGATAGAACCGCATGCCTATAAGGGCGCATAACACTAATCTACCCTAGATTATCCAAGGAAGGATGCTGGGAAAGATTGGAATATATCTGAAAGGCTATATAAATATGAGATAATGTTTAGGTTAGATATAGAGATGATTAGGGAAGAAAATGGGGGTGGGAATTTTCAAAACATGGGTATGGTTTCTTGGGCCCGGGAATATGGTTTACCAAAATGTGTGCCACTTCTATGGGGGTTACGTGGTTTCACCTAACAGGGTACTCATTATTAAAATATGTACTATACATGTAATCACCCTCTACCCGGGGCTATATGTTTTGTTGGGAAATGGAAAATGGTTTGAAAAAAATGTTCTCCTACTATACACAAGCCTTCTTCCTTCTAGTTTTCTAAAATTCTAACTCAAATGCTCCCAATGTAGGAATCCCAAAAAAACATACTAAAAATTTTGAAAAAGAAAACTTGCATCTCGGCTCATAATATCCATAGAATATATCTTTATATTAAATCAGTTATTATTTTAATAAATAAAATTAGGAATCAATAGGCATTTTAGAAATGATTTTATAAAAAACCACTTTTTAAACACAAAAATAGTCTTATTCCAAAATGAAACTTATTTATGATTAATATCTAATTTTTGTTATAAATTAAAACTCCATAAATATTATGTTTTTTTAAATTATATTTAACATATAATGGGTCTTAAATTACTTAATTTATTAAAAATTAATGGCTTTTTGTAAAAAATATGTATTTTCAATATTTATATAAAAGTCATCATTTTATAACATATACTAAAATATCATCCCAATTTAATATTGATATTCAAATTTTAAAATTAGTATAATATATTTATATTAATTTCCGAAAAGTTAAAATAATATTTTACTAATCATTTCACAAAAATAAATAAATACTAATTTCTGGAGAAATCATTTCTTCATGGAATTAAATAACATTACTAAAAAATTGATAGATTATTTATTGACCATTATGAATAATTGATATCTATTATGATATATATATATATCATAATGTATTTAATAAAATTCATACCCTCAAATTAATGGCTAGGTTATAATGGTTATATATATCATGGGTCCTTGAAGCTCAGTGTTACGTGATGAGTACAATTTCGAACAAAAAAATCCAATGGCTGTTTATAACACTTGTTAATGAAAAGTTAAAATTTATTATATATATATATCATAATGTCTTTGGGTGTTACAATATCTTATTATATGATTATTGACTAGCCTTTATGTTATCAAATTTTTTTCCATTATAATTCACAGAGTGATATACATACTAATTACCCTATGGGTATATACACTCATCACCTAGTGATTTACATTGATAAATAATCTAAAATCCATAAAATAGAGAATTGAAATATAGTGTTTAGAATAGTGATATTTAATTAAAAACATAATACTATTTAGAAAAAATATATATATATGGAGAATGAAAAGGGAATAAATGAGAAATATGGAATGGGATTTATATTAAAAACAATTCAAAACATCGTTGAATTATAGAAAATAGGAAAACAATAATTAAAAACCTATCTATGGAGAAAACCTCAACGAAACAATGTTAGAGGAATCCTATAACTGTTCAAATTCTCAACACCTAGATTATGATTTACTAGGGAAAGCGTACTCTATTTATAGTCTATTAATTTACACCCATTTACCATTAGGAAAATCAGATTGAAGTCCCCAGAGAATGGGAAAAAAATTTCATGTTACTGTTGTCAAACCAAATTCATTTCTCGAATATCTATTAAACATATTGAATGTATCACTTTATGAATGTAATTTTATTAACAAATTATAAAAAAATTATTATTTGACATGTTTTATGAAATGAACCTAGGTACTTTTTGTTTCCACTTACTTTTATCCTTGTTCATGAAGTTAATTATCTAGCTCATAGCATGGACAATGCATTGTAATATTCATTCATTTTTATATATTTTAATAAATAATTAAAATGAAAAATTATGGGATTGAACATATTTTTATCCAATATTTCACCTTGTATTGATGATTCAAATTCCCAAATTCATAACATTTCTCAAAATTCCACTAAAACTAAATGATATTAAAAAAACAAAAGTAATTATAATTAAATGTGATTTTATATTAATAATTAATAAGGTAAAAACATATTAAATCATATAAAAAGATATATTAAAATTATAGATATCATACATCCATGTAGTGCATATAAAATTCATATGAAAATAATTTCTTTACGACAAAACATACATCAATGAAAAAATAATGATATTAGAGAAATTATACATTTTTCTTATAATTTATTTTAAATGGAAAATATTTATCAAGAAAAAAAGAGTTAGAATCAATTTTATTTTCCCACAATTATTTTAGTATGATTTTTTAACATAATACTATAATTGATAATGGTAAATTATAATCATTTAGGTAGTGTTCCAAATTAACATATATTAATTAAATTATGTTGAATTAATAAAACACCTCATATGAAATTTTAATAAATGAGTAAAATTAATTTTAAGGATATATATTTAGTGAGATATTTTAATACCATGTATTTAATTAAAATTAATGTAATATAATATAATGGTAATATATGTACACCATATATTTTAATCTTTTGTCCTTAATTTTAAAATTTCATCAATAATGAAAATTGAGATGAAAACCATTAAATTTACTCCTTATATTTATAAATTTTATTTAAACTCCTATATTGAAAAAAAAATTATGTAATAAAATAATTTTCTATACTTGAACTTATATATTTACTTTTATACTAACGATTAATGATAACTCATTACACATATATTTGTATATATTTATTTATTTTCATCGTTTCTTATTGGAAATTTGGAATTTTTTTAATAGATTCATTAAGAAAATTATATTCCCCATTATTTGGTAAAATTTTAAGATTTAATAGATTTTTGAAAATATTGGTGTATTTATTTAAAAAATAGTTACCTATTTTGTTTAAAATTTTGGTATGGTTTGTTATAATCGAATCCATAGAAAACTTGTCAAGTGAAATTTAATCAAAACAAGGACTTATGTTTTAAATATCAAGCAATTTTTTATCACAATTATTGATAAATATTCATGAAAAAACATGATAATTAATATCCAAATTATTAATATTAATATCATGATACTCGTTAATGTTGGAATCCATAATTTTAGTATATCATTTTTCATAAAGTTTCTTTAATTGACCCAATCAAGAACACGCTATAATAATCAATGTCTGGGGGTATAGAAAAGTACTATAATAATATCAATTTATAAGTATTAAAATGATGTTATTATAAAATAATTACTAAAGATAATGATATTTTTTTAAGATTTTAGATGATTGTTTTTTGAAAATTAGAATGTGGATATGTTACATACATTGATATCTCTCGTGACATCTTTTATCAAAATAAAGGACTCGAGACACCACAAACCAAAAAATAAATCTAAATGTGGGACATGAATTTATAAGTGGTAATTTGTTCATTAATTAATGTAAATTTTTTTAGTTGTGGTGTTTTTTAGTGGGTTTAATCGATCTACATCTATAGGTGAAAAATATTGTAATTTATTTGCAAACGAGAGTTAGGTGATTTGAATCCTTGGAATCTCATGGGAGTATTTGAGTTATGTATGACATGGTGGAAAAAAATGTCGGTATTACTCCCAATATTAAAAAACTCATTATTTTATTTATAAATGTTATTTCAAATAAAAATATAAAAACTATGATAACATTACCACTTCGAAAATATTTTTAACATAGTTATTATATATCAGTGGAATTTTTTTCTACCCGTAATATATGATGACCCCTTTTTCCCATTATTAATTTTTTAAATCCAATAATGAGATAAAATGAATATAATTGAATATTTAAAATCAATACTATTTAACTGTTAATTGATAATAGAATATATAATAATAATACTATTTTTATAGAAAAATTGAATTTTTAAAAATTATTTTATCGTAAAAGTAGTTACTATAAATTAATGACTAAAAAAATTTCAAATAAGCATTTTTAAAATTTTGATATTTTTTCAGAAAATATATATAAATTCTACCATATTAATTTAATAAGATAATAATACAAATCATTAACAAATATTTTTTATTAAAAAACATTAAACATTAACTGTAGTAAAAAAAATTACTAGGACTCTCATTCTTATAACATAAAATAATATTTTAATTCTCCTATAATTTTAAGATTATGATTCCATATTCGAAATTAATTTTGGAGGATTCACCTAAAAAAATTTATAAAAACAAATTAAAATACAACAACATTTAATATATAAAAATACGTTTATAGGAATATATTTTAATTGGTAAAAATTATACTAATCCTGCTAATTTAAAATTAATAATATTGAATAAATGATATAGTATTTACATAAAATTATGATTATATTATTTTTTTTATTCAATATATGATAAATTATTAATTATAATAAAAAAAATTATATAATTTTTTTGACAAGTAATTTATATTTAGAAGTAGATAAGAAATTTAATATTTATAAATATTTTCACAAATGAATTACTATCCATTAATTATGTTATAAAATAAACTAATTTTTTTTAATTTTTTTTACAATGAACATATGTATTTTTAAAAACTTAATAGGAATTATATATACAAACTATATACTAATAATTGGTTTAATCATATTATAACAAAAAAATTACAACAATTAAAAATATTTATATAATGGATAAGTTATTCCTATTACTTTATAAAAAATCATTTCATTCATGATCCTGATCACATTACATACATTTTTTGTTTTGGATTTCCCTTAATGTTATCAAATTTTTTTATTTTGGTTTCTATATGTAATAATTATCATGGGGAAATATGATCCTTCATATTTCTTAAATGCAAGGATATTAATCATTACTATTTATTGTCTCATTCCATTTTAAGCTCTTTTAATGGGTATAGTCATCCATCATAGGCAATAATACATGGTTTCAGACAACATTTTTGTATTGTTTCATTATGAATGAATAATTTTTTTAGATTCATTCTTCTCATATATTCCATTTTTTATATTCAGCTCTAATTTTCTAAAATGATTTATTTTTTTCTAAAAAATGATAGAAATATAGTTAAATGAATGATACAGTTTTCTAAGACCCATTGTGTTACATTATACCTTCTTAAAAAACATCATTGTAATTTTAATTATTACTCACTATTGAAATTATATAATTTCATCCAAAATATTGAAATTTCTGAAGATAAATTCCCTGATAAAATATTATCCCCATAATCTTGGCTATTACTATGAAAATCATGTTTTACCTCATTATTGGATTTGGTTATAATTTTTATTAGGTGAGATATTTTTGAAAATTATGCATCCATAGTTGGTTAGAGGAAATATGTAAATCTAAAGACATACATTTCATTTATGAATATTTATATTCTTGTACACATACAAATTCTAAAACAATAATGGTTATAATAAGTAAATAATATAAAATGATCTTATAAAATTCGAAAAAAATCACATATCAAATGAAATATAAAGAGTGAATTTAGTTATTTGTTATTCATCAACCGCAATTTCCATGTATCATTAATTAAATGGTATCAAGAATGATACTAAAAAATATGTTTTGAAAGGTATTTTATAATCAAGTATGAAATGATATTTGATCACATAATGAATTTGTAGATGAAATTATTTTAACCTAATTGATATGATCCCTATATGAATTGATACAATTCACCCTAAATATCACATTGAATTATAAAATTGCAATTTTAATAAAACATTAACAAATTGTATTAATGAAATTTTCATTTTTAGAGGAGTCATATAAAAGGAGTGAAAATCTGAAAACAATAATATTTTCAAAAAACATAACAATATATAGTTGTTGATGTGTGTAATTTATGGTTTTAGACAACAATATAAATATATTGGTCTATGTTGGAAAAAAATAAAATATAATGTTTTTATTTAATTAATTGATGAGTAGTGTACGTTATACTACATCATAGATGTGACCCATTTAGTTTTAATTTTATTTCCATTACATTTGTCCATTAGTTAAGGGTTCAATGAGTATTATTATCTAAGAAAACCTCTTGGTGAATTTGATTCATTAATATATAAAAACCTATTAATTATTACGTAATGATTTTATTTTAACAATAAGAATACCAATTTTCAACCATTACGTTATCAAAAATATTACTTTTTTTGGGTGTTTTTCCATGTTTTCCCCTTTTAACAAATAGATAACATTATATTATATTGGTAAATAACTGGAGGTTCTATATCCAACATTTTTTTAAACATTAGAAGTTGACTCTTTTTTCCAACATGGAATCTATTTCATGAACATCCATGATACCCCAGTTATCCCATATTTTTTACGTCTTGTTGTTTGATGTGATTAGAGTTATTAAACATAACACTAGAGTGTTTGGTTAGAAAAAACATAAAATTTTTAAAACTAGATTCTATCTCATTTGGTTTTTTATTTGAACAATCCCTTTTTCCAAAAAAATTAATCATTAACCCAATTCCCACTAGTTCCAAAATTTGATTTAATAATGAATCAGTTAGCCTAACTCTCAATAAAAAATAATTCATGTATTAAATAATATTATAATGAAAATAAATCATATGATATATTATATTATGAATCCCTAATATCATCCAATTATATATTTAATCAATTAATTTTTGAGACCATAAATATTAATTATATTAAATATACATTTTTCATAAAAATAGTAACCTATATACATTATGAATCTATACTTACATTTAACATAACAAAAGTTTCCAAAACAAATTCCGTCATTGAAAACGATTAAATTTTTATTCCACCATGCATTTCGAAGAACATTAATAATTTCATATTTTGTTTCATCCTAAATACAATGTATAATACATATGTCCTCTCTCATGTTGTGTATATGTTTTCACACAAATTATTCATAAATAATTATTTAAAAATTATTTCGTTATGAAAATGTGTGACCAATTAAAAAAATGTAAAAATATATAATTCACAATTTTTTTGTATCATGAACTAAATTTATAATAAAAATATCAAGAACTGTAATTTCTTATTACTAAATTTCCTAGGCCTCTATATTAGTGGTTTTAAATATTCTTATTTTCATACTCTTATTAATTAAATTTTTTTAAAACATTTAATTTAGGGTTAGTTTATCAACATATAATCTTAATTCTACAGAATTTTAATAGTCTAGGATATTGTAAACATAAATTTATGTGAAATCTTATAATAATGTCCAATTTATATTATTTTTTAAATAAAATACTTGTAATTATGATACATATATTCAATGAAATATTTATTTTTTAATATATTCATTATTAATAAGGAAAAATATTTTCCAACTATTAATTACAAATCATAACCATAAATTCCATGATAAAATAATAGCACACCATAACAATTTATAAAATTATTTTATATTTGTAATTATTTTTTATTAAATGAACCCTTGATAATGGATAAGATACCAAAATCAACCATAAAAAAAAGAATACGTGGAGGAAATGGAACAGTTAACAACCATTGATAAATTTTAACATTGAGAAACTAATAATAATTAAACAATAATATATTAATGATATGTATTAATTTAAATTCATATTAAAATGGTTTTTATACATATCAATAATTTTCCTATATTGATTATATTTCAAATTACAACATGTCTGCATATATTTGTATCCACAATTAGGTTTTTTTCTTAATTACATTTCTTCAAGAAATCATTCATATGATGAACCTGACTAATTTTTTATGGTGTATATATTCATAAAATTAATTATTGAATAATAATTGAATTATAAATAATGGTATTAATAATTAAATTTCATGATCTCTCTTAAATATTGTTTTTATTCATAAATTAACAATGTTGTATTTTTGGACTTGTACGTATAATCACTGTATATTAATATATTATACTTTAATATAATCTATAATGAATTATTAATTATACAAAATATATATCACATAATTTTATTTATATTTCATTCCATGTATATTTCACAAATTTTGAAAACAAATTTTTTGATAAATTGTTCGCTAATAAATATGAAATGATATAAATTATTATTTTCATTATTTATTGTGTCTATTTCTCTTCCATGTCCATATTTTTTCAAACAATAGATCATACTTTTAATACATTTAATTTAAATTAATCTGAAGGTGATTATAGTATATGCTAATTAATTTTACAATATATTTCATTATAATGAAGTTGGTTCAAGTATAGATGATACAAAAAACTAAACTAGATAATATAAATATATTATTAGATCATTTTGATGTTGATACCGAGAAAATAGTTTCATATTCATGATAAAATTCAAATTAGTCATTTACCAATGACATTATATTATGTTTTCATATTAACATTTACCATACACAATATATTATATATTTCATATATATTGACTTTTATAAACCACTATATTACCTTTTCCATTTTATATAATTTAATAAAATTATTATTTCTTTATGTCAACATAATGTAATAATATTCAACATTAATTTTAAAAATATATATAATACATTTATGATAATATTTTTAAAAAATCATCTCACTTCAATATTTATATTAAAATAATTTAATTATCCACTTCATACAAAATACATCACAACATATCACATCCATTTCCCATATATTTTTTCTGTTATTAAAAAGATGGATTATTAATTTCATGTGTAACACCTCTTTTATGAGGTTTTATACTATTTTATTCTATACATAAGGAAATAAAATGATTTAACTTGATCATAGGATGTTTTACAATTGTTCATAAATACTTTAAAATGATTTTGAATGGTGAATTGTTTAAGCATGGTTATGGGAAACTGTGTGAATTCTTCAGGAAACTATATAAGAGTTAGACATGTTTTTCTGAGTAGGGACACTACTAGTACATGGTTTTTAAAAATATATTGTAATAATATGTCCTACGAATTTCATGAATATAAGTTATTTTTAGTGATGGTTCCAGATTTACCAAATTATATTACCCAATTAATGTTCTAAATAATGACACTGAAAAAATATAAATATTTAGAACCGACACATCCTGTGAAACCCCATTTCATCATTATATGATTAGGGAACATGTCAAAAAATGATCTATAGGTATATTTTTTAAATTAATATCTTCTATATGACCAATTAAAACAAATTGAAATCCTTACATCTTGATAATGAAAAGTGAAAAATCATTCTTCCATTATATCATATATCATCTAAATTTTTCAATATAGGAACACTAGATTAGTGACTTTAATACTAGATCAAAATATATAATCATGTTTTCATGGAATATTCTTATAAGTATTTGAATGATCAAAAATGTGATCTTATATCTATGATATTGTTATGTTTTATTGTATGCAATCAAGTTTGAGGTTCGTGGATTTTCATTCATTCTACATTCTCCAATAACATAAAGGATCCTAGTTTTCAATATAAAATTGATTATTTTATTCTATAGAAAACACATCCAAAATCACTATATTAAAACATCCATTCTGGTAAGACATAAAATAATTCATTGTGGGTGAATACAACAACATGTTCAATAAAGTGAATTTTTGGAATTTCACAAAATGTAAAATATTGGTGTGAGAAAATGACATAGAAACAGTATGTTTATATTCAAATTTCTATGGAATGTTAATTTTATATTAGAAATGGTTGGAGTGCCATTCTGTTCCCATCATGTAGTATAATTGAATGATGATATGGTACTGATGTGACATTTTTATGTTCATGGGTTATATTATTAAGAGGGTTTAAATTGGAATTTTATGTATTAGTTTGGATTACTACATTGGTGAATGGGTTCCTTGTTATTTTATATATTGGTGTGGATTGATTCTCTAATTTTTTTATATCTATCTCTATAACTCGTTTCCAATATTTTGGAAGTATATATATATGATATAAATGTGATATAACATATTTTTGTTCCACTTAAATGTGTGAGAAGTCATGGGAATTGTATATTGAGTTGAAATTATCACCACATTCATAAGAACCATCATGCATATATAGATATTGAATACAATGAATTATCAAAAGGTAAGGTCCCATTAATTAATATTGATTCCTCATGATGATGTAGTATGTCCATCTGGTGTGATATCTTTGTTATGTTTTATAGTGGACTTATTAATTATTCAACATAAGTTCCATTATTTATTTTATCATATTTGGGTAATTTTTATAGAATTGATATGGGTTTTTTCTGTAAATACTCTGATGTGGTTCTAATTAGTTATATAATCAGATTATTATTTTTATATCATTGATCATTTTTTTAATTCTGTAATGTTTTGCAATTATATATTTTTTTTATTGTAAAAAATAATACTCCATGATATTAATTAATTTCTTATTATTTATTATCAGTATTTGGTGTCAATGGGAAAAATTTATTCATAGTGTAATCCATACACTAAACTAGATAGTAGTTCAAGGATGGGATGTTACCAATTTTATCAATTTGGTATTTTTCATCTCTTGGGTTGGTAGTAAGAAGATAATTTGTGCTGACACATGAAATTTATTATATAAAAGTCCATATATAACATCATTATTCAAATCACCAGCTAATTAGAGTTGTTCTATTAGAAAACTTGCTACTAATAATATTCATTTATGTCATCATGTCATTGTTGTGGGTTTAATTTATGGGAGTTGAGTACTATGAATTATTAAATAGACATTTCACTATGATTTTTAATCCATATGTTAATTAAAATTATTGATATTTAGACCATGTTACTATGATTGTATTTTTATACCATGACATAAAACATGAAAAATATTTTAAGAATTAACTATTAACATAATTGGAGATTCATACATTATTTATATAAAGATAACACTAGATTAAAAACCTATAAACAATCAAAATGGGTTTTCTATGAACATGATAGTATCTGAACTACATGTTTGGAAATATATTTTCCAATTAATTTTAAAATATATACATGAATTTTAAAAGGGGAATCAAAATGAGCATACTATGTTGTGGATCATTCATCAGAATTCTAGTAATAAAGCCCAGTGATATTTTAGGGTGATTTTGGATATGATTATGTAGAACAATGGAATGAAAATATAATCATACCCTTTCATTTCCATGATACCATAATTAATACTTTGTTCATGTTGACAACATACATTATTGATGAACTATAATTACAGTTAATTGAATTATTATTTCAAGATAATATCAATTAAGTTTTATCATGGGAAGGATTTGAAAGGATTTTCAATAAATAATCTTATCCTTATAACATTAACCTATTGTAATTGAATATTTTTTATTATCTATATAATTTAAAAATATCATTAATGGAATTTTAATCTTGACTCATATACCATGTTCACTTTTCACTACAGGTAGTTTTTAATTAATCTCTCAAGGTGATATATTTGATTCTGGAATGTGGTAAGATATTTTCATTTAGGTTTTGTGTTTTTATTAATAATAATATCGATAAAATAAAGAATGTGTGGGTAGAAGAAAAAGACATTTTGGGAACTAGATGGTGGAAATTATTTGTCTACCATTATGCTTCCATGAATAATATTGATGGAAATTAAATGAAAAGAGGTATTCACTTGAAAATTATAGAATAACGTAGTCAATATAGTAGATTAACCACTTTTCTACCATATTTTAGTGTAATTATGATTACATTCAATGTGGATTAATAAATCACAACAAGAGGGGATTTATGACATGATCTCCAGAAGATCACATTTCTAACTAAAGATGAAATCACATGCATTATTAAACAAATATCTTTTGTAAATGGATGGTATTTCATTAATCATTCTCATATTCCATATATTCAATAAATATGAACTCATCATATTAGTTAAATATGAATAACATGGGTGACCTAGGATGATTATAGTAACTCATTAGTAGTCTGGCCAAAATCATTATGGCAATGGATCAAAGACTATTTAAGGATATTATATTAGGAAAATTATGGATATGATTATTAAATCACATTTAAAAAAGGGTCCCTCAATATTTTAATGTATCATCCTTCTTATATTTACCATTATTCATTTTTTCATTGACACTAGAATTTCCCAATTATTTATTATTATCCTATGGTAAATCAATTGGTGTTGCGTGTGAGAATGATTACCTAGGTACATATTATCTTGAATCCTCTTGGGTAATGAGTATTTCAAGGATTTATATCTTGAAATAGTTTTATTACCATTGACATCGTAAAGTTTCTCTGGACCATTATTATCATGGAAATGGAAAGTTTTGATTCAATTTTGTGATTGAATTTGTTAAAATAATTTAATGAGTTTATAAACATGTAGTCCCAGCATGAAACATTAAATTTTTCATATATTGATGTTGACATATTCAATGGGGATTATAATTTTAGTTTTATTATATTAAGACGTCATGGGATTGTATATATAATAATCTCATACCATTTTCTAGTGATGATCTTTGGTGTGATTTATGAAATAGATGATATGAATCTTCTAAACTATTTAGATTGATACTATGATGTAATTCTATACTATTTCTTTGGGATAAAGCACAGATGGAAAATTTATTTTTTATTGATCTATTTATAGTAACAAGGTCCATTTTACTTTTATTTTATAAAATAGAACAAATTAAATATTTGGAATAAATGGTTTAATTAAAATATTTAGAAATAAAGTGATTCATTGGTCCTCGTACACCACATTATGTCTTTCTAATTAAATTCATAAAAATCGCCAATATTTTTCCTCAATGATGTGTAGGATTTTATAATAAAACTCAAAATTGATCCAAAATCCATATAATTATCCTAAAATATATGAATTTTTCAATCAGTTGAAGGGATCTAAATATCTATCTAAAATTTATCTACGATCTATGTGGAACCAAATTGATTTTAGAAAATATGATGTCCCATTGAACGATTCTTAAATACCATAAAGTCGCTATAGATAAATGTTAAAGCCCTGTGGTCTTATTAACATACAATTATTATTCATTTAATTATGGAATGATATCTTCCACACATAACTTTTATATTATTTCATGGTATTTTTGACAATATTAAAGTAAACTCTACAACAAAACATGACCATGATAATAAATTATAAATAGTATTTGGTACATTATTTTAAAACTAACACTATGATAAATCATAATATTTATACTTTTGGGATCAAAATGTATATTTACATGGTCACATTATTTCTATAAAAGTAATATAATTCGTACTGAATGATTAAATTAAATGTTTCACAAAAAAATCCTAGAAACATCTCCTGGATTTTGATAGTTCTCAAATAGGTGGATAATAACAATTGTTTATCTGGTATATATCTTGAATCTTTTCATATATGATTGTAATGAAATGTAATGGTATTCAGATAAATTTAAATAAAGATTTCTAAAAATATATTTAGGAGTTGAAATCATAGCTCCCAGGTAAACCTATCCCCATATAGGTAGAACACATAAATTGTTAAATGTTATATTGTGATGAATATTCATCTATATTGAATTTTTACGTATTTAGGGAAACCTTTTCATAGATTACATCTTCAGTAAGTTGTGAAAACATGAATAGAACTAACAAAAAAATGACTTGTATGTATTATTGGTTGTCCAGGAATTAAAAAACTATTGAATTTATCTCTTGTTTAAAATCTTCACAATGATTACTACACATAGTTATCTGAAACACATATTTTCAAAAATGGTAAATAGACATAATGAAATGGTAATGGATTGAATGTATCCAAATTTTTTACACTTATTGGTCTATAGATTTTTATTGTATATTATGTTGCATATTACTTGATTCATACATCATATTGAAATATGGCCATTAAATAACATGACTTATGGAAATTAATTGGTGTAATTTCTAAAAAAACATCGATTGTAATGAAAAAAATCAAAATTCGGCCTTCTATATATTTAAACTAATTCATATCATGGTTAGATGGGTTATGGGGGAAAAATTATTGGATTCATGTTCATTATACATTATGTTAGACCTTCATGGTGGGAAGGTTGTTGAATATTGGATGGAATAGTTATAGTGTATGGTACAATATTTGGATTGGATCATATTTACTTTAACATGACAATAATTGCTCCATTCATTTTTTACTATTGAAAATTGAATGTATTCCAAGGTGTTCATACTATGTTTTGGACAATGGATTCATTTTTCCTTAAATGGATATGAAACTATAGTTTTCCACTTATGTTGTAAGTTGTATCAAAAATAAATATGAAAAAACTGAACAACAATATCTAAGAAGTGTGGTTTCTTCAATGCATATACAAGTATTGAAACATGAAAAAATTTATCTGGACATTATCATTTAAATTTTGTCATAACATTATAAGAAGGATGTTATTTGGGTGATTGTGGAATAACTCACCCAATGGGTATACATCATTCTGATATGAGATTCTAATATGGTTGAGAAATTTCAATGGAGTTATATATAATATATGGTAATGTTTTCTAGACAACTATTTTATATTAACTCTTAGTAGGTTCCTAGATTAAAATCACGATTCTAGTGATCATTGAAGCTAATCAATAGAACATATTTTATCATGAGTTGGACATTCTATCCTCCAACATATGGCTCATTATAACATATTTTCCAATCATTGGAAGGGATTATTAGATCTTGTGTTATGTAATTATTTTACTTATTTTAGGATCATTTTTCAATGTTGGAGTTTGGAAAAAATAACAGATATCAGTTCATGATTCATATGTATCCGTCAAAGGGATTATATGGATATCCTTTATATTATCCAATTTTTTGTGTAGTTACTAGAGAATATTAACTGAATAGAACAAATTATTCCAAAACTACCACTATTAAAATCTAAATGTTTAGGAAACCTATGGAAATAATTTAGATCCATAAATAATCGTATAAAGAATGTCATCATCATCCATAATGATTTGATGTTGGTGACAGTGTAATTCTGATATGGTCATCATGATTGGATCATTACAACTTGGTTAAGCAATGTAACTTTTCATCTCAACACATGAAAATATTATAGATTTTAGAACATATAACTATTGATATATATCTGTTATCCTTTACACAAATGATTATTTATATCCAAATTGTTTTATGTGTGTATTTGTATATGAAATATAACTGTGATTCAAAAAAAGTTATTTGTTGGGAATAATTTTTTGTTAAAAATGTATACTACATTTATCCATGAACAGATGAAATGTGTGGATTGACCTAGATTGATTTAGTGAGGATGTTTTATATATTTGTTATGTGTATTAATGAAGCATGGTATGATTCAAAAAGATAAATGGGACCATGAGAATTATATAATGGAAAAAAGGCTATAAGAATTATAAGACAACATGATTATCTAGTATTGGTGTGGAAAATTTAACACTTACCACTTGATGTTTTTTATTGGATATATTATTTTATGAAATTATAATTTCAAATATTACGATTTTTCTAGTTAATTTTAGAATTTATTTTAAGAATTGTAACACCCCATCCCAAGAAGCCCGGATTTAGTGCATTATTTTAATACATTGGAATGATTAAAAGGAGACAACTCTTGATGGATAAAGAAGTTTAGCAGTCTTGGAAAATAGATTAAATACAAATAATTCACTGAGAGAAAAATTATTCCCCTAGTTTTATCCAATAAATCAATCATTACACACTTTATGGAATTCTGGAAAAATAATACATAAATGGATGATCTTAGATGCTCAGTAATGGTAAATAATTCAGTAGATGCTATAAAATTTTAAGGCAATATGTATAATAAAAACAACAGTATTTTTATACATAAACATGAACATATTATGGGGAAAAAATAAAACATTACCATGTAAACATGCACATGGATATTCTACTAGTGAAATAATCTCATGTAATAACTAATTTCATATTGAGGGAATACATAATGGCAAACATAATAAGTACTACGTCAAGGCCTTGTTCTAAGACCATTCACAAATATTATGTCAATGACTTTTTCCAAGACACTAGTTAGTCTCATTAGACCTAGAGGCCCCACCAATCACTTACTATGTCTTATTCATTTCTTGTATTAAAATATTGAAGCATAACATGGACATTCTAATTAAAACTAGAAAAAAAATTCAAATACATTAGCTATAAAACACTAATGGTATAAAAATAGAACACCCACTAAAAAAATATCATAAATCATTCAATAAAATATTTAAAAAGTTATTCAAAATAAATAAACCTTTGTAAAGAAGAATATCCAATAAAGGATGTTGATAAAGATTGTTGAATTAAACCATAACTTAGATTTGATACTCTTTGTATGTGTATAAAACTACTATATAATGATTTTAAAGATATTAATAACTTATATTAGAATAATAATTATATTTATGATATCATATATTATTTTTTATGACATTATATTACCCATTTATTAATAATTCCAAGTTAATGAATAATTTCAGGTAATATCGCTTAGTTTGTTTTATGTGTTTTGAACTATTATTCCTGATCATATTACATAGATCATGATTTACATACAACCAGAATTTAAAATATGATTAATATATCATATATATTAATAATATATAATATATATATATAATGAAGTACACCGTTCATAGAGAGGGTAGGTTGGACGTACGCATGAACATTGTTTCTGTTTTCTTATTGTATTGAATTGAATTAAGTGAATGACATATATGTACATACATATATATATATATATATATCACTCTAGGAGACAAATTATTTCATATATATCATTATTATGAATAATAATTTTTTATAATTATTCTATTAATGTCAAAGTGGTGATTTAATCTCATAGTGTCGTGGAGACGGTTAGTCTTGTGTACGCAGGAGAGATGATATCATTCCTTTAATGAATAATTGATTTAGAAATGGATGGTATATTAATGATAAATAATCATAATCATTTCATATACATTATTTATGTCTATTATAATTATCATTATACCCATCCAAATAATGTAATGTGGAATAACAAATTATACCAAGTTGTAGAGACGGTAAGTTGTACGTACGCACGAATGGTGGTACTATTATTCATATGACAGATAAAATGATGAATAAATTTGTACCGTGATTATATTAAAATCTAGGTATAGGGATTATATAAAATTTATTAATTGTTATGGAATCAATATAAAAATAAGATGTAGAATAAGAAAAGAATTTTGAAAGAAGGGACAAAACGTTTATCTATTCTTCGGGTGTTTCATATTGATTTGAACAAAAGGGATCCATGTGATGGATTTATGCCCAATTTTAGGCCACATGGATAAATTGATGGAGTTTGGGAGGAGAAATGGGTAGGTATTGGCTAAACCAGAAATAATTATAGGTTTTAGTTAAAGACAATAGGATGTGCCCTTTTATAAGAGAGGTCCGGGAACATTTAGAAAAATTGTGAAATATAAATTTATTATGAAAATATATTCGGTTTATAATTGCTATAAATTATTCTATTTCGAATCTAATATGATTATTGTTCTAAATCCTATCATCATATAGGATTAATACATGTTTAGTTCATAAAATTAACCTTATCATTTAGATTTAACCATTTGTAATATAAGTAAACTCTTACCATGTCCTCTTGTACATGGTTTATATAATTAATATAGGATGGCAAGAGAATCTAATGTTTATTAGTTTTGAAATTTGTATGCACATAAATGTTATTTTGAGAATGTTATATTTTTAGGATTTTTATATCATTCAATAAAATAGATGTTTATTTGAAAACTGATTTATATCAACATGAAACTATTTTGTAAATGATTTTTGTTAAGGTCAAAAAAAACATGATTACTTCTAAAAAAAGGAATTAACTGATCCCTTATATTTCAATGTAATCCATTAAATTTGTGGATGACATAATAATTTTCAAATTATATATATTTTTATGCTTACAAATTCACTTCTTTGAATAATTCATTAACAAGGTAATAACTACATTATAACTATGTCATATATAAATATAATAATATAATGTATAAAAAATATAAATAAAATATCATGATGTAGGAAATATTTTTATATTTATAATAAATATTTATAGAAATAGAAATAAATCATATAACCCTGTTTTAAAATTTATTTAGTAATATATATATATGATTATTTTATTATTATCATTACTTTAAATTATTTCTTATAACATGTCATTATCACACCCAAATGGTCCTTTGGGGACTTAAAAAAATCCTAATGATGTTCATGGTCTTAAATATACCATCCAATATGTTTAATGGATGTGTTATGTTTGTTTACCATTATTATAATATTATTTTTTACCCTTATTTACCTGATTTACCCTTTAACCATGGTAAATAAAAATAATTATTGATGATACTATTCATAATTTGAAAAATAAAAGGTACCTATTTATACAATATGAAACTATTTTTTACAAATATGGAATCCATTTTTCCAAATTCAAAAAATAGAGTTGGGATAAATTAATTTAATATTAATTTTTATTGTTAAAACTAGAAATTGGGTTTTTATGATGAAAAAACTATGAAATGATTGACTCGTTTTCATATTCAATTTAAATTTGAAATTACTTCTATTGACCTTAATTATATTATGTTGTAAAATTATAATATAATTATACTTTAAAACCAGACAAATTTATTATTTATCTCCATAAATTATTTCGATTTGAAATGTTGTTTTCAATTTTAAATTAGTATTTTTCACTACTCATCAAAATAAGAATGTTATCAGAAAAGAACAAAAATTTTGTGCAAACTAAATTTTTATTACATTATTCTAAATAAGAATTTAATTTCATCTTATTTAGTATATAAATGTTTCAAATATTGGATTTAAATTGGGTTCTCTATTAAAATGCTGAAAAACTAAATTTTTTTGAATAATATATCTTTTATTTGAAACATTGATTTTGACACGATATTATATATATGAAACCAGAAAGCTAAATGTTAAAATTATATGGGATATATAAAATAAAAAATTTGGTTAATTATATTCATATCTGCTTTTAAACAGTTAGATTGATATATCATGGAGCACTTGAACATGTTGTTGCGTACATGGAACACTATTAAAATATTTAAAAAGGGAGTGTACCATAAAGATTGGGGTGTTAAATTATACAATATTTCAATAAATTATGTCAAAAAAATTTAAACCCAAGAATGAAAACTAGGGGATTAATATTTCGAAATATCTTATTTTAAATCCCACATTAGAAAATTTATTAATGATCCCTCTATTTTAAAATAAAGAATTGTATGCATGAAGGATACCAAAAATAACACATAATGGGTGTCAAAAGTCATGGATATGGAACATTGAAATAACCATCAAATTTTGATAGAGTGTTATAGAGAATATTATTATGATAAATTTAACAATCTCAAAGCCATAAATCTACAATGATCCAAGGGGACATTATATTCATTGAAAATTGAAAGTAGAAGGATTTTTTTTTGATATTTTCACTAGAGGTGATGAATTACTTAATTAAATAAAAACCCAAAGAAGTATACTTCATTTATATGAGATGGCTCATTCATTAACTGATTCTTACCACAAACTTATATTTCCCTACAAAATATAATAAAACTCAAAAAAATATTATATTTATCTTAATAATATAAGGTTCAAAATATAAAAATATAATATTTAAATAAATTAAACTATGTTATACTAACAAGAAACTTATTGTATGCCAATGGTAGGTTAAAAGCTTTATCTCACTTTAGTTGTTGGTTTTATTCGTGTTGCCTTATCCAACACGACAGGTTGTTTCCTGACCTGCTGGTTGACCTTCTTAAAAAATAATAGAATTATAACAATCAAAAAATTCTTTTAAGAAATGTTTTATCCTTAAAACAAACTATATAATTTACAAATTAATCCAGTCCAAACTTTTTCTTTATCCAAATTACTTCTATCTGAACACACTTTAAAAGTTCTATACTTTTACAAAATCAATTGTAACTTCAGATTGATAAAACAATGTAATGTTTCTATTAATATCACATATTGAATATATGATTACCATAAATATATTAAAGTCTTAATGAAAAAATATTTCTGCAATATAATCCTTATATATTTATATATATCACATTCTTCGTATATCTAATAAATTATTCTTAAAAATACTTAAATCAATTAATTATTCCCCTTCGACTATAGTAAAAATATAATCATAAAAATGATCCATTCGTTTCATCTAAGCTATATTTCCTAGACTCATAGGATAATTTTTTTCATAATTTTCCATATATTTAAAATTATAATAGTGCATATTTTCTTTCATTTCCTTACAATCACAAGCCTGGTGACCTTTTTCTCTACATTTTTAACATACTACCATTCCTTTTAGGCATGTACAAGGGTGTTTCATCCAACAATTATCACAATATAGAATGTAATTCATTCCCTATCCCTTTATATATATTGGTACACCATTCCATTCTACTCTTGAATTACTTTAATGTCATAAGACATAGATAATTCCATTTCCATATTGGTATCACATGAGACTATCTCATTGTACAATGAGAAATATTGTGAGACCATTTCCCGTCAGAGGAAATGTTTTAAACCACAATAGAATAAATCAATCATACTTCCTGGGTTACTTATTAATATTGTATAATGTCTTGATAACCTTGTGAATTTATGTTCATACTTTGGAATATTTTTATCCTCCTTTTTCATCAGGCACTGAAATTCCTTTCTATATCTGAATAATGATCATGGGGAAATTATTTCTCTATGAAATGTTATTTAAACTCCCTCCATTCCATATTTATTACTTTGATTTTCTTTTTTGTGTTATAAATTAATTAAAAAAATTGGTCTTCATCTATTGAGAGATGATAAACTACAATGAAATCATTTTCCCTTTCATTACATTAAAATAAAAGAAGTATTTCCCTATGTACTTATCTATTAATCATAAACAAATGGATTTATTTTCCCCTTGAATGTTGAAGGTTGTTTTCTCTTAAAGAGGTATAACATATATCCTTTGTGTTGTGGATCAGGATGCTCTATAATGTTTAGGTTATTATTCATAACCTGAGTCAGCTATCCTAGTATGATTATAAGTTGTTCAGAACAAGTTGTCTCACTATCTACACTATCATGACCATTTATAGGAGGGAAATCCTCACATGGATTATGTGCATTGATACAATTTTCATTCCTTCCACTAGGTGCTATTTTTAAATAATTATATACACTATATTAGGTTATGAATTATAATTCATATATCCAACTAGTAAAATAATTATTATAAATTTAATATTTTATTAATATTTTATCCATAATCATAAATATGGATCCATTGAGGATATATTTACTCATAAATCTATTATAATTCTTTTGAATGAAAATATGAGTAATCCCAAGAATATTTCATGTGAGCTTCAAACCAGGTGTGTAGTAAGGCCCGTTGTCATGTAACTGGTTACCCCGAGTCAATAACAAAACACCTTGTTAGAGTTCTCACAACAAGGTTCATCTGTTTTTGAACCACTTCCACATGTTTAATCTAGAGATAGATTTGCATCACTGAATATCCACTAAATCCCTAAATTACCAAAAATTAAGGGGGATATTCTATACTTATCCCAAATTATATCATAGTGTTAGGATTCCTAATTTATGTTTTTTAAATCTATTTACATGGAAGTTTATAGACTTTTTATGATACCAACAATAACACCCCGACCCCAGAATCCTGGTGCTGATGAATTATTTTAACACATTGTCATGATTACATAGAATCATGTCCTAAATGGATGATCAGGTTACCATTCATGGAAAATAGATTACATATAGGAACATTATATTATAATTTATAACATGCTACACAACATAAATAATATTTTGAGAACACCATTATTCCTTTAGTTTATTCCTTCATATAAATAAAAATACACTTCTTGGAATACTGGGAAAATGCAATATAAAACCCTATAAGCCCATAATCATGGATCTAGTGCATTATTTTAATACATTTTATTTATTAAAAGGAATCGTGACCTGATGGGATGATCAATTTAATAGTTTCATAAAATAGATTATATACATGAACTTTACATTAAAATTTATAGCCTGAAATACACCATATATAATCCATTTAAAAAACTATTATTCCCCTAGTTTAATTACTCATATCATTCATTACACACTTCTTAGAATCCTATTAAAATAAATCATAAAAATATGTGTCCTCATATGCCCAGTAAGGGTAAATAATTCAGAAGAATATATAAACATTTAAGGCAATAAATATAATAAAAACTATAACTTTTTATACATTAACATGAAAATAATATGGAAAATATAAATCCAAAATTACCACCAAAATGTGAAAATGTATATTCAACTAGTCAAATAATAAAATTTATTAAATAATTTCATAACAAGGGAATGCATAATTTCAGACATAATATCAACTACGTGAAGTCCATGGGCCATGCCAATTCACAAATATTCTGTCAAATCCATGTTTCAAGACACATGTTTGTCTCATTAGACCTCCTAATTAATCAAGGGGATGTAGTGGTCCACACCCATCACATACTAAGTCCAATGTATTTCTCATGTGAAAAGTGTGAAATATAACACAATAATTTATTAGAAATCTTGAATTTGAAATTCCAATACATTAACCATAAACCATGAATGGTAAAAAAAAGATCCATAGAAAAACAAATCATATAAAATTCAATAAAATAAGTATGATTTTATATATAATAAATAAACCTCATTCTTGAATAATATCCATTAAATGATGTTGACATAGTGGAAAATAATAAGTAAAACACGTTTAGAGAAATATCCATTTTCATGAAATCATTTAAAAGCTACAAAATATATAAAGTAATTTAAAAGTTAGTTTTTAATAAAAGTGTCACATAAAACATTGAATCATTTGATTGTAATAAAAAATTTAAAACAATCATGTCCATATAAATAAAACTGTAAAATCATTTTGAAAACATCGACATTGATTAAATAGATTTAGAAACATAAATCACTAAAACATTTAATATAATTATCTAGTTAATGATTATCTTGCATAAAAAATTAAAATATTCCTTTTTAAATTATTTTATGAAACATAGACCTGGATGATTAATATGACCCAGTAAATACATACACATGAACAATCTTGAATAATAAATTTATTGAGGAATTAACCCTTATCATAGATCTGATACACTCCGTACGTGTCTGAAACTCCTGTATAATGTTTTTAATCATATTAATAATTTATATCAGAATCATAATAATATAAATTTAATCATATATGATTATTTTATGACTTTATAATACCCATTTATTATCAATTCCACGTTAATGATATATAAAATATTGATATATAAAATTGCATACTCCATTAGTGGATACGGTATGTCGTACGTATACATGAACGATGTATCCGTTTTCTTATCATATTAACTTGAAGAAAGTGAATGACATATATGTACATACATATACATATATATCATTCAAGTAGAATTATTATTTAATATATTTCATAAATATGAATAATATATATTTTTATAATATTTATGGATGGTTAATTTGGGAAATGAATCTCATCACGTCATGGAGACGGTAGGTCGTACGTACACACGAGCGACAATATTGTTCCTTCAAAGATTAAATGATTCTTACTAGATGGTATATTAATTATAAATAACAATTATATTTTAATATATAATATTTATTTCTATTATAATCATCATTAAAAACATCGAAATAAACTAATGTGGAATAACCAATTACACCACAAAGTGGACACGATAAGTCATACGCACGCACACATGATGATATTGTTATTCATAGGATGGATAAAATGAAGAATATAATTGTCCAATGATTATAATATCATATAATTATACTGATGATACTGTATTTATTACATTTTTATAAAAACAATATATAAATAATATGTATAAGAAGAAAAGAATATTGAAATAAGGAATAAAAAGATTACATCTTTTTGAGTGTTTCTTTTTAAATTGATAAAACAGATACATTGAATTTCTCTATGCCGAAATCTAGGCCTCTAGGATGAATTAAGGGATGTATTTATGAGAAAATAAATGCTTTGGAAGAACCAAAATACTATATAGGTGCATGTTAAGGATAAAGGGAGGTTCACTTTTGTAAGATAGCTTAGGGGAACTTTCGAAAAAATGATGACATATTGATTTATTAGAAAATTATTTTCAGTTTCAAACAGATCAAATCGATCAATTTTAAGGATAAGATATTTATTGATGAAATTTTTTTCAACCAATAGGATTTATACATGTTTAGGATATAAAAATAACCTTATTGTTTATATTTTCCTTTTGTAAAATAACTTAACTCTTAACATGTCCTCTTATACATGGTTAATATAATTACTATAAATTACTAGGAGAACCTAAAATGGATCATTTATTACATTTATTTCTCCATAAAAGTTATTTTTCTGATCTTTATCCTTTTAGGATTTTTATATAATTTTATAATATAGTATTTTTTTAGAATCCCATTTATATCAATTTTGACACTATTTAGTAATTGTTTTTTAATGTCATAGAAACATTATAAAAAAAAGAATTAAATCATCCCTAATATGACAATTTTTCCAAAAAAATTCATCTATGGCATCAATATATTAAAATTACATTTATTATAATATTTATAAATATATTCATTTAAATAATTCTAAATAAATGTAATCAACACTTCATCATTGTGTCATAAATAAATATATTTATATAATGCCCAATTTTTTAAATAAAATAAAAAGATTTAGGATGTATTTATATATTAATAATGAATATTTTTAGAAAAAGGAATAAATTATATAACTCTATATTAAAAATTATTTGTTAATGATATATATCTATGTTATAATAATATTTTAATTAAATTATTTTATATAACATGTCATTATCACATAAAAGTGGTCCCATTCGGATTTAAAATCATCATAAAGATGGTCATGGTTGTAAATATCTCATAAAATAGTATTATGACATGTATTATGGTTGTTTAATATTATTATTATTTTATTTTTAAACCTTATTTTTGTGATATACCCTTTTACAATGGTATTAAAAAAATTATTATACATATTATTTATAATTTCATAAAAATAAAAGTGATCTATTTAACTATTTTGGACCATATTATTAAAAATATGAAATTAATTTTTTCAAATTTAAAACATATGCTTGGTATATAATTATTTAAAATTAATTCTCGATTTCCTAGATAGAAATCAGGTTTTTAATAAGTAAAAACTATCAAAATATTAACATGTGTCTATATACATTTTAATTGTAAAATTAATTAAAATGAAATAAATTATAAAATTATAATCCAATTATTATTTAAAACTAGTCAAATTCAAAATTTAAAACTATAACTTATTTCAATTTAAAATTTATTTTCTATAAAATTTTATAATTTTTCACTATTAATAAAAATATAAATTTCATTAGAAAAATAACAAAAAAAATTACAAACGAAAATTTTATGTCCTTATTCAAAATAAGAATTAAATTTAATCAAATTTTACATATAAAAGTGTCAAATTTTGGATTTAAAAAGGGTTCTCTATTAAAAGGTGTGAAACCAAAATTTAAAAAAAAGATAGTTTTATCTAAAAAATAGAATATTCCCTTATATGTCTATGAAACATGAAATATAAATGATAATATTATATATTATATATTAAATTTAAAATTAGGATAATGATATTCATAGACGATTTTTAAATGTATAGTTTGGTAGGTCTTGGTGCGCTTGAAATCAGTGTTGCATACAACGCACAATATTGGATGATTCAAAAAGGAAGTATACAATTGAAGTATGCGGTGATACATGGATCGTGGAGGGAGAATTTGTTTTATAATAGTTAGGTGAAGCCACATAAATTCCCCCAATAATATTGTTTGATTAGGATATGTTATTCGTACATAGAATAGTTGGAACATGATATTTCACAACTATGTTTTAACCATTAAACATTTGAATTTTCAATATAGAATTAATTCCCACAGTTAGTGTATTATTTTTAAAAACTAAATTAAAAAATTATGTGATAATATTATTAATATTTGAAAATATTTTTTTAACCCATTAACATCCCTCAAAACATTCATTATTATTAATCTAAATAGTAAACAAATATATTTGGTCCCACTAGGATATTTATCCAATTTCATTCCTTCTTAAAAAAGACTCCACCTAATTAGAGACATTCATACATATAAAATTTATGGTATATTCTTTTATATTTTATTATTTACTAGATAGTTTATTATCCACATGATAAAAACTTTAGATGATGGATTACATTTTTAGATCTATTGTTTTTCAATATTTTAGCCGAATTCTTCTTGGGATTCATTGAAAAATAAAAATGTGTAACAAAAATTGATAAGATCTGATTTTGATTCATTAGAACAAACACATATAAAGAAAGTTACAAATCTCACATTCATCAATCTCTTAGAATGTGAATGGTATGCATTTAATAAAAAATATAAATTATATTTTTGTAATGAAAATCATTTTAAATATATATATTCGAACCCCCTAATGTATGTTAGTCTTAAAATATTGGGTTGTGGGTGATTCCCCATATAATTACTATAAAATTAATTATGGGAATTTCTGAAAAAGATATTTTTTTTGTGTGTGTGAACATTCAACGGTTTTGGTTAGTGTTTATTCATATGAATATTGAATGATTAATTTGTGTTAGACATAGCCAATGTGAAAATAAAGTCACCATAGAAAATTCTACCAATAGAAAATTTTAGACTTGATGGATCATATTCTATATGTGAGTTAGAATGTTTTTGGAATATAAGGGGCTAATTTACCCTTGGTGGAGGTTTAATTATGGTACGGATATTTTTTTAAAAAAATTCATCCAACTCCACTATATCTTTACCTATTTATTATGAGGGAAAATACATTATCTCAATAATTTTATTTTTATATAATCATGTAGAACAATATCTAATAATTTTTAATATAATGTAATGAAATAAGGAAAGCATAAGAATGTAAATATTTTTTATTTGCTTCACCCTATTGTGGATATATTTTTGTATATTACTATGGAAATTTAATAATGTAAAAAATATACTAATGTTCACTCTTTTGGCATTAGATATGGAATCCCCAGCATAGGCTCGCATCCCATATAATTATTGGGTAATAATTTTTATCCCCCCAAGATCACTTCCCACACACATCCCTCTTATTCTCACTACATCATATAAAATATAAAAAATGGGATTACATGCCAATGAAAAAAATATTATGTTGTTCAGATTCTACCCAAATGTATGATATGTTCCTTTAATCATCATGTTATCATTCATTTCCTTTATGTGAACATTACCTTGAGAATAAAATTTCCATTAGATTTCATGGAACCTCCTACTAATTGTATTAAAATATTCAGGAGAATTACAGTATTTTATTCATTAATATGGATATAATAGTGAATAAAATACATATGAAAAAGATAACTGGATACTAAAGATAACCAATATTGTTATTCTTATACTACATAATTTATATTTAAAGATAAACTATTTCACAATTTAACGCTTTCATTCATCTCCTTGTCAAGACGCTGAAATATTTCCCATGTGCGAAACCCTAGTGCTCAACCCTTGGGATATATAATAGTACATAAATAATTCATTATATCCTAGGGTATTATCAATAACAAAATAATGTATTGTAGTTTTTCAGTGAGAATCCTTTGTGATACCCCTTCATAAGACCCTATTCTGTCACATAGATCTTGTTACTTTATTATCTGTAAACAAATCATAATACATAAACAAATATAATCTTATTGACATGCCTTTTTCAAATCACATGGATTGATATTCCTTGTTGAACTAACATATTTTATTTTACCTTCATTAGTTCATGTGAATCTCATTATATCAATAGTTCATCCTATGTATGAAAACACCCTCCTAACACTTCACTTTTGTAGACTCATCATTGAGATCACATAAGATGGAATTTTACTAATTATCAGAATTGTAAAACTAAAGAAAAATAAAATGTTTCGATCATTTGGATTTATTTTTATTCAAATCAATCCACTTGGTTAATAATAAAAAATTCTAATTTATGGGTTATGAGGTATTTCTTTACCTAAATCCACAATAGTAATTCTAAAAATTTTAGATAGCCATCTGTTCCACTACCTTAATAAAAAGTAGGAAAATATATTCATGGTAACTTTTTATGATCAAAATCATTATGTCACATATTCGTATGTTTATTATAGTTGTTTTCCATAGGCACATCACATGGTATCATCATATGTTCTAAATAAAATCATGTCGGTAGTTCTATTTTTTATGATATCATGTGACACCATCATGAGATCAATTGAAAATAATTTAATAATAGAAAAAATTTATTCATGAATGTCATGTGATCCCATCATGAGATCCTAATAAAATCATGTAATCTTTTTATTTGGAATGACATTGTGATATCTCTATTGTTTCGAGCTTCATTGTCTTCATTTTCCTCGCATTATCTCTCAACGTGATCATACAACAATAATATGATGTATTCTTGTTATTCACATTTTTTCTCTGTGAGGCCCTATAATAATCATTCTGTTTCTTTAAATGCAATATATATTTTTTAATATGAAATATTATAAAAATCATGTGGTTCTTTATGAAACTACTCCATGAGGTCAGTTTTGAAATTCACCTTCTAAAGATAAATTTTATCACTCCCACTACGCGAGATCAATTCATACATTCTATCTATATAAGATTAGTTTATAAATTCAAGCTACCCAATATTTGTAAAAAAAATCATTCTCTGTGAGATTATTTTAGTCATTCTATCCCCATAAGATAATTTCATACATTCATGCACACTGAGATCAACTTCTGTTATTAGAACCACCTCTATATTCATACTGTTACAACTAATCATTATTAATAATATCAATCCTTTTCAAAAAACCCCTATCTACCCAAAATAAACACCTAGAACATTTGTCTCCAATAATATCCACATTTGGGTTTTTTTAACCCTCCAATACTTCAAGAATAATTTTTTAAACCTCATAAACCTAAAAAAACAAATTTCCTTCCAAAAACGCAGAATGTTCAATAGGAATTACTTAACATATACTCTAATCGCTCATGATTCTATCTAAGTGTGAGAAAAAATGGTAGAACTCAATGTTCATTATTGAATCACATAATTATCTAACCTTCCATTAGAAACATTCACAACATAAATTGAGATAGCATGTTCAATCATTAAGATCAATTATTAACTATGCATATCAGCAACCTGTATCATAATTCAACAAGAAGTTCCTCTAAATAATTAATCCACATTGATATACAAATTTTTATATGGTTTATTAAAAACATATCTTTGTTCATTTCTCCCTATAGATGAATGTACTCCAATATAGATTAATTAATGTTATCCCCCATTGTCAATGAATCAAAAGTCACTACATCCAAACTATTCATGTATATATAGGATACCAAACTCAATAATTTGGTTTATCCCATTAAAATGTTTATTTGGTGAAGGCCTTTATCTTGAAATATGAAACTTATAGATCAAAAGTCATGTAATCCATCGTCAAATTCACATGATCTAATTTCTTCTCGATGAGGTGATAATTTATTTCAATGTTATTTTTTTGAATGTTGTAATTCTGTCAACGATTTATTATACATAAAACTATCATATTTGAAACCAATCGGAGTATTCATATAAATCCATCAATTTCTGAATATATTAAAATTGGAATCCAAAATTAATGAATTTACTCTCAATTATTAAATGATCATTGTGTATCATATCTTTGATACCATTAATAAACATCATATTGAATCTTGGATTATTTTAACACATTTCATGATGAGATTCATATTCATATTTATTTATAAACACTAGATAAATATTATCAGTATGTTAAATTACAACTTGATATTGAGTCATTGATAGATCCTATAGCCCTAAATAGTAAATAAATAGTGTTTGAAAAAATATTCAAATAAAATAAACAACAATTTTTTCAATGTAAATAAATTTATTCCATGGATTCTAGTGAGATTTTTATCCTAAATTTTTAAGGTATCCTCTTGTCAAATGAGGATATATCACCTATAGTTCTTATCACAATTTATCCCTAAAAAATTGAAAATTTTATAGAAATTGACCATTAATAGTAATTATTGAGATGAATCTAGATGATTAATTACTCTTAATAACCGGAGACCAATTGTTGGAAATGTTCTTGATTTTATATTGCAGCTCCATGGTTTCTTAATAATTTCTATAGTATACTACATTATTAGAACAAACTAGAAAAACATTAAAATTAGTTTGTTTATTACTATACAATAAGTTATCCGCTATTTGTGAAAAAACAAAAATTGGATTGAGACCATATACCATTTGTTGAATATTCAAATATAGTTGGTACCAATAGATCATTGATGAAAAGCTATGTAAGTTATATAATTTCAAACCATACACATCAACATATGATATCCCATTTCCATAGTGTACATATTCAAAATATATATTTTAAAAATATTGTTTTTTAATCAAAACATGATGAATTAAATAACATTTTTTAATTTCTGGATTTTGAATTCTTCATGTCGTATATATGTCCACACATCTTGTGCAAATATTCCTTTTAAAAACACATAAACCATATTGAATTTATCTCCACCTTAGTACACTACAACATTTAAAATATATGAGAATCTATTAACAGATATTTAGAGGGGTACCTCTATAATACTCATGAATAGGATTGTGATCAATCTGATAGATGGACCCATTGATTATTTCTCACGAAGTAATGTACACTTTTTATTCTTTTATCATTTACCCAACCAATGTAAAATGAAATATCCATATAACAAGAAATTAAAAAACAAATGACCATTTTTATTTTGATATGTATATTATATAGGCTTGGACATGTTCAAAATTTGGGGTTTAAACCAACATGAAAATATTAGTTACATAATACTATATTAATATTATATTGATCGTAATATATTCTCTAAGAATTAAAATTTCCACTGGTCATCATTTCATACTTATTCCTCTATTTTAGTGATCTTTCTCTTAAGCATCCTGACCCAGACTCCAATTAAATGGGCCCAATCAAGGTTGTTACAAGACCACATGTACTACTCCACGATTACAGGAGGCTTCATATAATCAGGGAGGGAAATGGGTGGGTCCACATGGGAGACAGTGTCGTCATTTATTAGAGTATATTACTTCAATATATACATTTTATATTATAAAATGAATAAACATAGGTAGTACAAATTTGAAGACAATAGAGGAATTAAAGAAGTAATCTTAAATGTCTAGTAATGTAATAAGAGGGAGCTAAAAGGTAATAACAAATAATATGATGATGAAAATAATGTAGCTATAAAAATTGAACAATAAATGGGTTATAAGTAGTATGAATATACCACATTCTAAGAAAATACAATAATAAAAAATATATTCTATGTTTAGAATATCAAGCATAGGATTAGGGTACTACTCACATACTCCATACTTTAACTAAAAATAATAAATTAGAGTCAGGAAGATTCCTTTTACCAAAACCTGCAAACAAAAGGTACTCTAGATTAACAAAGGTGTCCCCAGACATGTGGGAGATAAAATCTTCATGGGCCACTACCAATTTTTCCTAGAATAATGAATTAATGAATTTTAAAATTAATAATGTGTCATAATTAATTAATAAAAAATATAAAAAAATAAAAAAAATATATTTTAATGTTTTCCACAAGGACAAAATTAAAATTTACCATCTTATTTATATGGTAGTGATTCTAAACCTACAATTAATGTAAGGGAAAATGAGTGGGATAATACGATAGATGATATATTATTCCAAAGATTGTGATTGGGAATCGGGAACATGTTCCCCAATTTTCATACTCAAAGGATCAAATCTCAATCTAAAATGATAATATAATTTCGATGTAAATTTTAAAAATTAATTAGAAAGTATATTGAGTCACCTTGTGCCTATCCATGGATATTTAGTGATTATTTCTATATATAACTAAATTGGATAAACATATCTGTAATGCCTGGGGAGAACGTCTAAGGTGAAAAAATAATGAACTTCTTTGTGTCACTACTAGAACATTGTGATAATTTCCATAACTTTCATCTAAGCCCATACCTAGTATCACACTTAGTATCCCAAGTCATTTTATTAATGTGGTACATCAAAAATTGCCTTCATATCATCTAGTCAGTATCTATTAGATAATTAGTGTCAATTACTAGATGCAAAATATATATATTCATGTTTTTCTCATACTGGGAATAGTATGTATCTCCCCCAATGTGTCTATGCAGAATTAATATTCATAATTTCATTGAATGAGAGTCCATCATAGGTGTCCTAATATCGAAAACACATTCACCATCAACAATAAGTTTTAATAATTAAATCTTAATTGTTATTATATAACATGTCATGAAAAAGGTATCTTTTCTTTATTTCAAGAATTTATATCTTATTATTTACATTTTTAAAGGAAAAATCAACTTAATGGTTCATTCATAGCATGTGGTATGAATATTAATGTGCATTGGAAATTGATTTAACTCAAAAACATCATTTAATGAATATGGTATATGGGTCTAACACATGGCTCGTTACCCAATTCAATTCCAATCATATTAATCAATTTAATGTACCAATTAATATGAGAAAATCCTTAATGGATATGTAAAATATTTATAATAAAGTTACATTAAGGCTAAAAGATTGGTCATAGTCATGGGTTGGCATAAATCCAATGTGATCAACCCTAGGGGTTAATTACTTGATAGCTCGTGTCACAATTGAAAAAGTAATGATTTTAATTTAATTTAATTGAAAATGTAGATGTATTTCAGGAAGGGTATGGAATATACCTCATATTTCATTTTATACAATGAAATGAAAATAGTGGAATTAATATAGTACAACTACCTTGTCCTCATAGTGATTCCATCATCTATCATCAACCTTTGATTCGATATAAGATCGATGATGTTAAAAAACCTTCAAATTACATTAAAATGGGGAAAATTATCTTTCACTAATAGAGTGTAATAGTTTGAAGTAAGACATGACATATAAGGTAAATGCTATATGAGCTTACTAAGGGCTTTATAGTGGATATGTCGATGAAAAATATGTGTTTTTATAGAGGGGTATATTGATATATTAGTTGAGAGGGGGGAGATATTGCACACAAGGTAGGGGCACTCACAACAAAAAAGGATGACAATTAATAAATATAATTAAATAAATAAATAGGTTAAAATGGTAAAATTCACCTTCAATTTTAATAGTGAATATTTTGGCACCTTGATTGGCCAAAATGCGCACCATGAAAAATTTTAGATGGGAACTATTCAGGGTTAGGAAAACAGTTTGTCTAACCCAATGCAATCCTCAAAAAATCTACTATTCGAACCTCTACAACTCCACATTTCCATGTTCTTAGGTCCATTTAGTTCCAAAAAAATTATGCGACCCCAACACCCCACGTTCATCAAGTAATATTTTTTTGGGAAACTATGTCGGGTTGATGGAACAAAATATACTAAGCATCCGACTGAGTGGGCCACTTCCTGTTTCTGGGATTTGTATCCTCAATGAGCCTTGAACACACCTAAGACCTCTTTTACTTGATTATTCATTAATATTAAGGACAAAAAAGTAATTCAATAAAAATACAATGTTCAATGCATTTTGTATAATTTGGGAAGTTACATTTCATTTCAATCACATCTTGGCTTATAGAATCACACATTATTTTATCACGGTGTAATTTTTCATTATTTCATTTTTCACTTATCAAATTAAAATATCACAATATTGATGTTGGAGATTCCTCAAACGAAATATATATTTTTTACACACAATATGAGTAGAAAATTATTTATTCTTAGATGTTTGTTTTCATTAATCCCATGAAATCTATTGTAAGCATTACATATGAGGTTTATTTTACATTTCACACTGAGCTCCCAGTTTTTCCTCTATGACATTAAAAATATTTTCCAATGTATTAGGATTCCTTAGAATATATGAATTCTTTTTAAAGACCATTGTATTTAAGGATCAATTTTTGGGTTCCATTTCCTTCCATTAATTATTTGAACTCTAATATCATTTATAATTACAATGATTAGAATATATAAATAATCGCTTATTAAAAAAAATATCCACCAATGTTTCTTGTTTAAGATATTTATGCATCAAAATTTATACTTTTAATTTTAGGACCATGGGATTATTTAAAAACACTTTTGATGTGTCCCAGTCTCCAATAATTATAGAATTTGATGTGTTCTAAATTCTATGATATTACTTTTTTAATCAGTTAACGATGAATTTAATTATATTAAGAATTTAAAAAAAATAATCATAATAAAAAATATATTCAAAATATTAGAACTAAATCCAATAGATAAGAATGTGCATCCCACATAAATATCACATGTTGTAATCACTTTTTTTGTAAGGGGTTTTTTTGTAAATTTCCATCCCATATAGAATTTTTCATTATTTCTATAAGTATTAGTGTCTCTATTACTCTCATTTATGGGAGAGGGTTCACCATATCACATACCATACTTTCCTAAAGTGCATGAATTTGGGGATGATAAAATCAAGACATGTTATTACTATGTGATATAATAATCTATTTTAATTTATTTATTACATTATGAACGATATATAAATAACTAATTAAAATAAGAATTAAATTTAGGATATTAATTGGAATTATATTTGTTCACTTTCATCAGGACTAAATGTAAATATTTTACCAATTTTTTAAACTTATTATCCCGATTTTCAGGTTGATCATTAAGTTATATCTTGATTTACATACCACTAATCATCATATCTTCCAATGTGTGAGTGAGATTATCCACATTGAAAAATTTATCTTTTATTTTTTAATTTTTTTTAAGTGAAAAAATATTAAAATAATGCATTCTCCCAACGAGGTATTGGAGGTGTGCAGGTGGATAAATATATATTTGTTATAAATTATATATTTCATTAGATTTTATATTATTTACCTTAGCTTCAGCTTTTTGATTTACAATTTTTTATCATGAGAATCATTCTTGTCACTTAGATCAGTTTTCAAAACAACATGTATTTTAATTAAACCATATAGTTTTCTAAATTCAATTTCATATGTTTGGATTTTGATATATTATAACTTGTTTAGTTTTTTATGTTGTGAAAAAAATCCTTAATCACATGGAAAAAATCAAATTTCGGACTTGTTATAATTTCTTCATTATTTGTAGATCTAGAATTACATGGAATTTTAGGTTCTTCACTAATTCATAGAGCATAATTTAATGTTTATATTTTCATATAATTTTATATAGTCAGAAAATTGATTAATAAATTATTTTCATCCAATAATTGAATCACACTCATTATATAGACACTTCTGCATTATAGAATTCCACATTACTTCTGCTTAATAATAGAATTTTATCACATTTTCATGGAATCATGATAAATTTAAATGAAAACACCATTTACAATGGTAGAATAATTCATTCTAGAAAAATGATATAAAATAAATTATTGATACCCTCTAATAGTATAGATTTAAAAAAGGGATTAGATAACATATGAGGGAGTGGTAAAAAGGTTATGGATATTATTTTTGAATTTATTCCATCCCTTATAGATCATTGAGTCATTATTATGTGGCATGCTATTTTTTCCCTTTATTGGTTAACCTTATCATACCCATTCAAAATTTAACTAATCATGATTCATATTATGTAATTAAAAAGGAAATACTATGGAAACATATATTTTTACATTGTTCATCCTTATAGGGAATTATCTGAGGAATATAAAAAAGCAATGTTTAAATGTACGAAATCCATTAAATCTCAAATCCTTTGGTTTTGGATACATCTCTTATGTCTGGTCTCATTACCCTTAAGATATTTGTGAAAACATATTATCTCCATGCGGTAACATCCCCCACAGGACTCTTTGATTCCCACTTCTTTATAATAATAATGAAATTTTATGTCCTGTAAATGAACAATATATGCTATTATTGAGAGTTTGATTTAATGTATGATGGGTTCCTGTGAGTATCAAACCATCTTTCATAGCTCGTTTATGGGTATCCCATCGAATAAAAAATTTCAATGAGAGGTTATGGAAAAGTATTATCAATTTATCATGATCATCAAGAGATTTCAAGTCTTCCATTCACTATCATGGAAAAAACAGTAAATAAAACCATTTTTCATATAATGTTAGATAGTTTAGAGCCTGCTTATTATTGTTATTCTTGTAAAAAATTATGATATGATAATAATATTATTTAATGTTTTTCATGTTCACATATATACTTATGTAATACCCTAGCATACTATGATTATCCAAGACTCAGGCATGATACACTTTCACAAGTTCCGAGAACATGAGAACTGAATGAAATCATGAAACATAAACATTTCACATGACACTTGAACAAAATCCTACTATTAAACTCCTTCAGATGTACCCTTCATGAGACCTTGATTTTTTGACTTGGAGCTGATTTTTTTTGATTTCATGTGTATCAAAATACCTAGTACCATTTATATGTATTACGTGACATAGTTTAGATCATAAAAAATTGAGTTCATGTTAAAATCATTAAGATTGTGAGAATGTGTTCACTTCACAAGAATCATGTGATATAAATAGGTTTTAATCTAGGTGAAACCCCCATCATATAGTTTACATAATGAGACTCCTGTTTGAGAACCTTTTGAAATATTTTCTACTAATTACACGGATTGGTTGATCCCAACATAATACAATGTTTATGTTGTGTTTAATAAATATTTATCATAACAAACGACTTATAGAATTTTTACTTCTTAAATAAATGTTTAAATGCAATTTTTTTCAGAATAAAATACCTTTAATCAAAAAATTGTGGTTATACATACATTAAACAACCATAGTATTAAAAATCATGTGCTTCCTGTGATTAATACACATGATCAACTGGTTCATGACACATATGATTTTCACAAACATCTAAACTATCTACAATTTATTGGTTTGATATTATAGTTATATCAAAAATACAATCATATGTATCGTGCCACATCCTTCTAGATCATCACATGACATTGTCAGGAGGTAAAATAAAAATCATGCAGTGTCGGTAACAATATCTACAAGTAATTCATAAGATCCCATTAAAAGATTTAAAGATAGTCATGCAGTCCCATTATTTACAATTTACACATTATTTAATAATATATTCCAGCCACTTTGTCTTAATGAAATTCATGTGATCTCTTTAAAATATTTTAAGGAAATTATAATATGTCTTAAGGAGCTTCTCATGATATCACCATGGGATAATCAATCAATCATGAGAGCCCGTAAGATGTTTCAAAAGAACACAGTGGATGAACATCTAAAAATAACGTGGGGAATCGTTTGACTACTTTATGAAATCAATTATAAAACATGCGCTATTCATGATTAATTCTGAAATTAACACATTCTGATATCAGTTTAGATACTCATACAATATGATATTAGATTAACAATTCACACTCCATGATATTAAATTATAAATTTCATCGCTATGATATTATTTCAATCATTCTCACAACATAATATCAGATCACACATTCAAACTCCTTGAGATCAGTTTAGAAATCATCACATCATCAGATAAGATGAGGAATTCAAACTAACACCATGTTTATCCATTGAAAAACATCCATTTTAAACATTTTTAAAATCATTCAACCATCACAGTCCTTCAAAAATCCCCATATAAACTGATTTTTTCCATTAGAATAGTTATAGTTCCTGAAATAACAATAGATGGATTGGGTTGGTGTAATTTATGGGATGATTAGATTATGTGTCCTTTTTTTGAATGGATTAATTTTTTTGTGTTTATAATTTATTCTTATTTTGTTTATATGTATATTTTATCTTTGAAATTATTTTTAGATTTTATAAACATAACCACCATAATCTCTATAGTATATATATATAAATTTAATATAATAATAATAGTAAGGGGAAGGAATCAAATTTTACTAGTGTTTAACTATGATGTTGTTGTTCTTATATTGATTTTTTTGATGTTGTAGGTATAATGTAGTAGAATTTTTGATAGTGTCACATTAGTTGGTCAATTTTTATTTTAAACTTTAACTATTATTATATATAGTATTGTGTTTTATTGTTGTTGATAGTATAATTAGGGTCAATTTTTATAACATATTTAATTATTCTGGGTTTTATAACATGCATTATTTTCATTTTATTTTGTCATGTTTTACTATTACATCAATTGTTAAATTTTTTAATAATATTTCGTTGGAGGTTTAAAAATAAAATTGAACTTGTTTAGAACCATTATTTTATAGGTTATTCCCACAATTATTTGGGTCATCACTATCATTCCTAGTCCAATGGGTCAGAATATAGATGTTATACCTCATAATAGGAAACTAATACCCCAACAACAATAGTATTATCACTCCTCTTCTTAATAAAATAATATCTCACACCAAAATATAGAATATCAATTCGAAATCAATATAAAAATCTTAATTTCTCCACCAAAACTACAATACATATCCATGAACTCTAAAAAATTATATCATCACTCCATTTTCCAATAATATGTCTATAACATAAATGCACCAAATAACTCTATCATGGATAAACAAAAAAAAATATGAATCTAAAATGTTACATTTACTATAAAACAGTAGTGAATAATTATATCTAAAATATAATATTCAAGTGAAAATTGATTTTAATATTATTATTTTTACATGTATTTATATTAATTCATTAATTTATGACTAAAATTCGAAATTAATTGTAATTTTTCTACATGCACATTCGATTCCAATATTTGATTTATTAATCTTATTTGATCTAATATAGTATATTTATAAGATAAATAACATAGGATATACAAACATAAATATTAATTATCATAATAAATGTTATATAAGAAATAATACGTATATCATATATGGCACACACTATTCACTAATCCAAATTAAATTTCACTCAATTCTATTCTTTATCGTCATTATGTAAATTAAAACCATATATCTTTGGGAATGATGAATGAAATATACTTATTTATTATATATTAATGAGTGATTGATTAATAATACCCAACCATAATCAAATATTTGTCAATTAACCAAATAAAAAGTAAAGATAAGGATTTTTATCACTCCATGAATGTAATGAAATCACATAAAACAAATAGTACATATATCCCCACCAATACTATTATCATAACCCCCCCCCAATAAAACCTCCACCCATATAATGTATATATTTAATGATGAAAGAATGAATTTTTGAAATTAAAATAATGAAAGGTTATTTAATAAAAATTCATGAAATAAACAATTATTTATATGAAGAATTTTTTTGAAATCTATTAACGAATAACCATAGATAAATAAAACCCAGTCAGTACAAATATCAATATAGAGAGATAATGAGTATTATATTACAAATTTTATGAAGAACAAAAAGTTATATTAAAAATATTAATACATATTAATCATATGATCATATATGGTTTTATAAAATGTTATCAATCAAATCAATTAATTGTGTTGGGATATGAGAAAATATCATGAATTTTAAACAATGTGAATTCATTAAAAACTCATATGACTAATTCAAAAAAATTAATATGACTATGCAACAAAACCAAACTGAGAGACATTTAATTTTCATTAAAGATACCTCCACAATATGAAAAAATCTACAGGGAAAAATATATCAAAAACATTGAAACAACTAATATCTATCACATGATATGCAAAAAAAAAAATTCTAGCTATGCTATTTTGGTTTTACCCAAATACTAACTCCAAAACTCAATAGGACATGAAACAACTATCATAATAAATAAGTTATCGCTCCATAGTAAAATTGATCATAGTGAAATATATTATTTCAATATTTTTTTTACTCCCATGTTATATTTTAGTTATACTCATTATTCACTGAGATCATAAATTTTTGAAAAAATATTTGTATCCTAAAACGACATAATAAAATAATGTTGAAAATAAAAAATATGGTCCTTTTTTGGAATGATCTTATTTATATTGTTTTATATAAACACTACATGAATAAAATTCCACTTGGTGAGTTGCAATATTTTATTTTATAGGAGGATCATAATTTAGATTATATTTTAATATATATAGAAAATTATTTTTTCATAGATTTTTATCATGAAAATGGATTCATATGTTGAATAAGAAAATAATTGTCCTATAATGATGAATATCCTATTTAATTTTTTTGTTAAAGGTAATGTAATTATGATAAATGACTTACATATTTTTCATTTTCTAATTTATTAGATGATCTTATTATGATGATAATGTTTATTCATTATGGTGGGTTTGTATTTTAAAAAAGAACACATTGGATTAATATGTGAAAGATAGGTCCTTTAGATGATATTTTAGTTTATATTTGAATTATGATTATTCATACACTAAATATATATAAATATATATATATTATAATTTTCTGACAAAAAAATTTAAAAACTATTTTCGATGTGTTGTGTTATGCTATTTCTTATGATATAATGGTATGGTGAGGTTATAGAATTGTATGACTATTTTTTTACCCTGAACATTGTCATAATACTACTGATATACTCTATGATTTCATGTAAAATTATTTATTTGGAGGGATTATGATACCACTCGATGTATATGATATGTGATGACTGACGATATGATATGATATGGTTATATATGATTATTCGAATCATGAATATAAAAAAAATTACCATGGTCGGTTTTAGATTTAGCTTAGCATAATAGGAACATGATTATATAGAAGTGTCATATTGGTTGTTGGTAGATTATTTTTATATAATTTTATATAATATTTCAAATGAATAGATAAACTGTCAATGAAACTGTTTTAGATATTTATTACATTACCTAATGAGATAGATATTATATATTAAAATTTACACATTTTAAAGGTCCTGATGATAGATTTATAAGCTAACTGAATCATAACGTGTATAATAATGACATAGTATCATGGTTAGGAAGATGAAATTTATATGAATTGGAATCTCAAATAATTTTATTTCATTATTTTTAAACATTGATATGTATATAATTAATTGATCTCGACAATTAATTGATGAATGATTTATATTGTATGACACGTCATGATTTAAGTATTATATTATTTATATATAAAATATTTTAGTCCATAATCAATAGTTGACAAACATGTATTATATATTTATATATTTTAATATTATATTTTACAATTTCACATTTGTAACATGTATCTGGTATTGGGAATTTATAATATATTTCTCATCATTAAATGATTTTAAAACCCATTCCATAACACTTAGATATGTTTTAATATGAGAGAATGAATGTCATATAATGTAATCAACTATGATACATATGGTATATTTTATCCCATTTTATTATAAATAGTACAATTTTTTTTGGATATAATATCAAGAAATTTTGGTTAATAGATATAAATTTGTATGAGAATATATGTTGATATTGATTGATATCATACCTGTAACACCCCGAGATTTTTGAAAATATTTTCATACAAATAAATTTAATCTCTTTGGTATATTTTGTTACACACAACATCGAGTTTTAATAAACCATAATATTCTAATAATATTTTTATTTACTATTTATCATTATATACAAGCCAATAAAAATTGTCATATGAATATGAATAATCACATTTTTAAAATTATGTATTTTAATTTTAGATAAAAAATATATATTACTAAATAAGGATACAGTTTATGGTTAGTTATTTATATACATAAAAAATAAAATTCATCTAAAAAAATTCATTTCATTTTGGAAAAAATATATAAATTTATTTTCATTTAAAATTTATGAAATTTATTTTCAAAAATTGAAATTATCATTTAAATCATCATAAAATTTTTTATTAGTATAAAATTTTGAGATTTTTATGAAATATTAATTTTTCCCTAAATAGTAAAAAATACTGATAATAATATGAAATTTCCATTTCAATTAACAAATTTACAATGTTCCATGTTATTTTAAAATGATTAAAATGTAATAATTTATCAATTATATTATTATTAATCAAATCTAGGTCATTTTAATAATATTAATTATTAATTTTGATATAAAAACTATTAATACTTATAGAATTTTATTTTGGAAATCTATTTTTGGGTTTATTCTGCGTGTTTAATTATAAAATTTATTGTCAAAATTTTTTTAATTGAATTTTTTAAAATAGACCCCATATTTTTAATAATAATAATTTATATTATATAAATTTTCAACTACATATTTGTTCAAAATTAATTGTAAAAGTAGAAATAATTTATTACTGGTGTTATTGATAAAATAGGTTTAATAGGGGTTAAACAACTAATATAATGGACTGAATTTCATAGTAACTTGTCATATTCTTATTATATGGACCTATTTTTACCTTATAAAATATAATGATTGTTTACAATCAATTTTTTATCCTTCTGGTAAGACATAAACGTGGGTAAATATTATTATTTTAAAAAAATATAAATTTATCCCTTACCCCAAAAAATAAAACAAATATTTTTAGCCTCAATAAATAACATTTTTAAATAATATTTATTAGAATAATACCTAAAAATTTCTAAAATTCAATACTAATTTCCCAAATCCAATATAATGATTAGGAAACCCGCCTATGAGTACCTTTTCTGCAAAACTAACGACGTTGTATGAATAATAGATATAATAATTAACCGAGCATTTCTGAATTTATTTTTCTAAATCAATAAAATATTAATCATCAATAATAATAAAATATTATTATTATATCCCATATAATGAGATTTTATTATGTTAATGTAATGACATATATCCATCTTTTCTTCTATCAGAGGATAAATTAAATGGTCACTCATGTGTACATCAGACTACTGCCTCACGAATCAAGATAATTTTTTTTCCATATTATCCAATAATAGTTGGATATAATGATTCATTTAGTGTTTATATATCATATTAATTCCACAATTAAAATTATTTAATTGTAATATCTCCATAAACTTATAACCTTCCTATTTTTTAGAAATTGAAAATGTTTCTAGTGCATAAGTGTGTAATACCTCCTTCACAAAGTGATGTGATACTTTCTTAAATTTTTTACAAGGAAATTAATAAGTGTATATTAAATATATATATTTATATAATATTTTATATATTAATGACTCTATTAATGTGAATTAATATTATCATTTTTCTCATTACAGGCGTCATGAATGTAGAAAAATCTTGCATGCATACGAACAACCTACAGTCTTTGTGAATGATCTAATTCATTTTATGTACCGTATATTTTATGGATGAATATAAATATTTTTAAAATTTATATATTTTATTTATATTAATATTAAAAATAATAAATCATTCAAATGTAACCATGTGAATCAACCCAGACTACCAAAACAAAATATATATGGAAAATGAATCTGTTATCAATCTGTAATGATTATGAACTTATATTATTTTTTGATCTTTACATAAATCCCCATTTAAATTATAAATCATGAATTTTTTAAATCTAATTATATTTTTTGGTTTTTATATTATTCTTTCATGGGTATTATGATTCAATAGTTTCAATGAATGTACTAGATTTTGGTACCAAATTGTGTTTTCGGGACATATGTTATGTAATCAACCTATTTTCATTTGTAAGGTGTATATACATCTAGTTAGACAATTTATATCATCACTTTATTTATGATAATTAAATTTAAGGTATCATTTAATTTTATTCATTCATTGGTCTTATGGTTCCAAATATACCAAAGCATGTAAGCAGTTTTCGTCTCACATGTATTTTTTTTGTAAATATTACAATTCACCACAAGTTTTTTTGAGATAAATATATTTTCCATTATTTTTATTTATAATAATTAATATTCATTTCATTGGTATTGAAATATCCATCATCTTTTATTTATTTAATGAAGGTTATGATTCGAAAGTAAAAAAAATTTTATGGGTTTTATCATACAATCTCATTCATTATCTGTATTATTTAAGATTAATCATATAATGATAGACTCTCAAATGATACCTCTTAAGAAACTAATTATTTTTATTATCCAAATTTAGTTAATATAAATTACATCCTTCCATTCATTTTCTACCGATTATGAACATAATATTGCAAATTTATATTTTTAAGGAAAATCATCTTTGTTTCACCTCCCAGTCAAAACCCCATTTTGTTCTATGTACACTCTACTAAAAATGTTTTCAAGGATGTTTTTATATTTACCAATGTTTCATAAATCCACTTTTACACATTTATTACTTTTAAAAAATTGACTAAATGGAATCTTATGTTTTTTTTTCAAACGATATAAATTTTTCTTTTTGAAGAAAACGTGAATTAAAATATTGTTTTAACATAATAAACTTGAATTTTATTATTAGCTAATATAAAAATATATATAATTTAATAATTCATTTAAAGATTCTAATTTTAAATATATATATATAATTCAATATATTTTTTGAAAATTAAACAGTTTTATTATGTGAACTCTAATTTTAATGGATTTTTTAATTATGATGATTTCCAAATTATCTTCCAAAATCATTTTCCATATAAGATGACATCCCTAGATATAGTTTGTTATTTTTTAGTTATGTTATACAATGATATCATCCATATTATTTAATTGGTGGTTAATTATTATTATGGATTTATTTTTTTTAAACATGTTCTATTTACATGAGATATACTATGATAAATTGATAAATTTCTTTTGAAACTCATTCCTTTTCCACATGTTTTTCTCTCAAGAATTGATCAAATAATTATGATACCCAAACATTATCCATGAGTTAACTATAATTAATTTCTTAAATATTTTCGAAACCCACTTTTTTTACATGGGTGATACAATGATGAATTTATTATGAATCATGTTATTTCTCACACGTTATGATATAATGTCTATATTTTTATCTTGTGGCACAAATCTGTATGAGTTTTCTAATGTGACGAGTGATCACTGTAATATATATCCTTCCAATGATTTATGTAATGATTTATATGTTTTGATATAAAAAATATTATATTGGGGAGTGAAACTAGTTAATTAAGAGTCATTTTCAACAATGGTAGTTTTTCTATGAACCTTAACTGCCAAGATTGATTGGGGAGTGAGAGAATCACACTATAAAAATACATGAAATGAGATGCTAATACAATAGAAATAAATTATTATTACTATGTGTATGACTAAATTTTTTTTTACTACAATGTAATGATATCATGTATTTTTTTCAGTGATTATATCTTGATTCATGTTTAACGAATTGATAACCATTCTGACCAGAATCGGGCATATGAAATTTGATATGCATGTTATGGTTTTATAATGGTAATATATTGTTCTCATACAAATATGAGTATGTGATAATTGGTATCTCCCTTTAAACCCTTACTAAGAATCTAATAAAACCATTTCATAAGATTCAATTTCCACGATTATGGACAATGTTTTTAGGTATTACTAATATAATAAGTTTCAAGTTATAAATAACATAGTGGGAGATACTGTAGTTTACTTATGAACATTTTTTTTGTATCCATGTCTCCAAAGGAAATATAAATATAAGAGTATGGAATTTATAATCTTTTTTGTTAATACATATTAAATTAAATTGATTCGATATTTTTTATGAAAATTCTATTTCACTATAAATGGTTTCAAATAATGGTTTAGTTATCCTTTGAGAACTTGGTAGTTAAAAAATTAGTGATACACATTAGGATATGTATATGAATATAAAAATATCTAGAAATTTTGGTGATGTATAAAGTGAGTGGTTCCTGTGAAATTAAATCTCTATCATGATATTGTAGGTGTATATTTATCTAGAAAAGTTTCACCAGGTGATTAAAATTCCTAGTAGGTTAGATTGTGATTTTACTCGATCATCACCTTGTGATTGACATAGGTTCTTACTACACATCAAGGTCAACACTCCCACCAGATATGATTATGATATAGTCAAACATTATATGAACATTCATAAATATTTATAATAGTAAATGAACATAAATAATGTTTGATTAACCTAAGGTATCATAGATTGAATTGAATGTGTTAGGATTTTTATATCTTAGGAATTATTTTTCAGGATGAAAAATTCCTATTAATAAATTCTTATGGTCATGTAAAATATTTTATTAGTAATTAATTAGTGATATAATGATGACTTTGTTTTGGAAATAGATATGGACAAATATTGAAACACCCTATTGGAGTTCAGTTATATAAATAACTATATATCATAAAAATTCCTATGAAATTTTAATTCATATCCCTGACAATTTTAAATAAAATTTGTAATTAATCCCCTAATGGAATGATGATGGTATCTCAATTATATGATTATTCTCTAGTGGATGTTTATATAAATATAATTCATGAAAATCATATTACCCTCTTTATGGTTGTTTTTGATTCTAGCATAGACAGTGTTTTTATTTCTCTATATAAATCCTACATTATTTTCCAAGCACAGGAAGATTCACTTTATATTTATAACCATCCTATATTTAAAACCATCCTATATTTGTTTATCATTTTTTTGAAACATATGAAAATTCAATGGAAATCACATAAATTTTATGGGTTATGATTTCTGTTTAAAAGAGAGTTTATCTATGTTTATTGGGGCGAAACTATTCATCAATGATATGTATATATTTTTTCTTGGTGAAGCCTTTATAAAATAATTACATATTCATACAATAAATTATATCATTTGGTTTTCAAATGAACTCATACACAATGCTATAGATATTTTAATGACTCTATATAATTTCCAATATTGAGTTTCATATATTGATGTTGTGGTTCTATTAGAATATAATTAAGGGTTTTATAAAGACAAATTTATCACCATAGGGTATAATTATTTTAATTTATATAAAATAAATGTAGATTGATTTTACTTGTCATGGATTATTTGGATTTTACCAAGATCATAATATCGAACAAGTATCTCATATCTCGTACAAGAAAAAAATTTAACCATATCCATGGAGCTCATTAATTTTCCATGATTAACCTTCATTATGCATATCATAAATTTTGGGTTAATATGGATGATATACCTATAAAAAATACAGTATAAGATATAGAAACTATGAATATTTTTTTGATTCTATTTGTTCTTACTAATGCCTTTATTATCTTCATGGAATTTATTAATATATTCTTTACAGGCTACCATGTTCATTTTCTAGTTGTAATAATTAAATAAATTATTAGGTATTAAAACATAATGAATGAAAATGAGGATAACATGATAATTAAACTGAAACCCATAATTAAAGAGAAGTTGTATGAGAAATTTAACAAGTGTTAATTATTTATAGAGATGTGTTTATGTTCTGGTCATATAATCTCAAGAGAGGTTATATATGTGCATGTATAAAATATCACACTTGTTAAAAATTGTACCAAACCAATAACATTGAATGAAAAGAAATGTTTTATTTGTTTTTATAATATTATTAATGGATTTTTCATAACTTATTATGACTATCAAATTAACTAACCTCATTAAATTTAAAGGGAACCAAGTTCCTCTAGACTGAGGAATGTGATGAAATTGTTGAGGAACAAAAGATATTATTATTAAAAACACATATAATTACATTACTATATAGTGGGTAAGGAATTTTAATCTATATTTATGCATTAAATAATGGATAGTGATAAATTATCTTGCAAAATAACATTATCATAGCTTATGAGTCATTAAAATTGTTTGTTGATTAGAAATATTACCAATATTTTAATTTGGATTTAGAAAATGTAATATTTGAATTAATGATATAGAGGGTTTATCTTTATAGGTAAAGGTGTTTCATATGGATTGATCGTAATATTTTAATGTATATTTTTACATAAAATGAGTTGAATATCATCCAATGTATATGTTTGGATATACATAATGATTATAACTAGTCAATACATTACCACATTGGTAAAGAGAACGGGGATAAAGATTATTTGTTTCAAATGGTTCATACTTGTTTATCTATGGTAAGGATAAAAAGTGTTCAAATACTTTCTTCATTTCAACAGATGTATCTAAAAATATATCAGGAAAGGGATAAATCCTATCATTATCATATAAGAGATAAACTATTAATCTAATTGAATATTAATGATGACGAGAGTAAAGATTAAGTGTTATAACAGAAGTTTGGATGTTTTTATATGTTTGAGCATGATTTTAATGAAATTATATGTTTTTAGAATTGTGTATGTGTTTTATATATACAATATTTGATGAAGAATCTGTTAGAGGAAGCTCGTAAGTTTTCAATCTCTATTCTTCTAGGATGTATAAAAATTTATATAGTCCTAAAATTATATTTATAGTGGGATGAAATGAAGGGATATATTTTATATTTCTTATCATGTTTCTTGGTATATTTTCAAGTAATGGATGTCAGAAAAATACGTATAGATATATGACAAAAATAACCCATACCATGATTGAATTGGGAAAACAACACCCGTGATTTTTTCCTCATACTCCCCAAAATTACAAAAGGACATAACGATATTTGGGTTCTAAATAATCACTTTATGAATCCATCACACTTGTTCTCTATCAAATGATATTTCTTTATAGATTTTCATTTTATTATATACATTACGGAAGAAATAATTTTGATTATATTACCATATTATATTGTATTTTTTTAGGATCTATGGATTCCCATGAATTTCTAGGGAAGCCCTAATTAGTTTCTAGATATGTATTTGATTTTGAACAATGTGTAGCTACCATTAAATGATGATCTATCTTAGAGAATCAGTCAAACCACAACAGAAACTATGTGATCTTGTTTTTTTATTTGGAAGGTCTGTGGGATCAAAACCATCCAGTAGTCTAGTTTTTTGTACAATAATACATTTCACTATATCCTTTGTATGGAACCTTATCAATACATTCATAGAAATATTTGTTTATATTCCATATGATGGGATTAATTAGGTGATATAAATCTATCTAGGGATAACATTTTATATAAATAGTATATAATGTCATGACCATTCAAAAGAATATTATGGAATCTCAGAGTCAACAGAAAATTTATGTACATAATTGATACCGTTATCTGGATATTGAGGTTTGTGAGAATTTTTTTATGTAAATTTATCAATGGAAGAAGATTATGGTATTTATTAAGAAAGGATATTTATGTTCTATTTATATTGGACTCTACATGTTTATTGATCGAATAGGGATAAATTCCTATTTATCATAACATGAAAAAATATCTCAAATCCATGATGTGTTCTATGTATCTCTCCTAATGAAATACACTCTTTATTATATATTAAATATAATAGTCCATTACTCTCTATGAAGTGCCTCACAATCTGACATCTCATGATAATTAGCACTACGATTCTATTGTAGATGCAAAAGAAGTTATTGTCTTCCAGTAAAGATCCTTTTTCTATTAATCATTTATATGGACAAGATTCTTAGTCACAGATGAATCAAGTTCAACATCATGAAATTCCTAGATCCAAACACTGGAAGGTCTATAATGATACATTCAGTGGTGTGGTACATGAACCACATTGTGGATAAAAATTGAATAGTTAAGTAATTTATAAAATTAAGGGCACATTCTTCACTCGCTCAATAAACAAAAAGGGTTCCAAAATACATGGAACAATATTTTCTCATTTCACTTGAATTGACTGACCCAACTAATGTTAAACACTCCAAAATATATATTGGACAATTTAAAAATCTAATTCTTTTCAAAATAATATTAATATAGTATTTATTCAAGGAATGTAAAATCACTATTCTATAGTGATTCAACTGATTCTTCATCATTTTATCATGAACGAAACTTTTCCTAACCATAAAACAGTCACTAAGCATCAACAGACAATACTTTCATCTCCATTTTAAGATATAAATGTCCGCAAAGGATCCGTTATTATAGACACAATATAATTTTTTATTTATGTTAACTCAACCAGCCCTATATTGACATCCTATTATCCACCAATATGAATAACATGAGCATTAATTCATTCCTCTATAATCATCATATCTCACTCTAATTTTTCATCCATATATAGATGATAAGTCATGCTAAAACATATCTGGAATCATATTTCCTCCTGATGGACTCCCCAAAATCAATATCCAAAATCGGTATTCCTATCCTAGACCATATAATATGGAAGTACAAGATTTATTATAATCCTTTGTATGGAGAGATGTCCTGATTCCTCAACATTGAATATATATTGAATGTGTATAATGTGTGCATATTTGGTCATCATTTTGATCAGAAAAAAGAACACTATCGTCTTTTGATGATAATATGCATACCTGACAATAATGTTTATATAAATCACATCCCACTTCTACGTGAGAACTAGTTGTATCTGAAACAAATCAGATGGTCTCTAAAGAATTGAATTCCCATGTTGGTAGGTATAATAATGAGAATCAAATTATGGAATGTCTTTTCTCACAACTATACACCATAATCATTTTCACTTTTCAATGAACATATTCATGGTTCTATGTATTCCCTCCCACTATGAGTTATGTAAATCCATAATCACGGCCTTTATCGCAAACTACATAGCAACACACTTTTTTAAAAACACATCATAACATCCAAATATAATGTACAACAGCCAAAGTCACCCCATCATTATTTGAGTATCCAAGTATTTGAAATTAAACATTATGATAATATTACAGAATAATCATCTTGATAAGAGATTATGTCAAATGAAAGGTCACAAAAAATCAAATGAATCATCTCCTAGAATCCTGAATGCAACTGAGAAATGACATCCACAACATTACATGTTTTTGGTGAATATTTCATGTCTTGCGTCAGATGTTTCCTGCCCAAACCATCATGAATTACATTCTCCATTCTAGTGGTATAATAAATGTCATAATCATTGGACCATACATACTCACCACAATATATATTAGGTAGGACCAAGATTTTTTTTATAAAGATATAACTTAATAATTCAGGGTTATAAAATTAGTAAACCATTCAATAAAAAAGGTAGTTCTTCAACCTCTAAATAACATGCATCAAAGTAGTGATTTTGAGATCATGGGTCTGATAATTCTTCCCATGTGTCCAATGTTATATGGAAATACAAGAAACCATGTGACCACTATTTATAAGGACCCAAAATAGTCTGAATCAATAATTATCATAGAATACCAAATTTCCCCTCATGGAATCTTTTTCGAGTCAACAACAACATAGATGTCAAAATACATTTAATTTCAATAAATGAATTTTGAATTTTTTTCATCCTAAATGAAATTTATTCTATTCTATGTGATACAAATCTTTGTATAGGACATATTTAGAATATATTTAAATTAGCTGTGGTAATATACCACTATGAAAAAGATTCATTCTATCTAAAAAAATTATATATTTGATAACAATCATCAAATAATTCACGTCTCATTATATACGGAGTTACGTTGTTTTGAGACTCCATTTCCAATGAAATTAAATTATTGAATCTAGAAATTAATTTTAAAAATATTTGTGTGATGTTAGTGATTTCACAAGATTTCCATAACTACTCTCAAATGATAAATATGATCTTTCTTGGACATAGAGTAAAATAAGGTATCATCCAGAAATATCGTCACAATTGACAAAAGGAAATCATGAAATATAATTTTCATTAAATTAATAAAATTTAATGGAGCACTACTTAATCTAAATGAATAATAAAATCCTTATAATAGACATACCTACTCTTGAAGGTGGTATTATGATTGTCAAATTATTTAGTTCATGACTAGTAGTATCCAAATTAGAGATAAATCTATGAAAAATACTTAAACCATTTAAACTAGTCAAAATCATCATCAATTAGTATAAAAATATATTTTTTTCATCAATGTGATGGGACGATGTTCATTTTAACATTCACATAGGTAAATTGTTTCAAGATGAATTATCACAATGAGAGAAGGTTCCACCCATGTTGACATAGACAAGCATATGAAATCATTCTCTCTAACATCAACCATTTGATATTTAAACTCAATCAACACTACAAGTTTTCTATCTTTAGAAACAATAGAAACTAGTTTAGTACCTTGTTTTAATTTTATGAAAACAAATCATATCATACCGATGGTATTATAGATTAAAAAAATGAAACTTTTTGGGAAACATATTGAGAACATGAGACAGATCATCATTGTAAAATTATCACTCTATTTCAAGATAAAAAATAGATATTACCCTCCAAAAATTTATTAAATAAAACCATTATCAACTCTATATTGGGTCACATTGTCCCTATAATAATTGGAAGACTCTTCATGTAACATTCTTAGAGTATCATTTTAGACTCAATAAATCAAGGCCTTACTTGAAAATATAAAATCTATCCTAAAAAACATTTCATGTTATTACCTGATGAGAACCATAGACTACCATTTAATTTTAATTTATGATAGTGAAAAAAATAGGTAGGACATTAAATACAATAATCTCCCTCTGTTATGAAGGGTGGAGTAACATCCATCATATATGTGAAAATATCTGATATAACTGTTTACAATATATTTATATGGTTTACTATAAAGTAGTGATCTATAGTATTTTCAATTAATGAATTAAAAAATTTGAATTAATTATCTTGTAACCTATCAAAAAAACATAGAAAACATTAGCATCCTGTAGAGACTATTCTACTCTTTTAAAAAGTATCATTCAATCTACTAGTGGTAGAAAATAGATAGTTATTTAGGAATCTAATAGCACTGAATTTGATTCGGGTGCAGATGATCCATGCCACTACATGGGGGATAAACAATATGTAATAAATTCAATAACATTCTAGGGAAACTATAAGAAATAGATGTCAATGGTACCTTAGTACAAAATCGTTTAAAATTCCAAAACATTCATCATTGAAATCATCCCAAATGGCCTATTCGGGCAACAAAAAGTGTTGTGAATGATTTTTATATTCTCAAAACACCACATGACTCAACATGATTTGTTATCACATTAATGTAATTCATAAAAGTACCACAGGGATGAATGGGAACACATATTAACACTTATGTAGCAACTTATTCAAGCTAAACTATCAATACTATATCCAAAATATAATCATAAGAATTAATATTTTATATGAAAAACTTTTATTAGATATATGGTCTGAGAAGCATCTCTAACCATTATGACCTCATCTTCTTTTTATCAACAACCTCATGAAAAGATGAATATACATATAAAAATGGGATGAATATTATGCCATATACTTTTCACCCAACTATATTTTTAGAAACATTGTATACTTTTCCAAATACATTGACTCTTAATAAAAAAATATACATGAAACTGCCCAAATGTGGTCCCATAAAAAACCCCATTCTTCTTTATTATAAATATAGAATCCCACTATCTTTTTTTATTCTTTTTATGATTGAAGGTGGAACATTTCACATTGATCGAATCAAGAATTTCATATAACTCAAAAATAAGATCAATATTTTACAACAAATATATACACTCTTGAGGATAATTATAGCCTTAAAATTATGTTAAATCCAATGAATAAAATCTTTAACATTATCTTTAGATTCATCCATTTTTTGTTCCATTAGATGATCTTAAATTTGAATGTGTTTATGTACGTGTCCCAATTTTTTCATTTGACATAGCACTATCTCCAGAGTATTATAATCAAATGAAGGATTCTCATTTTATGGTTCATCTACATATTCCTCTTACGAACTATGAAAGTGTATTTTCAATGGAATTATGTTATAAATCATCAATTATAATAACAAATGAATCAATAAGGATTCATAGACCAATAAATAAAATAATATATATATGAATTTTAATTCGATCATGGAGAATTGAAGATTAGTATTTTAAAATATATTGATAAAATGGAGGCTAATGTATAGTAATTTTATAAAATCAATAATAATATATATATATATAGCCAAAATAATCATGGATAAATAAGGATATTTACGACGAGATATGGTTTTCATTCTCAATAAAACTACCACCTATGTCCCATATATCATTCTTCTTGTCTACAAGTCAACCTAGACAACATTCTGACATCATGGGATGATGAACCATATCCCTTTGATACAAAATTTTCTTTATCCATCTCAAATATGATAGAAACAATATACCCGAGTAGCTAATAACATTGGTCTAAAAGAAATTTTTTGATCCCAATGGGTTATTGACTAGAACCTAGAGTCCTATAATAAGAACAAGGGAATCATTTTACAACAAATAGGTGAGTAAAAAAGATACAACATATTATTAATGTCAATACAAAAGGAGAAATTACTAGAAACAAGAGGCAAAACTAATATCCAACAATACATCATTAAAAGACACAATAACTACCATAGTAATATCTTAGAATTGTCCCTTCTAATTAGTGGAAATCATCTCCACCAGTCTTCCCCATCACTGAAAGTCACATGGATCAATATCATACATGACCTACAAGTGGAACTTCCCCCTACATTAGGTGTCTCATAATTTATTATAAATGAAAATGAAGTAAAATGTATGGTTCAAAATATAAATCCATGTAAAATCAAACCATGTTATCCTTACCCAATTCCATAACAATTACACCAATATTTTTTTCAATTTTAAAAATAATTTCATAAATTGGATTTAAATAATAAAAAATCATTCTTTTATTACACGTAAATTTAATACATTTCAAAATATGATTGAATGATTAAGTTTTATTGTAAACCATTTATATAAAGTAGTTTGCTTGAATAAAATAAATCAATAATCAATAGAATGGAATTATCCAATAAGAAAATATCATACAACAATATAATAGGCCATGTGGTATGATTGTTCCTTAAAATTGGATCCTCAATCTACTTAATTAGTGATCTCACCTAAATGTTCCCACATGTAACATGACATGGGTGAGCAGGACATAACTCTCCATTAGGGAAATCATGAGACTAAATGTTTTGGTATTTTTTTATAATCATTCCACTTCAAGGGTTTAGATCCAATTTTCATTTATTAATTACCAACTAAATACCCATGACACATGTGTTTCATAAAATAAATCAACATATGATGGACAAATAAATCATTTCAAATTAGCTCAAAATAAAATTGTTGACCTTTAAATTTTCAAAACACCTTTATCAATTGAAAAAAAAATTATTTAATTACTTAATGCATTTTAAATTCAACATTAAATATAATCCATTTACACTAAGAGTATACATAATATTATTTCTTTAAATAAGTTTACAAATAAACAAATTAATTTTACTCAAATACACCTTATAAATTCAATTCCATTTAATTTAGGTGGATTACATAATATCAATACACTTTTCAATGTCATAGATCAATAAACTCAAATACTATTTTTTAAAACATTAAAAAATTAATTTCAAATCAATAATGAAATCGAGGGTTTCAATTATTGGGTAAATACCAATGGAACTACGTACATTTAATATGTGATCAAAATAACACCCACAATGGGAAATGACATTAGATAATGATAGAGAAGGAAAAAAATATAAATAATATATCAGTAATCATCAATATAAAAATATGATTCAATTTGGAATGCTTGATATCATATCACATTCAATAAATTGTATCTGTTATATGGAAATATAAATAGTGGCGATGCTCACTATAGATAAAAAGATAAACAAAGATGTCTGAAAGTAAAGAATTAACCCAAAAAATTTATTGTCTTAGAACCTGTGGTCTATGAAAAGAGGATTCACAAAGATGAAATAATTTCTATGAAGTAGTCCACCAAATCATGTTCTCAATAATTATTCTAAATTATTATTAATTTTTTCATGATTGAATATAATAACTATCTTATATTCCAAAAAATAAGTATCCTAATGTTAAAAATCCAAATCTAGAGCATTTCACATTGTGATAACAATTCATGTATGGAATTTCAATCACATCACAAAATTGATTGATGTTTTCTTACATGATATGGGTTCAAGATGTTAAATAAATTTATTTCCTGAATCATTCATGAAAAGTATACAATTAGTTCTGGTAGAAACACTAAGAAAGTGGACTCCATTTAAACACACACCTATGGATCACTAACCAAAAACATTGACACATTTAAACCAATACTAAAATTTATTTTAATAAAAAAATACATCGATGAATATGAAAAAAAATGAACGGACAATATATACCTCAAGGAAGGTAATGGGATGTCATATTTTATTCCTAAAATTTCAATGGGTTTACATATTTATTGAGTGGTTATTCATTTATCATAGTTCCCCAGTCAAAAAATATATAGTTGGTCAATATCATGGACAAATTTATAGATTACGTATTCCTTTTATTTTATTTTTGAGTTTTTTCTTAGAATGACTGATAACATTCAATGTAAATTCCTTTTAAAACATATTTCATTATTTTATCATCATTGGTTAGTTATTATATTTGATGTTATCTTGTTGACTCTTTAACATATATATATACCTTAAATTTTTTGTGATGTATGGGACCACGTCGGTAGTTAACTGTATATTTTTACTCTCACCCTGATTAACCCTCCATTGAACTTGGTTACCCAAGATGGAATTCACTGAATTTTAGTAAATGGGTAGGCTTATAACTAAGAATGAGATAGATATATTACATAGATATGTTTTGGGTGACCTGGTATGTAGTTTGTATAATATTTAGTTTTATATAATTGTAATTTTTTTATATTTCGTTTGTTTATATTTTTATATGTGATTATATCATTAAAATATCTATGTTTTATGTTTGAAATGGTCTATAGATATTTCTATACACATAATTTATTATTTTATAATCTTTTATTTTAATTGATTCTACACTAAGATTGTTTATATATATTATTGAATTTATTTAAATTTCCATTATTTATTACAGAAGTTAGAGTACATGGTCTACCCATAGACACTTGTAATGTCCCCACGTCAAGTCAACAACCTCTAGTATATGAGAGGGAATTCTTGATGTCTCATTACCAAGTAGTTTGGAAACAATTCATAGCATGAATTGGGTGTGGATATGAAATTTTATTTTGTACGCCATTACATTAAAATCATACTACCATTGCCTCATGCGACAACATCATGATCTCTGGTATATGAGTCATTTAAAGACATCATGGTCTTCGAGAAAATGCCATATTTTGGGAAATAATTTACTTACTATTATAGCCCCATTAAAAAATCATACATCAATTTTTAATGAGTATTTTTTATACCCAACCAAGTCTCTATTAAGATTCAAAACGATGCGGTAAGAGTCTATAATAAGCCCCTCCCATTATACTAAATATCCAATTCATTCCTAAATAATATAATGATATATATAATAAGTAATAAATATGTCTTATGAATCAAAAAAATATTTATTCTATAATATAAAAAAATTGTTAATATTTATAGTAAATAAAAAAAATTATGATTTCATTATTTCATATCATATATAAAAAGGATTTTACAATAATATTAAAATGTAAAAGAATAATGATAAAAAAAGTTGTCGACATCATTAATTATGGTATATAATGAAGAATATGTAATATCTAAAGAATATGCATCAAGAGTTTCAACGTAGGTGTGTATTTTAGACCACTATTTGTGTACTAATTTCAGATTCAATAAACACTAAATCATCCTTTAGGGTTATTAACAATAGGTGAAACTATCTCACTGCATGCGCCAACTATTTTATATAATGTAAATTATATAATTTATATTAATCCACAATTATTTACATTAAAAAATTCCTCATATGTTTAAATTTATAAAAAAATCTTGATAAGGACATTGAGGAGGAAAATAAATTTGAATCATTAATAATATTTCTTTATGATTTTATAAATTTATTGTAAAAAAAAGAAATAAATCATTTAAAAAATCATTGCATGATGTTTAAAATAAACATGTGAACCAATAATGATATAATAGTCTACAATGATGGAATATATAAAATAAAATAATTTTATATAATATATGTTTAGTAAAATATAAATGTTAACATTTAAAAATAAAACCACATTTTCATTTTTTTTATTGAAATAATATCACTTATTTTTTAATTAATACTAGATGAAAAAATAGTATAACAAGGTTATGATTTAATTTTAATTACCATATTATATTATAAATTTGGTTTGATGAATAATAACATATATAATGGATAGAAATATTAGTAAATTATTAATCACTAAATGTAAAAAAAAATCGCACATTTGTAGAGAGTCAAAAATGATTTGTAAATAACAATTTGGATACATTATTTTAAATAATTTCAATAGAACAACATTGAAAATTTAATATTAAATTATTATATAATTAGAGTATATAATTAAACATTCAGTAATAATATTAATGAAAATGGATATTTACGAATTAAATTATTGACAAAAAATGGTTTTTTTTTTCATTTCATAAAAAAAACTCCATTCAATGGTTTTTGGTTCAAATGATAGGGAAATTGGATGATATATTCATAAACCCAAAATATTAACACAAAATAAAAAATATATAACTATCGATCGATAAATGTTATATAAGTCATCAAATTAATATTTAAACATAAATAATCCTGATTAAAAGTGATATTAATTGATAAACCTTTACAATGGTTTCTTCTTTTGATTGACGTGTTACAAACACCTGTATAATAATTTTTTATTTATTTATATTAAATATTAAATTCATATTTATATATATATGAATGGATATCATTTTTAATAATTTCATTTCATACATTTACTCATAATTCATTATTAAAATAAATTTATTTAATGTCTAAGGTTATGTTCCTCATGACTATATTGATTCAGAGGTTCCTGTACTTATCATTATTTATGGTTTGATTACATGAAATATTATAATACCAAAAAATATATCAATAATATAAATTGAATAAAATTTTAAAACCCTTCATAAAATGAGGATATAAAAAATTGAAATATCCAATTTGGGGATGTTGTTGTCCACATATTTGTATGGGTTAGTTATAACATTTCTTCTTATAGAAGGTAAGGGAGGCATATAATGATTTATGTTTAGTGAAAATGAGTTATATCATAAATTAAATATTTATTCATTATAAAAATATATATAACCATACACATGTGTAATATAGAAAAAATTAATTAAATATCTTTATACAAGTGACAGTCTGCAAGTACACATGAACAACATTACCATTTTTCAACTGATAGGTGGGATGGAAAATATAGAATTGTTTATATTTATATAATCATAAGTATATAATAAATATATTATATATTCATTATATACATATATATATCCATCAATTAGAGGTGATGGAAGAAAATAAAATTAATTTCTCAATGAAGATAGTTTTCTACATGTTTAAATGAGTGACATTTTGTCATTCTCTTTTATAATATAAAGAGAGAAAATAGATTTATCGATACTATAATAATAACATTATATTAATTAATATTAATTAATTATGTTAATTTGTTTATATAATATATTTTATATGTTTAAAAACAATGAGGCAGGAAAATGGTTGGTAAGAACATATACCTCTTTATTTGATAATCATCACAAATGAAAACCACAAGGATTCAGGGATGGGTCCTTCAGGAAGAAAAAACACCATATAATTGATAAGGGGGTTATTATAGTATTTTGTAAGATATTGTTCATAATTAATGAATTTTTTTGTGTTTTTATCTACATATATGTGATCAGATGAGGTTCTTATTTATTATGTGAGTTGATTGGAACCCTTATAAATACAGCTAATAGTTCAATATTATCAATTTATTTTCATGGAAAAAATATTACCTAATGAAAACAATTTTGATTATAGGTTATGATAATGTCAAAAATGAACTAAAAAATTAATATTTAGAAACTTTTGGTAACATATGATATTTTATCTCTAATATGACCCACTTTTTAATACTTTTAACCCTTAAAGTATTAAAGATAATATAAACTAGTAAATATTAATTAAATGGAAAATATGAGGTAGGTGATATTATATATTATTCATATTCTTATTCAAAATATGGAATACAAATTTAATATATTTAATTTGAAGACTTCTTGAATAATAATTTGTACATACGTTTGAAGAATATAGGAAAGATTGTTTTCGCAAAAAATGTATTTTTATCATAGAGATGGATTTATGTCACAATAATATATATATTATATTATAATTAAAATTTTTATATTATAAATAAAATATGAATGGTAAGGTTCATTAAATGTAAATAAAATTTAAATCTAACCATATAATTATTTAATTTATGAAAATGATCGGAATTGTTTTTTATTATAATAGAACGTCGCGTCAGATTTAAATTGTCACGTTGGGGTTTTAGAATTCTAAATAATATTTTCAAATGATTTATATTAATCCGTAAAATATATTTGTTCGATCCCAGAGGCATAATAATATTTTAAGACATTATTATATCATGGCATTGTTATTAAAGTGAAATTATTAGTAAAATTTATTGTTTCCACTATTCACTTAATAATTTACATTTTCATAAAAATCCAAATTATTACCTATATGATAATTTGAAAATTATTAAATTGAAAATTAACTTCATTTCATTATATTTAAATTATAAATCATTGGATTTTTTCATTTAATAGAAAATAGCTAATATATTGAAACAACTCATTTATTAGGAAATGGGATTTTTAGACAGTAATTTTTTGTAATATTATTTCCTTTCCATTTAAAAATAATTAATTATTAATTTATTTATAATTTAAGATTTAATAAATTTTTCTAAAATTTATTTCTATTAAAATGGTTAAATTCATTAATATATACAATAATAGAAAATAATAATTTCATTAGATATATAATTTTCCTTAATTAATTTAGATTCGATCACATTAATTATTTATTATCTATTCATTAATCATTATTTTTTTAAAATAATAATAAATAGAATATATCATAATTAATTTGAAATTTTTTATTGTCCACATGTTTATTATAATATTTCATTACTCCTTTCATCTTAGTACTGTGTATAGGATTTTAAATTTAAAATGTTGTCTTTTTAATTTAATAAATACTAACATATAATGCTGTAATATTCTCTTCCCAATAAATAAATTACATATTTGTAATTTTAATTTGTTCATTTCCAAAAAATGGAATAAAATTATAATAGAATTTGTTAATTTTTTTAATTATATATAATTTATTAATTACACATAGGTTTCTTTTTATTTTAAATATAAATAATTTGATAACCATGGATATTCAATTGAAAGACTCGTAGGTGTAAAATTTATTCCAAAAACAAACTATGATACATGATAGATATTTTATGCATATGACATGTTTGATATATCCTCTTTTGATTGAGTTTCATTTATTCTTTAACCATTGAGACATATAATATTATAAAATATTTTTAATGATTTATTTCCATTATATATGTGTAATTGCATTCATTTATTTATTTATTGATTGGATTCTGACCAATATTCACCTTATATTATATTCAATGAATAATTATGATGACTGATTCATGACTAAAAAAATAAAATTTTATTTTTTTGTGTCATAAGATCTAAAACATAATTATATGTTTTTTATCCATTTATTAGTCACATATTAAATAAATTGATTTTAAGTTAAAACATAAAAATAAATTATGAATGCTATATAAAAAAGAAAAACATGAACTTAATATAAATTATTTTATACTATATAATATTATTATTTAATCCTCATAAATAATTAATTGATAAAATTTTAGAATTTTTCAATGTCAATCATAGTTATAAAAACCTTGTTTGAAACTAGGGAATATACACTTATCTTAATAAGGTAAACCTAATATAATCAATGTGTAACTAGATTCATATTTGGTGTCTTAGTTGACCACTCCATATTTTTTGTCTCAAGTTGTCATTCAGTACCAATGTAAAATAACAAAATTGTTTAAATATAAAATAAAATAAAGAATGGTTTTATGATCAAAGTACCTACTTTTAAAGACTAAGTTTATTTTAACTCATATTTAGTAATTTAATAATCGTATACATTCCATCATTTTGGTTTTATTCAGTATATTCTCTTATGAAAGGGGGAGCTGTCTTAACTAGTGATTTTTCTTCATAAAATTAATATATCAGACTTTTGTGGCTACATTGTTCCCATGCATTCTATATTAATATGTTTCTTATATTTTTAATTTTCAATCTGCTGGGGTGGAAACTGTGAACAAAGTAGTGGTAACCTCTGTTGTACCTCTCGTATCCCCTCGTGGTTTAATTTTCATGATCACAATCACTTTCATGTTTATCTAACATTGTTTGAAGTGTTTTTGATTGAAAGGCACAAGGTTGCCAAGAAGTTGGCCCAAGAATGGACATCAAATGGACTGAAATTCAGTCCACCGGCCAACCGGTGTGATAGCACCGGCCAGCCGGTGGAACTGGCAGAGGCATTGCCCACTGCCAGGTTCCACCGGTCGACCGGTGGCTCTGTCACCGGTCGACCTGTGGCACCCAGCCCAAATAGTGTTTGCTACTGTCTTGCCACCGGTCAGCCGGTGGCTCCTCCACCGGTCGACCGGTGGAGCCTGGATCAAGACTCTTCTTCTCTACCAAGGCACCGGCCAGCCGGTGGAGCTGTACCGGCCAGCCGGTAGCCCAGTCAAACTAGTCGTTGGCTTTGACCAGTCAACCTTCTTTTGGCCTCCAACGGCTCCGAGGCCTTTCCCAACGGCTCCGAAGACTCCCCAAGGGTTCCATGCCTATAAATAAAGGCCAAGGAAGCCCCGGACACTAACCGGAACTATTGTGAAGCCCACTGACATATTTTGCATCAATTGGCCAACCTCCGGCGACTTCCTCCAAGGGAACCCCAAGTGCTCCAACAACTTCCACATCCAAGGGGCTCCTTCAAAGAAGCTTGGAAGCAGCCTTCAACATCTCCAATCATCAAAGGCGCCCAAGACTTCCTCAAATACGGGTTTTATTGTTTTACTTTTTATTGAGCTTAAAAATTGGGTTTGTGCCTACAAACCCCAACTCTTTCTCATCCCTCTTTCTTTTGGGTTTCACACCACCATTAAGGTGTGAAGAGGTTTCTTCAAGCCTTTCCTTTTAAAAGGCTTTTGTTTCGGTGAGCTAGCCTTCACCCGTTAATAAGGCTAGTGGGTTCTTGCTAAACCATTAAAAGCAAGTGGGTTCTTGCTTAACCACCAAAAGCAAGCTGTAATAGGTCCTAGTGCTACCTCAAAGCCTAGTGGGTTTCTTGCTAAAACCATTGAAAAGCAAGCGGTAGGAATCTCTCAACGGTTGAGTTGGGAGCGGAGACGTAGGCCGGGTTTTTGGCCGAACTCCGTTATCAATTTCTTGTGTCTTGCCTCTTTATTTCCACTGCACTTTACTTTGATTTTTAATTTGTTAATCAATTTTTTAAAAGGCAATTCACCCCCCCTCTTGCCATCATTCCTCGCTTTTCTTCCGACCCAACAATTGGTATCAGAGCGGTAATTTGAATAATTCCTTAACCGGTTTCAAATTAAAGATCCTATTTTTTTTTGATGGCTTCTACCGCTTCTTCCTCACAATCCCCCGAAGGACATTCCTTGGATCGTGCTCCATTCTTTAATGGAGCAGATTATAGTTTTTGGAAAACCCGCATGACCACATTTCTTAAAAGCATTAGCTATCCTATTTTTAGAATTGTCATGCATGGTTATACTCTCTCTAGTAAAGATGAATCTCAATGGACCCCCGTAGACATTGCAAATTTCGAGCTTGATGGCAAAGCCATGAACGCCCTACATTGTGGGTTAGATCGTAATGTTTTTTATTGTATTTCTTCTTGCACATCTTCTCATGACATTTGGAAGTTTTTAGAACTAACCTATGAAGGTACTAGCGAGGCCCCAAAGCAAGAATCCGATCAAAAGCAAGAACCCGATGAAAAGATCAAGCCCGTTTGCCCACCTCACAAGAAAAGGGCCAAGAAGAAAAAGAAGAAGGCTTCAAAGGCATCTTGGAGTGATAGCTCCACCTCTTCATTCTCCTCCTTCTCCTCGAGCGACCATGGTAAAAAATGCCTAATGGAAAATCATGAGGTATCATCTTCCGACTCTTCTTCCTCATCTTCTAGTTCTTCTAATTCATTCAATCATTTGTCTTATGAAGAACTCCAACATGCTAGAGACCAATTAGAAAATGGTTTTCATGAACTCTCTTCAAAATTTGTTGCTTTAAAAAAGAATTTCAAAAAGCTTTCCTCCGAAAAAGAACAACTTCTCAAAGAGAAGGAGGAACTCTCCCTAAAAATCCAAAATTTCCCAAATGTTGATTCTTTGGAATCAACCATCAAAGACCTTAGAGAATCCTTAGCCAAGTTCACCCAAGGTGAACAAAATTTGTCCAAACTCTTAGGTTCTCAACGAGTATCTAGAACCACCAATGGACTTTGCTACACCAACCAAGCTTCCTCCTCCCATGCACCCACTGTTTTTTTTAAGGGGGAGCTCTAGTTTTAAATTTTGCAATTATTGTAAAAAACCCGGGCACCTAATTTATGAGTGTAATTGCAAAAATGCCCGGTACGGCCAACCCAAATCCATTTTTTATTCGGACGAGTTTTTTAGGAGAAGACCTGCCATGAGACAAGTTTGGATTGAAAAATCCCTCTTAGAAAGTCTCTCCGGGCCTAAAATCATCTCTTTTCAAAATCCCTCTCCCCGATGATCTTTTGTTTTATTTAGGGGGAGTTATGATCTTTTAAAGTTTTTTTTTTGTGATTTCAAAATTTTCGATTCCATCTTTCATTTTCAACTCTTGGTTTCAATTGATTTTTGATTCAAAACTTTCAATTCAAACTGTTATTCAAATTTTCATTTCAATTTCAAAAATCTCAATTGATTTTCAAATCTCAATCTTGTTTTTCAAATCTTTTCCCTCAATCAAGTTTTATGCCCCATTCTATTTTGATAATCACAAAGGGGGAGAAATTCCTTGATTGATTGGGGGAGAGTCTTCTCTATCATGCTTTGATTTATTTTCAAATTATCCTTTAAGAATGTCTTTAATTTCAGTATTTTACTTTGATTGTTTCGGTGATTGTGATCATCAAAATAGGGGGAGATTGTTGTACCTCTCGTATCCCCTCGTGGTTTAATTTTCATGATCACAATCACTTTCATGTTTATCTAACATTGTTTGAAGTGTTTTTGATTGAAAGGCACAAGGTTGCCAAGAAGTTGGCCCAAGAATGGACATCAAATGGACTGAAATTCAGTCCACCGGCCAACCGGTGTGATAGCACCGGCCAGCCGGTGGAACTGGCAGAGGCATTGCCCACTGCCAGGTTCCACCGGTCGACCGGTGGCTCTGTCACCGGTCGACCTGTGGCACCCATCCCAAATAGTGTTTGCTACTGTCTTGCCACCGGCCAGCCGGTGGCTCCTCCACCGGTCGACCGGTGGAGCCTGGATCAAGACTCTTCTTCTCTACCAAGGCACCGGCCAGCCGGTAGCCCAGTCAAACTAGACGTTGGCTTTGACCAGTCAACCTTCTTTTGGCCTCCAACGGCTCCAAGGCCTTTCCCAACGGCTCTGAAGACTCCCCAAGGGTTCCATGCCTATAAATAAAGGCCAAGGAAGCCCCGGACACTAACCGGAACTATTGTGAAGCCCACTGACATATATTGCATCAATTGGCCAACCTCCGGCGACTTCCTCCACGGGAACCCCAAGTGCTCCAACAACTTCCACATCCAAGGAGCTCCTTCAAAGAAGCTTGGAAGCAGCCTTCAACATCTCCAATCATCAAAGGCGCCCAAGACTTCCTCAAATACGGGTTTTATTGTTTTACTTTTTATTGAGCTTTAAAATTGGGTTTGTGCCTACAAACCCCAACTCTTTCTCATCCCTCTTTCTTTTGGGTTTCACACCACCATTATGGTGTGAAGAGGTTTCTTCAAGCCTTTCCTTTTAAAAGGCTTTTGTTTCGGTGAGCTAGCCTTCACCCGTTAATAAGGCTAGTGGGTTCTTGCTAAACCATTAAAAGCAAGTGGGTTCTTGCTTAACCACCAAAAGCAAGCTGTAATAGGTCCTAGTGCTACCTCAAAGCCTAGTGGGTTTCTTGCTAAAACCATTGAAAAGCAAGCGGTAGGAATCTCTCAACGGTTGAGTTGGGAGCGGAGACGTAGGCCGGGTTTTTGGCCGAACTCCGTTATCAATTTCTTGTGTCTTGCCTCTTTATTTCCGCTGCACTTTACTTTGATTTTTAATTTGTTAATCAATTTTTTAAAAGGCAATTCACCCCCCTCTTGCCATCATTCCTCGCTTTTCTTCCGACCCAACAACCTCTAGGAGTAATGAGGCATTGGGGAATCCTATAATAAATTTACAGGCAAGGGGTTCCTTGGAAAATTTTGGTGGTTGGATGAGGGTCTCAACTAGGCTGATTAAGCAACCTTATAAGAATGTTGCTAGTATTAAAACAATTAATTTTTTTTCCGGTCTGGTGAATGAATAATTGGAAGTGGGTCAAGATCAGGTTTCTCCTTTAACTAGTCATGTTTCCCTAGCTTTGTCTTCTGGATGAGTGTCTATTGATGCTGCTGAGCTAAATGATAGTGGGGTTTCGGGTCTAGGAATGAATAACAATTAGAGTTGAAGTAAGACTGAGAAGGTGCTAGTGTAGGGATCTCGCAATCATTTAATGGAATTGAATTATGGGGGATTATTTCATTCTAAGGAGGAACATCCAAGGAGTGAAGGAGGAAATATGCAGATTGACTTTTATTCTCGGTATTTTGTATTTAGAAAAGGTTTTTTGCAGAAGGGGGTGCACGAAGGTCATGATTTTTTGGTGAAACCATTTTTTTTTGAACTCATAGACTCTAACATTCACATCGAACAGGGATAGAGAGTGAAAGAAACTAACCAGGAAGTTATTATCCCTTCTTAATGGGGGATATATCTGACATTGAGAAGGATAAAGCTGGTGGTAGAGTTCAAACCTCTTTATAGTGACATTTTTTAGTTTTGTTTGAGGAATGTGGCAGGGAATGAAGATGTTATAACCAATCCACCAAGAAGAAGGAAGAGGAAAGACTATTATTCTCTGAAGATGATGATGCCTACAATATCATCTATCAGAAAAGAAAAAGTACACATTCTTATGAGGATATTTTGTATTTGTTGAAGCTAAATCTCAGATGAATGTATGTGAAGTCTCTCAAGCATTATAAATGCTCGGAGTGGGAATCAGATACCGCGGAAGAAGAAATTGATCATGGATATGGTGGAAGGTATGGCTTTTATGATATTCAAATATCTGTTTTGGATTGTGATTCTTACTTTCAATACATTTATTTTATTTGAATAAATGGTTAGAGACTTTATCTCTAGCTAAGCTTTCCTGGTTTTAACATATTGAATGTTTCTCCCTTCTGATTTTATTTATTACCTATTTTTTCATATTTTTTCATATTTCCCTTATTTTATAGATTTATATTGAAAATATATATCATGACTAACATTTTATCTATCATGATAGCACTTGACTTCATATCACCATATGAATAAATCATTTTTTATTACTATTTACCATCATTTTCATGGTATATTTCTATAATATAATGAATGGTATCAAAATAGTATATCCCCAAATAAGAAAGAATCATTTACCTAATTAAGGAGATATAATTGACCTAATTATGTGTGAAAATAACAATACTCCCGATATAATTGGATATAAAGTGTAATACAAACATAGTTCATTCACACATATTCATAAAATGACATAATCAAGAAGTAGATGATTGATCCGAAGAATTGGGATTGGGGTGTATGTTTCATATCTCATAACTTGGACATAAAATGTATATCCATAAGGACATATATGAACATATCCCAAAAAAAGAAGTATATTAAAAGTCATAACAAAAATAAGTCATTGACTAAAAGTGGAAGGTGAAAGGTTCCCTTACCGATTTAGTAACATATGAAACATAAACCCCATGAATGAAGGATCATACAATGAAGATGATAATACCCATAAATTTAAGTATATTAAACAATGAATAAAATCACCCGTAGTACATACACCACAAAAAAGTAAATAGTGCAAAATATAGCTTGAATCTCATGGTAATAAAATAGTGAGATGAAAACCCCGTACCCCGTTGTAATCAAACTATTTGTGTGATAAAATGTTAATAACCACCAAATGAATCACAAAATACCATGAATATAAATAGAATAATTATAATATATATCAAATGGATGTGCACAATAAACCACATGCAATTAATAATTGTTGAACAATGGAAATCTTAGGGAATTAATAGTTAGATAAGAAACCCCTTACCACATTGTAATCAATCGAGTTGTATGAACAAAAGATAATAAACTACAAATGATTCTAAAAATATCCAGAATATTTAGAGAATTGTGATAATATATATCAAATGGAAGTTCACAATACACCACATGAAATAAATAAGTACCAAACAATGGAAATCTCATATAATTAAAAGTGTGATAAGAAACCCCTTACCATGTTATAATCAATCAAGTCAGATAAAAAAGAGTTAATTACCACCAAATGAATCAAATGATACCATTAATATAAAGGTAATAATTATAATATATATCAAATGTCATTTCAAAACACAATGCATGCAATAAATAAGTGTGGAAGATGGGAAATATCAAGGAATTAAAAGAGAGATAACATACCCCTTGCCACGTTGTAAGCAATCAAATCATATGACCAAACGTTAATAACCACAAAATGAATCACTGTATACCATGAATATAAATAGAATCTGTATAATATATATCAAATGGTAGTTCACAATACACCACAGGAAATAAATATGTTCCAAACAATGGAAATATCACAGAATTAAAAGTGAGTTTGAAACACCTTATCTAAAGTCTGACTTGTCGTGTTTGTTCATTTTTCTTCATGAATAAAAAAATAAGTTAATTTATACTGGTCTAAGAAGTTTTTTCATGTTTTTTATTATTTTTATATAACTTATTACCTTGCTATAACTATTAGTTAATTATATGAGTTCATATTGGACATTTTTGTCAATGTTCGGAGCTTTTGTCAAAAAATGAACTTGCTATAATTACAAATTTTCCATGTAGTCAAAAATATCATTATCACCAGAATTATATTCATTATTTAGATATCATATATATCATATATATCTAGTGTATATTTATTTATTATTTTCCATATCATTTGAAGTTATTAAATGAAATGCACCGTTCATGGAGATGGTAAACTGTACGTACACATGAACACTACTTTCATTTCTATTTTATATTTCAAGGGAAAAACATTATAATATATAGGTATATTATAATTATATTATAATATCTATGTTATTTAATTTAATTAAATCCACACTTTATAAGTTCCATGTATTTAATGAAAGAGTCAAATCACATTGATTGGGCTGTAGTTTGCACTTCCTCAAATGAAATTATAGTATTTACCCATTAGGGAAACCATAAATGAATAATATAAATGAAAAACTAAAGAAGTATAAAAACAATAACAAATATATATATCATTTAAATATAGTTCCATCTTAATGTCCACCAAAATAGGGGTAGTAGAAGATTGAACAATCATCTTTTCCGGAGGTAGTAGTTTGTCGTCAACAAAAACAGGATGTTCTTTACCCATTAGATGGAGGTGTGTGTAAGTGCAGTTATAATTCAAATCATATATACATCATAGTATATTATGAATAGTATTTTTGTTATAAAATAATGTAATAAAAATAGTTTTGGGGGTTGTAGAAGTAAAATAATAGAAAATATCTTAAGAGAAGTTGTTACCTTTAAATCGGGTATCTATTTTTTGGTTTGGACTAAAAGGTATACTTAAATTGCATTCTTCCTAAGGTAAGGCTTCAAAAATGCTGATAGAAATGTAAGGAGATTAATTGGGCTATGTTTTTATGATCCAATAGGCTTTAGAGGTGTGAGTAATGAGTTAGAGGTGAGGGATTTTTATTAGGCGGAGGAGGGACTCTTTCTGAAAGGTTGAAAGTATTATTTTATTATATAATTATTTTCTATTTCTAAATTATAAAAAAAAAATTCGAATATAAGATCAATAATGTTTGAAATAAAATCATCTAATAAGAATTGCACAGGTTTTGCATTTTCTTTTTATTTTTTTAATCTTATTTATTATGATCTTTCCTTAATGAGGTAAACATTGCACCATTATTGTGTCATAAATAATTTAAATTTTATGATGTCTAAAAATTATAAATCAAATACCATTATGAATGAATTATTTTAATTTTTAAAAATATTATTTATATTCTAAGAGATAACTTATATTACCCATGCAAAAATAGATTTACTAAAAGATATATGTTTATGGCATTTTTTACTTTACATTAAATTAATAAATATAAAGTGTCATTATTACTTCCAAGTTGATCCATGGGGTCCCCACATCGACCCAAGGATTCCCATAGTGGGAAATTCATAATACAATAGGATTATGAAACATGTAAGGGCAATTAAATACTATTGTTATACTAAATATTTACCCATATTTACCAGATTTAACCTTTAGCCATGGTAAATAAAATATTTACCAAAGTAAATATTCAAAATGTCTAAAAATAATAGTTACATATTAAAACAATTTGGACGTAATGATTCCAAATAGGGAATACATTTTTTCAAATTCTAAAACAAAATTTGAGTAAATTAATTTAATATTAATCCCATTGTCAAAACAAAACGTATTTTTTTAAGAAATAATAACTATCAAAAGATTGACTGTTGTTTCTATCCAATTTTGAAGTGAGATTACATCAAATGACCAAATTTGGATTAAATGATAAAAATATAATATAATTAAAGAATAATAATATTTAAAAAGAATATCCATCCATATAAAAAAATTATATTAAAATACAGTTATGAATTAAAATACATTATTTTTTACTATTCATTGAAAAAAGAACATTTTCAGAAAAATACCATAAATTTATGCAAAGTAAATATTGAGGTTCCTACTATAAAAATGAATTTTATTTTGTAAAATACAACATATAAATGTAAAAAAACTTGATTTAAAAAGGGTTTTCCATTAAAAGGTGGTAAATTGAAATTTTAAAGAATATTAGAGTATTTATGCTTAAAATTGGATTGATTCAAAAGTTAGGCTGACAATATTTATTGGATAAATGTATAAATATTAAATAAATAGATATTATCAATCTTTAGTATGTTCTATTCATTCCCACCAATATAATGTCTAGGGGTTAACTACTATGTAAATTTAATATATTATTTTTCGGTATAACTCAACATTGTGTGCAACATATGTTTTCAAAGAAGAACATTTTTTTGTATTACATATTCCATAGAATATAGAATACCCATTTATGTAAAATTAATATATAAATCAAAAATATTAATAAATAAACAAAAATTAATATTTTTTTTTACCTTGGATGTTACATCCTTTCCTCTTTGGAAAATTTCATCCTCTAAATTTTAAAATTATGCATCGAAACTTCATTAAAATTTACACATCAATTTTTTTTTAGTAAAACTATAAAATTAAAAGAAATAAAGTGATATACAAAGGTCACCCGAGATAAACCATACTAGGTTTCCATGAAATCCGGGATGTGGATGTGAAAAAAATCCATCAAGTTCTGATGGAGAGTAATATAATACATGATTAGGAGAATGTTAACAATCAAAAAATCACACAACTGTGATGGGTTAAATGATTTTTCATTCCACATATGGAAAATTTAACAGAAAATGTTTTTGTTTTATGATAATTTTCATTTAGTTGAGGAATTTATTTATGAGCCTTACTAAAAACATAACGAAACATACTTACTTTTCATATTGACTTTTATTCTTTACTAAATTCCTACCACGAACTAATTTTTCCTTCAAATGATGAGTATTCAGGATGACATAGTCACACCTGAAGTGCTAGATTCAACTTCATGAGAATCCCATAATCTACAAAAGAAGAACTATATATTTCACCTATCATTAGACATTTTCCAAAACCAAAACGGTTAGTACAAGATCAGATAATCCCCAAAAAGGATAATCTTTTACAAAAAGAAAAACTACACTTAATCTTCAAAATCATTCAATAAATGCCCCAATTTCAACAAAGACCATTCAAAAAACAACTATCCATAAAAGTTATCATAGTCAATCAAACTACGATTGAAACCCAATTTTCATAAAGATTTAATCACATGGTATTCCACAATAAGAATTGACATTTATTTCCAAATAACATCGACATAACCTAAAGTCACATACTAATGTGTAATTAACCTCATCACATAGTCTATATGATAGGTTAATAATTTCCTTAAATAACCTAAATCACCATATGTCCATAATAAATACATAGATTCTCCCAAAATAAAAATTTCAACCATTACTACACAAATGATATCCCTTAGAATTCTACTAAACATAAGAATATAATGTTCCCCAAAATAGGGAACATCTTCAAAAATAACCATTATCATGAAATCATCAAATATTATTCTTGTATTAAAGATATCCATTAAAACATATGTTCCCAAAATCAATCTATTCTTGATCAATAAAATCATTTAACTTAAATGAATAAGTCGTACTAACAATGGACTTCACCTAGTCTAGTGGTAGGCTATAAATATCAATCACACTTTAGTTGTGCATTTGATTTCTATACCAATGTCTGATGAGACGAATTGTCATATGATCTGCGCGTTATTTTTTTTATAAAACCCAATAATAACCCTAACATGTTTTAACATCAAAGGTTTTCTTATACCTTTCATTTCCATCCCCAATACTTTAATACCACAACATCTTAATTCATGAATCCTTATAAATTTTTTCCTTATTTTCTTATTTCACCACCATATGAAAAAATAAAAACATTCCTAAAAGAAATAACTACATACCTTCATCATGGCGTCTATATGGCTTCATCGTCATCTTGTTCATGTTTGAAGAAAATACATGCACTGAAACGTTGATTTAGAGATCCTTCAAAATCATTTGATTCCTTTATCCAAATACACCGAGCACAACCTGGGTCATATGGGTGTTCATAGAAAAATATTTTCCGAAATTAATCATGTTTGAAAAATAATATACAAATATCACATAAAACATGAAATCTATAAAATAGTCGGATTGAGTTTAAATTGCATTTTTCAATCAATGGTCCTTTTAAAATACCATCAGTACATGATGAGAGATAATATTGTAAAATCAAATATAGATAGGTTGTAAAATGGTATCCTTCATAAGCACCTTTATCAAAATCATAATATTCTTTAAAATCTTGAGATAATGTAAAATATTTTAAAATTTCATGATAATATTTATATTTCTTGAAAATAAGAGAATATTGTAAAAATAGGTTTGGATTAAATTCAACCCATGATCCATGATGATATCAAGGTATAGTAGAGGTGGTTAATATATTTAACAACTGATTGTAGTTGATTTGTATGGTAGAAAAAGTTTCACAATCATCTGAACATTACTTTGTAATAATTATTACAAAAATTTCATTAGGAAGATATAAGGATGTGGTTTGATAACCTCCTCCTTTCATTTTTAACCCAATTTCCTTGATTTGAAATAGTTATAGAACATAGATTTAACTGAAAAAATATATATAGGGACAAACCATGTGTTTATCAAAAACACCTAACCTGTAATGTCTTATAAACCGACCACTGATACAAACTATAAGGACTTGGACTTAAACATTACATAATCATGAGTTAAGTCAAGAATTCACATTGAGTATCTTTTTACGTTTTAGAGTTTTAGAGAATTAGGACATAGTTATTACATATCAACATAAATATTACATGTGGACACTACTACTTAGTATCCATTTTTTCATTAAACACAAACTCATAAAAAGAAACATGTCAAGTTCCATGTTTTAGAGAAAATGACTTTTCCTTGATCCTATCTGTGATTGTTATTCATCATTATTTCATATGGAAAACCTTTCAAAAAACATGTGATATGCATCAAATTCTCAGTATATATTATTAGGAACGGAAGAATTATCCATAAAAAAAATACAAATCATTGAAACCATACTTTTCAATCATAACATACCTCATGAAATCATAAGATTTATGAATGACACACACAAAAATTAAATCATAATGGTATCTATTTGCATACATAATATAATTACATTGAATCTATCACAGCAACATATGGAGTTATTTTGGAATAACCATCAATGTATATTTCCAAAATCACTTATGAGATACATTAACATATACCTATGTCATGTTACCTAATGCATTGGAGAGCTATCTCGACCTCACCCACCCTTGTTTTATCACGGAACCACCCATATATTTAAATAATGTCCAATATTTATAACATATTAATAACACATAAAACAATAATGAAGGAAAGATAACGTTTCCACATTTCTTTCAAGATATTTATTTTCAAGATATTAACATAATCAATGATTTATCAAACTAGTTTCAAAACCATTTAAAACATTTCAAAATGATATTTTTGAATCAAATTTTCCATTAACAATTTGATGATTTTAAAGAAATTTAAAAATTAAATTGATAATATAAATATAAATAAATCCTCATAACAATTTTTATAATATGGATATTAATAGATAGATTGAGATGAATAAATCATTTAATCTATTAAAACAATAATTTATTTAAAGAGTTCCTAAACAAATGAGAGACAAATGAATAAAAATAATTGGGGAATTATTATAATCAAAGCTTATAATATCATGAGTATAGAGATATTCATGATATAATACGTCAAATGGATGTATATACACCATATAAAAGAGAATTGGTGAATAACAATAAATATGTTTAAATGGAAATTATATTGAGAAAAAGTCCCTTGTAATGATCATATCCTTATATTATGGACCAATCAATGACATAATTATGTGTATAAAAAATATTTCACCCAATATAAGTGGATATTAAGTGTAAAACAATCATATTAATTTCAAAAATATTTATATAATGTCATAATAAATAAGTAGATGTTTAACCCAAAAAAAATGAAATTGGGTAAAGAAGTTCATTTAAAAAATTCGACAGCCTAATGAGTTAACATTAAAATTCAGAAAATGATTTCATGATAAGAAAGGGTATATCATCACATGGACATAAAATTTACATCAATAAGGATATATAAGAACATATCCCAACTTAATAATATGTAAATTAAATGGCATAACAAAAAGAAGACTTTGACTAAGGAGGAAGGTGAAAAGTTGTCTTACTGATTTGGTAACATATGAAACATACACCCATGAAAGAAGGATCATACAATGAATATTTAAATACCCATAAATTGATGTATATTACACAATTTAAACAATCATGGGAATTTAATACTCTAGACAAAAAGAAATAGTGGAAAATACTGCATGAATCTCACGGGAATAAAAGGTGAGATGAAAACCCCTAACTATGTTGTAATCAATCAATTCGTATGAAGAAAATTTAATAACCACCAAATTAATCACATAATATCATGAATATAAAGATAGTCATTATAATATATATCAAATGGTAGTGCAAAGTAGACCACAAGCAATAAATTAGTGTCGAACAATGGAAATCTCATGGAAATAAAAGTGAGATAAGAAACTCTTTACCATGTTGTAATAAATCGAGTCGTATGACCAAAAGATAATAACAACCAAACTATTCAAAAAATAACATTAATTTAATTATAATAATGATAATATATATTTCAAATGGTTGTGTAAAATATATGATATGCAATAAATATGTTCCAATCAATGGAAATATCACAGAATTAAAAGTGAGATAAGAATCCCCATACCATGTTGTAATCAATCGACTCAGATGAAAAAATTTAATAACCACAAAATGAATCATTGAATACCAAGAATATAAATTGAATCCTGATAATATATATCAAATGGCACTACCCAATACACCATATGCTATAAATAAGATCTGAACAATGGAAATCTCACAGAATAAAAAGTGAGATAATAAACCCCTTACCACGTTGTAATCAATCGAGTCGAATGACCAAAAAATAATAAACACCAAATGATCGTATAATACCAAGAATATAAAGAGAATCATGATAATATATATCAAATGTCAGTGAAAAATAGACAACATGAAATAAATAATCACCAAACTATCGAAATCTCAGGGAATTAAAAGTGAGATAATAAAACCCTTACCCCACGTACGAATTTTCTTGTATGTGCCTTGTTCATAATGAATAATAAAGTTATGTTAATTTATAATTTCATAAAAAACAATTTCACGTTCATTATTCCTTTTTTATAACTTATTATCTTGCTATAAAAATTAATTAATTATTTGATTTCGTATAGGACATTTCGTCGATGTTTGGAACTTTTGTAAAAAAAATGAACTTGTAATAATTAAAAAATGTCCTTGTATTATAAAAGTATATTATCTCCATTATTGCAGTACACTTGGTATCTAGTATATAACCCTTAATTAATTCTTTTTAATGTTATAATGGTTAAGGGTGACGAATTGGAGAGTCGGGATAACATTGACTGATGTTTTGAGGCAAAGGGGAAGTCGCACGAACAACGCAAGGTTTGTCTAACCCGTGTGGCAAAACAGTGCATAGTTGGTCTCAGAGGTAGTAGTTTCCGCATTATTGGAACATGGATTGTCTATTTGTGTGTCCAAATCATGTCTATAGGGTCTACCGAGGAAGTGGATAACACACGGTTAGCGCACAATTTGTCTAACCGTGCGAGCAAACCATGGGGGAACTTAAATGAGATCATTAAAACGAGGACCTTAATCATTTCTGCCTCTATGTGTCTTGTGTTTCTTCCAAAGAATCTATAACATGGGATTATAATTCTCCTAAGGTCAAGGGGGTTCTCCCATCGTTTTAGAGGTGATATGAAGGATTCTCTTGGCAAATCAAAGCCGGATTCATGAGTTATGTGATCGTTCTTCACCGTTCTTGTTCGGTTTCTTATATCTACTTAGATCTACATCGCCTATTCTGTAGGATTCCTAGATCTACCCATGTTATGGGTAGGTCTAATAGTGTGGATAAAAAATAATATGATATTTGGTCATGTTCGTTCTAGGAGAAGATATCTAAGGATGAATTTTGAAAAGCAACCCGAGTTTCTTGTGCGTTCTTCGTTCGTTGTGGTTTTCCTCAAAACCCTAAAGGTGGGAGGATACAATAATGAATCCTCTTATTATAATTTATTGTATTTGATTCAAATTGGTTTATTTTAATGGAATTTATTGAGAAATGCATGGATTAAATCTTCTTTAGTAATGATTTATGGTTTTAGTGAAATTGTTAAATCTTGGTAATTTTTTGGGCAATGTGATTTGGATTTGTGAATTTAAAATGATGATTTTAAATTATTTATTTTCTATAATTGTAAATCATTTTACTAAATATGGGGTTTCAATAAAAATGGTGTTTTATTTAATTATTTGTGCATTAAAATGGTTTTGATGGAAATGGCTTTCAATTAAAATAGAGTTTTTATTGAAATGGGTTTTTTTGCATGATTCTTGGAAATATGTGGTGGGTGTTCATATTGCATATATGGGGCATGGTTGAAATATGAAATTGTGCTCAGTTCCAAAGGGTTAATGGCACATGGGAAATATGGAGCATTGTTGAAATATGATGTTGTGCTTGGTGCGAATGAGATAATTGAACATGGGGAACAATTACCTTGTGATGAATTGGTGGATCGATGAGAAACCGCTCATGAGTATGAAACTGTAATAATGTAGCATGAATGGTTGGTTACATTGGTTTTTGGAATGGTTGGGTATTCCAAATAGGGATATTGTGAAACAGTTCAAAAGCTTTTTTGGTTATTTTTCTGGAAAAATAACTCATTGGAAAATTGTATTAAATTTCACTTGGATACTTGTGGTTACAAATGGTTTTGGAACCATGTTTATATTTTGTTATAAAATATTTTTGAGAAAATATTTTATATAATATTTTTTATATAATTTATGGTAACTCTTCTATCCCAGTGGAGTGATTAGGGAAGTCATTTGGGAAAAACTTACTGGGCTTTATACTGACCCGTTCTTTGGAACATTGCAGTTTTTACAGATGTCATGTTCCGGGAGGTACGTAAAGGGAAATCCTCTTATTTCTAGTTGCTCGTGGCGATGCTTGGCAGATGTTGTGGATTTGGGAGCTTGTGGAGCTTGGAGACTTGGTGTCTATTGAGGGTCTTTATTTGTTCATCGGCTGTATATATTGATACATTGTTATGTTTTTTGTTGTTGTGCACTTTGATGTGGTTTGACATAAATGAAGTAATTTGGTTTTCTTTCTTTTGTTCATGCATCATATAGTGAATTTATTGTTATGGTTGGTTGGATTATGGGATTATTTCTAAAATGGTAAATACTCCTCCACTTGTACTTGAAACCCTTCAGCATTTTTTTCCAGCCATTGGCATCTTGGGTTTGTCGCTTAAGGCCTCGTAATGACTCATTATACTCTCAAGACAATGAGAATTGGTGTGTCATTACAAATGGTATCAGTTTGGGACTTCCTTTGTGGTAAAAATCATCAATGTTCATGGTATTGGAGTTGAAATTACATGTTTTCTATTCCTTGGGTCGAAATCATAGATAGGAGTAGGATTGTCGTAACATGAAATGTATAGAATAAAAGGAAATAGCTAAACTGTTTATGCTGAACATAAGGTTTCCAGGGTGTTGAGTACATTTGTGTTTTTGATACACTTCTAGAATTTTGGAAATATCATTGTCATGGGTTTAGCCAATGAGACAAGTATGACATGCATTATATATGAATGGATCCCCTATATGATTTCATATCTCATTTTGAAGAATAACTTATGATTTCCTCTAAGCTGTAATTTTTTGAAAAAATGCAGATTTTTTTTAAGTAGATGATTTTGAAAACAAGATATTTGGTGTATTTTGAAAATGGTTGGATTTTGAAAAATCTTGTTGAATATTTTCAAAAATGGTTGAACATGGAAAAATATAGTTTTGGAAAATAATTTTGTGATAGATGATGTGATATAATTTTAAATGCTAAGCCATCGGTTGCTAGAGAGTGAGATTAATAGAGGTTGTTTCTTTTTTATAAATAGAACTGGGTAATTTTAATAGAGACCAATAGGAAGTGGCCGATGAGAATGTGGTTTCACCTGAGCCCTAGGTGAACCAACAGTTAGTCCAGAGTTTAATGAAAACTTTCTAGGATGTGGGAAGGGTGAATAAATTTGAAGAGGCAAAGCATGTTGATTATGTGGCCCAGTTTCAAAAGTTGTATCCACCAATCCTTAGGGGTGATTCGAACAAGGAACGGGTTGAGGCATGGTTGTCTGGAATGAACCGAATATTCGAATTCTTGTTGATTACAAATGATTTAAAATTCAAAATATAAACATAAAAGCTAGAGGATATTTCTCTTCAGTAGTGGGAGTTGGTAGTAAAAGCTGGTAAGAACCAAGGTATGATGTCGGAAGGCTTTGAGGAATTGTGTAATTAACAATTCTACCCACATACGTTCATAATTCTAATCACAACTGATTTCTTCAATCTGAATCCAAATTATATGTCTGTGACGGAGAATGAAACTATGTTTATGAGCTTAGTGTGGTTTGCACCCGATTTGGCCTATAACACATCTTTGAAGGCAAGGACCTTTTAAGCGGGGATAAGCAAAGAGATCTGTTCAAAAATAGAAATGTTGTTTATCAGTGATTACATAGAGATGGTGAATCGAGCATCGATGGCTGAGCGGTATCTATTGGGAGTATTGGGCAGAGGAAACATGGTGGTACCCATGGGGAATAGTGGGAACTCTAATATAGAGTTCAAGCTTAGGAGGGACACTTATTCCCAGGTTGGGAGTATAGAACATAATCTGACACTAGGATTGGTGAATCTTCCTCTTAATCCCCAGAGCAAACAAGGATGTTTTCATTGTGGCTCCATGGCACACATCATGACAGACTGTATGACACAACCTCAAGCATGTCACAGTTATAGGAAGATGGAACATATTCAGTGCTATTATCTGAATTCTCTGAGGTTTGGTACGTGTGGCACACTTTAGGGATCGTAGACGTAATATTCTTGGACATGATGGATGTAAAAAACTAATATTTTATGAGAATTATTCTATTTAATTACATTAATTTCTTGTGTTATACGCAACACTGTATTAGCTTTCATTATACGCAACACTATTCTTGGCTCATGTTACACACAATTTCATCTTCGTTTTGACGAAATTAATTTACGCAATATTAAGTATAGTTTGTTTTATATATAAATGAAATATATTTTGATTATGTAATACGAAACACCAGACATAGCCTTCACAACACACATCCGTAACATTGCTTGAATTACATGAAATCAATACCTTCCTCGACAACGTGTGTAGTACGCAATACCGAGTTTCACAAAACGATATATTATTATAATATTATTATGAACTAGCCGTTATAAATAATAATACTCCCTTTTTAAAATTTTAATTTTTTTTTCAAAATAGACTTCATTTTTGGATTCGTAATATAAAAATTAGCAAAGGGTGAATTTATTGTATTTTTCTAAAAAAAATTCAATTTTTGATGAATAATAAAACACTGGGTTACTATTTAAAAACCAAAATTTTATATAAATAATTATTTACTTTATTTAAATTTATTTTAGGTCAAAATTGATACATAATACCTATATATGTTCAATTTAATTCATTGGAGTCATTTTATAATAATTTTATATATATATATATATATTATTGAACTTTCAACATCTTTTACCCACTTCGTAAGAGAGTTAGAAAATTTACATAAAACATAATGTTACCTCTATTGTGAGTGGAATTTCAAAAATCGGAGAGACATGGTTAATATCATGGTGTAAAATGTGGTTCAAGATAATAAAAATAATTTTTGGTGAATAATAAATTTTTTACTTTTATTTACCATGGTTAAAATTAAATATGGTAATTAATGGTAAAAAAGATATTATTATTACCATAACACATATCATAATTATATTGGATAAGTGTAGATCGACGTAAAACAACATTAGGGAAAAACTATTACCCTTTAAGTCCACTTGGATCATATTGGGACATTTATTATTATTTTATTTAAAGAAGAATTAAAATAGTTAAAATCAAAGTTTAATAACTAATAAATTTTTAATATAGGGTTATACATAAGATAAATTCAGCTATAAATATTTTTTAGAAATAAAAAATTATTTCCTACATAATGGTATTTTATTTATAATTTTTAGAACTTAAATAATTTAATTTATTTATGACATAATGACGATGCAGTAATTACCTTATTAATGAAATATTATCAAAATTGATGTTATAAATATCCGAATAAATATAATGCTAGACTTTTTATGATTTCCAATAATTTTAAAGGTTAATATGACATGTTATTATTGATTTATTGAACTTTTTTCGAACTAATCATGCTGTTATGTTTTTCACAAAAATCATGTACCTAATATCGTCATAATTGACATAAAATAGTTTTTAAAACATATTTTATATTATTAATTGTTATTATATTCCTAAAAATATAATTTTAATCCAAATTACTTATATACAGTTATATATATTAGTAATAAACCACTTGGGGTTCTTTCTTCTTTTTATAGTATGTTTATTAACCATATAGTTTACGAAAACAAGAAGACACGGTAAAAGCTATATTATTTATCTTAAAGTTAAATCTAAATGATAAAGTTTAAATAGTAACCTTAACTTATATAAAACCTATTGGTTGAGATTATTTTGACCCATCCCCACTTTACCTTTGAAATAAATCAATTTAGAACTATTAAAATCCTAATATTTCTTTATTATAAAATAATATTTTATGTTTTTTCAAAGGTGCCCCACTCCTCCCTTGTAAAAAGGACACCCCTTCCCTCTTCTCTTCACACCCTTTTGATCCTTGAAGCTCGGAAAAAACCTAGAAATTACTCTTCCCAACCTCTCTAGTTATATAATTGAGGTTCTTGTCTTCTCAAAAGACCAACTCTAGTGCCCTAGGAAGATGTTTAAAGAAGGTGCGTTGAAGAAGAGATAATCTCTTTTCTGATTCTCTCATGTTTCTTTCTTCTTCTACTTATTCGTATTTAGTTCTCTAATTATAATATAATAACATATGTATTAATTATATACTAATATGTGTTTATAAATAGAAAACAATCCTTTTTCACCTTCGATCTATCCTACTGAAAACGAAATCACCGCGCGTGCGTACGTACGAAATACCGTCTCCACGTTGTGGTGTACTCTGTTTTCGACCACCACAATAAATGGATAGGTATAATGGTGTAAATAAATAACTATATATTGTTATTTTAAAGAGATATTGATTCTGAAATATTTTACATTCACTTAAATACAATTCCACGATCATGGCAATGATATCATCGCTCTTGCATATGTACGGACTAACGTCTGCACGACTTGATGTGATTTATTCTCCATGTTAACCATTCATGAATGATTATAAAGTATATATAATGAATAATAATTAAATATATGACATAATAATTATACTGGATTTATAAATATATATATATATATATGTATGTATGTCATCTAAATAATTCCATTCAATTAAAAATGGGAACAAAAACAGCGTTCATGCGTACGTACGACATACCTTCTCCCTGAACGGTGTATTTCATTCCATTTATCGATCTATCATATATATATGTATACAATGAATATATATTATATATAAATCTTTTTTGACATTATGGAATTAATAAAATCAGGATATAAGTAATTCATTTAATTGTGATAATGGTTAAGGTTTATGAAGGAGAGATTCAGGAGAACTTTGAATGATTTTTTGAGGCAAAGGGGAAGTCGCACGGACAATGCACAATTTGTCAAAATCGGGCGCCAAAATCGTGTGTAGTTGGTCATGGAGGCAATAGCTTCTGCATGGGTGGAACATAGTGTTTCTAATCATGAGTCCAAACCGTGTGTGGAGGTTTTACCGAGGTAGTTTCTAATGCACGTTTAGCACACGTTTTGTCTAACCGTGTGAGAAAACTGTGCGAGAACATAAATGAGATCCTTAAAAAGTGGATCTCATTAATTTTTGGCTCTAAGTGTCTTGGTTTTCCTCATAAGAGGCCATAACTCGTGATTTTTCTTTTATTATGGTCAACGAGGGTTCTCCCATCATTTCTAAGGTGATCTAAAAGCTTCTCTTGGTGAATCGAATCCAGATTCTTGAGGTATGTGATCATTCTTCATCGTTCTTGTTCGGTTTCTTAGATCTACTTAGATATAATTCTCCTCTTCTGTTGGATTCTTATATATACACCCGTTATGGGTATATATAACTATTTGGATGCCAATTATGATGATATTTTGTTGTGGTTTTTCTATGAGAAGACATCTAAGGCGATTTTTTGAAGAAGCAACCTGGTTTTCTTGTGCGTTCTTCATTTGTTGTGGTTTTCATCCAAACCCTAAAGGTAGGAGGCTTCACTGTTGACTCCTCTTGTTAGAATATATTTTTGTAGATTCAAATTTGATTATTTGAATGGAATTGATTGTGAAAATCATGGAATAAATCATCTTTAGTGATGATTTATGGTTTTAGTGAAATTGTGAAATCTTGGTGAATTGTAGTGCAATGTGATTTGGATTCTTGAAGTTAAAATGATGATTTTAAATTATTGATTTTCTAAAATAGTAAATGGATTGATGAATGATAGTTTTTTAATAAAAAGGGTGATTTATTGAATTGGGTTGGCATTAAAATGGTTTTGATGGAATCCACTTTCAATAAAATTGGAGTTTTTATTGAAAGGGTTTTTTAGGCATGATAGTTAGAAATATCTGGTGGATGTTTATATTGCATATATGGGGATTGGTTGAAGTAATACCCTGTGATCGGTTCCAATGGGATAATGGATCATGGGAAATATGTTCCTAGGTTGAAATATGACATTGTTCTCGGTGCCAAAGGGATAATTTTACATGGGGAACAATTACCTTTTGACGACTTGGTAGATCAACGAGAAACCACTCATGAGTATGGAACTATCATAACGTATCATCCATGGTTGGTGCATGGGTTTATAGAATGGTTGGGTATTCTAAAAAGGGATATTGTGAAGCAGTTCTAAGCTTTTTTTGGTTATATTTCTGGAAGAATAATTTGTTGGAAAATTGGTTTCTATTTGTCTTGGATGATTTTGGTTTTGAATTGTTTTTGGAAACTTGTTTTATTTTTTATAAACATATTTTATGAAAATGTTTTATATAAACTATTTTTATGTAATTTCTTCTAACTCCTCTCTCCTAGTGTCATGAGTTCGGAAGTCATTGGGGAAAACCCTATTGAGTTTTATACTCACCCCTGCTTTGGAACATTGGTGCTTTTGGAGATGTCGTGTTCTGGGACAGAGGTAACGATAAAGAATCATATTGCTAGTGGCTCGTGGTGATTCTTGGGAGATGTTGTGGAGTTGGTATCTTGTGTATCATGGAGACTTCGTGTCTTTTGAGAGTCTTGAGTTGTTCAACCATTGTATATTTTGATACCAGGTTTGGTTTTCCACTGTTGTGTACATTGATGTGGTTTGACATAAATGAAGTCATTTGGTTGCTATTATTTTCGTCTTGCATCATATAATGAATGTTTGGTTATGTTTTTTTGGTTTATGGGTTAATTTATTAAACGGTAAATCATCCCCCACTGGTACTCAAAACCCTTAGACATTTATTTCCACCCTTTGGCTTCTTGGAGGTGTCACATAAGGCCTTGTAATGACTCGTTGTACTCTCAAGACATTGTGAATTGGCGTTTCATTACAATAACAATATTTGTGATTTATATAAAATATATATCATATATATCTAGTGTATTTTTATTTACAATATTCCATATCATTTAATTTAAAGAAATTATACACATCATTCATGGAGATAATAAGTTGTACGTACGCATGAATGATACTTTCATTTCTATTTAATATTTAATGGAATCAAAAAATAAAAAAATAAATGTATATTATAATTCCAATATTATATATATGTTTTTTAATTTAATTAACTCCATACTTTATATTTTCCACATATGGAAGCTTGTGTGTGTGTAGATGCAGAAATTATTGATGGTCTTCTCTGGAATTTCATTCTTGGAAAATATTAACTTTTTTATAAGGATTTATTTTTATCATTGATTACTGTAGTGGTGGCTATGTTTTTAAAATATGAAAACTCGGACTATAGAATAATTCATAAATTGTGTTTATATTTATGATCAACCGTTATATTAGAATCTTCCGGATGAACAAATTCATAGTCAGATTCCCTTTTTAGTTATCCTAATTCTTCCTTAGACTCATCTTTCATTATTATGAAATTCCAAAATTCTTCTTTAAACTCAAATTACAGGATATAGATTCTTTTATCCTTGTCTCTCTTATATGGTTTGGGTTCATGTTCTTGAAAACAATTTTAGATATTATTTCAAATATTTTTTATCAAAGTTTTCAAGTGTGTAAGATCAATCCTCTAAATTGGGAAGTTTTCATTCTTAGTTAATCAGATATTATTTCATTCTATTTCAAAAAATATCCATGTGTAGAAAGGGATTGAAAATGATAAAATAAACCCATACGACAAATAATAAATATAGGATGAGAGGAGTAAATACTTTTCTGAAATTATTAATCTCATTTAGTGTCTTTACCTTATCCCTAGGAAATACTTTAGAAAATCGATACTGCTTGGGGGTTTCATCAATTCACTTTGGGATACCAAATTTATAAATTTCTAATGCATGTAACCAGTATGATTAAATTTATAATTAGTTATTATATTATTTTCAATTATCATGGTTGATAAAAGAGGTAAAATACTATAAAATATAAATTTAACAATTTATACCAACAATATTAATTAATAAATGATATAAATATACACTAATTTATTTTTGGATTTTTAAAATGTGGTTAATGATAATAAAAATATGCATATAATGGTAATGGTATACTGGTACATGAATTATTTTCTATAAATAATAATTTATAAATAAATCTATTGTTTAAAATATGTATAAGTTGTCTCCATGGTATGATTGATTACTCCCTCTTTCTATTTTCACCTTTCATAATAGTTATGCACTTGGATTTATTAGTGAAATATGTAATCTAAAAACATTTTCAAAAATAAAATTCAAACCACCCAATGGGCATGGGGAAGATATTGATTTTGATATTTAATTAAATAAAACCCACATATTTAATGTACAATGACCATGAAATTAAAAATAACACAGAGTGATATCAAATAATGATTGAATGAAAAACACCACATGAATAAAAAATCAAAAAATATTTAGAAAAATATAATTAAAATTCAAATAAATTCTTGGATAAAATAAATATCCCCTCATACTAGCCATGGTACAATCAGAAAATAACACAAAAATAAAAATTCTATGAAATTTTATGATATATATTGTTAAAGGATTTTTGTGAAATGCATCGATATATAATAGATATATACTTTTAAATAATTTTATTTCATTGAATGATTATGTTTCATGCAGTAGAATGTTTAGATGACCCATATTATATTATATATCAAATATTACCTAGAGATTCAATTTCTGGGAATAAATGTGAATAAATTATTTTTAAAATAAATATAATGTTCCAAGTCAATATTAATTTATTTTTTATTTGATTAGAAAATGATAACTCAATATTTTTTTTATAAATTCACTTTTTCTTCAATAATATGCTTTCTATAATGATGTGTTTTTATTATTTTTATAAGCCAATTATAATTTTTATAATTTCTAGAAAATTTATTTGACAAAATTATTTTCATTCTTTAATTCATTATGTAAAAGTTATTTTAAATTATTTCTTGTCAATTTTAGGAAAATATTTTGTTTTATGGAGTAATAAAAATATTGATTCTTTTTAAAACAATATCTACATTTTATGTATTTACAAGGAAAAATAATGATTTGGATTAGATTTAAATTTTCATTAATTAATTTTAATTAAAATAATCTCATTATGGGTTTTAAAAGTGTTTTATGGATGATTTTATTATATTATAAAATAAGCTTAAAAAGTGGTATTTTCATTAAAAAATATCCATCATGAAATTTTTTAAATTTTATATTAAATTAAATACTTAAACAATTGAGTTTTGAATTTCTAAAATGGATTCCATTTTGGGATTCATAAGGTCTGAATTTATTAAATAGTCCCCTTTTAATATTTTCAATAAGATTTGTTACCTTGGTAATTTTTTTCCCCAATCTAAAAGACAGGGAATATTATGTTATGAATAAAATGACATGGATTATTAAATGACCATATCACTAAAAATATTTCATGAATATTATTACACCTGTAACATAAAATTTTATAAATTTATTTGTATAATGGACACTTTTCTATGAAAATTACAACTATATTATTCATATAAAATGAACTCAACAAATGCAACTTTCATTGTCATAAGTACCTCTTATGATTCCACATTTTAAAAAATATATGTTACGGGTGAATATTATTTTCAATTATGAAATAAATAAACGTATTTCAATGATTTAAAATTATTTAATGACATTTTGTGGAAATTTGGATAAGATTAGGATTTTTATAATATTTCATTTAATTAAAATTCAATGATATCACATTCATGTTTTAAATAATATAAAAATTTAATATGAAGATATTCAGAGGTTATTTTTAACTATAAATATTATCATGAAATATACAATATTTATATAAATCAAGGTAACTTATTGTTATTTTTTAATGAATAAATAAATAATTAAAATAATTACACAACGATGATGCAATAATTATTAATTTAATGATACTATCATATAATTGATATTAAAATTAATTAATATATATATATAATTCTATTTAATTAAGTTACTATACGAATTTTATTGATTATTTAGACATATTAGGTGTGTAATAAATTGTTTTTTTCGATTTTCAATTACTTTCATGATTTTAGAAACGTCAATGTTATGAATATTGTCAAAATTGACACAAATGATATTGTATGAAATATAATTTCTAAATTCTTGGACAATTAAAAAAAATAAAATAAAAAAAATTATAATATAGTCTAAAATTCCATAAATTATTCATTTTTTTGTGAAATTGATGTAACATAATTAATAATTAAAACATTTTATTTTTGAAATAATTTTTACCTCTGTTAAAATTAAAATATGTAAACTATGGTTTAATCAAAATGATACGTTGTGTAATAATAACAAAACGTGACTAAAATATATTGGTTGGTGATATTACAACCCTATAGTACATTATTTTTAAATTCATGTCAATTTTTATTCATAATTATGTAAAAAATATTTATTATAATTTAATATTTTTAGAAATTCTAAAAGTTACCCTAACATCAATTATAAAAAGACACATCCTTCCTCACATGATCACATCACATTGGGCCTTATATCTCAGCCATAACCAGACTATTTACAATATAAAATTACATATTCACCTTAATTTGGTGTTGGTCTTCTATGAATAGCAACCCTATATCCCATTAGAAGAGATCGAAAGGACAAGTTTCGAAGAAGCGGGAATCTCTCTGACCAATCACATTATTTTTATACTCTCTCATACCATATCTAAAAACTGTTATTTTTTAAAAAAATTAATAACTATAGTATCAATGATATTACTCTATGATACTATTATTAATAAAAAAAATGAATATTCCCTCTTTCAAATCAATCAATAAGTGAATGTATCGCTCGTGGGAAATTATGGTTTATCCTCTCCACATAGCAGTTGAAAACATTTTCCCCCAAAATATATAATGGATGGTTATTGTGATGATTTTTATTAATATATATTATATATATGTTATAAAAATGATTCTTGTAATATTGATTAATATTTAACAATCTTTTCTTCCATTAATTATAAAATGAAAATAGTGTTCATTTAGACATACGACCTAACATGTCCTTGAAAGGAATAATTATTTTGTCTATCAATTATTTTTATAAATTATTTTAAAAAAAAATAATGAAATTATTTTTATAACCTGATTAATATTCTATAAATTTATATACCAAAATCAATGTACATGGATCAGGGTTACCAAACCAAAACATTATAGGAGAGTATTGTAGTTATCACTAAGAACATTGATTTTAATAACAAGTTATTAATCTATTGACGATGTGATAATAGAACAATATCATATGTGTTATTATAGATATATTTCTATGAAATAAATTTATAGTTAATTCATATGCATTGTACATGATGTTTAAACAAGACCAAAAATATTTAATACTTGATGTATGGGTTTGCTCCACAATATCATTATTATTCACGTTTTTTATGATTAATTATATGTTAGAGAATATTAAACTTCCATGTAACTTTTTTATAAAATAATTACTTTTGTTATTTTAATATTCATCAATTTTTATTTAAATTCATTAAAATATTTATTAACATTTTAGAAAATATTTTAGAATGAATCCATATATAATTTTTCATCAAAATGTATTTTATGATCATTATATCAATAGTTTGAAGGTTGTATTTTTTTTAACTTATACAACCTGAAAAGAATTTCCCACTATCATGTTAACATAATTATTATAATATTTCTTCATAATCAAATAAGGTTATTTTTATAGAAGCATTTCCATTTCATAATTTCATAGATCATAAAAATGAAGTGATTTTAATTTTGAAATGATATTTTTTTTCAAAAATTATTTTAACTGATCATTGAAAATAATATTCCATATAAAATTAGATAATTTTTTTTACATTTTCTTTATTAGGTATATTATTCAATTATACGATCCGTATGATTTTTATTTTTTGGTTATGTTCGTGATGACATGATTTCTACAATACCCATTTATTTTCCATGATTTATGTTATGATGATATGTTTATGAAACTTCATTCATTAAATGGGTTCTGATATGATGAATGTATTATATTGTTTTGGAACATACATATACATATATTTATATTTATATTCTAGGTGGGAATTATATTTCTGTCCAAATTCATTTTGTAAATATGGATAAAACATGTGGTAAATATGTTATGTGAGATAATGATTTCATTTTCATAATTCTATGTAAGGACATGGATTTATAGTTCATAAGTTTATAAATAGTATTATTTTCATTTCCATAAGTTATACTCAGTGTTATATATTCATTTATTTAACATAATGAATAAATATGTTCCTATTTATACATATTCACATTGTTATATATTTATATATATTCAAAAACATCATGTTTCATATAAATATTACACTCTTATGGAATATGATCATTTATTATTTATGACTGATGTCTTATAAAGGTATATGGTTTATTCATGGACTATTGACTATGACCATTGTTATGTAGGGTGTAATTTTCAAATATTATGATCATGTTAAAATGAATTTATTCTTATTTAATGATTGATAACTTTATTGTTTAACCATAAAGAGAATATTCGATCACCATTTTATTATGATTTATTTTTTAGTTACTCAGATTTCCCTAGGATATTCTATTTTAAAAATATAGTTCTTGTTGTATTATTGGTGTTATAATGGTTTATTTCGGGAGTTTTCCAAAATTGTAGTTTAACCAAATGTTTTCACCAAAATAGTTGTACCATGATTGTGGTATACTATATTGGTGGCACCATAACGCTGTTAGACCAACATAGTAGCACACTGGCACAGTGGAACTATAATAGAGGCGCACTGAAATGGTGGCATTGTGATGGTGACACACAGAAACGGTGGCATTGTGATTGTGTAACATTAAAATGGTTTCACCTTAACAATTAAACACATTCATGATGTCACCTGAATGGTGTCCCAATGAAACAATGGCACTATGATTGTGGCATATTAAAATATGGACACACCAAACAGTGGAACATCCTTTTCTAAAATTTTATTTTTTTTCTAATTTCTCCTCATTTTTTATTCGCCTCCCATATGTATTATTTGATGTAATATGTGTTTATGTACTTAATTATGATTTTTATGGGTGTTTCTAATGATATTATGTGTATCCTTAATATCATTATGATCCATGGACTTTAAGATATTCAATCCACATGATCTTTATCATAATCCAACATTAATTCCTTTTGAAACCATTATTCCTTTAATATGTAATCTGGATCATAAATTAAGAGATATTCCCTTCATAGTTTGTTTATGTTTCCTCTTAGTGCGCCTATATCTTTCCCTTCCCATGCTGTCATGTGTTGTGTAATATCAATCGATCGAGCATCCCATATAGTTTTCCAATGATATTACTAGCTGCATGCACCACCCCATAGTTTGGCACAATGATGAGTTTTAGTCACCAATTATTTCAAGTAGAAATTATTCTACTTCTATTTATTTGTGTATCAAGTGGTGTGGGTGTAGTAATTTCTTATGATGGAGAATGAAAATTTCCTTTACCTTAACAAGTAAATCACGAGGGGAAGGGAATATGTTGATCAATAGATAACAGGGGTTAATGAAATAACAAAAATGAAGTGATTATGTTACCTATTTTGTTTGAATGGTTAACCATTGACCTTGTTTTGAATTATATGGGTTGTAATGGATTCAAAAAATCATTGTAATTTGTGGTATTTTCTTTTACACTAGTGGTGTAATATGTTTTGTTATGATGCATTTATAGATGGGTGTAACCTAAATTCAAATAAATCATGTATACATGCTGAAATAAATGGATTCCCCAGGATCAAACCTATTATGTGATCACCCCTTTTATTTAAAGTGTAATTAAATAACACATCCTGATAAATATTTTTTTCCCTGTTTATTGGTGTGGGTCTGTGCTCTATTTGGATGGGTTTTGTACTTAATGGCGGTTTTAAGAAATTGTTAATAGTACCCTTTTTATGGGTAAGCAGATGGAAATAGGGAATGTCCTTGTGTCTAGGGGATGACCTATTTGTGAAGTATGGCTACTGTTTTATGTTTTTTTGATGTGGGTACGTAGATGGGATGGTACATGAGGTGTGTTGGGATCTCTGGATAAGAGATTGAATGATTGTGGAATGGAAAAATTTGTTTTCAGTCAAAAATTCTTTGATTTTTGTTTTTATCATAGAATGTGTTTTTGAAGTGGTAATTTGTTGTGAAAATGTGTTTTTTTGTAGTGGGATTGTGGCACGGTTTCGATTATTGTGTTGGGTATGGATCTAGATGGTATTTTCCACTGGTAGTTTTGTAATGAATTAATTTTAACCCCTTAATTAATGAATGGATAATTGTTAAATGAAAAAGGGATATGATTTTATTTTATTGTGTTTGTTTTTTTGGTTGTCTATATAGGGTTATCAACAAATGTGGTAATGTGTGGGATGGTTTTTGTTTGAAACCCATTGGTTATGTTGAGTGTTTTTGTAACTACTTGTATAAATTGTAGTTTAATTTTATTCTTATATGAACCTGACCATTATTAATCCCCAAGTTCTAAACACTCCCATTTCATGGGGGATGATGGCTTTCTAAATATCTCATGGGAGGACGAGAGACCAGTTACATAAATTCTTATTTTCTCCCTCAATTGGGTTCTTACTGCTCGAACATATCCATGGAGGTTTTAATGGATTGAGGTTTACCATAGTCCATGATCCTTCGTGAATGTATTTTTGTCGATGTGGGGTCCAGGTGTTTATGGGCTATTAATTTTATCCCAAGTGTCTTCAGAATGAGGCCCATGTATCATCAGATTATATTTTTTGTTGTTGTGGACCATATGTCTGTGTGAAGGATGAGTGGTGTGGTTGTGGGCCAGGTATCTGTTGGTAGGATTTGTGATTGGGTTGAGGACCTGATGTCTGCGTGCAGGTTATCACAGTGGGACGGTATTTTGGAAGAGTTTTATTGTCATGACATTAGCCATTAGGAATGGGCATATGAATAGATGGAAATTTTTCTTGAAAACATAATTCATCAATATAATTATATTTATATTCTTAGCTGAGTTTCATTATTTATGGATTGTGCGTGGGTGAGGTTGGGGTAGTTATCATTTTTTATTAGGTGTTATTGTTTTTTTCTATTTTTACAAGGAAATTAGTACCCTTCCCCCACTCATGAAGATGTGAAATCATTTTCCCTATTTTGTATACTTTTATTATCAAACATTGATATATAACTATTTTTATGTTTCAATGAACAATTTGAGGACTTTTCTTGAAATTATTATATTGGGAATTCAGATAGTTGTTGTGGTACTGCTTAGTCTCATTCTTTGGTACTTGCTTTGGTGCTCTGGATGTAGTTTTTTCATTGTAAATTTTTAATTCATTCTTGGGATGGATTTTGGTTTCCTTTATATAAATTATTGGGGTTATATAGGATGTTTACCTTCTTGTATCTCCATAAAATTTTCATTAGAAAAGGATAATTCAATAAAATTATAGAAACATTCTATACCATTTTTGATAGTCAACAATCCTAGTCCTATTGAGGGAGGGATTTACGGGGTCATTATCTCTCTTTAATATGGTATAAGTTAGTGAGTAACATTATGTTGTCCCTTCAGTTGTCTTGAAGTATATAAGCTGTGAGAATTTTTTTCTAAGAAATGAAGGAAGGTATTATGTATGGCATAACAAAAAGGGTTCTTTTATGATGTAATAATCAATGGTTGGTGAAAATGTGTTAGGAAAATCTTTTATATGATTCAATTTTTTTGAAGGAACTAAACAAATACAGTTCTATAATGGTTCTGTAATGTTATATAATAGATATTTATCTATAATTTTTAATATAATTTTTTAAAATTGTGATCTGTTGTATTTTTTAACATAGAATGGTTTAGTTAAACATTGGAATCAAGAAAGTACGAATGCTACATTTCAAATATATAGACGGATTGATGTCTTAAGGAGATTAAAATCACCTTTACCTAGATCCATGCTTCGTGGGAGTACCAGCATCCTCTGGATGAAAACCAAGTGCGAGGAGTGGCATGTCACCGGTGGATTCTTAACCAAGGGGGGATGAAGTAGACTGATGTCTCTTGGGATGACATTGAAAAGGAGTTTTGGGAAGATTTTCATTCCTCAATGATGAATTCCAAGAAGAGTACGGAGCTTCTCTTCCTCCTTCCATGGAGTATGTTGGTGAGGTAACTAGGGAACAAGTTCAAGTGCCTCCTACACATTTCTATTGATTTATTTCTTAAATAGGAGTTATGGGAATGACTCTTAATGTGGGTACCCAGGTCATCTATTCAGTATGTCGTCACTCCATTTACCCTACTGACACTATTTGAGTGTTTGAAGAAGGTTGAAGTAGTGGAGAGGATGAAATTGTAGGGGGTGTACCATGGGAGGAGAGGTTGTTTATTTCATTAATGTGGAAGGATTCCAACTGCTAGTATCCAATGTTTTGGTCTTCCAGGATTCAGCAAGTAGGAAGTAGGCTTCAACAATCTTGGTTCTGACCTCCCTGTCATCACCCTTCACCCATGGGCGTGGGACCAGGGTTCGTTTTCTATAGAGGCTGTGGACATATTCTAAGATAATACCTAATTCAATATCATTACTATGTGGGCGGGAAGGATCATCACCCCCTTATCATAAGTAGTTCCTAGTCAGACCTTTCCAGTAGCAGGGGAAGTGGGCTCCCACTCCACCGAGGATAGAGAGTGCTTATGGAGCCCAACCTGAGGATTCTCCTCAAAGACCACTTCCAAAGAATTTTTAGGGAGTCAGTTGAGATTAGAGGGGTAGAACAGCTTGGTTTGTGTAGTTTCACACTTCTGAGGAAGCAGTTATATGTTGGGTCGAATGTATTTTTAATTTAATCAGTTTATTTAGTACTCTTTTGTATCGTTGTTTTGTTCAGAAGCATCACACTCCTTTTTACACCATATCTAGCTCATTCCATGTGTGTTTAATATTATGGATGGTGGTGAGACCAGTGTATTTTTTTTAGTAAAATAACTAATGTTGGGGTTGCATCAGTTATTAGGAGGGAACCCAACATGTGGAGCCTCCACATTTTTTGTTAGCCAATATGTATGAGGGGTTAACGGGTGCTGAGATATTAGAGGTTACTTGAGTAGTCGGGGTGTTCTTGGATGATATCCTCGAATACCCTACCCCCTCGACATGACATTGATTTTTGGAATAGAATTGAAACCCGGTGCCCATCCAATTATGATGACATTCTATGAGATGGAACCTTATGATTTGCATGAGTTGGAGATTCAAGTTGACGACCTAATGAAAATTAGTTTTATCAATCCAAGTGTGTAATTGTGGGGTGATCCAGTCTTGTTTTTGATGTTGGAAAATGATGGAATGAGTGTATTTTTATTCTACACTAGATTCAATCAGCTAACATTCAAGAATCATAACCTTGTCATGATAAAATATGTTTATTTTGACATGTTAAAGTGAGTAGTTTGGTACACAATGATAGGTCAATAGTTTGGATATCATGGGTTGAGGGTTAAGGATGGTGTAATCTTAAGGACCTCATTCATGTGTAGCTATGTGTACTTCGAGTTTGTGGTCATGCCCTTTGGTGTTACTAATTGTACAGCTGTGTTTATGGTCCTCATGAACATTGTATTTTTCATGTCTTGGTGAAAATTCTTTGTCATGTTCAGCAATGATATTACAGTTGACTCTAAGATAGATGGGGATCACACTGGGAACCTTAGAAAAGTGTTGGAGGTAGTTCGGCAACCCTAGAACAATATGAAGTTGTCCAAGTGCATGTTATGGATGGAAAAGGTTCACTTCCATTTAAGTGTTGTATCTCATCAAGGGATATAATTTGACCAATAAATGAGTGAGGTAGTTTATTCGTGGGAATAACCTATGAACGTTGAAGTGTTTTTTGGATTTCTGGGTCTATCGGGATATTAGTAGAGGTTTGTAATTGAATTCTCAAGAGTTTAATCTCCATTGACATCTTTGACTAGAGAAGAACAAGGGTTTATGTGGAGTGAGATGCGCTTATAAGAATTCAACTGCCTGAAGGGGAAGTTATTCAGTGCTCCAGTGGTCAGGTTTCCAAAAGAAGGGATGATGTTTAAGGTGTTCTGTGATGGTTCTAAATTAGGTTTAAGGTGTGTGTTCATGAAACAAGGAGTGATTTCTTATTCTCCAAGGAATTTATTTTCGCATAAACTTAACTATTTCACCCATGATTTGGATCTTAATGTTTCTATGTCCACATTGAAGAATTAGTGTTGTTACCACATCAGGGAGAACATTGTGGTCATCATAGATAACAAGAGATTTAGGTATATCATCTCCCATCGAGACCATAAATATTTCCATCTAATGAGGATAATGTTTCACTAGAACTATGACTTCTAGATATCAAACAAATTTGGAATGTGGATTTTTGTGGTCCATTCAATGAGCAGGTAGTCATGGAAGGAGGTAGTTCAGGAATCCATGGATTCTTGGAAGGTAATGGAGGAGTTTTGCACTTTGTTTTGAGATGCATGAGTGGATGGAATAAGAGGATATCTATTTCAAATGAAATTTGAGTCTTCTTTGATACGGTAAGATGAGGAGTCCTAGTAGGGAGATAATGATATTTCAGTGATGCATGATTTTGTTTTCTAGGGTGATCCTCCAGAGGAATGGTCGGAGGATAGTAAAAATCCGATGTTTTTCACTAGATGTTGTTTATCCCAATGAAAATTCATGAGGTATTTCATTGTGAGTTTCATATCTCACACCTTGTGGTGCATCAATGTGATTTTAAAATGTACTGAGTCTTGAGGGAATATTTTTGGTAGAATTGAGTTATGTGGTAAATGGTGGAGTTTTTGGCATGGTGCCTAGTTTTTCAATAGGTGAAGGTTGAGCATCTTATTCTCAGTGGTTTTTTATAGCACATATATACTACTCTAGTGGATGTGGGAAGACAACTTAATGGATTTAATCAAATGATTACCTATGACACATGAAGGATGTGGTGCTCTTTGGGTAGTAGTGGATTAATTGAAAACATTGAATCACTTCTTAGAGATCATGGAGTCAAGCTTCAAAAATGCCTTAATAGAGAGGTATGTGGATGAGGTGGTACGACTGCATGGATATCCACGATCTATTGTCTCAAACCGAGATACACCTTTTACAGCACGAGTATAGAGTGTATTGAAGGATTCCTCTGGCACTCAGATACAACTCATTACAAATTTCCCCCCTTAGACGGATGGACATACAGGGAGGACCATCCAGACAATGGTGTAAATGTTATGGGCATCTATTCTGGACATAACTGGTTCTTGGATGAGACATTTGTCATTGGTAGAGTTTTAATAAAATAATACCTATCAATCTTCCATTGTAATGGGTCTATTCAATTCTCTATATGATAGGTCATTTCATTCACAATTGTGCTTAACAGCTATTCAAGAGGCTACTATTCTTGGTCAGGATGTGTTGTAGAGTACGACAGAGATGGTGTAACTTGTTCATCAGAGGATAAAGGTAGTTGAGGGTGGAAAAAAGTCATATCCCATTTGTAGGAGGAGGAATTCAGAGTTCATGGTTATGGAACATTTATTCATGAAGGATTCCCTGCGACTAATAAATCGTTGATTTGGAAGTGGGAGTAAGCTTTCTCCAAGGTTCATAAGACCATTTACGATGTTGGGGTGTGTTGGTGAGGTGTCATAGTAGCTGGCATTGCCACCATATTTGGATAAGATCTGTGACATATTCCATGTGTTGCAGCTGTAACATCCCAGGTAAATAAAGAATAAATAAATTTCATATTTATTAATATTTACGAATTAAATATTAATTTTAATTAAAAGGGGTTTCTACGTTCGATAGCGTACTCGGTACGCAACAATGAGTTTCTTTGAAAACTTACGTTGCACACAAGTAATAAAATAATATTATTTTAAATGTTAGTTAACGAGTAGCCGTTGTACTGGCGGGAATGGATAGAAATAACTAAAATATGATTATATATGTTTTAAATGTTTTTAAATTTACCCAATAAAAGATAAAGGCTTAAAATACGGAAAGTGGTCAATTTTAGGCTTTTATACCATATTTTTCACGAAATGTCCACTTATCACCTTTTGACGGAGAACCGTCATTAAATATAGTTTTGATCGATCTTATAAATTCTATTGGACCAAATATAACTCTTCTTTAGAATCGGGACATCAAAATTTACTTTGTGTAAATTTTTGGTACCTTTCTGATAATGTTCAATTTTTTAATGAATAGTGTAAAATGTTGTATTTTAATTCAAAACCACTTTTTAATCTAATTTATTTATATGATTAGATTATCTTTTGAATTGGTTTTAAACTGAAATTAGAAAATATTTTTACCATTAAATCCAATAGTGGTCGTTGAAATTAATTTCACTTTGAAATCGGACTTAAACTAGTGTCAATCTTTTGATACTTATTGTTTCACAAAAACACGCTATTTGTCATGACAGCGGGAATTAATTATTAAATTAATTAATTTGACTTATATGTTTTGAATTTTGTAAAATGGACTTCATTTTTGAATTCGGAATATCAAATATAGCTTAGGGTGAATTTTTGGTAATTTTCTGAAAAACATCAATTTTTGATGAATAGTGAAACCACTAAGTGGTACTTATAAAGACTGATTTTCCGTTTAAATGAAATTTTTCCATCATTGTGTTTTGAATTTGAAAAATCCGACATACATGGTTGTCATTAAGAAGTTAAATGTGGTTCAATGAGATTATAATAATTTTTTTGGTGAATAGTAACTTATTAAGTTCTTAATCGCGATTAGTGGTAATTAGTGTAGTTTAAGGTAAAAATAATGCTTTAATAAAGTAAGATGAGCATGAAACATGTCCTACCCTCATTGGTTGTGTCATGGCCGACCAAGACATGCCATGGGTCAACTTGGGGACCCCATGGAGACACTTTGGTTGGGAAATGACATAAATTACTTTTTATTTAATGTAAAAGTAAAAATGACACAAACATAATATATTTTACAAAAACAATTTTTACATGGGGTTATAGAGATCAGAGTTTTGATTATAAATAGTCAATGTAAAGATAAAAATATTTCCTACATCATATTATATTTTTATAATTTTTAGACATTAAATAAATTAAATTATTTATGACATAATAATGATGTAGCGATGACATCATTATTTGACGATTTAAATAAAATGGAAAGATAATGTAAAATCTTTGAACTAAACATGTCCAAAACCAATTGTATGAGTGGATTTCGAACCCTTATCACCTTATCCACGAATTATTTCATTGTGGGGCCTTTTAAAACCGAAACACATTTTCAAATAATGTAATATTTTGTTACTTTCCAAAAGTGCCCCTCCTCTCCTCTTATAAAAGGCCACCACCTCTACCTCATTTCACACACTCCTCAAGCCTTTGGCTCGGCCAACCCCGGCCCATTTACTCTCTCCACATCCCTCTCCTAATCCTAGAGGATTCCCTTTGGGCATAATCCTTTCAAAGGAAGCCTTTAGGCTCAAATCAAAAGGAGTTACACTTTTAAAGGTAATTCATTCTCTCTTGTTCATTTGTTTTATTTTGCTTCTCCAACCCTCTAAACTCTTTTTATATACTTCTTTTGTAACAAAAACAATATCTTCAATATACTAGGATGTTGTTATAAGATTTATTCGAGCTACACTCTCACACAACTACATCAAATGGTTAAAGAACATACGGTTTTCGTGGATGGCGAAATTCTGCCTCCCGTAACGATGATTGTTCAATACTCATTTAACACCTTCAAGGGTGGCCATTATGATGTCACTATTTTTGTATATGATATATAATATGTTTATTTTTTTCTTTAAGCTTCTTTATTTTTTCATCTTGGGCATACCTTTAAGGTTTCCATTATGGTTAAACACGATATCTTCATTTAAGGAAGTGCGGACTACCGCCCCCTCAAAGTGATTTGATTCGTTAATGCCATATGTGGGACGTGTAAAGGATGGATTTAAAGTTATTATATATGATGTTATACTGGAATTATAATATACCTCTATATAATTATTATTTATTTCCATTAAAGTATGAGATAGAAATGAAAGTAGCATTCATGCGTACGTACGGCTTACCGTCTCCATTAACGGTGCATTTCATTTCTTATCCCCAAATGTAATGTACTATTAAAAGTACATGTATATAATGGATATATATAATTAATGATATATCTAAATGATGAATATAAATCTGGAATTAAAATATACATACCTCTCATTTAGTTTTAATTCCATTAATATGACAATGAAATGAAAGTAGCGTTCATGCGTACGTACAGCTTACCGTCTCCATGAACGGTGCATTTCATTTCTTAACTCTAAATGATTATGTAATATTATAAATACATGTATATTCTGGATATATATGATATATATGACATACAAATCAGGAATTTCATTCTGGATATAAAGAACTTCTAACCACACGAACAACATGTAATTGTAAGAAGTCAACTTTCGACTTAAGAACCAAATATTGACAAAACAAACATTATTAACATAAATGGTTACATAATGTTTATAACATTGAAATAAGTGATATAAAAGGAATAATGAACTTTAAAAAGGTTCTTAATCAAGTATAAATTAACTCAAGTTTATTATTCAGGACGTTAAAGAACGATCGAGTCAAGTCGGACCCGAGGTAAGGGAACTTCTTAACCCAATTTCCATTCTTTGGGTTAATCTCATACTTTAAAATTACGTCATGATATTATTATGTACTATCTTGTATTTGTAATTTCATTATGTGTAATTATAGTGAATACAAATAATAGATCTATTTTATTTAAAAAAATGATCTTTGTAAGGGACTTCGCCTCAATCTCCTTTCATTGAGGCATATTTCGTTTTATACACAACTTTCTTTTATACGGTGTATAAACCCCTTTGACTTTTACTTTTATACAAAAGGAATCTTTTTCTACGAAGCGTTTTACTAAAAGACAAAAAAGAATGTTTTTTAACGTAAGCGGTGACAACGACCTTTTCCGCCGCCGCGAGTATTATTTGGTCTTTGGCTTCCTCAACAAGCCGTAATGTTTTTAAAATAAAATAAATACCATATACTCTTTTATGTATTTTGGTATTGAAAATGGTTTTGATAAAGGATTCTATTATGATATATTGTGATTGAAATGTGGAAATTTTATCATTCCTTTATATTGGTTTTATATTTTATGATTTTATATTGGTACTTGGACATTTTAACGGGTGGTAACGTTATAAACCATATGACGGGTGGTGCCGTGAATACCAGGACGGGTGGTTACGTTATAACCTCCAATGCATTGGGTATGGAAGTTGGCCGTATGGCTATTCCATTAAGTATGTATGGAAATTGGCCGTATGGCAATTCCATTAAGTGATATGTGTGGAAGTCGACCGTATGGTTATTCCACTTAAGTATGTTTATGTCCCAAGTTACCTTTATATATGTTTTGTGTTCTTTATATGGGTTTTATGGTAATACTTTGGTTACAAAAAGGTAATTAATGATACTTTATTCAGTGAAGAGTTTTTACTACTTCATGAAGGTGAAGGTATTACTTTGATAGAGTATACATGGTTTACTTGATTTTGAAAAACTAACAGTTTTAATTCTTTGTGTATCCCTTACTGAGCTTTTTATGCTCACCCCATGTTTTTTTGAAATGTTTTTTCACAGGACTTATTGTGGAATAAGGTCAAGGATGGGATCAAGGGAATGTCATGCTATATAAAACATGGAACTAGACATGTTTCTTTCAAGAGTATTTTTATTATGGGAACATGGTATAATTGACTACTTTGTAATCTTTTGAGATGTAACAGTTATGTTCTAATTCTCTAAAACTCTAAACCTGAAAAGATCCTCAATGTGAAATCTTGTGATAACTCAAGATTAAGTAAGGTTTAAGGCTGGGGCCTTATAGTTTGTATCAATGGTCGGTTGAGACAACTTTACGAGTTAGAAAATTATTAAATTATAATATGATTGAAATGATATAGCATTTGCGGATTACCATGTTGCTTCGCCTAAGATATTTCTGTGTTCAGAATGGTTTTCCACAGAGGAAACAAAGCAGCTATGTTGGGACGACATCAGGAGGAAGATAACCTTCCAAATCAGCAACCTGAGATGGTCGGAATCGAAACTGAATAGTTTGTTGCAGTGATGGCACAATTGACTCAGGCTATAAATGGTGGTGGTATCCATGAACGAGATCAGCCAGATCAACCGTAGAGGAACATGTTAGTGGTGGAACATTTCATGAGGCAACATCCCCCATCATTCAGAGGATCATCTGACCCTGTGCAAGATGAAGGGTGGATTAAAGCATTGGAGAAGATTTTTGATGTCATGGGGTGTTGATAACATCAAAATGTTAGTCTTGCTGTTTACCGTTTTGAAGGTGAAGCTGATCAGTGGTGGTCGATGGTGAAAAATATAAGGGATAGTGATGAGATTGAGGATCTTCACTAGGACGAATTCAAAGTATGTTTCTTGAGAAATATTTTCCGAAGGTGGTTCGTCTTAGGATGAAAAAACAGTTCCTAGAATTGAGGCAGGAGGATGATTCAGTGGCTGCTTATGAAGAAAAGTTCACTCTATTGGCTAGGTATGCTCCAAACTTAATACGAGATCTTCATAGTAAAATAAACCATTTTTACTCAGGGTTAAAACCAAAGTATTGAAGGGCTTTATCTTCTCATGAGTTCAAAAGTTATGAAAAACTTGTTCGATGTGCAGAGAAGGTGGAAATGGAGTTTGCCGATGATCAGGTGTTCTATGACAAACAACAGAATAAGAGGCCTAGTTGGCAGGCAAAGGGGAAGAATTCATCAAAGAAGCAAGGAGGTAATAAAAACAAATATCCATACTATGAGAATTGTGGTAAAATGCATCCTGGAGAATGTTTATCCAAGTCAGGTAAGTTCTTTCAGTGTGGTAAGTCTGGTCATATTGCTCGTAACTGTAAGGAAGATGATCAAGCAAGAAATGAAAAGCCAGCGGTAAGATGTTTTAAGTGTAATGAAATGGGTCATTATGCAAACGAGTGTCCAACAAAGAACTCAACTGGGGGAATGTAGCCAGAATACAAGTAGAAAGGGGTGGTGAAATCCTTTGCAACAACTTCAGCAGATGTTGGGCCATCGAATGAAGTGGTATCAGCTCCAGGGAGCATAGTATTTTTCGAAGATTGACTTGAGGTCGGGGTACCATCAGTTGAAAGTAAAAGAAGAAGACGTTCCGAAGAATGCGTTCCGTACTAGATATGGCTATTATGAATTTGTAGTTATGCCTTCTGGGTTAACCAATGCACCTGCTGTATTCATGGACCTTATGAATAAAATTTTCCATGAGTTCTTGGATAAGTTTGTGTTTGTGTTTTGAGTTTTGGGAAAATGTTATGTGTGTCTTGTGATTCACAGTTGAAGAATGAGTTGTTATGTGGGGCTCATAGTTCCCCGTTTTCAGTTCATCCTGGTAGTACTAAGATGTACAGAGATCTGCGGGAGTATTACTGGTGGGATGGAATGAAAAGGGACATTGCTGATTTTACTGTGAAGTGTTTGACATGTCAACAGGTTAAAGCAGAGCGGCAGTTACCGAAAGGGATGCTTCATCCTTTACCAGTGCCAGAGTGGAAATGGGAAAACATATCCATGGACTTTGTTGTGGGATTACCCAGGACATCTCGAGGTAATAATGCAATCTGGGTTATTATTGATCGCTTGACTAAATCTGCTCATTTCCTTTCTATACGAGATACTTTCTCTCTAGATCAACTTTCCTGTTTGTATCTTAAAGAGATAGTCAGGTTACATGGAGTTCCTCTCTCCATTGTATCTAATCGTGATCCCAGGTTTACTTCTAACTTTTGGAAAGGCCTTCAGAAGTCATTGGGTACTGAATTAAATTTTAGTACAGCTTTTTATCCTCAATCAGATGGGCAGTCAGAACAAACTATCCAGACATTAGAGGATATGCTACGAGCTTGTTCTATGGATTATCATGGAAGTTGGGACCAACATCTTTCTTTGGTTGAATTTTCACATAATAACAGTTTTCATTCCAGTATACAGATGGCACCATTTGAGGCATTATATGGGAAGCGGTGTCGAACTGCATCATTTTGGGATGAAGTGGGTGAAAGGAAGCTGATGGGACCAGAATTGGTAGAAGAGATGGCAGAAAAAGTTCAGTTGATTCAGAAGCACATGAGAACAGCTCAGAGCAGGCAGAAGAGTTATGTGGATAACCGGAGGAAGGATCTATCTTTCGAGGTAGGTGATCATGTTTTTTTCAAGGTTTCTCATTGGAAAAGTGTGATGAGATTTTGTAAGAAAGGAAAGCTAAGTCCAAGGTTTATTGGACCATGTGAAATTCTGGAGAGAGTTGGAACAGTTGCATACCGGGTGGCTTCACCTCCGAGTTTATCTCAGGTACACAATGTTTTTCATGTTTCAATGTTGAGAAAATATATGCCAGATCCATCTCATGTTTTGAGTCCAGAGGTAGTTCAGCTGGAAGAGAACCTATCTTATGAGGAACAACCGGTCCAGATTCTTGACCACAGGGAGCAAGTGTTTCAGAATAAGGTGATTCACCAGGTAAGGGTTTTGTGAAAAAACCATGTGATTGAAGAGGCAACGTGGGAATCTGAAAATGCTATGAGGGATAAATACCCCCACTTATTTTGATAAGTGAATAAAATTGCGAGGACGCAATTCCCAAAAGAAGGGAAGGATGTAACATCCCAGGTAAATAAAGAATAAATAATTTTCATATTTATTAATATTTACGAATTAAATATTAATTTTAATTAAAAGGGGTTTCTACGTTCGATAGCATAATCGGTACGCAACGATGAGTTTCTTTGAAAACTTATGTTGCACACAATTAATAAAATAATATTATTTTTAATGTTAGTTAATGGGTAGCCTTTGTACTGGTGGGAATGGATAGAAATAACTAAAATTTGATTATATATGTTTTTAAATGTTTTTACATTTACCCAATAAAAGATAAAGGCTTAAAATACGGAAAGAGTTCAATTTTAGGCTTTTATACCCTAATTTTCACGAAAGGTCCACTAATCACCTTTTGACGGAGAACCGTCATTAATTATAGTTTTGATCAATCTTATAAATTCTATTGGACCAAATATAACTCTTCTTTAGAATCGGGACATCAAAATTTACTTTGTGTAAATTTTTGGTACATTTCTGATAAAGTTCATTTTTTTTAATGAATAGTGTAAAATGTTGTATTTTAATTCAAAACCTCTTTTTAATCTAATTTATTTATATGATTAGATTATCTTTTGAATTGGTTTTAAAGTGAAATTAGAAAATATTTTTACCATTTAATCCAATAGTGGTCGTTGGAATTAATTTCACTTTGAAATCGGACTTAAACTAGTGTCAATCTTTTGATACTTATTGTTTCACAAAAACACGCTATTTGTCATGACAGCAGAAATTAATTATTAAATTAATTAATTAGACTTATATTATTTGAATTTTGTAAAATGGACTTCATTTTTGAATTTGGAATATCAAATATAGCTGAGGGTGAATTTTTGGTAATTTTCTGAAAAACTTCAATTTTTGATGAATAGTGAAACCACTAAGTTGTACATATAAAGACTGATTTTCCGTTTAAATTAAATTTTTCCATCATCGTGTTTTGAATTTCAAAAATCCGACATACATGGTTGTCATTAATAAGTAAAATGTTGTTCAATGAGATTATAATAATTTTTTTGTGAATAGTAACTTATTAAGTTCTTAATCGCGATTAGTGGTAATTAGTGTAGTTTAATGTAAAAATAATGCTTTAATAAAATAAGATGGGCTTGAGACATGTCCTACCCTCATTGGTTATGTCATGGCCGACCCAGAAAAGCCATGGGTCAACTTGGGGACCCCATGGAGACACTTTGGTTGGGAAATGACATAAATAACTTTTTATTTAATGTAAAAGTAAAAATGACACAAACATAATATGTTTTACAAAAACAATTTTTACATCGGGTTATAGAGATCAGAGTTTTGATTATAAATAGTTATTGGAAAGATAAAAATATTTCCTACATCATAGTATTTTTTTTATAATTTTTAGACATTAAATAAATTAAATTATTTATAACATAATAATGATTTAGCGATGACATCATTATTTGACGATTTAAATAAAATGGAAAGATAATGTAAAATATTTGAACTACACATGTTCAAAACCAATTGGATGAGTGGATTTCGAACCCTTATCACCTTATCCACGAATTAATTCATTGTGGGACCTTTGAAAACCGAAACACATTTTCAAATAAAGTAATATTTCTTTACTTTCCAAAACTACCCCTCCTCTCCTCTTATAAAAGGCCCCCACCTCTACCTCATTTCACACACTCCTCAAGCCTTTGGCTCGGCCAAAACCTGCCCATTTACTCTCTCCACATCCCTCTCCTCATCCTAGAGGATTCACTTTGGGCATAAGCTTTTCAACGGAAGCCTTTAGGCTCAAATCAAAAGGAGTTACACTTTTAAAGGTAATTCATTCTCTCTTGTTCATTTGTTTTATTTTGCTTTTCCAACCCTCTAAACTCTTTTTATTTACTTCTTTTGTAACAAAACCAGTATCTTCAATATACTAGGATGTTGTTATAAGATTTTTTCGAGCTACACTCTCACACAACTACATCAAATGGTTAAAGAACATACAGTTTTTCGTGGATGGCGAAATTCTGCCTCCCGAAACGATGATTGTTCAATACTCATTTAACACCTTCAAAGGTGGCCATTATGATGTCACTATTTTTATATATGATATATAATATGTTTTTTTTTCTTTAAGCTTCTGTATTTTTCATTTTGGGCATACCTTTATGGTTTCCATTATGGGTAAACACGATATCTTCATTTAAGGAAGTGCGGACTACCGCCCCCTCAAAGTTATGTGATTCGTTAATGCCATATGTGGGACATGTAAAGGATGGATTTAAAGTTATTATATATGATGTTATACTGGAATTATAATATACCTCTATATCATTAATATTTATTTCCATTAAAGTATGAGATAGAAATGAAAGTAGCATTCATGCATACGTACGGCTTACCGTCTCCATGAACGGTGCATTTCATTTCTTATCCCCAAATGTAATGTACTATTAAAAGTACATGTATATAATGGATATATATAATTAATGATATATCTAAATGATGAATATAATTCTGGAATTAAAATATACATACCTCTCATTTAGTTTTAATTCCATTAATATGACAATGAAATGAAAGTAGCGTTCATGCGTACGTACGACTTAACGTCTCTATGAACGGTGCATTTCATTTCTTAACTCTAAATGATTATGTAATATTGTAAATACATGTATATGCTGGATATATATGATATATATGACATCCAAATCAGGAATTTCATTCTGGATATAAAGAACTTCTGACCACACGAACAACATGTAATTGTAAGAAGTCAACTTTCGACTTAAGAACCAAATATTGACAAAACAAACAGTATTAACTTAAATGGTTACATAATGTTTATAACATGGAAATAAGTGATATAAAAGGAATAATGAACTTTAAAAAGGTTCTTAATCAAGTATAAATTAACTCAAGTTTATTATTCAGGACGTTAAAGAACGATCGAGTCAAGTCGGACCCGAGATAAGGGAACTTCTTAACCCAATTTCCATTCTTTGGGTTAATCTCATACTTAAAAATTACGCCATGATATTATTATGTCCTATCTTGTATTTGTACTTTCATTATGTGTAATTATAGTGAATACAAATAATAGATCTATTTTATTTAAAAAAATGATCTTTGTAAGGGACATCGTCTCAATCTCCTTTCATTGAGGCATATTTCGTTTTATACACAACATTCTTTTATACGGTGTATAAACCCCTTTGACTTTTACTTTTATACAAAAAAATCTTTTTCTACGAAGCGTTTTACTAAACGACAAAAAAGCATGTGTTTTTAACGTACGCGGTGACAACGACCTTTTCCGCCGCCGCGAGTATTATTTGGTCTTTGGCTTCCTCAACAAGCCGTAATGTTTTTAAAATAAAATAAATACCATATACTCTTTTATGTATTTTGGTATTGAAAATGGTTTTGATAAAGCATTCTATTATGATATATTGTGATTGAAATGTGGAAATGTTATCATTCCTTTATATTGGTTTTATATTATATGATTTTATATTGGTACTTGGACATTTTAACGGGTGGTTACGTTATAAACCTTATGACGGGTGGTGCCGTGAATACCAGGACGGGTGGTTACGTTATAACCTCCAATGCATTGGGTATGGAAGTCGGCCGTATGGATATTCTATTAAGTATGTATGGAAATTGGTCGTATGGCTATTCCATTAAGTGATATGTGTGGAAGTCGACCGTATGGTTATTCCACTTAAGTATTTTTATGTCCCAAGTTACCTTTAGATATGTTATGTGTTCTTTATATGGGTTTTATGGTAATACTTTGGTTACAAAAAGGTAAGTAATGATACTTTATTCAGTGAAGAGTTTTTACTACTTCATGAAGGTGAAGGTATTACATTGATAGAGTATACATGGTTTACTTGATTTTGAAAAACTAACAGTTTTCATTCTTTGTGTATCCCTTACTGAGCTTTTTATGCTCACCCCAAGTTTTTTTGAAATGTTTTTTCATAGGAATTATTGTGGAATAAGGTCAAGGATGGGATCAAGGGAATGTCATGCTATATAAAACATGGAACTAGACATGTTTCTTTCAAGAGTTTTTTTTATTATGGAAACTTAGTATAAGTGACTACTTTGTAATCTTTTGAGATGTAACAGTTATGTTCTAATTCTCTAAAACACTAAACCTGAAAAGATCCTCAACGTGTAATCTTGTGATAACTCAAGATTAAGTAAGGTTTAAGGCTGGGGCCTTATAGCAGCTCTATCAGTGTCTAGACAATGACTCCCATTTCAATGATGGGGGATAATTTCATATCATGGATGATGTGATGTTTGAGATGTGACAAGTAAGAATCGAGGATCTTGTTGGGAAGGTCCTTTGGGGTTATACCATTCCTTTGGAACATCTATTACGGAGGCATGGTGGCCTAGAGGAGAGTAATAAGGGGAGGGATGCAAAAATGAATGACCAGTTCCCAGAGCTATTCATGGTTTTTTTTTGTTTTTTGTTTTTTACTTTTTGGATTTATTTGTTGATGTATTCCTTGACCTTGGTCATTTTAATAAGTAGTGTTCCCTTGTTCTCAGTTATTTGTGGAAATTCATGACATGTGGAATGAGGACAAACTAATCCCAAATAATGACACAATAATGTGGATGTGATTAACCCTGTCAAAGTGAGATAGATTCACCTTGAGAAGATAATATCAGGACATGGAAGAAGGGATTCCTTAACACATATGTCTGAGAAGTAGGGCCTTGGTGTTTTTACAACTGATTAGAAGATAGATGTTAATGATGTATTCTTGGATGTTGAGTTTATCACTCTACTTTTCAAACAACATGGTGTGGGTTGTCCGATAGAGATATATAATGGTATGGTGGTTCAGATGCCTCTTTTTTGAGTTTTTTTATATTCTTGTGGATAAGAATATTTTAAGAGGTGTCTTATGTAATGACCTGAATTTCATTTAGATATTACTTTCTGAATTCTAATGCTTGTGGTGTTATTGGGAAACATAGTTGGTTGTTTCGCGATATTCTAGAAATCAATTTTCACCAAATGGTTTTAACAAAATTGCGACACCGTAATGGTGGCACTGTAACCATGCCACCATAACATTAGCACTCCAACACGGTGACACGGTAATGGTGGGAAACCATTGTGTTCGCATTGTAATGATGTCATCTTGACGGAGGAACACCAAAATAGTGGCACCACCACGGTGGCACACTAAATGGGTGGAAACTTAATGGTGACACCAATATGATAGAACTTTGAAATGGTGGCATCCAAATTCTGGCATCATGATTTTGGCACAACAAACAGTGGCTCACCATTTTCCAAATTCTGTGTTATTTTCTTAGTTTCACCCAGTTTTTCTAGATTTTCCCATATTTTGTCTTATCAAAAATAAACCGAGCTTAAATTCCTTTTTAGGATTTTTTATTGGATTCTCAACAGATATTATGTAAAAAATCAAAATCCTAACTCTAAGGGGACTTTTATATATTAAAACCATGTGATCTAGAACATATCCCATGTTAATGGCTTATGAAATTATTCTACCTTTAATATAGGATCTGACTATTTAAAGCTGGGATCTTTCCTTCCCAATGTTTTTCTAATTATTTTTGGTGCACCTTGTGACTTATATTCTTATGGAGTCACATGTTGTTCCATAGTCATAAATCGAGATTTCCTTAGTGTTTTATTTGGAGTTTTCCTGCTGCTCGTATGACCCCTTATTTTGGCACAAAGAGGATTTTTGGTCATATGTTGTTTCAAGTAAGGACTATTCTACCTCTCTCTATTTCTGTATCATGGAGGGTGAGTATAGTAATGTTTCTTACTAAATAATGGATTAATCCTTTTCCATAAAATGTAATAAATGAGGGGAAGGTAATTTAATGATGAAAAGATAACCACGTTCAACGAAATAATGGCAGGGATGTGATGATTTTGTGTATGATATTTTAATTGTTATCAATGAACCTTGTTTTGAATTTTATAACATATAAGGCCTTATGAAAGTAATTTTTATTTGTGGTCTTTTATTTTACAATTGTGTTGTTCTGTATAAATGTTTGATGGTATCAATAAATGGATGCAACATGAAAGCATCCTAATCACATATACTTGGTTAAATAAATGGATTACCTTGGATATAATATGTTCTATGATCTACTAGGTTATTTAATGTGTAATTAACAAACCCTCTTGAAAAATCTAAATATTCTTGGCTTTATGGTGTGATCGTGTGATATGTTTGGTAAGCTTTTTTCTTTGTGGGGGTTGTGTGATGTGGTTGTTTGAAACCTTGTAACAGGGTTGGATGGTGGACAGAGGGAATGACCTTGTGTTTGGGGGATGGACTAATCATGTAGTGGGGTTGTTTTTTGGTGTTGTTTTTCTATGGGATCTTTGTATGGGTTAGAACAAGAGGGGTGAAAAAAATAAACTGTTTAAGGATTGAATGATTGTGTAATTCTTGATCTTTTTAGTTGTGGGACTTCCTTGGGTTTATGATGTTGTCGTCAAACTTGTTTGTGAACTAGTAATATGATGTGGTTATGTTTTTTTGCACTGGGACTAATGTATAAGGCCCCATCATTAAACCTTACTTAATATTGAATTAAATGAATAATTCTCATTGAGGATCTTTTCAGGTTTAGATTTTTAGAGAATTAGATCATAAATCATGAATTACATTCCACATTTAAACAAAGTTGTTACATAAAGGATAGTATTCGTTTTTTTTTCATCAACAGAAATGTATTTAAAATAAAACATGGATTATTTCTTGACACTTCCTTGACACTATCATCATATAATGAACTTTCCCCTTTGACCTGTGAAAAACATTTCAAATACTTGGAATGCGAATAAAAAGCATAATAAGGGATATAAAAGTATGAAAAGAAAACATTTGTCCATGTATGAAATCATACATTCCTCATAAAACATAAGCATTTTAACATTCCTCATCAAATCATGAATAAATCATAGAAATCATAAGGAATAAAGGTATCTTGAGGAATTCATAACATTCTTACGTAGGGAGTAACCCTCTTGGTTATATTTGGAATACCCATCACAGTATATTCCCTAAATCTCTTCTGAGAATCCTTAACGTTTAACTCCTTCGTGTTACCCAATGCATTGGAGAGCTACATCGGGCTCACCCGCCCTTAGTTTCTCATGGAACCACCCATCCTCATAAAATATTCCCTATAACCATAACATTATCATAGAACATAACTTAATCATAAATAAAGATAATGTTCCAACATTGCAATAACAATATAACATTTTAAGATACTAAATCCATACTAAAAAACCATTTTCAAAACCATTTTAAACATTTAATAAAGATATTTTTGAATCAAATTGTCCCATAACAGTTTGAAGCTTTTAAAATTTTACACCATTAATATCCATATAAATAAATCCTTGAAACCATTTTGAAAACATGGATATTAATGAGAAATATTTATACGAATAAATCATTAAAACATTTAAAATGATATTTTAGATAAAAGGTTTTAAAAAAAATGAGAGACACTTGAATTGATAATTGAGTAATAACATTTAATCAGAACCTTTTAATATCATGAGAATAAATGGATTCATGATATAATATTACAAAGGAAAATATATACACCATATAAGAGATAATTGGGGCATAACAACAATGATGTCTCAATAGAAATGTAAAATGAGATAAAATCCCTTATAAAGAAGGTATCCTTAAATTAAGGATAAATCAATCTCATAATTATGTGTGATAAACATGAATACACCCAATATAAGTTGATATTAAGTGTAAAACAATCAATGTTCATTCGCACATATTCAAAGGATGACATATTCAATAACTACATGTTGAACCCAAAGAAATCGAAATTTGGTTTAGAAGTTCCCTTGGTAAAATTCGACACCCTAACGACATCACATTAAAATTCAAAAAATTATTTGATGAGAGAGAAAATGGTATCTCATCAATTGGACATCAAATTTACATAAATAAGGATATATAAGAACATATCCCAAAAAGAAAAGATGTAAATTAAATGACATAACAAAATATGTCTTTTAAAAAGAGGAGTGTTAAAGGTTCCCTTACCGATTTGGGGAACTATCGAAACGTACACCCCATTAAAGAAGGGTCATACAATGAATATGTAACTAACCATAAATGAGAGTATATTATACTAAGAGTAAAATAATGGGTAGTAAATACACCCCAAAAAAAGGAAATAGCGGCCCTTGTAACATGAATCTCACGGGAATAAAAAGTGAGATAAAAAATCCCTTACAAAAACTCGACAGCCTAACGACGACATTTAAAACATCAAAAAAATGTATTGATGAGATCAAATAGAGTCTATAATAAGATTAAAAAAAATTTATAGAGAGATTAATATAAAATAACACCCTCCAACATAACAAAGAGAAGCTTAAAAGAAGTGACATAAAGAAGAGTACTTAAAAAGAAAGAGAGAGGTTGGATCTCTTAGGAAAATTCAGCAGCCTAACGGCGCCATTCAAAACATCAAAAATGGATTGATGAGAGAAAATAGGTTCTCTCATCATATTAAAATAAAAAATATACAGTAATATTAATATAAAAGAACATCCAAATCATAAGAAAGATGAGCTTAAAAGGAATGACATAAAAGAGTGTACATAAAAGGAAAGAGAGGGGTAGGATCCCTTACCTCGTGTCCGACAAGACTCGATCGTTCTTTAATCTCCTGAATAATAAAATTTGGTCAATTTATGATTTCTTAAGGACCTCTTTTAAATATTATTAATATGTTAATATCACAAATTATAATGTTATAATAGTTGGTTAATAAAGTGAGTTCATATTAGACGTTTTTGTCGATGTTCGGTACATGAATAAAAATTGAACTTGTTGGAAAATAATTTTCCATGTAGTTATAGGTACATCATATCCAGAATAGTATTTATGTTTTTAATATCATATATATCCAGTATATATTCATTTTATACTATTCCATATCATTTGGAGATAAAAAAATTTAAAAGCATCGTTCATGGAGACGGTAGGTTGTACGCACGCATGAACGCTACATTCATTTTTTGTTATATTAATGGAATTTAAAAAAAATGAGAGAGGTATATATTATAATTCCAGAATGATATCCATAATATAGATGTAATATATTAAATATATATCCATTATATATATGTACTTATAATAGTACATAACATTTGGAGATAAGAAATGAAATGTACCGTTCATGGAGACGGTAATTCGTACGTACGCCTGAATGCTACTTCCATTTTCTTTTTTTATTCAATGGGATGAATTAATAATGATATGAAAGTATATTATAATTCCAGTTTGATATAATATGTAATACCATTAATTATATCCTTTATACATCCCACATATGTAAATAACGTATCAATTTACTTTGAGGGGGCGGTAGTCCGCACTTCCAAAAATGAAGATATCATGTTTACCCATAATGGAAACCATAAAGGTATTACATTAATGAATAATACAGAATCGTAAGGAAAGAATAAACATATTATATATTATATATACATATATTGAGCTCTTAATTTCCACTTTTGAAGGTGTTTAAAGAATATTGAACAATCATCGTTTCGTGTGGCAGTAATTCGTCATCCACTGAAACAGTATGTTTTTTAACCATTAGACAGAGTTGTGTAAAATTTCATCTCGAATCCTTCTTATAACAACATCCTAGTATATTTATGATACTGGTGTTGTTACAAAAAAAATTAATAAAATGATTTTAGGGGTTTGGAGAAGTAAAATAAAAAAAAGAACACAAGGGAAGACATTACCTTTAAATCGGGTAACTCTCTTTGATTTGAGCTCAAAGGATTCCTTGGAAAATATTTTTCCAAATGTGAGGATTAAATGATTAATAGAGGGATGTTGAGAGACATAATGGGTAGGGTTTGTCCATGCCAAAGGCTTGAGAGGTCTGGGTTACGTGTAGAGGTGGGGGCCTTTTATAAGAGGAGAGGAGAGGCACACTTGGAAAGCTATAAAAGGTTACTTTATTATAAAATTCTTTTCAGATTTTAAAAGTCCTAAAATTATATATTTCTAGTATAAGGTGATTAGAGTTCTAAATACACCCATACAATAGGTTTTTGACATGTGTAGGTCTTAGATTTTACATTATCTTTTCATTTTATTTAAATCCTTAAATAATGAGGTAATCGATGCATCATCATGGTGTCAAAAATAAATTAATTTATATAATGTATAAAAATTTTAAAAAACATTCATGCTGTAGGAAATATTTTTAGCTTTCTAATTAATATTTATAGTAAAAAATATGACTTTTATAACCACATTTAAAATTTTTTTTATTAAAACAACTCATGTTTGTGACATTTTTATTTTAACATTAAATAAAAAGTTGTTTATGTCATTTTCCTACCAATGTGGCTCCATGGGGTCCCCAAGTTGACCCATGGATTGTCTTGGGCGGCCATGATACATCCAATGAGTGTAGAACATGTGTCTAGGTAATTTAGTATTATTAAAAGATTTTTTTTACCTTAAATTACACTAATTACAATTAATCACGATTAATAAAACATAAAAGTTACTATTCACCAAAAATTATTTTAATCTCATTGAACCACATTTTACTTCTTAATGAAAAACATGTATGTCAGATTTTTGAAAATCAAATCACAGAAGTGGCAATGTTTCATTTAAACGAAAAATCAGTTTCTTTAACTACCACTTAGTGGTGTCACTATTCATCTAAAATTGATGTTTTCCAGAAAAATACCAAAAATTCACCCTAAGATATATTTGATATTCTGAATTCAAAAATGATGTCTATTTTAAAAAATTCAAAACATGTAAGTTTCATTTATTAATTTAATAATTAATTCCCGCTGTCAAAACAAATAGCGTGTTTTTAAGAAACAATATCAATTAAAAGATTGAGACTAGTTTACATCCAATTTCAAAGTGAAATTAATTCCAATGACCACTATTGGATTAAATGGTAAAAATATATTCTAATTTAAATTTATAACCAATTCAAAAGTTAATCTAATCATAAAAATAAATTAGATTAAAAAGAGGTTTTGAATTTAAATATAATGTTTTTCACTATTCATTAAAAATAATGAACTTTATCGGAAAAATACAAAAAAATGTACACAAGTAAATTTTGATGTCCCGATTCAAAAGAATAATTATATTTTGTCAAATATAACACATAAAATTTTCAAAAATTTTATTTAAAAGAGGTTCTCCATCAAAAGGCGGTTAATCATCCTTTTAAATAATATTAGAATGTTTACGCTTAAAATTGGATTCATTCGCATTTTTAATCCTCTAACATTTATTTTAAAAAGTAAAAATATTTGACAAACATATATAATCATTTTGTAGTTAGTTCTGTTCATTCCCGCTATTACTACAGCTAGGTGTTATCTACCATTTAAAATAATTTTATTTTATTATTATAGTGCAACGTAATATTCCCATGAAAATCATTGTTGCGTATTGGGTACGCCATCGAGTATAGCGTCCCCTTTTCTGTAATATTAATATTTTATTCACAAATATGGATAAATTTGAAAATGTCATATTCTTTATTTACCTGGGGTGTTACAACCTTCCCGCCTTTTGGGAATTGGATCCTCACAATTTCAAAATTGGGATTGGAAAGTTCATTTAAAATCCCATATCAGAACAAGAGTCATTAAAACAATCACTTTTAAATATAGAAAGAGAAGTACAAGGGTCACCCGAGTTGACCCACACTAGGATTCCATGTAGGAAAACATGGATATAGAGGAAAAAAAGGGTCATTTTCTGAGGGATAGTGATAGTAAACATGTCTAAGAGAAAGTTAACCATACGAAAATCACAATCTTCTGATGGGTTAAACGGTTTTGATTCCCCAGTAGGAAAAGTAAACATAATTTTTTTTAAAGATAATCTTCATTGAGGAATTAATTTTTTAGAATAACTAAATCATAATGAAACATACTAACTTGTCACATAGACTTGCAACATTAACTAGATTCCTTAATCAAATTCATATTTTCTCAAAAAGATGAGTATTTAAGAAGACTTGTTCGCCTTATGTGTACTATAATCATCTTATTAAGAATCACCTAATTCACAAAAGAGAACTATATATTTCCCATGTCTATAGATAATAAACAAAACCAAAATTATTAGTATGATATCAGATAATCAACAAAATTATATTCCTTTATAAAAAGAAAATCTATTCTTAATCTCCAAAATTTGTCAAACAAAAACCCAATGTTCAACGAAGACAAATCGATATAAAATTGTCCATAAAATTCTTCAATGTAAACCAAACTATGAGTGAAACCCAAATATTTGATGGATTTAATCACATAGTCTTCCAAGGTACAAATTTACTTTTATCTCCAAATAACATCAGTTGCTCTTAAATTATCATTTTGAAATGTAATTAACCTAATCACATATCCTCCATGATAGGTTAACCATTTCCATAGATAACCCAAAATAAAATTACTCATGATTCCTAAAATCATATAACTAAAAAGAATCAGTCAAACTAACTAGGGACTTCACGTAGTTCCGTGGTAGGTGATAAATACCAGTCGCACTTTGGTTGTGGGTTCGATTCCCGCAGCTTTGTCCGACAAGACGGGTTGTCACATGGTCTGCGTGTTATCCTTTATCCAAAATGATATAACTCTTAAAACATTCTCCAAAACGAGATAAAATCATCAAAAATAATCATAAGAAATTTTAACCTCAAGTTTACCTCATGCTTTTCATTTTCAATCATATCAGAGAGTAACCCATAATTACCTAAAAAGTAAGGATCATATAAAACCTAATGGTTAACTTTATAATTATTACCTGAACATCCACGTAGATTGGTCATCTGGTACATGATGCATTACAGAACATACCAAGGTTCAAGTTTTTGATCATGACTCCTTGATAGTTGGTTTAGAACAACCATGAGTTTCCTCATCGAATCCCCCATTTCATCCTGTCTCTTAATCAGAGAACCACCACAGTTTCCTTCCAACCTATTGTCACTTTAGTGACTTCTAGATCCATCCATTCACTAAAAATATAAATGTCAATGTGTGTATTTCAACAAAACCATAATTTACTAATGAGGAATATAAACACTAAGATATACTTACTCATTCAATTTACTTAAAACTATGACTCTTTTTGAAATCCTAACCATTATGGTAATATCACTTATGCTTAGAGAATACCCTAACCTCTAAAGTTATCTAAACCGACCTCTGATACCAACTATAAGTCACCAGCCTTAAACCTTACTTAATATTGAATTAAATGAATAATTCACATTAAGGATCTTTTCAGGTTTTGATTTTTAGGGAATTAGATTATAAATCAGGAAATAATTTCCACATTTAAACAAAGTGGTTACATAAAAGATAGTATTAGTTATTTTTCCATCAACGGAAACATATTTAAAATAAAACCTGAATTCTTTCTTGACACTTCCTTGACACTATCATCATATCTTGCACCATTCCCTTTGACTTGTGGAAAACATTTTAAAAACATGGAATGAGCATAAAATGCTCAGTAAGGGATATATAAGTATGGAAAGAAAACATTAGTCCGTGTATGAAATCACACATTACTCATAAAACATAAGCATTTTAACATACCTCATCAAATCCTGAATAAATCATAGAAATCATAAGGCATAAATGTAACTTGATTCATTCATAACATTCTTACGTTTGGAGTAACCCAATTGGTTACGTTTGGAATACCCATCACAGTATATTCCCTAAATCTCTTCGGAGAAACCATAAATTTTAACTCCTTCGCGTTACCCAATGCATTGGAGAGCTATATCGGGCTCACCCGCCCTTAGTATATCACAGAACCACCCATCTTCATAAACAATTCCCAAGAACCATAACATAATCATAGCACAAAACTTAAGAATAAAAGAAAGATAACGTTCCCACAATGAAATAACAATTTAACATTTTAAGATATTGAATCCATTCTAAAAAACCATTTTCAAAACCATTTAAATCATTTAATAAAGTGATTTTTGAATCAAAGTGTCCCATACCAATTTGAAGCTTTTAACATTTTACACCATTAATATCCATATAAATAAATCCGTGAAACCATTTTGAAAACATGGATATTAATGAGAAATATTTATAAGAATAAATCATTAAAACATTTAAAACTATATTTTATTTAAAGGGTTTTTAACAAAATGGGAGACACTTGAATACAATGATTTAGTAATAACATTTAATCAGAACATTGAAATATCATGAGAATAAATGGATTCATGATATAATATTCCAAAGGACAGTATATACACCATATAAGAGTGAATTGGTGCATAACGACAATGAATTCTTAATAGAAATGTAAAATGAGATAAAATCCCTTATAAAGAAGTTATCATTAAATTAAGGATAAATCTATCTCATAATTATGTGTGAAAAACATAAATACACCCAATATAAGTGGATATTAAGTGTAAAAAAATCAAAGTACATTCGCACATATTCAAAGGATGACATATTCAATAACTTCATGTTGAACCCAAAGAAATAAAAATTGGGTTAAGAAGTTCCATTGGTAAAATTTGACAGCCTAACAGCGTCACTATAAAATTCTAAAAATTAGTTGATGAGATAGAAAATGGTATCTCATCACATAGACATAAAATTTACATCAATAAGGATATATAAGAACATATCCCAACAAAAAATATGTAAATTAAAATACATAAAAAATTATCCTTTTAAAAGAGTTTGAAAGGTTTCCTTACCGATTTGGGCAACATTCAAAACGTACACCCCATGAAAGAAGTGTCATATAATGAAGATGTAACTACCCATAAATAAGATTATATTATACTAATAGTAAAATAATGTGAATTAAATACATCACAAAAAAGGAAATAGTGTCCAATGTAGCTTGAATCTCACGGGAATAAAAAGTGAGATGAAAAATCCCTTACGAAAACTCGACAGCCTAACGGCGTCACTAAAAACTTCCAAAAAATGGATTGATAAGATAAAATAGGGAATATCATCATATTTAAAAAAATTTAAAGAAATAGGAATATAAAATATCATCCCCCAACATAACAAATATGAGCTTAAAATAAGTTACATAAAGAAGAGTACTTAAAAAGAAAGAGAGAGGTTTGATCTCTTACGAAAATTCAGCAGCCTAACAGCGCCACTCAAAACATCCAAAATGGTTTGATGAGAGAGAATAGGGTATATAATCATATTAACATAAAAAAATAAAGTAAGAGTAATATAAATGAACATCCCAATCATAATAAATATGAGCTTAAAAGGAATGACATACAAGAGTGTACTTAAAAAGAAAGAGAGGGGTAGGATCCCTTACCTCGTGTCCGACATGACTCGATCATTCTTTAATCTCCTGAATAATAAATTTTTTTAAATTATTAATTTCTTAAGGAAATCCTTTAAATATTATTATTCAGTTAATATCTCATATTATAATTTTATAATAATTGGTTAATAAAGTGATTTCATATCAGACGTTTTTGTCGATGTTCGGTACATGAGTAAAAATTGAACTTGTTAGAAAAAAATTTTCCATGTAGTTATAGGTACATCATATCCTAAATAGTATTGATGTTTTAAATATCATATATATCCAGTATATATTCAATTTATCCTATTCCATATCATTTGGAGATAAAAAAATTAAAAGCACCGTTCATGGAGATGGTAGGCTCTACGTATGAATGAACGCCACTTTCATTTTTTGTCATATTAATGGAATTAAAACAAAATGACAGAGGTATATATTATAATTCCAGAATCATATCCATCATTTATATGTAATATATTACTTATATATCCATTATATATATGTACTTATAATAGTACATAACATTCGGAGATAAGAAATGAAATGTACCGTTCATGGAGACGGTAAACCGTATGTACGCATGAACGATATTTCATTTACTTTTTTTATTCAATGGGATGAAATAATAATGATATAAAGGAATATTATAATTCCAGTAGGATATCATATCTAATACCATTAATTCCATCCTTATACGTCCCACATATGGCATTAACGAATCAATTCACTTTGAGGGGGCGGTAGTCCGCACTTCCAAAAATGAAGATATTGCGTTTACCCATAATGAAAACCATAAAATTATGTCATAAATGAAAAATACAGAATCTTAAAGAAAACATATACATATTATATATAATATATAAATATATTGATATCTTAATGGCCACCTTTTAAGGTGTTAAATGAATATTGAACAATCAACGTTTCATGAGGTAGTAATTCGCCATCCACAGGAACAATATGTTATTTAACCATTAGACAGAGGTGTGTAAAATTTTATCTCTAATACTTCTTATAAAAACATCCTAGTATATTTAATATTCTGGTCTTGTTACAAAAAAAGTAATAAAAAGAGTTTAGGGGTTTGGAGAAGCAAAATAAAACAAACAAAACACAGGGGAAGACATTACCTTTAAATCAGGTAACTCTCTTTGATTTGATCTCAAAGGCTTCCTTGGAAAGGATTTGGCCCAATGTGAGGCTTCAATGATGAATATAGGGATGTGGAGAGACACAATGGGATGTGGTTTGCCGAACCAAAGGCTTGAGTGGTGTGGGTAAGGTGGTAGAGGTGGGGGCATTTTATTAGAGGAGAGGAGGGGCACTTGTAACACCCCAGGTAAATAAGGAATATGAAATTTTCATATTTATCCATATTTGTGAATAAAATATTAATATGACTTTAAAGTGGACGCTATGCTCGATGGCGTACCCAACACGCAACAACGAGTTTCTTGGGAATCTTACGTTGCACTCTAATAATAAAATAATATTATTTTAAATGGTAGTTAACATGTAGCCGTTGTAATAGAGGGAATGGATATAAATAACTAAAATATGATTATATATGTTCTTAAATATTTTTACATTTATACAATAAAAGATAAAGGCTTAAAATACGGAATGAATTTAATTTTATGCATATATGCCCTAGTTTTCACTAAAGGTTCACTTATCACCTTTTGATGGAGAACCATCATTAAATATAGTTTTGTTCACTCTTAAACATTCTTTTGGACCAAATAAAACTCTTATTAAGAATCAGGACATCAAAATTTACTTTGTGTAAATTTTTGTTATCTTTCTGATAAAGTTCATTTTTTAATGAATAGTGTAAAATGTTGTATTTTAATTCAAAACCACTTTTTAATCTAATTTATTTATATTATTAGATAATATTTTGAATTGGTTTTAAAGTGAAATTATAAAATATTTTTACCATTAAATCCAATAGTGGTCATTGGAATTAATTTCACTTTGAAATCAGACTTAAACTAGTGTCAATCTTTTGATACTTATTGTTTTATAAAAACACGCTATTTGCTCTGATAGCGGGAATTAATTATTAAATTAATTAATGTGACTAATATGTTTTGAATTTTGTAAAATAGACTTCATTTTTGAATTCGGAATATCAAATATAGCTTAGGGTGAATTTTTTGTAATTTTGTGAAAAACTTCAATTTTTTATGAATAGTGAAACCACTAAGTGGTAGTTATAAAAACTGATTTTTCATATAATGAAATTTTTCCGTAATTGTGTTTTGATTTTCAAAAATCCAACATACATGGTTGTCATTAAGAAGTAAAATGTGTTTCAATGAGATTAAAATAATTTTTTGGTGAATAGTAACTAATTAAGTTTTTAATCGCGATTAGTGGTAATTAGTGTAGTTTAAGGTAAAAAAGATATTATAAGAATGTGAAAACACCATGACACTTCTCCTACACCTATTGGGTGAGTCATGGCCGACCAAGAAAATCCATGGGCCAACTTGGGGACCCCATGGATCCACTTTTGTTGGGAAATGACATAAATTACTTTTTATTTAATGTTAAAGTGAAAATGACACAAACATAATATGTTTTACGAAAAAAAATTTTAAGTGGGGTTATACAAGTCCAAATTTTGATTATAAATATTCATTGTAAATTTAAAAAGATTTCCTATATCATAGTAGTTTTTTTATAATTTTTAGACATTAAATAAATTTAATTATTTATGACATAATAATGATGCAGCGATGACATCATTATTTGACGACTTAAATAAAATAGAAAGATAATGTAAAATCTATGAACTAAACATGTCCAAAACCAATTGGATGAGTGTATTTAGAACCCTCATCACCTTATCCACGAATTATATCAATGTGGGACCTTTTAAAACCGAAACACATTTTCAAATAAAGTAATATTTCTTTACTTTCCAAAAGTGCCCCTCCTCTCCTCTTATAAAAGGCCCCCACCTCTACCTCATTTCACACACTAATCAAGCCTTTAGCTCGGCCAACCCCTGCCCATTTACTCTCTCCACATCCCTTTAATCATCCTAGAGGATCCCCCTTGGGCAGAATCCTTTCAAAGGAAGCCTTTAGGCTCAAATCAAAAGGAGTTACACTTTTAAAGGTAATTCTTTCTCTCATGTTCATTTGTTTTATTTTGCTTCTCCAACCCCCTAAACTCTTTTTATTTACTTATTTTGTAACAACACCAGTATATTAAATACACAAGGATGTTGTTATAAAATTTATTTGAGATACACTCTCACACAACTACATCAAATGGTTAAAGAACATACGGTTTCCGTGGATGGCGAAATTCTGCCTCCCGAAACGATGATTGTTCAACACTCATTTAACACCATCAAAGGTGGCCATTATGATGTCACTATTTTTATATATGATATATAATATGTTTATGTTTTCCTTATGCTTCTGTTATTTTTATTTTGGGCATACCATTATGGTTCCCATTATGGGTAAACACGATATCTTCACTTTAGGAAGTGCGGACTACCGCCCCCTAAAAAGTGATTTGATTCGTTAATACCATATGTGGGATGTGTAAAGGATAAAGTTAATGATATTATATATGTTATTATACTGAAATTATAATATACTCTTATATCATTATGATTCCATTCCAGAAAATACGAAATAGAAATGGAAGTAGCGTTCATGTGTACGTACGGCTTACCGTCTCCATGAACGATGCATTTCATTTCTTACCTCTAAATGTGATGTAATATTATAAATACATGTATATGCTGAATATATATGATATATATGTTATCCAAAACATTAATATCATTCTGTATATAATGAAACATTGACCAAATTAACAACATGTAAGTGTAAGATGTCTATTTTTGACTTAAGAACCAAATACCGACAAAATGAACATTATTAACTTAAATGAGTACATGATGTTCATAACATGGTATAAAAGGAATAATGAACTTGAAAAAGGTTCATAAGCAAGTAGAGATTAACTCAAGTTTATTATTCAGGAGATTAAAGAACGATCGAGTCATGTCGGACCCGAGGTAAGGGATCCTACACCTCTCTTTCTTTTTAAGTACACACTTTTAAGTCATTCCTTTTAAAGCTCATCTTACTTGTTATTGGGATGATCTTTTATATTACTATTACTGTAATTTTTATGTTCATGTGATGAGAGACCCTATTAACTCTCATGAATCCATTTTGGAAGTTTTATGTGGCGTCGTTAGGCTGCCGAGTTTTCGTAAGGGATTTTTCATCTCACTTTTATTCCCGTGAGATTTATGCTACATTTGCCACAAATTCCATTGAGTGGTGTATGTACTGTCCATTATTATACTCTTTGTGTAATATACATTCGTTTATGAGTATTTACATCAATGATCTATTGTCCTTCATTCATGGGGTGTATGTTTTGAAAGATACCCAAGTCGGTAAGGGAACCTTTCACCCTCTTTTTTAAAAGACTTCTTTTGTTGGGTCTTTTAATTTAAATATTGTTATGTTGGGATATGTTCTCATATATCCTTATTGATGTAAATTTTATGTCCAAGTGATGAGATACACTTTTTATGTCTCATCAACTCATTTTGATGTGATGCCGTTAGGCTGTCAAGGGAACTTTTTAACCCAATTTCGATTTCTTTGGGTTCAACATGTAGTCATTGAATATGTCATCCATTGAATATGTGTGAATGACCTTTTATTGTTTTACACTTAATATCCACTTATATTGGGTGTATTTATATTTGTCACACATATTTTGAGATTGATTTGTCCTTAATTTAAGGATACATTCTTTATAAGGGATTTCATCACATTTGACATTTCTATTGAGGGTTCATTGTTGTTATGCACCAATTAACTCTTATATGGTGTATATACTGTCCTTTGGAGTATTATATCATGAATCCTTTTATTCTAATGATATTATAAAGTTCTGACTAAATGTTATTCGTCAATTATTGTATTCAAGTGTCTCTAATTTTGGTGAAACCCCTTTTACCAGAATATCGTTTTAAATGTTTTAATTATTTGTTCTTATTAATATCCATGTTTTCAAAATGGTTTTAAGGATTTATTTATATGGATATTAATGGTTTAAAATGTTAAAATCTTCAAGGTGGTATGGGACACTTTGATTAAAAAATCTCTTTATTAAATGTTATAAATAGTTTTGGAAATGGTTTCTTTTTTGGATTCATTATTTCAATATCCTAAAATGTTATATTGTGATTGAAATGTGGAAATGTTATGTTTCCTTTATTCATGTTTTATGTCATACGATTATGTTATGGTTCTTGGGCATTGTTATGAAGAACGGGTGGTTCCGTGATAAACTAAGGGCGGGTGAGCCCGATATAGCTCTCCAATGCATTGGGTAACGCGAAGGAGTGAAACGTTAAGGTTTCTCTGAAGAGATTTAGGGAATATATTGTGATGGGTATTGCAAACGTAACCAAGAGGGTTACTCCCTACGTAAGAATGTTATGAATGCCTCAAGTTACCTTTATGTCTTATGATTTCTATGATTTATTCATGATTTGATGAGGTAGGTTAAAGTGCCTATGTTTTATGGGTAAATTATGATTTCATTCTTATGTATATATGAACTCATGTTTCCTTTCCATATTTTTATATCCCTTACTGAGCTTTTTATGCTCATCCCAAGTTTTTGAAATGTTTTTCAGGTCAAGGGAAAGGTACATGATAAGATGATAGAGTCAAGGATGTGTTAAGAAAGAATCCATGTTTTATTTTCAATATGTTTCCGTTGATGGGAAGAATGAATACTATCTTTTATGTAACCACTTTGTTTAAATGTGGAATGTAATGAAAGTTTCATGATCTAATTCTCTAAAACTCTAATCCTGAAAAGATCCTCAATGTGTAATCTTGTAATAACTCAATATTAAGTAAGGTTTAATGCTTGGGCCTTATAGTTGGTATCAAAGGTCGGTTTAGATAAATTTAGAGGTTAGGGTACTCTTTAAGCATAAGTGACATTACCATAATGGTTAGGATTTCAGAAAGAGTACTAGTTTTAGATAAAGTGAATGAGTAAGTGTATAATAGTGTTTATCTTCCTCATTAGTACATGGTGTTTTTGTTGATATACTCACACTGACCTTTTTTGGTTTTAGTAAATGGATGGATCTAGCAAGCACCAAAGTAACAATGGATGTGAAGGAAACTGTGACAGTTTTTTGAGCAAGCAACTGAATGATATGGGATCTGCAATGAGAACTCTTCTGATTATCCTCAACCAACTATCTGGAGTCATGATTGACCACCTAAACCTTGGAGTTTTCTCTAAGGCATCATATATGCAAGAAACAAATCCCTACGGAAGTACAGGTAATAATCATAAAGGTATGTGTGTTCAAAAACCTATGTGTCAAAGATGTGGAAAGAAACACCTAGGAAAATGTTTCAAAGGGACAGAAATATGCTATAGATGTGGAAATGAAGGTCATAAAGCAAGAACCTGCCAGGGAAAAAGGAAGCATCCAGTTTACTCGAGGAAAGGGAAAGAAGTTCTTTCTGAGGGATCAATTGAATGTTTTAAATGTGGTGTGCATGGTCATTATGCAAACACATGTTCTATGAAGAAGTTTCATGAATGGGGTCACCAAGAGCGTACAAATGTTCATTTACCAATACCTAATGCCATTCCTATTGAGGATGAATAAACTGACAATGACCAATCAAAGGTATGTACTATTTCATGACTATTGTTTTCCTATTTTGGAATCTTAGGATATGATTCATGATTTTGTTTGTAGGAAAGAGGTATTTCGGAATAGGTTGGAAAGGAATGGATAATGGATCATGAAGAATGTTGAATGAGTAAGATGTCAACATATAAGGGCTTCAAGAGTTATGGTGAAATTCTTAAGATTATCAAGTCTCTTTTGATGATGGGGTTACATTAGAAGACTTTTTATATTATGTGTAACCCTGATGTTTAATATAGGCAAATTTTATCCAAGGAATAGTTATCTTTTCTTTTGTGGACATAGTTATAAAGAACCATTTGGGTTTATATGATCCTTACTTTTGAGGAAATTATGGGTTACTAAATGTTATGAATGAAGTGGAAGGCATGAGATAAAATTGAGGTTAAAATATGTTATGAATATTTTTGAAGATTTTATCTCGTTTTGGGGAATGTTTTGAGAATTATATAGTTTTGAAAAAAGGACAACACGCATACCGTGTGACAACCCGTCGCGTCGGACAAAGCTGCGAGAATCGAACCCACAACCAAAGTGCGACTGGTATTTATCGCCTACCACTAGACTACGTGAAGTCCCTGGTTAGTTTGACTGATTCATTCTAGTTATATGATTTTATGAATTAAGAGTAAGTTGATTTTGGGTTATTTATAACCTATCATGGAGGATATGTGATTAGGTTAATTACTTTTCAATACGAGACTTTAGGAGCAACTAATGTTGTTTGGAGATAAATGTTACGATTTAACATGGAAGACTATGTGACTAAATCCTTGAAATATTTGGGTTTCAATATTATATTAGGTTTACTTTGAATAATTTTATGGACAAATTGTTTATCGGATGGTCCTCGTTGAACTTTGGGTTTTTTTGGACAAATTTTGGAGATTAAGAATAGATTTTCTTTTTATAAGGGGTTATCCTTTTCTGGATTATCTGATCTTGTACTAACCTTTTTGGTTTTGGTTTTGGTTAAAGCCTAAATACATGGGATGTATATAGTTCTCTTTTGGGGATTAGGTGATTCTCTAGAAGTTGATTATAATACTCCTAATGCGAACAAGTCTCCCTAAATACTCGTCTTTTGGGAAAAATATGAGTTTGACTAAGGAATCTAGTAAAAGTTGAAAGTCAACGTGATAAGTGATTATGCTTCCTTATGAATAAATTCCTCAATAAAAAGTAACTTAAAACAAAAATGTTTTCTATTAACTTTTCCTACTGGGGAACCCAACACCGTTTAACCCATCACAACTTTGTGATTTTCTTATTGTTAACTTTCTCCTAAACATGTTTTCTATCACTCTCCATCGGAACATGACCCTATGTTTTCTCCTCCATGTCCATATTTTCATACTTAGAATCCTAGTATGGGTTATCTCGGGTGACCTCTGTGCTTATCTTTCTTTATTTTAAAGTGTTTGTTTTACCGACTTTTGTTCCGATGTGGGACTTTCAAGGATGTTTCCAAGCACAATTTTAAAATTGCGAGGACACAATTCCCAAAAGGGGGGAAGGATGTAACACCCCAGGTAAATAAGGAATATGAAATTTTCATATTTATCCATATTTGTGAATAAAATATTAATATGGCTTTAAAGGGGACGCTATGCTCGATGGCGTATCCAACACGCAACAACGAGTTTCTTGGGAATCTTACGTTGCACTCTAATAATAAAATAATATTATTTTAAATGGTAGTTAACATGTAGCCATTGTTATGGCGGGAATGGATAGAAATAACTAAAATATGATTATATATGTTCTTAAATATTTTTACATTTATACAATAAAAGATAAAGGCTTAAAATACGGAAAGAATTCAATTTTATGCGTATATGCCCTAGTTTTCACTAAAGGTTCACTTATCACCTTTTGATGGAGAACCGTCATTAAATATAGTTTTGTTCACTCTTAAACATTGTTTTGGACAAAATAATACTCTTATTAAGAATCGGGACATCAAAATTTACTTTGTGTAAATAATTGGTATCTTTCTGATAAAGTTCATTTTTTTAATGAATAGTGTAAAATGTTGTATTTTAATTCAAAACCACTTTTTAATATAATTTATTTATATTATTAGATAATATTTTGAATTGGTTTTAAAGTGAAATTAGAAAATATTTTTGCCATTAAATCCAATAGTGGTCATTGGAATTAATTTCACTTTGAAATCAGACTTAAACTAGTGTCAATCTTTTGATACTTATTGTTTTATAAAAACACGCTATTTGCTCTGACAGCGGGAATTAATTATTAAATTAATTAATGTGACAAATATGTTTTGAATTTTGTAAAATAGGATTTATTTTTGAATTCGGAATATCAAATATAGCTTAGGGTGAATTTTTGGTAAGTTTCTGAAAAACTTCAATTTTTGATGAATAGTGAAACCACTAAGTGGTACTTATAAAAACTGATTTTTCATTTAAATGAAATTTTTCCATAATTGTGTTTTTATTTTCAAAAATCTGACATACATGGTTGTCATTAAGAAGTAAAATGTGGTTCAATGAGATTAAAATAATTTTTTGGTGAATAGTAACTTATTAAGTTTTTAATCGCGATTAGTGGTAATTAGTGTAGTTTAAGGTAAAAATGATATTATAAGAATGTGAAAACACCATGAAACTTGTCCAACACCTATTGGGTGAGTCATGGCCGACCAATAAAAGCCATGGGCCAACTTGGGGACCCCATGGATCCACTTTTGTTGTGAAATGACATAAATTACTTTTTATTTAATGTTAAAGTGAAAATGACACAAACATAATATGTTTTACGAAAACAATTTTTATGTGGGGTTATAAAAGTCCATATTTTGATTATAAATAGTCATTGGAAAGCTAAAAATATTTCCTATATCATAGTACTTTTATTATAATTTTTAGACATTAAATAAATTTAATTATTTATGACATAATAATGATGCAGCGATGACATCATTATTTGACGATTTAAATAAAATAGAAAGATAATGTAAAATATATGAACTACACAGGTCCAAAACCAATTGGATGAGTGGATATCGAACCCTTATCACCTTATCCACGAATTATATCAATGTGGGACCTTTTAAAACCGAAACACATTTTCAAGTAAAGTAATATTTCTTTACATTCCAAAAGTTCCCCTCCTCTCCTCTTATAAAAGGCCCCCACCTCTACCTCATTTCACACACTACTCAAGCCTTTGGCTCGGCCAAACCCTGCCCATTTACTCTCTCCACATCCCTCTCCTCATCCTATAGTATTCCCCTTGGGCAGAATCCTTTCAAAGGAAGCCTTTAGGCTCAAATCAAATGGAGTTACACTTTTAAAGGTAATTCTTTCTCTCATGTTCATTTGTTTTATTTTGCTTCTCCAACCCCCTAAACTCTTTTTATTTACTTATTTTGTAACAAAACCAGTATATTAAATATACAAGGATGTTGTTATAATATTTATTTGAGCTACACTCTCACACAACTACATCAAATGGTTAAAGAACATACTGTTTCCGTGGATGGCGAAATTCTGCCTCCCAAAACAATGATTGTTCAACACTCATTTAACACCTTCAAAGGTGGCCATTATGATGTCACTATTTTTATATATGATATATAATATGTTTATGTTTTACTTATTCTTCTGTTTTTTTTAATTTGGGCATACCTTTATGGTTCCCATTATGGATAAACACGATATCTTCACTTTAGGAAGTGCGGACTACCGCCCCCTAAAAAGTGATTTGATTCGTTAATACCATATGTGGGATGTGTAAAGGATAAAGTTAATGAAATTATATATGTTATTATACTGGAATTATAATATAATCTTATATAATTATGATTCCATTCCAGAAAATATGAAATAGAAATGGAAGTAGCGTTCATGCGTACGTACGGCTTACCGTCTCCATGAACGGTGCATTTCATTTCTTACCTCTAAATGTGATGTAATATTATAAATACATGTATATGCTGAATATATATGATATATATGTTATCCAAAACATTAATATCATTCTGGATATAATGAAACTTTTACCAAATTGACAACATGTAAGTGTAAGCGGTCTATTTTTGACTTAAGAACCAAATACCGACAAAATGAACATTATTAACTTAAATGAGCACATGATGTTCATAAGGTGGTATAAAAGGAATAATGAACTTTAAAAAGGTTCATAAGAAAGTATATATTAATTCAAGTTTATTATTCAGGAGATTAAAGAACGATCGAGTCAAGTCGGACCTGAGGTAAGGGATCCTACACCTCTCTTTCTTTTTAAGTACACACTTTTATGTCATTCCTTTTAAAGCTCATCTTTCATGTTATTGGGATGATCTTTTATATTACTATTACTTTAATTTTTATGTTCATGTGATGAGAGACCATATTCTCTCTCATCAATCCATTTTGGAAGTTTTATGTGGCGCTGTTAGGCTGCCGAGTTTTCGTAAGGGATTTTTCATCTCACTTTTATTCCCGTGAGATTTATGCTACATTTGCCACAAATTCCATTGAGTGGTGTATGTACTGTACATTATTATACTCTTTGTGTAATATAATTTCGTTTATGAGTATTTACATCAATGATCTGTTGTCCTTCTTTCATGGGGTGTATGTTTTGAAAGATACCCAAGTCGGTAAGGGAACCTTTCACCCTCCTTTTTTTTAAAAGACTTCTTTTGTTGGGTCTTTTAATTTAAATATTGTTATGTTGGGATATGTTCTCATATATCCTTATTGATGTAAATTTTATGTCCAAGTGATGAGATACACTTTTTATCTCTCATCAAATCATTTTGATGTGATGCCGTTAGGCTGTCAAGGGAACTTTTTAACCCAATTTCGATTTCTTTGGGTTCAACATGTAGTCATTGAATATGTCATCCATTGAATATGTGTGAATGACCTTTTATTGTTTTACACTTAATATCCACTTATATTGGGTGTATTTATATTTTTCACACATATTATGAGATTGATTTGTCCTTAATTTAAGGATACCTTCTTTATAAGGGATTTCATCACATTTGACATTTCTATTGAGGGTTCATTGTTGTTATGTACCAATTAACTATTATATGGTGTATATACTGTCCTTTGGAGTATTATATCAGGAATAATTTTATTCTCATGATATTATAAAGTTCTGACTAAATGTTATTCCACAATTATTATATTCAAGTGTCTCTAATTTTGGTGAAACCCCTTTTACCAGAATATCGTTTTAAATGTTTTAATTATTTGTTCTTATTAATATCCATGTTTTCAAAATGGTTTTAAGGATTTATTTATATGGATATTAATGGTTTAAAATGTTAAAAGCTTCAAGGTGGTATGGGACACTTTGATTCAAAAATCTCTTTATTAAATGTTTTAAATAGTTTTGGAAATGGTTTCTTTTTTGGATTCATTATTTCAATATCCTAAAATGTTATATTGTGATTGAAATGTGGAAATTTTATGTTTCCATTATTAATGTTTTATGTGATACGATTATGTTATGGTTCTTGGGCATTGTTATGAAGAACGGGTGGTTCCGTGATAAACTAAGGGCGGGTGAGCCCGGTATAGCTCTCCAATGCATTGGGTAACGCGAAGGAGTGAAACGTTAAGGTTTCTCCGAAGAGATTTAGGGAATATACTGTGATGGGTATTCCAAACGTAACCAAGAGGGTTACTCCCTACATAAGAATGTTATGAATGCCTCAAGTTAACTTTATGTCTTATGATTTCTATGATTTATTCATGATTTGATGAGGTAGGTTAAAGTGCCTATGTTTTATGGGTAAATTATGATTTCATTCTTATGTATATATGAACTCGTGTTTCCTTTCCATATTTTTATATCCCTTACTGAGCATTTTATGCTCATCCCAAGTTTTTGAAATGTTTTTCAGGTCAAGGGAAAGGTACATGATAAGATGATAGAGTCAAGGATGTGTTAAGAAAGAATCCATGTTTTATTTTCAATATGTTTCTGTTGATGGGAAGAATGAATACTATCTTTTATGTAACCACTTTTTTTAAATGTGGAATGTAATGCAAGTTTAATGATCTAATTCTTTAAAACTCTAAACCTGAAAAGATCCTCAATGTGTAATCTTGTAATAACTCAAGATTAGTAAGGTTTATGGCTGGGGCCATATAGCACTCTTGGAAAGTTTTAAAAGGTTACCGTATTATAAATTATATTGGTATTTTAAAGGTCCCAAAATTATATATTTCTAGGATAAGTTGATAAGAGTTATAAATGCACCCATCCAATAGGTTTTTTACATGTTTAGGCCTTAGATTTTACAATATCTTTTCAATTTATTCAAATAATTAAATAATGAGGTAATCATTGTGTCATCATGGTGTCCTAAATAAATTAATTTATTTAATGTCTACAAATTAAAAAAAAATATCATGATTTAGGAAATATTTTTATCTTTATAATAAATATTTATAGTAAAAAATATGATATGAATAACCCCATTTAAAAATGGTTTTAGTAAAACAACTCATGTTTGTCACATTTTTATTTTAACATTAAATAAAAAGTTATTTATGTCATTTTCCTACCGAAGTGGATCCATGGGGACCTCAAGTTGACTCATGGATTGTCTTGGTCGGCCGTGACACATCCATTGATGGTAGTACATGTGTCTCGGTCATTTAATATTATTAAAACATTATTTTACCTTAAATTACACTAATAACCTTTAATCACGACTAATTAAACTTAAAAGTTACTATTCATCAAAAAAAATTAATCACATTGAACAACATTTTACTTATTAATGAAAAACATGTATGTCATAATTTTGAAAATAAAATCACAGAAGTGGCAAATTTTCATTTAAATGAAAAAAAAGTTTCTTTAACTAACACTTAGTGGTTTCACTATTCATCTAAAATTGAAGTTTTTCAGAAAAATACCAAAAATTTACCCTAAGATATATTTGATATTATGAATTCAAAAATGATGTATATTTTACAAAATTCAAAATATATAATTTGCATTAATTAATTTAATAATTAATTCCCACTGTCAAAACAAGAAGAGTGTTTTTATGAAACAATATCTATATAAAGATTGACACTAGTTTAAGTACAATTTCAAAGTAAAATTAATTCTCATGACCACTATTAGATTAAATGGTAAAAATATATTCTAATTTATCTTTTAAAAAATCAAATTATAATCTAATCATATAAATAAATTAGATTAAAAATATTTTTTGAATTAAAATACAATGTTTTTCACTATTCATTAAAATATTAACTTTATCGGAAATATACAAAAAAATTTCACAAGAAAAATTTTGATGTACTGATTATAAATAAGAATTTTATTTTTTCAAATATAACAGCTAAAATTTTCAAAAAGTGGATTTAAAAGAGGTTCTCCATCAAAAGTCGGTTAATCGACCTTTTAAAGAATATTAGAATGTTTACGCTTAAAATTGGATTCATTCGCATTTTTTGTTCTTTAACATTTATTGTAAAAAATAAAAATAATTGAAAAACATATATAATCATTTTGTAGTTAGTTATGTTCATTCCCGCCATTACAACGGCTAGGCGTTAACTACCATTTAAAATAATATTATTTTATTATTAGAGTGCAGCATAAGATTCCCAAGAAACTCATTATAGCGTATTGGGTACGCCATCGAGCATAGAGTCCCCTTTAATGTAATATTAATATTTTATTCAAATATATGGATAAATGTGAAAATGTCATATTCATTATTTACCTGGGGTTTTACATAATGTGTGGTTTGTTATGTTGTGTTGGGGATGGTTTTCAATGGTAGATTCCCCAGTTAGTTATAAAATGAATTAAATTTATCCTATCAATTAATTAATACCGTGTGGTAAAATAAAAAGGGGTTAGGAATGTGCATTATTTTCCCTGTTTGTGTGGTTTTGTATACAGGGGTAGTAGAAAATGTGGTTCTGTGTGGGATCATTGTTCGTTTGATACCCATAGGCTGGTTTGAGTGTTTTCTTACCGATATTTATAAATTGCAGTTTCTTGTTATTTCTATATGCCACCAATACTTCGTGAGAACTATTTTTTGGACACCCCTATTTCTTGGGGGAGGGTGTCTTTCCTGAATACCTGGTGGGAAGATGAATGGATGGTTACTAACAATATTCCTTGCACCCATTTTTGAGTTCTTACTACTTTTGCATACCTTGGAAAGGTGTAATGTCATGAGGATTACCAAAGTCTGAGATACTTCTGGTAGGTTTTTTATGAATGATTTGCCTAGGTGATTGGGGATTGGAATTTTTTTTCCGAAGTGTCTTTGGGATAAGACCATTGTGTCATTATGAAATATGTATGGTTGTTGTGGATGAGGTGTTTTTGGGTGAGATACATGTTGTGGTTGTGGCAAGGTGTCATATGGTAGGATTTGTGAGTGGGTTGAGTCCCAGGTGTGTCTGGGCAGGTTGTGGTAGTGGGAATACATTTTTTATGAGTGGTAACATCCAGACATGAGAAATTATTAATGGGACATCAACTAGTGGGAATGTTGTGTGGGGTACCCAAATCATCGATGTTCGTATATTTATTATCTTAATTGACAATCATTATTAGGGGAGTGTCCCTCGGTGAGGCAGGTCAAGATATATTTCCTTATTAGTTGATGTTGGTTTCATCTATTTTCACAGGGGAGTTAGTATGCTTCTCCCACTTATGAACAACTGACATTGGTTTCCCCACTGAGTATACATGCATGCTCACCATATGATATAATTCTATATTCTGTTTTCCAAAAGGACATTTAGGAACATGCTAGAATTTAATAGCTCAAGAGTTGAGATAAATTTTTAGGTGATACTTATTCCCTTTCAATTTGTACTTTATTTGGTTCTCTGGATGTATTTTTGGCTGTGTTTACATTTAAATAATGCATTGGATGGATTTGGATTCCTTTATATACTATTTTGGTGTTTTTTAAGATATTTATTGTCTTATCACTTAATCTGATTTTCATTAAAAAAAACTGTAATTCTGTCAATTTATTGTGTGATTCTATACCATTGGAACGAGTCTCCACTACAGGTATATTGAGTTTGGGACTCGAGGGTCATTATCTCTCATTAATATTGTATAAGGAAGGGCATGTTACATTTTTATCACTTCCCTCATATTGAAGAAGGCAGTACATTAATTGTTTTCCCAAGATACAACTAAAGGTATTATGGATGAAATAAAAAAATGTTCTAGTTATGAAGGAATAAACGGTAGTTGATGTAAATGTTTTATGATCCAATTTTTTTATGATCCCATCTATTTAATGAAATTGAAAAAATAAAGTTCTATCATGGTTCTATAATGTTATTTAATAGATATTCATCTAAAAATGGAAATATAATGTATTAAATGTGTGGTTTATTATAGTTGTTCACATAGAATGGTTTAATTAACCGTTAAAAACTAGAAAGATAAAATCTTATTTTGAACACAACTGATAATCCAATATATAGCTTAAAATCATTGTATTTTGGTAAAAATCTGGAATATTCTCTGGATAAATCTATTTCTTCATTGAATGATATTTTAGAAGTAATTTCACTTAACTGTGTAGTTTTTCCTGTATTTTTATAACTTCACATAGTAATATTTCCATATTTTTATATAATAGATTGTACTAGGAGTATTTTTATTCATAGTGAATGTTATGGTAAATCTAATGAACTTCCTCATGATAAACTAAATAAAATGGGTTGAATAAATAAAGACAATGTTATTATTCCTAAAAAGAAACATCATAATATAATCAATAGAATTAATTTTGGAGAGTTTATTGACACATATAAAAGGTGAAAATGGGATTCTATAATGACTATAGAGGAAAGAGAGATCAATTTTCATTATTTAAAGAGTCTGTGAATAGGAATCAAGGGATATTATATAAAAGAATTGGGTGATTGTTTGTGTGTGAAATGGAATGAGGAAAACTGTTAATTTTAATGTATAAGTGAAAGGATTGGTTAATTAAATTAATGAGAATAATGGTATTAATAAGGAAACATTGACAATTAATTGTTTTCAATATAAAATATATAGTAATTTGGAAAATAAATTCCCAGGGGGGGAATCTCCGGAAGATAATAAGAATTATTTTTTTGAGTAATAGATATATTACTGATTATTTAAAGATTACAAATGACATATTAGATTAATATTCAATAAGGAATAAAAAAACATGACTACTGGTTTAAGAAGGTAGTTAAATGACTGAGTATATATGTATTTTAATTCAATAATAATAATTTAGATGTACATTAATGGTATTGTGGAATGATGATTCATCTAAGGATTTTTCCCATATTGTTTTTACATTATGATTTTAAATAATTTTTTATATTGTACTGGTAATAATTAAATTTGATTGTGGTGGTAAGGTGATATTTTGGGAGAGAACATGACTAAGGGAACGATAATAATTAATATGTGAATGATGTGATACAGTGATATTTTATTGTAATATAAAATCCGATTGTACGAATACACTATGAAATGATTAGTAAGTTAATTATAAATACATTTATGATATAATTTATTGGGTTTATTTAATTATTAGATTTATGGTATGAGGAATGAGTTAATTTTTTATAGCATGCATGTTTTCACTATAGTATTATGATATTTCAGGTTGTGACTATTTTTAAAGAGAATTCATGATAATGGTCTTCATATTCTTGGGTGTGATAATCAAGGTATATGTAAAAGTTTTCCGGGGGAAATAAAATGTTGATTTTAGGAATATAGTGACATGATTTTGAATGTTTTTTATTTTAATCTTTTAAAAGGTTCATAACGGTAAACATTTTTTAAAAATTTATGTTGAATTTTGGAAGAGAATTATATATTATTGTATTAACACACAATATGAATATTTATTCATATTTTATAACATGTTCAATCCATTTTTATGATTATAAATAGATACATAAATGGTAAATTATCATTAAATTATTTTTTTAATGACCCACTAGTTCATCTGAAATTACAATTTCATCCTCATATCTTGGATTATGAGATAATGATAAAATTGATAATAGTACAACCAAAGGTTGATATTATACATATGAAATGAAATTATGTCTGTATATATCCTAAAATCAGATTGAAATATATTTTTAATACCATTATAATTATTTCAAATGATACCAATGAACTTTTTCATATATATTAGTTTTATTTGATTTGGTCATTAACATTATCTTGACCAAGTTATCAACCGCTCTATTTTATTTCTTGGGGATTATTTTTCACTTATAAATTCTTGTTTAAATTTGACATTAATTTCTTCCATATGTGGTAACATAATTCTGTTTTACCCCATTTAACCGTTGTGTTCTAATATTATATTTTTATGTGATGTTTTACTATTTAGTTTTATGATGAGCGTATATATGAATTAATTATCAAATATATCGTTGATAGTTGAGGTAAATTATGCATCGATGATCATTATAGGGGCTGTAGAATATGACCCTCCATGATTTTTATTAAATACCTAGTTGAATAATTTGATATCATATATACCTTGTGTTTCATACAAAATAATGTTTAGAAGATCCTAGAAATAATATATATCGATTATAACATTTTCATTAAATTTTTGGAAAATTATATGAATAAATAAATTATGAAATAAATATAATTTTATAGCTAAATTTGAATGCATTGGTATGTCAGTAGAAAATTACAAAACAATTCTTAGTAATGCCACTTTATTCATCGAAAACATGTTATTTTCAAAATGTTTTTTATTAGTGAATATTAATTTCTAGAAGTTATAGAAGATTTATTTGAAATTTTAATTTAATTTTTTAATTTCTCAATTAAAAATATGTTACAGTTATTTTTTTTATTTTCAGAAAAAAATTTCTATAAAATAGTTGAAATACTGATTTTAATTAATAACATGATTTCATTATAAAGTAGTTACAAGAAATTTTTTTTGTTATGGATTAGTTTGAAATATTAATTTAATTTTGTTATTGAAAATAATAAAATTTTATTAATTTAAAAGGATTTTATATATTTACTTATTATAAAATCATTTTATTTTTAGAAATTTCATTTTTCTAAAAATCACTTTTCATGGTTTTTTATGGTATTATATTATACAAACTTTTGAAACTATTCTGTATTGAAATTCTAAAAATCGATACCATATATTTATTAATAAGGATCAAATTAAGTATGTATTTCCCTGTATTTTTTATCTAGTATGAATAGTAAACGTGGTAAATTTTGATATGATAGTAATGGTTAAATTGAGAAATTTAGGTTTATAATAATATTAAATGGACTAAAAAATGACACTAACACATGAAAAATAATTATCGTATTAATTTAAATCGGCTAATAAAACTTAAGTATCAAAATTTTGTTTTTATTGGTCATATTTCATTGAGAATAACTAATATATAATTTAAATCAAAATATTTCACAAAATGATACATTATTTGTCTAATATAACTATTACTTATGCACCTTTGGAAAAATAGAGGTTATGAAAGATAAAAGATTCTATTTTTAAATTAATTACTTATTTTCATTATAGAAATTTATTTAAGAACTTTTTGTGGATCTTAGATGATATTGTTATGTTTATTATATTTTATATAACAAAAATTCCAAGATGTCACATTCATGTTTTAAATGCTAAATTAGTTTTAATAAGGAATTATCCATATTATATAATATACTAAAAATGTTATTATGAAACGAAAAAATATTTATCTAAATATTCTTGATTTATTTTATATTTTTATTTGTTACATAATTACCCTAAATAATTAGAAAAAAATGACGAGTTAATTAATCAAGTAATGTAAATAACGTATATGTTATTTTTAAAATACTAAAATAAATATGATTGGAAATAACCATGGTATTACACATGTTTTATAAAATAATATGACATATTACATGTGTAATAATTAATTTTCTATATTCTATTGTTTTATTGATTTTACTAAATTCTATATTATTAATAGTGTAAATATTGACACAAGTGTTATTTTATCAATATAATATTTTATAATATTAATTAAAAATAATAAAATTTCATTAAAAAAAATCTGACTATATTGTCCAAAATTAATAAATTTACCCTTTATGTTCTAATTTACATCCCATAAGTCAAAATTATATCCTTTTTATTTGGATAATTTTTTAACATAGATAATTTAAAAATTTATTAACTAAGGGTTAATCAATGTTTTAAGGTTTTAAAAATTACCAAAACTTGTCCAAAATATATTTATTTATGATATGACTATCTTATCATATCTAATATTATAATCCTTATTAATTTTATGGATTTTTTATTAAAATTCTATTTATTTCATCTTTAACTTTTGATATGATCTAAACATTACCCTCACCTCATTTACAAAGAAGAAACCTCATCCATCACTTCTTCACAAAACATGGATTATTGTATATATGCCGTACTCCATAAATTTCCCTTATAAAGATCCATAGTCACCTTTTAAAAGTTATGGTCTTCTCAAAACACCAATCCTATATCCCGATATAGCATATCCAAATAAAAAATTTCTATGTAGAGGTTTTCATAAAAACTGATCACTTTAATTGTCAACTATTGAATAATTTCTCTAAATCTATGAGGTTTAATAAAAATATGAAATTCATTATCCTAGATATTATAAAATTTTATTATTATTATAAAACTATAATACATCATATTACTGATAAAATAATAAGTAAAAGTATTGTTCATGCGTACGTAGGACTTACCATCCCCACATATATATTCAATTCAAATTTATCACTATATTTTTTGGATGGTAATATTGATGGATTTATTGAATATATATGATTTATATGATATAATGTTTTTCAACATATTATTTATTTTTTACCATTTTTTTATTTTTTAAATTGAAAAATAAAAACCTCATACTTGCGTTCAAACGACCTACGATCTCCGTCAACTGTACAATTCATTTCTCTATCTAAGCATTTTTTAATGATTATAAATAATAATATAATTAATGAATATAATGTTTATACCAAGATTATAATTCTGAAAATTATATTACCATGATCATTTTATATGTACGAGGGGTTACAAAACAAAAACATTCTTTGAAAATCATGTAATTATCAAAGAGAATAAAGATTTTAATTATCCATCCAATTCCCATTTTTTATTTTTCAAAATAATACACTTTTTGGGTCAGTGGTAACCCCACAAATGGAGAATAAAAATATTCACCATAAATTGGAAAATAAATTCTTTTCAGTTGGTCAAAATCATAAAAAGATATCCTCAGTGAAATTAATTCATCATTTGGATGAGATTTGTAAATATCATAATTAAAAATTCTCATACTAACAGAATTAAATGTGTGGAATCAACATTCACGTCATGAATTCTTAGTATCCACTCTAAGATAATTCTTTCTCATAATGAATTCTTATCATGAGTTTGTAACAAATTTCACATCATTAATGTTGTTTTCATATACTAAATTATTTTTTTCATGTTTCATTTCCCAATATCACTAAAATCACCATTTTCATTCCATGAAGACATGATTTGAATCATTCATTTCGTGGATTATTCTTTCACAAAAATGATCATGAAATTTCTAGATTCCACATTTTATTTCATATTTGGTGTTTCGATGACAATTCATTTGACTTCAGGTTTCTACGTGTTGTTGTTAAAGATCATAAATTATATATCATTTCCAATTCAATGTTCTTCTTCAAATCATGAAAATAAAATAGATTATATGCTGAAAAATAGTAAAATTATCCAAAAAAATATCAATTTATCTTATAAAAAATGTTTTAATTGAATCAACCAATCAATTTTTATCTATCTCTTCACTCTTGCAATATAATTCCCTTTTTATTCCTTATTATATTCTTATAATCAGGTAAATATTACATCATTATTTTTAAAATGGGAATTCCATTTTCTTGATGCAGTGTCATCTTCTTGAAATTATAATATAATATCCTAGATATGGTATGTATTCCTTCAAACCTCGAGCTCTAAATATTAATATACTCGTATAAATTAGTCTAAATAAACATTCCATAAATAAACATCTTAAAATTTAAACAAAACAATTCTTTATCCTAGTATTTTCTACATTTTTTGTCCCCATTATTGAATTTTCAAATAATTACATTTTAAAAAACACATTAATTTAGTAGTGATCTTATAAATTAAATAACATTAAATTTTCATTGAAATGTAGATTATTATTCATTTATTTTATATCAATATATGTAACAAACCTCACAAATATAATAGAATTTACTTTGTCACTTCCATGATCCCAAGAAACATATACATGATCATTAATAACATTATTATTCTTATGATGTTCTTATTTATTTTTTATATAATCAGACATGTGACTTCTCATATTGATCTTATCCAAAAGAAATATATTACATATCAAAAAAATATTAAAAAAATATGATATTTCACGTAAAAAATTATTATGTACCATTTTCTGTCTTTAAAATTTAATGAAAACATTTTAAATTCCTAAAATATATTACACAATATTGAATTGTATTTCATTTCCGATATTTTAGTATAATCCTGTAGATAAAAACTTTTTATACAATGGGATGTATTATATACTAGTAAGGAATAATTACATACCATTTTCAAAATACATTATATATAATGATACAGTAGAAAATTCTTACGCATCATCCAAATAACAATATGTATCTTCATGATCTTAAATTCATTTCCAAAACATTCATATAAATTATATTTTGAATTCCATTTTCAATTTCACAACCAATTCAGAATTCTATAAGTTGTTTAAATCAGTAAAGAATATCTCAAATCCTTAATTGGGTATCTCCCTTTAGTAAAATTCATCTCAAAATAAATTTAATGACATTTTGAATTTATCAAATTTTATAATAGATCATCAAGACAACTCGTTAATAATATTTTCTAATATAATAAAAATTCATTAATTATTGTAATTAAATTTCACTAATTATGAAATTTTATCACAGATCTTCGCCATATCTCTTTAATAACCCAATATAATACATTTATAAATCAGTAATTATACTAATTATATTTCACTAACTCATTAATTCCATCTTAAATATTCATCCATTTCCCATAATTTATAGTGATTTTTTAATTTCTTATAATCAAAGAACCTACATTTTAATAAATTTTAGAATTATCATATAGTTATCCCAGAGATATTCTATATTAAATGAAATATTATTTAATGCTATTTTTACGTGGATGGATTATCAAAAACATAATATAGCCAAATTATTCTCAAACACATCTTACTAGTCAACCTAATCATGATCCATTTATAGATAATTAATTCATTTTCTATTATGACTATTCAATAAATATCAAATAATTCTATATCATTAGTCATCATGTGTATTGAATTTAATCCTTAAATTTCATTATTCGTGAACTCCAATAATCAATCAGACATCCATATGAGAAAGAAAGTCATAAAAATCAATATCTTTATTTCCAATATGTGAAATAATTTCAATCATAACAAAAAATTGGATACAATTATTAATATAACTCAAAAGAATTTAGTATATATATCATGATTTCCAATGATATTTCATGTACCAATTTCAATGAAATTCATCATCAATCATGAGGTTCCTCAATCTCTTTATTCATTGTTTTATTCTTCATCACCCAAGAATATTGATGAAATGTTACAGAATGGTAGAAAAAATATAATCATCATAGTCTATCTGTATATTCAAGGTATATTTTTTATAGGTGATATATGATTTCTATTATTCATTAATTATGATGAAACTCGAAATTAATCTTTATAGTAGTTTTTGAAAAACATCATCCTCAGCAATAAAAAATATTTTCATTGTTTTTGGATGTGTTATATATCAATATTTTTAATTTTATACTTATTTCATAGACCAAAATTTTTATAAGGAATCAAATTGTCAATAAATTATCATTGAGGTCTTGTAATCCCTTATAATATATAATTAATTTGTAAATAAAAATTTTATATTGATACATTTTACATTATTGGGTTATAACTATTTTATACATAATCAATTTATAATTATACCTTGATAAGCATATCATTATTTTAAATCTATTCCATAATCTAAAAATTACGTCTCACAAACCCAAGATTAGTGTCATTAGTGACTTTTTATACTAGTTATATGGGAAATTGTTTATAGATCATGTGATCATTTATCCAAAATTTAACCACAATATCCACCCTTCTAGGCTTATCTTATGTTCAAGTTATATTTCCAAAAAATTATTTGGAATAGTAAAAATGAATGAGAATTGAATCATACTATGTTAAAACATATGAGATAATAATCATTGATATAAAGTAGGAAAAATAGTTTCATATATTAAAATAAATATATATAGGAAAATCATACCCAACAAATAAATGTTCATATATCCTATGTCATTTCATAAGGATTAGTGTAACATAAGAAATCATTGAAATGTGTACGGAAAAATTAGTTAATGAATATGTTCCACGAGTGCGTAAAATATGAGTCACAATATTGAAAAAGTTGTAGGATTAACTATGAGAAACAAATATATCTTTTTGAATATTAATTTCCAAAATTCTATCTATATTGAGTCTGGTGATCATAACATAACCACAATTATATACAATTATATACTTTTTAATATATCATTCCAAAAATTATATCCAAAAAAATTCCTTTTTGAGAAAAAGAAAATTAAAATTATATGCACTCAAGAATTTTTTATTATAGATAACATGCAGTAACACCCACACACAACCTTTTGAGTAATGATTAACCACGATTATACCTATGTACATCATTGTGAAAATAAATAATCCAAAATTATATGCACACACAAAATCATTATATAATTTTATATACCATTACTAGTGAATTGGTTGTAAATATAGGACCACACATGTCAATAATCCATACATATGAATGCCCCATAAACTAAATGATTAATTTAATCATAATAACCCCCTTGAATGGATATTGGGCTTCACAACTATTGCTAATGGTATAAAAAATATTGTCCTTATGAATTTAAATGGATTATACCGAAAAAAATTAATCTCTCAAAAAGAGTATTTCGTTAAACATTAGGATTCTAGTTCATGAAAAATATCTTCAATGTAATTAATGACTTTATATAAAAATACTAAACTAAATGTTAAACCATTGAATATTTTTTTGAAAATACTCTTAATATTTTCATAATTGAAAAATAATGGGTCATTTGAGTAGTTAAGAAGAATTCAAAACAAGAAATTTTTAGAATAATTTTTTTTGGAATGTAATATAAATAATGAATCCTTTAATGAGTCATAATGGTTAAAATAAGGATACATTAATGTTTTTAATTACATTTACTTTTAAAATAATCATTATAAAATCAATTTATCAAATAGAAACAATGTTTCTGAATATGTGACATGAAAACTGTAGAAATCTATTAATTTTAAAAATAATACTCAATTAAGGACCACTGAAAAATTCTTAATGGGTATGATATAGAAATTTTTGTTGTAATATGGGACCTTTTATTATAATAGGATGTAATACCATGTAAATATTTTTAAAATTATTTCATTAAAACCCACACTATAAATAGGGAGAAAAATATTCATATTAAATTAGGGGAAGGTAAATATGAATGGAACATTATAAAATATATAACAATCTCTCCAAATAAAAATGATATCATTTTTTGGAAGGGTTCTAACAAAAATAATGAAAACCTCCTTTAAGGTATAATGGAATTATTCTCAACATCATAAATGTATTGTAGAATATATTATTTAATAAAAATACAGTTAATTAAAATGAGATTCTCCCAAGTGAGAAATAAATTACAATAAAATAATCTTAAATAGTGGAATAAAATAAAATTTATTTAAATGTGCAATATGAATCATTATAACTCTATAAATTGCGATTATTTAGTATAAACCCCAAAAATATTAGTATTCATTGAATTGAAAACCATTTAAGGGGAGGATATGATATGGATCTTATATTACAATTAATAAAATTAATATATTAAAATACATTATTTAGGAATTAATCACTATAAATTAAATAAATCATGATTCTTAATAGGATAAATGTCATCATAAATTAAATTTGAGGTCTCCTGACATTGTTTACCTACTTAGTCAAATGCAATCTACGGTCATTGATAATATTGTTCTTCTATGGAATTATCTTTTTTAATTTAATTACATGATGTATATGATTGATGGTAGATTACTAAAAACATTATGATATGCTATAGATTAATGAAATTGGATAGAGTTCATGTGAATTTTGATATATAGGCGTGTCTTTATCTTGGGGGAAGTCGGATGAATTTATTGGTGAAAATTAGTAAAACAATTTTGGAAATAATAATAAGAAAAGGGAATTAAAGAAATTGTAAAAAAAATCTAGTACATGGTTTCAGAAATTATTTAACTACATTTTTACAGGATATATATGATTTCATCTTAAAGGATAGAACAATATATTATTATTTGGAAAACTAATATATAGATATTTAATAACATTAAATTTAAAACATTAAATATTAATTATATTTATTGAGATAAATTTATTATTCCTCTATAATATCTCATAAATCATTCGTAGATATCTTTTTGATATCCTGGGGAAATAAAATCCGAATAATGGTTGAGTATAATTGCTCAGTAAGGGAATGAATAGAATATAATTCATTATAACATAAATAAACCATGATTTATGTAAAATAGATAAATAATTATCAAATAATCAATATAAATAATATCATAAGAGTTTAATATTTCTATTGATGACATCTAGACATAAATAATCACATGAATTAAAATAACAAGTTCCATATTGATAGAATGGGCATTGCTAAAGTTCATAATATTATATTCAAACATTAATGCCTACAAATCAAATATAAATAGGTAATGCTTGTGGAAAATACCCCAACAAGTTTTTCTCTTCAAAACTAATGATGAATTGAGGGGTTATATTTGTCCTCACCCACCACATACTATATTCAATGCATTTATCATATAATAATAGTGAATATCAATTAAATATGATATCATTATAAAAAAAATTAATTTAAAAATAAGATGATGAAAAGTTAATATTTTTATAGTTAATATCTTGATCAACATGATAATAATCATTACAGAGTAAATTAGAGGATAATATCATCTATGTATATCCCTAGTAAAGCATCAGATTCATAAAAACATCATTTCAAACATTTGTGTACTTGATGTGAAGAATTTAAAACGAATAAATTTAATATAAAAATTTAACTAGAGAAAAATGACTTAAGGGTTTTTACATATAGATTATATAATTTAACCATTGAAAATTTGAACCACATATTTTTATTAAAATTTTTTATTTTAACATAAAAGACCTACTAATCTTATAAATTTCGTGTCTTAACACCCCAAAAAAGAAACACCATAAAAAATCAAATTCTATGAATATAATGTGTATCATAATATAAAATATCAAAGTTAGTGTATCTAAAACCCTCTATGGAAACAAGTGAAAAATATAGAATATATCTAACTAAAACAAATGTGAAATGAGAGACCATTAACTCAGGACCAACATGATTTGATTGTTATTTTAATTAATGTATAAAAATTTAAATTTATTATAATTAAATATTAGAATCATATTCATACCTATAATAAAATTACTGTTTGACTAATTATGTTTTAACCTCGAATAATTAACAATATTTAATTATCATTATCATTTACATTGTTAATTTCTTCATTTTTCATATAGTTTTTGATTTGGAAATTAGAGTCCTTCATTTTGACCACGGTTCCTTCATATCCAAAATTAAAATCATCATATATATATTATATGTATTAAATATATATATTCATTATAACTCTATTTATTACTAAACATAAATGGAAGAGATAGAACAATAAATTACACTATTAATGGTGAAAATAGTTTCTATGTAGGAAAGAATGATATTTTATTTTTAAATTGAAAATAAAAAATGAATACTATAGATATTTTATCATTCCCCATTAATAATTATATCATAAATTTATTATATATTTTATAAATATGTTATTATATCTAATAATGTGAATAAATGATGGATAAAAAATATTCACATAGAAGAAGTACTAAACACATATATACAAGTGGCACATTAATTTCCAATTTGATAGAAAGCAATCATTGGGAATCCATTTAGAAAGTCTATTTTATTGTCATCAAACATACACATAATAATACATATTTGAAGTATGACTTCATTGAGATGTTGTATCTCCTCCTATAAAAATTTTTAAACTAATAATCCTAATATATAATAAGAATTTTCACTATTACATTGTTCTAAAATAAATAGTCCATCCCAATATGATACATTATTGTCAAAAAATAGAGCATAATGAAATTTTATCTATGAGACTCATTTAATAATTCTTTTTAACTATATTCATACAGGGAACACAATTCTTATAAATCTCAATATATCATCGTCATAGATGAAGTCTACTGATATCTCATTTATCAAAAATATGAGTTTTATTAAAATATTAATTCTCTATTTATGTGAAAATTTTATTTTCAATTATAATGGTTGTTTGGATATCACTTAGAATTTATTTTTTATTTCCTCTTACATAATGATTCCCATATCCTACATTACTACATACATTAATATAAAATAAATATTGATACAACTTTTAGTGAAAACACCATGATATTTTTTATGTAGGGAATCAACCAACTTATTTTCTTTTCCAATGATGTAGTATATTGTGAAATCTTATTCCATGAAAATTAAAAACAACAAAATTTTCCACATGTCTATGTCATTATATTAGAAAATGTATTAACATCTTTTTTTATCTTTATATATTTCAAATAATTCATTATAGTGGTGATGCCATCATATTATTGTGAAAAATATTTTGTCTACCAACTCAAGATCATGGTTTGGATAATTCTGTTAATGTATTTTTACCTTCTATAATGCATATGAATCAACTCTATCATCCAGTATATGTAAAAGTACAAGTGCCTTCTTTGATGATTCACTATATACAATAAATTTTTCCCTTACTAATGTAAATGAAAATTTTATTGGCTTTCACAATAATATATTTAATTTTTGTGAATCAAATATGTACAATAATTTATATTACAATAAGGAAATATTTTCAAAATTTTATAATTCCAATATTAGGAAAATGTATTTAGCTATGAGAGATCTGGAACACAAATTAAAAATTTATTTGTTGGATCGGGTGCCCAGTTTAGGAGACAGTCGAGTTCTTTTAATAAAAATTTATATCAAGGAAACCATTTAGTATTTAATATTCTTATAGGTAGTATAGATTTTTTTTAATCATCATTACTGGGATGAACAGTGTGTGGAATATCTAAGATACCATTCTTCCTAATAAATATCATGTTTATATGGGATTAATAATGTTGATTCTTTAATAAAAAAAATTGAGTGTCATTTCTGGGTTATTATATTCAATGACTTCATAAGGATCCAAATTTTAAGGGAATGATTTTAATATGGGTTATACCTTGATGTTTTTTTGTTTAATGTAAAGGAATGATATGTGTATGGCATGATTCTTTAGCTTAAAAAACTATGGGACAACAATTTGGTATCATTCACAATTAGTTATGGTTCTGTGGAATGATAGAAACATGGTAATTAGACAATAAAACCATATCTAAATTATTTCTTATAACATAAGGCTCTATTATTTGGATTCCAATATTATTTTGTTTTTATTATTTCTTCTATTTAATTTGGTAATAATCATTGTCAAACTGATTATGTGTTTATTTTTTTCGAGTAACTATTGGTTAAAGATTTCGTTGTGGTCTGGTTTATGATTATTTTGTGAGATATTTTTTTTAATGTTAAAGGTGTATTTAATAAAAAATTATTTTGTTTGAATTTATACACTAGAGTACAATTTTAATAATTGGATTTATTTTTTTTAAATATTTTTGGAGATTGTCGATTTCATTATTAAATATATTGGAATTTTTTTTACAAATAAATTGATATTTTTGAAAAAATAAGTAAATGTGTAATGACATTTTAAATGGCAAATTATTACAATAGTTTTGTGTGAATGTTTATTTGAAGTATAATTAAATTATTTTAAATCCCGATTTTATAGTTGTTATGGTTTTCATAGAATATGGGAGTTAAAACAAATAATGATTTTGGAAATAAAAATGGATGTACATTAATATGAGTATGAATATTATTAATTTTTTTAAGATTAATGATGAAAATCATAATATTCATGGTATTAAAAATTTTGTATTTGTGAAATCCTGAGATAATATAAAATATTTCATGGTTTTTTTTATTTTATGAGATGAAAATTAAAATAATAATGGTTGTTTTGAAAATTTAATACTAAGAGTATAGTTTTTGTGAGAATGTTTTATATATTTTCATAACTGAATTATAAAATGGGAGTTTATTTGGTTAATGATTGAGTTTGTGTTATTTGATTTGTGAAATTTTGACTGTTATAGTTTTTTTTAATGTTATTTAGAATATTACACCAATAAAATCATTGATTAAAATTGGGATGTCCATTTTTCAAGTTGATCATAATGTTAAATACTCTAATAATTTAGTAATTGTGAATTTTCATGTTAAATATAAAACATTTCATTGTCCTGTGGAAGATTCAAACTCTTCCTACTCATTATACACCACTGGGGACTTCCAAAAGTATTGCATAACTTTCCTAGATCATGGGTTAGTTATGGTTTGAGAATGTAGAGTTGTATCATTATAATAGAATTAATAGTGGGTTAAGGCCTGGTTGGAATTTAATGTTGTTCAGAGATAGTCTATTTAGATGAAGAATAAGATATACCACTTTTTTAGTGCATAGATCATGGATATTGTTATTCATCATCTAAAAATTCCCTTGGGGCATGTCTTTGATGGATCAATTTTTTCCATCATCATTGGTTTTCTATTTTAATTTACCGAAAATGGAATTCACCAAGAAAATATATATTTTTGAAATATTGTTTATTTTGTATCAGTTATATTTTAGATTTTGGATATTTGTTAGGTTTTTTCTTTAGGCGGTGATGAGATGTGGATTTAGGTGTTTATCATAGATTGGTAGTAACCACATGGATATGTGGTTAGACATTGACTATTTTAGGGTTATTTTATTTTTATAGTTAACATGGGATATCATCGTTTCCATTCACGGGTAACTAATACCCCTATATAACTTGAAATGTTAAACATTTTTTATTATAGTGTTCTACATATTTGATTCGTCATGGGATTGTATTCTAGGTTGGAGGACTATGTTTTCTAGTTGGGTGTAGTTATCTAATTTCTACATCCAGTTATTTTTTATATTGAGAATTATAGTTCAGTTATTCATTAATTCATGTCACTGATTATGGTGTTAGTTCATGTCACATGGGAATGTAGTCATTTTGGGTTGTCTTTTTCTGAAGGAGGTTAAGATTTATTAATTTGTTGAGTTGTAATTTTATATATTATTACTGTAATTTTTCTCGTTAGTGATGTTTTTATTTGAGGGTTTATTCTCTCCATTGTTTCACAGTCATATATTAATTACAAATTATGGTGTGGTATATTTTAGGTCACACTCTCTTTCGGGTGTTGTATAAGGTAAACGTAGATGAGATGTGATTGGGGAAATTTGGGAATTTTTATGGATTTGATCCTATATATTAGAAAAATTTACTATGTTTTAAATATTTGTTATTTAGAAACATTCTAGTGGGATACCTACCATCCAAATTCATTATTTGGGTTTAAATGGCAGTCTAATTTATCAATCATTGAGCATTTATGAATGATTTTATAGGGGTAAAATGTATAATGATAGGGAGTACTATCAAATCCTAATGTCACTATAGATTATTTTTATTTATAAAATTTATTTTATATTATATTTATGGTGTTATAATTTTTATATTGAGTTTGGGGTCTTTCACTTCGTCATTTGGGAAGTTCAAATGTAATTTTAATTATGTATGTCATAACATATACTTGTAAACGATATGAGTCATTGTTAGATGATAGTACATTGACTATTTATATGATATATAAGTGATACAATGAACATGGGATACCGTCATTCAGTGGTGTTTATTGTAGGATTTTTTTGTGATTCTATAGTCACAAACCACATGACTTCCCTTAAGACCTTATGTGTTGACCATAATTTAAGAAGACTCCATTAGGGAAATTCTATGGTTTTTTCCAACTCTGTTATTATATATATAACCATTTATTTTTCCTATGTATATCATTTCACAAGTGATGTAGCACCTTGTTGTTTTATTTATCACTCATTTATTTAGGTTGTTTCCATAAAATTATTTTTATTTTCTTCAGAAATGTGTATTAATAAGGTTATGTTAATGTTGAATTTAAATTATTCTTTAATTAATGTGGCTTTAGTAGGGGGATTTTGTTTAAATTTTCTATTTCCATTTAAAAGAAAGGAAATGAATTTGTTAGTTTTAATAAAACATGTAATGGCATGGACCTCTCCGCTCCATTACTCTATAGAAATATGGTGTTTTAGGTGTTCTGGGAGGTAAATGTTACTTTTCCCCAACAGCATTATAAAATTTCATATTCTGTGAATTGTCTCATTGGTGAGACTGGTGTGAACAGTTCCATCAGTGAGGCCGATTGAAACAGTTACATTGGTGAGATCGATGCTAACAGTTCCATCTGTGAGACCGAAGAGAAAATATCTATAGGTGAGAATAATGATAATAATTCCATCAGTGAGAGTAATGTGAAGAGTTCTATTTGTGAGACTGATATGAAAAGTACCATCATTATGACTGATGGGAATAGTTCAATTGGTGTGATGGAAGCGAACAGATCCATTGGTGAGACCAATATTAAATGTTCTCTCCATGAGACTGATGTGAACAATGCCATGTAAATTAGTGATTCATTCTGTGAGGAGTACCATTGAAATCAGTGAGTTGTAATATGAACAGTACCATCGGCATCGGTTAGTTATTTTTTAATCAGTACAATCGACATTGGTCATTTGTTCTGTGAATAGTCCCATCAGCATCAAGGAGTCATTCTTTGAACAGTACCATGGGAATCGATGAGTCATTATGTGAATAGTACCATTAGTATCGGTGAGTCATTCTATGAACAATGACTCCATTATCATGTGCAGTGCTTCAGATAGGTAGGTGTAAAGTGTTTCCTAGATCACAAACATTGTTTCCAGCTTCCACCACCACTCCCCTTTGATGTTTTCTTGGACGTAAAATTCATTCAAGGACTTGTATTAAGGTATTTAAGGAAAAATAAAACCCCATAACTGCTATATTAGTTTTACTAATGTATGGGATTTCATTACATGGTCAAACCGTGTGGTTTAATGCAATCCTCTTTTAATGGAAAATCCAATGTATCTTAATATGATGCTTCATAGGTAATCTATAGTGTAAAGACCCGTAAAATTCAAGGAAAATTTTTTTCTTAATTTTCTTTAGAATTTTACAAGAGCGCGGTTTCAGACGGCACCTGATTCCGAGGCCCGGAGTGCCCGGAATTAATTTCCGAAGTTTGGCTCGGGTACGTTCAGTGAACGAACGAGCGGGAATTCCTAACTTTTGATCCGGTGCTCGGAATTGAAATCCGAGGGCACCGATGATCTCGCAGCGCCGATATTCGCTTAATGAGACCTTTTCGGGAGTTGCGTTTGTTGCGGGTTGAAAGTTACGTTTTGGGGTTTTTCAGTTAAGTTAAATAAAATTGTGTAAAACAAATTTTATTTTAACTTATTAAAAAAAACCTACCTAAGGGGGTTGGAAGTGGGACGCACACCCACTTAACCTCCCTTGGGAGGATTAAGTGTGGTGGGGCCCCCACGAACCCCTATGTCTTTTCATTTTCTCTCAACATACTTAACCCCTCTTTTAATGGCTTAAGTTACCCTTATTTAATTAAGGGAGTTAATTCCCTTTTTGAATTTCAAAATATTGAAATTCCTTTGTGTTGTGTTAATAAAATAAGAGGTTATCTTTTTTATTTAGAGTTCTTTGTTTGTCTTTGGAGAGCTTTCTCATCTTCAAGCTCTGACGAAGAACGAAGAACGTCTTCATCCTCAACGAAGAACGACAACACTTCGTCAAGGATCATCGACTCGGAGACCTAGTATCTTCGGACCTCTGCTTCCTCTTCGGACCTTCTTCGGCGGCAAACGAAGATCCGACAACAAAGTGTCGCATCGAACGTAACTCTTCGTCAACGGATTTGACGAACGACGACCGCGACACCCGACTTCCGCGACGCCGTCTTCCGCGGAACGTAGAAGATTCTTTGAATCTCAAACCCGAGGTAGGGGATGTTATTTATTGATTATTTTATTCCTTTCTTGAATCGTGGATTTTAGCATGACTAAACGTGAGGCTTTTGGATATTCTTAGTTATGTTATTATTTTAACGTGAGGGGGGTCGGACCGCATGAACACGGCCGAACCCCCCCTCCTTAGTTCTCGTTTTATTCTTGCGGGTGGAAGCAAGTGGCGTGGTGTCGTCGCACCACGCGGATGAACATGCTTATTTCTTTCCGCAACGCCGTCGCGCTACGCCGAGGAGAGTCTTCAAGAACGCGACGCCGTCGCGCCGCGTTGGAAGGATTCATGGCACGGCGAAAGGGGCGCGGTGCCGTCGCACCGCGCCGGACGACGAACGCCGCGGCCGGTTCCGGGCCGCGGCGGGACGAGGAGACCGCGGCCGGTTCCGGGCCGCGGCGGAAGAGGAGACCGGCGGCCGGGCCGCCGGCGTCGGAAGTCGAGGGCGGGACCGGAAATTCCGGTCCCGTTGGTAAAAACCGGCCGGCCAGTTGGCCGGCCGGATATCTTAAAAACCGGGGGAATAAAACCCCCGGCCGGTTCAATAAACCCCCCTCTCAATGAGGGGGGGGGGGGCGGTTCAATTAAGAGGGGGGGGCAACAGCCCCCCGGTTTATCAAGCCGGCCCCCATTTGCGGGGGCCGTTTTTTTGGCAAAGGCACGGCCTTGAGCCGTGCCGCGTGAAGAAAAACGCGGGGGCAATCAAGCCCCCCGCGTGACCACCCCGTGCGGCGCCCGCCGCCGCCAGCGCGGCCCGCCGCCGCCGCCAGCGCGGCCCGCCGCCGCCGCCGCCGCCGCCACGCGGCCCGCCGCCGCCGCCACGCGGCCCGCCGCCGCCGCCGCGCGGCCCGCCGCCGCCGTCCGCCGCCGCCGGCCGCCGCGCCGTCCTGAGGGGGGGGGGTCGGGCCGGGTCGGCCCGGACCCGGACCCCCCGTTTCGGACCAGATTCGGTTCTTGGCTCATAACTTGAGCCTCGGACCTCCGAATGACGAACCGTCTGCGGCAACGCGATCCTTGGATCGAGACGGTCGTTTCGGTATATCGCACTCAAGGTTTCGGTTTACTTTGGGTTCGGCCGGGTTGGTTCGTTCACGAAACCAACCGGGTCTTCGGAGCGGAAACGCTCATATCTTGAGCTACGGACGTCCGATTGACGTGCCGTCAGTCGCGTAGTGTTCCTCTTAGTGAGACGGATCTTTTGGCATGCTCCGCCCGAGGTTTGGACGCAGGTGGAGTACGGTCGGGTTGGTTTTGCCTTAAAAACCAACCGGGCCCCAGAGACGAAAATGCCTATAACTCTCAGACCGGGCGTCCGAACGACGCGCCGTCTGATGCGTGGAGTTCCTGTTGACGATACGGAACTTTTGGATACATCAACTTCGGTCTTCGTGACAGTTGATGTATCAGCCTCTCGGCTCGTGGAGCGGATCCTCCGTACGAGCTTGCTGAGTACGGGAACCCTAGTGCTGGCTGCGACTGTTCTACTGCTACGACTGCTACTGTGACTTCGACGACGACAGTACAGAGATCCTGTGTGGATTTGACGACGACAGTACAGAGATCCTGTGTGGATTTGACGACGACAGTACAGAGATCCTGTGTGGATTTGACGACGACAGTACAGAGATCCTGTGTGGGTTTGGCGACGACAGTACAGAGATCCTGTGTGGATTTGACGACGACGACGACAGCACTCAGCGATCCTACGTGGATCAGTGCTACAGGTTCTGTGTGAGCCCGATCCTGTGTGGGTCCTTGCGCTCAGCGGTTCTGTGTGAGCCAGCGCCTACAGGTTCTGTGTGAGCCCGATCCTGTGTGGGTCTTCTGCGGGGGTTAGTTACCTATCGATCCTTCGTGGGTCCGACGACTTAGATGGATCAGTGATCATCTTTATCGTCCTTGAAGAAGTATACCTGTGTGAGCTGAATCCTGTTGTTTTCCTGTGTGGATTGTGTTGTGCAATCCTGTGTGGATTATATTTTGCTTTCCTTTGTGGAATACGTATACTTTCCTGCGTGGACTGAGTTATACTTGGGCTCGGAGGTTGGAGCGTATTTGAATTGATGACTTAGGTATATGTATGGGCATATACCTAAGCAGTGTTGGTTGTTACTTCGTGATTGTACTTTGCTTCGTGGTTTATCCTTTGTGGATTTTGAGAGACCTTCAGGGGTCTCGGGGTCCCTACTGAGTAGCTTATACTCACCCCTGCACGGGCTTCGCCCGCACTACGTTGTGTTGGTTGCAGACGACGGACAGCGTTGACCTTAGCTGAGGCTTGCGGAGCGGGACGGTACCCGGAGGTGGACCACTGGGCGGAACGAGCACGGAGCGGACGGTGGGACCCGTGGAGCAGAGGAGCTATCTGTACCCACCCTTCAGGTGGGGTTTCCAGTGGACAGCTCGGAGTAGCGGCTTTTACTTTCTGTTGTTGTTTTTCCCTTTTTGAGTTGTACTTTACTTTCAGTTTGGGTTTGTATTCTGGCCCATTTACTTTTCCGCACTTTCAGTTGTACTCTGCTTGCTTAGTGTTTACTTTCCGCTTGTTTACTCTGTGGTGTGTGTTTACTTTTCAAAGGCAATGCCTTCCCTTTTTACCGGGATTTACGCCTTGGTGCTAGTCGCCAGCCCCTGGCCTATGGAAGGCGGGCTTGGGGTAGTCACGGCACGGACCCCGAGGGCGGGTCGTGACAAATTGGTATCAGAGGAGTTCGGTTCTACCGCGAACTCTGATCTTTTCTATGTGAAGCAATAATGTTTAGCGTATTGAGTGTGGTTATCAGTCCAGGGAGTCCAGTGTTGGTGCGGCGGCCGCCGTATCCGTACACCAGGACCCTGACTTCTGATTTCCGACTTAATGCACGAAAACATTGATTGCGTGTGTGTTTCAAGTTTTCTTTGTGATTACTTGTGTCAGCTCACCGGGTATACTGATCTGCTTATGAAAGTCTCAAGTTTTCCTTGTGATTACTTGTGCCAGCTCACCAGGTATACTGTTCTAACCGTGGCGCACCTGTTTCCTTTTCAGGATGGCCCCACGACGGCAGCCAGCTAGGGTTCCGAGAGTCGAGCGAGACGACAGCCCACCGAGCGACGAGGCTTCGGTGCATGGCCCTTTGTCAGCAGTGGCACCGGCGGTAGCTTTAACCACCGATTCCCCGATGCTTCCAGCAGCAGCCGCTGACGATGCACGTCGCCTCAGCGCACTGCCTGAGTTTCAGCGCCAGCGACCGCCCAGGTTTCGCCGGGAGACGGATCCCCAGGCAGCAGAGGACTGGCTGGAGGCAGTGGTTCGAGTGTTTAGGCTAGTGAGGACACCAGCAGACCTCATGGTGATCCTCGCTGCGAGCCTACTACACGCAGCAGCAGGACGATGGTGGAGCTTGATGCTCCAGGTGCACGATGAGGCATGTCTTCTTTGGACGGACTTTGAGAGCATCTTCCGCTCGGAGTTCGTCCCAGCCACCCTTCGTGCGGTGCGTATCCAGGAGCTTCTACAGCTGCGGCAGGGCAGCATGACGGTCGCTCAGTACTCGGCGAGATTTACCGATCTCTCGCGCTACTCGACCGACATGGTACGGGACCCATTCTTCCGGGCCCGGACCTTCGAGCAGGGTTTGAGACACGAGATCAGGGCATCGCTGATCTCCCTCAGCATACCGACTCAGACAGGAGTACTGGAGCGGGCCCTTCTGATCGAGAGCTTCCTTGCTGAGTCTACACCAGCACAGAGACCCACCGCAGGACGGCACGTGGCAGAGTCATCTGCAGCTGGCAGTCGGCGAATGACTCAGGGGTCCAGACAGACCAGACCTCAGGGCACTGGCTCAGCAGTGCAGGGCACACAACGCGGAGCCAGTCTTTCGAGTGGAAGACAGTGCTATGCATGCGGCGGGCGAGGCCACATGGCTCGTGACTGCCCGACCCGCCATGCGGAGGAGCAGCAGACGGTTGAGGAACCACCTAGGCAGAGGCAGAGGTTCGACCGTGGCGGTCTGCAGGAAGGAGGCGGACGAGGCAGAGGAGCTGGCCGAACAGCAGGTGGTGGACGACGCTTTGAGGCTCTACCACCACCACCACCAGGAGGTCCACCCCGACCGCAGGGGAGAACTCAGCTTCAGGCAGCCGAGGCCTTCGATCATGGAGCCCTGGGAGCCGATGGACAGGAGCAGAACTAGTGGATACATCCTTTGTACTTCTGGTTCCTTGTTGCTTTTGTGTAGCGTCTTGTATTACGAGCTGCAATAATAAAAGACGCATACCTTGTGATGTTTTCGTTCCTGTCCTCTATCGTAATGTTACTAAGAGGTTCCAGTTTTGGCTGTTGACTTGACCCTCACTTGTGATACATCTACTGGAGGAGACCCAGTTACCACACACTGATGCCGACAGTGTGACTCAACCCTTGGAGGCGAGAGTAACGGTTGAATCTCTTAGTAGTAGCGTCGAGGCCTTACGACGTCATCCTTAGTATGGATTAGTATCATCCATGTTAGGATTGACTGTTTTAGGCAAAGAATGTGGTTCATCCAGGGGATGAGACCAGATTTCTCTTTTCGGCAAAAGAGAAATCTTGCAGCTCTGGTGGGACCGGAGATGGTCCAGGCCACGTCAGAGGAGGTCCATGTCATCCAGGAGCGGGTCCTACATGGGCGATCGATTCCTCTTGTGCGCAACAGATGGCGGCACGGGAATCTCCAAGAGAGCACATGGGAACGGAGGGCTCAGATGCGTGCTAAGTACTCTCTTTTGGTTTCCCTAGTTTTTGATGTAGCTTTACGGGGACGTAAAGCCCTGAGGTGGGAGTAATGTAAAGACCCGTAAAATTCAAGGAAAATTTTTTTCTTAATTTTCTTTAGAATTTTACAAGAGCGCGGTTTCAGACGGCACCTGATTCCGAGGCCCGGAGTGCCCGGAATTAATTTCCGAAGTTTGGCTCGGGTACGTTCAGTGAACGAACGAGCGGGAATTCCTAACTTTTGATCCGGTTCTCGGAATTGAAATCTGAGGGCACCGATGATCTCGCAGCGCCGATATTCGCTTAATGAGACCTTTTCGGGAGTTGCGTTTGTTGCGGGTTGAAAGTTACGTTTTGGGGTTTTTCAGTTAAGTTAAATAAAATTGTGTAAAACAAATTTTATTTTAACTTATTAAAAAAAAACCTACCTAAGGGGGTTGGAAGTGGGACGCACACCCACTTAACCTCCCTTGGGAGGATTAAGTGTGGTGGGGCCCACACGAACCCCTATGTCTTTTCATTTTCTCTCAACATACTTAACCCCTCTTTTAATGGCTTAAGTTACCCTTATTTAATTAAGGGAGTTAATTCCCTTTTTGAATTTCAAAATATTGAAATTCCTTTGTGTTGTGTTAATAAAATAAGAGGTTATCTTTTTTATTTAGAGTTCTTTGTTTGTCTTTGGAGAGCTTTCTCATCTTCAAGCTCTGACGAAGAACGAAGAACGTCTTCATCCTCAACGAAGAACGACAACACTTCGTCAAGGATCATCGACTCGGAGACCTAGTATCTTCGGACCTCTGCTTCCTCTTCGGACCTTCTTCGGCGGCAAACGAAGATCCGACAACAAAGTGTCGCATCGAACGTAACTCTTCGTCAACGGATTTGACGAACGACGACTGCGACACCCGACTTCCGCGACGCCGTCTTCCGCGGAACGTAGAAGATTCTTTGAATCTCAAACCCGAGGTAGGGGATGTTATTTATTGATTATTTTATTCCTTTCTTGAATCGTGGATTTTAGCATGACTAAACGTGAGGCTTTTGGATATTCTTAGTTATGTTATTATTTTAACGTGAGGGGGGTCGGACCGCATGAACACGGCCGAACCCCCCCTCCTTAGTTCTCGTTTTATTCTTGCGGGTGGAAGCAAGTGGCGTGGTGCCGTCGCACCACGCGGATGAACATGCTTATTTCTTTCCGCAACGCCGTCGCGCTACGCCGAGGAGAGTCTTCAAGAACGCGACGCCGTCGCGCCGCGTTGGAAGGATTCATGGCACGGCGAAAGGGGCGCGGTGCCGTCGCACCGCGCCGGACGACGAACGCCGCGGCCGGTTCCGGGCCGCGGCGGGACGAGGAGACCGCGGCCGGTTCCGGGCCGCGGCGGAAGAGAAGACCGGCGGCCGGGCCGCCGGCGTCGGAAGTCGAGGGCGGGACCGGAAATTCCGGTCCCGTTGGTAAAAACCGGCCGGCCAGTTGGCCGGCCGGATATCTTAAAAACCGGGGGAATAAAACCCCCGGCCGGTTCAATAAACCCCCCTCTCAATGAGGGGGGGGGGGGGCGGTTCAATTAAGAGGGGGGGGCAACAGCCCCCCGGTTTATCAAGCCGGCCCCCATTTGCGGGGGCCATTTTTTTGGCAAAGGCACGGCCTTGAGCCGTGCCGCGTGAAGAAAAACGCGGGGGCAATCAAGCCCCCCGCGTGACCACCCCGTGCGGCGCCCGCCGCCGCCAGCGCGGCCCGCCGCCGCCGCCAGCGCGGCCCGCCGCCGCCGCCACGCGGCCCGCCGCCGCCGCCGCCACGCGGCCCGCCGCCGCCGCCACGCGGCCCGCCGCCGCCGCCACGCGGCCCGCCGCCGCCGCCACGCGGCCCGCCGCCGCCGTCCGCCGCCGCCGTCCGCCGCCGCCGGCCGCCGCGCCGTCCTGAGGGGGGGGGTCGGGCCGGGTCGGCCCGGACCCGGACCCCCCGTTTCGGACCAGATTCGGTTCTTGGCTCATAACTTGAGCCTCGGACCTCCGAATGACGAACCGTCTGCGGCAACGCGATCCTTGGATCGAGACGGTCGTTTCGGTATATCGCACTCAAGGTTTCGGTTTACTTTGGGTTCGGCCGGGTTGGTTCGTTCACGAAACCAACCGGGTCTTCGGAGCGGAAACGCTCATATCTTGAGCTACGGACGTCCGATTGACGTGCCGTCAGTCGCGTAGTGTTCCTCTTAGTGAGACGGATCTTTTGGCATGCTCCGCCCGAGGTTTGGACGCAGGTGGAGTACGGTCGGGTTGGTTTTGCCTTAAAAACCAACCGGGCCCCAGAGACGAAAATGCCTATAACTCTCAGACCGGGCGTCCGAACGACGCGCCGTCTGATGCGTGGAGTTCCTGTTGACGATACGGAACTTTTGGATACATCAACTTCGGTCTTCGTGACAGTTGATGTATCAGCCTCTCGGCTCGTGGAGCGGATCCTCCGTACGAGCTTGCTGAGTACGGGAACCCTAGTGCTGGCTGCGACTGTTCTACTGCTACGACTGCTACTGTGACTTCGACGACGACAGTACAGAGATCCTGTGTGGATTTGACGACGACAGTACAGAGATCCTGTGTGGATTTGACGACGACAGTACAGAGATCCTGTGTGGATTTGACGACGACAGTACAGAGATCCTGTGTGGGTTTGGCGACGACAGTACAGAGATCCTGTGTGGATTTGACGACGACGACGACAGCACTCAGCGATCCTACGTGGATCAGTGCTACAGGTTCTGTGTGAGCCCGATCCTGTGTGGGTCCTTGCGCTCAGCGGTTCTGTGTGAGCCAGCGCCTACAGGTTCTGTGTGAGCCCGATCCTGTGTGGGTCTTCTGCGGGGGTTAGTTACCTATCGATCCTTTGTGGGTCCGACGACTTAGATGGATCAGTGATCATCTTTATCGTCCTTGAAGAAGTATACCTGTGTGAGCTGAATCCTGTTGTTTTCCTGTGTGGATTGTGTTGTGCAATCCTGTGTGGATTATATTTTGCTTTCCTTTGTGGAATACGTATACTTTCCTGCGTGGACTGAGTTATACTTGGGCTCGGAGGTTGGAGCGTATTTGAATTGATGACTTAGGTATATGTATGGGCATATACCTAAGCAGTGTTGGTTGTTACTTCGTGATTGTACTTTGCTTCGTGGTTTATCCTTTGTGGATTTTGAGAGACCTTCAGGGGTCTCGGGGTCCCTACTGAGTAGCTTATACTCACCCCTGCACGGGCTTCGCCCGCACTACGTTGTGTTGGTTGCAGACGACGGACAGCGTTGACCTTAGCTGAGGCTTGCGGAGCGGGACGGTACCCGGAGGTGGACCACTGGGCGGAACGAGCACGGAGCGGACGGTGGGACCCGTGGAGCAGAGGAGCTATCTGTACCCACCCTTCAGGTGGGGTTTCCAGTGGACAGCTCGGAGTAGCGGCTTTTACTTTCTGTTGTTGTTTTTCCCTTTTTGAGTTGTACTTTACTTTCAGTTTGGGTTTGTATTCTGGCCCATTTACTTTTCCGCACTTTCAGTTGTACTCTGCTTGCTTAGTGTTTACTTTCCGCTTGTTTACTCTGTGGTGTGTGTTTACTTTTCAAAGGCAATGCCTTCCCTTTTTACCGGGATTTACGCCTTGGTGCTAGTCGCCAGCCCCTGGCCTATGGAAGGCGGGCTTGGGGTAGTCACGGCACGGACCCCGAGGGCGGGTCGTGACATATAGGGACAAGATATCTTCCAACATTCTTTTACATTCTTGTTCCCTAATGTGAGATTCTTGAAACTTTCCTTCTTCTCTATAGTAGCGGTGTGATTGAACCATAATCCATAGATAGTTTACCCTGAAGCTTCATTATACATCATGTGCACCCCTATTTTGGTGCAAGTAGCAAGTGTGCAACCTTCAATTATATAAGGTATAATTTATAATCATTCATATGGGTTAATATTCTCATGTTTCTCATTTCCTTGTTATGATATGTGATCTCTACGATCCTAATGGTTTTTTCCTGGGTTTCAGTTGGTGGGGTCATACCGCGACATCCTCTTGTTGATACAGTTGTCACGGTAGTGGGTGATCATGATCCATTGTTTTGACCATTCTCATATAAATAATGATAAAAACTAATTCAGATAAAGGATTCATTTCTTATTTATGGTTTACCTGATAATGTAGAGTTATCATGTTTTATCCCACTTAATTTCAGTGGAATTGACATAATAAATACTTGAATGGGATAAATAAATTGATATCGATCATATGTTTTTGCCTCTTATTTTTCTAGATAGTGTTATATCTACGATTTCTTTGTTTTAATTTTTGTTCATTATGGAAGTTGATAAAAACTATAAACATGGATTATAATTAAATTAATTACCAAAGATTAAGATGCATGTAAATGAATTTGGTTCTTCTTATTGTAATTTGATGTTAATCAAATTTATGTAATTATAATGTTTTATTTTCTAGTTATAGCTACTATTTAGGTTTCTCATAGTAGTAACCTGAAAATAATAAATTCGTTAATTCCGGATGGATTTAATTACTTGGTGTTTAATAAATGATAATTCCGTAAAGGGTTTTGAGTTACCTTATTTGTTTATTAAGGGTGAAGAGTCTAGTTGATATGATTTTTTTTCATTCTACTTGTCTTGTGATGTGATCTTGGATGGATATTGTGATATGTTGGGGTAGGGAGGCCCATTGGTTGGGTCAAAAGTTGACGCCTAGAATAGAGAGATGCATCAATTTATAGATGTGGGTGTTATGGAGGACTCCAGAGATGATGAAAAAAGGTGGATGTGAATGTTTGGATGCTTGATAAATGTTATTTTTTGTTTATATTCTTTACTTTCCACATTGGTCAACGAAACTGGTCATTCTTACCATTCTTCCAAAATGATGCAAAGACATGTGTAGTATTCCACGTGCTTTCTTTGTTTAGCATCTTAAGGTAGGATGGGTCTATAATTTTTCTATTGGTGGAAAAGGCTAGATGGTTAGGTATTCTTCTCACTATGTCATTTCTATTTAGTCACATAGAGTATTTTTCTATAATTACTTAGAATATGGAAAATTAACAATGTTGTTAATAAATTATTGAATAACTTATGTCAACTCATGAGGTTAGATCTTTTCGGGATTCATTATTGAGGGTTCAATTTAAAAGTATCATTGAACATGAGGTTTGATTCTAATGAAATATAATGTGGAAATTATTAATGGTTAACTATTGTTTAAGAAATTAATTAACATAAAGTGGAACTGATAAAAATGTAATGAACTACTGTAATAAAGATCTTAAAATGGATGTTTTATTATTGGTTACCTAGTCTTAGAAGTAGCATTTGGGTGTCTGAGAGATTATATCAACAGTTGAGTCTAAGAATAGGTTATTCCCATAGTGTGGTTGTGAGCAATAGTATATTTTGTACTTTTTTTGATTCTATATGCTACTCTGCCCTGTCAGTTAGAGAAACTGACAACCTAGGGATTTTGAGCCCTATGGTTGTTTTACCCAACATTCTGGTGGGATGAAGGATGGATGAAAACCCCTTTTTTCCCCAATCTCATCTCTTGGAACTTACTTGTGATGGTATGTACAACAGTTAGACTTTTATATATATATGTGTGTTGAGGGATGTAATGCCATGTGGTTATTCACACACATTTATTATGGAAATAGATTCCTATGGACTACAATAGGTGTAACATTTATAGGATGTGATGGCTTGAGGATCCCTAATCAGTGTATGGGATGTAATGGTTTGAGGTATAATGCCTGACGTATGATACACGTTATGTGAGCTATGGTGGATCCTATAAAATACATGGAACCATTTCTTACTCGTACGTGGTGGTTTTGTTTCACAATGTTATGTTGTGGTGCTTCGCACTAGTGTCTATAGGAAATCCTTTTTGAAGGGAGATGCTTAAGACTTGTGACGTTTGGTAAATGCGGCAAACCGGTAGAGAAGTAGTAGCTACATACCATTGATATTATTTATTATATTTTATACTCTTGTATGCGATACATGGTGAGAGTAGCCATGGTGAGGCTGGAATCTTAGTATACCTATATAAGTGATGAGTTAGAATCACATGTTGTTCAATGAGATTTAGAATGATTTCTTTACGTTTGTAGGAGAGGATCTAGGGAGGATCCTAATGAGTATACAATTTTACCCACATATTTGTATATATAAACTAATTTTAGGCCACTTTGATCATGTGGGAGATCAAGCTAGTTTCTACTAACTTTGGGAGACAGTTGGTTTTGGGGCATATGGTAGTTTTTGTTTTTTTACATTCCATTGGTACTTGTAGTTTTTCAATTATGTTTTAAATGTTATTCATGACATTACATATGTGAACTTTTTTTTCTTTTTCAGATTGAGAATGAGTTTTATGGTGTTTATCTTATTGATTTTTTCGCATGTGTTTCATAGAGGATAATAGCTCCCATTTGTGTATTTACTATACCCTTAGTGATAGTCACCCTCCCGAGGCCTACTAGAGGTAGGACATGGGGTCCGTTATCTCCCTTCTCACATTGCTAGCCCAGGAGAGGTACACATTGTGGGGAGGGGGTCGTGACAGAGTGGTATCATAGGTCAGGATAAGGGATATGGTAAATGTCGTAGTTGGGAAGATGTAGGGTAGCATGGGTTGGTAGGGCAACATTGTCAGTCATGTTTAAAAAGTTATGTAAACATTGGAGTACAGATAAGAAATATGAATTTAGGGACCACTACGATCTTCTTCACAAACCTTTATGTTTACAATATCTACTAAATGATGTGAGACTTGTTGCAGTGTATAGACCAAGGAAAGTATCATTCATCATTATTCGTTTGGAATGTATTTTTTTGGTTATGGGATAGGTTAACTAAAAATGAATAAAAGAAAAAAATTAATTAATTAATGTTTATTATAACATATTCCAAGTTTAGGATCTCTTACTATTTGTTAATTTTCTGGTATGGCTCTAGGTCAATGTTCTCATTAGCTTCACACAGAAGATGTCCAGCAGGCTGAGCCAATAGATCTCCATAGGGTAGGGCTTGAAGATGATGATACATGGAAGAGGTATCTCTACAAGTTTCAGTGCCGGAGTCTGCAGATGAATGAGGGTCCAATTTTAGATGCAGTCACAGAAGACTAGTTGGATGAGTTCATGATATACTTTAGTCTTATCCATGCTATGAATAAGCTTTGGGTGTCTTTGGTTATGATGATGCTTTACGGAGCAATGTGGAAATGGTGTTTCATGTTACTAGGGGATCTTGAGGAGTTGACGATCTCATGTAAGGAGTTATGAGACAAGTTTATAATCATATATTTTTCCTCGAATGTGAATTCATCCAGTCACTAAGTGCTTCTTACCCTTCGTTAGGGGAGTTCTAGTGCGCAAGAGTTTGGAATATGTTTTACGAACCATTTATTATTTTCTTTAGACCAGTTTCTAGATTATGAGGCCAGGGCGTGAGATTTTGAGGAGGATTTGCATCTAGAGATCCAGAGCCAGGTCACCCTGTTATGGATGAAGACATATATTGAGGTGATAGCGAGGGTAGAGGGAATCGAGGGGACATTAGCCAAAAAAATATTGTCACAAAAGGGGATTCAACATGATTACTCATGAATCATAGATGTGGTCTGGGTTTCCTAGATTTCAGTGTACAAGAGTTTCCCTTCAGTCAGGGTAGGTCTTAGCCATCTTCATATAGTTTCTTTAGAAGAAGTGGGTCTTAGGCCACTGCTAAGGGAGCATGAGATGGTTATCTTGTGGTGGTCAAATTCATCAGTAGCGAGAGTGCCAAACCTATCATATTAATACTCATAAACCTGGTGTTCCGCTCCATGTTCAACTATTTAGGCCGTTCATACCGAGGCAGCTATAGTAGGATGTATCTACTTTAGATTAGCAAAGTGATCATGGGTATGGAAGAGAAAATCCCTATGATTCTACCCATCCTCAATGTGAATAGCAAAATCATGGTGGAGTTCATCATCAGGGTCATAGAGGTCATGAAGGAGTTCACTGTCAGCTACATGCTTTAGTTTTTCAAGCACAAGGCCATCCAAATGTCATTCAAGGTACCATTTTCTTGTTTTCTACTTGGTTGTATGACTTATTTGATTTATGAGTGACATTCTACTTCGTATCACTGACTGTTGTTCATGCTTTGGTACTTTAGGTAGAGAGGCTTCTAGTACCCTTTGCATTGACAACATCTATTATAGGTTGATTTGACTTGTTTGAAGTGTGTAGAGACTGTGAGCTAGTGATGGGGTAACACTACCCTTGGGGAAAAATCCTATGTTTATAGATATTACCATATGATGTCATCTTCAACATGGATTGGTTTTATTAAGTGCAGGCTATCAAGGATTGCTTTAGGAGGAAGGTGGTGTTCTCGATGAATATGGAGGGCTAGCAGTGTTTTTTAGTTAGCGAGACACTTAGATGGGTCCAATGAATGTTTTGTACTTATCATTAATGATGATAGGGTTGATGCTGATTTCATCAATGGTTCAGTAGTAGGTGTTTCTTAGGGACATAAATGATTAGATGAATGCCTTTGAAATGTGGTTGTAGCATTACCCCCTCGACCAGAGATCTAGTTTGGGATTGAGCTACAACCAGAATCATCACTTATCTCTATTTCTCTATATACAATGGCCCCTTTAATGTTACAAGATCTACCTATACATCATGATGGTATATTACAGTCCACTTTTGATTGGCCGAGTGTGTCACCGTGTGGCGCACCCGTTTTATTTTGTGAAGAATGGTGATGACAGTTTAGGGTGGTGAATGGATTATTATATCTTAATCAAGTGAAAGTGAAGAATCACTATCCTCTTCCATTGATTGATGATTTATTCAATCAACTGAAGGGTTATTTTTTTTCAAATGTGTACTTGCGTTCAAGATATCATCAGATGCGTAGGGAGGATGATGATATCCCAAAGACTACTTTTTTTTTGTTATTATGGGCATTATGTGTTTTTTGTAATGTTGTTTGGTGTGAATAATTATCCATCTCTATTCGTTGGATTGACGGATGTTGTGTTCCATGGGTTCTTGGATATGATCATGTTGGTTTTCATCAACCACATCCTTGTTTATCTCACATATTAGGATGAGTATGCAGAACATCTACATGCCATTTTGGGAGTTCTTCATCAAAACCATCTATTTATTAATTTTTTGAAGTGTGAGTTTTGTGATTGAGAATTCTGTGCATTAGGAAATTTTGTGTCCCATTTTAGAATAGATGTGGATCCATATAAGATTGAAGCAGCTGGGTCTTGGGATCCCCTAAAATAGTGGAAGATGTGTGATGTTTCCTTGGTCTTGTAGGATACTACACAAGGGTCATAGAATATTTCACTAGGGTAATAACTACCCTAAGAGCATTGACTCTGAATTATTAGGAGATCATATGGACATATCAGTGTTTGGAAGCATTCATGTATCTAAAGGATAAGTTAGTAAGTGCTCCAGTTCTTTGTCATCTAGTTAGGGGAGTTCAGTTTGTTGTTTAATGTGATGCTTTTCATCTAGGGTTAGGCACTGTTCTGATATAGAATAGAACAGTTTTTTCTTATGGGTCTCAATAATTGTTTCCCCATTAATATAACTATTCCACCCATGATCTTGAGTGGCCATCAGTGTTTCATTCTCTAATGTTCTATAGACATTACCTCAATAGGTAGAGCTTTGTGGTTTTCAATGATAATAAGTGCATGAGGTATGTTTTCTCCAAACATGACATGAACTTGCTAGAGCATCGATGGATGTCGTTATTACCATAATACGACATAGAAATATCATATACACCTAAAATGGGAAATTGTTTTGTTGATTAACTGATCCATTAGTCCCATAATGATGCAGTGCATGAATCTGGTTATTCTGTTAGATTAATGGAAGGATTTTCAGCATTACCTATCGATTTGGGAGAATTTGGGGAAAGTGGGTTTCTTTTTAAGATGAGGGTGCAGTCATCTCTGGTGTAGAAGGTGGATATGTCCCAGTTGGGGGATCTAGCGGTGGTGGCTTTGAGAGGCTTATTTTTTCTTGGTGAGGCCCTAGATTTTTTGTATGAGGCACTTAACCTTGGCGGAGTTCGCACACAAAAAATATTTTTCACTCCACCATCAGTAGGGCTATTTTTTATGCCATTCATATCCTACCATTCCATTATCTATTATTCTAGACTAGTTTCAGAGAGTAATCAATTCAATGACTAAACTAGTGTAGAATATTACAGAGATGGTTCATGTGATTCGTGAGAGGATGAAGATATCGTATGATCCTCAGAATTCACATGTTGATCATATGAGGAGACCTTTGGAATTTTAGGTTAGTAATCATGTGTTTTTAAACGTGACCCCTCAATAGGAGATGCAATGTTTCTGTTGTGGGAGTAATATTTCTCCTTGGTTTGTTGGGCCTTTCGTGTTGTTAAATCATATATGATTTGGGGCATATCGAGTATCAATTCCCCCACAAATGATCCTGATACATTATGTTTTACATTTGACATAGCACTGTAGTTATCTCCTTAATGACTATAAGATCTGTGATATGGGAGAGATCGATGTTTATTATGATGTGGCCTTCTAGGAGTGGCCTATAGAGAACTAGGACCACAAAGAGAAGGTGTTTCGTGGGCATTCTATCCCCTTGGAATGTGTCTTAGGGTGACACAGTCTCATGGAGGAGAGTACATGGGAATGTGATTTTCTAATTCGTGCTCAGTTCCTCGAGTTGTATAATTTTTATCTTTTTTCATGTTAAAAATTGTTCTCTTTGTGGTTGTAGACATTTCATAATGGTGATATGGTATTTTCGGTTTCTTCTTATTGCTTTCTTTCTTTTAAGAGGTATCATGATGGGTGGTCATTCAGAACCCATATCGATTTCCATTTTGATGGGTTTTGAATTATCTATGATGTTAATGTTTGGAGAAGTATCTGATTTGATGGACCAGACCTCTATGGTTCATTATTCTATGGAAATTTCTTGTTTTAGGTGTTCTTGGAGGTCAAGGTGACTTATCCCCAAAACATTTCCAAATTTCAAATTCTGCAAATAGTTTCATCAGTGAGACTGATGTGAATTGTTCCATCTCTAAGGCTAATTTGAATAGTAACATCGGTGTGATGGATGGGAAGAGTTCCATTAGTGGGAATGATGTGAACAATGACATCGGTGAGACCGATGTGAACAGCACCATCGGTGAGACCGATGTGAACATTTCAATCAGAATTCGTGAGTCATTCTATGAATAGAACCATCATCAATGGTGTGTCATTCTATGAATTGTACCATCGGCATATGGGTTTCATTAATTAAATAGTACCATTGACATCCGTGAGTCATTATATGAATAGTTCCATGGGTATTGGTGAGTCATTCCATTAACAGTACCATTAGTATCTTTGAGTCATTCTGTGAACAATACCCTCCAAATAAGTGTGTCATTATTTGAATAGTACCATCGACATCGGTGATTTGTTCTTTAAACAACACCATCAGTGTTGGTGAGTATTTTTTGAACAATATCATCAGCATCACAGATTCCTTATGTGACTGTTACCATCAGTATCAATGAGTCATTCTGAGAATAGTACCATCGACCTCATTGAGTCATTCTGTGAATAGTTCCATTGACATCGATAATACATTCTATGAATAGTACCATCAACATCGGCCAGTCATTCCTTAAATTATACCATCGGTAACAGTGATTAACTCTGTGAATTATACCCTTGACATTGATGAGTCATTCTATGAATAGTTTCATCAGCATCGGTGAGAATTTCTGTGATATGTACCATTGGAATTGGTGATTTGTTCTGTGAACAATACCATTGACATTGGTGAGTTGTTATGTGAATAGTACCATCTGCATCACTAAGTCATTCGGTGAATAGTACCATCAACATTTTTGAGTCGTTATGTGAACACTACCATTATCATTGGTTAGTTATTCTATGAATTGTACCATCGTCATCATTATTTCATTCTATGAAAACATTTTCCAGGATCGTGCATTGCGTTTCCCGGATCGGTAGGTGTTCATTGTTTCAATGATCATGAACAATTCAACTATCTTCTGGTAGATTATCTGATTTGATGTATTATTTGATGTACAGTGCATTCAATGCCTTGATTTAAGGGATTTAATGCCAAATAAAATCCCATAACTCCTATAAAAATTTTACTAAGTTCGATAATGTCTTTACATGGTCAACTACTGTGTTTTAATGTGATATGATTTTCATGTAAAATAAAAATTATCTTAATCCATTACTCCGTATTTCCTCTAAATGTACAAGATATCTTCCTCAATTTTTCTACCATTTCATTCCCTCGTGTGAGAATCTCGAGCATTTACTTCTTCACATAGGAGCGGTTTGATCAAATATTATTCCCTAGATCGTTTCCCCTTGATGATTCTTCCTACTTCATGTGCACCCCCTTTTTTGTGTAAGAATCAAGTGTTGATCCTTCATCGATATAATGTATTATTTATCATTTTTTTTGGGTTCATCCTCCCATGTTTCTCCTTGAAATTACATGGTATGTGATCTCTATGTGTCTAATGGAGTTTTCTTGGGTTTCAATTGGTGTGGTCGTACCAAAACATCCTCGGGTGGATGCATTTGTCGCAGGAGGAGGAAATCATGATACATTGTGTGGATCTATCTCGTATATAGAAAGACAAGAATCTTTTGAGGTAGGGGATTAATTGCTACTTTATTATATTACTTAAAAATGAATAGGTATCATGTTTTATAACCAAATATCACTATGTAGTTTTCATAATAAATAATTTAACATGATAAATAAATTGATATAAATCATATGTTATTGCCTATTTTTTGCTATATAGTGTGATATATATTCCTTCATTGTTTATATTTTCATTATTGATGTAAATTTTTAATGAAAGTAAACTCGGTTTAATTGTAAATTAATTTTCAATGATAAATAAGAATGTAAATGAATATTGTTGTTCTTGTAGTGTTTTGATGTTAAAAAAGTTGATGTAGTAAGCATGTTTAATCAATTTATAGCAGCTTATTTTTTAGGATCCCAGTAGTTGGAACCATTATATAATGAATCAATTAATTCATGTTGGATTAAATAACTAGGATTTAGATAAAAGATAATACCTCATAGGGTTCTGAGTAACCCTCTTACTTACTTCAGAGCTAAGATCCCAGTTGACATGTTGTCTGTTTTCTTGCATCATATGATGTGATGTGAGCCTGGATGGATATTGTGGTGTATGGGGGCACTGAGGCACATTTTTCGTGTTAGCAGTTGATGCCTTGAGTGGTGAGATGCATCAGTTTAGGCATGTGGGTGTCAGGAATGGCACTGGAGATGATGAAATGGTTTGGATGAGAATGTTTAGATGCTTGCTGAATCTTATTGGTAGATTATCTAATTTACATTCCCCACTCCTCATGCCACATATTTTTTCATACGCTTCTTCGTAAATGTGTAAAAGGCATGTGGGGTATGACACATGATTTCTGGGTTTAGCTTCTTGACGGGTAGTTTGTCTAATAACCATGTCCATCCCCTTGTGTTTAGTAGATTCTAATGATATTCAAGAATGACTAATAATATGTGAAATTATTAGTGTTGTCAATAAATAATTGAATAAATTATGTTAACCCAAGGGGTTAGAGCGTATTGGGATGCAATTTTTAGTTTTTATTTTTTTGAAATATTGAACTTCGGGTGTGATTCTAATGAAATATAATGTGAAATTTTTAAAGGTTAATTAATGATTAATGAATTTATTAATGTAAAGTGAAACTTATAAAAATGGAACTATTTAATGTAATAATTCTTGGAAAATGGTTGTGTACTTATACGATACCTAGTATTAAAAGTGGAAGTCAGGATAATGGGAGATATTAGATACAATTGAGTCTATGACTACGAAAATACCATACTATTGTTGTGAAATATAGTATATTATATAAATATTATTATTATAGATGTTATCCCCCCCTGTCAGTTAGAGAATCTAACAGCATGGGGACTCTGGTCCGTAGGGGGTGCTTTCCCAAACATTCTTGTGAGAGGATGGATTGTTGACTACCCCCTTTGGCCCCTCATTATTCTCTTTGTAATTATATGTGATGTTAGACACAATGGATGTATTTCCACATATATGTGTGTAGAGGTCTGTAATGGATTGTGGTTATTCACAGACATATTTTCTAGATATAGTTTCCTATGGAGTAATATATGTGTAATTTGTATAGGCAATGATGGAATGATGATCCTTTCTCAGTGTATTGGATGTATTGGCCTGATGTATAATGTATGATGTATGATACTTGTTAGGTGAGCTATAGTGGCTCCTAGAAAATAACTTGTTACTTTTCTTACGTGGACATGGTGGTTTTTTTCATGAGTTTCATGTTGTGCTGATTCTCCCAGGTGTCTATGGACATGGCTTTTTGGACAGTGATTCATAGGACGTGCAACATTGGGGAATAGTGGAAAACTAGTGGGAAGTAGTGGTGGGGTACCTAGGGTAATCTATATTATATCATATACTCTTGTATGTGATACATGGTTATAGTATCCATGATGTGGATGGGAACATATTATACATATGTAGGTGAAGAGTTAGTTTTACTTATTATCTACTGTGCTTTATCATGCATTCATTACCTTTTCAAAATATTCTCTAGGGAGGACCCTTTTTTGTATACTTTTATAATAACACTATGAATATATAAACATTTTTAGGTCTCCTAAAGCAGGATGGAGATATAGATGGTTTCTACTAGCTAGTGGTTGCAGGAGATGTTTAGGATTTTGGTTGTTGTTTTTTTACTTTCCTTTGGAACTTGTAGTTTTTCCATTTAATTATAGTAGTTTTTCAAGGAAATATATATGTGCACTTAGGTTTTGTTTTATATTTCCATCTCATTTAGAGTTGGTTGGGTTCTATATTATCACTCTCTTTCGCATGTGTTCCCTTATAGGGTAATTCCTCCAATTAGAGTAGTTACAATACCATCAGAGCAAGTCTCCAACATGGGGCCTACAGGAGGCGGGACTCAGGCGTTATTATCTCAATTCTCATATTACGGGCCCAAGAAGAGTACACCTTGTATGGATTGGGTTGTGGAAATGTTTCCATATGACAGTAACCCATTTTCTATATACATTTATAACTAGTTTTAAATTATATTCAATTTTTATGGAATATAAAATAATTCTTTGAGATATCATACTTAAATTGGATATGATGAAACACTGCATACATTATCTATGGTACCTACATTTTATGTATCCTTATAGGCACTATAGTTGTCTTATAATCCATTAATCAGGTTTGATTAATTTCAGTATCAACTATTATGTGGTATTTTTCATTTTTATCACATTTAGTTTATACGATTCGTTATTTAATTATGATGATTACATATTTTCCCTATTTTACTTATACTATTATGTTTTACAATGTTAAATAATTGTTTGGAAATTAAAAACATATATGGGTCATAAAAGGCCCCAGCCTTAAACCTTACTTAATCTTGAGTTTTTACAAGATTATACATTGAGGATCTATTCGGGTTTAGAGTTTTAGAGAATTAGATCATAAAACTTGCATTACATTCCACATATAAACAAAGTGGTTACATAAAGATAGTATTCTTCATTCCCATCAATGGAAACACATTTAAAATAAAACATGGATTATTTCTTGACCCATCCTTGACTCTATCATCTTATCATGTACCTTTCCCTTGACCTGTGAAAAACATTTCAAAAACTTGGGATGAGCATAAAAAATCAGTATGGGTTATAAAAAAAACATGGAAAGGAAACATGAGTTCATATATACATAAGAATGAAATCATACTTTACCCATAAAACATAGGCACATTAACATACCTTATAAAATCATGAATAAATCATAGAAATCATAAGACATAAAGGTAACTTGAGGCATTCATAACATTCTTAAATAGGGAGTAACCCTCTTGGTTACGTTTGGAATACCCATCACAATATATTCCCTAAAATCTCTTCGGAGAAACCTTAACGTTTCACTCCTTCGTGTTACCCAATGCATTGGAGAGCTATAACGGGCTCACCCGCCCTTAGTTTATCACGGAACCACCCGTCTTCATAATAATGCCCAAGAACCATAACATAATCATATCACATAAAACATGCATAAAGGAAACATAAAATTTCCACATTTCAATCACGAGATATCAATACCACACATTGATATAAAAACATTATGAAAACCATTTTCAATACCAAAATAACAGAAAAGTAGAACATGGTATTTATTTTTCTTTTAAAAAGAAGGTATGGCTTGGAGAGGATGTCGAAACTCAAATAACGGTCATGACGGCGGAGAAGTCGTTGTCGCCACATACGTACGACAAAAACATTCCCTTTTGTCGTTTAGTAAACGCTTCGTATAAAAAATATTCCTTTTGAATAAACGTAAAAGTCAAAGGGGTTTATACAACGTATAAAAGAAAGTTGTGTATAAAATAAAATATGCCTCAACGAAAGGAGATTGAGACGAAGTCCCATACCTCGTATCCGACGTGACCCGACCGTTATTTAATCTCCTGAATAATAAACTAGAGTTAATCTCTACTTTCTTATTAATCTTTTTTCAAGTTCACTATTCCTTTTATACCATGTTATGAACATCATGTAATCAGTTAAGTTAATAATGTTCATTTTGTCGGTATTTGGTTCTTAAGTCAAAAATAGACTTCTTACACTTACATGTTGCTAATTTGGTCAAAGGTTCATTATATCCAGAATGGTATTCATGAGGTAGATATCATATCTGTCATATATATCCAGTACATACATGCATTTATAATATTACATAATCATTTCGAGGTAAGGAATGAAATGCACCGTTCATGGAGACGGTAAGCCGTACGTACGCATGAACGCTACTTTCAATTCTATTTCGTATTTTATAGAATGGAATCATAATTATATAAAGGTATATTATAATTACAGTATAATATCATATATAATATCATAGTTCCATCCTTTATATGTCCCACATATGGTATTTAACGAATCAAATCACTTTCAGGGGGCGGTAGTCCGCACTTCCTAAAATGAAGATATTGTGTTTACCCATAATGGAAACCATAAAGGTATGCCCAAAATTAAAAAAACAGAAGCTTAAGTAAAACATAAACATATTATATATCATATATAAAAATAGTGACATCATAATGGCCACCTTTGAAGGTGTTAAATGAGTATTGAACAATCATCGTTTCGGGAGGCAGAATTTCGCCATCCACGGAAACCGTATGTTCTTTAACCATTTGATGTAGTTGTGTGAGAGTGTAGCTCAAATAAATCTTATAAAAACATCATAGTATATTGAAGATACTGGTGTTGTTACAAAGGAATTAAATAAAAAGAGTTTAGGGGGTTGTAGAAGAAAAATAAAACAAATGAACATGAGAGAATGAATTACCTTTAAAAGTGTAACTCCTTTTGAGTTGAGCCTAAAGGATTCCTTTTAAAGGATTATGCCCAAAGAGAATCCTCTAGGATGAGGAGAGGGATTTTGAGAGAGTAAATGGGCAGGGGTTGGCCGAGCCAAAGGCTTGAGGAGTGTGTTAAATGAGGTAGAGGTGGGGGCCTTTTATAAGAGGAGAGGAGGGGCACTTTTGGAAAGTAAAGAAACATTACTTTATTTGAAAATGTGTTTCGGTTTTAAAAGGTCCCACATTGATATAATTAGTGGATAAGGTGATAAGGGTTCTAAATACACTCATCCAATAAGTTTTGGACATGTTTAGATCATCTATATTACATTATCTTTCCATTTTATTTAAATCATCAAATAATGATGTCATCGTTGCATGATTATTATGTCATTAATAATTTAATTTATATAATGTCTAAAAATTATAAAACGAATACTATGGTGTAGGAAATCTTTTTTTCTTTCCAATGACTATTTATAATCAAAAATCTGATATTTATAACCCCATGTAAAAATTGTTTTCGTAAAACATCTCTTGTTTGTGTCATTTTTACTTTAACATTTAATAAAAAGTTATTTATGTCATTTCAAAACCAAAGTGTCTCCATGGGGTCCCCAAGTTGACACATGGCTTGTCTTCGTCGGCCATGACACAACCAATAAAGTTGGGACATGTGTCTAGGTCATTTCATATTATTAAAGCATTATTTATACCTTAAACTACACTAATTACCACTAATCGCGATTAAGAACTTAATAAGTTACTATTCACCAAAAAATTATTTTAATCTCATTGAACCACATTTTACTTCTTAATGACAACCATGTATGTTGGATTTTCAAAATTCAATACACATTAGTGGTAAACATCCATTTAACTGAAAAATCAGTTTGCTTGATTACCACTTAGTGGTTTCACTATTCATCAAAAATGATGTTTTTCAGAAAATTACCAAAAATTCACCCTAAGCTATATTTGATATTCCGAATTAAAAAATGAAGTCTATTTTAAAAAATTAATATCATATAAGTCACATTAATTAATTTAATAATTAATTCCCGCTGCCAGAGCAAATAGCGTGTTTTTACAAAACAATAAGTATCAAAAGATTGACACCAGTTTAAGTCTAATTTCAAAGTGAAATTGATTCCAATGACCACCATTGGATAAAATGGTAAAAATATATTCTAATTTCAATTCAAAACCAATTCAAAACATAATCTAATCATATAAATAAATTAGATTAAAAAGCAGTTTTGATGTAAAATGCAGTATTTTTCACTATTCATTAAAAATTGAACATTGTCAGAAAAATACCAAAAATTCACAGAAGTTAAATTTTGATGTCCCAATCATAAAGGATAAGTTTATTTTGACAAACATAGTTTATAAAATTGTCAAAATATAGATTCAAAAATGGTTTTCCATCAAAAGGTAGTAAAACAATCTTTTAAGAATATTAGTGTATTCCATGCATAAGATTGTATTTATTTTCATTTTAAGCCTCTATAACACAATCTTAATCATTAATAGACATAGATAAAAATATCTAATATTCATTACTTACTTGGGATGTTACATCCTTCCCCCCTTTAGAAAATTGCGTCCCCGTAATTTATTTACTTATCAAATAAATGGGGGTACTTATCCCTCATTGCATTTTCAGATTCCCATGTTGCCTCTTCAATCATGTGGTTTTTCCACAAAACCTTTACCTTCTTAATCACCTTATTCCGTAACACTTGCTCCCTATGGTCAAGAATCTGGACCGGTTGTTCCTCATAAGATAGGTTCTCTTTCAGCTGAACTACCTCTGGACTCAAAACATGAGATGGATCTGGCATATACTTCCTCAACATCGAAACGTGAAAAACATTGTGTACCTGAGATAAACTCGGAGGTAAAGCCACTCGGTATGCAACTGATCCAACTCTTTCCAGAATTTCGTATGGTCCAATGAACCTTGGACTCAACTTTCCTTTCTTACCAAATCTCATCACACTTTTCCAAGGAGAAACCTTGAGAAAAACCTGATCACCTACCTCGAAAGATAGATCCTTCCTCCGGTTATCCGCATAACTCTTCTGCCTTCTCTGAGCTGTTCTCATGTGTTTCTGAATCAGCTGAACTTTTTATGTCATCTCTTCTACCAATTCTGGTCCCATCAACTTCCTTTCACCCAATTCATCCCAGAAAGCTAGAGTTCGACACCGCTTCCCATATAATGCATGAAATGGTGCCATCTGTATACTGGAATGGAAACTGTTATTATATGAAAATTCAACCAAAGAAAGACGTTGGTCCCAACTTCCCTGATAATCCATAGAACAAGCTCGTAGCATATCTTCCAATGTCTGAATTGTTCGTTCTGACTGCCCATCTGATTGAGGATGAAAAGCTGTACTAAAATTTAATTCAGTACCCAACGACTTCTGAAGGCCTTTCCAAAAGTTAGAAGTAAACCTCGGATCACGATCTGATACAATGGAGAGAGGAACTCTATGTAACCTGACTATCTCTTTAAGATACAAACGGGAAAGTTGATCAAGAGAGAAAGTATCTCGTATAGCAAGGAAATGAGCAGATTTGGTCAAGCGATCAACAATAACCCATATTGCATTATTACCTCGAGATGTCTTCGGTAATCCAACAACAAAGTCCATGGATATATTCTCCCATTTCCACTCTGGAACTGGTAAAGGTTGAAGAATCCCTTTCGGTAACTGTCGCTCTGCTTTAACCTGCTGACAAGTCAAACACTTCACAGTAAAATCAACAATATCTCTTTTCATTCCATCCCACCAGTAATACTCCCGCAGATCTCTATACATCTTAGTACTACCCGGATAAACTGAAAACGGAGAACTATGAGCTTCATATAACAACTCTCTCTTCAACTGTGAATCACAAGGCACACACAATCTCTTCCCAAATCTCAAAACACAATCATTATCAATGTTGAATTTAGGCAACATACCTTTCTGAACCAGCTCTACCTTTTTCTTCAACTCACTGTCTTGCTTCTGTGCTTGCTTGATTCTATCTGATAGAGATGATCTCACTGATACCTGAAACAAAACAGAAGGACTTCCTGCACCAACAACTTCTATGCCAAAGTTCATCAAATCCTTAACCAAAGGATCACATTCCAAACGCAACATTGTTAATGAAGCATTACTTTTTCAACTCAAAGCATCAGCCACTTTATTTGCTTTTCCCGGATGGTAATGAATTGTACAATCATAATCATTGATTAATTCCAGCCATCTCCTTTGTCTCATGTTTAACTCTTTCTGAGTGAATATATACTTTAAACATTTGTGATCGGTATATATTTCACACTTTACTCCATACAAATAATGCCTCCAAATTTTTAAAGCGAAAACAATAGCAGCTAATTCCAAATCATGTGTAGGGTAATTTACCTCATGAGTTTTCAACTGTCGTGAAGCATAAGCAATTACCTGATCATTCTGCATTAGGACGCAACCAAGTCCTTTCAATGAAGCATCACTGTATATAACAAACTCACCATTCCTGGAAGGTAGTGCCAAAACTGGAGCATTCACCAATCTTCTTTTCAATTCCTGAAAAAAATCCTCACATTCTTTTGTCCAGATAAACGTAACACCCTTCCGAGTTAGCTTAGTCATTGGACTAGATAACCATGAAAAATTTCTAACAAACCTTCAGTAATAGCCCGCCAAACCAAGGAAGCTACGAATCTTGGTTACATTTGTGGGTCTTGGCCATTCTTCCACAACTTTTGTTTTTGCAGGATCAACAGTTATTCCATCTTTAGAAACAATGTGACCAAGGAAAGAAATTTGTTGCAACCAAAACTCACACTTGCTGAATTTCCCATACAATTTCTTTTCTTTTAAGGTTTTCAAGATAACCCTTAAATGTTTTTCATGCTCCTCTTTACTTTTAGAAAACACCGAAATATCATCAATGAAAACCACCACAAACTTATCCAAGAACTCATGGAAAATTCTATTCATTAAGTCCATGAATACAGTAGGTGCATTGGTTACCCCAAAAGGCATTACTACAAATTCATAATGGCCATACCTCGTACGGAACGCGGTCTTCGGAATATCTGCCTCCTTTACCTTCAGCTGATGGTACCCCGATCTCAAGTCAATCTTTGAAAAAAACTGAGCTCCCTAGAGCTGATCAAACAAATCATCGATATGAGGCAACAAATATTTGTTCTTAACAGTGATATTATTCAAGGCTCTATAATCAATGAAAAGTGTCATAGAACCATCTTTCTTTTTAACAAAAAAAACAGGAGCACCCCATGGTGATGTGCTGGGTCTAATGAAACCTTTCTCTAATAAATCTTGCAATTGCTCCTTCAACTCTAAAAGTTCAATTTGTGCCATTCGATAAGGGGGTTTTGAAATTGGCTTAGCATCAGGAACTAAGTCAACAGTAAACTCAACTTCCCGATCTGGTATTATTCCAGGAAACTCATCAGGAAAGACATCAGGATACTCATTTACCACTGGCACATCATTAATCTGAACAGTTCCTTTATTTTCAACGACGTGTGCAAGGTAACATTCATTTCCATCTTTTACAAGTTTCTCAGACTCTTGATATGTTATCAAAATTAAGGGTTCATTCATGTAAACAAACTGAAAGTCTTTCAGAAAAGAAAATTCTTTAGCTCTATAGTCAATCTTAGCATGGCAAATAGAGAGCCAATCCATACCCAGGATAACATCAAACTCAACTAGAGGTAGAACAATAAGGATTGAAAGTAGGTTCTTTCCACAGATAAGGATAGGAAGATTCTTATAAATTCTTTTTGCCTCGACATTTCCCCCAGGTGTTTTTACCAAAAGTTCAGGAGTCATTTCTTGAGATGGTATTCCCATTTTACTAGAAAATGTTTCAGAGATGATAGAATGTGTAGACCCCGAATCAAACAACACACTGGCATAATCTGAAAAAACAAACAAAGTACCTGATACAACTTCATTTGATGGCCTGACATCTGCTGAAGTAGTTGCAAAGGATTTCACCACCCCTTTCTGCTTGTAGTCTAACTGCTTCCCATCACTCAAGCTCCTTGTCGGACACTCGTTTGCATAGTGACCCATCTCATTGCAGTTATAACATTTCACTAACTGTAAATCAAATTTGTTCTTACCTTCACCATGATCCTTTTTAGTGCAATCACGAGCCTTATGTCCCATCTTACCACATCGGTAGCACTTCCCAGAATTCAGAAGACATTCCCCAGCATGCCTTTTGCCACATTTATCACAAACTGGAAACTTAGTTCTCTTACCATCAGACTTTTTTGAAGAATTCTTACCTTTCTCCTACCACATCGGTCTCTTCTTCTGCTGGTTGTTATAGAACACTTGGTCATCGACAAACTCCATTTCCACCTTCTCAGCACAACGAACAAGCTTTTCATAACTTTTAAACTCATGAGAAGCTAATGCCCTTCGATACTTTGGCTTTAATCCTTAGTAAAAACAATTGATTTTACTATCAAGGTCCCAGATAAAATTTGGAGCATACCTTGCCAATCGAGTGAACCTTTCTTCATAGGCAGCCACTGAGTCTTCCTCTTGCCTCAATTCCAAGAATTGCTTTTCCATCCTAAGTCGAACAGCCTTAGGAAAATACTTCTCAAGAAACATACCTTTGAATTCATCCCAGTCAAGAGCATCAATCTCATCGGCGTCCCTGATATTTTTAACCATAGACAACCACTGATCTGCTTCACCATCCAAACGGTAAATAGCAAGACAAACCATTTGATTGTCTGAACACCCCATGACATCAAAAATCTTCTCCAGTGCTTTAATACACCCTTCAGCTAGCACAGGGTCAGATGATCCTCTGAATGATGGTGGATGTTGCCTCATGAAATGTTCCACCACTGACATGTTCCTCTGCGGTTGATCTGGCCGATCTCGTGTATGGATACCACCGCCATTTATCGCTTGAGTCAACTACGCCATTACTGCAACAAACTGTTCAGTTCCAATTCCGACCATTTCTGGATGCTGATTCGGAAGGTTATTTCCTTCTGTATGCCTTCCTAGCACTGCTTCCCTGTTTCCTCTGCGGAAAACCAATCTGAACAAACATGTCTTAGATGAAGCAACATGGTAATCTTTAAATGCTATATCATTTCGAAATTTTTTTTGGACAATCATTTAATAGAATTCTAACTCCTAAAGTTATCTAAACCGACCTCTAATACCAACTATAAGGCCCCAGCCTTAAACCTTACTTAATCTTGAGTTTTTACAAGATTACACATTGAGGATCAATTCGGGTTTAGAGTTTTAGAGAATTAGATCATTAAACTTGCATTACATTCCACATATAAACAAAGTGGTTACATAAAGATAGTATTCTTCATTCCCATCAATGGAAACACATTTAAAATAAAACATGTATTATTTCTTGACACATCCTTGACTCTATCATCTTATCATGTACCTTTCCCTTGACCTGTGAAAAACATTTCAAAAACTTGGGATGAGCATAAAAACTCAGTATGGGTTATAAAAAAAACATGGAAAGGAAACATGAGTTCATATATACATAAGAATGAAATCATACTTTACCCATAAAACATAGGCACATTAACATACCTTATAAAATCATGAATAAATCATAGAAATCATAAGACATAAAGGTAACTTGAGGCATTCATAACATTCTTAAATAGGGAGTAACCCTCTTGGTTACGTTTGGAATACCCATCACAATATATTCCCTAAAATCTCTTCGGAGAAACCTTAACGTTTCACTCCTTCGTGTTACCCAATGCATTGGAGAGCTATAACGGGCTCACCCGCCCTTAGTTTATCACGGAACCACCCGTCTTCATAATAATGCCCAAGAACCATAACATAATCATATCACATAAAACATGCATAAAGGAAACATAAAATTTCCACATTTCAATCACGAGATATCAATACAACACATTGATATAAAAACATTATGAAAACCATTTTCAATACCAAAATAACAGAAAAGTAGAACATGGTATTTATTTTTCTTTTAAAAAGAAGGTATGGCTTGGAGAGGATGTCGAAACTCAAATAACGGTCATGACGGCGGAGAAGTCGTTGTCGCCACATACGTACGACAAAAACATTCCCTTTTGTCGTTTAGTAAACGCTTCGTATAAAAAATATTCCTTTTGAATAAACGTAAAAGTCAAAGGGGTTTATACAACGTATAAAAGAAAGTTGTGTATAAAATAAAATATGCCTCAACGAAAGGAGATTGAGACGAAGTCCCATACCTCGTATCCGACGTGACCCGACCGTTATTTAATCTCCTGAATAATAAACTAGAGTTAATCTCTACTTTCTTATTAATCTTTTTTCAAGTTCACTATTCCTTTTATACCATGTTATGAACATCATGTAATCAGTTAAGTTAATAATGTTCATTTTGTCGGTATTTGGTTCTTAAGTCAAAAATAGACTTCTTACACTTACATGTTGCTAATTTGGTCAAAGGTTCATTATATCCAGAATGGTATTCATGAGGTAGATATCATATCTGTCATATATATCCAGTACATACATGCATTTATAATATTACATAATCATTTCGAGGTAAGGAATGAAATGCACCGTTCATGGAGACGGTAAGCCGTACGTACGCATGAACGCTACTTTCAATTCTATTTCGTATTTTATAGAATGGAATCATAATTATATAAAGGTATATTATAATTACAGTATAATATCATATATAATATCATAGTTCCATCCTTTATATGTCCCACATATGGTATTTAACGAATCAAATCACTTTCAGGGGGCGGTAGTCCGCACTTCCTAAAATGAAGATATTGTGTTTACCCATAATGGAAACCATAAAGGTATGCCCAAAATTAAAAAAACAGAAGCTTAAGTAAAACATAAACATATTATATATCATATATAAAAATAGTGACATCATAATGGCCACCTTTGAAGGTGTTAAATGAGTATTGAACAATCATCGTTTCGGGAGGCAGAATTTCGCCATCCACGGAAACCGTATGTTCTTTAACCATTTGATGTAGTTGTGTGAGAGTGTAGCTCAAATAAATCTTATAAAAACATCATAGTATATTGAAGATACTGGTGTTGTTACAAAGGAATTAAATAAAAAGAGTTTAGGGGGTTGTAGAAGAAAAATAAAACAAATGAACATGAGAGAATGAATTACCTTTAAAAGTGTAACTCCTTTTGAGTTGAGCCTAAAGGATTCCTTTTAAAGGATTATGCCCAAAGAGAATCCTCTAGGATGAGGAGAGGGATTTTGAGAGAGTAAATGGGCAGGGGTTGGCCGAGCCAAAGGCTTGAGGAGTGTGTTAAATGAGGTAGAGGTGGGGGCCTTTTATAAGAGGAGAGGAGGGGCACTTTTGGAAAGTAAAGAAACATTACTTTATTTGAAAATGTGTTTCGGTTTTAAAAGGTCCCACATTGATATAATTAGTGGATAAGGTGATAAGGGTTCTAAATACACTCATCCAATAAGTTTTGGACATGTTTAGATCATCTATATTACATTATCTTTCCATTTTATTTAAATCATCAAATAATGATGTCATCGTTGCATGATTATTATGTCATTAATAATTTAATTTATATAATGTCTAAAAATTATAAAACGAATACTATGGTGTAGGAAATCTTTTTTTCTTTCCAATGACTATTTATAATCAAAAATCTGATATTTATAACCCCATGTAAAAATTGTTTTCGTAAAACATCTCTTGTTTCTGTCATTTTTACTTTAACATTTAATAAAAAGTTATTTATGTCATTTCAAAACCAAAGTGTCTCCATGGGGTCCCCAAGTTGACACATGGCTTGTCTTCGTCGGCCATGACACAACCAATAAAGTTGGGACATGTGTCTAGGTCATTTCATATTATTAAAGCATTATTTATACCTTAAACTACACTAATTACCACTAATCGCGATTAAGAACTTAATAAGTTACTATTCACCAAAAAATTATTTTAATCTCATTGAACCACATTTTACTTCTTAATGACAACCATGTATGTTGGATTTTCAAAATTCAATACACATTAGTGGTAAACATCCATTTAACTGAAAAATCAGTTTGCTTGATTACCACTTAGTGGTTTCACTATTCATCAAAAATGATGTTTTTCAGAAAATTACCAAAAATTCACCCTAAGCTATATTTGATATTCCGAATTAAAAAATGAAGTCTATTTTAAAAAATTAATATCATATAAGTCACATTAATTAATTTAATAATTAATTCCCGCTGCCAGAGCAAATAGCGTGTTTTTACAAAACAATAAGTATCAAAAGATTGACACCAGTTTAAGTCTAATTTCAAAGTGAAATTGATTCCAATGACCACCATTGGATAAAATGGTAAAAATATATTCTAATTTCAATTCAAAACCAATTCAAAACATAATCTAATCATATAAATAAATTAGATTAAAAAGCAGTTTTGATGTAAAATGCAGTATTTTTCACTATTCATTAAAAATTGAACATTGTCAGAAAAATACCAAAAATTCACAGAAGTTAAATTTTGATGTCCCAATCATAAAGGATAAGTTTATTTTGACAAACATAGTTTATAAAATTGTCAAAATATAGATTCAAAAATGGTTTTCCATCAAAAGGTAGTAAAACAATCTTTTAAGAATATTAGTGTATTCCATGCATAAGATTGTATTTATTTTCATTTTAAGCCTCTATAACACAATCTTAATCATTAATAGACATAGATAAAAATATCTAATATTCATTACTTACTTGGGATGTTACATCCTTCCCCCCTTTAGAAAATTGCGTCCCCGTAATTTATTTACTTATCAAATAAATGGGGGTACTTATCCCTCATTGCATTTTCAGATTCCCATGTTGCCTCTTCAATCATGTGGTTTTTCCACAAAACCTTTACCTTCTTAATCACCTTATTCCGTAACACTTGCTCCCTATGGTCAAGAATCTGGACCGGTTGTTCCTCATAAGATAGGTTCTCTTTCAGCTGAACTACCTCTGGACTCAAAACATGAGATGGATCTGGCATATACTTCCTCAACATCGAAACGTGAAAAACATTGTGTACCTGAGATAAACTCGGAGGTAAAGCCACTCGGTATGCAACTGATCCAACTCTTTCCAGAATTTCGTATGGTCCAATGAACCTTGGACTCAACTTTCCTTTCTTACCAAATCTCATCACACTTTTCCAAGGAGAAACCTTGAGAAAAACCTGATCACCTACCTCGAAAGATAGATCCTTCCTCTGGTTATCCGCATAACTCTTCTGCCTTCTCTGAGCTGTTCTCATGTGTTTCTGAATCAGCTGAACTTTTTATGTCATCTCTTCTACCAATTCTGGTCCCATCAACTTCCTTTCACCCAATTCATCCCAGAAAGCTAGAGTTCGACACCGCTTCCCATATAATGCATGAAATGGTGCCATCTGTATACTGGAATGGAAACTGTTATTATATGAAAATTCAACCAAAGAATGACGTTGGTCCCAACTTCCCTGATAATCCATAGAACAAGCTCGTAGCATATCTTCCAATGTCTGAATTGTTCGTTCTGACTGCCCATCTGATTGAGGATGAAAAGCTGTACTAAAATTTAATTCAGTACCCAACGACTTCTGAAGGCCTTTCCAAAAGTTAGAAGTAAACCTCGGATCACGATCTGATACAATGGAGAGAGGAACTCTATGTAACCTGACTATCTCTTTAAGATACAAACGGGAAAGTTGATCAAAAGAGAAAGTATCTCGTATAGCAAGGAAATGAGCAGATTTGGTCAAGCGATCAACAATAACCCATATTGCATTATTACCTCGAGATGTCTTCGGTAATCCAACAACAAAGTCCATGGATATATTCTCCCATTTCCACTCTGGAACTGGTAAAGGTTGAAGAATCCCTTTCGGTAACTGTCGCTCTGCTTTAACCTGCTGACAAGTCAAACACTTCACAGTAAAATCAACAATATCTCTTTTCATTCCATCCCACCAGTAATACTCCCGCAGATCTCTATACATCTTAGTACTACCCGGATAAACTGAAAACGGAGAACTATGAGCTTCATATAACAACTCTCTCTTCAACTGTGAATCACAAGGCACACACAATCTCTTCCCAAATCTCAAAACACAATCATTATCAATGTTGAATTTAGGCAACATACCTTTCTGAACCAGCTCTACCTTTTTCTTCAACTCACTGTCTTGCTTCTGTGCTTGCTTGATTCTATCTGATAGAGATGATCTCACTGATACCTGAAACAAAACAGAAGGACTTCCTGCACCAACAACTTCTATGCCAAAGTTCATCAAATCCTTAACCAAAGGATCACATTCCAAACGCAACATTGTTAATGAAGCATTACTTTTTCAACTCAAAGCATCAGCCACTTTATTTGCTTTTCCCGGATGGTAATGAATTGTACAATCATAATCCTTGATTAATTCCAGCCATCTCCTTTGTCTCATGTTTAACTCTTTCTGAGTGAATATATACTTTAAACATTTGTGATCGGTATATATTTCACACTTTACTCCATACAAATAATGCCTCCAAATTTTTAAAGCGAAAACAATAGCAGCTAATTCCAAATCATGTGTAGGGTAATTTACCTCATGAGTTTTCAACTGTCGTGAAGCATAAGCAATTACCTGATCATTCTGCATTAGGACGCAACCAAGTCCTTTCAATGAAGCATCACTGTATATAACAAACTCACCATTCCTGGAAGGTAGTGCCAAAACTGGAGCATTCACCAATCTTCTTTTCAATTCCTGAAAAAAATCCTCACATTCTTTTGTCCAGATAAACGTAACACCCTTCCGAGTTAGCTTAGTCATTGGACTAGATAACCATGAAAAATTTCTAACAAACCTTCAGTAATAGCCCGCCAAACCAAGGAAGCTACGAATCTTGGTTACATTTGTGGGTCTTGGCCATTCTTCCACAACTTTTGTTTTTACAGGATCAACAGTTATTCCATCTTTAGAAACAATGTGACCAAGGAAAGAAATTTGTTGCAACCAAAACTCACACTTGCTGAATTTCCCATACAATTTCTTTTCTTTTAAGGTTTTCAAGATAACCCTTAAATGTTTTTCATGCTCCTCTTTACTTTTAGAAAACACCGAAATATCATCAATGAAAACCACCACAAACTTATCCAAGAACTCATGGAAAATTCTATTCATTAAGTCCATGAATACAGTAGGTGCATTGGTTACCCCAAAAGGCATTACTACAAATTCATAATGGCCATACCTCGTACGGAACGCGGTCTTCGGAATATCTGCCTCCTTTACCTTCAGCTGATGGTACCCCGATCTCAAGTCAATCTTTGAAAAAAACTGAGCTCCCTGGAGCTGATCAAACAAATCATCGATATGAGGCAACAAATATTTGTTCTTAACAGTGATATTATTCAAGGCTCTATAATCAATGAAAAGTGTCATAGAACCATCTTTCTTTTTAACAAAAAAAACAGGAGCACCCCATGGTGATGTGCTGGGTCTAATGAAACCTTTCTCTAATAAATCTTGCAATTGCTCCTTCAACTCTAAAAGTTCAATTTGTGCCATTCGATAAGGGGGTTTTGAAATTGGATTAGCATCAGGAACTAAGTCAACAGTAAACTCAACTTCCCGATCTGGTATTATTCCAGGAAACTCATCAGGAAAGACATCAGGATACTCATTTACCACTGGCACATCATTAATCTGAACAGTTCCTTTATTTTCAACGACGTGTGCAAGGTAACATTCATTTCCATCTTTTACAAGTTTCTCAGACTCTTGATATGTTATCAAAATTAAGGGTTCATTCATGTAAACAAACTGAAAGTCTTTCAGAAAAGAAAATTCTTTAGCTCTATAGTCAATCTTAGCATGGCAAATAGAGAGCCAATCCATACCCAGGATAACATCAAACTCAACTAGAGGTAGAACAATAAGGATTGAAAGTAGGTTCTTTCCACAGATAAGGATAGGAAGATTCTTATAAATTCTTTTTGCCTCGACATTTCCCCCAGGTGTTTTTACCAAAAGTTCAGGAGTCATTTCTTGAGATGGTATTCCCATTTTACTAGAAAATGTTTCAGAGATGATAGAATGTGTAGACCCCGAATCAAACAACACACTGGCATAATCTGAAAAAACAAACAAAGTACCTGATACAACTTCATTTGATGGCCTGACATCTGCTGAAGTAGTTGCAAAGGATTTCACCACCCCTTTCTGCTTGTAGTCTAACTGCTTCCCATCACTCAAGCTCCTTGTCGGACACTCGTTTGCATAGTGACCCATCTCATTGCAGTTATAACATTTCACTAACTGTAAATCAAATTTGTTCTTACCTTCACCATGATCCTTTTTAGTGCAATCACGAGCCTTATGTCCCATCTTACCACATCGGTAGCACTTCCCAGAATTCAGAAGACATTCCCCAGCATGCCTTTTGCCACATTTATCACAAACTGGAAACTTAGTTCTCTTACCATCAGACTTTTTTGAAGAATTCTTACCTTTCTCCTACCACATCGGTCTCTTCTTCTGCTGGTTGTTATAGAACACTTGGTCATCGACAAACTCCATTTCCACCTTCTCAGCACAACGAACAAGCTTTTCATAACTTTTAAACTCATGAGAAGCTAATGCCCTTCGATACTTTGGCTTTAATCCTTAGTAAAAACAATTGATTTTACTATCAAGGTCCCAGATAAAATTTGGAGCATACCTTGCCAATCGAGTGAACCTTTCTTCATAGGCAGCCACTGAGTCTTCCTCTTGCCTCAATTCCAAGAATTGCTTTTCCATCCTAAGTCGAACAGCCTTAGGAAAATACTTCTCAAGAAACATACCTTTGAATTCATCCCAGTCAAGAGCATCAATCTCATCGGCGTCCCTGATATTTTTAACCATAGACAACCACTGATCTGCTTCACCATCCAAACGGTAAATAGCAAGACAAACCATTTGATTGTCTGAACACCCCATGACATCAAAAATCTTCTCCAGTGCTTTAATACACCCTTCAGCTAGCACAGGGTCAGATGATCCTCTGAATGATGGTGGATGTTGCCTCATGAAATGTTCCACCACTGACATGTTCCTCTGCGGTTGATCTGGCCGATCTCGTGTATGGATACCACCGCCATTTATCGCTTGAGTCAACTACGCCATTACTGCAACAAACTGTTCAGTTCCAATTCCGACCATTTCTGGATGCTGATTCGGAAGGTTATTTCCTTCTGTATGCCTTCCTAGCACTGCTTCCCTGTTTCCTCTGCGGAAAACCATTCTGAACAAACATGTCTTAGATGAAGCAACATGGTAATCTTTAAATGCTATATCATTTCGAAATTTTTTTTGGACAATCATTTAATAGAATTCTAACTCCTAAAGTTATCTAAACCGACCTCTAATACCAACTATAAGGCCCCAGCCTTAAACCTTACTTAATCTTGAGTTTTTACAAGATTACACATTGAGGATCAATTCGGGTTTAGAGTTTTAGAGAATTAGATCATTAAACTTGCATTACATTCCACATATAAACAAAGTGGTTACATAAAGATAGTATTCTTCATTCCCATCAATGGAAACACATTTAAAATAAAACATGTATTATTTCTTGACACATCCTTGACTCTATCATCTTATCATGTACCTTTCCCTTGACCTGTGAAAAACATTTCAAAAACTTGGGATGAGCATAAAAACTCAGTATGGGTTATAAAAAAAACATGGAAAGGAAACATGAGTTCATATATACATAAGAATGAAATCATACATTACCCATAAAACATAGGAACTTTAACATACCTCATAAAATCATGAATAAATCATAGAAATCATAAGACATAAAGGTAACTAGAGGCATTCATAACATTCTTGCATAGGGAGTAACCCTCTTGGTTACGTTTGGAATACCCATCACAGTATATTCCCTATAATCTCTTCGGAGAAACCTTAACGTTTCACTCCTTAGCGTTACCCAATGCATTGGAGAGCTATAACGGGCTCACCCGCCCTTAGTTTATCACGGAACCACCCGTCTTCATAATAATGCCCAAGAACCATAACATAATCATATCACATAAAACATGCATAAAGGAAACATAAAATTTCCACATTTCAATCACGAGATATCAATACAACACATTGATATAAAAACATTATGAAAACCATTTTCAATACCAAAATAACAGAAATGTAAAACATGGTATTTATTTTTCTTTTAAAAAGAAGGTATGGCTTGTAGAGGAAGCCGAAACTCAAATAACGGTCACAACGGCGGAGAAGTCGTTGTCGCCACATACGTACGACAAAAACATTCCCTTTTGTCTTTTAGTAAACGCTTCGTAAAAAAATATTCCTTTTGAATAAACGTAAAAGTCAACGGGGTTTATACACCGTATAAAAGAAAGTTGTGTATAAAATAAAATATGCCTCAAAGAAAGGAGATTGAGACGAAGTCCCATACCTCGTATCCGACTTGACCCGACCGATCTTTAATCTCCTGAATAATAGACTTGAGTTAATCTCTACTTTCTTATGAATCTTTTTTCAAGTTCATTATTCATTTTATACCATGTTATGAACATCATGTAATCAGTTATGTTAATAATGTTCATTTTGTCGGTATTTGGTTCTTAAGTCAAAAATAGACTTCTTACACTTACATGTTGCTAATTTGGTCAAAGGTTCATTATATCCAGAATGGTATTCATGATGTAGATATCATATATGTCATATATATCTAGTACATACATGAATTTATAATATTACATAATCATTTAGAGATAAGAAATGAAATGCACCGTTCATGGAGACGGTAAGCCGTACGTACGCATGAACGCTACTTTCATTTCTATTTCGTATTTTATAGAATGTAATCATAATGATATAAAGGTATATTATAATTCCAGTATAATATAATATATAATATCATAGTTCCATCCTTTATATGTCCCACATATGGTATTTAACGAATCAAATCACTTTGAGGGGGCGGTAGTCCGCACTTCCTAAAATGAAGATATCGTGTCTACCCATAATGGAAACCATAAAGGTATGACCAAAACGAAAAATACATAAGCTTAAGTAAAACATAAAAATTTTATATATCATATATAAAAATATTGACATCATAATGGCCACCTTTGAAGGTGTTAAATGAGTTTTGAACAATCATCGTTTCGGGAGGCGGAATTTCACCATCCACGGAAACCGTATGTTCTTTAACCATTTGATGTAGTTGTGTGAGAGTGTAGCTCAAATAAATCTTATAAAAACATCCTAGTATATTTAAGATACTGGTGTTGTTACAAAGGAAGTAAATAAAAACAGTTTAGGGGGTTGGAGAAGCAAAATAAAACAAATGAACATGAGAGAATGATTTACCTTTAAAAGTGTAATTCCTTTTGAGTTGAGCCTAAAGGCTTCCTTTGAAAGGATTATGCCCAAAGGGAATCCTCTAGGATGAGGAGAGGGATGTTGAGAGAGTAAATGGGCAGGGTTTGGCCGAGCCAAAGGCTTGAGGAGTGTGTGAAATGAGGTAGAGGTGGGGGCCTTTTATAAGAGGAGAGGAGGGGCACTTTTGGAAAGTAAAGAAACATTACTTTATTTGAAAATGTGTTTCGGTTTTAAAAGGTCCCACATTGATATAATTCGTGGATAAGGTGATAAGGGTTCGAAATACACTCATCCAATAAGTTTTGGACATGTGTAGATCATAGATATTACATTATCTTTCCATTTTATTTAAATCGTCAAATAATGATGTCATCGCTGCATCATTATTATGTCATTAATAATTTAATTTATTTAATGTCTAAAATTTATAAAAAAAATACTATGGTGTAGGAAATCTTTTTTGATTTCCAATTAATATTTATAATGAAAAATCTGATATTTATAACCCCTTGTAAAAATTGTTTTCGTAAAACATCTCTTGTTTGTGTCATTTTTACTTAAACATTTAATAAAAAGTTATTTATGTCATTTCCAAACCAAAGTGTCTCCATGGGGTCCCCAAGTTGACCCATGGCTTGTCTTGGTCGGACATGACACAAAAAATAAGGTTGGGACATGTGTCTAGGTCATTTCATATTATTAAAGCATTATTTATACCTTAAACTACACTAATTACCACTAATCGCGATTAAGAACTTAATAAGTTACTATTCACCAAAAAATTATTTTAATATCATTGAACCACATTTTACTTCTTAATGACAACCATGTATGTTGGATTTTCAAAATTCAATACACATTAGTGGTAAACTTTCATTTAACTGAAAAATCAGTTTGCTTGATTACCACTTAGTGGTTTCACTATTCATCAAAAATTGATGTTTTTTAGAAAATTACCAAAAATTCACCCTAAGCTATATTTGATATTCCGAATTCAAAAATGAATTATATTTTAAAAAATTAAAATCATATAAGTCACATTAATTAATTTAATAATTAATTTCCGCTGCCAGAGCAAATAGCGTGTTTTTACAAAACAATAAGTATCAAAAGATTGACACCGGTTTAAATCTAATTTCAAAGTGAAATTGATTCCAATGACCACCATTGGATAAAATGGTAAAAATATATTCTAATTTCACTTCAAAACCAATTCAAAACATAATCTAATCATATATATATATTATATTAAAAAGCAGTTTTGATGTAAAATGTAATATTTTTCACTATTCATTAAAAAATGAACATTGTCAGAAAAATTCCAAAAATTCACACAAGGTAAATTTTGATTTCCCAATCATAAAGGATAAGTTTATTTTGACAAACATAGTTTATAAAATTGTCAAAATATAGATTCAAAAATGGATTTCCATCAAAAGGCAGTAAAACAATCTTTTAAGAATATTAGTGTATTCCATGCATAAGATTGTATTTATTTTCATTTTAAGCCTCTATAACACTATCTTAATCGTTAATAGACATAGATAAAAATATCTATTATTCATTACTTACATGGGATGTTACAGGTCATCCCATATTTTTATGTGGAAAAAAATGATAAATTATTTGGTTCTAGTGGGTGAAATCATTCCCAATGGTTATGGTTTAAAACCCTTGAATATGATACATGTATAGGGAAATCTATATTTCTCCTCAATTATATCACAAGTAAGCATGGGTTGTGCATTTTATGGTTGATTGGGGTTGGTTATTAAAAACTAAAATAATAATGATTAGTTTTCTATAGAAAATGATAAAGTATTAAATATATTCATATTTGAAGGAAAACTAGTTGACCCCAAAATTATGATAATTAATACCATAAACCGTCCATATATGTATGATCATTTGATCTCAAGTTATTAATATAAATATAATCATTCTCTTTATAAATTTCGTAGCACTCTAATATTATATAAAATGAATGGTATTCTATTTTTTATATATATATTTATATATGTTTTGGATTTTGAGGCCATGACAATACCCAAATTTACAAATTATTATGTAGAAGAAAAATCATGTCATTATGAGGATTGTTAATATATAGAATATTTCAGTATAATATATACTATTTTAGAAATATTTCTTAATCATGTATTAGGTAAGAATAAAATAAAATACCCACTTTTTTATTAATGATTAAAATAAACCATATATTTTTCTGTACAAATCCAAAAAAACTTCTAGAATATAATTCTTATTAATATATTGAAAAGTTAATGAAGATGAAATTGTAAATTCTGATGAAACTAGATGATTTCTTCCATTAATTGGAGAATTTTGAAAATAAAACTAGAATATGCTGAATCCTTATCAAGAATAATGTTAAAATATTAATATTTATTAAAATATAACTAATTTTATGCCATATGTTATGAAGGGTTTATAAACCTCACATAGTGTAGAAAATGAATTTGATGGAAAAAATCTAAGATAAATAATGAAGGATGAATTAGACTGAAATCATTATTCGAACACAAATATTAATAAGGGATAAAAGGCAATGATAAAAGATAAAGGAAATATAAATGAATTTAAAGAGTATCATGTTAAAATATAATAAACATATATTAGTGAAAATAATAAATATAATTTAAATTCAGAGAAGATGGAAATGTGTTTGATGTATCATTAATAAAAAATAGCTATGGGAGAAAAATAATTACCTAAGATGCAATCAAAGTGTATTGATTCCCCTAATAATTTTATCATAAAATTGATAATTATTAAACCTATTATTTGAAGTTTTAACCAATAAATCAAAATCATATGAAAATGGTGTCTAAATAGATAGGTTAATTTTGCTCTACAAAAATATAAAAGAAACATTTTATCCAATACGGTGTGGGTTATAAAATGAGACATGGTCTCATTAAGAAAAAGTGGGAAGTGAGAACAATTTAATATATCAAAATAATTGATCATTATCTCACATTTATATGATCCACATATGAGAAAGATAATATGTTTTAAAAACTATTCAATAATATCACCTTTTATGATAGATTTATCCTCATTGGCAATGGTAGTGGTAAAAATGATAGTGATTGGGTAACCTCACAAGATTTCAAAATACATTATCTCTTTATATTAGCATAATAGTTTATATTGTACACAACAAAATCTTGGCTTCAGTTATATTCCATATTGATTATCTACAAAACAACCCATTAGTATTATAATTTATTAAATGATATATATATTTATTAATTAAATATTTCTATATGATTAGTAACAAATAAATTTGAAATATTATTTTTAATATATTCACATAAATAAAACATATTTATAAGGAAATTTATATGTTCTGTAAAAATAGTTCTATATTTAGAAAATCAATTTTTAAAAAACAACTACATTTTATGTATTTTAATTATAATAAAATTAAATTTAGAAACTCTTTAAATTTTCGTTTTGTAAAATAAACATCATTTTTGAATTCTGAAAATCAAAATTATAGTCGGATGAATTTTTTCTATTTTTCTGAACACATTAAACTAGTTGATAAATAGGGAAAAATAATCCATAGTACATAAAACCGAATTTTTCATTTAAATAATTATTCTACATTAAATCGATTATTATTTTAAAACAGATAAATAATACAATTATTTTCCCAATCTAAGATATTGAAATCATTTTTATAATTTAATTATATATCAAAATTCGTTATGATTTTTTACATCTTTCTATCCATCTTCTAAGAACATTTATCCCCAACCATCTTGGTACATTTTCAAATTAGCATGAAAAATAATTTTAGCTCATATGTGAATTTATATTCGAAAATATGAAATACATTTTTTTAATTATTATTTAAAATGTGGGTCAATAGGATCAATATACTTTTTTTTGAAGAGTAAATATTGAATTTTATTTACCACGGATAATATTCAATTGAGTAATTAAATGTAATATTAAAATTATAATAATATAAAATTACCCTAAATCATTTAAAATTTTTATTTTATCAGTTCATTTTGACCAAAATCTACCATAGGAAAAAAAATATTATCCTTTATTATCTACTTGGGTCAGATTATGAAATTTAATATATTTTAGTTATATATTTTTCAAACGTGTCAAATTAAAATATTAATAAGCTAACCTTATAAAATAGAGGGTTATATATAAGATAAATTATAATATTAATATTAATAATTAATATAAAAACTTTTCCAATATCATTCAATTTTATTTATATTTTTTAGACATTAAATAATTAAAATTATTTTTGACACAATGATGATGTAGTGATTCCCTTATTAATGAAATATTAAATTAAATGTTATTATAATTATTAATATAAATTTGATTTGAAACTGTTTATACAATCCACTTATTTTATAGTTAAATATGAAATTAAATGGTTTATTCAATGTATTTTTTGAATGAAGTATGTTGTTATGATTTTAAAAAAATCATGTATTAAATAGTAACCAAATTGTCATAAAGGAATTTTTAAAATAAATATTATTTAAAAAAAATTAAGCCATATTAATTTAAGAATCATAAAACTAACTTGGATAGTGTAAAAATGTCAGAAATTAAACACATTATGTTCATTTGTCAAATAATTAACTATTTGAACAACGTAGTATAAAATTAAAAGAATAAAAGGTAAGAGTTAAACATTTTAACTAATTGTTAAATCTAAATTATAAGGTTAATATTATGACCTAAACATTTTATAAAGTTATTTGTTGAGAGTTTTTCAACCAATGCTCATATTATACTGTAAATAAATCAATTTTTATATATTATAAATTAAAAATAATTTTTTAATAATTTAATATTTCAATATTTTTCCTAAAGTTCCCTTCACCAATATTATAAAAGGGTATCACCATTTCTGTTTAATTCACACCACCAAAACAATTTGGCTCATCCAAACACAACCAAAATCTCCTCCCATTTACCCTCACATAAACCTACGAGACTTAAATTGTGTAAACATTCATCCTAACGATCCCTTTTTTGAAATTAAAAATAAACACCCAAAGAAGAGGTAATTATTTCATCACCTCTTTCATTGTTCTTTTCATCTTCTACATCCACTTTTTCTACTATTTTTTTCAATAAATAATAATTCTAGTACCTTATACATTCATATATGTTATTATATGTTCATATAACCATATTCATTTTTATATCTATCATATGAATAATAATGTCACCATGTGTGCATATGTATAGATTACAATCTCCAGGTCGCGGTGTGATTTTGTATTCAACATTATGTTATTTGGGTGGATATAATGATAATTATTATATATTAAATTAATGAAAATAACATGATAATTATTATTTTTAATTAATATACCATCTATTTCAATATAATTTTGTCATTCATGTAATGATATCCTCGCTCGTGTTTATGTTTGGCTTACTTCCTGAACGACACGTTGATATTCATTTCCATTATAACCATTCAACGATGATTATAAAAATATATATTATTAAAAATTATTTAACATATAAAATAATAAATCATATTGGTATATATATATATTTAAATATTTATTTTTTTTATCTCATTCACTTACTTCCATTCAATACAATATAAAAACCGAAAAAACATTTACACATACGTACAACCTACCATCTCCGTAAACAGTGTATTCCATTAAATATGTTTATCTAATATAAATATTTTTAATCTGAATATATATGATATATATATATATATATATATAATTTTTCATGTTGTGGATGTATGTAAATAATGATACATGTGATACAATCTAGACTAACACGATAAACACATACGATAAAGAAAACTATTTTTACCAAAAATGTTACTATATCATGGAAATTATTATAAAATGGGTAGTATACATACATAAATATATCATATATGATATCATAAATATGAATATGGTTATGTTTTAATTTGATGATATAAAATTATCTTTATATTGGAGGTTAAACTTTCCCTCGACTAAAGTAAAGTTTAAGGTAAGGGAATTGTGAATTACTTTTATTATTTCTTAGATATAAGCCATGATCACCACCTATTTCATTTTTTTGGTCTATGTACTACATCTATTGTTTTTAAAATCATAATAAAATTAATATTAATAATATTTAATTATTCATTTGAAGATATAAGACATATTATTTAAATGTTCAACTTGGTATGTGACTCTTCGAATGTTTAATGAATTAATCATTTTCCATTTCAACATTCTTGATAATATTTTACATAAGTATTTATTTGAATATGGAAGGATTAGATATGTAATTTTTTTTCTATTTTAAATTTCATTCAAATATTTTGAAAATTTGAATATATTATGGTTTTATAGAGGATACACCTTAACTAGAACCTCATTTTAAATCTTTCAATGATTTATTTGTCTAAATCATTTTAATTAATTTCCATGATTTCGAAATCATTTTAAAGATTTATTAATATTTACATGGTTGTATTATAATGTTAATTTCATTCAAATGTTTCAATGTGATATGGGAATATTTTATTCAATAAAATATCTTTTAAATGAAATTATTTATAAATTGGGAGAATTTGAAATGATTTCAAGAAAAAAAGGGATATTTATCTCAAACAGTGTTACTGATTAGTTTCATCAATTTACATATAATTTGTATGATTTTTGATTGAGTTTTATTTATTATTATACAATATTCAATATTTTATTTAATGATTTCTGATATTTTTTTGTTTGGATGTTCTACTTTTATACCATTCTTGATTTATCGTTAAAGTATTATCATTTTGTATGCTAGATTTAAAATGAATGTTTATGTTATCATTAACTATTTTCATATGTGGAATGCATTGGACTATGTCAGTGACAGTCATGGCCCACTATAGCCCCTTGAGGTATTAGTTGGTCTCGTAAGACAAACTAGTGTCTCGGCATAAGGCCTCTAAAAAATTTATATTTAGGGTCTTGGAAAGAAGCCTTGAATTTGTGGTTAAGAAGTCTGAAGTAATGCATTCCATCATTATGAGATTAGTTATTGATGTTTCATATGATTATTCGACTATTATAATATCAACGTGAATATGTAAATGGAATTATTGGATATATATTTCCATATTACGCTGATTTTTTTTAATGGGATTGTGTTTCAATTTAAAACCTTGACATTACATTTTATGATTCTTTATGAGAGCTTCTGCTATATTGGTTATCCTTACTGAGTATCTGAGATCACCAAATTTTTTGTTTTTTTCTCATTATTCCTTGATGTGTATTATACTTTATATATAGGATTAAGAATTTATAATAATGGAATTATCAATACATTATCAATGTTTTATTTTATGTTTGAATTTTTAATTTGATGTTAATGTATGTAATCTATTTTCCATGACAGATAAACTGATGATTCATTTAGTACATGATTACATGTAATCATTCAAATGATAAGAAATAATTCACCAAATTTGGGTAATTGAGGTCTCGGCACTATAATTGGGATATGATGAAGTTGAGAAATTACCTTGGGAACTAGATTTATAAAAACTATAATTATAGTACATTACCCTATGATAGACGTTGAGGATTATTATATAAGAACATCCAATAATTTTAGTATTGTGGAGATTTTTTGAGTATTAAATTAAATAATTCCACTTCTTGATACTAAATGTGGGAATGGTTCTAACATATATGTACATAGGAGTAACATCATAAAAAATGGGTTTCGATCCTAACTCGGGGTTACATGGAATAGGACAACGGGCCTTATTGTGCACTCGGTTTGACACTCCCAAGGGATTTGGTTTGGATAATTTAAATTTTTATTACAAACTATTATGAAGGATTTATGTTTAAATATGTCCCCAAAATAAAAATATTTATGATAATGAGATTATATATGTAAATACCAAGAAATTACAAAGAATTGTTTTTAAATACTTTTGAATTTTACGAGTCTGGGGATTCTAACAGCGCTTGATTTCTAGGCCCGGTGTGCCTAGGATTAATTTTTGACATTTATCTTGGGTTCATTCAGTGAACGAATGAGTGAGTTTTTCTAAAATTTGAAATGGTGCTCGGAATTAAAATCTGAGGGCACCGATGAACTCGCAACGTCGTTATTTTCTTAAGGGGACACTTACTGTAATTGTGTTCTCAAAAGATGAGAAGATAATTTGGGGGGGGGGGGTTTATTTAAGAAGTAAATAAAAATTGTCGGAATGATTTTTATTTCATGAGGATGTTTTTCCCTCTCATGGGTAGTTAAGGGTGGGGCCCACAACCACTTAATGAACCAAGTGTAGATATTAGAGAGGTGGGTCCCACACGAGTCCAACCATTAAATTCCCTATAATATCATTAAGAACCCCCATAAATTGGAAAAACCCCCCATTTATTTTCCAACTCGTAAATTTGAATATGGACATTCCCACTCCCTTTCCTTATTAAATTATCAACATGTTTTATAAAATTTGATGATTTAATTCTGGGAGATTCATGCTTGTGTAATTTAAAAATAGGAGGAACCTTTTTTTAATTTGGGAAGATCCTTTGTTGTGCGGGAGAGATCGAGAGAGCCTGGAGCATTTGGGGGGAACGCCGGTCTCCGACAAAGAATGACGAAGAACGCCAGCCTCCGACGAAGAATGATGAATAACTCCGGTTCCACGGAGATCGACAACGCACCACCCATTCCCTTCTCTGCGACAATAGAGGAGACGCCACTTCCTCCTCGGTGCGCTTCGATGGTGCCTATGCTCCTCTTCCCCATTACGGCGATGTCTGACATCAATTATTGAGGTAGGGGTTTATTTTCTATGAATATGTTATTTTTCCATGATTCTTCCCATCTAAAACAAAGAAGGCGGTTCAAATCATTATCAAGTTGATACGTGAATAAATTCTTTTGCGGGTTGAGAATAGTTGTTTGCGGGAAAAATGCTGGGTAGATTATTTCATTGTTATTCGGGTCAATTTGTCTTTGGTAAAACGTGAAACCTTGTTTATCCTTGGAAAATTGTTATCGGGTAATGTGGAGGGCGCGGGCAGAACAAACACGGCTCGACGACCCTCCACAGATTGTATGTTTGTGCGCGGATGGATGGACGATAATTAAATGGGACCGCAATGGCATTTGGAAGCTGTCACCATGAAGAGTGGGTCCCGGGAGTGCCATAGAAGTAGATCGTGTGCAAATAGGACCTCCAGAGAGCGTCCAGTGGTCCACAGAGGACGCCACCGGCATGCCGCGATAGCGCGACGTCGACGGTGGTCAGAGGCTGCGGCCTGCATCGGCCAGTCGCCCAAAGGCGGCGGCGAGGGATCAGATCCGGCGGCCTTGCGGGATCTGGGGGAGAAGCAACGACGGTCTCCGCATCCGCGGAACAAAGGGGGGACAACGTTCCCCCTGCTCAGCCCATTAGCCAAGCCAGCGCACCCCCCTGCCGAGCCGGGGCGGGTCTCCCGGGCCGGGCCAGGCCGCGCCCCGCCTGGACGGGCCCAGACCCCCACTTCAGACCATTTTTGGTCTTTTTCCCATAACAAAAGCTACAAACCTCTGATCGATGTACCGTCAGTTGCATATAATCCTTGGATCGAGACGGTCATTTCAGTATATTACGCACAGGGTTTCGGCAGGGTTTGTGTACGTCCGGGTTGGTTCGAACCCAAAAACAACCAGGCCCTTGGAGCGAAAATGCTTATAACATAAGGACCGGGCATTCGATTGATCTGTCATCAATTGAATTGAAATCCTTTTGATGAGACGGTGATTTTTTCTTACTCCACTTCAGGTTTGGATGTAGTTGTAGTACGGTCGGGTTGGTTTTTACCTTAAAAACCAACCAAGCCGTTGGAACGAAAATGCCAATAACTCTCAAACCGAGAGTCCGATTGATGCACCATCTGTCGTGTTGTGTTTCTTTTGATGAGACAGAACTTTGGAATACATCAACTATGTACTTCGTGATATTTGAGGTCTCATCACATTTTCTTGAGGAGCGGACCCTCCTGAAATCAGCGTGCTGTCTGCGGGAACCCTAGAGCTGGCTACGACTGCGACAAAGACGATTGTACTTGGATCCTCCGTGTGTTCGGTAGCGAGGACGACTGTACCTGGATCCTCCATGGGTTTGGCAGTGAGGAGGATTGTACATGGTTCTTCCATGTGTTCGGTAGTGAGGACGACTGTACATGGATCCTCCATGGGTTCGGAAACGAGGACGACAGTACTTGGATTCCTCGTGGGTTCGGCAGTTAGGATGACTGTACATGGATCTTCCATGGGTTCGACAGGGAGGACGATTGTACATGGATCCTCCATGGGTTTGGCAGTGACGATGACCTTACTGGGATCCTCTGTGGGTTCAAAAATGATGACTAATGTTCTTGTATTCTACGTGGGTCTAGAAGTATTTGACCTCTGTACTTGTATCCTGAGTGGGTCTGGCAGAATAGTTGGTCGTGTATCCTATGTGGGTCTGACAGCATACATGTTCTTGTATGCTGTGTAGGTCCGACAACTTAGATGAATCAGTGGCTACCTTTATCATCTCTATCTCCATAAAAAGTGTATACTTGTGAGAGATGAGTATTGATATCAATAATTATCATTGATGTGTTTGACTTGCTTTCCTGTGTGGATTGAGTTGTTTTTTTCTTATGTGGACTGAGTTGTTCTTTCCTTTGTGGACTGTATGGTGCTTGGGATCGAGAGTTGGATTCAAACTGTATCTGATGACTTATGTATATATATGGGAATATACCTAAGTATTGTTACTGAATCTTCGTGATTTTACATTTCCTTTGTGGTTTATCATTCGTAGATTCAGAGAGACCTATGGGGGTCTCGGGGTCAATACTAAGTATCATATACTCACCCCTGCACGGGCTGTGCCCGCAATATGTTGTGTTGGATGCAGATGATGGAAAACACTGATCATGGTGGAGGATTGTGGAGGTGGATGGTACCTGGAGGTGGACCACTTGGAAGAGAGTACATGGAGTGGATGACCAGACCCAAGGAGCTATGGAGACTATTTGTACCCACACTTCAGCTAGGATTTCCGGAGGATGAATCGATGTTTCTATTTTACTTACTGTGGTGGTACTTTCCTTTTATTGTAATGTACTTTCAGTTGGGTTTGTATTCTGGCCCATTTACTTTAAACAATTACTTTTTACCAAGTTTTACTTAGTGTTTACCTCACTTGCATACTCTGTTGGATTTTTTTAGTTTATAAAAATTAAATGACTTCACCTTTTTATTGAAATTTACTCCTTTGGTGCTAGTCGCCAGCACTTGTCCTATGGAAGACGGGCATGGGGTAGTCACTGCACGGGCCCCGAGGACGGGTTGTGACAATATAAGCATAAATTTATAATTTATGTTAAGTATTTTAGTATTTAATATTTATGAATTAGAATTCATAACCCAATATAGTGTATGTCATTGTTTAGAAATGGGAATTGTATAAGGAATGTGAAAAAAACCAATGAAAATGATCAATAGAGTAAGAATATGCATGAATTTCATGGTCTTATGATAATTTTTCAGTGGGAAAAAATATCCCATGTATTCTAATCATACGAGGAAATATTATATTTTGTTAATAAGTTATTTATTTAATTGTGTATGTTCTATTTATTTTAAGGGAATCTAGAGTAGAAGAGAATGCTGAAAAAAGGTGGATATAGTGAAGATGATAAGAATGGATTTTCAAACATGTTATAACTATGGAAAGAATCACCCTAAGGAGTGCTTGAAAGGATTGGGTGATTGTTATAATTGTTTATAAACGGGTCTTTAAGAAAAATAATTCAAAGGAAAGAATGAGAAGTCCAATTTTATTTGATTCAACTAATGTGAAATGGGGAATTACGTGAATAAATGAAACAAGAATCAAGAAAATATATATACAAAAACATAAAGCGATTAAGTTCATGAATATGCTTTTACTATAGTATAAATGGAATAATTAATGTATTTGTGTTTCTGGATTACTGAATTATGTCATTTGACTGTTGTATCAATGATGTAATGGTTATATGAATTTGGGAAAAAATAATGATTTTACTGAAGTACAATTTCATTCACGATTTAATATTATATAGTACTAAGACAAGTGACTCAATAGAATATTATGTATTTTGGAAAATACATGGTGGAGGGAATGAAAATCCTTAATACGGTCCTAATACATTGGTAGTGATTTTGGAATAAGAGATGGTTGATTTAGAAAAATTATATTGGATAATCATGACTACCTTGAAATCGATTAATGTTTTGTTTATTCAATCATTTTTTGTTGTATTAAAAAACATTGGATTTATGGAGTATATCCTATATTCTATAATGAATATGGAAGCATGAATGTATTAAATAATATTTTATTGTAATTCATAGAGTTACCACGCTTTAATTGAATATGTGATGATGGTATTCACATGTTATTATGTTGTAAAAGGAGATCTTTATATATGAACTTACTTAAAAAATTGAATATAAGTTTGGAAATATATAATTCGGATAATCCTGAAGGTTGGAGTGGATTAATATGGAATTTTTATACAATTGATTATGGATAAAACATTTCTTAAGATTATTTTAGATTGTAATAATTTTATGAAAAGGATATCCCATGGGTCGAGCGATTGCCTCTCGTGTCCAACAAGGCCACTAGACTAAAACCCACAATTGAATGGAGAGAATGGTGCATCACCTACTACTGGCCTACTTGATGTACTAGTTTTGATAGAATGATTTATTTATTTAAAAATTAAGGCATATGAAGTATAAATTTTTTAATTCCCAATATGATTTTTATAAATAGAGTATTTTTTATTTTTATTATACATTGAATTGAAATATGAACTTGTGGTTGGAATTATAAAAGTCTGTATGATTCCTTCTAATATTTTTATATAAAGTAAAAATATTTTTTCAACTCTATGGTAAAGGATATGGAAACAAAAAATGTTATCCTAGTAGTTTTTCTATTGAATCAAATGGTCTATTACATCATCACCAACTTCAAACAATGGATTTCTCACATTCACCTAATCACGCTGTCTATCAGAACATGACATTTTGATTTTAAATCCATTTCTATATTTTCTTACATAGAACCCTTCTATGTTTCATCTTTGGATACTTTTTTACTTCCATTTAATTAATTTATTTTATTACTTTTATTAACTCTATTTTGATGTGGGATTTCCACAATGTTTTATTTTGAATCATTCTTTAATTCGAAAAGACTAATTTCAAATTTCGAGGACACATTTTATTGAAGGATGAGAGAATTTAACTCCCCATGATTTGATAGTAAATTATGTCTTTAAATAAACATAATAGATTATAAATTACCTAATACCGACTCGACTTCTGGGATTTGCATGATTGTGTTTCTATAGAACAACAAATTAGTATTATAATTTTTTAAAAAATATAAATATTTATTAATTAAATATTATATCATGAATAGAAAAAAATAAATTTAAATTGTTATTTATAATTTCTTCTTATAAATAATTAATATTTATAATTAAAATTTTATGTTTTTGTTAAAATTATTTTATATTTAGAAAAAATATGTCCTTAAAATAAAAACTTTTTAAATCGTTTTGTGAAAAATAATAAAAATAATTTTCGACACACCAAAAAATTGTATTTTCTAAAGTAAAATTTATTTTTGAATTTAGAATATCAAAATTATATTAGGTCAAATTTTTGGTATTTTAATGATGAAATTAATGTTTTTATGAGTATTTAAAAATAATGCATAGTACAAAAAAACCAACATTTTAATTTTAAATAATTTTTTTCATTAAATTGATTTTAAAGTAAAAATAGAATAATAATACATATATTATCCAAATTTAATATGTTTGAATAATTTTAAAAATTTAATTATATTTAAAATTTAATTTTTTTTGACATCCTTTTAACGTTCTGCTAGGAACATTTAGTCACCTTCTAGGCCCATTTTTAAATTTGCATAAAACAAAATTTTACCACTTCTATGAATTGAATTTATAAAATCTGAACTACATGGTTTTCATCAGAACGTAAACTTTGGTTCAATATGATCAAAATAATTTTTGGTGAATATTTTATTTTGAATTATATTTAACATGGTTTAAAGTCAATTCGATGTTTAATGGTAAAAATAAAACTATAATAATATAAAAAAACCCTAAAACATGTAATAGTAATTCAAGATAAGTTTTTTAGACCAAAATGAACCTTAGGAAAATAATTTCATACTTTTTTATCAACATGGGTAAGATTAAGACATTTATTATACTTTATTTAAAGAAGTGTTAAAAGTGTCAAATTTTCCTTTTAATAATTAAAACAATTTTAATACATGGTTATACCAGAAAATATAGTAGACACTATATATTAATTAGAAATATAAGAATATTTTCTACATCAAGGAATTTTATTTATAATTTTTAGAAATTAAATAATTAAATTTATTTGTGACACAATGATGATGTTGTGATTACCTTATCAATGAAATATTAAAATAAATGATGTTATAAATATTAAAATAAAAGTAATTTAAAACTTTTAATAACAAAAACTAATTGTATAGGGTATTATGGCAATTTATTGTTCATTAAATTTATTTTTTTCAATGGAATGATGTTTATATGAATTTAACAAAAATCTTGTATTAAATAGTAACAAAATTGACAAAAATGATATTTTAAAATAAATACTATTTTATGAAAAAAAATATTAACATCATAAAATCAAAAAATCTTCCATCTAACATGGATATTGATAAAATTTCATAAATGGTATGCTTTTTGTTCTTTTGGAAACATATATTAACTATATTAACAATATATTATAAAATTACAAGAAGACGTGGAAAGAGTTAAACTATTTAAGTAAGAGAAAAATCTAAAACATAAGGTTAATAAGATGATGTAAACATTTCTAAAACCTATTGTTTGAGAGGGTTTTGACCCATCCTTATCATTTCCAATAAATAAATAGACTTGGAGCTATAAATAAAAATTATGAATTATTTAATAAATTAATATTTCAACATTTTTTCTAAAGTTCCCCTCACCGCTCTTATAAAATGAATCTCCCATTCTTTTTAATACAGCCTTCCAAAGCCATTTGGATTGGAAAAAACTGAACTAAATATCCTCCCAAATACCATAAAATAACCCTATAAGTATTAATTTGATCATGAAGGCAACATAATGAACCATTCTTTAAAATAAAATGGAAAAAACTAAAGAGGTGACATTTATTTTTTCACCTCTTTCAATGTTCTTTTCTTCCTCTAAATCATGTTTATCTATTGTTCCTATACGAAAATAATAAATATACTGACTTTCACATTATGATATGTTATTATAATTATTTTGAAACTAAATCACTTATTCTACCTACTATATGATTAACAATGCCACCATGTGTGCGTACATACGGCTTACCATCTCCATGACATGGTGTAATTTTTAATTAAACATTATGTTATTGGGATGTTTATAATGATGAGTATTATGTATATAAATAATGAACATAACATGATAATGTTTATTATAATTAATATACCAACCAATTTCATACCATTTTATCATTAAGGTAGTGATATCGTCACTCATGTGTATGTATAGCTTCCCGTCTCCACGACGTGATGAGATTCATTTCTGAGTTCACCATTCAAAGATGATTATAAAAATATATATTATTAATAAATATTTAATATATTTCATAATAATTATACATGATATATATATACATATATACATATATCTCATTCACTTACTCCCATAAAATATGATATGAATACACAACAAGCGTTTATGCGTACGTACAACCTACAATCATTAGAAATGGTGTATTCTATTTCATATATCTATCTATTATACCTATTCATATTCTGAATATATATGATATATAAATAATTTTAACTAGTCTTTAAGTGTATAAATAATGATATAAGTGATATGATCAAGAATAACATGTTAAACACGTTTGATAAATAAATCTTTTATTACCCAAAATGTTTCTCTAACATGGAAATTGTTATTAAATGTGGAGTATAATGTCTCAAATGAATAATATAAGATATCATAATTATGAATATGGTTCTGTTATAATTTAATAATATACTATGGTCATTATACCAGAGGGTAAATGTACCCTTGACTATAGGATAGTATAAGGTAAGGGAATTTTGTCTCAATTTTAATATTTGTGAGATATAAGCCATGTTCACCATATATTTATTGTGTGTGGTGTGTTTACTAGATCTATTGTATTTAATTTCATAAATACATTTAACTACATGGTATCTATAGATTATTTTGATGATGTCGGACCAATGATTTATATGTTTAATGTTTTATAGTATGATTTGAATGTTTAAAGTATTAATCCTTTCACCAATAATACATTCTTGATATTATATTACATAACTATTTATTTGAATATAAAAGTATTATAAAGGTAATTTTACTTATAATTTACAATTAATTAAAATTATTTTAAAATATTGATATTGTATGGTTTTATGGAAGGGACTCTTTACCTAGACCATCATTTTAAATTTATTAATGATTTATGTTCCTAAATCATTTTAATTAATTTAAATGTTTTCAATATAATTTTATGTATTTATTAATATTTAAATTAAAATTTTACAATATTAATTCTAATTAATGGTTCAATGTGATATGGGACACTTTGAATCAATAAATTAACTTTTAAATTACATCCTTTATAAATTAGAATACATTTAAATGATTTCAATAAAAATGGATATTTCTCTTAAAGATTTTTTCTGATTATAATCATCTATTTCAACATCCTTTATTATATTTTTTATTGAGGTTTACTTGTTATATTATAATATTCCATTTTTTGTTTAATGACTTATGACATGTCTAAATATTTATTTTATATTTTATATCATTCATGATTTATGGTTAATGTGTTAATTTTTTGTATGCTAGTTTTAATATGAATGTTTCTGTTATGTTCCATTATTTTTATATGAGGAAGTCATTGGACATAGTATGTGAAGGGATGGGCCTGCTACACCCCCTCTATGCATCAGTAGGACTAATGAGAAAAACTAGTGTCTTCTCATAAGGCATTGAAAAAATTTATATTTAGGTTCTTCTTACAAGGCATTGACTTTTTTATAATGATGTCAGACATTTTACATTACATGATTATGAGACTTGTTATTGAAGTGACATGTGATTATTCTACTAGAATAATATCCATGTGAATAGTTAAATGGAATAATTTGATTTATATTTTCCAGATTATTCTGATGTGTATGTTTAAAAGCCTTGTGATTCAATTTCATACCCTTCTATAAAATATTATTAATATTTATGATAGCCATCCTTCTATTTTTTATCCTTGTTTAGCATTTGAGCTCACCCTATTCATATGTTTTATTTTCCCAGGATTCCATGAAGTGTAATAGGATATATATACTAGTTTATTCTAGGATAATTATGGAATTCTCAAAGGATTATCTATGATTTATTTCACGTTTGAAATTGTAATGCGATCTTCATGTATGTAATATATTTTGTAAGACTTTAAACTGATCAGTCCTTCGAGACATGATTAATTATAATAATTCCAATGTTATGTAATAATGAACTAACTCAAGGAAACTAAGGTCAGGGTGTTATCGATTGTGTTGTGTGGTGTTCAAACGAAAATCCATCCCATTTTTATTTGTTTTGTTGTTACTAAGGAAGTGGCATGAATCGAGGGGTTGTTATACTATTCATATAAATGTAGATTAAAATTGAAATAATCCTATGACCCTCAACATATGGAATCATTCAAAAAAAAGATTTGAATGTTTAGAATAGATTTATGATATATTTGATTAGTAGGTTCATAATTCTATGATATTTATGACTATATTATAATGTAATATTTTTAATGGTCTGAAATTTATGATTATCTAGAAGATAAATGACGATAGTAAATATTTTTAGTGTACTAAAAAGCATAATATTTAAAAATAATAGATTTTTTGTGATAAATTCCAATTTATAACTATTTGGGTTGGATAATTAAATAAGATTATAAAATGGAGAGAGTATAGGAAACGGCTAGTGCTAAAGATATAAAATATAATTCATATGACGATATTTATTATAATGGAATTTTATCAAATAGTGATGATTAAAAGGTGCGTTTTAATCTTTATGAAAGTTGAAAATATATTGTACATGGTATAGAAGACAATAAACCCATATTATTAGATCAATGGGAATTTCCGATCATGTTTATTAAAGAATAAATTATTGTGTTTTCCATAATTATTGATGTAGAGAAGAAAACTCAAAAAAAGATAATAGTTGAATAGAAGAAGGAGATCATGCTACCTATTATCGATCATTATATCAATGGATGAATGATATATTCAACCATTTTGTAGTTAAAAAAAATTATTGACCATAGGTGAGATAAACTCTTAACCTTGAGGTTATTATTAAGGAACTACAAGGTTTATCCTTATTTATCTATTTAATTATATATAATAACATATAGGTAATTGGGGGAAACAATCTATGGATCGGTATATATGAGGCTATATTTAATGAATATGAAAAGAATACTTCATTAAAGAGTGTTTTTGATTCAATTATTTAGAATAAATTACTTCATTTTTAAAAAGGGGTACTATATAGTGGTATATGTTACACAAGATGTGTTTTTCCATAGAAATATATAATGATGAAAATACATATTTGAAGCATCATATAAAATGATATCCACGCAATCAACAAAATCATAATATTACAATTTTATATACATTATTGTGGAGTGATCAGAGATTTATAAAAAATGAATAATGGAGAGATTAAATGTCTGGATATTGTATATTTTTTAATACATTATTTAAGATGAGTGTAAAAAAGTGTTTTTTAATCTATGTTTTCATCCCCTTAAATAACCAAATTCATCAAATATCACATGATAAATATTTTAATTGGGTACATTAGTATCTAGGTATATTAAATAATTTTTTCTATACTAGTTACTCTATTATATACATAGAGTTGATAAATAATGGATAGTGGATGAGAAACATGTTATATTATCACTGTCATTATAATTTTATTCATGTTTTCATATTTAATATAAACTGAGTGAGGAACTTAATTTTTAGAATAATAAAATGAAAAATAATTTAATATGAGAATACCAATAATAATATTAGTTTTTAGTTAAATTAATATAGGAGAAAATATAAAATTTGGTTTTTCACACACATAAATTAAAAAAGAATTACATTTTATTAGATATTTTTTATTAAATTCAATGATTAGATTCTCATTCATTATAAAAAAACTATTTTTATCTTGTATTAAAAAAACAATGAGTTTCTTTGATAACTTGTGTAATGAAAATACTGAGATTTACTAAAAAACAATATACTATTAATATTATTATTTAATTGGACCAATATTTACTATCCATTAGAATGGTGGGTATGTATAAGATTAAATAAAATATGAAAATAAATATTCTAAACACATTCATTAGAAATATATTTACTAAAAATAAAATTAATTTAAAAGAAATATAGCTTATTTCTAAAAAGTGTATTTTTTTCAAAATACTCATATTAATTATGCATCAAATGAATAATTTAAAAATAATTTTCACCAATTTTATAAAACATAAACGAAAAATAATAATTGTTGATCTAATAAAAAAATTTATATTATAGTTTTTTTATATTTCTATAATATATTTCAATATTATGAAAAGTAAATATTAATTAATTTCAATTGAAAACACACTTTTCATTCAAATACCTAATGAAGTTCAATTATTATTTCAATTGGTTTCAAATTATAATTATTATAAATGTTTATCAATTACTCCAACTTATTTCATCATAATAATTTTCATGTTGTATTTTGATATAATAACATTGTAAACATTTGAACATTTTCACTTTTAAAACACACATTCTCATCACAAATACATGAATAATTATAAAGTAAATTTATATAATTATTATATTTGAATTAAAAAAAATTATTTATTATTTGGAATGACAATAATATTATATTTATGATGAAGAAACATTAATTATGGTTAAAAATGAATATTGAATGTAGTAAAAATTAAATACCACAATTGGGGTTTAAATGGGATTATGAGGGGTTAAACTAAAAAGATAAAGAAAAAATGATGTATATAATTGTCTATAAATAATTTAATTTCTTGATTTAAAACATTACACCTATAAGGTTTAGTAGTGGTCCATTTTTTACACTTTGACAAGTGAGAAATATGGGACCACTGAAATATTTTAAATAATACAGTGTGCGTCCTCTCCCAATCATATTAAAGGTCACCCCATGCCCTCTTTTATTCACACCTTATAACCTATTTGGATTAGAAAATAAACCCCAAAATCACTAAATAAATTCCCTACCATAATTCAAGAATATTTATATTGGTCAAAATCCCTCATAGGATATATTTATTACAAACCTAATGAGGATGCCTAAAGAGGATATAATGTTCTCCAATGATAGTCTTTATTTTATTTCATTCATCAATTACATTATATAATAAATACGGTAACATAAATATAATTTTTAGTTTTTATAATAATGTAAAAAAAATTCCACTTCCATCAAATTGGTTATTAAACCATCATATATGGGTTCAGAAGACTACCTCCTTTTAAACTTATATCATTCATTTTTAGATTTCCACCTCTCGATGATGGGTAACATGATGGACGTAATATATATATATATATATATATCCGATATTCATAAAAATATTATACCTATAGGTTCACTATATGATATATTTTTTTCATTTCCATTATATTCCACAGATGATATTATAATCCCCCTCGTGATTATGGAAGACTACCACCTCACAAAGCGATGTGATTCATCTTTCACTAATTCTTCATGTGGAAGGATATAACGATCATTTTTAAGATTATACATTTTATAAATTATATAATTATAATATTTATTATATAATTTTCATTATTTAAAAATAACATAATAATTATTTTCTTTCTTCCCTTATCACTCATGTAACGATTATGACATCATTCGTGTATGCGGGGATAAAAACCTTAATGTGGTGAGCTTACTCTATTTATCTCACCACCCAAAATGGATGTTATATAAAATTCTAATTTATTGAATATACAATATTGTGATCAAATTGGATGGGTAAAACCTTACTTACATATTTTCCATAATTATTATTGAAAAATGTATACCTTACTCTTGTGTATATATGACATATCGTTTCAAATCATATTGTACATAATTTTCCATGAACATCAGTAATGATTGGTTTTAAAAAGTAATTTAGATGTATAAATATGGTAATCATTTATTTGCACTTATTTTGGAGGTGTTATAATTGTATAATATATGCAATACCTATAACTTTCAGGTTGAAACATGCATGAGAAAACTATACAAATAACATCCCAAAACAAAGAATACATTGAATGGTTATAAATTAATGATGAAAATATGATACAAAAGGAAAATATATGATATTATTAATATTAATATGTTTTTATAAATATTTAAGGATATTATGAAAACCAACATTTGTGATTTTATGTCATGATGAACCAATATGAGAGCATAAAGTAATGGATTTCGTCTCAATTTCATTTCATTGAGGAAAATTTTAATTTTATGTACCAAATATGTTTTATATGGTACATATTATACCCCATGAATATCTAATATCATGATTAATAATCTATTCATGGTATTTTATGATTAAATGTTTATTTCGTGATTTAATGGTATTTGAATTAAAAGCTGCCATATTTTATTTGATTTCATAACTTAATCCTTATTTATTGTGTTAATTTGGTAATATACTAATAGCTAACTACAATATTATGTGTATAAAAATGTGTTCATTGAATTATGTTGTATTGAAATCTTTTTATATGGATTTAATGAATAAACAAATAATACATTTATTGATAACTTATCACTCTAATTTTATGATCATTCAAATGGTTTATCTCATAATTTCATTATACTCGAGATTATTCAATATTGAATTTCATTGGAAGAATTTTTTTCCATTTCCATGTAAACAAATTTATTTTTATTATCATATAATTATTCGTTATATTTTCATTTAAAAATTCCATTTTTTAATCTTTTGTAATAAATCTACTTGGGAAATTTTTTTTAGAAAATTTGACTTCATTTCTCCATTAGAAAAAAAATTCTTCAAAATCATTTTTTTTTATATTTTAAATATTTTTCGATACGTTTAAAAGTGATTTAACAAATGTATTTTCATCCATTTTTACTACTTATAAAAAATTTTGAATAAATATTATGTCTATTTCAAAATATTGTGTGATTGGATTTTACTGAAATAGTGAAAATAATATTTGTGTCCATTTCTAAACAAGGTAGTTTTCTATCCAATTTACATTGAAATAGAAATATCATTTTTCAAATAATTTATGGGATTTATGGAATTTATTCTCATCATTAAATTCTTTTATTTGAATATAATTTTAATTTTTTTAAGAATATTTATTAATAAAATTGTTTTTAAATATAATTTTGAATGAAACAAATTTTGAAAATGTTATTCATATTCAAAATGATATTTTTATCAATAAAATTTTTAATTATATACTTATATTATTTAATGTTTTAAATGAAAATAAACATTATTCATCCTCTAATGATTATATGTTGATTATATCTTTATTCTTTCTATGGATGGTTTATGATTCTTTCGACCAAGGATTGTTTTGACATTAACTTCATTATATTACAATGTAATCATTAAATTCTAATTGAAATATTAACATTCTTGTGATCATAAAACATTATATTTCCCATAAATATACATATTATTTTTCATTGATATTATGACTTATTAAAATGTATCTCATTTTTATATATGGTTTATACATAATAATTTATTTTTATTACTATGGAAATATTTATAAATCTACATCATTTACTCTATACAGGTATCTAATGTCGAGGTGTATAAATTCATGAACCAAATAAATTAATCGATATATGCAGAATGCTTTTCAAATACAGTAACACATTGGTAACTTTAATATATTTCCTCTCGATCAATTGGTAGCTCAAATATGAAAAATAGGATTAGTAATCATTAAAAAAGTTTATAATTTTTGAATAAATTTTACAATGAAATGTATTAACGTAATAGGTATCATGATTCATGATATCAAGAAATATTATATTTAATAATTTCAACAATTAAGTGTTCAATTATTATTTTCCATCTGATTTTCAATATTTTATTATCTCATGATACATTTCATTTTTAATTTATTGGGTAAATGGAATGTGATTTCCATTATTTATCTATCTATATTAATTGTTTATTATATAGTTATTTAAATGAATTTTGTTCTCAGTTCTTTATCTTGAAATATGAATTATGATTATTGATTCGGAATTGCTTCTGTTGTACTTAACAATTATGATGAACTTGAAATCATTATAATTTTGGTTCATTTCCATGGAATTCATGAGGTTTACAATAGTTGGTATACAATGATATGTTATATGGAATAATGTTATTCTATATAAAATTATGTTGTAATTTTTTATTCAAATAATCTGTATAACTCACAAATGTTTCTAGTTTAGCAAGACTACTAAAATATTTACTCTTCCATGATGTCATTACATATATCTTATGCACATGTAATAAAATAAGGTATCATCTATAGCCTAATGGGGAAATTTTCATTATAGGTTGAATTGGTTGGAGATTAGTAGAAACCCTGGGAAGTAGATTTATCACATTATATAGTATGGAATAGGAACCAATGATTAACTTTAAGGATAAGTATAAAATAATATACTAATGTTTTGGTAAGGTATATATTATGTATTTTTTCATCAATCTCTATCCACGTCTCGATACTTCCAGTGGTTGTGGCTCTAGAATATATATACCAAGGAGAAATAAATATGAAAAGGGAATAATGGGTTTGACTTGATTGTCAAATGGTGCAATACAATGTGTTTTACTGCACCCCCAGTTAGAAATTGTCATGGGATATGCCTAGGTTTCTTAATATAGTCTTCATAAACCATTATATTGGAATTAAATGATTTCTAATAATGATGTCCCTAGGATAAATCTATGTTGGCATTGATTGAAAAGAAGGCATCACATAGGAATATGAAAATGTTTTATGTGTGAAAATGTAGGGCCTTGGAAAAGAATTTTTGAGTAAAAATGAATTGTATGGATGATGGTAATATTATTCTCATTTATAGATCCATTTGGAGTTTGTTTCCTATCATTTGGACAACAAATTAATTATTTGATTCAATTCCTTCTTCCAAATTTTAATTATTATACAAAAGAAGGAATTGTATAGTAGTAATATGGTTGATGTATTTATTGGGATTCTAGAATTATACAATAGATATATTTTCACTTATTTTATTTTGGTTTAATAATAATGAAACATTTTAAGGTTATGTTAAATTTTAGAATTACATTTATAATTCTTAAGATAGGCCATATGGATTACATTAGTTGTTTTTTAGGATAATATTGATCATAAGTTTGATGACATAAACATCCTTTTTATCTTTCATGTTACGAGATTCTACAATGATTAAGGATATTTTGGGAGACATTTATTGAAATATTACTCATTGTATTTGTATATAAGTGAAAACATTATTTGAGGGAAAATTCCATTAAATTTAATAGACATAATATTGAAGTTATTTACAACCTTTAGGGTTGATATTATCATTAATGAAACTGTAATAATAGTCAATTAAGATTATTATCCTTCAAAATAATATAGAATAGGTTGTATTGAAACCTTTAGTAAAAATATTTTTAAATGATTAATTATACATCAGGGATGCATATAATTTTTTTTTAAAAATTATATAGGAACTATATAAATATATTTTCCAAAAATGGAAAACCAAAATTTTTGGTGGAAAACAATAATTTTTAGCAATGACATAAGTCTTTACCCATGACCGGTGGATGATAAGGTTTTAGATCCAACATTAGCCTTCGTGATTCCATGGTTAATATGTTTTTTAGTTAGTTTCTCTTAAAATATATATTAACAAAAAACATCTAGTGTAAATTGTTATCATTATATGTTAATTTATTATTGATAAATTGGGCTTATAATATTAGTATGAGAATAAATTTAGGGATAGACAGAAAAACATGACATTCTATTATGGGTCTTATGATCTACTAAAAGTAAATTTTAGTGTATCAGGCATAAAAATATCAATTTGGGATATTAATATCATTGAATAAATGATGAATTTTGTTTTCAATAAATAATTCAAAATTGTTGAAATTATCATTAATAAATATAAATGAATCACATATGAATATTTCATGATATTCCAAGACATTAAAATAAACATTGAACATAAAAAATGATCATGAAATAAAATTTTAACCGTATTAAATTCTTCTTTGATAAATCATATATAATTTTAAATAACCATAGATTTATTGTTGTTAGGCCGTTGAATTTTAATATGTAATTTAATTACCTCTCTTATTATTTGCATTTTATAAAAAATTTATTTCCATATTTCATACCCTTTATTATTGAAATCAAGATTATATAGCAAGGGAACAATTTATTTAACATGAGGAGAATCCAATGCCTTAGAATTATAAAATGATAATATTGTATTGGATAGAGTGTATCTAATAAAAAAATAATTTTACAAGGATTTACATTAACCACAAATGTCAGCTTCTGTTACATTAATTAATGAGATACATTGATTACTTGTGTTATCTACATGACTGATTATTACTAAAAAAAATACTATTAATATTATTATTTAACGTGATCGATTTATTTTTGTCAAAAGTCACTTAAGGTATAATTGAAGCATTTTTGAGGGTATTGTGTTTGTTGACCAAGTGGACCTCGATGTTGAGATTGTTAAATAAGCAGACCATGATGTTCAATTTGTGGAAAAGGGGGTTTACATAGTAGTGACATGTTTTTAGAAAAGGGAGTTGAGTGCCCGTGTCTTGGAAGTTTAGAATGTGGAGAACCATATTTATTTCAATATCAAAATAAAAAATATAGAAAATAAAGGAGGGGAACCCATGTTTTGGTTTGGGCATGCAAGGTTACTAGGGTGACAAAGGCTTATGTGGCTGGACTTGCGTGCTGGGTGGAGACCTATTCACTGTTGCTCAGGTTGCCCAAAATGCCTATAAATATAGGGATACACCTCCTAATTTAGCATGAAGTTCAATACATAGAAGAAATTAGAGATCTATTCGCACAAGTTGGGTTGGTCGCTCAATTGGTGGTTTCGTCATGTAGGTATAAATTTATTTAGAAAATGCATGCTAATTGATAGTTGTGTGCCAATATTGGTTTCTATGTTAAAGGGTGTGAGTCACCCTAGATATGCATTGGAGAATAGAGTGTTGTGGAATTTGTTATGTGAGACCTTAGAGGAAAGCTTGGTGTTGTGTTCCAATACATAGAGAAGCACTCTAGGCATTAGAGATCCACACTAAGCATAATGAAGTGTTCCAGTAACTATAGGGACAAGTGAATGTTAGGGAATTTCTCATTACTTATGGTGAAAAGTGTTATTCATATGCATGCGAATGATGGAAATCAACATACCATCTACATTCAGATAAATATGCATTAATTTGTGATAATTAAGGGACCTTAAATTCATTAAACTCTAAGTCCTTCTTTTGAAAAAGTAGTGAGCACACATCAGTTGAGGGAGCAGTGAGTTCTAAAATTTTCAGTGGTTGAAATCCAGAAGGGACAATTATTCCACTTCGAACATTTTAAACCTCAGTGCACTTATGGTGTATTTGGTACATCAGCACATCACCAGTGTATGCTCCTTGTTTGTAGCCCTCTAATGGTGAACCTAGTAAAAATTGACGTGTCATGTGGATTATTTAATTTTTGACAATAATTTTCCATGGTAAATAGTGAGAAATGTTTTTTTTATCAAAAAATTAAGATCCAAAGTAGCAGGGGTTTAAATATGTCATAACATGATTCTCCCCCCTCTTAAGGTATTTTCCCTTATGGGACTAATAATTTCTCATTGAAATTGAAATGGTTGTTATTAATATGATTAATTAATGTATGAAAGGATATAGTTTTAAAAAATCATCTTTTATATATTGATTATAAATATAATAATTATCATTTAAAATATAAAAAAATGTGTTCCTTAAAACTGTATTTTTCTAAAAGGTGTTTTAATAATGCTTTGCACACATAATTTAAAATTATTTTTTACCAATTTTATAAAATTTAATTGAAAAAAACAATTTTTTAAATATTTCTTTTAGAATTATCTTATGGTGATTATTTTTATTTTTAGGAAATATTTCATTATTTTTGAATAGTTAAAAATATTGAATTATAATTGAAAATCTTATTTTCATTTAAATAATTTATAATGTTCAATTATATTTTTAATTAGTTTAAATGAATTTTTAGTTTAATTTTATATCTAAAAATACAATTTATTTCATTTTATTATTTAAATTATTGTATTCTGATACAAAAATTAATAAATTATAAACATTTTCACATTAAAACCCCACTTTCTCATCACATCAATAAGATTAATTATTAATTTTAATTTCCCCATGTGTAGATTGATTTTAAAAAAAGGACTAAATATTTAGACTAATAATAATTTATATTATATAATAAGTTCAACTTTATTTTTGAGCATAATGAATAATGAATGGATTAAAAAATAATTATTGATGTTATATTAAAAAATTGGTTTAATGGGGTGTAAAATTAAAAGATATGGGTAAAAATAACATATACACATGCCAAAAAATTATTGTATGGAAATATATTTACAGTTCCACCTATTTTGTTACATTATGGTACATTTTTCCATATTCAATATGTCATGACCCATCTTCAGGGCCCGGTCTGTGACTACCCCAAGCTCGCCTTCCATAGGCCAAGGGCAGGAGACTAGCACCAAAGGAGTAAATGCCTAAGATGGGAAGGAATTGCCTTTATAAAAGTAAACTACCATAATAGAGTATGCAACATATTGTAAAAACTAAGTAAATTAAATACAAAAGAGTGTGCTGGAAAGTAAATGGTGTAGTATACAAACCCAACTGAACAACAATTACAAGTAAAGGGACAAACTGTTGAATGTAAAGAGATGCTCATGAATCGTCCTCTAGGGATTCCTACCTGATGGCTAGGTACAAATGTCCACCTTATCACCCACTTCCATCAGTATCCACCAATTACATCTTGCCAAGTGGTACACCTCTGGGTACAGTCCACCTCCACAACACTCTGGCTCAATCAGTGTTTTTCATCATCTGCAACCTACACAATGAAGTGAGGGCCTTGCCTATATAGGGTAGAGTATAACAATACTTAGTAGGGACCCGGAGACCACCAAAGGACTCCTAGAATCCATTAAGTAAAATACACGAAGGAGTGATACAATCTCGAAGTATCAACCAACCCTATATAGGTATATGCCCATACATTTACCTATGTTAACAACCATAGTTCAGCTCCATCTCTTGAGCCCAAGAACAACCCCGTCCACACATGAAGTGAAGTCAATCACATTGATGATAATGATTGAAAGTCAAGACTCAACTCACACAGGTATACATCATTCGTATTGTGATCGAGATGATCATATATAGTCACTGATTCATCTAAGTTGTCAGACCCAAACAGGATACAAGACCAGCTAAGATATCAGAACCACACATGATACAAGACCAGCTACTCTATCAGACCCACAAAGGATACAAGTACAGAGGTCAAACATCCAGACCCACATAGGATACAAGAACAATGTTAATTGTTGTCGAACCCACGAAGGATCCCAGTAAAGTAGTCATCACTGTAGGACCCATAGAGTATTCCAGTACAGATGTCGTCACTGTCGAACCCAGAAAGGATCCAAGTAAAGAAGTCATCACTGTTGAACCCACGTAGGATCCAAGTACAGAAGTCGTCACTATCGTAGCCAGCTCTAGGGTTCCCGCACACAGAATGATTGATTTTGGGAGGGTCTGCTTCTCGAGAAAAGGGTTCAATACATCAACTATCATGAATTACTGAATTGATGTATCCTGAAGTTCCATCTCATCATATGGAACCCAACGCGACAGACTGTGCTTCAATCGAAAGCCCAGTCTGAGAGTTATTGGCATTTCCTTTCCAAGGGCTCGGTTGAATTTTGGGTACAATGCTACCTGGCCATACTCAAACCCCATTTGAATACTATGTAGAGTAAGGAAAACAGAACGTCCCGTTAAAAAGAATCCAACGTAGTCGAAGTCATCTCAATTGGACTTCCGGTCCTTAAGATATAAGAGTTTCTGCTCCGAGGGCCCAATTGATTTCGGGGTCAAACCAACCAGGCTGAACATAAACATCCCAAAAACTATGACAGTCATATACCAAAATGACTGTATCAATCCGTATAATACTACGCAATTAATGGTGCATTGATTGATGTTATATATCTCATGTAATGGGCAAAAAACCAGAAGTGGACCGAAGAGGGGGGGGGGGTCTTGGTCTGGTCCAGCCCCGCCCCACCCAACCTGGGTCAGCCCGAACTAGGTCAACCCGACCCAGGTCCAGATCGGTAAGGCTTGGCCCGACCCTGTGGTTGTGGCCTGGCCCACGTGAGGACGACCCGACCCGCGCGGCAGGCCGTACGGTTGGGGTGGAACGCCCCCCCAGCTTTTGTAATGGCGGCTCCAACTGGCACTGCCCTTTTCACTTGGAACCCGCGGACATGGGTTCCACTCCTCTTCCATGGTCGGTGGCACATTGGCCATCCACCGGGGGAATTCAAGGGGCACCAATGCCCCCAAAACGATGGTCGGTGCCGGCCGCCACCTCCCGTCCCCACCACTGTCGTGCCGCCACGCTTCTCTGTGGGCCACCAAATTCGTTCTCATGGTCCATTTGGACTCTCGTCTGTGCCTACGACCATCTCATGACATGCTCTCCACTACGATGGTCTCAAAACAAGATTTCATTTCCATTCACCCCTCACCAAACAAACCGAGAATCAAAAATAGGTTGGTGGAGGACCAAGACTGGTTTGTTAGCTCGTACCCTCCCCGTTATGGGCTCAAACGGTAATCCAACATAAAATCATCGATGCTCGAGGGTAAAATTTTATTAATTTAATATTATAAAATTCCAGCTACCTCGATTCATGGTACGTTTGTTGTAGTTGCGGAATATGGCATTGAGGAAGACAGTGTCACCTAAGGCGGTGTCATTCTGTCAATGTCGGATGGAGAGTTGTTACCGTTTGTGAAGTTCTTCACGGGCAGCTTCCTCTACCTTGACATGATGGAAGTGGAAGGGAGACATCGTCCCTCATGAGAATCACCTCATATTCTTTCCCTAGTTGAAGAAGTGGAGAGAAAGTTCTTCGTCGAGAGGAATATATCGTTCTTCACGTTCTTCGTGGAAGAACACTTCCTAATCTCCATGGATCTTCAACGATTATGCTACCCCCAAATAAAAGAAAGGATTCACTTATTTAATGTTGTCATAATGTTTTCATAATTCCAAACCCCAAAATTAATTAATTAATTGTGGGGATTAATTAATTAATTAGTGGTGTTGGAAATTTAATGTCAGCAAGTGGGATGTGAAGAGTTCAACATTAAAAAAGGGGAGTTGGAAGCTTAATAGTTAAAGGGGTTTTCTTGGGGATTTGAAGAATTTTGGTTCATGTGGGACCCACCACACATTATCCTTTCATGGGATGTTATGTGGGATGTGGGACCCACCTTTTAATCGTTTTTGGAGAAGAAAACCACCCAAAATTAAAATGTGTTACACAAACATTTTAATTCAAACTTTAATTTTGAATTCGAAACCACAATTCATAACATCCACTCTTTTCCAAACGCAACTGTGTTAAAGGTCCCCTTAATCGAATACTGGCATTGCGAGTTCATCGGTGTCATCAGATTTAAATTCCGAGCTCCGGTTTAATTGATTGAAATATCTGCATGTACATTTACTGAACGTACCCAAATAGAACTTTAGAAATTGATTCTGGGCAGACTGGGCCTCAGAATTAGGTGCCGTTAGAAAATACAGACATGAAAAATTCCATAGAATTTAAAAAAAAACTTCCTTGGAATTTATTGGTCTTTACATTACCCCCAACATAGGGATTTTTTTCCTCATAAAACTACAACACACACATGGGAAACAAATGAGGGTACTGAGCATGCACTTGAGCCTCCCGATCCCATATGCTCTCCTGGTGGTTCTCGTGCTGCCAGCGAATGCGCGCTAGAGGAATCGACCGTCCATGCAGGACACCATCCTCTCAATCCTCAGTATCCACCGGGACTTCCATAAATGTCTCCCAATCATAGATGTCCATCTCCCCATGGTTGATGATGTGGGACGGGTCATGTAGGTATATCCTCAGCTGAGATACGTGGAAGACGTCGTGTAACTGATGGAACTGATGTGGAAGGGACAGGCAGTAAGCCTCCTCACCTACCATGTTGAGGACCCAGAATGGTTTGATAAATCAAGGAGATAACTTGTCACTGCGGCCAAATATCCATTGACCACATCATGGTGAGACCCGTAAGAAGACGTGGTCGCCATCCTCGAACACACGTGGTATCCATCTTCTATCATCATAAGACTTATATCTGCTCTGTGCAGTCTTCATCCACTCCTGGATGATCTATACCATCACTATCGTAGCCTAAACCATCTCTGGTCTTACAAGTGCTGACTCCCCAGTGTCGGTCCAGTACAAAGGCGATCAACAAGGTCAGTTGTACATTGCCTCGTAAGGTGTCATCCCGATGGTGGAGTGATAGATTTTGTTTTACGCAAACTTTACCAAGGGTAAGTGATCCTACCAACTGCAACCATAGTCAATAAAACATGCACGAAGCATGTCCTTGAGAGTTTGAATGTTCTTCTTAGTCTGACCGTCCATCTGAGGAGGGACGGCGGTGCTCAGGTGAAGCTACGTCCCGAAAGCCTCATGCAACCCCTTCTATATCTGGAAAGTGAAATGATCATATCGATAGGAGACTATCATCGATGGCACACCATGATGTTGTACGATATATTTTACATAGAGGCCTTCCATGCTCTCTAATGAGTCCTGCTCCCTGATCGGTAGGAAGTTTTCTGACTTGGTGATTTGGTTTAAAATCACCCAGTTAGAGTCGTGTCCTCTGGATGTACGTGGCATCCCTGTCACAAAATCCATGTATATCCCATCCCACTTCTACTCTAGGACCTCTAAGGGATGAACCAACCCTGATGGGATTTGGTGCTCTACCTTCACTTGCTGACAAGTGAGGAATCGTGAGACAAACTCGGCTACTACTTTCTTCATACCTGGCCACCAGTATTGTCGTCTAAGGTCTTGATTCATCTTTGCAACAATTCGATGTACCGTTAGAGGGGAAGTGTAGAAATCCCTCAACACCTCCTCCTGTAGTCAACTAATACCATGGCACATCCTCTGTAGAGAATGATGTGCTCCCCACCATCAGAAAATTCATCAGGAGCCTGCCCTGAGGATATCTATGCAAATCTCGTCTCATATTCAATGTTCCCAAGTTGTACCTCATTGACTCGCTGAAGAAGTTGAGGAGTGACTGTGAGAGACTGAAGAAAGGTTTCACCATATCTACCCACAAATGATATCTGTAAAGCGGTGAACTGCTCTATCACCTCTCCAAGCAGCCGAATGCCATATCTTCTGCTGAGAGCATCTGTTACAACGTTATCCTTCCCATGAGTATAGACTATCTCAAAGTCATCGTCCTGGTATAACTCGAGAAATCGTTGCTATCTCAGGTTCTGATCCATCCGTGATAATATATACTCGAGACTCTGGTGGTCTTAGTATATGGTAAAACATTCTCCTATAATATAGTACCGCCACGTCTTCAAGAAGAAGACCACTACTTGATAACACTAGGTCATGTGTAGCGTAGTTCTGCTTGTGCATTTTCAACTGCCAAGAACCATACGCGATCACAGCTCGCTCCTGCATCAGGACACACACACGAGTCTTGTCCCTGATGTGTCGTATTAAACTACGTAACCAACGCTCTCATCCATTAGCGTCATGATTGGTGAACTTTTCAACCTTTGCCTCAGCTCCTAAAGGCTCTACTAGAATCTCTTGGACTATACATTTGGTTTCCCCTTCTTCGTCAAATATGTTAGTGGTGCTGCAACTCTGGAGAAGTCTAGCATAAATGTAAGTCTTTTTGACACCTGAGTGATCGACTGCATCCTCTTATGCATGATTGAATCCTATTCTGCCTGGGTTTTCCTTTACACCGACCAAGGAAAACCCCATCCCAATGTTGTAGATAAACCAAAACTTTTTCTCTAATATAGTCAATCTGTGTATGAACTGTGGTTGCACAGTCCATACCCGAAATAATGCTGTAAGGCCTCGACACTTCCACCATGAGGTTTTAAACGAAAATCTCACCTCAAGGGTCTGATCACACCATTGTATTATGTGTGATTATTGAGTCTCCTCCCAATGTTATCTTCAAACGTGAGGTTCATGTCAACAGCTCAACTAGAAACTCTAGGTCTGAGAAAAGATTCATGGAAGGAAGGAATGATTGGTACCTATTTCAATAGATACAAGAGATAGTAGTAAACATAGAACATATCTCAAATTATTTTTAGAGCCCTTGGGTCACACTTCTTGACCATATGTAGCTACTCTCATCCCATTCCCTCCAATTCCACGAGCCATGTTGGGACTACATGGGCGGGTGGTTGTAACATGTTGAAAGGTTCACCACCTCATGCTGCTCTCCTAGCTTTTCATCTATGTCTGATTCCCTTCATATTCATCTGTCCTTAACACATCCATTCTCCAAATATTTTACACGCTCAAGTATCTATGACTAATTCCAGTTTCATGATTTTCTACTGTTAACATTCACTGTCTGTATCCTCTCAGCCAACGATCATTCAACCACAAAGGTTCTCTCTAGAACCCTAACATAAGTAGGAATGCATAGAGGAAAATGTTCTGGCTCAGATATCCCTAAACACACATCGCACAATGGTCTGAGCTCTAAAGCACTGATTGAATCATATTAATTGAGTACCAGGAACGATTGGTATGCCTCGATGAAAATTCACCTACTAACACGTCATCCTACCAATGTTGTATTAGCTCTAGAAAACACCCAGCCACCACCTCAAGCCAGTCCTTAGCTGCTTGTGGGTTGGTCTTGCCTTAGAACATGAAATATATCATGTGCTGAAACACACGTAAGGCACTAAGCCTACAAGTGTCCTCTACCGGTACCACGGGTAGTGTCTGCTGACCAATAGGAAGTGATATAGTTGGGACTCTACCTGAAGGTACTATATGTGAAAACAATCCAAATACCGAAACATCATCATTATATGGACAATTCTCATGGTCACTCACTGAAAAATATTTGTAGCTAAGATGAACATATCCACTACTAGTGTCTCCAGTAGGTGGAAAACTCTAGTTACCACCTCCATCCAGTCCTATGATATTGGAACTCATGCAACGTGCTCTGTCGGCGTGCACCGTCTTCTAGTACGGATGGTTGCATCTGCTTCCAAACCGGTGGTGGTGGTGCTGGTACCCCACCCGAAGGTGCCAACATAGTAAGAGGGCCCTACAATGGAGCCTCATCGTTCGGTGGGCCATCATCGTGTACTCTCTCTCAAGAACCCTAGCTGGTTGTCTTCATCATGGAATCCTGATAAGGAACAGGTGCCCCAAAGTCAATAAGTTATACCTGGAGAGCTGACTCAAAGAGACCACAATGGAAACTCTTGACACACACACGTAATCAGTGTTTCTATGCAATATGATGAAAATTAGAGGTCAGGGTCCTGGTGTATGGATATGTCAGCTGCCGCACAAACACTAGACTCTGTGGACTGAAAAGAATACTCAATACTCTTAACACTATTGTTTCACAGAAAAGATAGATTAGAGTCTTGTGTTCTGCGGTAGAACCAACTCCTCTAATACCAATTTCTCACGACCTGTCCTTGGGCCCGTGCCGTGACTACCCCAAGCTCGCCTTCCATTGGCCAGGTGCTGGCGATAAGCACCAATGACGTAAATCCCTAAGCTGTGAAGGCATTGCCTTTATAAAAGTAATCAAACACAACAGAGTACAAAACATGTAGTATACAATAAGTAAACTGAACGAAAAATGAGTGTGCTAGAAAGTAAATAGGCCAGTATACAAACCCAACTGAACAACAAGTAAATGTAAAGGGACAAATAGCTAAAAGTAAAGAGTTGCTCCTAGATCATCCTCCGGGGATTCCTACCTGAAGGTTAGGAATAGATGGCCAACTCAGCACCCACGTTCGTTAGTATCCACTATGTACATCTCGCCAAGTGGTCCACCTCCAAGAACCGTCATGCTCTATAGCACTCTACCCTAATCAGTGTTGTCTATAGTCTGCAACCAACACAACTTTGTGCGGGCATTTCCTATGCAAGGGTGAGTATAAAATACTTAGTACGGAACCCGAGACACACAAAGGTCTCTCAGACTCCACGAAGGATAAACCCCAAAGGAAATATACAATCATGAATTATCAACCAACCCTACATAGGTATATGCTCATACATATACCTAAGTTATCAACCACAGTTCAGATCCAACTCTCTATCCCAAGCACAACCCAGACCACACAGGACGTAAACTCAAATACATCGATCATAAATATTGAAAGTCAAGAATCATCTCTCATAGGTATACATCTTTCGTATATTGATAGAGATGATCATATATTGTCACTGATTCATATAAGTTGTCAGACCAACACCGGATACAACACCAGCTAAGCGGTTAGACCCCCACAAGATACAAGACATTATTCTCTGTCAGACCCACACAGGATACAAGTACAGAGGTCAAACTGTCGGACCCAGACAGGATAAAAGAACCATAGACATCACTGTCGATCCCACGGAGTATCCCAGTACAGTAGTCATCACTTTACGACCGACGAAGTATCCTAGTACATAATTCATAACTTTTGAACCCATGTATGATCCATGTATATAATTCATCACTGTCGAACCCACACAGGATCCATGTACGGAAGTTGAAAGTGTTGCAACCAGCTCTAGGGTTCCCACACACATAATGCTCGATTTCGGGAGAGTCCACACCTCGAGCAAAGGGGTCTATACATCACCTATCATGATGTCCTGAGTTTATGTATCCTGAAGTTCCGTCTTATCATAAGGAACCCAACGTGAAAGAAGGTGTGTCAATCGGACGCACGGTCTAAGAGTTATTGGTATTTCCGTTCAAAAGAACCTGGTTGGATTTTGGGTACAATCTAACCTGACCATACATCAAACTCGTCCAAATCCTATGTGGAGTAACCCAAAAGGACCATCTCATTAAATGGAATCCAACTTAGTTGATGGCACGTCAACCGGACATCTAGTCCTTATGTTATAATTGATTACTCTCTGAGGTTCCGTTTGATTTTGGGTTCGAATCAACCCGGTCGACTATAAACTTTGCAAAAAACCTTGAGTGTAATATACAAAAATGTCCATCTCAATCAAAGGAATCTTAAAAAACTGATGGTGCATCGATCAGAGGTCAGTAGCTCATGTTATTAGAGAAAAACCAAAAGGGGGACAAAGAGGGGGGGTCTGAGTACGGTTTGACCCGACCCAACCCGCCCTAGGTCAGCCCGAACAGGGTCGACCCGACCCAGTCTGGGTCTGGCCTTGTAGGGTGTGGCCTGGCCTGGCGGCAAGGGCCTGAACCACATGAGGACGGCCAAGACCATGCGGCAGGCAACCCGGCTCATCTGGTAGGAGGCCAGACCCACGAGTCATGCGGCCTGGCCCGGTTGCCAGCCACAGCTCTGCCAGATAGCCAAGCACGGTGTGGGGGGGGGGGGCTTTCGCAACGGCGGTGCCATCTCGTGCCACCCGTTCCACCTGGAACCCATGAATGAGGGATCCCATACTCCATGGCGGCGACCTTCCTTATGCAGCGTGGGAGGGCACCACTGCCCCCAGGAGGACGGCCGATGCCAGCCGTCTTCGCGCTTTTCCACGGGCCCCAGAGTCATTTTGGTGCTCCGTTTTGCCTCTCGTCTGTTCCTACGGCCTTCTCTGGTACTTCTCTCCACTTCTATGGTCTCAAAATAAGATTGAATTTCCCATCACCCATCACCCAAAAAAACCTGAATCAAGAAAAGGTTTACGGAGGATCCATACTTGTTCTCAGCCCATGCCCTCCGCGTAAGGGACTCAAAAAGTAATGCAACATAAAATTTCCGAAAATCGAGGGTATAATTTTATTCATTTGAAATTATAAAATACTACTACCTTGAATCATGGTGTGTTTTTCGTAGTCATGGTAAATGGCGTTGCGGAAGATGGTGTCACGGAAGGCGATGTCTTTCCTTCAACGTCGGAGTTAGATTCATTGTCGTTGGTGAAATTCATTGCGGACAGCTTCTACTCCCTTGATGTAGAGAAAGAGGAAAGAAGATGAAGTTACTCATGGGCGTCGCCTCACACTCTTTCCCTGATTGAATATGTGGAGATAAATTTCTTTGTCAAAAATAAGATTTCATTCTTCACGTTCTTCATGGAAGAACACTTCCTAATCTCCCAGGATCTACAACGATTATTCCAACACCAAATAAAGGAAAGGATACACTTATTTAAGGTTGGTATAATGTTTTCAAAATTCCAAACACTCAATTTAAATAATTAATTGTCGAGCATAATTAATTAATTAGTGGTGTTCAAAATTTAATGTGAGTAATTGGGAGGTGAAGAGTTCAAAAATAAAATAGGGGAGTTGGAATCTTAAGAGTTAAAGGGGATTTATTGGGGAGTTGAAGTGTTTGGGTTCATATGGGCACCACCACACATTATCCTTTCAAGGGAGGTTCTGTGGAGTGTGGGCCCCACCTCCAAATCATATTTGGAGAAAAAAACCTCCACCAAATGAAAATGTGTGACACTGAAATTTTTATTCTATCTTTAATTGTTAATTAAAATCCCCAATTGATACCTTCCACTCCTATCCAAATACAACTACGGTAAAGGTCCCCATACGTGAATATTGCTATTGCGTGTTCATCGTTGTCCCCAGATTTCAATTCCAAGCACCGGTTCATAAGACAAAAAAACCCAATGTACGTTTACTGAACGTACCCAATCAAAATTTAAGAAATTGATTCTGGACACACCTGGCCTCGGAATCCGGTGCCATCAAAAACTGCGGACTCGTATAATTCCAAAGAAATGAAGAAAAAAAATTACTTGAAATTTCTGGGACTTTACAGAATAAGTAAAATTTCGTATCACATCTTTTGTTTATGAAATATCAATTATGTCCTCTTACATAATTATAAAAGGCCAACCCATCTGCTCAATTCTTCACACCATAAAACAGATTTGGATCAGACAATATATATTTCAATCATTTCCAAAATTACTTCCACACATATATAAATCCTTTAATTTTAAATAAATCTATCATACAAATGATTTAGTAAAAAACTAAAGAATATTCCCAATAAAGAGGTAATTTTAATCAACAAGAATCTTCATTTTGATTATTTTTCTACCGATACTATTTTTATTAAAAAATAATGATTTAATAACAAATTTATATTTCTTATAGATAGATTTTTTTAAAAAAAATTTATTAAATGATTAATTTTCTACTTCCATAAAATGGGTTATTAAATCATCATATGTGAGTACGACGTACAAGCCACTCACAAACCAATGTCATTCGTTTTTTAATTTACACCACTCAAGGACGGGTATAATAATGGTTATAAAGTATATATATGATATTTATAGAACTTTAATACCTTTTTAGTCACCATATGACATATATATATATATATATATATCACCCATTCCATAGGATATATGAAAATGTCACTCGTTCGTACGGTAAACTACCGCCTCATGATGCGTTGTGATTTATCATTCACTAACACTTCAGATAGAAGGTGATAAACATATAGTTAATGATTATATGTGATATAAAATAAATAATTGTGTTATTAATTTCATATTTATCTTTATTTATAGATAATATATATCATTTTTTTACTTTTTGATTGAAGTAAATATGATAACAACCTTCATGTGCGTGTGGAATGCCTCCTTCTTGAAGTGATGTGACATTATTTTCATCACTAAAATACATGGATAATATATATATAAATATATATATATATATATTAGTGTATAATATGTAATATATGGTATTATTAGAATTCTTGATAGATAAAACAATAATTACCTCATTTTGTTAAAGATCAAGGAAAAATGGAAAAGTCAATCATGCATACGTATGGAATATAATCTCTATAATCATAATGTACGTCATCTTTTATAAACAACATTCATGATTATTATTAAAAGTTAATATTTTGTAAAAATATTATAATTATTTTATATTATTATTATGAATATATTAGAAATATATAATATGCCTATAGAATATATATTTTATGATGAAACTCCCATGAATACATTTGACAATCCACACCTGAAACAATGAAAATAACAAAAATTTATTAATGTTCTGGTAAGAAGATGTTACAAAATAATAATTAAATATATTATTAATATTTATAAGGTTCCATAATAACTAAATATAATTTCTTAAAAACACTATAGATTAGTCTAAATGACATTCAACCACAATGGGATAATAAGGTAATGGATTTAATCTCAATTTCATTTATTGAAGGATATTGTAATGTCATTCACCTAATTTTTTGTATATGTTGTATATATCTCCCGTTTAAAGTGTAATATCATGAATAATTCATTATTAACTGTATTTTAAGATTAATTTTAAATTATTTCATCCAATTTTTTTTAATATGTATTTAGCTAGTGGTAAGGGATTTCTTATCTCAATTTATGTTCATTGTGTTAATTGTCTACTACATTGGTAATGTCATTATAAAATTATGTATATAATGAATATTTTTTATATATATTGTATTTACACTTGTTTTATGTAAATTTATTATTGAAAACCCTAATCTATTTATTAATAAATTTTCAGTTCAATGCTATGATTATTGTAAAGGTTTATTTCTCAATATCGTTCTAATTGATATTATTTAATCGCGAATTTATAGTGATGGAAATTATTTTACCATATTATAATAATATAATAAAATTTATTATAATTTTTTTATTAATGATATTTTAAGGCAATAATTATACATTTCCCCTCTTTTTTACATATGTTAATTTATTAAATTTACTAATAAAATAATATATAATTTCAATCTTCGGTCAGAAATCAGTTTTCGTCAAAAGACATGTTTTGAAAAAAAAATTAATATTTTTATGATAATTTCAAAATAAATTGTCAATGTCATTTTCACCAATTTTTACTCTTTCAATAAAATTCACTGTAATTTTATTTCTTTTTCAAATAAATATCCATTTAGATATTACTGAATATTTTAATGGGATCTTCATTTCATTTTCTAAACAAGTAAAATTGTTAAATATTTTATAGTGAAAAACCAATTTTTATTTTATAACTTTTATGGAATTATTCCAACTAATCACAATTATAAATATCATTAATTTTAATATTAATTTTCAATTTTATGACAATCCTTTTAATGAATATGTTTTTAATTGGTATTTTTAATGAAAAGAATTTTTAAAATGTTTTTAAAAATGAAATGGATGATTCCTCAAGAAGGATTTTCATGATGTGCTTTTCGTATTTAGGATCATCAATTTTAACAACACTTTTTCATATGTTAAGGGGTATATGTTTCTATCATGCTTATTATTTATAATTATTTTCTATTATTAATTAAAACATGTATAGTATTTATAATAAAATTATTATTCTATTTGCTAGTCATTAACTTTTTCTTGAAATAATATCATTCATGTGATCATTTGCATTAAATTTAACCTATATGTCCATATTATTTATCATTGATAAGATAATTACAAAAACGTCATCTCATTTCAACATATTTTTTTACACTGAATTTTATTTGACTAACTATGGACATTTTTATAAATCAATAACCTTTTGTCAATGTATAGATTTTTTGATAAGGATTATTAGCTCATCAATTATGTCGATTATTCGATATATTATGAATTCTTTATACCAATAGTGGTGTGTGTCGCTCTGTATAATATATTCCCTCAACACATTGGTAGTTGTCATGATGCAATAATATTAATTCAACAATGAATAGGTTTTTACCCTTATAATAAACTATTTTATGAATGCATTTGAAGGTAGAGGTATCATGATTAATGTTATCATGGCCTCCAATAATTAATAACTTTGTTCATTAAGAGATCATTTATAATTATCCCTGAGATTTTAACTATTATATTTTCTTGAGGAATATTTAATTTTTTTATTCATTAAATGAAATATATTATCAGATATTTACCTTTACATATTTTTATTCTTTATTGGGATAATTAAATTTCATGTGTTCATAAATTTTTACCTTCAAATTCTGATTATTATTATTTATTGATGATATATTATTTAGTAATTAACACTTAATGAGTATTTCATCTCAACATAATTTATTCCCTTACTCAAGAATCGATGAAGTGTGCTATTTTTTATATGAATGGATATTCTATAGGGAATAATATTATAAAAAATATTATTTCACTAACCAACCGAGATCAACCATGAACGTGTTAAATGAGACGATCAATGACATGGCACGAAGGGCGATCCCAATCCTAATAGGCTGGAAACTAATGCCAGGCATCAACAAAGATAATAAAAGGAATAAATTCTCCCATAAATAAATAAACTAAACCGTTGTAATTAAAAAGGTAGCATAATAGATATTATAACATCCAAAATGGACATCCATTAAACAAAAATCTAGAAAGCACAAAAAAACATCACGACAAAAACAAAATGACAAATGATGACTGCACAACTCCATTTGATCCTGAGGGTCACTCTCAAACACAAATACTCTACATCACTGATATTGATTGATACCAAAATGAGTCATTCACCTGGAACAAAAAACTAGAGACAATATAGTCATGATTATATAACACAACATGTAATCCTAGATAAATCAAATCCAAATATAAATCATTTAAAATAAAATAAAAGTCAACTTATATTTTGAAATATAATATATAAAAGTATTTATTTCCACACATTTTAATTGAAAAAGAACTATAGTCCAATTCCATAATTCATTTCAAAATCATGTTTGTTTACTAAGGTGACACATTAACATTTCAAGGAGAAAGTGATTAATTCATTTTCAAATTAAATAAGAGATTAGATAACACTTTTACGTAAAAAATTCACAATCCATTTGAATCTGAAACATCATATTACTTTTCAAATATAACACACAGGATCATTATAATATACACAAATACAGGGAAACATAAATTATCAAAAAAGTGATTTTATATCTCATTCATCACTACGAGAGGCTATGTGCCACCAGACATGGGTTATCCTAGGAGAATGAGAATAATCCAAAACATACTAATACATGATGACACTTTCAAGAAATCATGCCTCAATCGATGACGTCAAATTGCCAAATATGCTCAGCCACACCCCACATGGCATGTACCAAAGGGACAAATATCATAGAAATAAAACTCAATGTAACCTCATGTTCTGGGCCACTTGCTAGGGTGAAATATAACTACTATAGTGATCACTATTAGTAATTTCTCTCACTATGTTTGTTTACAATGGATCATATATAATAGTATTGAGCCCACTAATGCATAGGAATAATCCAATAAAATGCATACATAATTATAACTCAACAACATGCATCACCAAGAGCCACCACTTGGATCAATATCTTGCCTTAAAACTCCTAGTTCACAATAGATTTCATACTGAGGATCGCTCTTTTAGTACAAGTAAATGTGTCATGATAATTCCACAATGAGTAAATCATACACATTCTTATAAACACAGATAGAAATTAATCCAAAAAGGGTTTTTTATAATAATTTTTTTCACCCATTTAATTAATGGTACAAGATAACCTCAAGATCCTTTAATTAAATCTTCAAATTTACCAGGAAGATACCATCATTACAAAAGGTCAAAACACAACACTTTATAATTCACATCCACCTATATAACAGTTCATTTAAATAAATCGTACTATATAGAAAAACTAATTCATTTTTTTGATTCTAAAGGGCCAACAATCCTTGGACGCAAGTCAAACTGCCTTCAAAGGACAAATTTAAACTTCTTTAATAATAAAATATTTAGAAAGACTTTCCAAAAATAAAAAGTCATCATTTCACATGCCTCATATTTATATAAAAATCCATACCATGGTTTTTATATAACTAATTAATCAAAAAATCAAGCTATTGATTTTATCAAACACTTGGTGCGAAATATTTAAAAACAAGTCCACATTCATTAAAAAAATAAGTCATCACATTACACACCAAGTAATCAATATAGAGACCAGAAATCATTATTTATCATGTATAGATGGTGTAAAATCATGAATCAAATGAATATTATATCATAGAGGAATGTGAACATTAGAAACCTACCTCAAATTAGTACCAGTTCAATGCCTAGACGGGAAGACTCCACACGGGTTCTAGGAGGCAACAACCACCTCAATAAACCCTATGATGGAAGAAATCAAAAATATAAAGAAACTCTAGGTGATAAAAATAACAAAAATATAATCTAGGTTTAGGGAAGAGATGAAATGGAAGTGATAGCTAAAAGGGAGAAGAAAGAAACCAATAACATTTGATTTGGGTGGAGAATCACCATAAAATCCCCTTGAATACTGCCTGGAGGATCATGGAGGTTTCATAATCCACAATGAGACACACCTAGGTCATAAGAAGACAAATGAAGGGTATATAATGGTTTAGTTTATATTTATTAGGGATAGATAATTTAATTTTAATGAAATTGAACGGGCACACAGTATGTCTGTGTTGTTAGTCAAACCGTGTGGAGACACTATGACCAACTATATTGAGATAGAGATATACTGTCTCTAATACCATTTTGTCATGAATTAATCGTGGTCATCCCTAAACCTATCTCCCAATCCAATCATTAAGATAGCTTGGAGGACTTTCCATATCCACATAAGCTATCATCTAGTGATGGGCACGAGTAGGGTGACAAAATGGAATGATTTCACGGAAAAATAAGTAAACTAAATATGTGAAAAAAATGAAGAAGTACAATAGTTATTGTGTAATCTAAACTGCAAATCAATTGTACAAAAATCATGAAAGTACACAAAACTAGACAACCAACCTCAAACTACCCTAGAAGACCACACTACTCAATGGGACAATGAGGGTCTATCTCTAAAACAAAGACCAACCATCACCCACGAGGATCTATACCAACCTAATACATGCACCAAAAAACTAAAAACAATAAATAATATAGGAATGAATATAAAAAAGAAGTTCGTAATCCCAGATAAATCTATTATAAGTGAACTTATTTTAGAATAAAATAATCATAAACATCATGTTTGAAATAAAATATATAAAATAAGGGTTTTCTACATATTTTACATGAAAATAAACTGTGGACTATTTCCCTACGTCATTTTATAACAATGATCATTTATAATAGTTATATAATTACATTTCCATCATAAAGTTATATTTTCATTTTCAAATAGGACAAGGAATTATAAAAAACATTTTTTAAAAAAAAAGTTCCATAATCCTTTGGAATCTGAGAAATCACTTTCCATGATAAGAAACGACCATGGGAGGACTAAAATAATCACACAAATAGGGGAATGGAAATAAAAAATACAAGTGAAAATGTGTCTAAATCATCACAACAAGTAGATAAGTTCTAAAATACATGGGTGATTCTGGTATATAATGAATAATATAGAATAAAATAATACATGATGACTCATTCTTAAAATCATTCCCCACACGATGATGTAAAATATCCCAATAGGCTCAACTACACCCCACATGGCAAAGACTGGGGCCCCCAACCCCATAGTAATAACACTCAATAAATCAACATGTTATGGGACAATTGCTAGTGTGTAATCTAACTGTTATAGTAATAATTCTCAAAAAATTCTATCATTATGCTAGGTTCCCATGTCACATGTATGAAAATGGTAATTAGACTAATTCATATTGATCATAAAATCAAATTCATACATAAAGATAATTCAAAAAATGGAATCCCTGGTAGCCACCGCAAGGATCTATCTATTTCCAAAAAAAATATTTATCACAAAGTAGAACATTCCAAGTATCCCAAATTCTATAAAATTAAATGTTTCATGTGGATTCCATAGTATGGAAATCCCACCGATTATCATAATTAAGGTATGAAAATCATACAAGGAAATTTTTCATTATAAAAACATTCAACAATATTATAAGAGTGCCAAACAGGCCTTAAGAACATTTCATAAAAATGTCATTTTTAGAAGGACCAAATGATCATTCTATATGATAAAAACATACCACTTACTAATTCACAACCATTTATAAAACAATTCATTTATGGAACATATAACACATTTAGAACCCAAATCCATTTTTTTGAAAATTTCCAAATAGGAAACATTACATCATCACATGTCCAAACATTATCAAATTCCAAATACACACTTAAATATATTTTAATCATCTTTAAACTCATTCTAATGACAAAATATTCATCATTTCACATACCACATATTTATTAAAAAAGATAAAACTGGAATTACATACCAAGAATTTCTCAAAAAATCCAACTTCTTATCTAATCGAAAACTATGTGTCCAATAATTATCAAGAAAATATATATTGTTTAAATCAATAATGAAATTATCAGATTCCACACCAATAAATATATCATACATCATTATTTATCATGTATGGAATGTGTTAAAGTATGAAACTATTGAATCGTTATTCAAAAAGTCCTTGTGAAAAAGGGAATCATATCTCAATCCAATTCCACTCCAACAATTTCTAGTAGGAACGACTCCACAAGGGTTTTGGGAGGATAGAACAACCCCAAAGAACCCTAAAAAAGATAAAACCCCCAAAAATAGAGGAAATTGATCTTATAAAAATAGAAGACATTTCCACAAGGGTTAGGGGAGAGAGGAAAAGTGGGATAAAGAAAGAAGGGAAAAGAAAGAAACCATGATCATTCAATTTGAGTTATTAATAACCAATAAAGACCATTGAATCCCACATTGAGGGTATTTGAGGTGATGAAATCTCCCATGGGAGGCACCTAGGTGAGAGGTAGATAAATTGGGAAATCATTAGTGTTTAGCCTGTAAAAATTATGGAGGGAGAATGTGGTTTTAATTTCCAATACATGACACACATTTATAATACACAGTTTGTCAAACCACGTTACGATTATGTGATTCCCTCTACTGAGTTAGAGATCTACTGCATAGGCAACCCACATGGGATGAATAATCTTGTGGTAGATGTGCATTCTATTCTAGGAGATACCAGCCCTACCACACAGTTACCACGGCTATGAAGTACATTTTCCTCAGATTTTGGGCCAACAATGCACCAGAGTCATCCCTTGACAAAAAAACCACATTTTCTAAAAAATATCATGGGTATCCTAGGAAGGGAGGCTAGAGATTGGTTATAATGGAAGAAGATCGCAAAAATTTTAACCTATCACACATGGTTCTAATAAAATAACTAAGGACCAAATCCGAACCGAACCAAAGATGAATTTTAAATGCTCGGTGTGACCATTTTCTCTCCCATAATGTTTTCTTCCCTAAAAAAACCAATCCAAGGCATAATAAAAAAATAAAAAACCAACACTCCATTGAAATTCATGGGGATTTCGAATGAAAAAAATGAATAGATCACAATAACATCAACAATGATATGAATCCTAAAAATATGAACTCAAGAGTCCAAAATGGACTCCCTACTAAGTGCCACATTCCCATAAAAGTTTAAACGCCTCTATTTTATTAATAAAAAAAGGAACGGAACTATTACAATGCTAAATAGAGACTTCAAAATTGAACACTATAATCATCATCATGAAAACTCAAAACATTAACCCAAAACAACCAAATTAATTCCAACCATATCCGATGAAAACAACCATAAACATACTAAAAAACTAGTGGGAGCACACACTTCACATAATTTACTCAAAATAGGAACATAAGTTTAGGTGGCACTGCACAAGACCCTCCACCACCAAACTATTACCAGGAACAAAACATAGAGAATTACATGGGGAGTTCCAAATAGACTCCCCACCATTCAAAATAAACGAACACTAAAGATTAAACTAGAATACCAATACAGTGGGACCTAAACAAACTCCCCACAATAGAATCCAAGAAATTAATCATACATGAAAACATTCCCTGTAGGATGAAAAAAACCCACCTTAAGGGAAGAGGATGGAAGGGCCCATATAAAAAATAAAGAAATCCACAACCAACAACATACCAACAAATTCATACCCTAATAAGAACATAAACTAAACTGCACAAAATTTAATACAAAAAGATATAGAAGGGTACATTAATGATACCTACACCCAGTGAGACTTAACCACAATGAATTTAAGAAAATGATAAAATGCAACCTCACTATAACCAAGGGAAATATCATACACCCATATGGATCACAATATGAAAATGAGGTCTATACACATATTTCAACAAAAAAAGACCAACTAATATTGAACAGCTACATCAGAGTCTTCAATTGTATGAATCTTCCATGAAGATTACATAACATACGCCAAATCAGTAATTTGATGCATTCCAGCATGCTGGCCACTACTAACATCACCATCATTCGGTCCATTACCATTATTCGTACCAGAATCCCCCTCTCCACACCCATAGAATCAAGGATGACTCACAATCTCAAGAACTCATTCTTAAACAACTTCAAGTTGAATGGTTTGTCTCACCACATTAGAGAAAGTGGTCAATTGGTTCTCCACCACCATCAACTATAGCCAAGAACAGAGCCAAAACTCATATTTTCAAGCCTTAAAGGGATCATTTGGAACATATCTAGGACCATATGGAATTGTGTATATGAATCGATGATAGAATTCCAATACCAATCCCATTCCCCACTAAAGACCACAAATCTTCATTATCTTCCATTCCATCATCAACTCAAAGTAATACTATTGGTTGAACGATGTCATTAATAACTCCAATGTAAGTCCGTTCTAGGGTTTTCTTCAAGACATCAACCTCCATAATTTCTCGTTTATACCTTTGTGAATAAAGGTTAATAAAAATACCATTAATTAATCATTAACACAAGGAAACTGGAGTCCCTATCAATGCTCTTCATCATCCCCATCTCCTTGAGATGATCTTCTTAACCATAAAAGAGAGGATGGTTCAAGTTCTGGAATTCTAGAACATATTATATGGGTGGGTAAAATGGAATTTTTTCTAATTGTAAACCACCAAAAGCTACTCCTTGATCATCAATACAATCATTATAGTGAAAGACACTATGAAAAACCAAACAATGAAATAAATCGAAACAAATCCAATAATATGGATACTTCATATCAAACACCACAACAGATTCATCATTACCAATAAACAATGGCCACACCACAACACTAAAAGCAAATAATACATCATATTTTTCATTAAAAACTATATTAATAGGAAGAAAACTTAAAGGAGTTCACACCCATCAATGGTGTCCCATTGAGCCTTACACATGCAATACCTTATGCCATACCGGGCACCCACCATGTTTCTCCTTCATATTTTTTCATGTGTTCATTTATAGAAACACCAATGGTAAAACAACTTTCAAAAAAACATTTAACTCACGTTTCTCTTAATAAAATATCCAATATTCATTTCAAAAACCATTATACATAAGAATTAAAACCCAATTAAGATATCTCAAAATTATTTCTATAAACACACCATACATTCAATAAAAAATTTATTTCCAAACATTTCATATCAAATCTAAGGAATTAAATTAATTCTTAAAATTTAGAATAGTTTCTAAAATTTGATAACCACCTAATAAAAACCATCATTATAATTATTTTCATAACATCTCATCTAATTCAAAACTATTTCTATATACTAATATATCCCTTAAAAGAATTTTCCAGTTGTTCAACACATCCAATTAAACCATTTTTTTATCCCAAAAAATCAATTTACAGGAACCCCCTTTTATGAACCATTCTTGATGTATGTTATGAAAATCCATTATTCTAATTTACAAAAAAATATGAATATTTTAATATCATATTGTAGAAAATTTAAAAATAGAACATTTATAAATAAATTTTATAATTAATCAATAACAAAAATGTATTATAATGTGATCTAATGTCGATGGGTGGCTAGGCCATATGGTTGGTGGACATATTCCAATCACAACACCATCACGATGAGTAGTTCCAGACCATGTAACTGAATCCTCATGGTTTTCCAAGAACTACGATATCATGGAGGTCAATTTACAAACAAATCCTTAATTTCCCAACAAAAAACATTCCATAATGACCAATGTACACCAACAAAATTGGATACCAATGGAAACCCATGGTCCAAAATGAGAAATGGTTTTGTAATACTTCTAGTTCATTCAACATAAACACTAAACACCATACTCCTTCTTCCAAGAAATCCCAATGATAAAATGGGAATATTGAAAAGAATGATATTAAATATATTCAACCACTTATGACATCGTTTTTTCATGAACCAACCCGAGTCGATCCTAAATTGGTCACTCGAGCTTATCTGCCACATTACATGAAGTGGATTATGATCCCAACGTCCTGGAAACATGTGATGGGCATAAAAAGAGTCAATAACTGGAATTATTTCACATAAAAGTAAATAAAATATATTAAAAAATATATATTTCTAATAGATAATATTGTTTCAAAATTTTACATCATTTATACAAAATCATGGAAGTAAAACAAAACTACACAACAAAAACAAAACTACACCAATTGACCATAGAAATTCATTTGACATCAAGGGTCATTGTCCAACACAAAGAACAACCATCATCCATTGTGATCAATACCATGTTGATACAAAAACCACAAATTAAAAACAACATATTTTATAGTGTTGAGTATAAAAACATTGTATTTAATCCCAAATAAATCATTTCCCAATGCACTTCCATTAATATAAAATAAACATCTTCATTACGTTTGAAATAAAATATATAAAATTATTCTTTTCTAATATTATTACTTGATAACAAATTGTGGTCCATTTCCATATATCATGTCAAAACCATGATCAATTACAATAGTGAGACATTAACATTTCATGTAGAAAGTAATGATTTTTTTTCATTTATAATTATTGATTATAAAAAATATATACTAAAAAACTATTAAAAATACTTTGTAATTAAAAACATCACATTTCAAGATATAAATCACACATGAGAGTACTAAAATAATCACTTAATGATGTGCATGAAAAATTGAAACACAAGTGACCATGTATCACAATTATCACTAAAAGTTTCAATGTGGTAATAGACATGGGTGATCCTAGGAGGTAGTGAATAATCTAGATCAATGTAATACATTAGGACACACCCCAAAAATCAAGCCTCACTCGACGAAGTCCAGTATCCCAATAAACCCTGCCACACACTACATGGCATAGACCGAGGATCCCAAATCCCATTGTAATAAAAATCAATATATACTCGTCCTATGGGACATTAGATTGTGTGTAATCTACGAAGTGAATCAATTGTTCTCAAAAAAAATCTCACTATGTCTAGATCCCTTTTATCATTTATATAGTGGTGGTATAACCGATTACAAATGATAATCCAATAAAATGCATATATAATAATAGTTCAACAACATTTAACACGCTGTGTAACCCCAATGATCTATCACTTTCCATAAAAATCATAGAACAAAATGGAGTACATATTGTGGAACTCCAATTCCATTCAATTAAACTGGTCACTAGGATTACATCATGAGGAAATCCCACCCATTCGTTTAAACAAAGTAAAATAATATACCCATGATTGTTTTCATAATAATTATTTTAAATAATTTTATACACTATACAAATGTGCCTCAAGATCCATTAATAAAAACATCATTTTTAGAAGGAATATTGCATATTTCTAAAACCTGAAAACCCAAATCTTTCTAATTCACAACTATTTAATAAAAATTAATTCAAAGCACTCTAAATTTTTTTTAAAAACCAGAGGAATTTCTATTCAAATCCCAAATGTGCCATAATATATTGTACCATGTTAAACCACATTCAAAATTAAACTAAACACTTTTCTAAACATAAAACCACATGAAACTCTTTTAAGGAACACATATTAATAATTTAACATGGAACATATTTATTAAAAAATCTAACCAAGTATTAAAACTCATGAATGACTCATAAAATCCAACCAAAAAATTCATATAATACATGGTGTACAATGTTTAACCAAAAAGGATATATATGTTATGAAAATAATGAAATAATAACATTACACAACAAGAAAATTAATAAAATTTTAAAAAATCATTATTTTGCATGTAAAGAAGGTGTGAAGTTAGGAAACCAATGAATCGTATATCATAAAAGTATGTGAAAAAGGAAAACCTACTTCAAATAGCATTCTTTCCAAAAATACCCAGACCGAATGACTCCAGAATGGTTTTTGGAGGCACGAAGAACCTCAAGTAAATCTATGAAGTCAAACCCACAAAAACCAAGAAAAACTAGAATGTAAAATTGGCCAACAAGTACACTACGGTTAGGGAACTACGGAAAAGGTAAAGAATGAAAAATGGGAGATGAAAAAACCCTAAACATTTGATTCGGGTGGAGACTAAACTATAAAAACCCATTAATCAAAATAAGATGATCTTAGAGGTTCTAAAATCCCCCATGAGAGATTCCTAGTTAGTATGAGACCAAATAGGGGGAAATGAGGGATTATGGTATAAACATCAGGGAGATATATTGTGATTTTAATGACATGGATATGATTTATAGTTAGTCTGTAAGGTTTGTAAAACCATGTGACTGCATATGCTGATAATGACATCTACCGCACAAGAAACACCCATGGTCTGAATAACCGTTATATATTTTTCTGTATCTTTAATCCAATACCAGAACTATTTCATGGTAACTTGGGCCAAGGTGCACAATTACCACTAATTTTGTGCCAACCATGCACCAGAGTCTTCCCACTCCAAAAACCCATTTTATCCAAAATATCATGAGGAACATGTGGAGTAATGATACAATAAAAAAATAAGTGTTTAAAATCCCAAAAAACCGAACCCATCACATCTGGTTCCTGAGAAAAAAACCGAGGACCAAATCTAATCTAGAACCAAGGAAGAACATAAAAACCCTAGAGTGTAAAATTATATTCTAATTTCTCTATTCAAATTTAATGTAAGGAAAAATTATGTATCTATTTTAAAAATAAATTTAAACTACTCATTCTTTTATAATGTGATTCCTTATATCATATGACAATGTAATTAAACTAGGAATCAAATCCATGATACTAGGATTAGGGTCACGATTTGTTTTATATGGAAATTCACATTTGAAAATAAAGACAGTGTGAAATAATAATGTTCTAAAATAGATTTCTAAAGACGATGATTTAATTTTCTTAATATTATTTGAGTTATATAAATTATTTATGTTTCTATAGTATTTCTTTTAAACCAGAAAAGGAAAGTAATTATACTACTTGAACGTCTACTGAGTTAGGTTCTAGTTAAAGAATAGTTGTACGTGATGTTTTGGTAACATATTATCTAGTTAAACTTTAAAATACTATGTATTTATAGATGAAATTGTTATAATTTTGGAGTTATATAGTTTAATTCATCTTAAATGTATATGGCAATATGTTTTATATATAGAAAGTATGGAATTTATACTAATGTAATAGTGACCTGAATATTTAAATACCAGTGTCATACATAATTACAGTTATCTATCTGCTAGAATAATAACCTTTCATATTAAATAAGAAATTAAATTTCGGTACCTCAAAAATGAAAATATTATATATTTATTTCGTGTAATAAATATTTTTTTCAAAATGATAAATTAAGTGGTTACATATTTGTGACATTTAATTTTTTAATTAAAATTTTATAATTAATATAATGATTTAAAATAAAACATCTTTTCATAAAATAAATTCCTAAATTAAATTTTATTTATTATATTTATTTGATTATTTTATTTGGCGTTAATTAATTTTTTAATGTGTTTTAAAATCAGTTATAATATACAAATCAATATTTTTTAGAAAAATAATATTTTCATTAAAATATTAAACTTATCATATCTATAAAATTATTTTAATAAAATGGAATCCATTTTTGGAATCTACACCTCTAAGTATGGTTAAGGTTAATTATTTTTCTATATAATAGTTGCCTTTTTGGTGAATAGTGAAATAAAATAATTTACGATATTTAACATTATAATTCAATAAATCAATTATTAAGTCATTTATGTTATATTGATGAGGTAATAACTCACTATTTCTAACTCCCACGAACTAGTTACAATATTTATTTATAGTAATAAAAACTATTTATTTTCATGATCCAATATAATAAGAAAATGATTTAGAATAATCAAAACCACCACATTCCTCTATCAATGAATACAGCCCATAAACACCTCTTCTCCTCACACCTCTAAATCCTTTTAGCATGTATAATTTATCCCCAATTTTTTCACAAGTATCTTTATCATATCTGATACATTCTGGTACCAAGAAAATACTAAAACCGTTAACATTAAGGAGGATCTCAAGGAAATGATATTCAATTAGTAAATCTCTCTTTCATTCTCTCTTAAATTAATTATTAAATTGTTTTTATCTACTTTATCTTCACCCCTATCCAAACTGGAATAGTAGAATTAGTATCATATATATATAATGGATTATATTCTATGAATTTAATATCTATCACCAATTATTTTTCTCTTTTTCCTATTATTCTAAAATAATGAGAATATTGTTCATGACATGTCGATTAAACGCCTTCATGGATGATGATTTTTCATTTTCTATTAACACCTTCAAGTATTTTCATAAAACAATTTTATTGTTGAATAATATATTAATATTTATATTATATCTTCTTTTGGATGTTCTGGAACTAATTTATGCGCATAATAATTAAAAAAACAAAATATGTTTATGATGGTCCGAAAAACCACCAAATACAAACCAAACAATTATCACTGATTTTTTATCATTTGAAAAATCCTCATTTCATAAAAACTTATTTATGGAATAATATTAAATTATGGAAAAATATTAATACAATTAATTTCAACATTAGGGGTTTCTCATCCAAATAAAAAAACTTGTAAAATTATACTCACTTGAATAAACCATAATTCCATTTAATGAAAGCTCCAGGAATGATTAATCTGATATATAAAATTCATCAAAAAGAACATAAATTAATTTAATATAATGATAATAAATAAAAAATATTTTTGGAATTTTCTTATTTAATGAATTTATTAATATAATTTTCGGATCAACGACATGAAGTATGAGTGAATAACACTCTTAGAGATATGGTAATAGACATTATTTTTAAAAATAATTTTTTCAAGTTACATTACTTTTTATTAAATACATGTTATTTTTTTACATATCATTCATAAAAGTATTATCCTAATTTTTTCAAGTTACAGTACGTTTTGTTTCCATTACCTATTTATAATCTTATCTTAAAATATAATTTTTTCATTTATATGTGTGTATCTTATTAAATATAAAAAGAGATTTCAATATGGATAATTTATTTTCCAAAATAATGTTTCATTAATTAAAGATATATATGTTATAATCATGTTGTGGTTCTCCAGTATTTTTATAATGATGTTTTGTTTATGGTAAATGAGGATGACCGAGACCATTATAGAACATTAATGCATTGGTAATGGGATGTAGTTAACTAGATAGGTTTCTCCTAAAAGAATATGAGAATATACTATGATGGTTATTCCATGTGTAACTACGATGGTTACATCTACTGTACCCATGGGAGATAAATTATATTTAGGAGTGATGTGGTAATGCTTACAAATTTTAGCTTTTATTATTTATGTCATATTTATATGATTTATCATGAACATATGACTTTTATAAGGTATGATAAATATCTTATGTTATATGTGTAGTGGTTATAACTTTGTGAAAATGTTTTCATTCGTGGACTAATTGTTTTTTTCATCGTTCTATGTCCCCTACACAATTATTTTTCACATTCCATGTTTTAAATTTTTTCATAGGGTTTTTAAATGGGAAAAATAATAGAATAATTCAAGTTTAATGATGTGAAAATTAATTAGGGATACAAATGATGTTTTTTTTTTCAAATGTTTCTTGTTGGGAAATAAATTTTTATTGTGATGAAATGACTAAAGTATAATATATGAAATTATATATATATATATAAGGTGATGACCTTATTCTATAACACTCTATTCCTAATTGGTATTTGGGAATGTAATAAAGTAAATTACAGTCGAATTAACTTTATTATATAAATTTTACGGTTCTGTCCATACAGATGGTATTCGATCAAGGTGCTGATAACTTTAGGGGTTATATTAATGTTAATAGAATACCCATAAATGGTTTATTACAATACGGTTAATTTTAAATTACATTAAAATTAAATATTCTGATGTTTCCTCATATAAGATAAGAATTTTTGGAATGCTTTTCTATAAAAGAAATTTGGATGAAAATTTATGAAGGCTCCTAGAAGATGATAACATTCTGAATGCACTACCTGGATTAGTGAGGATTGGAACCAAAAAGTTTTTAATAAAAATGGATCAGTTGATACAGGATATATATGTTGTTTCTATATAATACTGAGATCACCTTGATCAACCTAAGAAAAATACGTCTATGGTGGAATATAATACGAGGCTAAACTCTACAGAATGTATTGTAACTTCTAAACTAGTTGTAGTTGTAGGGTGAATTAAATTCGATGAATTTTTTTTGGATTTGATAGGGTGCTTAGACTATCAAATGGTTATACTTTTAATTTACCATTTTAAATTTGAATCTAACCATGTGTAATCAGTGGTCAAATATATCATGGATATTAAAGAGACTGATTCATTGGAATGGGATGAAATGAATATTATTTTCCTTGAGATATATTTTTATATAGAATATCTACTTAGGATAGGGAAAATTTTATTTGAAATTGGATCATCATAGGATTCAATGAATTCATAAAAATAATATTTCTCTCAACTAGAAAGTTATGCTAAAATTTTTATCTAGGATCAAGATAGAAAAATAATTTTATTTAACCAAGGACTAATTCCAAAATAATAATGACCATTGGCCACACATAATTAAAAGGACACAATAAAATGGTAATTATGCAAATAAAGTGGAAAATTGTGTTTTTTGCTGATAATGTGTTCCTAAAAAATTTCCCGAAAAAAGTGGATTGCGTGGTAGGAAAAGGGTAAATTTTCATCAAATATGTTCTATGGTAAGGAAATGTTTACATTTTGAGATCATTTTTATAAAAAAATTTGGAAATGCATTTTGATATCTGGTAACTGTATTTGATTTAGTAAATTAATGAATATAGATCTTAAATTTGATGATAATTATCATGGTACTAAATAGAAAAATTTTTAAAGAAAAATATATATAAATATATTAAATGTCTTGAGATGGGTCGTTATGAAAACAAGTGTATGAATAGGAACCTGAATGATGTGAAACAACCATACTATATGTTGAGTTGTGTGGTGAATTATTTTTCAACATCTTTATTAGATGTATTCCCATCCAATGAAGTGGTATCAGGTAAATTTTTTTATGGATATGGATCATTTTTCGTTTCACCAAGCTATAATTTATTTTAGATCGAAAGAAGTTATATGTTACAAAGAGTCACAGGTTCTAAAAATGAATGACACCATAGAATTGATTATATATCATGATGTTATGAAAGTGTTAAAATATAGAAACGAATGTTTTCATCCCAAAATTGTTGAAAATAAAGAAATAATTCAGATTAACGATTTTTCAGTGGTAAATGGGTATCTGAATATTTTAAATAAATGGAATTATACATTATCAGTATGTTGAATTTACAGTTGATTTATTCCATGATGTTAAACCACATTCAAAACAATGTTATAAAATAGAACAATTATAAAAAAAATTCAAAATAATGTTTCATAATGTTCTATAATATTATATCATTCATTTATGTACTTCAATATAGGTACTCTTGTTTTTCTTCTTAAAATTATATTTTTTATGAGGATTTGTATTGATTATAGATCGTTGAATAACATCACTGTTAATATTAACTACACTTTTTCTCATATAGATGACTTTTTTATCAGCTCTGGGGAGCTCAGTGTTTTTACAATATTGACTTTATATCTAGGTCCCATCAGCTGATGGTGATGGATGGTGACATTCAAAAAATTTCATTCTGTAAATGGTATGTGCCTTATGAGATTTGTTATACGAATTAGTCTCAAAACCTTTACTAATTTTAAGAATCTTATGAATATAATATTCAAGGAATATATGGATCATTTTTTTATTGATGGTATTTTATTTTATGAATTAAATTATGTTTATCATCGAAAAAAATTATGGTTTGATCGAAAAAACATAAAATAGAAGATGTTATAATGGAAGTATATCAATTTTTTGGTTATAATTGATTTTTTGGGAATATTGTAAATAAGGATTGTATAATAGTTGATTCCACAAAAAAATGTGGTTTAGGAATGCCTAAGACCTACAGATGATTATAGTATTTTTAGATTTCATGGATTCATAGGATTTAAATAATGTTTTTTAAATACTTTTCATTTTCATCTAGACCGCTAAATAAGATTACATGATATGTGGTTAAATTTATTTGGTTGAATAACTAATGTTTTTAATTGAATAATATATTTGATAATTATCTATTTATGGACCTGCCTTCAGGAATAGAGAATATTTCAATAATATTGTAGCTTAATTGATGAGAATTTGTTGCATTCTAATGTTTAATGATCGGGTAATTTCTTGTGCTTCATGGAAACTAATTCCCCATGAATTATATTGTCCCACACTTGATTTAAAATTTGATTCTATTTTTTCTTAGTAAAAATTTAGAGAAAACAACTATAGGGATAAAAGAATGAAATAGATACTAATCATAAAATTTTTAATTTTACATTCAATTAGACATAATTTCACCTAATAGAAGGTAGATGGTTGGAACTGATAAAGGGTTATGATATCTTGAGTTGTTTCCCTCCAATGAATTAAAATAAAGTGTCAAATGTCTTGAGTAGAGAACATATTTATATATTGTCAATCTTATATATGGAATACGAACCCTAAGTTTTTCATTTGATTACTATTTTCATGGAATTTATTGGTGTAGGATGTTACTTTTTTTGGTGTCAATGAAATCATCTCTATCAGATAGAATTAAGATAGCACATAAATAATAAAGTGAGTCACATAAAATGTTTAATTGATTAAAAAGATTAATTTTCGTGAATTGTACATTAAAAAATATTTGGTTGTGAGATTCGAGATAATATTATTTGTGCCTTTTGATTCACAAATAAAGGAGGAGTTATTTATTGATGTTCATATTTATCTATTTTCTTTATCTTGGATGTACTAAGATGAATAATGACTATCAATAGTATTACTGGTGGAATGGAATGAATAGATATATTTCTAAAATTACCCTGAGATGTTTGACTTGTCAATAGGTAATAGCAGAATGAAAATTGATGATTGGGATTCTTTAGTATTTATTATTTCTATAGTGAGAATGTGAAAATATATACATGGTTTTATAGTGTTATTAACAAACCCAAATCAAGGTAATAATTTGTTTTCAATTACTATTTATCAACTAAATAAAATATAACATATTCATCCTATTTGATTAACCCTTTATCAAGATTAAATTAATCAGTTGTATCATAATGATATTGTCATGATAAATGGTGTTACTCTCTCCAATTTTTTTGTTAATTACCTTATGTTCTCAATAATCAATAGTATTGATATTATTGATCTAAAATAATAAACGAATGAATAAAAAATCAAAAACACCCCATCCTTATCCCTATAAATACCACCCCTCACAACCACTTTTCCTCACACATCCACAACCTTTTAAGATGCATTAACTATACAATATTAACTTTCATAGCCACTTCTAGAAATCCAAGACATTATGGTATCACCAAAATACATCATCCATGTACCATTATAAGGTTCTCAAGGAGATGATATTCTAGAAGTAAAATTCCCCTTCTCTCTATTTTATATTGATTAATTATTTATTTAATTATACAATATACACACCGCCCCTATCAAAATTGAAATTATAACTCTTGTATTATATATATAATTCAATGGGTTTCTAGATGAATATCTATCATCACCCATCTTCTCTTTTCCTCTTATTTGAGAAAATGACAACATCACAAGTGGCAGGTTGATTCACTACCTCCGGGAATGATAATTTTTCATTTTCATTTACCACCTTAAAATATGGACATAATACCAGTATAATTATTACAAAAAAGTTTATATATATATTATTAATTTTTAATGTTATGTATATAATTTATATAAATAATAACTAAATAAAATGTAAATTCTTTCTGATTATCAGAAAACCCAAAAAAAACAAAACAATTATCTTTAATGTTTTATGTAATGAATCATCCTCATTTCAGAAGAAATGGTGTTAAATGGGATCATTTAAAACATTATAATCATATTAATACCATTTTTTCGTTTACATGGTTACAATAGTTTTTTAAAAAAATGATTTCATTTATAAGTGTTCAACTTCTTAATAATGATTTTTTTTAAATGAAATTTTTTTTTCCAAATGATTTCTTATTTTATTAAATATTTATATTGTATCATAATGTTTTGGTTCATAGTAATTTTTTTCATAATGGGTGGATGAATAGTAAATTGAGGTCTGGTGATCCCATTATAGTTCTCCAATGCATTGGGTATGGGGATGCGATTCACTAGCTAGGTTTCTCTTAATAGAATATGGGAATAAATTGCGATGGTTATTCAAAGTGTATCCTGGATGGTTACTTCTTGTGTAGCCAAGGGAGATACAATATATGTAAGAGTGATAGGAAAATGATATCATAATTTAGATATTATGATTTAGGCACACAATATAAGGTTTTAATTTAAAAAAAGTATAATGTGATATAAAAAGCATATATTTTATGTGTAAAATATATAGAATATTAAATATGTTTTCATTCATGATCTAATAGTTTTATTCATCCTTGTATATCGATTATTAATATGTTTCATCACATTATTTATGTAATAAACAATTCAGAGGGTTTTTGGATGCGTAAAGGAATAATAGATTTCATGTTTAATTTTTTGATGTTTTATTATTTAAGAAAACAATGTTTTATTTTAAAAAATACATATTTAAAAAAAATGATTATAAGTGTCTACTTTAAAATATATGATTTTCTATGTATACTGTTATTGTATATTTATCTAAAAATATAATCATAAAATATATTTGGGAATGTATGAAAGTGAATAATATGTGAATTAACTATCTCATGTATTGTTTATCGTCGGGTCCTAACACTGCCATTTAATTTTAGTGGAGGAATGTTTTCTACAATAGTTGAATAGATGGACGGAAGATTCCAACAAGATGGGATACTAGAGAATTAATATCAAGAAGGTAAAATCTAGCGGATGAAATGAGAAGTAATAAGATAAAATTATAGTTAATAATTAATATTTATGATGATTTCTATGTGTAGATAATATTTTTGAGATGATTATAGTTTCCTAGAAAGGTTCTGCGCTCTTTTTAACATGTATAGAACTTCATTGTAGAAGTGAAAATTCATGTTTTAAAGGCTCTAATGAACCCAAAATTTTATCTTGTTGGGAAAACTAGAATCTTGTAATGTTACAGAATTTTGTAGAGTATAATAAAAAAAATTAGTCTCCAAGCATCAAAGATTTTGATAATTTAATGTTGTCACATTTGTGATGTCTATATTTTCTAGAGTTGGGATGCTTACATCATTTTAAATTTTAAATGAACTACTAAATAGTGTGATATATTAGAGAAAGAGTGCATGATGATTCAATTACAGGTGTACTATTAGTATCATGTTGTTGTAATTAAAAATTCAAATATACAAATAATGGAGATAAGAAATGAAAAAATTAAAATAATGAAACAATGAAATTTATAATTGTTTAAATTTACATCAACAATAATTTAATCTTCAGTCATGTTTATGCTCAATAGAATTGGTATTTTATAAAATACCCTCTCATTTTTATGGAATTTTACAACCTCCCATGGATACATCATTTTTCACAACTAGAGGCGCAACCTAAAAAATTCCCAACCACTCTTCATTTCATTGTATAGACAAGAACAACCATACATTTTATTCCAGTTAAAATATTAAAAGCATGCATTTAGTTTAGGTTTTATAACCTTAAACATACATTCTCTTTAAAGGATAATTCACAATGATATTATACTTCAAAAATAGATAAATTTAATTATATATCCTTGGAAACCATGGAAAAATAATAATATAAAATTGATATTGAGAAAATATTATCATGACCATTATAATATTTTTGATCATAATAATTATTCTATCATGGATTGTAGAAAAGTAACATAATTTAGTATTGAAAAATATTTGGAACTAAAATATTTTTTATCCAGTATTACATTGTAAAATCATTCAGTTTGTTCCTAATTCAAGAGGAAACATCGATATTAATTTATATAAAAAATTGGGCAATGTTTTATTTATGATCAGTACTATTGTCTCTATGGGGAATTAAAAATTTAGAAAGGTCATTTGATATTTCCAAAATGAGTGTCAAAATCCCACTTGTAACTAAAATAATGAAAAAATGAACACATTATAAAAATTTATATATATATATACATATATGTATATATATACATATATAATTCAATATAAAAAACACTATTGAAGTATAAACCAAAAGAGAGAAAATATTATGATATAAAGGCATTTTAGGTTTCAAATTATTATAAGAAATGATTATTTATATTGTTCATTTCCATCATAAGGATAATACAGTTTGTATGGATCATAAAAAAAATTTAGAATAGAAATCATAATGTTTAGACAAAAATATCATATACTAAATAAGCATACAATATAGAACTTTTATATGTGTGAATTGATTTATGAGTGAAACGATATACTATTAACATTAGAAGTTAAGTATGAATCATGATTGAAATAAAATATAGAATATATTTTTTCTTTTTAAATAGTAAACATAGAGTTTATAAACATAAATGACTATTTAATGAATATTTAATACATGCCTCATAATAATCAACCGGTATTTATGAAAACTAACATCTGAATTTTAAATTAAAATTTCACAAGTTAGAATGTTTTTAAACGAAAATTTATATAAAATAATTAATGAACAAATATTATTAATATTAAATTATTTTAAATTTCATAAATATTAATTTAAAAGATAAAACCTTGGATTAATTATAATTATCCATTATTAAAATATATTTTAAACATATTATGACTTGTAACATTATCATAATTAGAACAAATTTCGAGACTAAATAATTCCACATCAAACATTACTATAAATAAAAATATTTACCATTTTAAAATTAAAATAGGCATTTAATGAATGATTGAAAAATATAATAGGTGAAACTCCATAAATTTAAAATTACAAAATAATTAATGTTGAAATGATTTTTAGGTGTCTTTCAATAAAACATAGTGGTCTCTCCCCTTACCTAGATAAATCAGACTACATAGTTATCATCCCATTATTAAAGTAATAAAATTGACAAAATCAAGAAATAAAGTATATAATGTTATTAGATTGTATTTATTTTTCAAAATAATGGTTTTATACATATTTCTCAATTGAATTTAAAATTTTAAAAAATATTATATAATTATTGAAAAATAGATACAGAAGAAAATGATTACAATTTGGAAGACTCATATGCTAGTGTACTGAATTTTATAGTGGATAAATGAATATTTGGAGAATATAAGGGACCCTTATGAAAGGTAAAAATGTATTTAGTGAAATATAATAACTTTTATAAAATAGTGACTTCTTATAGGGAATCATGAAATTTCTCTTTTGGAAAATTGATACTTATAGAATTAGAAATGACTCTCAAATTACACTAAAAAGACTCTTTTAGAAAAACAATGACTCTTATAGAATTACAGAAAGACTATGATGGGAACAGTGGACCATAAGGAGCCATTAATGATTAATATAAAATAATATTTTAGACATATGAAACATAATCTAGTAACTGAAAACTCTCTTTTAATACTGGGGGTGTCTATTATAAAAATCACTTGAATATCATAAAAAACTTGAAATAATCATAATTTTCAAAAAAATATTATAAAATAATTGATTGTTGGGGAAATTTAATATATTTTAATCTCATTTCATGTGTGATGAATATATGTTATACATAATCCACATATATACCTCTTTTAAAAAACTAACAAAAAGTTTGAGTAAAAACTCTATTTCTTTACCTTTATCATTATTATATGGATTATTATTAGAATTATTAATCACAAAAAACTTGGAAACAAAATCATTATCATGAGGACTTGATATTACACCTATTCTACAAACTTATTCCAATGTGTGATGTTTATTTTAATCAATTAGTTAATAATTTTCATGTTTTTTATCAATTTTATTCTTTGAGATGGTAGAATCCCAATAATATCATATATACACTTCATTATTGACTCATTTTAATATTTTTAAAAGTCTAAAATTTTTTATAAATGTTCTTAAATACCACATAATGTATCAACAATCCATATTAATCATATTCTGCATATAAATTGTTTTTTCTAGTATATTGAAAATATGACTTCATCCCTATTTTTAGCATTAATCTTTTATAATTATTATTAAAAAATTAGTTATATTCATAAAATATTATTTCAAACTAGTATAATTTTATTAACATTTAAAATTATCATTTTTAACAATTCTTTATTTCTATAAAATTTTACCATAATTTTAATATTTTTAATATTTATTTTATTATTTAACTAAATAAGACTTTTTCACTTGTTTTGAATAATATAATATCTCATGTACTCAATAAAGATCATTTTAACACTTTTGTTTTTATCCATTTTTGTTATCATTAGTTATATAATACTATAAATATTTAATTAATTCCACATCCATTTTCATTGATATTCCATTAAAATAATAAATTATATTCTAAAAATTTTATGCCTAATCAAAAAATTCATTCTCATCATAATTCAAAATTATTGGGATAATTAAAATTCAATTATCCTTAATCTTCAAATTCTCTTTAATAACATCATAAATATACTTCTCATTAGGATGAAAATTCTTTTTTTCATCTATAACTTTTAGAAACATTGATTTCTCTTTATCATGAATCAATTCTTTGTTCTTTCATGATATATTTTCATTCATTATATTATTTATCTAAAATTCAAACATTGGGAAATTTAATATGAATTTATTGGGTTTTTAATTCGATATAAATTCCATTTCATTCTCATCATCCCTACTAGAATTACTATATTTATCATTATAGAACCATTCAACATTCTCATTAGATTTTTTTTGATGAATTGACATAGCTGGAATTATCAACATTGTAATACACATAACTACTGTAATCATCCTTAATAAACTATAATTAATTTCACCCTTTTATTTAGATAAATACTAATCCTTTCTCTTTAAAGAATACTTTTACATATATATTTTTTGGATTTATTTTAAAAGTATATCCTTGGTCTCTCTTTCTAATCATTTCTACCTTCAACATCCTTTAATTTTTTTAAATTTTCTAAAAACTATAATATATATCTATACATAAAAAACTTCATTAAAATCATTCCATTAATTATAAATTTCCATCATCTCACAATTCATTATTTAAGTGAAATATGTTTTTTAAACGCTGAATTCATCTATAAATTTTCTTATAAACAACCAACGTATTAATCAAAAATATATTTACAACATTTATCTTATCTTAAGGATTTATAAGTGATTTATATTTAAATCTTGGACATGTTGCTGAAAAAACAAATTTTAAACATTTTAAAATAAATAATTATTTTTAGTATATTACAAAACGATGCATATCTAAGTCATGATCTTCACGTTCTAAGACATTATCAAAAATATATCTTTCCAATTTATATTTTTATTTATTCTCAATGATTTTATAATTTAGTATTTAAAAAAATACCAATAACTATTCTCATAATTTAATTTACTAAAGTGAATGTGTTTTCTATAGATTTATATTTCATTATTTGGATGTCCTATACTTCATCCTCTAATCATTTTACACTTTTTCCATCACTATTTCATTATTTTAGCCTTTTTATTTACAGTTTTTCCAATATTTCCTTGGTTTAATTAATTTCTTTCACATTATAAAACATCGTCTTTATATTGTATGATGGAATGAAATTATATGAATTATATATTTATTTATGATATTATTATGAACTGTGGTCAATGAAAAAAATTAATCATAATGATCAAAACCAGGGGTTACAGCTTCCAAAATATATGAATTGATTGATAAAATATGGAATCCATAAATTTTAATACATAAATATTGCCTCATATTTTAATAATATTAAATAATTTAGATTTTATTTGGACGTTTATATTATTGGAAATTATAAATGTAATAATTGATAAAAAATAAAATGTATTTTAATCTACATGTAAGGTTTCTTTATTGATTTATAATATGCTGTGCTTATTTCATATCAAATTTTTGGGGTACACAATAATGGAATGGGGTGGGCACAAAATCCTACTAAGGTTAAATATAATGGAGATAATTATTATTTGTTCATGGGATAAAACAATGGGGAATGAATATAAGAACATGATACATAAAAAAGTGGAAGGATCGTGAATTATAACATGTAAATGTTTCTAAAATCTAAAAATGTGGGAATTATAAAAATAACACCAAGGATTATCACCTTGGTGTCATAAAACATAATTCCATGGTTAATTACCCAGTTTTCATAAAACATGTCACCTCTTGAAATTAAGTATTTACCTAATTCATTAAAGCACTATTAGGGAACAACTTTAATATATATAAATTAATGTGTTCTATGTACATCATACGAAAACAATTCATTGATAAAATATTCAAAAAAGCTAACAAGAATATGGTAAAATAAATTAATTTTTTTAACTACACGATCATTACATCATTTTTAAACCATTACAAATGAATTCGTTTATTATCATTAGATGTCCCATATCATTGAATCATTGTTACATCTAGGAGTACCCCCATGGATATGTAATTTTGTTTGTTCATAACATAATTATTTTTCCTGTAAAGTTTTTGAATTTTTTAAATGAATTCTACAACATGAATGAAATAAATTGTAAATTAATTAATGGGAATAATTTGAGAAAAAAAGGCCTCTTACAAATAAACAATTATTTCGGTAGTAATAGGAAATAAAAAATAATTGAGATGAATTAAATTAAATATTTAAAATACTTACCATAATAGAGGTACTTGAAAGTAAATGAAAAAAATGTTACTTCCAATACCTTGGGTAGTAACATCATAATCTTTAGAGAGGAAATTATTATGATCTTTTCGAAATAAAAGAGACATAAAATAGGGAAATTGATAGAATTTTGTGATTATGGTATTTTGTGTGGAGAGTAATGGTGGGGGGGATAGGAGGGTATGAGTAATAAAAGATGTTAAATTGATTAATAATTTAAAAATATAGTTCATAGGATTCCAGGTTGTGGAAAATGAAAAAACATTTGCATAATTATGGGTTATGCACATGGTTTTTTACATTTTGGTCATGTTTTGTAATATTCCAATCACTTATAAACGAAACAATTTTTTTAATATTAATTTATACAAGGGAAAAAATTTACACAATATATATTTATTAAAACCATACTTTCCATTTAATAATTTCAAAATAAATTTTTATATTTGGAATTTGGTTTAATCCATTAAAATAAACAAAGCATTAAAATATCCTATTTTTTAGGGATTATTTTTAATTTATTATTACATCATTATTACATATAAGAATTTCTACAAAAAAAAGTTATAATTTTACTATTCATTAAAAATGATTTATTTTAGAAAATTTTCATAATTTCCATATAATCTAATTTAGAACCAATGATTTCATATATAATGATTACATTATGAGAATAATTATACAGATATGATAGATTTAGATTTTAAATAAAAAAATTTTATTATAATTAAAAATTAACAATTTTTTCAACATATCCAACTTTCTTACGCTATGAAAAATTGCTAGAACATTATAAAATTATATTACCATTATATTTAAATATAAATTTTGTAGAATAATTTTTCATGAAAATTAGTTTTATTTATATTCATTAGTTTATATAAATTTTTATACATTTTAAAAAAATGAAATAAAATTTTATTTGTATAGAACAAACTATTTATCAAATTTATCATATATTTTTATGTATTTTTTAAAATTAAATAATTATAAAATATGAACTGATGAAATAAATAATCCATTATAAAAACTAAAATTAATATTTTATGATACTATGTTCTTGATACATAACCCCTTATTACATCATCATATTCACTAAGGGTAAGGTGTGTGATATTGGTGATTTCATGTGGTAGATCAAATAACATTGACCAAGTGGTAATCTCCACTAATTTTAATATCTACTATTTGTGATTTCATTCAAATCTCACATTTTGATTTCCTGCATGGTCTTGGTTAAGGTAGAACACCAGTGGAACTACGTCCTTCCCATATTCTAGAAAATGGGATTAAAATGACATGAATATAGAGGGTGATGCCATCATTTTTTCTTTTCTATATCATATATGATTTCACATTACCCTCTATGGTAACTAATTCTAAGAGAAATATTATTACAATTTTTCATATTTACCGATTATCACATTATCCAATAGTCATATTGACCAATAGTCATATTGTCCAATGATAATTTTGGTCAACAATCATATAATAAATTAGTGTTTATATAAAAGAGTAATTTTGTTAAAAAAATTATGAATTTTTAAATCATAACATTATACCCCCATTTAGAAATTTGATCCTTGAAATTTACCTCTTCACAAAAAACAGATGGGGTTATTTTCCATTCATTTCTTCTTTATGATCATAAGAAGGTTCATCCAAAATTTTATGTTTCATGTTACAGTCATAGATTATAATATCTTATTCCTCAAAACTTGTTCCATTTATTCATGTATATATATCGTCAACTCTTAATATTACATGTTAGTATCTACATATACACTGATGATATCATGTATATGTGTTTTTTCCAACATATTCTTTCTCAGTAGAAAGACATGGAAGATATCATGGACATTGGAAATATTCTATTTATTATTAATTGGTAAGACATCACTCCGAAAATATATATAATCTTGAAAGGTCTAGTCTAAATTTGAATTTGATTGACCTAAATTATGATCCTCAAAAACCATTTCATGATTTATTTCTTAAGAAAAAAATAATCCTCCACCTGAAATTATTTTTCCTGTTTTAGGTTGTCAAAATATGTTTTTTGATTACACTATGAAACATGATGTTTCACTAAACTAGTTGTATCTATTTATAGTCTCCTTCAAAATTCCTATCCAAAACAGTTTCCACAAACCAAAACCTTGTATGTTGATGTTCTACAATTTTATCCTAATAGAACTTCATAAGGATCCATTTTAATACTCATGTAAATGATTTTGTTATATGATAATTCAACATGTGGAATATGGTTGTCCTAAATATTGTGGAAATGAACTGAGATAACCCTGGACTTGCATTCAAAATATTAAATTCTCCTATCATGATATCCATAAATTTTATGTTTAATAGATACACTCAAGATTTCTTCTCTATTCATATTATTTTAATGGATCCTCTATAACATGTAGTTAGTTATGGATCATTATTAGAAACAATCAAAAGATGTACACTATGGAGACTCAATAAATCTAGAATATATTGGTGATCTAGGCCCTCCTGGGAGAAGTCCTCTTTTATTCAAATTAAATGGATATAATTTTGAAATCAATCATTAATTTTTGATATAGTATTTGTGACCATTAGATTTATTAGGAATGGTGGTGAAAATTTCCATAGTGGTGTTATCCAACTTATATATTGGTGTGGGTAGTGGATTGAATAACCCTTTGGTAGGTTTTCTATCTACTTTCACATTTGTAAAAATTATCATTTTGCAACAGAAGAGGAAATAATTATCTTATTTTAAGCACACTAATAATGATCATGTTGTTTATAATATGTTTTACTGCATTCTTGATGTATATAGAACATGGAGCTATGGTATTTAATTATAATCTCTTTATTTATTTATGGAATATATTTAATGCATTGCAATGTAGAAATATTTGAGACAACTTTTAATCTACATTGGATTCAAGAAACTACCTATTTTATATAGACTCTATATTTTTTAACATCATCAGATAGTCTATTTAATATTTCTTGATCTTTTAGTGTAATGATGATTAAGAAACCATTTGGAATAGAATTTATGTATCCATTCACTTATGATTTTAATGTACATACATATTATTAGTTTATTTCAATAGTACCGTTAAATAGTTATCAACATAATAACACTAGGATCTTTCCTACATAATACATCATTGATTTTTTTTCTCTTGATGGGTGATAATGAATTGAACAATCATATCCATTAAGAAGCTCCAAAAATCTTCTTTGTATCATGGTTAGTTCCTTTTATGTGAATATATAATTTAAATTTTTATGTTCTACAAATATACCAGACATTTATCCCACATTAGTATGTCGTTACCTCAATAATGAAAAACATACCATAACTAACCCTAGTCTATGAAAATGTTTACTCTCATTATTAGGCATTAACATTCAAGATGCACAGGCAATGACCTTATCATTATTAAAAATTACACATCCATTCCCTTTGTGAGATGCATCAAAATAGTTGAAAAATATACCTCCAAAAGATGGTAGAGTTAGCATGGGTACACTAACTGACCACTTATTCAGTCATTAGTATTAGTAATCACACTAATTAGTCCAAATAAACATATACCCCTTTTGAATAAACAAGGTTAGTGGATTAGAACACATTGAAATTGGATTTCAGAAACGTCTTATAAAATAATGACCAACCACGGTTACTAAAAATCTCAAATACCGATGTGGGATTATTACACTCCTATAAAGCCTATTTAATGGTAGGATCAACTAATATTCCTTCATTATTTATAATTATCTCAAATAATAAAACATTGTTTACCTAAAGATCACATTTACTATATATTCCAAACAACTTATCATCCCTATGATTTTATAATTGGAACTTTATATATGTATCCTAGTCCTTGTGAATTTTGGAATATTTTAGAGATTCTTAGATAACTACCACCCAAATTTATCATAATATTCCTTAAAATTTGTATTAATAAATTATATAAATATAGATGGATCATTATTCAAGAAAAAGGGAAAAATCATCATGCCCATATATTTTTCATAATGTTTTCATTAGGATATCCTCATTCATAACTGTCAACTAATGGTGCCCTGATCGAAGGGACATATTGTAGAATAATAGTTCCCCATATATTTGATTTAACAATTTGGTAATCGTTTTGAAAAAGTATATCTTCTATAAATTGATCCAATTGATAACCCTATATTCAATGCATATATGTATCATTACATAAATATTATTCACAAAGGGAAACTATTATCCACATGGAGATACCATTTGTTTAATAAAACCCTTTTAAAAAAGATATTGATGTTGTTTCTATGATTACTCTTATTCCACATATTCAGTTATATACGATGTATTCAATTTTTTATAAGATTTGGGAATGAGTTAAATTAATAATTTTACCTCTAATTTAGGGGGGTGTACATTAGAACTCATTAGAAAATACATAAATATATTCCTAGACAAATTATACAACTCAATGTGGTATTTAATATACTATTCCCCCATATTCATCAACCATTTCTTTAAAGATAGAAATATGAGGTGGTTTTTGGTGAGAGTCTCGACAAGATATCTCCCCTCTAATGATAATTATAGTTTTTCACTTAATTATAATATAAATATAAAAAATTATATATTTTCACTTTGATTTATAAAATAAATACCAATCTATCTCATTTATAATTCTAAATTCAACATTGAAATTATGACTATGTTTATAGAGTTATTTTACTCAACAATGTTAATATGGGAATTCCTATAAATATTTTATTCTCTAAAAATTTCCTCCATGAGACTTAATTGATGACTCTACAAATAAAAGTTTTGTGGATAACATTATATTCTTTTTAATAAAAAATGAAATAAAATAATGATTACAAGTAAAATCAAATAATGTACTTGCAATAATTCATTGTGTGATGAATGTACCTTATAAAAATCATTTCAAGCATCAACTTATGTCATTGTGATTAAAAAACCATGAACATTTTCTGATGATATATACTAATATCGATGAGGGGTTTTATTTATTATTGTCTATATTGGAAATTGAAGAGTAAGATATCCATACTCCACATACATCACACTTTCCATGACATGTTGTTCATGAACATATTCCATTTATCATTGATAATAAAATTTCATGACTTAAGAACCTCAAAAGAGTATCAAAATATATTTCCATATCTTACAAAAATGTTATCACGCTAAGAATTATTTCTAAAAATTCCCAAAATTCATCTTGAATTTTTTATTTCACAAGGGGTTTTTACATTCATCCCATTCTGATTATTTATAAAAATTAAGTCCACCCTTCTCTTAATCACATTCATTATATGAGTCTATTTGGAATATATGAAATCTATTTAATATTTTATATAACGTATTATTATCTCATTTAATCTCGAAGAGTTTTTTATTTAAAATTCAATTCCTTAATTGACCAAATTATCAATCAATAGTTTCATTATAATTGATGGAAAATATTTAATCCTATCAAGGATGTAGTGTAAAATTCATTTCATAATTCCCCACTGTTTCTATTTCAATTTCATTTAAATCGAAAAATTCTCTATTTGTATTATTTCAATGTGTTTGTGGAGAATACATGAAAAATATTCTACTTTTAATTTCCTCATACCATGGGTTCCACATCATCTCTTGGCTTCATGTTAATGATCTTTGTCCACTTTTAATTAACTTCTTGTCCAAAAATACATACTTCTATCTTATGTTTCTCTTAGTAAAAATGGTATAACACTTACAAATATCATTTAAATTTTATTTATCCATTCTTATATGGTATGTGTATTATATATTCCTATAAAAAATTGTAGTTTTGAACACTTTAATGATTATAGGTTAATACCTAACCCACCTAGGCCTTCCTGGCTAGTGGTAAGCCAGGTGAGAAATCCCATGTATATCTCCAATAAGTAGGGTTGTAGTGATAAGAACCATGAATGGAATCATGAAATGAGAGTCCTTATACTGATTACCAACACATGAAAACAACTAGATCTTTGATCCAATATTTTATTATTAAACAAATTAACAGGCATTGTAAATATATGAATGTGACAACATCATGGAAAATATGAGAGATAATCAAAATAAACGGGAAAAATACATTACCAACAAGTATATATAAGATGAATCCTAAATACACAATAACTAAGAAAGGTATGATATTTGTTAGAGATGAAAACATTATTTCTAATAATGACCATCAAACACAATCAACACCAAGGTCTACTATAAATCACCAAAATTAGGCATAGTAATATCACCCCAAATCTGACTATAATATTCATAAGACATAACTCATGTGGGTAAACCATATGAAGATATGAGTATATAAAAACCATATAGAATCCCAAACTTCCCAAAACACAATTAATTAAAAAAGTTTTAATCTCAACACAATGAATTAATATCAATCCAAACATGAGATAGAACCATAATGACCCATACCTAATATAAAAGAATAAAAAATATCTGAGAAATTAGGCATCCATATCCACATCCCAATAAAAAATTATGAGTATAACACAATTTTAATTGACATCAAATGATGAAAAACTCCATGTGATATCTCCAAACAGTTAACATGGAGAGGATTTATCCTCAGCAATATCATCCACATCTGAGGGAAAACTATTTATTATTATGAATATCACATAACCTCTAGAAAGGATGAGGTGGAAGAAAACCTCAACAATTTTCTCCGCAGCTAAGGGATAACTTTTTAAAACTATTCCCCTTACATAACATCATAATAAACTTAATGGAGACCACACTCTGTAATTATATGCTCTATAACTGAGGGAGAACCAGAAACAATGGTGGACCCATTCCCACCAAATACATAAATATACGGGATTAAAATTATATATATAGATTAGTCACACCATATGATGTTTGGCATACTATAGAATCTACATTATGTAATATTATTTGGAATCAATGCCCTTCTATGATTATGGAGTTCTGTCCTTGGCATCACTATATTGATCTAACTTAATCACTACCATCATCCAATTGTAACTAAAGGTAGAATCACAATAGATTCAGAATGTGTCAAATAACTAGTTAAAAAAACACGGCAACTGTCACATTCTACCTGAAAAAACTATATATTATAGTCTATTTATAGGATAATATCTATGTTCTTAAGAAGAAGATAAATGATGAAGAATAAACTAAATGGAAAACATGGTGTGCCCTCCAAGGGTACAAGTTGTGCCTCACTTGGATACAACTAGGACATTCACTCTTATGGTAAATGAAGTTTATAAGGCATGTAAACAGTGTTTACTTGTGTTTACAAGAAATGTAACCCATTATGAACACTTAGTAATGCCCATTCCAAAACACAACATGGATGACCAATTGAAATTACATGTCATGTACATGGTGTAAATGGTGAGTTTTATCAACATTTATGTACTGTCACGTCCTCTTTAATATTTTCGTGTACACATTCCAAATCACATGTGCATCACTTTATACCTGAGTAACGAGTCATGTAATATTACAGGAGCATTCCCTATTAACCTTGTTGGTATACCCATGTTCTGGGATACATGGTCAAGTCCCAGTACATGGAATATTATAAACACCAAAACTATTATTAATGGAAATTACACTTCATCTAAATAAATTTCATATTATGTAAAATTGTTTTATAACATATTCACATCATTGGATTTATGTTTTGGATATTTTTATGAATTGTAAACTCTACTAATATTATGGTTGAATAGTGATTTCATGATTAGTATAAATATTGAGCTTTACAAATCCAATTTACTAAGACAAGGAAGTAATGGCCTCATCCATTACAATTCCCCCATATAAAGCCCATTGGTCGGATCTCTTAAAGTAGGTGGCATCATTTGTCTTCACTATTGATCAAGCCCAATCTATGCTTCCACACATTATGGTCGAATGGAACTGCCTATGAGGGAAGCGGAAATTGAAAGAGATTACAACCCAAGAAATTTTATCCAAGCCACCACAAGAGTTTGTCACCATCACACACATTACCCTTTGGTCTTATGTAGGTGTAATAAGGGGTTATGTAATGAGACCCTAGTACTGAGATTATGAACATTATTGTTTTTTAGATAATATACTTTCATTTAATTATTGTTACTTTGCAAATAGTTTTTCTAGAAAATTAAGAAAAATATTTTTATGAATTTATGTATTTTTTGAATTAAATACTATTTTAATTTTATATTATTACTAAATTAATATTTATATAATATATATGATTTTATAATTATTATGAATACGATTGTGATTTTTATTATGGTTTGAAAGCTATTATTCTCAAAACGCATGAATTTTTTATTAATGACTATTTTTTATTTTAAAAGAAAAAATTAAAATATTTATAATATTATTTATATAAAATAAATATTATTTTTCAAATTAGGACATCAAAATTAAACTACCTTATATTATTCATATTGTTCTGAGATTGTTGAATTTTTGGGAATAAATTAAATATCTTTTAAATATATTATTTTTTTTATTAAATCCTAAAAACCCAATAGTGACTCACCTCCCCATTAGAGAAAAAATTTAAGAAGTTCGGCCATTGGAATTAATAAATAATGATTTACACTATCATTTGGAAATAAACATGGGAAAAACCACGAGTTGCATTGTGGTTTTGAATAGTATAATGTGTGGTGTATCAAACCTAAATGATAATAAATTATCTTCTTTTCCTATATAATTCCACCCAATATACCACATCCTATTCGCTCAAAGCATTTTGAGCATGATCTACTTCATTCAAACTCTCTATAAAATCCTATAAAGGTGCCCCATTCTCTCAAGAAGCATCCCTCAAGCTCCTCCCAAGCCTTTGGGATTACATTTCAAGTAAGGGATTCTGTCCATTCCCATTATATCCATGTTTCTTAATATTTTCATTCCCTGTTATATTCTATTATAAATATAAGAGTATTATTTTGATCCACACCCATACTACCCTATTAATCTTTGAATGAAAACATACCCTTTTTCTCAATCATTAAATCCTCCCTTGCACACATGTTACCATGATGAAATAAAGTAAGGAATTTCTATCTCCTCGTTTACATTCACGAAATTCTTTTGTATTATGAATTCAAATTCGATTACATATGATGGGACATGTATCTATATTACCACCTTACTCTACATTTCATATACATATGACGAGACACCCTTCTCTCTATCATCACATTTTTTATGATGTATTACGTCACACCGTTATGATGTCGAAATTGCACCACCATTTTCAATTACAGAATCATTATGTGGTGAATTCCATGCGCATTTCTCTATGAAGGTTATTTACATTTATGCACATTTACTTAATGATTATTGAGTTTATAGTATGAATTTCACATTTCATTATCTTGGAATAAATGATGATTATTGATGATTCCATGTTGAATGATCCATGTTCAACTCTTATGCATGGAATGAAATGTTTATAAAGGGTGTAACCGAATAGGGAACCAATTTATTGGGTAAAGATTAGTGTCATGATACATCAAATAAAAAAGGATATACTCATTCTAATTCAATTGTAATGTGGGTTTACACATGTTTAATGCGAAATGATCCTTAGATCATGATAACACCATGTTAAGTGTGGTTGCCCCAATTCCATGTGGTGTGAATCACTCTTTATCATGCCTTTATGTTCATTTTTATATTATGCTCCGTTTATATTCTTATTTCCTATCATGTACTGTATTATTCATGTTATTCCTTGTTTAATCCTTTACCGGACTTTATATCTCACCCTATTCTTATGCATGTCCTCAGGTTATCCCATAAAAAGCTAATTATGAGGGAATGTAATGTTAAGGTAAATGATTTTTTCAATAAATTAGTTGTGTTTCATGTTTTACGTCATTATGTAATGTTATTAAGCCCCAAATACACTTGAACTATCATTCATTCTTGTTGTATCTAGTAAATAGTTATGTAATAAATCATGTTTATATGTTTAATAAATAGTTGGGTTATTATATTTGGTATCATATGATAAGATTATTTATTTTGGGATTAGTATTATAAAACGCTTTTGAAATACTAAGGGATAATGGTATGTATAATAAAAAATTTCCAATGTTTTGGTGTGTATTTGGTATGTGGTTTTTCAATAAAATACATACATTTCTAGGTATGATATGGTAGAGGTGGATTTGGAACCAATGTACAAATTAGTGAAAACTATGATAAGAATTTTCTGGCTTGACATGGTGTATTTGTGTACATGGAAATGGGCCTTGATTCACTCTTGGTTACGACACTTTCGGGGGATATGATTTCGTAAATTCACATGATTAGTATGAACCATTGTTAAGGGAATAAAAAAATTCCCACAAGGATAAATGTTGGGATGTAGATCATGGATAATATAGAATAAAGTCTATAAATTCATAAGCTAAGGAAAAAAGTTTTTTATTAGTCACCTGTTTTGGTCCTTGGATTACAGTTTATGGGTTACTACAAAATTTCATTTTATTCTATCCAATGGCCGGTAATATTAGGAACATAGCTAACAACCGAGGTGAAGGTAAGAACGATAAATGTCCCAATGAGATTCCCAGTCAAATGGGAGCTTATTCATGACATATCGTGATTATTCCAAACCAGCTATCAAAACCACGACTAACGATCAGTAATTTCATAATGCCCAAGGACATAAAAGAATATGAATATGAAATCTCATGAATTTCAATATGATAAAGTAGATATGGGAAAGAAGACCCAATTTCCTTTGTGCAATAAATTTGGAAAGATCCACTGTGGGGGGTGTCACAAAGGGAATAGAAGATACCTTATGTGTGGAGAGAAAGGTCCCAAAGTAACCAATATTTATGTAATAATGGATAATGTGTTGGTTGGAATCAAATCTCTATATATCACATCTTACACGGTTTTATGTCACAAATGAATAGAAGTAGGCCATTATCCAAGGAGATGCTCTATTTCTAGTGTTGAGAAGCATGATGGGGGTCAACAATCTCCATGATTAATGGAGCATGAGATAGCTACTTCAAGGTAGTTTATATCATAATGTATTTCATTTCATGTCCTATTAGAACATAGTTTATGAATTCTAAGAACATTGAGCCCCCAAAAAATGATATAAAATCATTAGTAAAAAACATTGATATGTTTTGTGTCACATGTTGATGTTTTTTGGAATGTTCTTCTGGAAAATATTATAATACTCCCTTTAAATTAAATTGAGGAATAAATGGAAAATTCATCACTTATTCTTCAAGGCAGTCCCAAGCATGACCTTGGGTTGGTGGAAGAAATATTCACTTAAAAAATATTTCAACATTAGATCTTTGTAGAAAAGTGTAAAATATATAAGGGCCAAAAAATCTTAATGTATATATTCATAGAGAATGAGTTGATCATGTGAAAAAAGGGATGGTTAGAGCTAGTCATTGACTATGACTACTCAATCCATTACTACCCTAGGAATGAAAACAAGCTGTTGGATTCTCTATGTAGGAAGGACATAGAGATTCTATAAATGATGAGAATTGAAAAGGATCAAATCTTCTTCGACATGGTAAAGAATGTCATGGGAATCCAAAAGAAGGGAAAATCATCAATCCCTTCAAAAATGATTATTCAACTGTCACTTTTGGAATGTTTAAAGGACGCTCAAATGTATGATGTGGGAATTCAGAAGAAGAAGGAAACTATCAGTGAAATGAAATATTTGGAGTTCAATGATATTGAAGAAAGAAATATATGATTTGTGTCAGGACAATGTGTTCCATCATGTCTGGAGAGGAAGAATGAACTTTTGGGTGATGCACATAGATATAATTTCTCTATTCACCCTGGAAACATATAGATGTATCAAAATATCTAAGAGAATTTCTAGTGGGATAACATTAATAATTAGATCTTTGATTATATATCAAAGTTACATATATGTCAGCAAGAAAAGGATGAGATGCAGAAGTCTAAGGGGATGAGGAAACCATTACCCATACCAGCATTGAAATATGTGAACATCACCATGGAATTTTTCACCTTACCTCCGAATACATCCAAATGAAACAATGAAATATGGTTTTTGTGGATCGTCATACTAAGACTGAACACTTCATTTCTATTTTGGAGGATTTATAACTAGATCAATTGGCATTGATATACATCAGAGATGTTCTATGGATGCTTGGAGTAATACAATCTACTTTAACCGAACAAGATCCAAGAATAGCCTTTATGTTTTGGAAGAGTATTCAACATACTATGGGTATTGAGCTGAACATTAGTACGACTTATCATCATCAAACTGATGTTCTATCTGAGTGAACTATCAAATACTTGAAAACATAATGAGATCATGTTAAATGGACATGTAGGAAGGATGGTATCAACATCTCCCTCTTGTTGAGTTCTCATATAATAATAGTTTCCACTCAAGAATCCAAATGGCTCCTTATGAATTCCTATATGGAAATAGTTGTAGAACAACAACATGTTTGGATGATGTTGGGGAGTGACAACACCTAGGTCCAATGATGGTTGAAGAAATGGTGGAGAAGGTTACGACCATTCTGCAGCATGTTAATGTTGCTTAGAGTCAACAAAAGTGGTATGATGATAATCATCGACCAGACCTAGAGATTTAGGTCAAGCACATGGTACTCCATTGCATATCATCGTGGAAGACAGTTATCAGATTTGGGAAGAAGGGAAATATTAGTCTAAGGTACAATGGGCCTATTGAAATCCTTGGTCGCATTTGAGTGGATTCCAATCAACTAGAACTCACACCGAACCTATCTTAAGTACATGATGTATTCCATGTATCACACATAAAGAGGTAAATAACCTACCCATAATGTGTACTCAATCCAGAGGTTGTAAAACTGGACAAATACCTCTCATATGAAGATATGTGGGATAAGATCATAGATCATAGGGAAATAAAAATTTGAAATAATACAATGATTGTCATCATGGTGTTGTGGTGAAACTCAATGTTTGAAGAGGATGTGTGGGAATCATAGGATGTGGTGAAGTAGAGTTACCCGAATCTATTTAATTATGTGGAAAGGAAATTTCATGGGAGAAATTCCATAATGGTGGATGATTATAAGGACAATAACTTTTACTATTGGAAATTCCACCAGATCGAATTATATTTATTATTATGTAAAATTTTTATTTGACATATTCAATTTTTTGTATTTTTTTGGATACCATTAGGAATTGTTATCATTTCTAATATATATGTTGAACTATGATCACATGATTAGTATAAATATAGGGCTTTAAATAATCCAATTTACTATGACAAAGAAGTTATGGATTCATCTAGTAGACTTCCCCCATACATAGCACATTGGTCGGATCTCTGAAAGGAGGTGGAATTATTTGGAATCACTCTTAATCAATCCCAAGCTGAGATTTAACATGTTAAGATCGTACGGAACATCCTACGAGGGAAGTGGAAATTGAAAGAGATTACCACCTGAACAATGTTATCCGAGCCACCCCGATATTTTTTCACCATCACTGTCCATAACCTTTGGTCCTATGTAAGTGTAATAAGTAGTTATGTAATGAGTCCCTAGTACTGTGATTATGTAGATTATTTATTATAGATAATATACATTCATTTTATTATTGTAACTTTGAAAATTATTTATTCGTTAATTATTTAATATATTTTGATAAATCAATGGATTTTTGAATTATATTATTATAAAATTTTATAATATTACTAAATAAATTTTTATATAATATAAATTATTTTATAATTATTATGAATACGATTGTGATTTTTATTATGGTTTGAAAGCTATTTTCATTAAAACGCATGAATTTATTATAAATGACAATATTTATTTTAAAAGTAAAAAATAACGAAATTATAAAATTATTTATATAAAATGAATATTATTTTTCAATCAAGACATCGTAATTATACAACTATAAATGTTTCATGCTGTTCTGAGATAGTTGAATTTTTGGGTAAAAATTAAATACTATTTAAATATATAATGTGGTTAATTGCATCTTAATGAACCAATAGATTTTTAATGAAATACAATAATCATTATGATAGGACAATATATATTTTACCAATAAAATAATTTTATTTCAAATTTATTTTATTTATTTTACAAAGCTTTAGTGGACCCTCCAATACTTATATAACATTTTATATCTTTAAATTGATTTCATTGAGAATGAGATTGACCTCCGCATAAGTAAGACTAATATATAAATAATATCAGCCATTGTCCTTATAAAATAATTTATTATATCACCCTTCAGAAAAAAACTTGGTCAAAAACAATGGACTAGTTTTTGGTTTTTATTAGTTTACTGTGTGGTGTCCCAAACCTAAATAATAATGAATTTCCCTATGTTTTCCTATATTATCCCACCCACTCTACCACTTCCCCTTTACTCAAATAATTTTGAGCTCGACCAACTTATGCCCAAGACTCTCTAGAATCATTCCTAGGTGCCCCAATATCTAAATAAGACTCCCTAAACCCTCTCTGATGCCTTTGGGATCACACTTCCACGTAAGGGATTCCTTCCTTTCTCATTTTATCCAATTTTCTTAATATTATTATGCAATTTTATTTTCAATTATAAATGTTGGGGTATGATTTCAAAACACCCACATACATCACTATTTATGTTTTAATGATGATATACCCCTACTCTCTCCCATTAATGCCTCCCATGTAGACCTGTTACCATGCTGAAATTCCGTATGGAATTTAACTTTCCTTATTTACATTTAGACAATTCTTTTGTATTATGAATCAAAATTTCATTACATATGTTGGGACATGTATTTATATGACCCCCTTACATTCAATTTCATATACATATGATGACACACCCATTTCTCTCTAATCACGTTTTTTATGACGTCTAAAGTCACATCGTTATGATGGCGAAATTTCATCACCATTTTCCAATCAAAATTCATTATGTAGTGAATACCATTCCAAATTATCTATCATGTGAATTAATAGTTATGCATATTTACTATTTGATTATAGAGTTTGATTTATAAATTCCATATTCCATTATCGAGGAATAAATGATGATCTTTAATGATACCATGTGGAATGATCCATTGGGCACACTTATGCATGAAATGAAATGTTTGACAAGGGTTCACCCTGATTGAGATCTAATGAATTGGGTAATGATTAGTATCGGGATACGTAATGTAAAATGAGGGTTTACTCGTGGTTATTCATTTTCAATTAGGGTTTACTCATCCTCCATGTACAATGTTCCATGTCTCATGTTAATACCATGGTAGGAGTTGTTGCCACATTTCCATGATATGATATTCAAGCTTTATCATGCCTTTATCTTCATGTTTCTTTTATGCTCTGTTGATATGAATATTTCCTAACATGTATTGTATTATTCATATTATGCCTTGTTTATACTCTTACTGTACTTTATAGCTCACCCATTTCTTATAAATGTCCTTAGATTATCCCATGCAATGCTATGTACGAGGGAATGTAGAGGTCATATAAAGGAAGTTTTCAATAAGATGTTGGGTTTCAGGTATTAAGTCATTATGTAATGTTCCAAAGCCCCAAAGACACTAGGCCACTCAATTTTCCATGTCGTATCATGTCATAAAATTATGTAATAAATCAGGTTTATGTGTGTAATAAAGATCAAGGATGTTAAAATATCCTCATATAACACAGTATATTGTACTCAAAATTCCTTCTTCGCCCAATAGTAACAATGGATAGTGTGTTATCCAAAACTACACATATTATTATTGGTATTTATGAAGGGGAAATCTCTAATATCACCACAAAACCCCCATTTTTCTATAATTTCATACAGATGAACCCCCAGGTGGTCCTTAGTGATTATTAAAATGATAAAAAACCATCGAATAATTAATAAATGGGTAGTAGGATGTAAATAACATAAATCTACCAACCTCATTGTGAAACATTGAATATTTTGGACTAGATCCTTGCTTGGAAGTGTAAACTCTTTTATCTAATGTTGATCTCCATCAATAATGATGTCTAGAGGCATCCTCTATACTCATCGGTTCATTTGTCAATCAAGTGATAATCCCTCTCCCATTCCTCTATACAATGGAATACAAAAAAAGTGTGTAAGATAATTTATCGAAATAATTAAATAAAATAATATTATTTCTTGTTCCCACCAATGGACTCCTTCTCCATAAAACCTAGTGTAGTCAACAATTATTTCATTGATTGGGTATAAACAACATTCCAAATTTAATGGAACCATAAAATTTCAATTATAAGTCTATTTGAAGTAGTTATTCAATTGTTTTTAAAAAAATAAATGTAGGATACTTTATTTTTAATATTTTTAACAAAAAAAACAGAAAGACTCCCCATGACTCATAAATTTTATCCTTATATATGTGAAGCTCTAGAAATAGTCTTAATAGTATTACAAATACTTACATTGAATCTACATGGACATTACACTCTCTCATCCATATGCAATTTCATCACAAAATGAAAAAAACAAACTACAAAGGATATAATGATCTCAAATAGGTTTTCCACTCCAATGTTCTCTCCAAATGGTTATTGTGATATCCAAAAAAAAAACATTAAACCATGATAAAATACATTCTCATGAACAATATTATTTTATCATTCCTCAAACAATATTGGAATCGTAAAAAAACTCCAAACTCAATGTACATCTCATCATAGATGACATAATTTCATGATACGTGCACACAAGTCATCAACTATAAAAGGTGGAATATTTCAATCACATAGTCTCACTACATCCATGTGTTCGTGGGTTATTCCACCTCTCTAAAACCAATGTGTAACTAGACAAGGGCCTATGAACCCCTAGCATAGTATGTCTTCCCATCCAAATATCTATAATTATTGATCAATAGAGATCTCTTAGATCATATTCTCTCTTCATAAAACTCCAAAAGCCACCATAATTGTTCCTAAAAGGTCTTAGGACACCTCATGAAAGAAAATACTACCATTGGATGAACTAAAATATCTACAACCATCTACAACACCATCTCAAGGGAAAAAATTTCTCTCTCTCACTTGATCCATCAATTACATCAGTGACCTATAGTTTTTTCAATACATGGACACAAATTGTGAAAAAATAATGGTGGAGTGGTAACAACTATGAAAAAATAACACCACTGAAATTATAGGATCCTCAGAGCTATAACCCATAACCAAAATAAAATATCAAAAAATGTTCACCAAAACCAGAACGTTTCATATTATCGATCCATCGAACATGGGTAGAAAGGCCAACTAGAACCAAAAATTGATCCCAAAGACTCTCACATCCTCTCCATTAAAATGACTTGATGTATGTATAGATGTAAAAAAATACCATCAATGGAATTCCAAGAATCTATAATACCTCTTGCATGAATAGGTTTCCCAAACACTATATTCATATATTCTCTTAGATGGTTTGGAAGTGAAAAAACTCGATGTGTCAATCAAAAATTACACAGATAGAATTATAACCTCTCATAGATCATGTAAGCCTCATCCAAAGAACTATAAATTCATCAACCCATTTTAGATACCATCCCCACACTACTATATCATCCTATTAAGTAACACCCCATGCTTCTACTATGCATTTGCCTTTGAATAATGCAATAGTTGGGTTGTATACAACATCGAGTTCAAGAACAACACGACCAATCAATGCATCAATTTAAAAATCAGTGACGAATAGTATTACCCACGTTTTGAAATTTTATAAATTTTATTTTTCCTATTTGAATTAATTTTTGGATTCTCAACATCAAAATTATCTTAGGGTGAATTTTTGGTATTTTTCTGAAAACATTTAATTTTAGATAAATAGTGAAAAACTATTTGTTATTTTTTTAAATCAGACTTTTATATTTAAATTATTAATTTTAAATTTAAATTTATTTTAATTTCATAATAGATACACAATACCCATATAAATCCAAATTAATTTTTTTGAGTCATTTTATAATAAGAGCTGCCATTTAAAATAATATTGAACTTTTTAACATCTTTTACCCACCTTCTAGGAATATTTTCAAATTAACATAAAATTTAATTTTACCACTTATAAAAATTGAATTCCAAAAATCCAACAGACATGATTTTCATCTGTATGAAAAATGTTGTCCAATTAGAGGAAAATAATTTTTGTTGAATAGTAACATTTAAATTTTATTTCCCAACATTATAAGTAAATAATTTAATTAAATGTAAAAAAAAATTATCATTACCCCAACACATGTCCTAATTCTATTGGATAACTATTTTTCTACCAAAATAAACCTTTGGAAAATGTATGAACCTTTTTATCCACTTATGTTAGATTGTAAAATTTATTATATTAAATTTAATGAAGAGTTAAAAGTATTATATTCAATGTTTAATAAATAAAAAAATTTATATTAGGATAATCATAAGATAATTTATAGTATAAATATTAATTAAAAAGATAAAAAAATATCCATAATCAGGGTATTTAATTTAAATTTTTTTGAAATTAATTAATTAAATTTATTTTTTACACACTAATAATGAATAAATTGCTTTATTAAAGAATAACTAAAATAATTAATGTAATAAATATAAAAATAAATGTAAATTGAAGCTTTTGACGTCATAAAATTATTTTCTAGTTTAATATGGAATTTTAGGTTTGATTTAATCTATTTTTCTCTATGTAAAAAAGATTATATGACTTTTGGAAAACCCAAATACTAAGTATTGTCCAAATTTACATAAATGTGTTTTTAAAATAAATGCAATTTTATTAAACGATATAATATTCCCAGAAATCAATGATTCTGCCAAAGGTCTTATATAATGATATATATCTCATTAATTAACCATTTGAGGTTCTCTATTTATTTTATTGTAGTAAATACAAGGAATTTCCATGATAATGTTTTTTTAAATGGGAATTTTACGAGTCCGCGAAAATTGTCAGCGCGTGATTCTAAGGCCTGGTGTGTCTAGAATCAATTTGTAATGTTTTTTTGGTACGTTCAGTGAATGTACAAGCATGTTATTTTATATTTTGAACTGGTTCTTGGAATTGAACTCTAAGGACACTGTTGAACTTGCATCGCCGATATTCTCTTAAAAATACATTCACCTTGAAGACAGTTGGTCGAGGGTAGAAGATAGTTTTACGGTTTTATGTGGAAATAATAAAATAAAATAACCTCTTATTTTATTTTATTTTTTTGTAACCACCCAAGTGGGAGTTGAAGTGTGGGGACCACCTGACCATAACATCCCATGAGAGGTTATGCTGGGGGGGGAACACCAAATCCAAAATTCCAATGAGAGGTTATTGTGGTGGTGACCACCCAGCACTAAATGCCACATTTAAATAAGAGAAACCTCTCAAATCCCTCATTAATGATAGAGATCCTCTTGACACCTCCATAATATTAATTATGCCAAAACACAAATTAAATGTGCCAACCATGTGATTAATCTACCCTTTTTGAATGTTATGCCAATGACTTAATAGATATTATAATCGATAATCATTGGGATAGCTATTCATTTTTCTGTAAAGGGGGAAGGATCTGTTGAGAGAAAATCTCTCACCAATGAAGAATTGTTTCTCCAAATGAAAAAACTCCACCGATGAAGAAAGTCGACGAGTAACACCTTCGACTATGAAGAATGACCTCCTTCGACCATATTTCTCAGAACTTCCTCCGATGAAGTACATGTTCATCTACAAGGAATCAACCTCCACCGTCTCGCGCCAATGTTTATGAACAACAAATATGGAATGAGATTTTTTTTGGTTGAGTTTATATTTTTATAATTTTTTCCTTCTATAAAAATGAATGCAGATCAACTTATAACTAGTTGATCCGTATTGGTTTTAAATTTGCGGGTTTTGGGAATAACCATTCCAAGAGGGTTTGTTGTGATATGTTCTTGTGAGAAAAATTCTACCACCTTAATCGTGGAGGGTTCATACGAAATCCGCATGGCTTGACCCCTCCGCTGTTCACTTTTGTGGTGTTCTCCAAAACAGAGGAATGTGACAACACAGATGAAGGTGATGAAAGCAATGGTCGCACCACCCATGGCCTCTGCGACCCGCGTCACCCCCTCGGTGTCGCACGCCACCTCCGGCCAAAATACTTACGCACCCTTGTGGTGTCATGACCGAATTTCCCCCACGGTCTCCGCCCTTCGGGCTGAGTCACCCCAGGCCAGGACGTGATGCCACTACTAGGCTGTCTACTGGCCGCATCGGTCCCGACCAACCTGGAATCCAGGCCGAACCGACTCTCAGGCACTCTGGCCTCCCAAGCCGCCCCATTCGTGTCGGCCTGTTGGCCTCGTGTCGACCCAGTGATGCCCCTGGCCGCATTGGCTCTAGTCACACCACACCCTGGTTGTGCCTGACCTCTAGCCCTGTACTGCCACCGGCCAAACCGGTTGTGATCATTGTACGCCCCAGTCGCGCCACCTCAGTACTAGGGTGAGCCGCCCCGAGCCTCACCTCGTGACCCTTAATGCCGAACCGGCCCCTCATGGTGCCCTCATGGCCGAGCCACCCTCGCGCCACCCTCTGGGCCGAGTCGCCCTCGTGCCGACCCGCGGCTGGTCTACGCACTCGTGACCGGTCTGTTCCCTCGTGGCTGGCTCTGCTGAGCCCTGCAGGCTGATCCGAACCTAACAGGCTGGCCGGGTCGACCCAAACCGGGTCAGTCCAAACGTGGTCGGGCCGGGTCGGTCCGGCATGGTTAGACTAGTGCAACCCTTAACTTCTTTTGGCCATTTCTTTGGAACCGGATGTTCGTTTGGAAAACTATCAGTGGCACTAGAATTCTGGGAGGATGATGGTGCCTTTTTTGTATTCCTTGATAGGAGTTTGGGTTATAGTTGAGATACTATCATATTGGATCGTTCACAAATCCAAACGCACCCCCCCCCCCTCAGACTAGAAGGCCAATAGCTCACCGACCATGCGTCTTATTAACACACCATATCTTGCATTGGGACTCATATGATGTGGTGGAACTTTGAGATACTTATTCATGGGAAATTATGACAGTTCGATTATCGACCATTACCTCGTAGAGCAGATCCTTTTAATGATGAAAGAGCAGAGTGTTGATACCTAGTAGATGGGTGAGACCTGACGATTGTTTTTTTTTGACTCGGAGTGACTATACTTTTCAAATTGGTAGTGCCTGGTCGTGGAGGTAGACCCATAGTGGAGGAGCACACTTCCTGATGCGGTAGACCCATGATACTTGACAAGATGAGTAACTCAGTAGTCTATGAGGGGGAGCACCTATGTGTGGTTACAGACCCGTGGTGGGGAGTGCATCTATGTGATGCAGCAGACCCACAGTACTCAATAGGATGCGTATCTCAGTTGTCCAGGTTTAGTGGGAAGAGCCTCTATGTGACACAACAGGCCCATTGTACTCGATAAGGGAGGTGTTCTCCAACATCCTAGGATTTGATAATGAGTTTGGGAAGTTACATGATACTTCCCCTAGAATAATATCATGGATGAGCTGAGTCAGTTTTAATGTGTTTCTACATGATTGAGATGGATCACATGATAACATAGGTATATGTATGAGAATATACATATGTAAGGTTATATGTTGATTTGATACTTTGTGGTTAACCCTTGAATGATTTTTTGAGACCTTGAGGGTCTCGGGGACCCTACTGAGTTTCTTTATACTCACCCCTGCACAAGCTATGCCCGCACCTCATTGTGTTGGATGCAGATGACGTACAATGCCGATTGAGGTTGAGAGTACCAAGACTGGATGGTACCAGGAGGTGGACCATATGGTGAGTCTGTAAACCGAGGAGACAGACATATGTAGAGTGTTGAGGTTGCGATATGTACATACCCATCAAGTGGAAACCTCAAAGTATGATTTAGTAGTTGTATTCCTTTTTCTTCAGTTGTATTGCATTCCATTTGTACTTGTAATTTCCAGTTGGGCTTGTAATGCAGACCCTTATTACTTACTGTACTCACATTTTTACTATAATGTTGACTTGATTCTATATCTTGTTCTGTGTTTGGTTGCATTATGTTATAGGATATAAAGGCAATGTCTTTCTAGTTTTATGTAATACGCCTTTGTGCTAGTCGCCAGCCCCTAGCCTATGGATGGCTGGCTTGTGGTAGTGACGGCATGCGCCTCAGTTGATTGGTTGTGACAAATTAGTATCAGAGGAGATGGTTTTAGCGCAGAACATAGGAATATGATCTTACTTTTCTATGTAGCAATAGAGTTAATGGTACTGTGTTTGGTTTTGAGTTTAGGGAGTCCAGTGTTGGTGTGGCGGCTGATGTATCCATACACAAGGACCCTAACTTCTAATTTCTAACTCAGTGAACGAAAATAAAAATAGAGTATGTGTTTGAAAAATTTTCTTTAACTCAGTTCAACCAGGTCAGCTGAAAAAGTATACCTCTTCACTGTGGAACACCTATTTCTTTTTAGGATGCCTCCACGCAGACAACTAGCTAGAGTTCCGAGAGTCGTACGCACAGATAGCACACCGAGCGATGAGGCCTCGGTGTAGGGCCCATTCCCAGAAGAGGCACCGGTGGTACCACTCTCATTTGGGACGCCATGCCACCAGCCCCAGCAATAGACGATGCATGCTTCTTGAGTGTGTTGCACGATTTCCACCACCAGAGTACACATAGGTTCAGAGGAATGAAAAACCCACATGCGGCAAAGGATTGGCTGGAGGCTATGGTGAGAGTTTTCTGACTGGTAGGGACACCATCAGACTTCATGGTGATACATGCTGCCGGTTTTCTATAGTAAGCAGCTGGAAGATGGTGTATCTTGATGCTCCATGTCCATTATGAGGTGACGCTTCTCTGGGAAAACATTGAGATCATGTTTCAGGCAGTGTTTGTTCCATCGACTCTTTGCGCAGTGCACATACATGAGCTACTTCATCTGCAGTAGGGCAGCAAGACTGTAGCTCAATACTCAACATGGTTCACAGACCTCTCACCCTACTACACCGATATGGTGAAAGATCCAGTCTCCATGGCTCGGAAATTCATGCTGGTACTCAGGAGGGATATCATGGCATTAATGATCTCACTCAACATCCCAATGTAGGCAGGGGTGTTTGAAAGATCCCTCCTAGTGGAGAGTTTCCTTGCTGATCAGTCTCCAGCCATGAGATCCACCACCAGTCGACATGTAGCAGTGTATTCTACAGCTGGAAACAAGAAGATGTCACAAAGGTCCAAGAGGACAAGACCTACTGGTGGATGACCACATTACTCGACATTGGTTGTGCGGGACACCCGAAGCGGAGATAGACATGACAAAAGTAGGAAACTTTACTCATGCTGTGGGTAGGGTCACATGGCTCCTGACTATCTGACCCACTATATGGATGATCAGCAGACAGTTGATGGACTACCCAGGCAGATATAGAGATTCAATTGAGGCGTTCCACAGGTATTAGTTAGACATAGAAGAAGAGATGGCCATGCTGCTGGCAGTGGATGATGATTCGATGTGTTACCGCCACCACCACAAAGAGTTCCACCCTGACCGAAAGAAGTGGGTGGAATGGGGATATCTTAGCTTCAGGAATCTGAGGCATATGATCATGGAGCTCCGTAAATGATTGAAGGCACGATCTATGTCTAATCCACCATTTTTGCAGTACTTATATACAGAGGTTTCTTTAACTCTTTCATTTCCACAACCCTCGTTCGGAGCTCGGGGATTTTGATGGATCATTTGGGTCATTCTATATGGAAATATACTCTTACAGGAGCACATTCGGTGAATACTCCCGGGTGCCGGTAGTGCGAGATTACTCTAAGAGGTGACTGCTTTGTGTTGGATATTTTAGTAGCGGCGTTGAGGCCTTAAGACGTCATCTTGTGTATGAAATGGTTGTCAAAATTCCATACTCGGATTTATTTTATTAATCGCAAAGTGGAGTGTGTCCACATGGATGGGACCGTGTTCATCTTCACCGGTGAGAAGGAAAGTTTGTAGTGAGGGATTGACTTATCTGGAGGAGATTGCAGCCGATTACTCATCAGTTGGCTTGACTTATCCTCAGGGCGATCGATGTAGAGAGTCTAATATATCTTGTTGTGGTGGAATAGTACGCAGATGTTTTCCTGGATGATGTATCAGGTATATCTCTTTGCAAAGAGGTGTAAATTTACATTCATTTGTACCCCAGGATAGAACTAATATCTAATCCATCATATTGAATGGATCCCACAAAAATTTACGCGCTATAGTTATAGTTGGAGGACTTGTAGGGTAAGGGATTCATCCAGCCTAGTGTTTCACCTTGGGCAGCCTAGATTCTATTCACAAAGAAGGCATATGGGATTTTGAGTCTTTCTATCGACTATCATCGGCTTCTCCAAGTGACCGTGAATAACAAGTACTCACACTCAAGTATTGAAGGCCACTATGTTCAGTTGAAGGGTGCTCGGCGGTTCTCGAAGATAGTGCTCAGATCAGTCTATCACCAGGTCAGTGTTCGATACAAGGATGTGCAGAAGACAACCTTCAGATGTAGGTACGACCAATATGAGTTCTTGGTTATGCCATTCGTCGTAACCAATGATCCAGTAGTGTCAATGGGACTCATGAAGATTATCTTTTTTTCCATACCTCGATCGCTTTGTCATAGTCTTCAACGACGACATTTTGATCTACTCGAATACTGAGAAGGAGCATGCCGATCTTTGGTGGGTTATACTAGACACACTTTAAGATCACAAAGCATTATGGTATCCTCTCAATGTTCTAGATATGGATCCGAGAGGTTCACTTTCTGGGACATGTCATCTCTGAGGCTAGTGTTGCAGTGGATCCAGTAATGATTGAGGCGGTACTTAATGGGTATCCACCCAGGAGTATGAAAGAGGTACATAGTTCCCTAGGTTTGGCAGGATACTACTGGTGGTTTGTGCCAGATTTGTCCAGAGTTTCAGAACCACTATCAGCCATGACGATGAAGGGGAAAACCATTTTGTGGTCGAAGAGATTCCAGCAGATCTTTCAAGAGCTGAGGCAGTGGCTTACTACTGCCCCCATCTCGAGGCTTCCAGAGGAAGACATAGGTTTCATAGTTTTCTATGATGCATCTGGGACCAGACTCAGATGTTTCAGTATAAGGCCCCATCCTTAAACATTACATAATCTTGAGTGATTTCATTAATACACATTGAGGATCATTTCAGGTTTAGAGTTTTAGAGAATTAGATCATAAATCATGCATTACATTCCACATTTAAATAAAGTGGTTACATAAAATAGAGTGTTATTTTTTTCCAATCAACAAAAAAATATTTAAAATTAGACAAGGATTATTTCTTGAAACTTCCTTGACACTATCTTCATATCATGTACCTTTCCCTCAACCTGTAAAAAACATTTCAAAAACGTGGGGTGAGCATAAAAAGCTCAGTAAGGGATATAAAAATACAAAAAGGAATCATTAGTACATTTATACATAAGAATCAATGAAATCATACTTTACTCATAAAACATAAGCATTTTAACATACCACATGAAATCATAAGATTTATGAATAACTCAAAGAAATCATAAGACAGAAAGTTAACTTGAGGCATTCATAACATTCTTACATAGGGAGTAACCTTCATGGTTACGTTTGGAATACCCATCACAGTATATTCCCTAAATCTCATAGGAGAAACCATAACGATTAACCCCTTCGCGTTACCTAATGCATTGCAGAGATATATCAGGCTCACCCTCCCTAATTTTATCATGGAAACACCCATCATCATAAACAATTCCCAAGAACCATAACATAATCGTATCACATAAAACATGCTTAAAGGAAACATAAAATTTCCACATTTCAATCACAATATATCAATAACACATTGATATAAAAAAAATGTTATCCAAACCATTTTCAATACCAAAATAAATGAAAAGTAAAAATGGTATATATTTTTCATTTAAAAATAAGTTATGGCTTGTAGTGGAAGCCGAAACTCAAATAATGGTCACGGCGGCGGAGAAGTTGTTGTCGCTACCTACGTATGGCCAAAAAACATTCCCTTTTTTCGTTTAGTAAACATTTCATATAAAAAATATTACATTTGAATTATCGTAAATGTCAAAGGGGTTTATACATCATAAAAAATAAAGTTGTGTATAAAACAAAATTTGCCTCAATGAAAGGAGATTGCGACGAAGTCCCTTACCCCGGGTCCGACTTGACTTGATCATTCTTTAACCATCTGAATAATAAACATCAGAGAATTTATAATTGCATAAGAAACTTTTTCAATTTCTTTATTCTTTTATATCACTTATTACCATTTTACTAACACTATGTAATTATTTGATTTAATAATGGTCGTTTTGTCGATCATTGGTACTTGAGTCAAAAATAAAAACTTTATAATTACAAGTAGTTCATGTATCCATTATATCCTGAATTATATTCATGATGTAGATATCATATATATCCTATATATCCATTATATACATGCATTTATAATATTACATAACATTTAGAGGTAAGAAATGTAATGCACCATTCATGTAGAGGGTAAGCCGTACGTACGCATGAACACTACTTTCATTTCTATTTCATATTTTTTGGAATGTAATCATAATGATATAAAGGAATATTATAATTCCAGTATAATATCATTTATAATATCATTAACTCCATCCTATATACGTCCCACATATGGCATTAAAGATTCAAATCACTTTGAGGGGGCGGTAGTCCGCACTTCCTAAAATGAAGACATCGTGTTTACCCATAATAGAAACCATAAAGGTAGGACATAAATGTAAAATACATAATATTAAGGAAAACATAAAAATATTATATATCATATATAAATATAGTGACATCTTAATGGAGACATTTGAAGGTGATTGAGGAATATTGAACAATCATCGTTTCGTGAGGCAGAAATTCGCTATCCACGGAAACAGTATGATTTTTAACCACTAGATGTAGGTGTGTGTAAGTTCAGCTCGAATTATTCTTATAACAACATCCTAGTATATTGATGATACATATGTTGTTACAGAAGAAATGAATAAAAATATTTTAGGGGGTTGGAGAAGAAAAATAAAACAAAAGAACATTAGAGAAGTCTTTACCTTTAAATCGGGTAACTCCTCTTGGTTTGAACCAAAAGGGTTTCTTGAATAGCTTTTTGCCTAAGGTAAGGATTCTATCATGAAGATAGAGACGTGGAATTATTAAATGATCCGATTTTGACCTCTCAAATGGCATGAGTTGTGGGTGAAAAGAGGTAGAGTTGGGGGCCTTTTATAATAGGAGAGGAGGGGCACTCTTGGAAAGCCAAGAAATGTTACTTTATTTTTAATTCAGTTTCGAATTTAAAAGGACCCACAATGATATATTTATAGGATAAGTTGATAAGGGTTCGAAATATACTCATATAATATGTCTTTGACAAGTATAAGTCTTATATTTTACATTATCTTTTCATTTTATTTAAATCATTCATTAATGAGGTAATCACTGCATCATCATGATGTCATAAATAATTTAATTTATTTAATGTCTAAAAATTATAAAAAAATACCAAGATGTAGGAAATATATTTAGATTTCCAATTAATTATTATATTCTAAGAGATAATTTATGTTGACAAATTTAAAATTCTTTTACTTAGGTGTTACATACTTTGTTATATTTAACATTCTTTAAAAATAAAAAAAAGATAAAAAGTCATTATCACACAAAAGTGATTCCAAGGGGTCCCAAAGATTGTCACAAGGAATAACATGGTCGGCCATGACACAGACAGTAGAATTAGGACACATTTTTCTCTCATTTGTAATTATTATGGTATTATATTATTATCCTTACCTACATGATTATTAATTAATCACGATAATTAAAGATAATTACCGTCGTTACAATTCATAATGCCCAGAAACAAAAGAGTATTAATTAAATAATTTGGACCCTCTGATTCCAAATATGGAATCCATTTTACAAAATTACAAACATAGAAATTGTAATAATTAATTTAAAAATAATTACTATTGTCAAAACAAATAGCGGGTTTTTTTTAAACAATATCTATGAAAAGTTTGGCACTTTTTTATGCCCAATTACAATGTGAAATTAATCCCAATGAACAAAATTGAATTAAATTATAAAAATATATTCTATTTACACTTTAAAACCAATTAAAAAGATAATCTAAACATATAATTAAATTAGATGAAAAATAAGTTTTGATGTAAAAAGAAGTATTCTTCACTATTCATAAAAAAATGAACATTGTCAGAAAAATACAAAAAATTTATCCAAAGTAAATTTCAATGTCCCATACATAATGATAAAGTTTATTTTGACTAATAGAGCTTATAAAATTGTTAATATTTTAATTTTAAAATGGGTTTCCATCCAAAGGCAGTAAAAAATGTTTTAAAAATATTAGTATATTCAATACTTAAGAATGGATTTATTATCATTTTAAGCCTCTAAAACACTATCTAATTCATAAATTGACATAGATAAGAATATCTATTATTCATTACATACTTGGTATGTTACATTCTCCCCCCTTTAAAAAAATTTTCCCCAAAATTTATTTACTTGTCGAATAAGTGGGGGTATTTATCACTCATTGAATTTTCAGATTCCCATGTTGTCTCTTAAATCATGTGGTTATTACACAAAACCTTTACTTGATGAATCAAATTATAATGCAACACTTCCTCCATATGGCCAAGAATTGGGACTGGTTGTTCCTCATAAGATAGATTCTCTTCCAGCAGGACTACCTCTAGACTCAAAACACGAGATGGATCTGGCATGTACTTCTTTAACATTGAAACATGAAAAACATTGTGTACCTGAGATAAACTCGGAGGTAAATCCACTAGGTATGAAAATGATCCAACTCTCTCCAGAATTTTTTAGGGTCCAATGAACCTTGTACTCATCATTCCTTTCTTACCAAATCACATTACACTTTTCCATGGTGAAACTTTGAAAAAACATGATCGCCTACCTCAAAAGAGAGATCCTTCATCCTGTTGTCCGCATAACTTTTCTGCCTGCTCTGAGTTATCCTTATGTGTCTCTGTATCAGCTGAAAGTTCTCTTCCAACTATTCTAAAAATTCAGGTCCCATCAACATCCTTTCACCGACTTCATCCCAGAAATCCAAAGTTTGACAATGCTTCCCATAAAATGCCTCAAATAGCGACATCTGTATACTGGAATGAAAACTGTTATTATAAGAAAACACAACCAAAGAAATATGTTTGTCCCAACTTCACAGATAATCCATCGAAAAAGCACGTATAATATCCTCCAAAGTCTGAATCATTTGTTCTGACTGCCCATCTGAATGAGGATTAAAAGCTGTGCTAAAATTTAATTTCCTACCCAACGACTTTTGAAGGCCTTTCCAAAAGTTAGAAGTGAACATGGGATCATGATCAATTATAATGGAGAGAGGAACTCTCTGTAATCTGACTATCTCTTTAAGATACAAACGGGAATGTTGATTTGGGGAAAAAGTATCTCGTATAGTAAGGAAATGAGAAGATTTAGTCACGCGATCAATAATAACCCAGATTACATTATTACCTCGAGGTGTCTTCGACAATCCTACAATGAAGTTAGTGGATATATTCTCCTATTTCCACTTTGGCACTGGTAAAGGATGAAGCATCCTCGTCGGTAACTGCCGCTCTGATTTAACCAGTTGACAAGTCAAACACTTCACAGTAAAATCAGCAATATCTCTTTTCATTCCGTCCCACCAGTAGTACTCCCGAAGATCTCTATTCATCTTAGTACAACATGGATGAACTAATAACGGAGAACTATGAGTGTAACATAACAACTCTCTATTGATCTGTGAATCAAACAACACACACAATCTCTTCCCAGATCATAAAACACAATCATTATCAATGTTGAATTAAGGAAACATTCCTTTCTAAACCAGCTCTACCCTTTTCTGCAACTCACTGTCTTGCTTCTGTGATTGCTTAATTCTGTCTTGTAGAGAATATTTCACTGATACATGAAACAAAACATAAGGAAATCCTATTCCAACAACTTCTATGCCAATGTTCATCAAATCCTTAACCAAAGAATCATGTTCCAAACGCAAAATTGTTAATGAAGCATTACTTTTTTAACTCAAAGCATCATCCCTTTTATTTTCTTTTCTAGATGGTAAGGAATTGTACAATCATAATCCGTGATTTATTCTAGCCATCTCATCTATCTCATGTTCAATTATTTTTGAGTGAATATATATTTAAGGCATTTGTGATTAGTATATATTTCACACTTTACACAATACAAATGATGTCTCCAAATTTTTTAAGTGAAAACAATTACAGCTAATTCTAAATCATGTTTAGCGTAATTTACCTCGCGATTTTTCAACTGACGTAAAGCATAACGAATTACCTGATCATTATGCATTAGGAAGCAACCAAGTCCTTTTAATAAAGCATTGTTGTAGATAACAAACCCCCCATTCCAAGAAGGTAGGGGAAAAACTAGAGCATTCACCAATCTTCTTTTCAGTTCCTGAATACAATCATAACATTCTTTTGTCCAGATAAACTTAACACCCTTCCGAGTTAGCTAAGTCATTGGACTAGATAACTGGGAAAAATTGCTATCAAACCTTTGTTAATAACCTACCAAACCAAGGAATCTACGAATCTATGTTACAATTTTGGGTCTTGTCCATTCTTCAACAACCTATGTTTTTGCAAGATCACCAGTTTTCATATCTTTAGAAACAACATGACCAAGAAAAGAAATTTGTTACTACCAAAACTCACACTTGCTGAAATTTGAGTGCATAGATTGATGTGGTCCGATCGGGGGCTACGACTGAGGGTCATCAGATAGGGGTGGGCGGCATGTAAGTGATCCGGATGGGAGAATGGGTGTCGGTCATCGCTGTCGGAATGGGAGTGGACAGTAGAGGGCGTTGTTGTTTCTGGTCGGGGCTATAAAGCAGGGGTCAGATAGAGGAGCTTGTGGTGGTCCGACTAGCACTACAATAAGGGGAAGCAAGAGGCCGACGAATGGAAAGGGTAGTCGGTGGGTGCGCTGGTCGGGTGTGCTGATCAGGGATCAGGCTGGTGGGATGGTGCAGTTGGGCACCGGATCATGGCAGGGGGTGTGCGTGGTCCTGGGCTAGTGAGAATGTGCGAGTAGGGAGGGGCGTGGGACAAGCGCTATGTAGGGAAAGGTGTCGAAGCATGCTGGGGGCGGACTGGTGCAGTGCTGGGAGAGGAGCAAGGTAGGAGGGAGTAGCCCAGGAGGCAAAGCAGCAATGAGGGAAGCTCGCGCAGAAGGTCAGGGCTGCTAGGTGGAGCAGGTGGCAGAGCGGCAAGGCTGTGTGCAGGCTACTACGGGAAGAAGAAGAGGATGAAAAAAAGTAAGGGGGAAGACGGAAAGTGTGTGGGACAATCGTGTGGAATAAAAAATGAAATAAGAATAAAAAAAGAAAGAATAAAAAAAAGTAATAGTAAATACATATTAATAAAAATAATAATAATAAATAACATATTGATAAAATATAAATAATATTAAGAGTCATTTTGTTTTAAAAAATAATAATTAAAATTATTAACCAGGACAATTATAAATAATGCAATAAAAATTTATTCATCCATTAAATTTTTTTCCGAGGACAGGCGGACTGTGGTTGCATGGGCGAAGCCGCACAGGGTCTCCAAAACACATTTTCCCCTGGTGCTGAGCAACGTCAACTCAAAAATAGGCATTTTTTGACCAAACGCAAAAATCATTTTCTGGATTCAACACGAACCTCGACAATTTTTTTTAATCAAAATAAAATAAAAAAATAAAATACTAATAATAGGTCGAGTGTGACAATATCAACACTCCATGATGAATTAGAGGAAACATCCCATGTGTTGGGTCCATAAACTGAGACCTCATCACTCAAATGGTTGTGGTCTTGTAATTTTTTTCAAAAAAAATTGTTAGCTATAATCATTGAAACCTCTTAATGTTTTTCAATATATACCATGATCACAGATCAAATCATTGAAGATAACCTAATAAGTATAGTTAAAATAAAAAATCATATATAAATATTTAACTTTTGGTTCCCAAAAACTGATGATTGCTATGATGAGACAATTAATATGTAGTTAGGGAACTAGTGAATGGATACATCCACCTATAATCAAAAATTGGGTTACTTTTACTAGAATATGCATTCAGGACACATAATCATAACATATTTATGTATCTAATCCAACCTCAAATAAGTCCTAATCCACACATGGCAGATGAAATCACATCTCTAATACTAATGTGTCATTACTAGACCCACCAAGGACTACCGATCCATCATTATGTTGAGTAAGAAAACCTAAGCCCCCCTAAAATAGTATATGGGTTGTTGTCTACCATTGAGTAAGAAATTCAAAAATGGGATATCATATCATATGAAAGTGTATTGATTCGTAAAACTAACTCCCTGAAGTAGTGAAGTGATATAAATTGAAAGTGGTCATTTTTAGTGTAAACATGTATGAAAAACACACTATAAAATAATCTACATACAATATTATAGTGGTGAAAATATATTTCTAACTAAGAAATACATGTCGAAACCCAAATGGACTACAACAGGTAACAGAGGAAGACTAGATAACCCCCTTATCAAGATCACCAAGGTGACCACCAAACTATGTCAGCACCAAGGGATTCAATGCATACTCAAAAACAAGAACACCAATATCACCAATGATGTATATTTAATCTTCATAAGACACAAAACATATTATAAAATACAATTTAGGAGTTACTATATACATATCAAATATGAACCCCAAAAACACAAAACACAAAGCACCAAATGAGTGGTTAGCTCAACACCATGATGTTTCATCAGCTAAAACATGATAAGAAACCATAATAAATCATGAATGCTCAATAAGAAAACAATAATAGGGTAAAATGGTATATATATCTCCATAGAAAAATAAAAATTATGATACAACCACTACTTACAATGTCCAGTAACAAAAGACCGACTACATACAGAATCTCATTAGTCATAGTAGAGAGGCCGACTCCATTTCACTACACACTATAGCTGTTGGAGAAATATGTCCAACTATGACTATTGGGTATCCACTAAATGGTTGTGTATGATATGTACTTCCCCTTTGCACATCATTTTTGAAGGAGAAATAATTTCAACAATGAACTATTCATAACATCCGTTGAATCTAAACAAAGGGTCTTTCTCATTGCTACTGTTCTCCAGAGGTGAGGGAGAATTAATTCACATGGGGGACACATTACCCACCAAATCACCTGTATAGGGGTGTACAGACTCTAAATGTACAAATATTATGGGGAACACTCACCCTAGTATTATAAGGGAGTAAAGACCATGAAATCACTTTGGTCATCAGACCCAATCATTACCATCATCTAAACATCACTGAATCATGTTCCCACTAGAATCACATTATTTTATTTTTCTAACTCCAAAAAACCCCACCTTTTGTTTATATATGAATAATCACATTGGATAGGCTACCTTTGAGACAAATCATAGTCCCAATATATCATATATGTGATGAATAATTATTCTACAGATGTATATTGTGTGTCCTCCTAGGTTACACTATATTTCTCACTTTTTCATACCATGGACATGTCCCCTCATGGAAATCATCATGTATAATAATAGTACATGGTTTTTACATGTGTTTAAACAATGTGTAACCCTTCTCAAATACCAAAGTGTGTCCCCACAAACCCATGGCTAGGATAGCCTGGTGAAACCATATAGTTTGTATATGATGAACACAATGTTCCCTATCAACCCATGTGTATTGACGTTTCCTCCATCCCTTTTCATTTTACATCATCTAGTTCATATTTGTTTTTTATTATTCCCACGTTCCTGGTAGTATATTAATTCATGAACATTTCTTCTAAATATGGTGTGTCAGCCTATGTTATCAGACTCATTGACAAGTATAAATTCATAAAATGTACACACAATACGTGATTTGTTGTCCTCAAAATCCATTAATCATCCAATGATATGAATAAACGTTGTGTTCTCCTATACTGTACACCCCATAATTGTGATTTATAAATGATTAATATCTATGATTCTCTCGAAAAATACAGTTTCTCTCAATTACACAAATATCATCACATGGGGGTCCTCACCAATTATAAAAATATATAAAAACAATTAATATATTAATATATGCGAATCAATACACAAAAAAATCCTACTGAATATTGGTGAACTAATGATGCTTTGGGAATAGATCAACACCCAGAAGTAGGTTAACGTCAATCCTCTCACAATCGTCACCAATGGGGATATTAGGAGGAAATTCCTCTCCTCCTTATTTCATCTATCGTTAAAAGGGATAATCCCTATCAATTTCCTATGTGGGTGGGAATAAAATTATGGGGAGGATAGTTATTATGGTTTAATTAATTATGTAAATAATTTTTTATTTTTTATTTCACACCTACCAGCAGTAGACTTCATCCCAATGATTGATTCCGACAAAATTTATATCATTCCTAAGATAAAACATGCTTTTCAAATTTATTGGAAGTATCATACTACCATTATGAGACTCTATTTTTGAGTTACTATATAGTTTTTGAAATACTATGAGACCCTAATAAAATATATTTGAAATATTTAATATCATCGCACCAAGGGTCTCCCTGCATTGAAATTATAATTTTTCTCCGCACCAAACTCAAGAGATATTAAATAATTAATAATTAATTATTTTACTAAAAACAATTTTATTACATTATACTACTAGTTATTCATTCCCTAGTGATATCAGTGGCTCTAGGATGTTTATGCTATAATTAATTACCAATGACAACTTATTCATCATTATCATTATATTTTCAACCCCATTAACCACATATTGGTATTGCCACCATTTGATAGTTTTTGTTCATATTCTCTTCACAAAAGTATTCATATTTCATACAGCTTTTTAATGAATAACAAAACCAATGTGAAATATTTGATACTATTTTTTACATTATAATAATTCAAAGGAAAACTAAATCCTAAACATTCCCCATATCATGACTCTAAGATGATATATTATAATCCTAATAATGTGTACATTTTCTATATTGCATTCATATTGTTTTATAAAAATAGTTTCGTTATTTGAAGAATATACACTAGGGGATGTCAAGATAGGTGTGAAATGAGGTATCATTGTTATGATCTAGGATATGATTGAGTTAATACACATCAATCAATTTTTAGGTTTATTAGCCCAAGGTAAAACTATTATAGTTCCACAACAACTTCTAGTATCCAAAAAAAGTATTCCATTTCATTAAATCTACCCCCTTGATACTTACCAAAACATTTCAGTATGGTTTCAAGTATTAATCATTTTCCATGGTGTTCCTAAAAAAATTCAAGTCCAATTTTCAATAGCTAACTAAACCTAATTTTTAAACTAATTCTGGAATCTGACATTTCAAATACATATAACTTTCCATACATGGTACAACATTTAATAATACATAGGATCTTTTTATGTTTAATTTATTTGGAAATAAGAACATAATAATTAAAATCATAAATAGTACTTAAATAATCATGACAGTTATTTTATATAAACATAAAGGGTTACTTTTATTACATCTCTTTTTATTTGGACATATATCAAAAGATTGCGGTGAGCATAAATCTCAGTAAGGGAATTAATATAGGAGTTGTTTGGTTTCTGATAATGAAAAATAACTACAGGGAATTGACATAAGAACATTAGGCATAAAATAAAATATATATCATATAAAATAACATGTAAATGCATGTAACATATAAAAATGTGACATTCATAGACATAACACCATTTTTTATCACTAAGGATTCTCAAAATATATTTACCAAAGATATTCACATGGGCATCAAAAAATATATCATTGATAGATATAAATTATTTACCCAGTGGTTTATAGAACTATCATAGATAAATCTTAATACTACTAAATTCATTATTAAAATATATATCATCTGAAATAATTTAATTAATAACTCGTGAAAAATAATGAAAAGGTTTCATGTAATATTCATTAAATTGAAAAACTCTTAGAAAACATGATAATTACCTCATTATAACCCATAAGAATGGAATGAGAGATTTATAAATGGAATTACACAATTAATGACTCTTTATTTAATCTAGGTGAAGACCCATAAATAGAATCACATGTTAAGTATTCCGAAAAAAATAATATATCTTGTAAAAGGGAAACATTCATGATTTGAATTCAATGTCATGATGGAAATACAATGTGAAATAAGTAATGTAATTAATGGTAAGAAATAATGTTCTCCTAGTGATAAAACATTACCCTGATATTAATGGTATAATATAAAGTTCATTAAAAGATTCTAATTCAACATTTATATTGCACACAATAAAAGAGTCACATGAATTTAAAAGAATACGTGGCGACTTTATTTACATCGGGAAGTAACTTTTTAATGATATGAGGTGGGAAACTATGACATTGGAGACTAATTAGAGAGATTTTACAGAGGTATATTAGTATAATAAGTTCTTTATTGTATTTAGAGTTCATATGGAAGGGTTAATGGATGTGAATTTAATGTAACAGATGAGGAGTTGTATAAAAATTTCTATATTTACGTCTTTAAAATTTTGGTTATGGGAAATAAAAAACCATTTCCTTAAGCATCTTTTTTCATGTATTTATAAAATATGTTATCTCATTTTTTTTGTTATATTAATACTTGGGAATAAAAATCATTTTCTAATATAACTTTTCCAATGAATATTTAAACATTTAAAAAAATATAATTTTTAAAATCATAATTTTCATTTTAAACATTAGAAATTCAATTATAAAAATTGAAATTACTTTTAATCCCATATAATACATAATATTATAAAAAAATAATTGTTCATTCATTTTTATTAAATATTAATTAATTAATTATTAAATTGATAAATAATTTCATAAAACATAATGAGAACACAAATATGTATTTTTTACTATTCCCTGAAAAATGATGTATTTTATAAAATTCTCAAAATTTCACTCTAACCTAATTTATACATGATGAATTCACATAGAATTATTTTTTTGTAAATATAATTATTTATATGTGAAATTTTTTCCTATTAAATAAAATTTTTTATTGAAAAATTAAAACAATTATAACATTTTCAACATTATAACATTTAATAAAATTCAAAAGACATTATAAAATTATGTTATCATTTTGTTTTTAATAATTATTATTTTAATATAAAATTTCAATAATATAAATTTTATTTATAATGGTTGAGTTTATTTCGTAAGTGTATATATTTTCTGAAAGTACAATTATGTTTAATTTTTATCAAAAACCTATTTATAGAATTAATCATTTATTCAATTTTATTTTATTGAAAAATATTACAAAAAATTGGATTGATGAAATAAGTATTTCTTTTATAAAATTATAATTATAGTTTTATGATTGTAAGATCTAGATACATAACCAATTATTACACTTGTATATGACATATGGCTATGAAGTGTGATGTTTTTAGTTTCCTAGTGTGGCTCAACTAACATAACATAGTGGTGATCTCAACTAATTGTAACTTATCTCATATGATATTTCATTCATGTATAACTTGATGAAGCTATACTAGTAATAGGTCAATGCAAAATATAAGGGATTCTACCATCTTCCCATGTTCTGAAAAATGGGCATTAAGATTCATTAATTTATTGTTTGAGGAAATCATTTCCCCTTTTATGATAAATTATAATTTTTAAATGATAATTATAATTTTAAATTTATAAAAAATTTGAATAGTAGATAATGGTCATATAGGACAATTGTCATATTGACAAATAGTTTGGTATTATTCAGATCCAAGGGTTCACTTTTCACTTTATATCTTGTAAATACTCTACCATTTTTTCAGTATTTAAAATTTCATTCATGATTTTTTTTTCAATACTGATGATAAATTTAATTATATTCATAACATTTCATTTTATATTAATAGTTTTCCAAGAATGATAATTATTTCTTATACAGTATTATTCTACAATGTATATTGTTTCATGGTAACTAATAGTTGATTTTTATATCCTAATAGTAGTATTAATTGTATTAATCAGTATTATTACCTTAAATTTAATATTTATTTAATAGTATTTATAAGACCTTCCATATCAACATATAATAGAATAGTCAATATTAGAAATTATTATTTTATTAATAAAATAAGGAATTTTCATGTAATTACATAAAATATTGTGCAACAAAAAATATTTTCTTGGATAATTAATTTTAATATTAAATATTGGAATACCCTTACATTTCATTGAAATTTAAATATATGTATTTAGAAGCAATATTAAATGGAAAAAACTCTTATCAAAGAAGAATTATTTCACTCTAAAAATCATATCACCAATGAACAAAACCATAGCTCTAATCCAACATGAAAATATTATCATTGATTTTTGTAATCACATAGAGGTGATGAAAACTATTTATTGATGTTTATTTTTTGTTTTTAATTATAAAACCATACCATCATATTAAAATGATTATGTTTTCTCTAACACACACACACAAAACAAAATTAGAGAATAATTGATTGTTATTAGGTTATCTCTCAAAATGTGATGGAAAATACATGGCATGATATAGAATCTATAATGATCATATTTAACATTTGTTTCACCATGTGTACTACAATGATACATATATATATATATTTCACTAAATTCATATAAATAAATAAAATTATATTTTTACATATGTAAATAATAAATACTCTAAAAAAATGAGTGAATTCAATAAAATAATACTATCATGGTGTTTCCACTATGATGTACCTCTATCATCATCTTTTAAAAAATTAAATGTAGAAAAAAAATTCTAATTCCACTTATTTTTACTATCTTCTGTAATCTATTTGTATTTTATTGTAGTCATATATATACTATATAATATTTATATAGAACTAACTTTATTATACTCTCCTCTTGTATGAATTTTCACAAATAAGATGAGAAATAGATATTTTAAACACAATGAAAAAAATTCATTTGTCCTTATATGGAATTATTTTTCTTCATCCATATAAACTATTCTATATAAAAATAATTTCTATGACATCATTGTTTAACAACATATTTTATAGAGTGAATGATTAGTTTTTTTAGGTTATTCTTTATTCCACAACGTTACATCTTCCATTTACTATGAAAAAACATCTCTTTTAGTTGATTTAACCACAAAACCTTCATGTGATATATAACCCATGAATGAATAGCCTAAAAATATGTACATATAGTTTTTTAACTCTATTCATTAAATAATTTTTCATAATTTTTATTCTTTATATAAATCGTAGTTTTAATAAAGAGCTAAGTCATATGATATATTATGTGACTATTATAAAATAAAAAATGAACCATTAGATGTACCAAATTATTCTTCTAAAGTAAATTTTCTATTTTATTATGTTCTTTATATGTCCATGTATAGCTCTAATTGTATTACAAAATTATCCCTATTAATCAATAGAATTAATATTTTGATGTGATAAATTACTATATTGAAGTCATTAAACCTTCCTAATTTTTAAATAAAATCACACAGAAGAAGTCTAAATGAGTCTTACATATGGATCATATGAATTTGTGGGTGATCCTCATAAACACATAAAGTAAATTTTAAAATTTCATAAAATTATATTTTTGAACTGAAGTAATCATCATTAGAATGTTTTAATGTATCTAAAAAAGTTCATCACGACTCTTACAAATTAATTCCTTTTTCATAATTTCAATTCATGATACATAATATGATTATTATAATGTAATTTATGATACTTATTAATTCATAAACAACCCTTATGAAGTCATATAAACTTATATAAAGACACAATATTTATCTTATTATATTATAATATCAGGCCAAAAATTTAAACTAAAATTATTCCACGTCCAAAAAACATCGATGCATTATAAAAAATCTCCATGTAACATCATATAATGATAAATTAATCCATTACTATGGAATATAATTCACCTCAATTCAAACAGAAAATATCAATTGATTTTGAATATGATTTATCTACTGAAAACAAAATCCATCATAATAAACATAACAATACCATTTTATTTATCTCATCATATCTAATAAATTCACCAAAATGATATAGGAAAAATATTCTGTATTTTATTTTATAAAACTAAACATTGGTATTAGAAAAAATTCTATTACATATCTTACGATCCATATCATTCCCCAAATAAATCAAAACTAATAATAAGAAATGTATAGAAAATGAAAATTTTTATAGAATAACCAATACATAATTTTCAAGAACAAATTAAATTTATACCCAAGATAACATCACATGGGATTATTTGTAATATTATTATCCTATAGAAGAATTAATATTATCCTAAAACTAACTCAAAACTGTAAACCTCCTCTAACATTTCCTAACCTCTGAATTGAGTAATGAACTATAGAATCCGTACAGTAAATTTTAAAAAAAAAAATATTATCAATATATTAGTGAAGGGGTAAAAAATAATGTAAATCCTACTAATTAATAATAATATTATACCTTGATTTCCATACAATTATAAATATAAGGAATGTTTATGTGTAAATAAATTATTACCTATAGAATCTTCTAAATAAATAATCATTGTCTTCATCTGAGCAATATTCCAAAAGAATATATATAGTTGTATCTATTTTGAAACCCACAATGATGCTCTATTACATCACTACCTTGTAATGTTCCTCTATGTGCATGCATATCCTGCATATTAAATGGAAATTGATTTTATTAAAGCTGAAAGAGTTGTCTATTAACAGTATCGAACAACTCATCCCTAATTTTCTTTCCCCTGATATGAATGGAATATATATCCTTGATCGCACATAAACACACAATGGAATCATAGAATTACTTATATACCACAAGGGGATATATCTATCCCTTAATAATTTAAAGGGGTGAAGATGGAATGTCACTCTCATGTCCTCAGAAAACATTGATTTATTTTAAAATTTATAAATTTAACATCATTATCCAATCATTCCTTTAACATATGGGGAATCCCTAGAAAAAACACAATTTATTCAATAAATTCACATTCATGTGGTAATTATAATATATATTTTTTCTGGTATAAACTATATCATGACATGACCGTGGTATATTTAGATGTTTTGGACTTACAATCCATCAAAAAGTATTCACTAAGGCATTACGATTGAAATCAAGGAATGCACATTGCTTATGAGGATCGTTGGCTGGGGTCATCTCACCATTTTGGGGGAATTATATCTTATTATGTGTATTTATTTTATGATGATGTTATATTTAAATAAATATTTAATATAACTGTTTAGGATTTGGTTACCCTCATCTAACAATTTATTATAATGTAGAATTATTTAATATGTTTATATATATAATAATTTCTTCATCAAATATATAATATATATATATATATCATAGTGTTTCTCCATATATGTTACCCTTTATATATATATATATACCTCTGTTGAAATCCATTTTTTATTAATAATAATTATTTTTATTAATGAAATTTAGTTGGAAACTCTATATTTTATCATCATCATGGGAAGTGGTACGTTTTGATGATGTCTACATCCGGCCCATAAATAGTGATTCCTATTTATTATAAGAAAATTAATTTTAACCCACATTGTTTGATGATCCCAAATGGGAATCATCATTTCTTTTATATTTTAGTGACATTGAGCCTCATGGGTCCATTTATATTTGTGAATACATATTCAATTGTCCACTATATAAATGTTACAAGATCACAATGGTTCCAGATTAACACTTTCGAATCCCGTTATAATTTTCATCAAAGTGAATATGACCCAATTAGGATAGGTAATGGAATCCAGATTATAGCCTAATGAGGTGTATGGTTGGTTTGGATAGATTTGATACACCTTACAAGAAGTATTAATAACTAATAAAAAATATGGTATATATTGAATTTTTTTTAATGGTATAGCCCTTGAAAATGGACATATACTCTCGTAAAGAACACGACCATATTAAGAATTAAAAAAATTAACTCATCAGTAATATGACCCCACGAGGGTGTAATGATAAGAAAAATAGTCCATGATATGACACATGAAAGAGTGAAGAGGATGAGTATGTACTCTGGGGGTTCCCTACTGATCCTATAGAATTAGTAATCAATGTTTTTATAGTTTGAATTATAATTTTTAAAACTGTGTGATATGAATAGTTTATACAGTGTAACATAATGTGTAATTTAATTCCTAATTTATTATATGGTGAAAATATTGGATTTAATGGGGCCTACACATCGATACTATCCAAATAAGGGATTGGATGAATGGGTGGATAAGTTATGTTTCCCCTGATGAGACTGTGATTGGGAATTAAACCTATGTGGGGCCACATAATGCCTCTTCTATAAAGACCTGAAACATGACGTACATGAACATTACATTACTTTTGCGGAATAATTAGTACATTACAAAAACACACACACAAGGACCGTAATATTTTAGTGTCTTTGGAAACTCGGAATATAATCTTCTAATCGTGGTGAAAGATCTTCAACATCTCCCATAAAGATCTTCCATTTTTTTTACCTAAAACCTTTCTTTATATCCTGGGAAAAAGAAAACATAAAATGGTGAGCTCAAATGCTCAGTAAGGGTAAACAAAAAAATATCAATCACATCATATTCATAAGAACATAACATTTTGGAAATCATAACCTGCAAAAGAGAGCCTTATTTCATAACAATGGATAAATCTTAGTAGTGAAATGTAAATCCAATAATCATAACATAAAATATTAAACTTTGTGGCATACACACATAATCATAGAGAATCATTTCTTGTTAGTCAAGACTCATTGCCACGACTATCTTAGTGGACAAAGTCCCTTTCTGAACTGAGCCACCCTCGTTTCAGTCCTGTTTCACTGAACCGGTATAACCTACCATTCCAGCCATGTCTATCTCATGAGATATAAAATCTTTACCCAATGCATTGGAGGGAGATATAGGTCCCACCCATCTCATAATGATACGATTATTATGTGTGCCACAAAATCATAAACCATACATCATTGCATAACCCATGTAATAAAAATGGGAATCTTAAACATCATGACATCATAAAACAATTCATATACGATAAAGGAATTCATAAAAATAATTCCATCACAACATAATCAAATCAATGTAATAATAGGGATAAAAACAAAACCCTTTATCATCTTAGATGGAAAATAATTTTGATAAAACACTTGAACTTCATTCTTGAGGAAAATATCATTTCTACTTCAAAAACATGTTTCCTTTCTTAACATGTCATACAATTTTAAACTTAAAGAAGTAGATTAAAAATAAACTTGAAAAAGTATAAAGGAATATTCTTGGAAATAATGTTTTAAAAATCCTTTCATGCCATATAAGTATAATAAAACATTCTTCTCATACTTTTGTCGGAAAAGTCAAAAAGTACATCGTAGGAAAAACGACAAAAGATTCCTTTCATATCTTTTACTAAAAACTCACCAAAGGGTAAAATTGGATTTAAATAATTGTAGGTGGATGGAAATAATATTACATATTGAGGAAACATGGATGTGGTTGATAAAATACATCCCAGTAAATACCAAAGTACAAACAATCTCGGATAAAAATGAAATTGTGATATTTCCCTTACCTTAGGTCTGATTCGCTTCGTAAGTGTCCGACACTCCTGTATAATGATTTAAGTAATGTCATTGACTTATTACAGAATCATATTAATTGTTATTATATCATATATGGGTCACTTATGACTTTATATTACCCGTTCATTTGTAAATTCATGTTAAAGTAGCGTTTTGGGTAAAATCGTCTCATTTGTCGTTCGTGTTTTAACTTGTAATTATTCATATGATTACATAGATCATGATTACTTAAATACAGAATGTAAAACATGATTTATATATAATATATATTCAGAATATACATATATATAATGGATAGATAAATGTAAAGAAATACACCGTTCATGGAGACGATAGGTCGTACGTACGCATTAACGCTGTTTTCGTTTCCTTATTGAATTGAGTGGAATTAATTAGATGACATTAATATATATATAAATAAATCCAGTATCATTATTATGTCATATATTTCATTATTACTTATTATATGTACTTTATAATCATTCATGAATGGTTAAAGTAGAGAATGAATCTCATCGCGTCGTGGAGACGGTAGTCTGTACGTACGCACGAGCAATGACATCATTATCATGATCGTGGGACTATATTGGAGTGTATGTATAATATTTCAGAATCAATATCACTTTAAAATAATAATATATAGTTATTATTTACACCATTATACCCATCCAAGTAAGGTGGTGGTGGAAAATAGATTTCACCACGGCGTGGATACGGTATTCCGTACGTACACACGCGTGGTGATTTCGTTTTCCGTTGGATGGATAGATGGTGAAATAGGATTGTTTAATACATATAATAACATATCAGTATATGAGTGATACTGATGTTATTACTTCATAATGAAGCAACCTAGGAAGAAGAAGTGGAAGAATAAATAAAGGTGAAAGAATCGGTAACGGATATTACCTCTTCTTTGAAGCGCCTCTTTGAGACCTCCTCTTAGGGCACTAAAATTTGTCTTTGAGGAAGACCAGAACCTCTAGGATGTTTCTAGGGAAGTGGAGAAGAGAATTTGGCAGGGTTTGTCCGATCTTGAAGGCTCAAAGTTGTGTGAGGAAGATAGGAAGGAGGTGTCCTTTTATAAGGGATGAGAGGGGCACCTTTGGAATAACTAAATATATTATTTTATTATAAAGTCAAGTTCGGTTTTAAATAGCTCCAAATTGATTTATTTCGAGGATAAGGTGGGGATGGGTCGAAATCCTCTCATAAAATAGAATTTAGAAAAGTTTAGGTTCCTATTTTAACCTTATCATTTAGATTTAACATTAAGTTAAATAATTTTACTTTTATCGTGTCTTCTTGTGTTCTTATACTATAAGGTTAATAAACTTACAATAAGAAGCCAAAAGAACCCAAATTTTTTATCATTAATATATATAACCTTATCTAAGTCATTTGGCCGAACCTTAGAATTTTAGGAATAAAATTACAATTAAAAATATAATATTTGTTTTAAAAACTATTTTATGTCAATTTTGACACTATTTAGTAATTGATTTTTGTGAAAATCATAACAGAATGATAAGTTCGAAAAAATTTAATTAAATCAATACTAACATGTCATATTAACCTATAAAATTATTGTAATTCATAAAAAGTCTCAAATTATATTTATTTGGATATTTATAACATCAATTATGTCAATATTCCATTAAAAAGATAATTATTGCATCATCGTTGTGTCATTGAAAAATTAAATTATTTAATGTCTAAAAATTACAAATAAAATACCATTATGTAGAAATATTTTTAGCTTTCTAATGAATATTTATAGTCGAATTTATATTATGTATAACCCCATATTAAAAATGTTTTAGTAAATAAACATTGATTTTAACTCTTTTAACCCTTCTTTAAATAAATTAATAATAAATTTCCTAATCTAATCCAAGTGGGCATAAATGGTCATATTTTATTCCTAAGTTTGTTTTTGGTCGAATTACCCTTGTCCAATAGAATTAGGACATGTGTTAGGGTAATAATAATATCATTTATAGCCTTAATTACCCTATTTACTTTTAACCGTGGTAAAAAAAGGAAAAGTTACTATTCACGAAAAATTTATTTGTATCTCATTAAACCACATTTTACTTACAGACATCAACCGTGTCTCTCGGATTTTTGAAATTCCACTCACAGAAGCGGTAAAATTATGTTTTATGAAAAATTCAGTTTTTTAACTTCCACTTAGTGGTTTCACTATTAATCAAAAATTGAAAGTTTTCAGAAAAATACCAAAAATTAGTCCTAAGCTATATTTGATATTATGAACTCAAAAATTATTTCTATTTTACAAAAATCAAAACATATCAGTTGCATTAATTAATTTAAAAATTAATTCCCGTCGTCAAAACAAATAGCGTGTTCTTAAGAGATAATAACTATCAAAAGATTGACATTTGTTTATGTCTGGTGTAAATGTGAAATTACATCCAATGATCAAAATTGTATTAAATTGTAAAAATATATTCTAAATATACTTTAAAACCACTCAAATTAATCATTTATCACTATTAATTATTTCGATTGAAAAAGTTGTTTTTAATTAAAATTTAGTAATTTTCACTATTCATCAAAATATGAATGTTATCCGAAAATCACCAAAATTTTACCCTAAGCTAATTTCGATATTACAAATCCAAAAATGAATTCAATTTTGAAAAATAAAATTACAAAATTTCAAATGGTGGTTATTACTATTCATAACGGCTAGTTTTAATAATATTTTAATAACATATTGTTGTTTAGTGAAACTCGTTATTGCGTAATACACACGCTATCGAGGATGGTCGCGATTGCGTGTAATGCAAGGCAAATCAAGGATGCGTGTTGTGCAAGATCCTTTTGGTGTAGCATACAACACAAGACATTAGTGAAATTAAAAAGAATATTTTTCATAAAATCTCGGGGTGTTACATTCTACCCCCCTTAAAATGAATTTCGCCCTCGAAATTCGTTGGGGTTATAAATGGTTTACTATTCGAAAGTTTCTTTAATAGAAACCCACATCGTAAAAAGGAATACCAAAACCAGTCTTTAAAAATGAAAGTATGAAACGTAACGGTTACCCAAATAAACTAATCACCGGGTTTCCACATAGGTGAAAATATGGATATGTAAGAAAAATCTAACCATCTTGTTCTGATGGAGAGTGGTAGAGAACTTGTCTATGGAAAAGCCAACAATCACAAATCAATAAATTTGTGACGATCTAAGGTACCATCCGATTAATCAGATATAAGAGCACTAGGACAACATTTTTGGTTTTCAAGATCGTTTCCCTAGAGTTGAAGAATTTGAATTAGAATAAATACATACTTTATTTTGGACAATATCACTGTTGTTCGTGCCTTCAACAATTTCCAATTCATCTCTTAAATAAATGAAGTTTAATTTGTTATTCGTGAAGTGTTAGCAGATCATGTGATAGAATGACGGGTCATTCCATCTGTCTCAAACAAAAGGTTAGCAAAAGTTATTAAATATACATAAGTCATTCGATAGTGAGATTAATCCTATATGGTTCCTAAAATGGACTTATACTTCATATATCATACTGCTTAATATAATAAAACTAGTTTCTACTAAACAGGGACTTCCTGTAGGCCAGTGGTAGGCGATAAAGACCAGTCACACTTCGGTTGTGGGTTCGATTCCCACAGCCTTGTCCGACGCGATGGGCTGTCGCCCGTCCAGCAAGTTGTCCTTTTTGAAAAGCTATATTACTTTAACATCCTATCAATAATATCGAAAAACGTTTTATCCTAAATTAAGTCCAACATAATCGATTCTAATCTTTAGGCTTATCTAAAATACTTCGGTCCAAGCTCGTAGTATAAAGGAAATGATTACTTGAAATGTCACAGAACAATCACGTGAATGCCATCGTTTATCCCCCATATATCATAAGATATATCTTGTTGGTCAAATTACAAACATGTGAATACCTTAATCATGTATTCTCTTGAAGAATGAATTCCCATTGAACCTTAGTGAAAAAATGAATGCAGTTAAAAGTTAACACTTTCCACATACCAAAATCCTCAAAATTCTATATACTCAAAACATGATATCACTTAGTCATTATATCAATCATGATCTCATTAATACTGTTAAACATTCTGTTTTCTTGTTTTCCCTTCATTATTCGCATATCATCTTATTTCAAAAAATATCTCAATCACTTTGAATACCACATTAGACCAATACATAAATATTGCAATACTTTATGATACAACATTATTTTGGAATCCCATTACATAAACACTTAATCATTCCACCACAACGTTGTCATATTCAACATCGCCAATAGTGATCACATGTGACTTCCCTTTGTCCTTTTCCTTAATCGGTTGCTCGTGTCGATCATCACTAACCCTTGGATTAGGGCATTTATTAGCATAATTCCCCATTTCCTTGAACTTGAATCATTGAAGTGTTGGTGGTGCGTTCTCTGCAGTGTTTTCTTTATTCACATCATTAGAAACCCATTTTCCATTACGTCGACACTCAGCTGCTCGACGACCTTCTTTTCCACACTTAAAACATTTTCTAGTCCCTTTAAGACAATCTCCACCATGCTTCTTTCCACACTTTGTGCATAAGGAAACATTCATCTTCTTTTCACCATTATTTTGAGATTTCTCCTTGAACTCCATCTTTCGTTTCTTTTCAAAACCATGAGATGGATATGTAACACCAACTTCCATTTCTACCTTCATATCACAACACACAATTTCTTCATAGCTACTGAAGTTTCTTATAGCTAATGCCCTTCGAAGTCTTGGTTTTAAGCCACTGAAAAATCGATCAACTTTACTTTCAGGTTGGATGATAATGCCAGATGCATACCTTGCAAGTCTTGTAAAATTCGCTTTGTATATACCAACAGATTCATCATCCTTCTGCTTCAGCTCAAGAAACTCCTTTTCCATCTTTGTTCGAACAATACGAGGGAAATACTTACTGAAAAACAAGTTCTTGAACTCGTCCCATTCCATGGACTCAATTTCATCTCTTGGCCTCGTATTCTTGATAAGATTCCACCATTGATCAGCTTATCCTTCCAAACGATATACTGCTAAGATGACTTTATCATGCTCAGAACCTTGAATAACTGAAAATATATTTTCAATGGTACTGATCCATTGTTCAGCAACAAGTGGATCGGAAGTCCCACTGAAAGAAGGTGGACGTTGCCTCATGAAGGACTCAATAGAATATTGTTCCCTTCTCTGCTCATTTGGAAGTCCAGAATGATTCATAGATTGTGTAAGTATAGCAATAAGATTTTTCACTCCATCTCCCATATCATTTGTTTTTTCAGGAGGGAAATCATTGCATTGTCCATTTCATTGATCAACACGGTTCCTTCGGGTTCCAGCCATCGTCTAAAACCCAAAAAGAATAGTGTGAGAGGCAAAAATCATGCTAGGGAAAACAACATAATAAAGGGGGAGTACCTTCAATATCTAACATCTTAGGTTAAATTATAAGATCGTTAGCGCAATTATAGGACTATAACCTATATGTATACTTAACCTTAGAGACTTCCCTAGACATACCTTAGAAATATCTCTTGGAATCTCACTAAATTTCTCGCATCCTAGTTTCCAAAGGTTGACTAAACCTTTCCTCTGATACCAACTGTAGAGACCCGAAGCTTGACGTACATGTACATTACATTACTTTTGCGGAATACTTCGTACATTACAAAAACACACACACAAGGACCGTAATAGTTTAGTGTCTTTGGAAACTTGGAATATAATCTTCTAATCGTGGTGAAAGATCTTCAACATCTCCCATAATGATCTTTCTTTTTTTACCTAAAACCTTTCTTTATATCCTGGGGAAAAGAAAACATAAAATGGTGAGCTCAAATGCTCAGTAAGGGTAAACAAAAGAAATATCAATCACATCATATTCATAAGAACATAACATTTTGGAAATCTTAACCTGCAAAAGAGAGCATAATTTCATAACAAGGGATAAATCTTAGTAGTGAAATGTAAATCCAATAATCATAACTTAAAATATGAAACTTTGTGGAATACACACATAATCATAGAGAATCATTTCTTGTTAGTCAAGACTCATTGCCAAGACTATCATAGTGGACAAAGTCCCTTTCTAAACTGAGCCACCCTCGTTTCAGTCCTGCTTCACTGAACCGGTATAACCTACCATTCCATCCATGTCTATCTCATGAGATATAAAATCTTTACCCAATGAATTGGAGGGAGATATAGGTCACACCCATCTCATAATGATACTGTTCTTATGTGTGCAACAAAATCATAAACCATACATCATTGCATAACCCATGTAATAAAAATGGGAATCTTAAACATCATGACATCATAAAACAATTCATATACGATAAAGGAATTCATTAAAATAATCCATCACAACATAATCAAATCAATGTAATAATAGGGATAAAAACAGAACCCTTTATCATCTTAGATGTAAAATAATTTTAATAAAACACTTGAACTTCATTCTTGAGGAAAATATCCTTTCTACTCCAAAAACACTTTTCCTTTCTTAACATGTCATACAATTTTAAACATAAAGAAGTTGATTAAAGATAAACATGAAAACTTGTAAAGGATTCTTCTTGGAAATAATGTTTTAAAAATCCATTCATGCCGTACAAGTTAAAAAACATTCTACTCATACTTTTGTCGGAAAAGTCAAAAAGTACCTCGTACGAAAAACGACAAAATATTCCTTTCATATCTTTTACTAAAAACTCACCGAAGGGTAAAATTGGATTTAAATAATTGTAGGTGGGTGGAAATAATATTACATATTGAGGAAACATGGATGTGGATGATAATATACACCCAACTAAATACCAATGTACAAACAATCTCGGATAAAAATGAGACTGTGATATTTCCCTTACCATAGGTCTGATTCACTTCGTAAGTGTCCGAAACTCTTGTATAATGATTTAAGTAATGTCATTGACTTATTACAGAATCATATTCATTGTTATTATATCATATATGGTTCACTTATGACTTTATATTACCCGTTCATTTTTAAATTCATGTTAAAGTAGCGTTTTGGGTAAAATCGTCTCATTTGTCGTTCGTGTTTTAACTTATAATTATTCATATGATTACATAGATCATGATAAAATAAATACAGAATGTAAAACATGATTTACATATAATATATATTCAGAATATACATATATATAATGGATAGAAAAATGGAAATAAATACACCGTTCATGGAGACGGTAGGCCGTACGTACGCATGAACGCTGTTTTCGTTTCCTTATTGAATTGAGTGGAATTAATTAGATGACATAAATATATATATACATAAATCCAGTATCATTATTATGTCATATATTTCATGATTTCTTATTATATGTACTTTATAATCATTCATGAATGGTTAAAGTGGAGAATGAATCTCATCGCGTCGTGGAGATTGTAGTCCGTACGTACGCACGAGCGATGATATCGTTCTCATGATCGTGGGACTGTATTGGAGTGTATGTATACTATTTCAGAATCAATATCACTTTAAAATAATAATATATAGTTATTATTTACACCATTATACCCATCCAAGTAAGGTGCTGGTGGAAAATAGATTTCACCACGGCGTGGAGACGGTATTCCGTACGTACGCACGCGCGGTGATTTCGTTTTCCGTAGGATGGATAGATGGTGAAATAGGATTGTTTCATACTTATAATAAAATATCAGTATATGAGTGATACTGATGGTATTACTTCATAATGAAACAACTTAAGAAGAAGAAGTTGAAGAAGAAATAAAGGTGAAAAAATCGGTAACGGAAATTAGCTCTTCTTTGAAGCGCCTCTTTGAGACCTCCTCTTAGGGCACTAAAATTGGTCTTTGAGGAATACCAGAACCTCTAGGATGTTTCTAGGGAAGTGGAGAAGAGAATTGTTCAGGGGTTGGCCGAGCTTGAAGGCTCAATGTTGTGTGAGGAAGGGAGGGAGGAGGTGTCCTTTTATAAGGGAGGAGAGGGGCACATTTGGAATAACTAAAACTATTATTTTATTATAAAGTCAATTTCGGTGTTAAATAGCTCCAAATTGATTTATTTCAAGTATAAGGTGGGGATGGGTCGAAATCCTCTCATCCAATAGAATTTAGACAAGTTTAGGTTCCTATTTTAACCTTATCATTTAGATTTAACATTATGTTAAATAATTTTACTTTTACCGTGTCCTCTTGTGTTCTTATACTATAAGGTTTATAAACTAACTATAAGAAGCCAAAATAACCCCAAATTGTTTATCATTAATATATATAACCTTATCTAAGTCATTTGGCCAATCCTTAGATTTTTAGGAATAAAATAACAATTAATAATATAATATTTGTTTTAAAAACTATTTTATGTCAATTTTGACACTATTTAGTAATTGATTTTTGTGAAAATCATAACAGAATGATAAGTTCGAAAAAATTTAATTAAATCAATAATAACATGTCATATTAAAATATAAAATTAGTGTATTTCATTAAAAGTCTCAAATTATATTTATTTGGGTATCTATAACATCAATTATGTCAATATTTCATTAATAAGATAATTATTGCATCATCGTTGTGTCATAAATAAATTAAATTATTTAATTTCTAAAAATTAAAAATAAAATTCGATTATGTGGAAATCTTTTTATATTTCTAATGAATATTTATAGTCGAATTTATCTTATGTATAAAGCCATATTAAAAAAATTTTTGTAAATAATCTTTGATTTTAACTCTTTTAACCCTTCTTTAAATAAATTAATAATAAATGTCCTAATCTAATCCAAGTGGGCCTAAATGGTCATATTTTATTCATAAGTTTGTTTTTGGTCGAATTACACTTGTCTAATAGAATTAGGACATGTGTTAGGGTAATAATAATATCATTTCTACCCTTAATTACCCTATTTACTTTTAACCGTGGTAAAAAAAGTAAAAAGTTACTATTCACCAAAAAATTATTTTTATCTCATTGAACCACATTTTACTTACTGACTTCAACTGTGTCTCTCGGAATTTTTAAATTCCACTCACAGAAGCGGTAAAATTACGTTTTATGAAAAATTCAGTATTTTAACTACCACTTAGTGGTTTCACTATTCATCAAAAATTGAATGTTTTCAGAAAAATACCAAAAATTAGGCCTAAGCTATATTTGATATTATGAACTCAAAATTTATTTCTATTTTACCAAATTCAAAACATATCATTTGAATTAATTAATTTAAAAAATAATTCACGTCGTCAAAACAAATAGTGTGTTCTTAAGAGGTAATAACTATCAAAAGATTGACATTTGTTTATGTCTGGTTTAAATTTGAAATTACATCCATTGACCAACATTCTATTAAATTGTAAAAATATATTCTAAATATACTTTAAACCCACTAAAATTAATAATTTATCACTATTAATTATTTCGATTGAAAAAGTTGTTTTTAATTAAAATTTAGTAATTTTCACTATTCATCAAAATATGAAAGTTATCCGAAAATCACCAAAATTTCACCCTAAGCTAATTTCGATATTACGAATCCAAAAATGAATTCCATTTTGAAAAATAAAATTACAAAATTTTAAAAGGTGGTTATTACTATTCATAACGGCTAGTTTTAATAATATTTTAATAGCATATTGTTGTTTAGTAAAACTCGTTATTGCGTACTAGACACGCTATCGAGGAAGGTCACGATTGCGTGTAATGCAAGGAAAATCAAGGATGTGTGTTGTGCAAGATCCTTTTGGTGTAGCATACAACACAAGACATTAGTGAAATTAAAAAGAATATTTTTCATAAAATCTCGGGGTGTTACATCTTCAGAACTAGGAAAGCATTAGTATGACTTATACAATAATTCATGGTTCTATGATATGGATTTCCTGGTATGGTGTAGATTTTTACTGATTAAATACAAAACTAACAAACATTCATAACATATATCTATACTATAATCTCATTTTTGTTGCATCTCATATCTGAAAGCCATCTATGTTTCCACATACCCAGTTGGTCACGTGAGCTCAAGAATATTTTCCCAAATTCCAAAGGCTTTCGACTAGAAGTGAGGGCTTATGTGCAATAATTGAGAACCTATGCCCTCAATGGAAGAGAGTAACACAATAGAAAAAATAACAATACAATAGAAGAAGCAGTAATACTAGGAAACATATGTAAACAATGACATATATGTATATAGATAGCTAGATGTCATAAAATTCAATGGATGATGTTGCATGTCACATGTTCTAGGTAAACATCCAAACATCATACACTACAGCAATACACAATAAATGAATAGACAGTAAAAAAGTAATGAAGGATACTAAGATGCAGAAATCCATGTGTGTATCCCATAATATTTTGCTCCTAACTGCTAATCAAGAACCTATATAAGCGTTTTTAGCCTTATCGGAACATACTAGAGTATATTCTATTTGGGCCCAAAAACATGACCAATATAGGATGTGAGACTAAATCATAGAGTGAAACCAACCATAATCAATTCCAATCCCTTAGTGAATATATATAACATGTAGTTGAATATAATGAAAATAGTACACTTGGCCATACTCCAAATTAAATAGTCCAATAATCACTAGTATTCATTTATGTTTATTTCATGTTAATTAATTATTTGAATTACATTAAATTACATAAGTCTCAGGATCTGGCCTTATCCTATATAACCATGTGTGAAAGTGTAACTCCCCAAGATTCCATGGTACGTTTTCCTTTGAATAATTCAATGGCGTGCATTGTACGTAACTTTGAGATTCTAACCCACCACAACCAATCAAACTAGCTGTTATGAATAGTAATACCTACATTTAAAAATTTTAGAAATTTTAACTTTCAAATTGAACTTTATTTTTGGATTTGGGGTATCAAAATTAGATTAAGGTGAAATTTTTGTACTTTTCGATTAACTTTAATATTTTTATGAATAGTGAAAATTAATAAATTTTAATTAAAAACAACTTTTTAATCAAAATATTTAATAGTGATAAATTATGAATTTGAGTGGTTTTAAAGTATATTTATAATATAAATTTTCCATTTAATAAAATGTTGTTCATTAGACATAATTTCACAATTAAACCGGACAAAAACAAGTAACAATTTTTTGATAGTTATTATATCTCAAAAACACGCTTTTTGTTTTGATAGTGGAAATTAGTTTTAAAATAATTTCTACAACTTCTGTATTTTGAATGTGAAAAAATTGATTCCATATTTGGAATCAGGATGTCCAAATTGTGTAAATATGTAACTTTTATTTTTAGTCATTTTGAATAATTACTTCGGTAAATATTTTATCTACCATGGTTAAAGGGTAAATCCTGTAAATAAGGGTTAACATATAATATTATAATAATACTAAATTTTCCTAAAACGTGGCATAACCATATTGGTGGATAAATTTCCGACCATGGGCATCTTTTTGTCAATTTTGGGACCCCATGGAGCCACTTGTAAGGGATAATGACACTTTATATTAATTAAGTTAAAATAAATACAAAAATGACATAAGCATATATCTTATAGAAAAACATTTTCTACATAGGGTTATGTATGTTGGATTTTCGATTATAAATATTAATTATAATGACAAAAAGTTTCCTACATAATGATATTTTATTTATAATTTTTAGACAATATATAATTTATTTTATTTACGACCCAATGATGATGCAGCAATTACCATAATAGTGAAAAATTAAACTAATTTATATTATAAATACACAAATAAATATAATTTGAAACTTTTTATAAATTAAACTAATTTTATAGGTTACTATGACATGTTATAAATTATTTAATTAACTTTTTTTGAAGTAATCATTCTGTTATGATTTTTAGAAAAATCATTTATTGAATAGTGTCAAAATTGACATAAAAGTGTTTTTAAAAAAAATATTATATTATTAATTGATATGAAATTCATAAAAATATATGGATCAGCGAAGAAACTTATATCATGATAGATGTATCATTAATGTAACACTTTGGGGTCGATTGGATGTATATAGTACATTTATTAACAATATAATATAAAAATACAAAGAGACATTGTAAAAGTGAAACTAAATAACTAAGAGTTAATACTTAATGATAAGGTTAATATAGTAACCCAAACCTGTATAAATCCTAGTGGTTGAGTGTTTTCGACCTATAGCCACCTTAAACTTAAAAAAATATACTTTGGAGCCATTAGAAACCGAATATGAATTTATTATAAAAAAATATTTCTAGATTTTCCAATGGGCCCCTCACCCCTCTTATAAAAGGGAACTCCCCCTTCCAATTAATTCACACCTTCATATCCTTTTGGTTCGGCCAAACCCTACCCAAATACTCTCTCAACTTTCCTCACTTCATCGTAGAGTCATTCCTTTAGTCAGAATGCTAACATAAGGATCCCTTTTGGTCAAATCAAAAGGAAGAAGCCGAAGAAGTGGTAATAATATCACCACACTTTTTCAAGTTCCTTTCTTCATCCACTTCTTCTTTATTTGATATATCTGTTCTAAAATAATAACTCCAGTGTCATCTATTTTTTGTGATGTTATTGTAAATATGGTACAACCATATTCAGTATTCTATTCATCCTTTGAATGGCATGTCACCATACGTGCGTACGTACGGCTTACTGTCTCCACGTCGTGGTGTAATTGTCATTAAATAAATTATTATTTGGATGGGTATAATAATGATGTGTAATTCATGTAAATAATAAATATAACATTATAAATATTCTTTATATATTATATACCACCCAATTATATATTATTTTAACATCAAAACAATGATATTGTTGCTCGTGCGTACGTACGGACTACCGTCTCCATGAACGAGATGAGATTCATTCTCCATCGTATCCATTCAAGTATAATTATCATTTGATGATTAAAAATAACGATCAAGGACTTGATATAATTATTTATATGAATTAGATACAATCTATCCATAAAAAACACGGCTTACGTAACAAAGAATATAACGAAAAATGAGTAATTTAACACCCGAAATGACGATAATACTAAGATATTAATAAAAAATCAATGTTAAAAGACTATATATGATATCATATTAATGTAAATGATTATTGAATAATTAAAGAACTATTTCTTCACCATTATACAGGAGGTTAACCAACCACCGACCAAGGAAAAATGTACAAAGGGGTTTCTTATCTCACTTCTAAATCTGTGAGATTTCCATTATTCACCGCTTATTTATTGCATGTGGTGTGTGTATTTCCCATGTTTGTATTCATTTTGTAATATATGTTAATTCATGTATATATAAATCATCATTTTATTATCCTTCTTTCATGGGTTTATGTTTTGTATGTTACCAAATTGGTAAGGTAATTACAAATTTCAATTTCCACTCATTCACCTTTATGCATACTTCATCGATTATTTTACTCCAAGAGTATGTGTGGAATAATTATTCATTTTATTATTTCATAATTTCCACTCCACTTTATGTGGATATACTTTTGATACACATAATCACTCCATTGAAAAATTCTCAAGTCATCGGTATGAACTTGATAAGAGTAATTTTTACTCAATCTCCATTTGTTGAGTTAAACATCCAATTCATTGGCGTTTTTTTACAAGAATATGTGTGATAGTCCTTTGATTGTTTTAAAATTAATATCCAATCATATTATGTGTATTTATATTTTTCACACATAATTATGTTGTTGAATTATCTTTATCCTATGGATACAGCCTTTATGAGAGATTTCACCTCAGTTTACTTTCCATTGAGACTTCTTTGTTGTTATACACCAAATCACTTTTATGTGGTCTATATAATGTAATTTGACATAGTATATCATGAATCCCTTTACTCTCATGATATTAAAATTCTTTTATTAACTCAATTATTTGTATTCAAGTGTCTCTCTTCTGGTTAGAAACTCTAACTAAAATACCATTTTTAAATATTTTAAAGACTTATTCTTCTAAATCTTGCTCATTAATATCCATGTTTTAAAAAATGGATTTAAGGATTAATTTATATAAACATTAATGTTTTAAAATTAAAACTCCTTTTAAAAGATTCAAAGTGGTATGGGACACTTTGATTCAAAAATCTATTTTTAAATGGCTTCTTGACAAATAGTGTGACTTTTAAATGATTTCAAGAAAAGGGGGATATTTCTCTCAAATAGTTTTGATGATTATTTTCATCTATGTCAATATCCTTCATTATTCTCTATTGAGGTTAATATGATACAATACAATCTTCCATATTGTATCGAATGAGTTATGTTTGACTGTAGATGTGCTATTTTTATACCATTAATGGTTTCTGGATAAAGTATTTCCATTTCGTATGCTAGTTTTAATATGAATGTTTATGTTATGTTTAAAAATGTTCATATGAGGAATGAATTGGAATTATTAAGTGACGGTTGGAGCCCGCTATAGCTACTAGATGAAGCGGTAGGTATCATGAGAAAAACTAGTATCTTGGCATAAGGCCTTGAAAAAATATTATTTGTAGTCTGGGCACGAGGGCTTGACTATGTGGTTGTGGTAGTCTGGAATTATGCATTCCATCATTATAAAAGTGGTTATTAATATTGCATGTGATTATTAGACTATTATAATATCCATGTGAATAAGTAAATGGAATTATTTCATTTTATCCTTTCCATATTATGTTGAAGTTCATGTTTAAATGGCTTTTGTTTTAGTTATACATTACCTTAAATTTTTATGTTTATTAATGAATGTTTCCGATATATTGTTATCCTTACTGAGCATCTGAGCTCACCCCTTTCAATGTTTTATTTTTTCCTAGATGTGAAGAAGTATTTTATAAATGACCCGTAGGGATAGTATGAGGGGATATGAAGACAATATGTTGTTGTAGATTTTCCCTTATTGATGTAATGTAAACTTTATGAATATATCTAGTGTTTCCAAGGCTAATATACTAATAGGTCTTTCATGACTTGATCTTTCTTGTGATCTTGCCAATGTTATGTAATAATGCACCGACTCTGGGTATCTTGGGTCGGGGAATTACAGTTGGTATCAGAGGAAGTTTAGTACAAACCTTAGAAGCTAGATTTAGATGAACTCTGATTAGAGCACATATATCTAAGATGAACGTTGAGGATTAGTATAGAAGAACATCCTAGAATTTTGGTATTATAGATATTTTGTGAGTTTTCTGAGAAATACATCACTTTCTGGATACGAGCAGGTAGAGGCGGCTCTGGAATAGATGTAAATAGGGGTAAAACCTGAAAACACTGCTTTGATCTATACTCAAAATGGATCTATTGCACGACAACAGCCCTTGCTGCACTCTTGGTTATGACACTCCCGATGGATATGCTTAGGATAATTTATATTTTATTTAGAAAACAATTTGAAGTATTAAATATATAAGATGAGATTAAATGACCATGGTTAATCCTAATGTGTTTAAAATTAATAATATGGTGATATGTTAATCTCTAAATGATTATATGACTACTGTTACTCACACAATGATTTCTTTTTTTAGTCAATGGTTGGATTCCAAGGAAGTCATAGTGACTTTGAGAATGATGTACAAGGTGGGAACGGTGGTGGAAATGAGAAACACAATGGAATGTTCATAGGCGTAAAATATATCATCTTTATGCCAAATAATTTTTCCAAAAATATGATCAACAATATATATATTTAAAAATTTCCAAACTCAACAATGAAGATAAAGGTGATGGATGATAAGAGCTCCAGTTGTGGAGACCATGGAGAAATAAAACCTCAATTTTCATCATGCATGATATATGGAAGGAGACACCCAGGAAATTTTCTCAATGGGACATAGAAATTCTTTACGTGTGGGAAGGAAGGGCATAAAGTGATGAATTTCTGAAGAAAAATGAAGAGTATTATGGAAGAAGATTAAAATTATCCCAAGAATCCATTTACAGTCATTTCCATAAATGTTGGTGACCTGGCCATTACTCGAGTGAATTCCCTATTCTATAGGATATTTTCTTAGACAAATAAGAAGCTATGTGGAAATAAATGGTTGGAGAAATGTTTAAAAATTATTAGTGCACCTTGTTTATTGGTTTACTTTGGAATAATTTTCTCCTGTATTTGTAACCCTATAGTTTTCCATGTGAGAATGATATTTTATGAAGATTTATCTTTTCTCTTGTGGATATAGTTATAAATTATGATTTGGTTTTATATGATGATTGGGTTTGAGTAAATTAGAAGTTATTATAATTTGGGATGAAAATGCAAGGTATGAGATAACATTTGTGGTTAAATTATGTTATGATTATTTTGAAGAATTTATCTCATTTTGGTAATGTTGTAAAATATAGTTTTTGAAAACGGACAACACGCATACCGTGTGACAACCCGTCGCGTCGGACAAAGCTGTGGGAATCGAAACCACAACCAAAGTGCGATTGGGATTTATCGCCTACCACTGGACTACGTGAAGTCCCTAGTTAATGTGACTAATATTTTTAGTTAAATGATTTTATTGATCAATAATAATTTGATTTGTGATCTTATTTCTTATCAAGTGAATACCCTTAGTATAGGAAAATGATTTGGTTATTAAGTGATAAATGTTATTTTGAATGATGTTCGCTTTGTTGGGGACAATATATGCCCAAGGAAAATAGAATACTATGGGATTTCATTTGAGGAGTAATTGTGGATTTTTATCTATGTTTTTATTGTGGATTTATAGTGATTTTGGTTATTTATGTAAATTATTATCCTATAATAGAGAATATGTGACTAGGTTAATTACTTTTAAGAATGTGACATTAAGAGTAATTGATGTCATTTGGGGATACCATTTTACATGGAAGACTACATAACCAAATTCTTCTAGGTTTTTAGTTTCAATATTATTTTAGATTTTATTAAAGGATTTTAAGGACAATTATTTATTGAATGCTATTTATTTACCTTTGGGTTATTGTTGGTTTAATTTTACAAATTAAGATTAGTGTTTATTTCTCTAATGGAATATCCTTTTGAGGGATCATCAGATCTTACAATAACCATTTTGGTTTTGATTAATCTCTAAAGACAAGGTAAATATATAGTTTATCCTTCATGGATCATGTGATTATATAAGAAGTTTATTCTATCTCTTCCAGTGTGACCAAGCCTTCTTGAATACTCATCGTTTGAAAATGAGTTAGTAGTAGGAATTTATTAAAGAACGAAAATTTACAAAGAAAAGTATATCTATTTATGTTTTTAGTAAATCTCAGAAATGAATTCTTTATCTTTATGTAATTTATCTTAAAAAATTGATAAAAATGGTGTCCATTTACTTGTCCTACTGGGAAACTAACGACCATTTGTCCCATCACAAGTTTCTGGTTTTCTTATTGTTATCTTTCTCCTGATCAAGTTTTCTATCCCTCTCCATAAGAACATAACACTTATTTTATCGTCCATATCCATGTTTTCCTACATGGAATCCTAGTATGGGTTATCTTGGGTGACCTTTATACCTCTCTTACTTTCTTTTAAAGTGATAGTTTTGTTGACTATTTTTCCGATGTGGGAATTTCCATTATATTCTCAAGCCCAATTTCAAAAAAATATTGAGGATGAAATTTATTGAATGTTGGGAGAATGTAACACCCTAATCTTCCATGGTACATTTTCCTTTGAATAATTAATTGGCGTGCATTGTACGCAACTTCGGGATTCTAACACACCACAACCAAACAAACTAGCTGTTATGAATAGTAATACCTACTTTTTAAAATTTTAGAAATTTTTTCTCCCAAAACGAACTTCATTTTTGGATTCGGGGTATCGAATTTAGCCTATGGTGAAATTTTGGTACTTTTTGAATAACTTTAATATTTTGATGAATAGTGAATATTACTAAATTTTAATTAAAAGCATCGTTTTTAATCAAAATAATATGTAGTGATAAATTATAAATTTGAGGGGGTTTAAAGTATATATGGAATTTATTTTTACCATTTAATACAATGTTGGTCATTGTACATAATTTCACAATTAAAATGGACAGAAACATGTATCAATCTTTAGATAGTTATTACATCTTAAAAACACGCTTTTTATTTTGAATGTGGGAATTTGTTTTAAATTAATTTCTGCCACTTCTGTGTTTTGAATTTTGAAAAATAGATTCCATATTTGGAATCAGGATGTACAAAATTGTTTAAATAGGCATCCTTTATTTTTAGACATTTTGAATAATTATTTCAGTAAATATATTATTTACCATGGTTAAAGGATAAATCTGGTAAATATGGGTTAACATATAATATTATAATAATACTAAATAACCCTAAAACGTGTCATAACCATGTTGGTGCATAACTTTCCGACCCTAGGAATCTTTGGGTTGATTTTGGTACCCCATGGAGCCACCTGTAAGTGATAATGACACTTTATATTAATTAAGTTAAAATAAATAAAAAATTACATAAGCATATATCTTTTAGAAAAACATTTTTTACATAAGTTTATATATGTTGGATTTTGGATTATAAATATTAGTTAGAAAGATAAAAAGATTTAATACATAGTGATATTTTATCTAAAATTTTTAGACGATAAATAATTTAATTTATTTATGACAAAATGATGATGCAATAATTACCATAATAGTGAAAAACTAAAATAATTGATATTATAAATTCCCGAATAAATATAACATGAGACTTTTTATGAATTTCACTAATTTTCTAGTTTAATATGACATGGTATGAGTGATTGAATTAACTTTTCAGGAATTAATAATTCTATTATGTTTTTTACAAAAATCAATTATTGAATAGTGTCAAAATTGACATAAAAGCATTTTTAAAACAAATATTATATTATTAATTGATATTAAATTCATAAAGATAAAGGTTTCGTCCAAGAGACTTATATCATGATAGGTGTATTATTAATGGACCACTTGGGGGTCTCTTGGATGTATATAGTATGTTTATTAACCATATAATATAAAAATACAAAGAGACATTGTAAAAGTGAAACTAAATAACTAAGAGTTAATACTTAATGATAAGGATAATATAGTAACCCAAACCTGTATAAATCCTATTGGTTGAGTGTTCTTCGACCGATCCCCACATTAACCTTTAAATAATTAACATTGTATCCATTAGAAACCGAATATGAATTTATTATAAAATAATATTTCTAGCTTTTCCTAAGGTTCCCCTCACCCCTCTTATAAAAGGGCACTCCCCGTTCTCATTAATTCACACTATCAAAGCCTTTTGGTTCGGCCAAACCCTTCCAAAATACTCTCTCAACTTCCCTCACTTCATCTTAGAGGCCTTCCTTTAGTCATAAAGCCACCCTAAGGAGCTCTTTTGATCAAATCAAAAGGAAGAACCCGAAGAAGAGGTAATAATTTCACCACCCTTTTTCTAGTTTCTTTCTACTTCCACTTCTTCTTTCTTTGTTATTTATATTATAAAATAATAACTCCGGTATCATATATATATTGTGATGTTATTATAAATATGGTACAACCATATTCAGTATTCTATCCATCCATTGAATGGCATGTCACCATACATGCGTACGTACGGCTTACCGTCTCCACGTCGTGGTATAATTGTCATTCAATAAATTATTATTTGGATGGATATAATAATGATATGTAATTCATGTAAATAATAAATATAACATTATAGTTATTTTTTATATATGATATAATATCCAATTATATATTATTTTAACATCAAAAGAATGATATTGTTGCTCGTGCGTACGTAAGGACTACCGTCTCCACGGACGAGATGAGATTCATTTTCCATAGTATCCATTCAAGTATAATTCTCATTTGATGATTAAAAATAATGTTTAAGGACTTGATATAATTCTGTATATGAATACGATACAACCTATCCATAACAAACATGGCTTACGTAACAAAGAATATAAAAGAAAATGAGTAAGTTAACACCCAAAATGACGATAATAGTAAGATATTATTAACAAATCAATGTTAAAAGATCATATATGATATCATATTAATGTAAAATATTTTTTTATAATTCAATAAAAATTATTTAACCATTATGCAGGAGGTTTACCAACCACCGACCACGGATAAAGTAAAAGTAAGGGGTTTCTTATCTCACTTTTAAAACCATGAGATTTCCATTATTCACTGCTTATTTATTGCATGTGGTGTGTGTATTTCCCATGTTTGAATTAATTCGGTAATATAATTTAATTCATGTATATTTATATCATAATTGTACGATCCTCCTTTCATGGATTTATGTTTTGTATGTTACCAAATTGGAAAGGGAATTACAAATTTCAATTTCCACTCATTCAGCTTTACGCATACTTCATTGATTAATTTATTCCAAGATTATGTGTGGAATAATTATTAATTTGATTATGTCATAATATCCACTCCCCTTTATGTGGATATACTTTTGATACACATTATAACTCCATTTATAAATTCTCATGTCATGGGTATGAACTTGATAGGAGTAATTTTTACTCAATCTCCATTTGTTGAGTTAAACATCCAATTCATTGGGGTTGTTTTTACAAGAATATTGTGAATTTACATTGATTGGTTTACACTGAATATACAATAATATTAAGTGTATTTATATTTTTCACACATAATTATGTCGTTGAATTATCCTTAACCTAAGGATATGACCTTTATGAGTGATTTCATCTCAATTTACATTCCATTGAGACTTCTTTGTTGTTATACACCAAATCATTTTTATGTGGTGTATATAATGTACTTTGAAATAGTATATAATGAATCCCTGTATTCTCATGATATTAATATGTTTTGATTACCTCAATTATTTGTATTCAAGTGTCTCTCTTTTGGTTAGAAAATCTAACTAAAATACCATTATTAAATGTTTTACAGACATATTCTTCTAAATCTTGCTCATTAATGTCCATGTTTAAAAAAATGGTTTTATGGATTTATTTATATGTACATTAAAGTTTTAAAATTAAAACTCCTTTTAAATGTTTCAAATTGGTATAGGAATCTTTGATTCAAAAATATATTTTTAAACGGCTTCCTGACAAATAGTGTGACTTTTAAATGATTTCAAGAAAAAGGGGGATATTTTTCTCAAATAGTTTTGATGATTATTTTCATCTATGTCATTATCCTTCATTATTCTCGATTGAGGTTAATATGATACAATACAATCTTCCATATTGTATCGAATGAGTTATGTTGGATTTTGGATGTGTTATTTTTATACCATTAATGGTTTGTGGATAAAGTATTGACATTTCGTATGCTAGTTTTAATACGAATGTTTGTGTTATGGTTAAAAATGATTATATGAGGAATGCATTGGACTTAGTAAGTGATGGGTGGAGCCCGCTATAGCTCCTCTATGCATCAATAGGCCTCATGAGACAAACTAGTGTCTTGGAACAAGGCCTTGACAAAATCTTATTTGTAGTCTTGGCACGAGGCCTTGACTATGTGGTTATGATAGTCTGGAATGATGTATTCCATCATTATGAAAGTGGTTATTAAAATTGAATGTGATTATTCGACTTGTAGAATATCCATGTGAATCAGTAAATGGCATTATTTCCTCTTATCCTTGCCATATTATGTTTAAGTTGAAGTTTAAAAGGCTTTTGTTTTAGTTATACATTCCCTTAAATTTTTATGTTTATTTATAAAATTTTCCACTATATTGTAATCCTTACTGAGCATCTGAGCTCACACTTTTAAATGGTTTATTTTTCCGAGGATGCGAAGACATATTTTATGGATGACCTGCAGGGATAGTATGAGGGGATATGAAGACAATATGTTGTTTTAGTTTTTCACTTATTTATGTAATGTGAACTTTATGAATATATCTAGTGTTTCAAAGGCTACTAAACTAATCTGTTTTTCGAGGCTTGATCTTTTTTGTGATCATGCCAATGTTATGTAATAATGCACCGACTCTGGGTATCATGGTTCGGGGTGTTACAGAATGATAGAACAATATATACATCATAAGGCTATCTAAACATGTGATGACTTAATCCAATATTGTTCTTTGTCCTAGAAGATGTGTAATAATTCATTTCATTTAAATAGTCAATTTATTACCTCATCTAGTCTGTGAAAATCCTACATTATTATAGAATTATCACCCAAGGTGCAATTATATTTTCAAGCTACAAGACTATCACGATGGACCATGTTGGAAACCCGTTATAAATCTAGGTGCAAATATACCAGCATACTTTAAGCCCATACTGGTGAAACTCTGTAGAATACCTGAATCACTCTATGTAAAATTCTACCAAAATCCAACAAGACAGACTTGTTTAACCTCTATGGAATCCTACTATCACTTTAGGGGTGGTATAAGTCAATGTCAGCTAATCCTGTTACTGGTGGTTCTATATGGAATCCTCAGGTGTCACTCATGAAATGTAATAAAATCCAAAATATTTCTTCAATGGAATCACTCAACAATCCATGTTTCACTCAAAAAAATTTAAATTCTCCATGAGCCAGGCGGCTACACCCAAGGTTCGCTCTCTACAAGATCATAATAGCCTAACCATCCTCAAAAGCATGGACATTCATTTACACACATAAGTAAACCACATGAAATTTAACACATACAATTTAAACAATTAAAAGTATTTAACAATAATAATATATTGTGGTAAGTTCATGTAACAATAAACACATGTAAATTACACTGTTTGATGGTTTAAACATTAACCACTCACATGGACACAACTTATATAATAGTCATATCATTATATTTAATCCATCGTAAGGATTAAATATAAAATATATTACATTGGGAAACCATTTATATAACCAATTTCATTTTAGAAAACCCACGGTAGGGAAACCAATGGAATTACCATAGGAATCATTGACCAAATGTCCATAAACGGTCATACAAGGGAAAACACATCCTTGGGGTTACTATTATTTAGGTTTAACAATCCGAACATGATTTGAATTGCAAATTCAATTACCTAACCAATAATAGGAAATTGAAATTGGAAAAATTAATTCAAGGAAACCCCCAAAAAATGGGCACATGGAACATTGAAACATATAAATAACATCAAAATTAGTGAAATCGAGAAGACCTATTAACTCATAATCGTACAACCCTCCTCTTCCGGCGTTTGTAACTAATTCTACATAGAATGTGGTAGATATAAGAAATGGGAATAAATGATCAACCATTGATATCTAGGTCGAGAGAAGAAATCATGATGAATAGATCATGAAGAATTGAGATCTCACTGAGGGGATTTAAATACATTTGATGGTGTTCCAATCCATGATAGGGTGGTCAATCGTGAGACAAAAAAAATCATGGGGATGACATGGGTAGTACTGTATGGAAACCATTGTGATGATTTATTCTGGTAGGTGAAGATGAGGCTCCTACAGATTTTTTCCAAAAATGAAAAGTACACATCTTTTTCTTGAGAATACATGTTGTGTATATGGATGTTTCACACTTCTTCTAATGACATGCCTTACATGTCATAAAAATATCATGGCAACATCATTACATCGTATGTACTAGGATTACACAATGTGTAACCTTAATCCACATTGTGATACAATTGTATATTCATCCCTTAACAATGTTTTCTCTAGTTTTCTTAAATATTAACATAAATGAAAGGATCCATATCTCAAAGGAAGAATTTGGTTCATAAAAACATCATCCCTTAATTCAATTCATCCTAAAATTTTCCATCTAAGGGTGGTGTTGAAATGTTTTAGAACAACATCGGCCACTACTATCGTACATCTACCACCCTCTCCCAGGTCTCATCCTTCACATGGTTGTGCTGTCATAGCACCCATACTAAAGGAATTGACCGGCCACAGGGAACTATCAGGCTATGATCCAAAAAATAAATAGGACTCAAAAGACGCATTTACTGTTAAAACAACCTATTCATGTGGAGAATCGTAATATGGGTATGAAAAGAAATGTCGTTACTAAGAAAAGTGGAAGATGTTGTTCATAGCTCGGTACCTTTGAGGTAACTGCAACCGATAGGCATCCAGCTTGACCCCTTCCGAAATCATAAATGGACTGACATATAATGATGAAATAATACCCTTTCTCCTAGTCATCTTATTTCCCAGCCATAGTGAAAAACATAAGAAAACACGATCACCAACATGGAATTCTAGAGGTCATCAATAGTGATTAACATAAGATTTTTGATGTCAAATCAATGTATCCTTCTGGTTATTAAACAACTAGACATGTTCAGTAGTCTCCTAGTTAATATGCGGTCCCAACATAACTAAATCTCCAACAACCATCCAAAATAGTGATGACTGTCATGGTCTACCATAAAAATCCTCAAATGAAACTATCTAAATAGTATCCGGAAAGATATTGTTATAGGTGAACTCAACCAAGGGTACATGTTACTCCCATGAACGCACAAAATACAAGATGCATGCCCAAAACATGTATTCTATCACTTGAATCTTGTTCTCGATCAAGCGCTATGTCTGGGGTGGTAAGATGTGCTCAAAAAGACATGTGTACCCAACACCTTCTATATCCCTTTCCAGAAATGATAAGAAAACTATGTGTCCCTATCTAAAATTATTGAATGAAAGACCTCATGAATGCATATAATCTCCTTGATGTATAATCTCCCATGCTCATCAATATTGAAGGATTACACATGTTAATGGGTAGCTATGGTAGAATCCAGGTTTGTTTCTACTGTTCCACCATCACCTGCTGACAAGTGGAGAACCTCAAAATAAAACCATCTACATCCCTTTTCATACCTGGCCACCCATACTGATGATGTAAATACAAATACATCTTTGTAACACAAGGCTGCATTTCCCATATAAAGGCATGAGTATACCAGATAATCTCATCACACATGTCAGCTGAAACTCATACGCAACCATGTACTTGGAGAAAAACATACTTCCCTATGATTCATCCAGGATGAGGGTCCTCACTTACCATACTATCCATAAGAACTAGGAATTTGGAATCAGATAGATTCCCCATACTCACTCTTTCTATATGGACAGAGGTAAAAGCTAAATATGAAATAGTATTTTGTTTCTGGCAATCATACATCTCCATGTGTATCTTAGAAAACAACACCATAAGTTGTTCTTCTCTATTGGCCTTCCTCACCACTTGTATATGTCTCCGCCAACACAATGCATTGTAATTTAAATTGACATTACTAGGGTATATTCGAGATCAATTTCAAAATATTAATGGCATTCCACCCACCTCCATCGCCTTAGATTATGATCACACTGATTAAATATGTTCTTGAGGGCTTTATTTTATTTTTACATCATATATCAATCTCCTAATATATAATATCTCTATAAGATAATATCTTGAAAAACCATATCCTACTCAATATTATGTGTCATATAATTCCTCTCATGAGGCCATAACTTCTGAGATCTGAACGCAATGACTCGATCCCCCTTCAGAAGAACTGATCATAGCCAAATACCTGACATGTAGTATTAAATAGTGTAACTTTTTCCCAGATCTAGAAAAATCGATATCGATGCTGAACTCAATATCCATTTCAGTTCTTCAAATGTCTTCTGGCATGAATTTGTCCGATGAACCATTACACTCTTTTTAGGCAAGCTTTTCAAAGATTATGCTAAGCATGATAATTACTAGATAAAACATTTGTAGTAAACAACTTTCCTCAAGAAACATAAGAATTCAAAGACAATCATGGGATCATCCTAGGAAAATACTACTCTCACCTTCATTGGGTCCCATGAGTCTCCTATATATGAGATGATGTCATCCACGAAGAGAATATGTTCCATACAGAAGTTACACTTTGTGAACATAGAATATAAATGATGCTCTGTCATAGAACATAATTCGAACTCAATATCGGTGGCATGGTCTTGTTGATTTTGTTAATACACTAGTATATCATCCATGAAAGGCAAAAAAAAATATAAGTATGGGACACTAGATTCATCAGTGACATAATAAATGTTGACGCATTCATGGGACTGAATATCATGAACGAGTACTCATAAAGGCCATAACTTCTCCAAATGGTTATGTGAGGTATATATGATTTTCTAATGCACAACTCAGGATAACTGGACCTTAGAACGATTTTAGAGAAAATAATAGATCCATGAAGATAGTCTAATACATAATTTATTCTTGGAAGAAAAAATCATTTCTTAATCTTCATGTATTTCAATTTATGATAATAAACACTTAGCTCAATGGTATCTTCCACTTTTTTCACAAAAAGAATCGATGAACCCCTTTGATAAGTACTGGGTCAGATGAAACACGTAAAATCCAAATCCTCTAGCTACTTTTAGAAATGTTGAAACTCAATTGTATCCATCCTATATGGAGGAATGTATACCGATGTAGATTCTATCACTAGCTCAATAAGGAACCCAACCCCTCTCTCTGGTGGTAGGCCAAAAAATCTAACCCTAAATACGTCCCTAAAATGATCAACTATATGAGGGAAATATATTTGAAAAGTTTTCTGGTTATCTAGGTATAAACTCACAATTGGGTTTGTCATCATGCCCAACCCAATATGTTAGCGTAATAATTTGTTTTCCCTAAAATTCCATTCAATGTTGTATTGAAATGATATTACCTCTAGTTATGTAAACACACTTTGAAGAGATAAAAAACAACAATGTATTGAATGGATTCCAACCAGACCATTATGAGAATGACATATAAGCCGATCATCTCTAAGATGTAGAGGTACCTTAAGAAGTGACAACCACCAACCTCAAGGGTAACTGCATGCACTAACATTCACATTTAGATCTAATCCATAACAGAGTGTCTAGTATCATAACATCATCAGAAGTAAAAAACATAGAGTTCAAGGATCTCCCAAATGGGCCATATATGTGAAACTATGTGAATCATCAGTATCAAAAAGATTATATACAAAAACAGACTCAATTAGAGTAGTAACTATGACAGTAGAGGGACCGAGATCTTTTTCCTACTGGGTCTGTTACACTGCATATGTCTGACATGTATTGCAGTCCTGTCACACTACCGGGATATCATGAGCACATCCACCCTATTGGGATTGATAACTTGGGGTCTGGATACTACATCCAGAACCACCACCTTGACCAAACAAGCAGGACACATTCTAATTTACTGAATTATGTGATGCTACTTACCCTACTCCTAAACATATAGTTGGTTCATATAATCTCTATATATATATTGATGGGAACATCCTAACAAAGCATTGTATATGGCTTGTTATGATATACGATCGACACTAGAATGGGTCTTGAGGACACTATGACCTCATAGGCTATGGCCTACCGTACTGGTATCACCTCACATGGATGTCTGAAGATACATTATGAATGCTATTATCACCAATAGAATTCTATAGATGAATCTCTTTACTACCATCTGAGATCGTACCGGATATCAATACCGATCTTCTATGGCTACCAGATTCACATTCCCCTAGATAACTCTACATAACCAGTGCCTAATATACAATAGTAGACATAGAAGGGAACCTGAATGCATTCACCTATGATCAGATGTCAAAACTGAGACCATGCAAGAATCTCCATTTCTTTGATACAATGTCTCCCATTAGAACAAGTGGATGTTTCTGGATCTTAGTAAAAAAGTTTTTGTTTTCTATCACTAAAAAATAACCCTATTCCAGATGCATGAACTCCTAAGATCATTCATCCCACTGCATCTCGAGATATACATAATCTTAGAAGACTATATGAATGTTTACCCATGCCATATCTCGAGGATGCTATGCATTATTGATTACATCCCAGCATATTTTAGAAGAATGAAGTAGCATATAAGTTGTGAGTGTTACCCTCCACTTAAGAGGTGTCACTATATGATGGAATGTCATAATCATAGACTCTGGCAAAGAATTTGCAGCCTATGGTCTACCATCCCCTAAAAAGGTGGTGGATTTTGTAGCTGGAACACTTTCCCAAGCTCTGATATAGATGAAAAAGGCAATGGTTCTCCCCAAAAGCTTTTCATTAACAACAAAATACCTTCATAAAACTTTTCATCAATACTGAGATTTTGTATAAAAGCTGGTCCCAGAGCTGGCACAGCTGGAGGATCCACTGATAACACATGGCCTACTAGATTCGGGGTATGATCATCACCACTATTCTGGTGTACAACTAGAGATTATTTTAGGGGAATGACTCTCCATGGTCAAGAACATACCTTAGCGAAATAGTGCAAGAACTAAACAGGAGACCAAAAACATCAATGGTTTCAAAAATAGATGTACATGGTGTGCAGGAACCATACACAATGTGTACCCTTAATCTCTTACCTTTGAGTATACATCCACTAGATTTTTCATGTAAACACCAACGATACACAACATGCCATGCAATCACAAGGTTGGTACTCAAGTCTCCCATCCAAGCCAAATAATTTAACATGGCCAAAACCACAAGGGGTCTTCTGGTGTTACACTACATGATGTGTACCGAATATACAGAACATTCACTATCCAAAAACATTATAATTTTGTGCTTCTTATCAAATGGATATAAACAAGCTGATTTACCACATGATATGTACACATAGTACACTACGTGAAAATAAGAAAACGTGTTCTTCTTGAATATAAGAACTGATGGTGTGTTTTAATATAACCACACCCCGTGTTGTCTAGGTTCTCAGATAGTATTCCTCTGAAACATAATTAGAACCCCGATTTTTTGAATAGTAAACCAAATTAGTACCGAATTATGATATATATGGGCACATACTGCTCGAAAATAAAATATATTCATCCACATATAGTACATAATTACCCAATTAAATACATTGTTGAAACATTATTCACCGTATCTGATCCAAGAGGGGCCATATACCTCTGAAACCAATGTTTAGAGCCCATCCAAAATGAACCATATCAAATATCAATACACATATCACAATTGCAGGCATATATATCATGATACCTATAAAAAATGTAATATATAATGCTCCCTGAATGACTTCGAAGGAATTCTGGGCATCTGATCTATTACAAGTTCCAATATGATACAAGAGTTGGAATACCCTCATCTCATCGTGTAGAAACAAAATAGAACAAAAATTATATCAATATTAACAACACAATACACCTATATCACCCAACTGTAAAATCAAATCACCTACACTGGATCAAAACCTAGAAAACAAATTTCAATTTCAAGAAATTTTTCTTTTCCCTATATATAGTGTGGCTACTCCCGAGCACAACTAATTACAAATTCCATTTCCATCATATACTTATATAATGGAACCAAACATTAAGAATAACTATAAAAGGCATCCACTAAAACTAATTTGTCACACCCCAGATCTGGATATCACCATAAGGTTCCCTATACCCAGTTGGTCCTATGACCTCAAGGACATTTCCACTAACGTGAGGGGATATAGACTAGTGTCGACGGCCTAGGTGTAATAGTGGGGAAACTATGCCCTCATTTTCATAATGTACCAAAACAGAAAAAAATTTCCATAGGAGAAGTAGTAATACCATGAAATAGAATTCAACAACGTATGTGATATAATATAAATAACTGGATTTCATAGAATTGAAAGGATGGTGATATGTGTCACATGTTGTAGGTAAATAACCAAACATGAATCAATATTGTAATAGAAAATACATGTACCAAAAGAACAATAAAAAGTGACTCAGAAGCATCGCATGCCACATCTTGGTCCCATTATACCCTACTCCTAAAAATAAATCATGTACCTGAAGAAGGGTTATTATCCATATTAACACCTACTATGGTATACTCAATTTGGGCCTAATAACATGACCTATATTGGGTCTGAGACCAAATCCTTGTATGTAAAAAACAAAGATCTATTCCAGGCTATTATTGAATATATATAAAATGTACAGTATAATAATGAAAACCATAATATTGGATTTAATAAAAATTAAATAGTCCAACAAGCACCAATATTCATTTACATTTTTTTTCATGTTCATTAATTAATTAAATCAAATTGAATTATATATTTCATGGTATCTTTCATAATATAATAAACTACATGTAAATTAAATCACAACGTATACATCAAAATGTTATCTAAACAGGGGAATAATGAATCCAATACTGTGATTTTTCTTGGAATACACTTCATAATTCATTTCAACTAAATATTCAGTTTATAACGAGATCCCATCCATGACATTACTTTGATTGAATTAGCGTATCACACCAGGTGAAATTCTATCTGCAACCTACAATCCCATCCCAATGAACCTATTGTAATCCTGGTATCACTCATGGTGGAATTCTACCAATATCCTATAAGTTTTTCCCATAAAAACCTCTCTAGAATCATGGTATCAATCATGGAAAAATTATATCAACATCCTACCAACTCATAAAATAAAACCTCTCTAATATCTATGTATCACTCTTGGTGTTTTATAAGACCATTTCAACTAACACTGTGACATGATGTCCTATAAGGAAGCCCTAGGTATCACTATTTATATGTTAACAAATCTAATAGATTCCTTAATTTCATCCCCCAATGATCAATGTTTCAATCATAAATTTTTTTAAAGACTCCATGAGCACAACCGTAATACTCATGGCTTGCACACAACTAGAACATAACATAATGACCATCTTTAAGGATTGAAATATCAATTAATGACATAAGATAAAACCAAAATTACCCAGACATGCTAAAACAGATGAAAAAATGTCAGATAAATTAGACCACCATCTCCACATCCTAATAAAAATTGATGAGTATAACACATGTTGAATCATCATCAACTGAAGAAAAAATCTATGTGAAAACTCACAAGAGTCATTATGGTGAGGATTTATCCTCACCAATATCCTACATTTCTGAGGGAGCACTATAGATTACTAGCAATATCGCATAACCTCAGGAAAGGGTGTGGTGGAAGAAAACCTCACCACTATTCTCTATAGCTCGGTGATCACTTTCTAAAACTATACCGCATGATTAACATCATAATAAACTGAATGGATGCCAAACTCCCCGATTCTATGATCTATTACTGAGGGACACCCTGAACTATGAAGGACCCATTCATACCCAATACATATATATAGGGGATAACATCTATATTGATAGATTAGTCATACCCCAAGATGTTTGGTGTAGTAAAGAATCTACATAATGTAATAATATATGGAATATGTGCCCTAGTATGATAGTGGAGTTCTGTCCTTGGAATCACTCTATTAATATAACTTGATCACTACCATCATCCAATTGAAACTAAATGAATAATCACAATAGAATCACAATGTGTCATATCTACAGTTAAAAGTAGAAGGAAACTGTCACACTCTACCAGAAAAAACTATATATGAAAGTCTATTTATTGGATAATAATTGTGTCCTTATGAAGAAGATAAATGAAAAATAAGAAACCAAATGGAAAACATGGTGTTCGCTCCAAGGGTACATGTCAGGACTCACATGGATACAACTAGGATATTCACCTGTATGGTACATGAAGTGTATAAGGCATGTAAAGTGTGTTTATTTGTTTTAATAAGACATGTAACCCCTTATAGACACTTGGGAATGTCCATGCCCACACACAACTTGGATGACCATGTGAAATCCCATTGCATGCACATGGTGTAATTGGTGAGTTGTATCAATTGTTATGTATTTCAATGTCCTCTTTTACATTATCATGTACACATTCCAAATCACAAGTGCATCACTATATACCTGAGTACCTAGTCATGTAATATTACATGAGCATGTCCTGTTAACATTGTTGGTATACCCATATTATGGGATAAATGGTCAACTCCCAGTACATGGACTATTGTAATGACCCAAACTATTATTACTGGAAATTCCTCTTCATCTAATTAAATATATTATTATGTAAAAAATTATATAACATATGAACTTCATTGGAATTATTTTTTTGGATACCATTATGAATTGTGAACGTTTCTAATATTATGGTTGAACAGTGATTACATGATTAGTATAAATATTGAGCATTAAAAATACAATTTACTCAGACAAAGGAAGTGAAGGAAATATCCAATAGGCATTCCCCATACGAATCCCATCTGTTGGAGCGTAGAAAGGAGGATGTGTAATCAGTTATCACTCTTGACCATGCCCAAGCTGAGCTTCTACACTTTATGCTCGAATGGAGCCGCCTACCAGAGAAGTGGATGTTGATAGCGATTACCACCTGAGAAATGTTATCTGGGCCACCCCAAGAGTTTGTCACCAACTCATACCTTACCCTTCAGTCATATGCATGTGTCATGAGGGGTTATGTAATGAGACCCTAGTACTATGATTATGTACATTATTTTTTTATAGAGAATATACATTTATTTTATTATTCTTACATTGCAAGTAGTTTTTATAGTTAATTAAGATATCTATTATGATGAATTAATGGATTTTGGAATTAAATGCTATTATAATTAAATATTTTTACAAAATTACTATTTATATAATATAAATGATCATATTATTATTATGAATACGATTATTATTTTTATTAAGGTTTGAAATCTATTTTTTCAAAATGCAATATTTTTTGATAAATGAAAGTTTTTATTTTATGTGTAAAAATTTAAATATATATTATTTTTTAGATAAAATGAATATTATTTTTAGAATCAGGATGTCGAAAATATCAACCGGGGAATTTTTCATAATTATATAAGAGTTGAATTTTTCGGAAAAAATTTAATATCTTTTATATATATAATTAGTTTTATGACATCATAATAACCCAAAAGTGATGTAATAAAATACCCAAAACATTATGTTCAGAAAATAAATTTTTTTCCAAAAAAGTAATGTTATTTTAGGTATGATTGATCTATTTTAAAATGCTTTACTGGCCCCTCCAAGACAAATAAAACATTTTATCTTTTTAAATTAATTTACTCGATAGTTTGAATCACCTCCACAAAAGAAAAACTAATATTTTATGAAGTTTTGCCATTGGTATTATAAAATAATTATTTCCAATAACTTTTGGGATAAAACATGGGAAACCACCATGGGCTGGATTGTGGTTTTTATTAGTTTAATGTGTGGTGTCTCAAACCTAAATAATAATAAATCTGCCTTTTTCCTATATTATCCCACCCAATATACAAAATCCTCTTTTCTCAAAGAATTTGGAGCATGAACTACTTATTACCTCCTCTCTATAATGACCTCCAAAGGTTCCCCATGCTCTCAAGAAGCCTCGCTCAAGCTCCTCTCAAGCCATTGGGATCACACTTCCTGGTAAGGGATTCCTTATATTCCAATTTTATCCATGTTTCTTATTATTTTTATTCAATTTTATATTCAATTATAAATGTAGGGGTATTATTTTTATCCTCACCCATACTGAAAAATTTATTTTTGAATTATGACATACCCCTTTTCTCAATCATTAATGCCTCCCTTGCACACTTGTTACCATGATGAAATCCCATAAGGAATTACTCTCTCCATATTTACATTCAATCAATTATTTTGAATTAAGAATTCAAATTAATTTATATATGATGGGATATGTATCTATATGACCAACTTACTATACAATTCATCAATATATGACGGGACACCAATTTCTCTCTCATGAACTTTTTTATGAAGTCATATGTCACCCTGTTATGATTTCTAAATTGCACCACCATTTATACATCCAAAATCATTGAGTGTTGAATACCATTCCCATTTCTCTATCAATAATATTCACATTTATGCATGATTACCAAATGATTATTGAGTTTATGGTATGAATTCCACATTCAATTGTCTTGTAATAACTAATGATCTTTAATGATTCCATGTTGAATGATCCATGCGGAACACATATTCATGAAATGAAATGATTGAGAAGGGTTCACCTCAATAGGGAACCAATTCATTGGGAAAAGATTATTATCATGATACATCAATTAAAAAACGGTTTACTCATTCAAATTCAAGTTCTATATGGGTTTACTCATGCTCCATGTTAAATAAGCTTTAGATCATGCTAATACTCTGTTAAGTGTTGTTGCCCCATATCCACGTGGTGAAAATCATTGTTTATCATGCCTTTATGATCATGTTTATTTTTTGATCAATTTATATTCTTATTTCCTAACATGTATTGTATTCTTCAGGTTATGCCATGTTTACTCCCATATCGGTCTTTATATCACACCATTTTCTTATGCATGTCCTCAGGATATACCATTAAATGTTAAGTACAGGGGAATTTAGTGGTATGGTTAAGGTTGTTTTCAATAAAGACATTGTGTTTCATGTTTTAAGTCATTATATTGCCTTCCTAAGCACCAAATACACTAGACCTATCGATCTGCCTTGTTGTATCTTGTGAATAGTTTATGTAATAAATCATGTTTAAGTGTGTAATAAAGAGTAGGGTTGTTATATTTGATATCAGAGGATATGTTTAGTTATATTTGGGAGTAGGATTAGAAAAAACTATCGCAAGACTAACTGATAATACTAAGTATAATAAAAAATACCTATGATTTAGTGTGTATTTAGTATGGGTATTATCATGAAAATAAATCCCTATCTGGATACGAGTAGGTAGGGGTGGCTTGCACAAATGTACCAAGGAGTGAAAACTCTGACAAGGAGTTTTGCGCTTGACCAGGGGTATTCTAGGACACATCAATGGGAAGTGATGCACTCTTGATTAAGACACTCCTAGGAGATATTATATGGTAAATTCACATGCTTAGTATGAGCCATTGTTAATGTAATGAAAAATTTCCCTAAGGATAAATATTGGGAAGTAGATCATCGATAATATAGATTTATGCCTATAAATTCATAAGTTAAGGAAAAAAAGTTGTTTATTAGTCATCTGTTTTTGTCCTTGTATTACACATTATATTTTACCGAAAATTTCCTTTTATCCTAGATAATGTCCGGTAATTTGATAAATATATCTAACAACTGATGCAAAGGGAAACATGATGAACGTACCAATGAGATTCCCAATCAAATGAGAGCATAAGTATGACCTATCGTGATTATTTAAAACTAGCAATCAAAAATCAGGATTAACCATTGGTAAATTTTTGAATTCCCAAGGATATAAAAGAAATGAATGATGAAATCTCCTGGTAGTCCATCTCATAAACTAGGTAAGGGAAAGATAACCCAATTTCCTACATGCAACAAATGTGGAAGGAGGAACGAAGGGAAATTTCACAAAGGGAATAGATGATACATTAAGGGTGGAGAGGAAGGTACCAAATTATCCAATTTGTATGAAATAATGGATAATTTCATGTGTGGAATCAAAGCTCCATACATGGGATCTTACATGGTTTTATGTCATAAATGAATAGAAGTCAGGCATTATCAAATGAGATTCTCTATTATTTGTGTTGTGAACCATGATGAGCATCAACAATATCCATGATTAATGGAGCATGAGAATCATAAATAAGAGAACATCATCAATCCTCTCACAAAGGATTACTCAACTATCACATTTATAAAAGTTAAAGGATGCTCAAAAGGATGATATGGGAATTCAAAAGAATGTGGAAACTATCGAGTAAAGGGAAATACTTGGAGTTCAATGTCAATGAAAAAATAATTGTAAGATTTGGGTCAAGAATATGTGTTCCATCGTGTCTGGATATGAAGAATGAAATTTTGGGTGATTCACATAGATTTAATATATCCATTCACCAAGGAAACACAATGATGCATCCAGATCTCTAATAGAATTATTGGTGGGATAACATGAATAATGAGATCATTTAGTATACATAAAAGTTCCTAGTATGTCAGCTAGTGAAGGTTGAGAGGCAGATGTCTAAGGGGATGATGCAACCATTACCCATACTTGAATGTAAATAGGTGAACATAACCATATAAATTTTCACCACACTTCCAAATACATCCGAATGAATCAATTAAATCTGGGTTGTAGTAGATCGTCTTACCAAGACTACACACATCATTTATATCTGGGAGGATTTTTTACGAGATCAATTGGCATTGGTATACATCAGAGATGTGCTAAGGATTCTTGGAGAAACACTATCTATTTTATCAAACAGAGATCCATGAATTACCTCTATATTTTTAACGATTCTTCAATATACTCGGGGAAATGAGATGAACTTTAGTACGACTTATCATCCACAAAATGATAGAAAATCTGAGCAGACTATCCAGACACTAGAGTACATTTTGAGAGAAAGATAATTGGACATTAAGGAAGGATAGGATCAACATCTCCATGTTTTTGAGTTATCATACAATATTACTTCCCACTCAAGCATACAAATGGCTCCTTATTAACCCCTGTCTGTGAATAGGTGTTATAAGGCCCCAGCCTAAAACCTTACTTAATATTGAGTTATTACAAGATTACACATTGAGGATCTTTTTAGGATTAGAGTTTTAGAGAATTAGATCATGAAACTTTCATTACATTCCACATTTAAACAAAGTGGTTACATAAAAGAAAATATTCATTCTTCCCATCAATGGAAACATATTTAAAATAAAACACTGATTCTTTCTTGACACATCTTTGACACTATCATCACAACATGTACCTTTCCCTTGACCTGTGAAAAACATTTCAATAACTTGGGATGAGCATAAAAAGCTCAGTAAGGGTTATAAAAATATGGAAAGGAAACATGAGTTCATATATACATAAGAATAAAATCATACTTTACCCATAAAACATAGGCACTTTAACATACCTCATCAAACTATGAATAAATCATAGAAATCATAAGACATAAAGGTAACTTGAGGCATTCATAACATTATTACGTAGGGAGTAACCCTATTGGTTATGTTTGGAATACCCATCACAGTATATTCCCTAAATCTCTTCAGATAAACCTTAACGTTTCACTCCTTCGCGTTACCCAATGCATTGGAGAGCTATATCGGGCTCACCCGCATTTAGTTTATCATGGAACAACCTGTTTTCATAACAATGCCCAAGAACCATAACATAAACGTATCACATAAAACATGCATAAAGGAAACATAACATTTCCACATTTCAATCTCAATATAACATTTTAGTATATTGAAATAATGAATCCGTTCAAAAAGAAATCATTTCCAAAACCATTTAAAACATTTAATAAGGAGAATTTTGAATCAAAGTGTCTCATACCACCTTGAAGCGTTTATCATTTTAAACCATTAATATACATATAAATAAATCCTTAAAACCATTTTGAAAACATGGATATTAATAAGAACAAATCATTAAAACATTTAAAGCGATATTTTGGTCAAAGGGTTTTTACCAAAATTAGAGACACTTGAATACAATAATTGAGGAATAACATTTAATCAGAACATTATAATATCATGAGAATACATGGATTCATGATATAATATTCCAAAGGACAGTATATACCCCATATAAGAGTGAATTGATGCATAACAACAATGAAGTCTCAATAGGGATGTAAAATGTGATGAAATCCCTTATAAAGAAGGTATCCTTAAATTAAGGATAAATAAATCTCAAAATTATGTGTGACAAATATAAATACACCCAATTTAATTGGATATTAAGTGTAAAACAATAAAATTTCATTCACACATATTCAAATGATGACATATTCAATAACTACATGTTGAACCCAAAGAAATCTCAATTGGGTTAAAACGTTCCCTTGGTAAAATTCGACAGCCTAACGGCGTCACTTCAAAAATTGAAAAAAATGAGTGGATTAGAGATAAAAAGGGAATCTCATCACTTGGACATAAAATATAGATCAATCAGGATATAGAAGAACCTATCCCAACATAATAGTATGTGAATTAAAAGACATAACAAACGAAGACTTTTAAAATGAGGAGGGTGAAAGGTTCATTTATCAACTTGGGTAACTTTCGAAAAGTACACCCCATTGAAGAAGTGTGTTAAAATGAATATGTAAATACCCATAAATGGAATTATATTACAAAATTAGTTTAATAATGGGAAATACATAAACCACTCAAATGAAATTGTGGCAAATGTAGCATAAATCTCACCGGAATAAAAGTGAGATGAAAAATCCCTTATGAAAACTCGGCAGCCTAACGGCGCCACTTAAAACTTCCAAAACTGGATTGATGAGATCAAATCGGATATCTCATCTCATTAAAATAAAATTTACATCAAGAGTAATATAATATAACATCCCCCATCATGAAAAAAAATTGGAGCTTAAAAGAAGTGTCATAAAGGACAGTACTTAAAAAGAAAGAGAGAGGTTAGATCTCTTACGAAAACTCGGCAGCCTAACGGCGCCATTGAAAACATCCAAAATTGATTGATGAGAGGAAATAGGGTCTCTCATCATATGAACATAATAATTACAGTGGGAGTAATATAAAAGAACATCCCAATAATAAGAAAGATGAGCTTAAAGGGAATGACATAAAAGAGTGTACTTAAAAAGAAAGAGAGGTGTAGGATCCCTTACCTCGGGTCCGACTTGACTCGATCGTTTTTTAACGTCCTGAATAATAAACTTGGGTTAGTTTAAACATTATTAAGAACCTTTTAATAGTTTATTATTCCTTTTAGATCACTTATTTCAATGTTATAAACATTATTTAATCATTTAACTTAATAATGTTTGTTTTGTCGATATTTGGTTCTTAAGTCGAAAGTGGACTTCTTACAATTACATGTTGTTCGTGTGGTCATATTTTCATTATATCAAGAATTATATTCATGATTTTTATATCATATATATAATATATATCCAGAATAAACATGTATTTATAGTATTACATAATCATTTAGAGGTAAGAAATGAAATGCGCCGTTCATGGAGACGGTAAGCCGTACGTACGCATGAACGCTACTTTCATTTCATTGTCATATTAATTGAATTAAAACTAAATGATAGGTTTGTATATTTTAATTCCAGAATTATATTCATCATTTATATGTATCATTCATCATATATATCCATTATATACATGTACTTATAATAGTACATTACATTTGGGGATAAGAAATGAAATGCACCGTTTATGGAGACGGTAAGTCGTACGTACGCATGAACGCTACTTTCATTTCTATCTCATACTTTAATGGAAAGAAATAATAATGATATAAAGGTATATAATAATTTTATTATAACATCATATATAATAACATTAAATCCATCCTTTATACGTCCCACATATGGCATTAACGAATCATATCACTTTGAGGGGGCGGTAGTCCGCACTTCCTAAAATGAAGATATCGCGTATACCCATAATGGAAGCCATAAAGGTAAGCCACAAATGAAAAATACAGAAGCTTAAGTAAAACATAAACATATTATATATCATATATAAATATAGTGACATCTTAATGGCCACCATTGACGGTGTTAAAAGAATGTTTAACAATCATCGTTTCGGGAGGCATAAATTCGCCATCCACGGAAACAGTATGTTCGTCAACCATTAGATGTAGGTGTGTGTAGGTTATGCTCGAATCCTTTTTATAACAACATCATAGTATATTTAGGATACTGGATTTGTTACAAAAGATAAGAATAAAAAGAGTTTAGGGGGTTGGAGAAGCAAAATAAAACAAAAGGACTCAAAAGAAGACATTACCTTAAAATCGGGTAACTCCCATTGGTTTGAGCTCAAAGGCTTCCTTGGGAAGACTTCTGCCCAATGTGAGGCTTCAAGGATTAATATAGGTATGTTTAGAGGAAAAATGGTCAGGGTTTGGCCGATCTAAAGGATTTGGGAGTGTGGGTAAGGAGGTAGAGGTGGGGGCCTTTTATAAGAGGAGAGGAGGGGCACTCTTGGAAAGTAAAGATAAGTTACTTTATTTTAAAATGCGTTTCGGATTCAAAAGGTCCCAAATTGATATAATTATAGTATAAGGTGATAAGGGTTCTAAATACACTCATCCAATTGGTTTTGGCCATGTGTAGGTCTTAGATTTTACATTATCTTTCCATTTTATTTAAATCCTTTATTAATGAGGTAATCATTGCATCATCATGATGTCATAAATAATTTAATTTATATATAGTATAAAAATTATAAAACAAATACAATGATGTATTAAATCTTTTTAGCTTTCCAATTACTATTTATAATCAAAAATCTGACTTTTATAACCCCATGTAAAAATTTTTTTAGTAAAACATCTCATGTGTGTGTCATTTTTACTTTAACATTAAATAAAAAGTTATTTATGCCATTTCCCAACCAAAGTGGCTCCATGGGGTCCCCAAGTTGACCCATGGATTTTAATGGTCGGCCATGACACATCCAATGAGGTTAAGAAATGTGTCAAGTTCATTTCATATTATTAAAACATTATTTTTACCTTAAACTACACTAATTACCTCTAATCGCGATTAAAAACATAATAAGTTACTATTCGCCAAAAAATTATTTTAATCCCATTGAACCACATTTTACTTCATAATGACAACCATGTATGTTGGATTTTTGAAATTCAAAACACAAAGGTGGAATGTTTTCATTTAAACAGAAAATCAGTTTTTATAAGTACCACTTAGTGGTTTCAGTATTCATCAAAAATTGAAGTTTTTCAGAAAATTACCAAAAATTCACCCTAAGATATATTTGATATTCCGAATTCAAAAATGAAGTATATTTTACAAAATTCAAAAAATACAAGTCACATTAATTAATTTAATAATTAATTCCCGCTGTCATGACAAATAGCGTGTTTTTATGAAACAATAAGTATCAAAAGATTGACACTAGTTTAAGTCCGATTTCAAAGTGAAATTAATTCCAACAACCAATATTGGATTTAATGGTGAAAATATATTATAATTTCACTTTAAAACCAATTAAAAAGATAATCTAATCATATAAAAAAATTATATTAAAAAGTGGTTTTGAATTAAAATACAACATTTTACACTATTCATTAAAAAAATGAACTTTATCGGATAGATACCAAAAATTTACACAAAGTAAATTTTGATTTCCCAATTCTAAAGAAGAGTTTTATTTGGTCCAAAAGGATGTATAAGAGTTAACAAAACAATATTTAATGACGGTTCGTCATCAAAAGGTGATAAGTGAACCTTTAGTGAAAACTAGGGCATATACGCCTAAAATTGAATTCTTTCCATATTTTAAGCCTTTATCTTTTATTGGATAAAAGTAAAAACATTTAAAAACACATATAATCATATTTTAGTTATTTCTAACCATTTCCGCCAATACAACGGCTACATGTTAAATTCCATTTAAAATAATATTATTTTATTATTATAGTGCAACGTAAGATTCCCAAGAAACTCGTTGTTGCGTGTTGGGTACGTCATCGAGCATAGCGTCCCCTTTAAAGTAATATTAATAATTTATTCACAAATATGTATAAATATGAAAATTTCATATTCTTTATTTACCTGGGGTGTTACATCCTTCCCCCCTTTTGTGAATTGCGTCCTCGTAATTTTTAAAATTGAGCTTGGAAACATCCTTGAAAGTCCCACATCGGAACAAGAGTCGGTAAAACAATCACTTTAAAATAAAGAAAGATAAGTACAAAGGTCACCCGAGTTAACCCATACTAGGATTCCAGGTAGAAAAATATGGACATGGAGGAGAAAACATAGGGTCATGTTCTGATGGAGAGTGATAGAAAACATGTTTAGGAGAAAGTTAACCAGAAGAAAATCACAAACTTGTGATGGGTTAAAGGGTATTCGATTCCCCAGTAGGAAAAGTTAATATACAACATTTTTTTTAAGTTACTTTTTATTGAGGAATTTATTCATAAGGAAACATAATCACTTATCATGTTGACTTTCAACTTTTACTAGATTCCTTAATCATACTCATATTTTTTTCAAAAAGACGAGTATTTATGGAGACTTGTTCGCATTAAGAGTACAATAATCAACTTCTAGAGGATCACCAAATCCACAATAGAGAACTATATACTTCCCATGTTTTTAGACACTAACCAAAACCAAAACCAAAAAGGTTAGTACATGATCAGATAATCCAGAAAAGGATAACCGTTTATAAAAGGAAAATCTATTCTTAATCTCCAAAATTTGTCCAACAAAACCCAAAGTTCAACGAGGACCATTCGATAAACAATTTGTCCATAAAATTATTCAAATTAAACCAAACTAAGATTGAAACCCAAATATTTGAAGGATTTAGTCACATAGTCTTCCAAGTTAAATCGTAACAATTATCTCCAAACAACATTTGTTTCTCCTAAAGCCTCGTATTGAAAAGTAATTAACCTAATAACGTATCCTCCATGATAGGTTAATCATTTTCATAAATAACCCAAAATCAACTTAATCTTAATTCATAAAATCATATAACTAAAAAGAATTAGTAAAACAAACCAGGGACTTCACGTAGTCCAGTGGTAGGTGATAAATACCAGTCGCACTTTGGTTGTGGGTTCGATTCCAAGAGCTTTGTCTGACGCGACGGGTTGTCACACTGTCTGCGTGTTGTCATTTTTCCAAAACTATATAATTATCAAATCATTCCCCAAAATGGGATAAAATCATCAAAAATAACCATAACATAATTTAACCTCAATTTTATCTCATGCCTTTCACTTCCATCATAACATATAGTAACCCATAATTACCTCAAAATTAAGTATCATATAAACTCTAATGGTTACCTTTATAATTATTACCTGATCTTCCACATCGATTGGTCATCTCGTACGTGATGCATTAAATATCATACCAAGGTTCAAGTGGTTGATCATGACTCCTTGATAGTTGGTTTAGAACAACCACGAGTATCCTCATTGAATCCCCCATTTTATCTAGTATCTTAATCATAGAACCACCATAGTTTCCTTCAAACCTGTTGTCTCTTTGGTGCCTGTTAGATCCATCCATTCACTAAAAACAGAAATGTCAGTGTGAGTATATCAACAAAACCATCATGTACTAATGAGGAAGTTAAGCACTAAGATATACTTACTCATTCACTTTATATAAAACTATGACTCTTTCTGAAATCCTAACCATTATGGTAATGTCACTTATGCTTAAAGAATACCCTAACCTCTAATGTTATCTAAACTGACCTTTGATACCAACTATAAGGCCCCAGCCTTAAACCCTACTTAATATTGAGTTATTACAAGATTACAAATTGAGGATCTTTTCAGGTTTAGAGTTTTAGAGAATTAGATCATGAAACTTGCATTACATTCCACATTTAAACAAAGTGGTTACATAAAATACAATATTCATTCTTACCATCAATGGAAACATATTTAAAATAAAACACGGATTCTTTCTTGACACATCCTTGACACTATCATCACATCATGTACCTTTCCCTTGACATGTGAAAAACATTTCAAAAACATGGGATGAGCATAAAAAGCTCAGTAAGGGTTATAAAAATATGGAAAGTAAACATGAGTTCATATATATATAAGAATGAAATCATACATTACCCATAAAACATAGGCACTTTAACATACCTCATCAAACCATGAATAAATCCTAGAAATCATAAGACATAAAGGTAACTTGATGCATTCATAACATTCTTACGTAGGGAGTAACCCTCTTGGTTATGTTTGGAATACCCATCACAGTATATTCCCTAAATCTCTTTAGAGAAACCTTAACGTTTCACTCCTTCGCGTTACCCAATGCATTGGAGAGCTATATCGGGCTCACCTGCCTTTAGTTTATCACGGAACCAGCCGTTTTCATAAAAATGCCCACGGACCATAACATAAACGTATCACATAAAACATGCATAAAGGAAACATAACATTTCCACATTTCAATCTCAATATAACATTTTAGTATATTGAAATAATGAATCCGTTCAAAAAGAAACCATTTCCAAAACGACTTAAAAAAATTAATAAGGAGAATTTTGAATCAAAGTGTCCCATACCACCTTGAAGATTTTAAAATTTTAAACCATTAATATCCATATAAATAAATCCTTAGAACCATTTTGAAAACATGGATATTAATAATAACAAGTCCTTAAAACATTTAAAGCGATATGTTGGTCAAAGGGTTTTTACCAAAATTAGAGACACTTGAATACAATAATTGAGGAATAACATTTAATCAGAACATTATAATATCATGAGAATAAATGGATTCAAGATATAATGTTCCAAAGGAAAGTATATACACCATATAAGATTGAATTGGTGCATAACAACAATGAAGTCTCAATAGGGATGTAAAATGTGATGAAATCCCTTATAAAGAAGGTATCATTAAATTAAGGATAAATCAATCTCAAAATTATGTGTGACAAATATAAATACACCCAATATAACTGGATATTAAGTGTAAAACAATAAAAGGTCATTCACACATATTCAAAGGATGACATATTCAATAACAACATGTGGAACCCAAATAAATCGAAATTGGGTTAAAACGATCCCTTGGTAAAATTCGACAGCATAACGTTGTCACTTCAAAAATTCAGAAAATGACTTCATGAGATATAAAAAGGGAATCTCATCACATGGACATAAAATTTACATCAATCAGGATATAGAAGAACATATCCCAACATAATAGTATGTTAATTAAAATACATAACAAAGGAAGTCTTTTAAAATGAGGAGGGTGAAAGGTTCCCTTACCGACATGGGTAACTTTCGAAAAGTACACCCCATTGAAGAAGTGTCATAAAATGAATATGTAAATACCCACAAATGGAATTATATTACAATAGGAGTGTAATAATGGGAAGTACATAAACCACTCAAATGAAATTGTGGAAAATGTAGCATAAATCTCACAGGAATAAAAGTGAGATGAAAAATCCCTTACGAAAATTCAGCAGCCTAACGACGCCACTTAAAACTTCCAAAAATGGATTGATGAGATCAAATAGGATATATCATCTCATTAAAATAAAATTTACATCAAGAGGAATATAAAATAACATCCCACATCATGAATAAAAAGTGGAGCTTTAAAGAAGTGACATAAAGGAGAGTACTTAAAAAGAAAGAGAGAGGTTAGATCTCTTACGAAAACTCGGCAGCCTAACGGTGCCACTCAAAACATCCAAAATGGATTGATGAGAGGAAATAGGGTCTCTCATCATATGAACATAATAAGTACAGTGGGAGTAATATAAATGAACATCCCAATCATAAGAAAGATGAGCTTAATAGGAATGACATAAAAGAGTGTACTTAAAAAGAAAGAGAGGTGTAGGATCCCTTACCTCGGGTCCGACTTGACTCGATCGTTTTTTAACGTCATGAATAATAAACTTGAGTTAATTTCCACTTTATTAAGAACCTTTTAATAGTTCATTATTCCTTTTATATCACTTATTTCAATGTTATAAACATTATTTAATCATTTAAGTTAATAATGTTTGTTTTGTCGATATTTGGTTCTTAAGTCGAAAGTGGACTTCTTACAATTACATGTTGTTCGTGTGGTCAAATGTTCATTATATCCAGAATTATATTCATGATTTGGATATCATATATATCATATATATCCAGAATATAAATTTAATTATAATATTACATAATCATTTAGAGTTAAGAAATGAAATGCACCATTCATGGAGACGGTAAGCCGTACGTACTCATGAACGCTACTTTCATTTCATTGTCATATTAATGGAATTAAAACTAAATGAGAGGTATGTATATTTTAATTCCAGAATTATATTCATCATTTATATGTATAATTAATCATATATATCCATTATATACATGTACTTATAATAGTACATTACATTTGGGGATAAGAAATGAAATGCACCGCTCATGGAGACGGTAAGCCGTACGTACGCATGAACGCTACTTTCATTTCTATCTCATACATTAATGGAAAGAAATAATAATTTTATGGAGGTATATAATAATTCCAGTATAACATCTTATATAATAACATTAAATCCGTCCTTTATACGTCCCACGTATGGCATTAACGAATCACATCACTTTGAAGGGGCGGTAGTCCACACTTCCTAAAATGAAGATATCACGTATACCCATAATGGAAGCCATAAAGGTAAGCCACAAATGAAAAATACAGAACATTAAGTAAAACATAAACATATTATATATCATATATAAATATAGTGACATCTTAATGGCACCTTTGAAGGTGTTAAAATAATGTTGAACAATCATCGTTTCAGAAGGCATAAATTCACCATCCACAGAAACAGTATGTTCGTTAACCATTAGATGTAGGTGTGTGTAAGTGTAGCTAGAATCCTTATTATAACAACATCCTAGTATATTGAGGATACTTTATTTGTTACACATTAAAAGAATAAAAAGAGTTTAGGGGGTTGGAGAAGCAAAATAAAACAAAAGGACTCAAAAGAAGACATTACATTAAAATTGTGTAACTCCCTTTGGTTTGAGCTCAAAGGCTTCCTTGGGAAGACTTCTGCCCAAAGTGAGGCTTCAAGGAGTAATAGAGGGAAGTGTATAGAAAAAATGGGCAGGGGTTGGCCAATAGAAAGGCTTTGGGAGTGTGGGTAAGGAGGTAGAGGTGGGGGCCTTTTATAAGAGGAGAGGAGGGGCACTCTTGGAAAGTAAAGATAAGTTAATTTATTTTAAAATGCGTTTCGGATTCAAAAGGTCCCAAATTGATATAATTAGAGGATAAGGTGATAAGGGTTCGAAATACACTCATCCAATTGGTTTTGGAAATGTGTAGGTCTTAGAGTATACATTATCTTTCCATTTTATTTAAATCCTTTATTAATGAGGTAATCGTTGCATCATCATGATGTCATAAATAATTTAATTTATTTATAGTATTAAAATTATAAAAAAATACTATGAGGTAGTAAATAGTTTTATCTTTCCAATGACTATTTATATTCAGAAATATGACTTGTATAACCCCATGTAATTTTTTTTTAGTAAAACATCTCATGTGTGTGTCATTTTTACTTTAACATTAAAAAAAAGATATTTATGTCATTTCCCAACCAAAGTGGATCCATGGGGTCCCCAAGGTGACCCACGGCTTGTCATGGTCGGCCATGAAACATCCAATGAGGTTACGACATGTGTAAAGTTCATTTCATATTATTAAAACATTATCTTTACCTTAAACTACACTAATTACCTCTAATCGCGATTAAAAACTTAATAAGTTACTATTCATCAAAAAATTATTTTAATCCCATTGAACCAAATTTTACTTCTTAATGACAACCATGTATGTCGGATTTTTGAAATTCAAAACACAGGTGGAAAATTTTTATTTAAACGGAAAATCAGTTTTTATAAGTACCACTTAGTGGTTCCACTATTCATCAAAAATTTGAAGTTTTTCAGAAAATTACCAAAAATTCACCCTAAGCTATATTTGATATTCCGAATTAAAAAATGAATTCCATTTTACCAAATTCAAAACATACAAGTAATATTAATTAATTTAATAATTAATTTCCACTGTCATGACAAATAGCGTGTTTTTATGAAACAATAAGTATCAAAAGATTGACAATAGTTTAAGTCCGATTTCAAAGTGAAATTAATTCCAACGACCAATATTGGATTTAATGGTGAAAATATATTCTAATTTCACTTTAAAACCAATTCAAAAGATAATCTAATCATATAAATAAATTATATTAAAAAGAGGTTTTGAATTAAAATACAACATTTTACACTATTCATTAAAAAAATGAACTTTATCGGATAGATACCATAAATTTACACAATGTAGATTTTGATGTCCCGATTTTAAAGAAGAGTTTTATTTGGTCCAAAAGGATGTATAAGAGTTAACAAAACTATATTTAATGACGGTTCGCCGTCAAAAGGCGATATGTGAACCTTTAGCGAAAACTAGGGCATATACTCCTAAAATTGAATTCTTTCCGTATTTTAAGCCTTTATCTTTTATTGGATAAAAGTAAAAACATTTAAAAACACATATAATAATATTTTAGTTATTTCTATCCATTCCCACCAATACAACGGCTACATGTTAACTGCCATTTAAAATAATATTATTTTATTGTTAGAGTGCAATTTAAGATTCCCAAGAAACTCGTTGTTGCGTGTTGGGTACGCCATCGAGCATAGCGTCCCCTTTAAAGTCATATTAATATTTTATTCACAAATATGTATAAATATGAAAATTTAAAATTCTTTATTTACCTGGGGTGTTACATCCTTCCCCCCTTTTGGGAATTGCGTCCTCGCAATTTTTAAAATTGAGCTTGGAAACATCCTTGAAAGTCCCATATCGGAACAAGAGTCAGTAAAACTATCACTTTAAAATAAAGAAAGATAAGTACAAAGGTCACCCGAGTTAACCCATACTAGGATTCCATGTAGAAAAATATGGACATGGAGGAGAAAACATAGGGTCATGTTCTGATGTAGAGTGATAGAAAACATGTTTAGGAGAAAGTTAACCACAAGAAAATCACAAACTTGTGATGGGTTAAAGGTTATTCGATTCCCCAGTAGGAAAAGTTAATAGACAACATTTTTTAAGTTACTTTTTATTGAGGAATTTATTCATAAGGAAACATTATCACTTATCATGCTGACTTTCAACTTTTACTAGATTCCTTAATCAAACTCATATTTGTTTTCCAAAAGACGAGTATTTAGGGAGACTTGTTCGCATTAAGAGTACTATAATAAACTTCTAGAGAATCACCAAATCCACAATAGAGAACTATATACTTCCCATGACTTTAGACTCTAACCAAAACCAAAACCAAAAAGGTTAGTTCTTGATCAGATAATCCAGAAAAGGATAACCCTTTATAAAAAGAAAATATATTCTTAATCTCCAAAATTTGTCCAACAAAACCCAATGTTCAATGAAGACCATTCGATAAACAATTTGTCCATAAAATTATTCAAAGTAAACCAAACTAAGATTGAAAACCAAATATTTGAAGGATTTAGTCACATAGTCTTCCAAGTTAAATCGTAACATTTATCTCCAAACAACATCAGTTGATCCCAAAGTCTCTTATTGAAAAGTAATTAACCTAATCACATATCCTCGATGATAGGTTAATCATTTTCATAAATAACCCAAAATCAACTTACTCTTAATTCATAAAATCATATAACTAAAAAGAATCAGTGAAACTAACCAGGGACATCACGTAGTCCAGTGGTAGGTGATAAATACCAGTCGCACTTTGGTTGTGGGTTCAATTCCCAAAGCATTGTCTGACACGACGGGTTGTCACACGGTCTGCGTGTTGTCCTTTTTCCAAAACTATATAATTATCAAATAATTCCCCAAAAAGGGATAAAATCCTAAAAAATATCCATAACATAATTTAACCTCAATTTTATCTCATGCCATTCACTTCCATCATATCATATAGTAACCCATAATTACCTCAAAAGTAAGGATCATATAAACTCTAATGGTTACCTTTATAATTATTACCTGATCATCCACATCGATTGGTCATCTTGTACATGATGCATTAAAGATCATACCAAGGTTCAAGTGGTTGATCATGACTCCTTCATAGTTGGTTTAGAACAACCATGAGTTTCCTCATTGAATCCCCCATTTTATCTAGTATCTTAATCATAGAACCACCACAGTTTCTTTCAAACCCGTTGTCTCTTTGGTGCCTTCTAAATCCATCCATTCACTAAAAATAGAAATGTCAGTGTGAGTATATCAACAAAACCATCATGTACTAATGAGGAAGTTAAACACTAAGATATACTTACTCATTCACTTTATTTAAAACTAGGACTCTTTCTGAAATCCTAACCATTATGATAATGACACTTATGCTTAAAGAATACCCTAACCTCTAATGTTATCTAAACTGACCTTTGATACCAACTATAAGGCCCCAGCCTTAAACCGTACTTAATATTGATTTATTACAAGATTACACATTGAGGATCTTTTCAGGTTTAGAGTTTTAGAGAATTAGATCATGAAACTTGCATTACATTCCACATTTAAACAAAGTGGTTTCATAAAAGACAATATTCATTCTTCCCATAAACGGAAACATATTTAAAATAAAACACAGATTCTTTCTTGACACATCCTTAACACTATCATCACATCATGTACCTTTCCCTTGACCTGTGAAAAACATTTCAAAAACTTGGGATGAGCATAAAAATCTCAGTAAGGGTTATAAAAATATGGAAAGGAAACATGAGTTCATATATACATAAGAATGAAATCATACTTTACACATAAAACATAGGCACATTAACATACCTCATCAAACCATGAATAAATCTTAGAAATCATAAGACATAAAGGTTACTTGAGGCATTCATAACATTCTTACTTAGGGAGTAACCCTCTTGGTTATGTTTGGAATACCCATCATAGTATATTCCCAAAATCTCTTCGGAGAAACCTTAACATTTCACTCCTTCGCATTACCCAATGCATTGGAGAGCTATATCGGGCTGACCTGCCTTTAGTTTATCACGGAACCACCCTTTTTCATAACAATGCCCAAGAACCATAACATAAACGTATCACATAAAACATGCATAAAGGAAACATAACATTTCCACATTTCAATCTCAATATAACATTTTAGTATATTGAAATAATGAATCCGTTCAAAAAGAAACCATTTCCAAAACCACTTAAAATATTTAATAAGGAGAATTTTGAATCAAAGTGTCCCATACCACCTTGAGGCTTTTAACATTTTAAACCATTAATATCCATATAAATAAATCCTTAAAACCATTTTGAAAACATGTATATTAATAAGAACAAGTCCTTAAAACATTTAAAGCGATATTTTTGTCAAAGGGTTTTTACCAAAATTAGAGACACTTGAATACAATAATTGAGGAATAACATTTAATCAGAACATTATAATATCATGAGAATAAATGGGTTCATGATATAATGTTCCAAAGGACTATATATACACCATATAAGATTGAATTTGTGCATAACAACAATGAAGTCTCAATAGGGATGTAAAATGTGATGAAATCCCTTATAAAGAAGGTATCCTTAAATTAAGGATAAATCAATCTCAAAATTATGTGTGACAAATATAAATACACCCAATATAATTGGATATTAAGTGTAAAACAATAAAAGGTCATTCACACATATTCAAAGGATTACATATTCAATAACAACATGTGGAACCCAAAGAAATCGAAATTGGGTTAAAACGTTCCCTTGGTAAAATTCGACAGCATAACGTCGTCACTTCAAAAATTCAGAAAATGACTTGATGAGAGATAAAAATGGAATCTCATCACATTGAAATAAAATTTACATCAATCAGGATATAGAAGAACATATCCCAACATAATAGTATGTGAATTAAAATACATATCAAATGAAGTCTTTTAAAATGAGGAGGGTGAAAGGTTCCCTTACCGACTTGGGTAACTTTCAAAAAGTACACCCCATTGAAGAAGTGTCATAAAATGAATATGTAAATACCCATAAATGGAATTATATTACAAAAGAAGTGTAATAATGGGAATTACATAAACCACTAAAATGACATTGTGGCAAATGTATCATAAATCTCATAGGAATAAAAGTGAGATGAAAAATATCTTACGAAAACTTGGCAGCCTAACGGCGCCACATAAAACTTCCAAAAATGGATTGATGAGATCAAATAGGATATCTCATCTCATTAAAATAAAATGTACATCACGAGGAATATAAAATAACATCCCCTATCATGAAAAAAAAGTGGAGCTTAAAAGAAGTGACATAAAGGAGAGTACTTAAAATGAAAGAGAGAGGTTAGATCTCTTACGAAAACTCGGCAGCCTAACTGCGCCACTCAAAACATCCAAAATGGATTGATGAGAGGAAATAGGGTCTCTCATCATAAGAACATAATAAGTACATTGGGAGTAATATAAAATAACATCCCTATCATAAGAATAATGAGCATAATAGGAATGACATAAAAGAGTGTACTTAAAAAGAAAGAGAGGTGTAGGAAACCTTACCTCGGGTCCGACTTGACTCGATCATTCTTTAACTTCCTGAATAATAAACTTGAGTTAATTTCCACTTTATTAAGAAACTTTTAATAGTTCATTATTCCTTTTAGATCACTTATTTAAATGTTATAAACAATATTTAATCATTTAAGATAATAATGTTTGTTTTGTCGATATTTGGTTCTTAAGTCGAAAGTGGACTTCTTACAATTACATGTTGTTCGTGTGGTCACATGTTCATTATATCCAGAATTATATTCATGATTTGGATATCATATATATCATATATATCCAGATTATAAATGTAATTATAATATTACATAATCATTTAGAGGTATGAAATGAAATGCACCATTCATGGATACGGTAAGCCGTACGTACGCATGATCGCTACTTTCATTTCTTTGTCATATTAATGGAATTAAAAATAAATGAGAGGTATGTATATTTTAATTACAGAATTATATTCCTCATTTATATGTATCATTCATCATATATATCCATTATATACATGTACTTATAATAGTACATTACATTTGGGGATATGAAATGAAACGCATCGTTCATGGAGACGGTAAGCCGTACGTACGCATGAACACAAATTTCATTTCGTTCTCATACTTTAATGGAAAGAAATAATAATGTTATGGAGGTATATAATAATTCTAGTATAACATCATATATAATAACATTAAATCCATCCTTTATACATCCCACGTATGGCATTAACGAATCACATAACTTTGAGGGGGCGGTAGTCCGCACTTCCTAAAATGAAGATATCGCGTATACCCATAATGGAAGCCATAAAGGTATGCCACAAATGAAAAATACAAAAGCTTAACTAAAACAAAAAAATATTATATATCATATATAAATATAGTGAGATCTTAATGGCCATCTTTGAAGGTGTTAAAATAATGATGAACAATCATCGTTTCGAGAGGCATAAATTCGCCATCCACGGAAACAGTATGTTCGTTAACCATTAGATGTAGGTGTGTGTAACTGTAGCTCGAATACTTATTATAAAAACATCCTAGTATATTGAGGATACAGGAGTTGTTAAAATGAAAAGAATAAAAAGAGTTTAGGGGGTTGGAGAAGCAAAATAAAACAAAAGGACTCAAAAGAAGACATTACCTTAAAATCGGGTAACTCCCTTTGGTTTGAGCTCAAGGGCTTCCATAGGAAGACTTCTGCCCAATGTGAGGCTTAAAGGAGTAAGAGAGGGAAGTGGAGAGACAAAATGGGCAGGGGTTGGACGATGCAAAGGATTTGTGAGTGTGGGTAAGGAGGTAGAGGTGGGGGCCTTTTATAAGAGGAGAGGAGGGGCACTCTTTTAAAGTAAAGATAAGTTACTTTATTTTAAAATGCGTTTCAGATTATGAAGGTCCCAAATTGATATAATTCGAGGATAAGGTGATAAGGGTTCTAAATCCACTCATCCATTCGGTTTTGGCCATGTGTAGGTCTTAGATTTTACATTACCTTTCCATTTTATTTAAATTCTTTATTAATGAGGTAATCGTTGTATCATCATGATGTCATAAATAATTTAATTTATTTATAGTATAAATATTATAATACAAATACTATGATGTATTAAATCATTTTAGCTTTCCAATTACTATTTATAATCAAAAATCTGACTTGTATAACCCCATGTAAAAATTGTTTTAGTAAATCATCTCATGTGTGTGTCATTTTTACTTTAACATTAAATAAAAAGTTATTTATGTCATTTCCCAACCAAAGTGTCTCCATGGGGTCCCCAAGTTGACCCATGGCTTCTCTTGGTCGTCCATGACACATCCAATGAGGTTACGACATGTGTCAAGTTCATTTATTATTATTAAAACATTATTTTTTACCTTAAACTACATTAACTACCTCTAATAGCGATTAAAAACATAATAAGTTACTATTCACCAAAAAATTATTTTAATCCCATTGAACCACATTTTACTTCTTAATGACAACCATGTAGTTCGGATTTTTGAAATTCAAAACACAAAGGTGGAAAAATTTCATTTAAATGGAAAATATGTTTTTATAAGTACCACTTAGTGGTTTCACTATTCATCAAAAATTGATGTTTTTCAGAAAATTATCAAAAATTCACCCTAAGCTATATTTGATATTCCGAATTCAAAAATTAAGTCTATTTTAAAAAATTCAAAACATACAGGTCACATTAATTAATTTAATAATTAATTCCCGCTGTCATGACAAATAGCGTGTTTTTATGAAACAATAAGTATCAAAAGATTGACACTAGTTTAAGTTCGATTTCAAAGTGAAATTAATTCCAACGACCACTATTGGATTTAATGGTGAAAATATATTCTAATTTCACTTTAAAACCAATTCAAAAGATAATATAATCATATAAATAAATTATATTAAAAAGATGTTTTGAATTAAAATACAACATTTTACACTATTCATTAAAAAAATTAACTTTATCGGAAAGATACCAAAAATTTAAACAAAGTATATTTTGATGTCCTGATTATAAAGAAGAGTTTTATTTGGTCCAAAAGGATGTATAAGATTTAACAAAACTATATTTATTGACGGTTCGCCATCAAAAGGCGATAAGTGAACCTTTAGTGAAAACTAGGGCATATACGCCTAAAATTGAATTCTTTCCGTATTTTAAGCCTTTATCTTTTATTGGATAAAAGTAAAAACATTTAAAAACACATATAATCATATTTTAGTTATTTTTATCCATTCTTGCCAATACAACAGCTACATGTTAACTGCCATTTAAAATAATATTATTTTATTATTAGAGTGCAACGTAAGATTCCCAAGAAACTCGTTGTTGCGTGTTGGGTACGCCATCGAGCATAGCGTCCCCTTTAAAGTCATATTAATATTTTATTTACAAATATGTATAAATATGATAATTTCATATTCTTTATTTACCTGGGGTGTTACAGGTGTAGAGCACCGACATGTTGGGATGAAGTTGGGGACAAAAAATACCTAGATGCACAGATGGTTGGAAAAATGTAGGAGAAGGTTAAGACCATTCTGTAGCATGTTAATGTTGCTCAGATTCAACAAAAGTGCTATGATGGTAATCATCGACGAGACCTAGAGTTCTATGTCAGAGACATGATATTTCTCCGCATATCACCGTTGAAGATATTTATGAGATTTGGGAAGAAGGGATATATTAGTATAAGGTACATCATCCCTTTAGAGATCCTTGTTCACATTTGAGTGGTTTCATATCAACTATAACTCGCGATGAACCTATCTCAAGTACGTGATATATTCCATGTATCACACTTGAAGAAGTACATTCTTGAACAATCATGTGTACTCAATCTAGAGGTGGTACAACTTGAGAAAGTAATCTCTTATGAAGAGAAGCTGGATAAGATATTAGATCATAGGGGACACATTTTATAAAATTAGAAAATGTCGATTGTCAAGGTGTTGTGGCGAAACCCAAAGTATGAAGAGGAAATGTGGGAATTAGAGGAAGTGGTGACACATAGTTATTCACATATGACTTATGTTGTAGAAATGAAATTTCATGTGGGAAATTTCATAATGGTGGAAGATTATAAGGACCCTAACATTTATTATTAGAAATTCCACTTAACCGAATTAAATGTATTTTTATGTAAAATTTTTATTTGACATATTAACTTTTTTGGAGTTATGTTTTTGAAACTGTTTGGAATTTCTATTGTTGATAATATAGTTGTTGAATAGTGATCACATTATTAGTATAAATATAGGGATTAAACAAATCCAATTTTCTCAGAGAAGTAAGTGATAGCCTCATCCATTAGACTATCATCATACGAAGCCCAAGGGTCAGATCCTTGAAAGGAGGTGGAATCATTTGGATTTACTCATGATAAAGCCCAAGCCGAGCTTCAATACATTAAGCTCGAATGGATCTGCCTACGAGGGAAGTGAATATTGATAGTGATTACCATCTGGGAAATGTTATCTGAGCCAACCCAAGACTTTGTAACCATCACACACCTTACCCTTCGGTACAATGTAGGTTTAATAAGGGGATATGTAATGAGACCCTAGTACTGTGATTATGAAAATTATTCTTCTATATAGAATATACTTTCATTTTATTATTTTCACTTTACAGATAGGTTTTTTAGTTAATTAAGAAATATATTCTGATGTATTAATTGAATTTTAAATAAAATAATATTTTAATTTTATATTATTTCTAAATTACATTTTATATAATATAAATTATTGTATAATTATTATGAATATGACTGTGATTTTTATTAATAATTGAAATCGATTTTTGTCAAAGCGCGTGAATTTTTTATAATTGACTATTTTTATTTTAAATGTAAAAATTCACATTTTTATAAAATTATTTATATAAAATGAATATTATATTTCGAATCAGGACATCCTAATTATCTAACTATAAATTTTTCATAATGTTATAAGACATTTGAATTTTTGTGCAAAAATTAAATATTTTATAAATATATAAAATGATTAATTTTATCCTAATGAAACAATAGTTTTGTAATAAAATACCATAAACATTATGTTAGGCCTATATATGTTTTAAAAATAAAATAATGTGATTTCAGGTTTGTTTTATTTATTTTAAAAAGCACTAGTGCACCCTCCAAGACTTTTAAAACATTTTATATCATTAAATTGATTTTTTTTTAGAGTGGCTCTCACCTACACATAAGAAAGACTAAAATTTAATAATATCAGCCATTGTAAATATAAAATAATATTTTCTAGACCCCTTTGGAATAATCCTTGTGCAAAAACAATGGACTGGTTTGAGGTTTTCATTAGTTTAATGATGGGTGTCCCAAACCTAAATAAGAAATAATTTCCTTATGTTTACCAATAGTATCCCACCCAAACTCCCACTTCCTCTTCACCCAAATCCTTTTGAGAACCACCATTCTCTGCCCTAGGCTCTCTCGACTCATCCCAAGGTGCACTAATATCTCAATAATCCACCCTCTACCCTCTTCAAATCATTTTGGATCACACTTCCATGTAATGGATTACTTCCATTCTAATTTTACCCATGTTTCTTAATATTTTTTTTCAATTTTCTTATTCAATTATGAATTTTGGGGGATGATTTTGCACCTACCCCATAATTCCATATTTATGTATGAATGATAAGATACCCTTTTCCACTCTCATTAGTGGCTCCCATGTAGACATGTTACGATGCACAAATTCCTTATAGAATTTCTCATTCCTTATTTACATTCAAACTATTATTTTGTATTATGAATAAAAATTCCATTACATATGTTGGGAGATGTATCTATATGACCACATTAAATTACATTTCATGTACATATGATGACACACCCATTTATATCTAATAAAAAAATTATGATGTTTTAAGTCACGTCGTTATGCTGCTGAAATTGCATCACCATTTTCTTATCCAAAATCATTGTGTTGTGAATACCATGCCAATTTCCCATTCAAGTGCATTCACAGTCATTAATTTGTACTTATATATTATAGAGGTTCATGTAAAAATTCCACATTCCTTTATCATGTAATAAATTATGTTCTTTAATGATTCCATGTTGAATGATCCATGTGGCACACTTATGCATGAAATGAAATGTTTCAGAAGGGTGCACCCTGATAGCGATCCAATGCCTTGGGTAAAAATTAGTATCATGATACGTCAAGTCCAACGAGGGTTTCATCATGATTCATCATGTTCAATGAGGTTTTACTAATTCTCCATGTGTAATAGTCATTTTATCATGTTAATACCATGGTAGGTGTTGTTGCCAAATTTCCACGATATGATAATCATGCTTTTTCATGCCTTTATTTTCATTTCTTTATGATCTGTTGATATGCCTATTGCCTAACATTTATTTTAATATTCAGGTTATGCCTTTTTTACTCTCTTATTGGGATTTATAGAACACCCATTTCTTATACATGTACTTAGGTTATCTCATTAAATAACATGTATGAGGGGATGTAGTTTTCATGTAAAAGATGTTTTCAATAATGATGTTGTGTTTCTAATATTAAGTGGTTTTGTAATGTTCCTAAGCCCCAAAGACACTAGAACTCTCAATTTTCCATGTTATATCATGTTAATATACTTTGTAATAAATCATGTTTATTTGTGTAATAAATATCATGGTTGTTAAAATTTTCTCATATAAAATAGTATATTTTAATCAATGTTCGTCCTTCCCATAATAGTAACAATGTATAGTGTGTTCTCCAACACTACACATAGTATGACTGGTGTTTTGGATGGTGAAATCTCTAATATCCCCCCAAAACCCACATTTTTCTCTAATTTCATACAGATGAACCCCCAGGTGGTCCCTAGTAATAATTAAAATGATTAAAATCATTGAAGATTTCATATATGGGTATTAGGATGTAAAACACATAAATATACCAACATCATGGTGAATCATTATATCATTGGCACTAGATCCATGCTTGGGAATGTATAATCTTTGTTATAATATTGATCACCCTTAATAATGATGTCTGGAGGCATCCCTTATACTCCATAGTTCATTCGTCAATCATGGGAGAATCCCTCTCCCTTTCCTCTATTCAATAGAATCTAGAACAATTGTGTATGTCAATTTATTTAAATAATTAAATAAATTCATATTATTTATTTTTCCCACCAATGGACTCCTTCTTCATATCGCCTAGTTTCAACAAACATTATTTCCTTGATAGGATATAACCGACATTCTAAATTTAATGGCCCCAAAAAAATTCAATTACAATACCATTATAAGAAGTTATTCAATTATTTTAAAAAAAATGCAAGATAATATATTTTTAACATTTTTAATAAAACAACACAAAGAAAATCTAGTACTCATATATATTAAACATTATATATGCGAATCTCTAGAAAATGTCTTAATAGTATTAAAAATACATACATGGAATGAATATAGCCATTACACTCTCCTAGCCCTATGCTTTTTCATCCCAAAATGAAAAAATAAAACAAACTATAAAGGATATAGTGTTATAAAATTGGTTTACCACTTCCATGATCTCTCTTTAAGGTTATGTGATATCAAAAAACATAAAACCTTGAGAAAATACATTCTCATGAACAATATTATTTTATCATTCATCAAACACAATTGGAAATATAAAAAAACTCCAAACTCATTATACATCTCATTATGGATGACATCATTTCATGAGACGTGCACACAAGTCCTCACCTAAAACATGTGGAATATATCAATCACCTAGTATCACTGCATCCATGAGTTCATGTTGTAGTCAACCTCACTAACCCTAAAGTGTAACTAGAAAAGGGCCGACGAACCCCTGGGATAGTATTTCGTCCCATCCAAATATCTATAATCATTGATGAATGGAGATCTCATAGATCACATTATCTCCTCATCAAACTCCAAAGGCCACCATAATTGGTCTTAAAAGTTCTCATGACATCTCAGGGATGAAAAAAAGTACCATTGGATGCACTGAACTCTCTACAACCATCTACAACACCAACTCGAGGGCCACAATTTCTCTCTCCCACATGCTCCGACCATTACATCAGTGACCAATAGATTCTCCCATACATGGACCCAAATAGTGAAGCACTTATGGTAGAGTGGTAACTGCTATGAAAAAAACACCACTGAAACTATAGTATCCTCATAGAAATGTCACATAAGAAACATGAAATATCAACAAAATGTTCACAAAAACCACAACGATTCATATTATTGATCCATGGATCATGGGTAGAAAATCCAACCTCAACCCGAAATTGTTCCCAAAGTCTCACACATCATTTCCATTAAATTACATGAAGTACGTATACCTGTAAAAAATTACATTAATGGAATTCCATGAATATATAATACCTCTTATATGAATAGGTGTCCCAAAAATTAAATTCATAAAAGTGTCCGACCTTAAACATTACTTAATATTGAATTAAATAAATAATTCCCGTTGAGGATATTTTCAGGTTTATATTTTTTGGGAATTAGACCATAACTATTACATATCAAAATTTTACACAGTAGACACTTCTATGATGTTTCATTTTTTTCAAAACACGAACCCAAAAAAAAGTCATTTCTAGTTCCATGTTTACGAAAGCATTAATTTTCCTTGATCCCATCCTTGACCCTATTCCACATTATGTCCTGTGAAAAACATTTCAAAAAAAACTTTGGGTGAGTATAAAAAGCTCAGTAAAGGATACAAAAATAAGGAAAACAAGTAAACCATGAATACTTTATCAAATTAATACTTTTCACATTTATGGAGTATTAATTACTCTTAACTAAATAAAATATCATTACATGCCCTTTTGTAACCAAAATATTACCATAAAACCCATATAAATAACACATAACATATAAAGTTAACTTCAGACGTAACATACTTAAATGGAATAACTATACGGTCACACATATCACTTAATGGAATAGCCATACGGGATGACTTCCATGCCCAATGAATTGGAGGTTATAATGTAACCACCCATCCTAGTTTCAACGGCACCACCCGTCATATGGTTTATTACGTAACCACCCGTCAAATGTACATGTACCATTATAAAATCATAAGACATAAAACAAATATAATGGAAAGAAAAAATTTCCACACATTGATCAAAATATATCAATTAAATATATTTACCTAAAAAATAAATTATAAAAACCATTTTTAATACCAAAATACATAAAATAGTATATGGTATTTATTTCATTTTAAAAACATTACGGCTTGTTGAGGAAGCCAAAGACCAAATAATACTCACGGCAGCGGAAACGGTCGTTGTCATCGTTTACGTTAAAAAAAACATTCCTTTTTGTATTTTTGTAAAACGCTTCGTAGAAAAAGATTAATTTTGTATAAAATTAAAATTCAATGGGTTTTATACACCGTATAAAATAAATCCTTGTATTAGAATGAAATATGCCTCAATGAAAGGAGATTGAGACGAAGTCCCTTACCTCATGTCCGACGTGACTCGATTGCTCTTTAATATCCTGAATAATAAACTAATGTTAATTTATAATTGTTTAAGAACCTTTTTCATGCTTACTATTCCTTTTATATCACTTATTTCCATGTTATAAAAATTATGTAAACATTTAAGTTAATAATGATTGTTTTGTCGATAACTGTTACATAAGTCAAAAATGGACTTCTTAAAATTACATGTTGCTTATGTGGTAAAAGGTTCATTATATCAAGAATGATATTCATGATTTGGATATCATATATATCATATATATCCAGCATATACATGTATTTATAATAGTACATAATATTTATAGGTAAGAAATGAAATGCACCGTTCATGGAGACGGTAAGCCGTACGTTCGCATGAACGCAACTCTCATTTCTATTTCATATTTAATGGAGTAAAATAATAATGATAAAAGGGTATATTATAATTCTAGTATAAAATAATATATAATAACATTAACTACATCCTTTATATGTCCCACAAATGGAAATAACGAATCAAATCACTTTGAGGGGGCGGTAGTCTGCACTTCCTAAAATGAAATTATCGTGTTTACCCACAATGGAAACCATAAAGGTATGCAACAAATGAAAAACAATAAGAATAAATAAAACATAAAAATAATATATATCATATATAAATAGAGTGACATCATAATTTCCACCATGAAAGGTGTTAAAAGAATATTTTACAATCATCGTTTCGTGAGGCAGAAAATCACCAACCACAAAAACAATATGTTCTTTAACCATTAGATGAAGTTGTGTGTACGTGTCACTATAATACATCTCATAACAACATCCTAATATATTTATGATACTGGTGTTGTTACAAAATAAATGAATAAAAAGAGTTTAGTGGGTTGGAGAAGAAAAATAAAACATAAGAACACAAGAGAAGACAATACCTTTAAATCGGGTAACTCATTTTGATTTGGGCTCAAAGGATTCCGTGGAAATACTTCAGCCCAAAGTGAGGCTTCTATGAGTAATAGAGGGATGTGGAGAGATAAAATGGGCATGGTTTGGATGATCCAAAGGCTTGAGAGGTTTGGGTAAGGTGGTAGAGGTGGGGGCCTTTTATAAGAGGAGAGGAGGGGGTCTCTTAGAACGTTATAAAAGGTTACTTTATTATAAAATAAGTTTCAGTTTTTAAAGGTCCCAAAATTATATATTTAGAGAATAAGGTGATAAGAGTTCTAAATCCACCCATATAATTGGTTTTTGACAAGTGTAGGTCTTAGATTTTACATTATCTTTTCATTTTATTTAAATCTTTAAATAATGAGATAATTGCTGCATCATCATGGTGTCATAAATAATTTAATTTATTTAATGTATAAAAATTATAAAAAAATATATCATTATGTTGTAAATATGATTTGATTTCTAATGAATATTTACAGTCAAAAACATGACTTTTATAACCCCATTTAAAAATTGTTTTAGTAAAACGACACATGTTTGGGTCTTTTTTATTTAAAAATTAAATAAGAAGTTATTAATGTCATTCTCCTACCAATGTGGATCCATGGGGTCCCCAAGATGACCTAGGGATTTTCTTGGTTGACCATTAAACATCCAATAAGTGTAAGAAAAGTGTCACGGTCATTTCATATTATTAAAACATTATTTTTACATTAAATTACACAAATTACTTCTAATCGTGATTAAAAGCTTAAAAGTTACGGTTCTCCAAATATTATTTTAATCCCATTGACCAAATTTTACTTCTTAATGAAAACCATGTATGTTGGAATTTTGAAATTCAAAACAAAGATGTTGTAAAATTTCATTTAAACAAAAAAAATCAGTTGTTTAAGTACCACTTAGTGGTTTCACTATCCATCAAAAACTGAAGTTTTTCAGAAAAAACCAAAACTTCACCCTAAGCTATATTTGATATTCCGAATTCAAAAAAGATGTCTATTTTAAAAAATTTGAAACATATATGTTACACTTATAAATTTAATAATTAATTTCCGCTGTCAGAACAAATAGCGTGTTTTTTTGAAAAAATATATATCCAAAGATTGACACTGGTTTAAGTCCAATTTCAAAGTGAAATTACTTCCAACGACCAATATTGGATTAAATTTTAAAAATATATTACTATTAAACTTTACAACCAATTCAAAAGATAATATAATCATATAAATAAATTATATAAAAAAGAGGTTTTGAATTAAAATACAATAATTTTCACTATTCATTAAAAAAATGAACTTTATCAGAAAAATACAAAAAATTTACACATAATAAATTTTGATGTCCCGATTCTAAAGAAGAATTTTATTTGGTCCAAAAGAATGTATAAGAGTGACCAAAACTATATTTAATGATGGTTCTCCATCAAAAGGTGATAAGTGGACCTTTATTAAAAAAAAAGAGTATTTATGCCTAAAATTGAATTCTTTTTGTATTTTAAGGCTTTATCCTTTTTTGGATAAATTTAAAAAAAAATTAACAAACATATATAATCATATTTTAGTTATTTATATTTATTCCCGCCAATACAACGGCTACGTGTTAACTACCCTTTAAAATAATATTATTTTATTACATGTGAGCAATGTAAGATTTCAAAGAAACTCTTTGTTGCGTATCATGTACGCTATCGAACATAGTAACCCCCTTAAAGTAAAATTAATATTTAATTCGTAAATATTAATAAATATGAAAATATTTTATTCTTTATTTACATTGGATTTTACATCCTTCCCCCTTTTGGTAATTGCATCCTTGCAATTTTATTCACTTATCAAAATAAGTGGGTGTATTTATCCCTCATAGCATTTTCAGATTCCCATGTTGCCTCATCAACCATACGGTTTTTCCACAAAACCTTTACCATGTTAATTACCTTATCCCGCAACACATGCTCTCTATGGTCAAGAATCTGGACTGGTTGTTCTTCATATGAGAGATTCTCTTCCAACTGAACTTCCTCTGGGCTCAAAAAATGAGATGGATCTGGCATATACTTTCTCAACATCGAAACATGACAATCATTGTGTACCTGAGATAAACTTGGAGATAAATCCACTCAGTAAGCAACTGATCCAACTATCTCCAGAATTTCATATGGTCCAATGATCCTTGAACTCAGCTTTCCTTTCTGACCAAATCGCTTCACACTTTTCCACGGTGAAACATTGAGAAAAACATGATCACCTACCTCGAATGATAGATCCTTACTCCTATTGTCTGCATAACTTTTTTGTCTTATCTGAGCTGTTCTCATGTGTTTCTGAATCAACTAAACTTTTTCTGCCATCTCTTCTACCAATTCTAGTCCCATCAGCTTCCTTTCACCCACTTCATCCCAAAAAGCTGGAGTTCGACACAGCTTCCCATATAATGTCTCAAACGGTGCCATCTGAATACTAGAATGAAAACTATAATTATATGACAATTCAACCAAAGAAAGATGTTGGTCCCAACTTCCATGATAATCTTTCAAACAAGAAAATAGCATATCATCCAATGTCTGAATTGTTCATTCTGACTGCCCATCTGATTGAGGATGAACAGCTGTACTAAAATTTAATTCATTACCCAACGACTTCTGAAGTCCATTAAAAAAGTTAGAAGTAATCCTGGAATCACGATCAGATACAATGGATTGGGGAACACCATGAAACTTGTCTATCTCTTTAAGATACAATCGAGAAAGTTTATCTATAGAGAAAGTATCTCGAATAGGAAGGAAATGAGAAGATTTAGTCAAGCGATCAATAATAACCCATATTTAATTATTACCTTGAGATGTCTTCGGTAATCCGACAACAAAGTCCATGGATATATTTTCCCATTTCCAATCTGTCACTTGTATAGGCTGAAGCATCCCATTTGGTAACTACCTCTCTTCTTTAACCGGCTGACAAGTCAAACACTTCACAGTAAAATCAGCAAATATCAATTTTCATTCCATCCCACCAGTAATACTCCCGCAGATCTCTGTACATCTTAGTACTGCCAGGATGAACTGAAAACGGGGAACTATGAGCCTCACATAACAACTCATTCTTCAACAGTGAATCACCAGGCACACATAATCTCTTCCCAAACCTTATAACACAATCTTTATCAATATTAAATTTAGGCATCTTACCCTTTTGAACCAGCTCTACCTTTTTCTGCAACCCACTATCTTTCTTCTACGCTTGCTTAATTCTGTCTAATAGAGATGATCTCACTGATACCTGAAACAAAACAGAAGAACATCCTGCACCAACAAATTCTATGGAAAAGTTCATCAAATCAATAACCAAAGGATCTAGTTCCTAACATAGCATGGTTAATAAAGCATTACTTTTTGGAATCAAAGCATCATCCACTTTATTTTCTTTTCTCAGATGGTAATGAATTGTACAATCATAATCCTTGATTAATTCTATTCATCTCCTCTAACTTATGTTCAAATATTTCTAAGTGAATATATATTTTGAACTTTTCTGATCAGTATATATTTCACATTTTACTCCATACAAATGATGCCTCCTCATTTTTAGAGCAAAAACAACTGCAACTAATTCCAAGTCATTTGTAGGGTAATTTAACTAATGAGTTTTCAACTATTGTGAAGAACATGCAATTACCTGATCATTCTGCATAAGGACATATCCAAGTACCTTCAATGAAGCATCACTATATATAACAAACTCAACATTCCTGGAAGGAAGTGCCAAAATTGGAGAATTCACCAATCATCTTTCCAACTCTTGAAAACAATCATCACATTCTTTTGTCCAGATAAACATAACACCCTTCGGAGTTAGCTTAGTCATTGGACTAGATAACCGTGAAAAATTTTCAACAATCCATCAGTAGTAACCTACCAAACCAAGAAAACTACGGATCTCGGATACATTTGTGGGTCTTGGACATTCTTCAACAACTTTTGTTTTATCAGGATCAACAGTTATGCCATTTTTTGAAACAATGTGACCAAGGAAAGATATTTGTAGTAACCAAAACTCACATTTTCTGAATTTTCCATACAGTTTCTTTTCATTTAAGTATTTCAAAATAACCCATAAATTACTTTTATTCATCTCTTTACTTTTAGAAAACACCAAAATATCATCAATAAAAACAACCAACATTTTTAACCTGAGTCAACTGAGCTATCACAGCAACAAGCAGTTTATTTCAGATTCTGACCATCTCAGGATACTGATTTGAAAGGTCATTTCCCTCTGTATGCCTTCCCAGAAAAGCTGTTCTATTTCCTCTATAAAAAACCATTATTAACACAGAAATATATTAGGCGAAGCAACATGGTAATCTTCAAATGTTATATCATTTCAATCCTACCATAAATTAATTTATAATTTTACAATTTTATAACTCCTAAAGTTCTCTAAACCGACCTTTGATACCAACTATAATGCCCCAGACATAAACATTACTTAATATTGAATTAAATGAATAATTTACATTGAGGATCTTTTCAGGTTTAGAGTTATAGAGAATTAGAATATAACTATTACATATCAATAGTAGACACAGTAGACACTTCTACAAAGATTCCTTTTTTCAAAACATGAACTCAAAAAAAAATTCATTTCTACTTCCATGTTTAAGAAAGCATGAGTTTCCCTTGATCCCATTTTTAACCGTATTAAACATTATATCCTATGAAAAACATTTCAAAAAAAACATGGGGTGAGCATAAAAACAACAGTAAGGGATACACAAATAAGAAAAACAAGTAAACCATGAATACTTTATCAAAGTAACACTTATCAACTTTATGGAGTAGTAATTCCTCTTCACTGAATAAAATATACTTACATACCCTTTTGTAACCAAAATATTACCATAAAACCCATATAAAGAACACATAACTTATAAAGGTAACTTGGGACAAAAACATACTTAATTGGAATAACCATACGGTCAACTTCCACACATATAACTTAATGGAATAGCCATACGGCCGACTTCAATACACAATGCATTGGAGGTTATAATGTAACCACCCATCATGGTATTCACGGAACCACCCATCATATGTTATATCATGTAACCACCCGTCAAATGTCCATGTACCATTATAAAATCTTAAAACATAAAACAAATATAATGGAATGAAAACATTTCCACAATTTGATCACAATATATCACATAAATATATTTACATTAAAAATCCTTTATAAAAACCTTATTCAATACCAAAATATATAAAATATTATATGATATTTATTTCATTTTAAAAACATTACAGCTTGTTGAGGAAGCCGATGACCAAATAATACTCACGGGGGCGGAAAAAGGACATTGCCACCGCGTACGTTAAAAGAAACATTCCTTTTTGTCATTTGGTAAAACGCTTCGTAGAAAACGATTTATTTTGTATAAAATTAAATTTAAAAGGGTTTTATACACCTTATAAATGAAAGACTTGTATTAGAATGAAATATGCCTCAATGAAAGGAGATTGAGATGAAGTCCCTTACCTCGTGTCCGACGTGAATCGATTTCTCTTTAATCTCATGAATTATAAACTAAAGTTAATTTCTACTTGAATAAGAACTTTTTTAAATCTAACTATTCCATTTATATCACTTATTTACATATTATAACCATTATATAAACATTTAAGTTAATAATGTTCGTTTTGTCGATATCTGGTTCATAAGTCAAAAATGGACTTCTTACAATTACATGTTGTTTATGTGGTAAAAGGTTCATTATATACAGAATGATATTCAGGATTTGGATATCATATATATCATATATATCCAGCATATACAAGTATTTATAATATTACATAACATTTAGAGGTAAGAAATGAAATGCACCGTTCATGGAGACGGTAATCCGTACATACGCATGAACGCTACTTTCATTTCTATTTTTTATTTAATGGAGTGAAATCATAATGATATAAAGGTATATAATAATTCCAGTATAACAGAATATATAATAACATTAAATCCATCCTTTATACATCCCACATATGGCATTGACGAATCAAATCACTTTGAGGGGGCGGTAGTCCGCACTTCCTAAAATGAAATTATCGTGCTTACCCACAATGGAAACCATAATGGAATGCCACAAATGAAAAATAAAGAAGCATAAGGAAAACATATACATAATATATATCATATATATGTAGAGTTACATCTTAATGGCCACCATGAAAGGTGTTAAAATAAGATTTAACAATCATTGTTTCGTGAGGTTGAAAATCGCCAACCACAGAAATTGTATTTTATTTAACCATTAGATGAAGGTGTGTGTAGGTGTAGCTCTAATACATCTCATGAAAACGTCCTAGTATATATAAGATACTAGTGTTGTTACAAAAGAAATGAATAAAAAGAGTTTAGGGGGTTGGAGAAGCAAAAAAACATAAGAACACAAGAGAAGACACTACCTTTAAATAGGGTAACGCCTTTTCATTTGAGCTCAAAGGCTTCCTTGGAAAGACTTCCTCCAAATATGAGGCTTCTAAGATTAAGAGATGGATGTTTAGAGACAAAATGGGCAGGTATTGGCCGAGCCAACGGCTTGAGAGGTGTGGGTATGGTGGTAGAGGTGGGGGCCTTTTATAAGAGGAGAGGAGGGGCACTCTTGGAATGTTATAAAAGGCTACTTTATTATAAAATGATTTTTGGTTATTAAAGGTCCCACAATTATATATTTCGGGGATAAGGTGATAAAAGTTCTAAATCCACCCATCCAGTAGGGTTTTGACAACTACAGGTCTTATATTTTACATTATCTTTTCATTTTATTTAAATCATTAAATAATGAGGTAATCGCTGCATCATCATGGTGTCATAAGTAATTTAATTTATTTAACGACTAAAAATTATAAAAAAAATATCATGATGAAGGAATTATTTTTATCTTTCTATTGAATATTTATTGTAAAAAATATGACATGTATAACCCCATTTAATTTTTTTTAGTAAAACAACACATGTTTGTGACATTTTTATTTTAACATTAAATAAAAAGTTATTAATGTCATTTTCCTACCAAAGTGGCTCCATGGGGTCCCCAAGATGACACATGGATTGTCTTGGTCGTCAATGACACATCCAATAAGGGTAGAACATGTGTCAATGTCATTTTATATTATTAAAACATTTTTTTACCTTAAATTAAACTAATTACCTCTAATTGCGATTAAAAACGTAAAAGTTACTATTCAACAGAAATTATTTTAATCCCATTGAACCATATTTTAATTTTTAATGAAAACAATGTATGTAGAATTTTTGAAATTCAAAACACATAGGTGGTAAAATTTCATTTAACAAAAAAAATCAGTTTTTTAAGTACCACTTAGTGGTTTCTCAATTCATCAAAAATTCATGTTTTTCAGAAAAATACAAAATTCACCCTAAGTTACATTTGATATTCAGAATTAAAAAATGATTTATATTTTTAAAAACTAAAAACATATAAGTTACATTATTTAATTTAATAATTAATTCAAGTTTTCAGAACTAATAGCGTGTTTTTATGAAACCATATATAACAAAATATTGACATTGGTTTAAGTCCAATTTCAATGTGAAATTAATTCCAACGAACACTATTGGATTAAATGGTAAAAATATATTTTAATTTCACATTAAAAAACTATTAATAATATAATATAATAATATAAATAAATTATATTAAAATGTGGTTTTGAATAAAAATACAACATTTTCACTATTCATTAAAAAACGAACTTTATCAGAAAAAATACCAATAATTTACACAAAGTAAATTTTGATGTACTGATTCTAAAGAAGAATATTATTTGGCCCAAAAGAATGTATAAGAGTGACCAAAACTATATTTAATAACAGTTCTCCATCAAAAGGCGATACGTGGACCTTTAGTAAAAATTAGAGTATTTATGCCTCTAATTGAATTCTTTTCATATTTGAAGCCTTTATCCTTTATTGGATAAATGTAAAAACATTTAACAAACATATATAATAATATTTTAGTTATTTATATTAATTACCTCCAATACAATGGCTATGTGTTAACTAACATTTAAAATAACATTATTTTATTAGTAGTGTGCAATGTAAGATTTCAAAGAAACTCTTTATTGCGTATTGGGTACGCTATCGAACATAGAAACCCCTTTAAAGTAAAATTATTATTTATTTCTTAAATATTAATAAATATTAAAAAAATTACACTTTATTTACCTATGATTTTAAAATTCATCTCTGCTCTCATATAGTTAGGAAGTGCAACAACTCGGTGAGTAAATATGAAATTACATATATAGAATTATAACCTCTCAAGGATTATGGAAGCCTCATCATACGAACATTAAATTCATCACCCCATTTCAAATACCATCCCTACACCATGATATCAACCAATTATCTAACATTCCAAGCATCTATTGTACATTTCCCTTTAAATAATACAATAGTTGTCTTGTATGCAACATCGAGTTCAAGCACACCACGACCAATGAAATAAGCCAGTTAAAAATCAGTTACGATTAATATTATTCACTTTTTGAAATTTTATAAATTTTATTTTTCAAATTGGAATTCATTTTTGTATTTGAAATATCAAAATTAGCTTCAGGTGATTTTTTGGTATTTTTATGAAAACTTTTAATTTTTCATAAATAGTGAAAAAACATTTATTGTTTTAAATCAGACAATTAATAGAAATAATTATTTTTAAATTTTATTTTATTTTAATGTAATAATATATTCAAAATACTCATATTAATCCAATATAATTTATTAGATTCATTTTATAATAATATTAGATATTTAAAATAATATTGTACTTTTTAATGTATTTTACCAACTTTCTAGGCACATTTGAAAATTCCCATAAAACGTAATTTTACCGCTTCTATACATTGATTTATAAAATTCCAACAAGAATGATTTTTATAAGTATGTAATATGTGGTCCAATTAGATGAAATTAATTTTAGGCAAATAGTATCTTTTGAAATTTATTTTCCACAATTATAAGTAAATAAGGTAATTAACAGTAATAAAAATTATTATTACACAAGAAAGTGTCCTAATTCTATTGGATAACTGTTTTTATTCCAAAACAATCCATTTAACAAAATTATTATCCTTTTTATCCACTTGAATTAGATTAGGACATTTGTTATATAAAATTTAATGAAGAGTTAAAAGTATTATATTTAATGTTTAATAAGTAAAACATTTTTAATATTTGGTTAAACATAATTTGAATTTGAGTATCAATATTAATTATAAAGATAAAAAAATTTCCAAAATCATGGTATTTAATTTATTATTTTTAGACATTAAATAATTAAATTTATTTATGTCAATCTAATGATGCATAAATTACCTTATTAGTGAATGACTAAAATAATTGATGTAATAAATATCAAAATAAATGTAAATTGAAACATTTGATGTCATCAAATAATTTTATAGATTAATATGACTAGTTTGGGTTGTTTAAATTTTTTTTTCTAAGTAATATTTTTTTTGACTTACAGAATAACCAAATACTAAATATTGTCCAAATTGACATAAAATTATTTTTTAAACAAATAAACATTTATCAAGTGGTTTAATATTCCAAAAAATAATTGATTTGGCCAAAAGTCTTATATTATTATATATATGTCATTAATTAACCTCTTGATATTATCTTTTCGTTTTATAATAACTAAACTAAACATTTAATATAAAAATACCAGAAGACATGGTAAAAGTTATTCTCTTTAACTACGAGTCAAATTTAAAAGATAAGGTTAATATGGTGACCTTAACATTTATAAAACTAATTGGTGCAGATTATTTTGCCCCATCCCTACCTTATCTTTGAAATTAATTCATTTTGTGCTATTAGAAAACGAATGTTTGTACAATAAATTAACATTTCTATGTTTTCATAAAGTTCTCCTCACCTCTCTTATAAAAGGGTATTTATCCTTCTCTCTAGTTAAAACATCCAAGGCTGTTTGAATCATCCTTATTTGGAAAAAAATATACTCTAAACTAACCTCACTTCATCATATAGGCCTTTTTTTGATCGTAAATCCATCCATAGAGCCCTATTGTTCAAATCAATTGGAAGCATCCAGAAAAGAGTTAATTATTTCATCACCACATTCGAATTTCAATTCTTCTTCCATATCCTATTTAATTGTTTATTACATACTAAAATAATAATTCCATATCCATCTAAATAATGATATGTTATTATAAATATTGTACATCCATATTCATTATTCTATACATCATATGAATGAAAAATTCATCATATGTTGGTATGTATGACTTATCGTCTCCACATCGTGGTGTATTTTGTTATTCAACACATAATTATTTGGATGGGTATAATAATGAGTATAATTGATGTTAATAATAAATATAACATGTTTATGATTATGTATATATAATATACCATCCAATCACAAATGATTTCTCCATCAATAGAATGGTATTTTCGCTCATGCGTACGTACATCTTATTATCTCCACGACACGATGAGATTTCATTCCCAATCATAAAAATTCAAGAATAATTTTAATATTGTGATTAAAAATAATATTTTAGAACTTAATATCTTTGTGGATATGAATCAAATTCGTCCTATTCATATATAATAATGTCTTACTTCACAAAACATATGAATGAATATGAATCAGTTAACACCCGAAACAATGATACCACTAAAATATTATTAACAAAGAAATATTAAATGATCATATATGATATTAGATTTTTATATGTGTTTATTTTAAAATTTAATAACAATGATTAAATCATTCTAAAGGATTTAAATTTACCCTTTACAAAGGAAAAGTGCACTCTAAGGGATATTTTTTACAATCTCTTTATTATCTGAAGGTTTTTATACGTAAGTATATAGTGGGAATTATTTATCATCCACATCTGTGTTTCTTAAAAAAGGATTTCAAAAAATATATATCATTTACTATAATATGAGTGAAATTAATTTATAACCTTTTTTGAATTATTATAAATTTTTTTGAAAGGAATATTTCAGTCATTTTCCAAAAAAGGTACATTATTCCATTTTTTACAAATTAAAGAAAGAACTTTTTTAACTTCTACAGTAGGTGCGGCTATTTTCAGACATTATAACACCTTTGAAGCATCACTTATACGTATATAAGAATATTTTTAAAATTAATGTTTTCTTTTATAATTATTCTACTTTCAAATGATTTAAAATTTGAAAGATGTATTTCTCTCAAATAGTTTTTTAATTTATTTCATCAATGTCAACATCATTTATAGGATTTTATGTTTGTTTGAAGTTGATTTATTATGATATAGTATTATATATTGTATTTATTGTTTTGTGATATGTTTGAATGTGGATATGATATTTTTATACCATTTATGGTTTATGGTTAAAGTATTAACAATTTTTATGATATTTTTAATTTGAATGATTATGTTATATTTTGACCTTTTCATATAAAGAATGCATTGGATATAGAAAGTGATGGGTGGGGCACACTATTTCAACTCGATGCGTCGGTAGGTCTCATGAGACAATATAGTGTCTTGGCACAAGGCCTTGCCAATATTTTATTAGTATTTTGGACATGAGGCCTTGATTATATGGTTATGATGTCCGGCATTATGCATTCCATCATTATGAAATTATCTATTGATATAACATGTGATTATTCAACTTGTAGAATATCAATGTGAATAAATAAATGGAATTATTTGATTTATATATCTTATTCTATGAAGATTTTTATTTTTAAAAGGCATGTGTTTTAGTCTTATACATTGCCTTATATGTGTATGCTTATTTATGATAGTTTCCTCTATATTTTTATCCTTACCGAGCATCTGATATCACCCTATTCATATGATTTATTTTTCCCAGGTTGTGAAGAAATATATTCGGATTTACCTATAAGGATAGGATAAGGGATATGTGTGTTTTCAATGTAAAAAAATTGTTATTTTTTTTTCATTTAATAATGTTGTGTATAACATCTGTATTTATCTAGTACTTTGATGGCTATTAAACGTATTAGTATTTAGGGACTTGATCTCTTGTCATAATTCCAATGTTATGTAATCATGCACTGACATTGGGTTACTGGGGTTGGGGGATACATATTAATATTTGATACATCATGAGCTAAACTCAACAACATATTATAATATCCCAAGAAACCAGACACTATGTCATGGGATCCTAGTAAAATGACACTACACCTGGATGTAATATAAAAGGGAATGAATCCTCCTTACCACCATTCCTCACCATGTGACTATTGTTACCTTTTATCCTTAGAAGGACGACATTCTCCCCCTAATTTAAAAACCATCAAGAACATTTCCAATAAATATCAAGTCAAGAAAGGTCTCACAATCGAAGTATCCATGTTGTGCCTCCCTACATTGATGAATAAGATGGGGGTAAAAACCAATGTCTTGAGATACGCTTCCCCATCCTCCCCATCAAGGACCCAAAACAATGAGGACAATTACTCTATTACATCGATCAATAATTACATATTGACAAAATCACTATGAGCATATGTTTCCATAGCCACAACCTTGGGTGGCACCCAAATGTAAAGAAACTCTATCATTATTGATTCCACTAAACCTATCACGTATAACAAGACATAAATCAATAATTATAGCTCCAAAATATTATCCCATAAGGAAAAAACTCTAAAACCAAGTCAAGAACCGTCACTCGGTGTCTCATGATATTTCTCATTACAATCATGTATATGATGGTTGAGATGAATAATACTATACCGAACCAATAAAATAATGTTTGAGAATCAAACATATATGTCCCACAACCACTATTGGGTCATCCAAGACATCATATGGCATAATAGAAACTCATAAAAAATAATGTCTATAGAAATACGCTTTGGATACATCGTTCTCTTGAACCTTGTCTTGTTGATAACCTTGATTGAGGAAACCTTTAGAGATTTTATTTTCCACCAAACGCTGGTAAAATAATTCATCAGTCCCTGGGTGAGTGAATAATACATCCTAACACTCACATGATTCATGTGGTCTTATTCTACCCTCATCCTCAACATATATCCACATCTGAGAAAAAGAAAAGTTCTTCCCATGTGAACACACTAGGTATAAGAAGCCCATTATCTATAGACTCCCCCAACCACACCTCCATCACGAATTTCAATATTTTTCCCTCATATTTTCTTATTCACATATATGGCCAAACTATGTTCATATTCATGAAGATAAAAAACTCATATTGGGGAGGTTTAAAGATCATATCCTAAGGGAAAATATCATAATAACTCTCTTAAATCACTAAAAGTCAATGATTATTTACATTTTACTCTGAGGGTTATACATGAAAACTAATAAGGAATAAAATTTATCCTTATGTACATGAGTTAATCATGTTGCACTTTGGATTCCTTCTAACCAAAGAATAAAATTTCCATCCCACTAACATGTGTACACTGTAATCCCCATTAGTAGTATTCATCTTGGAATGGATAGTATGTACCTGGTAAATGTTATGTAAAATATCATAGGGTCACACCCCTACTATAAAACTATTCTACATAGGCCTCTATAGCATCTCAAATTTTAGTCTCACTATAAAACAACATGTGTGACCCCATAACCCCCTTTTTAGGAGCCTCCAACATGAGGGTCAAGAAAAAGGATCTGATCAAATCCCTTGGATAAATACAAGAGATTAATTTATATAAAAGAATTATGATTATGTACATAAATTATAGATAGGGAATATGTGAAAAATGTCATACCAAAAAACACTCATTAATCCTCTAGGTCATAAGCACGTATATCCTAATTCCATTAATCAGTCAGACCACATATTTTTTCGAATCCAGATCTTTCTTAGACAGCTAATCTAATAAAAACAACAACATAAACACATGTGTAATGAACATATCCACCTCAACATTATAATACATGATTTGGTTGGAACTAACTCAACAATACAATTTTGGATTCAGTTATAGGAATGCATCTTAGTTGGGGGAAGTGTCCCTCTTCCATGTGTACCCAATACACGAAGAATATCCAACACATGGAACTACCAATGCCTTAAGTAACCCTTTATAAGTCACACTACTAGGATGGACATAAATAGGGTTCTTATCAAAGTGCTAATAATGCATGACAGGCCCATATAAATCTCCTCCCACCAAATAATGGGAGTTTATCACATCAATAAACGTGGGTGGTATCATCCTCCAGAACACCTGAAGTGAAATAAAAATAATTACATCATATATTGGTACTAGAAAATGATATAATTATGCATAAATATGATTAGATATGAATAAAACACTCCGATCATTCAGGCTTTGAATGTGGGAAATCCAAATCAACTACCTCGATCAAATCCACAGTTTCTTGAGGGTTAGGGACAGTTTGAGGCCTCAAGGACCCATCACTAGAAATAAAGAAAAATGATAGACCTACATGAATCATAATAATGTCCAGCTAGATCCATCCACTACTCAATATTAGAATTATCATCCACTTGATAAACCAATGTATCCAATAACTAGTCAACAAATGGTATCACCACTCCATGATGAATTATAGGAAACACCTCATGAGTGGGTCCATAAACTGAGACCTCATCACTCATCTTGTTTTGGTCATGATTTTTTTTGTCAAAAAAATTGTTATAGATCATCTTTGAAACATCATAATAATTTTCAAGAAATTCTATGATCTAAGATCTAATCATTAGAGATGACATAATACGTATAGTAAACAAACAAAATCCTATATGATTTTTTTCTTTTTGGTTCCATGAAACTGATGTTTGAGTATGATGAGTCAATAAATATGTAGTTAGAGTACTGGTGAATAGATACATAATCCTCCAAACAATCATTGGGTTCCTTTTACTAGAATCTGCATTCAGGACACTTAAACACAACATATTTATGTTTCTTACCCAATCTCAAACAAGTCACAATCCACAAAAGGCAGAAGAAATCTTAACTCTAATACTAATGTGTCACAACCGGTCCAACCAAGGACTACCTGGCTATCATTATGTCGAGTAAGAAACCCCAAGCCCACCCAAAATTGTATATGGGTTGGTGTCTACCACTGAGTAGTAAATTCAAAATTGGGATATCATATCCTATGAATGTGTATTGACTCGCAAAACTAAGTCCATGAAATAGTGAAGCGATATAAAATAAAACTGGTCATTTATAGTGTAAACATGTATGGAAAATTGACTAGAAAATCATCTACATACAATAATATAAAGAATAAAATATATTTATATCTATTAAATACATGTCTAAACCCAATTGGACAACAACCGGTAATGGAAGAAGACTAGATATACCCCATATCAAGATCTCCTTGGTGACCACCAAACAAGGTCATCACTACGGGACTCAATGCATACTCAAAAACAAGAACACCAATATCACCAATGATGTATCTCTAATCATCATAAGACAAAAAAAATATGATAAAATTTATTGTAGGATTTATTATATACTTTTCTAATAGGAACCCCAAAAACACTAAACACAAAGCATCAAATGAGTAGTTAGCTCCACACCATGATGTTTGATCAACTAAAAAATGATAAGAAACCATAATAAAACAAGTATGCTCAATAATTAAACAATGATAGAGTATAATAGGATCTATATCTCCTTAGATAAATTCAAATGTTGAGGCAAATACTACTTCCAATTCCAAGTAACAAAAGACCAACTTCATATAGAAACCAATTAGTGTCAAGGTTGAGAGGCCCACTCCATTAAACTACACTCTATAGTTGTGGTTGCAATATGTTAGACTATGAATCATGGGTAACCTATAGAATGGTTGTGTGGCATATGTACATCACAATTTCACTTCATAGTTGAATGAGAAATTGTTTCAAATATGAACTATTCACAACATTTATTGAATCTAAACAAATTGTCTTTCTCCTCGATACTATTCTCCAGAGGTGAGGGAGAATTAATTCACATGGAGGACACATTACCCACCAAATCACATGTATGGGGGTGTAAAGACTCTAAATTAATAAATATTATAGGGAACCTTCACCCTTGTATTATAAGGTAGAAATGATCCCGACATATGTTTGGTCATTAGACCCAAACATTACCATCATTAATCATCACTGAATCATGTTCCCACTAGAATCACATTGTTTTAGGTTTCTATTGACAAAAAATCACCACCATTTATTTATATATTTATAATCAAATAATATAGGATACCTATGAACAAAATCATAGTCCCAATGTTTCACATATGCGAGGAATAATTCTGCATGGGAAGTATATTGTGTGTCTTCAAAGGTTACACAATATTTGTCTCTTTTTCATACCATGGCTATGTCCCCTCGTGGAGGTCATCATGTATAATATGAGTAACTGGTTTTCACTTGTGGTTACACAGTGTGTAACCCTTCTCTAATACCTTTGTGTGTCCCCACATACCCATGGCCTCAATAGCCCTATGAAACCAAATTGTTTATATATGATATACACAATGTGCCCTATCAACCCATGTGTATGTATTTGTCTTCCTTACCTTTTCATTTTACATCATCCATTTCCTATTTATTTCATCTTACTCACATGTGCCTAGTCATATTGTAATTCACGACCATGTCTTTGAAATATTGTGTGTCAGCCTATGTTCACAGACTCATTTACTTGTAGAAATTCAAAAAATGTAAAGACAATACATGGTCTACAGTCCTCAAATGACATTATTCATCCAATTATAAGAACAAACGGTGTGTTCTCTTATACTATACACCAAGTAATTGGGATTTAAGAATTATAAATATATAAGATTCTCTCAAAACATTCAATTCATTGAATTACACTACTATCTTCACCTAGGGATCCTCAATAATTATAAAATTATTTCAAAATAATTAATAAATTAATATATGTGAATCAATACAAAAAAACAATCCAACAATTTATTGGTGAACTATTGATGCATCAGAATTAGATCCAAATCCAGATGTAGGTGTACCTCAATCTTCTCTCAATCGATACAAATGGTGATGTTAGGAGGCAATGCCTCTCCTCCTTATTTCATCTATCATTCACAGGTAGAATACCTATCCATTTCATATGTGTGTGGGAATCATAATTATGGGGAGGATAATTATTACGGTTTAATTAATTGTGTAAATATTTTTTATTTTTATCATGCCTACCAACAGTAGAAATCCACCCAACAACTGATGCTGACCAAATTTATATCATTCCTAATATAAAACATTTTTTCCTAATTTATATGCATTATCATAATTTCATTATGAGACTGTATTTTTGAGTTACTACATATTATTTGGAAAGACTATTTTTACCTAAAAAAATATAATTGAAATTTTTTATATCACCGTACCATGGATCTCCCTAACATGAAATTATACATTGTCTCCACTCCGAACTCAAGTGATATTAAATGAAGAATTTTTAATCCTTTTACTAAAAACAGGTTTATTACATTATACTACTAGTTATTCTTTCTCTAGTGATGACAGAGGCTCTAGGATGATTAGATTGTAATTCAATACTTGAGATAACATATTCATCATCATTATATTTTCCACCCCATTTACCATATAATGGAATAGACACCATTTCATATTTTGTTTCATATTATATTTACAAAATTCCTCATATTTCATACTGTTTTTAATGAATAATAAAACATATGTGAGAAATTTTATACTATTTTTTTATTAAAAAAATTGAATGGATGTCTTGATCCTAAAACTTTTCCTATATCATGACTATATGATGATATATTGAAATCCTCAAAAGGTGTACAATTATTATATATCCTTAATATTATTTTATAAAACTAATGTTGTTATTTGAATAATATCTCATGGGGGATGTCAAACTACGTTTGAAACAAAGTATCATCGATATAATCATGGGTAGTATTGAGTTAATACAACGTAATCCATTTTCATGTTTATTACACCATTGAACATGTATTATAGTGACACAACCACTTTTAGTATCCAAAAAAGTATTCCATTTCATTGAAACTACCCCATTGATACATACCTAAACAATTTAGGATGGTTTCAAATATTAATTATTTTCCATGGTGTTGCTAATAATTTTTTCTAGTCATAATTTTTGTAACTAAATAAACATAAATTTTAAAATAAATGTGGCATCCTATATTTCTAATACATAAAACATTCTATAAATGGTACTAAATTTAATAATACATAAAAAATTTTGAGGTTTATTTTCTTGGTAATTTAGAGTATAATAAATAAAAAACATAAATACTACTCAAATCAGCATGATGGTATTTTATATAAACATCCAGGGTTAATTTTGTTACATCTCGTATCATTTGGACATATATAAAAATATTTGGGCGCGCATAAATCTTAGTAAGGGAATTAATAATGGAGTTGTTTAGTTTGTGAACACGAGGAATAACTATAAGGAGTTGACATAAGAACATTAGGAATAAAATAAAATAAATATCATAAATAATAACACTGAAATGTTTATAGCATATAAAAATGTGACTTTCACAAACATAGAACCATATTTTATCGCAAAGGTATAAAAAATATATTTAACAAAGTTATTCACTATAGTATCATAAAAATATCAACGATAGATATAAATTATATACCCAATGCATTATAGAACTATCAAAGATAACCCTTCATACTACTAAATTAATTATTACCACATAAATCATAAGAAATCATTTCATTAATAACCCATGGTAAATAAGGAAACGGTTTCATGTAATATTAATTAAATTGAAAAATTATTATAATACATGATAAAAACCTCATTATAACCCATAATAATGGAATTAGAGTTGTATATATGTAATTAAACAATTAATGATTCTTTCACTAATCTATGTGATGACCCATAAAGAGAAAAACATGTTGTGTATTCAAAAAAAATATCGTAAAAGGAAAAAGATCATGATTTGAATTCAATGTCATGATGTCTATATAATGTGAAATAAGTAAAGGAATTTATGGTAAGGAATAAAGGTCACCAATTGATAAAACATTACACTGATATTAATGGTATAATATAAAGTGAATTAAAAGATTGTAATTCAACATTTATATTACAAACAATAAAAGAGTTACTTGAATGGAAAAGAAGAATTGTCGACATTCTTTACCATGGGAGGTAACTTCTTAATGATATGAGGGGGAAACCTATGTCCCTGGAAACAAATTGTAGAGATTTTATAGAGGGATATTATTATAATATCTTCTTTAAGGTATTTAGAGAGAATGGGGAAGGGGTTATGGATGTGAGTTTAATGTAAAATATGAGGGGTTGTTTAAAAATTTCTATATTTAGGTCATCGAAATTTTTGTTATGGGAAATGAAAAACCATTACCTTACGCATGTTCTTTCACATCGTTAGAAAATATTTTTTCTCATATATTTTTTATATTAATATTTTGGAAAAAAATAAATTTTAAATATTACATTTCAAATGGAAATGTAAACATTTAAAAAAATTATTGTTTTTAAAATCATAATTTCTATTTTCAACTTTCGAAATTCATTTATTAGAATTGAAATTAATTTTAATCAAGTAGAATACAAAATATTATTAAAAAAATAATTGATCATTAATTTTGATTAAATAATAATTAAATTAGTATTAAATTTATAAATAATTTCATATATCATACTGAGATCACAAATATGTACTTTTAATATTCAATGAAAAATTTCCTATTTCTTAAATTCCCAAAATACCACTATAACTGAATTTAGACTTCTTGATTTCACAAGGAATATTTTTTTTGTAATGTTTTTAATTATATATAAATATTTTTCCTTTTAAATAATTTTTTTATTCATTAAAAATTTTAAAAAATTATAACATATTCCTCATTATAGGATTTTAAAAAATTAAAAAGGAGTTATATAATTTTGATATAATTATGTTTTTAATAGTTATTTTTTTAAAATAAAATATTAAAAAAAATTTATTTATAATGTTTTAGTTTATTTTTTATTTTTTTTATATTTTCATAAAATAAAATTATGTTAAATTTGTTTCCAAAGACCTATTTATAGAATTAAACATATATTAAAGTATATTTAATTAAAAAAATAATACAAAAAACTTGATTGATGAAATAAGTATTTCATTTATAAAATTGAAATTATACTTTTATGATTTTATGATCTAGATACATAACCTATTTTTACACTAGTTTGTGACCTATGGGTATGAAGTGTGATGTTTTTATTTTTATAGGGTGGATCAACTAACATTATCATATTGGTGATCTCAACTAATTTTAACTTCTCTCAAATGAGATTTCATTCAGGTCACACTTTGTGAAGCTAATTTATGGGTTTGTCACTGGAAAATAGCAGTGATTCTACCGTCGTCCAAAGTTCTAAAAAAAGATCATTAAAATAAATTAATTAATTGTTTGAGTCCATCATTTAGATTTTTATGATGAATTTTCATTTTTGATTACCCTTTTAAAAAAATAATTTTAATTTTTAATTTATATCCAATTTGAATTATGGAGAGTGATCATATTGGCCAATGGTCATTTTGACAAAGAGTTAGGTAATGTTCAGATCCATGTGATCACTTTTCACTTTATATATTGTATATAATCTACCGTTCATCAGTATTAACAACTTCATTCTTGTATATTTTTTCAAATCTACTTATAAATTTAATTATATTCATAATTTTTATTTTTATATTAACAGTTATTATTGAAGGATAAATATCTCTTCTAGAGTTTTATTCTATAATGAATACTGTTTCATGGAAACTAATACTTGATTTTTATATCCTTAGGGTTATATTCATTATAGTAATCAGTATTATTACATTACATGTAATGTTATTTTTTAATAGTATTTATTAGTCCTTCCATATCACAATATAATATAATATTCAATATAAAAAAGTCGAGTTTATTAATAAAATAAATAATGTTCATGTAATTACATAAAATACAGTGCCACATAAAATATTTTAGTTAGTAATTAATTTACATATTAAATATGGGAACACCCTTACAAGTCATTGAATTTTAAATATATTTATTTAGAACTAATATTAAATGTAAACTACTCCTATCAATGTGGAATTATTTCACTGTAAAAATCATATCACAAATACATAAAACCATAGTTCTAATACAACATGAAAAAATTATCATTGATTTTCGTAATCACTTATAGGTTATGAAAACTATATATTGTAATTTATTTATTGTTTTTAATTGAAAAACCATACCATAATATTAAAATGAATAATTTTTCCATATAACACAAAAAATAAATAAAATTATAGAATAATTTATTTTTATCAAGATTTCTCTAAAAAATTGATGGAAAATACTTGGTGTAATTTTTAATCAATAATGATCATATTTAACATTTCTGTCACCATGTGTACTACTTAGATAAGGTTATTTATAAATTTTCATTGCAATAAATTCTTATAAATATATAAAACTTTATTCTGACACAATTAAATGATGTATAACAAAACATGAGTGGATTCAATAGAATATGATTATCATGGTGTTTCCACTATGATGTTCCTCTATCATCATCCACTACAACATTCATTGTATAAAAAATATTCTTATTCATCTTATTTCAACTATCTTTAGTAATCTATCTATATTTCATTGTAGTCATATCTATCCTCAATAATATTTATGTAGAACTAAAATTATTATACTCTTCTCTTGTAGGAATTTTCACTCATAAAATGACAATTATTTTTTTAATCACAATTAAATAACATCATTTTTCCTTATATAGACTTCTTTGTCATCATCCAGATAAACTATTCTATATAAAAATCTTTTATATGACATCATTGTTTAAAAAAACATGTTATAGAGTGAATGATTAGTTTTTTTAATTAATTATCTCTTCCACAATTTTATATCTTCCATTTACTAGGACAACACATCTCTGTTAGTTGATTTACTCAAAAACCATAGCTATGATATATAATCAATGAATGAATAGCCTCAAAATATTTACCTTTATTTTTTAAAGACAACTCATTAAATAATTTTTCATAATTTTCATAATTAATATAACTCATAGTTTCACTAAGGAGCTAAGTCATATGATATATTATGTGATTATTATAAAATCAAAAAATTCAACCATCAGATGTCCCAAATTATACTTCTGAATTCAATTTAATATTTTTCCTTTATTATGATCATTCTATGTCAAATTATATATCTCAATATGTTACAAAATTATCCTTATTAATTCATAGAATGAATCTTTTGAAGTGATAAATGAGTCTATTGATGTCATTGAACCATCTTAATAGTATAAATAAAATACCACTGAAGAAATATAAATGATTCTTACAAATAGATCTTATGAATTCGTTGGTGATCCTCATAAACTAATAGAGTGAATATTACAACATCATACAATAATATTTTTGAACATCAGTAATAGTCATTAAAATGATTTAATATCTCTAAACAGGTTCTTCATGACTCTTACAATGTATTTATTTTATCATTATTTCAATTCATGATACATAATATGATTATTATAATGTAATTTATGATACTTATCAATTCATAAGCAACCCTTATGAAGTTATATAAGTCTATATAAAGTCATAAATTTTCTCTTATTATATTATAATTTCTTACGAAAAATTTACACTAAAGTTATCTTAAATCCAAATACCATTGAAGAATTACCAAAAATATCCATGTAACTTCATAAAAAGATAAATTGATCAATTACTATGGAATATAATTCACCTCATTTTAAACATAAAATATAAATTGATTTTGAATATGATTTATCCATTGAAAAAAATATCCATCATAATAAACAAATCAGTTCAATTTTATTTTCCTCATCATCTCAAATAAATTTACTAAAATGGTATTGGAAAAATATTCTAAATGTTATCTTATAAAACTACCCTTTAGTATTAGAAACAATTCTAATACATATCTTTTTCTCCATATTATTCCGAAAATAACTCAATACTAAGAATATGAAATGTAGAAAAAATAAAAATTTATATAGAAGAACCAATACATCATTTTTTGGAAAAATAAAATTTATACCTAAGATAAAATCATAGGGGTTTATTTGTAATATTATAATCCAATAGAAGAATTAATATTATCATGAATCTATCTCCAAACTATAATCCTCCTCTATCATTTCCTAAACACTCAATTGAGTAATGAACTATAGAATCCATAGACTACCTTATAAAAAATTATATTATCAATATATTAGTGAAGGGGTAAAAAATTAAAGTAAATACTATTAATTAATAAAAATATAATACCATAATTTACATACAATTTAAAATAATGGAAATTATTATTAGTAAAAAAATTATTACCTATAGAATCCTTTAAATAAATCATCCCCATCTTCATTCATGATATATACCTACAAAATGTTTATAGTTATATCTATTTTGAAACCCACCATGATGTTCCATTCCCTCACCACCATGTGAAGTTCTTCTAAGTGCGTGGATATCCTACCAATATAATGGAAATTGACGTCTGTGAAGCTGAAAGTGTAGTACCTTAACAATATCATTCAACTCATCCCTAATTCTCCCTCCCCTGAAATGATCGGCATATAAATCCGTTATGACCCATAAAACCACAATAGAATAATCAAATTACTTATGTTGCACAAGGGGATATATCCAAAAATTACTAATGGAATGTGGTGAAGTTGGAATGTTACTCTCATGTCCCCATATAAACATTGATCTCTTTTATAATTGATATATTTAACCTCTTATTTCAATTCATACTAATATCATATGGAGATCCTCTAGAAAAAACCCATTTTCATCAATAAATTCACAATACCGTGGTAATTATAAAATATATCTTTTTTATAGAAACTTATTCATGACGTCACCATGTAATTTTGAGATTTTTCAGACTTACTATCCATTATAATGTATTCATTGAGACTTTACAAGTGAAATCATGGAATGAACATTGCTTATGAGGATGGTTTTCTGGTGTCATCTCACCATTTTTTGGGAAAATTGTTTCTTATTATGGGTATTTATTTTATGTTGATGCTATATTTCAATAAATATTTCAAATAATTGTGTAGAAATGGTTAACCCTCTGCTAAAAATTGAACATAATGAATAATTATTCAATATGTATACATATACTAGAGGTTCATTATCCATATATATAATGTCTGTCTATATATATATATATCAAAGTGTTTCACCATCTATTTTGCGCTTTTTATATATATATTAATACCTCTTATGACATCCATTGTTTATTAATAATAATAATTTTGATTAATGAAATTTAGTTGGGCAATTTATATTTTATCATCATCAAGGGAAGTGGTATGTTATGATGATGTCTACATCCGGCCAATAATAAGTGGTTCCTATTTATAATAGGGAAATAAATTATAACCAACATAGTTTGATGATCCCAAATGGGAATCATCATAACTTATATAGTTTGGTGAAATTGAGCCTTATGAGGCAATTTATATTTGTGAATCCATGTTCAATTGTCCACTAAATAAAGGGTACTAGTTCAGGAAGGTTCCAAAATTACACTTTTTTATCCCTTTATAATTTTCCTCAAAGTGAATATGAACCAATGAGGATTGGTTATGGCATCAAGATTATATCCCAATGTGGTGTATTATTGGTTTGGATAAAAGGGTTATGTGTTACAAGAATGATTTAAAAGTCATAAAAAATATGGTACATAATGAATTGTTTTTAATGGTATATCCCTAGAGAATGGACATATACTCTCGTAAAGAACATTACCATTAAATAAATTTACTCAAATGTAATATGACCCCATGAGGGTGTGATCATAAGAAAAATAGTCCATGTTATGAGACACGAAGGAGTAATGATGTTGAATCTGTACCCTGGGGGATGTTCTACATATTGTATAAAATTAGTAATAATTGTTCATCTAGTATGAATTATAATTTTTACAACTGTGTGATAGGAATAGTTTTCAAAATGTAACATAATGGGTTATGGAATTCCTAATATAGAATATCGTTAATGTATTGGATTTAATGGGGCCTACACATCGATACTATCCAAATAAGGGATTTCATGATTGGGTGGATAAGTTGTGTTTCCATTGATGAGGACATGATTGGGTATTAAAACTATGTGGGGTTACAGAATGCCTCTTGAGAACAAGGAAAGCATTAGTATGGATTATACATTAATTCATGTTTTCGTGATATGGATTTCCCATTATAGTTGAGACTTTCTACTGATTAAATCAAAAAATTAAAACATAGTCATTACATATATCTATATTAAAATCTAATTAGTGTAACAGCCCATATCTGAATTCCATATAAGGATCATCGTACCCAGTTGGTCACATGAGCTCAAGAATATTTTCCCAAATTCTAAAGGCATTCCACTAGAAGTGAGGGCCTAGGTGCAATATTTGAGAACATATTCCATCAATGGGAGAGTGTAACACTATAGAAACAATAGCAATTCAATAGAACAATAAGTAATACTTTGAAACAGAAGTAAACAATGACATATCAGTAATATAAAGAGCCAGATGTCATCGAATTCAAATAATTATGTTGCATGTCACATGTTATAGGTAAACATCCATACATGATACACTGCAACAATACACAATACAAGTAGAAAAAGTAAGAAATGGATTGACAGAGACTAAGATGAAAAAATACTTGGGTCTATCCCCTGATATCCTGCTCCGAATATCAAATCATGTACCTGTAGAAGTGTTTTTAGTCTTATCGAAACTTGCAACAATATATTCTTTTTGGGACCATAAACATGACCCAAATAGGATGGGAGACTAAATCTCATGGGGCAACCATCCATGATCAATGTATTTACCTTAGTGAATATATATAACATGTATTGAAATATAATGAAAATAGTATAGTAGTCCATACTCAAAATTAAATAGTCCTAAAATCACTAGTATTAATTTTTTTCCATTTCATGTTAATTAATTAATTGAATTAAATTAATGTATATAAGTCTCGGGATCTGGGCTTATCCCAGAAAACCCTGTTAAAAAGATAGAACAATTTATAATTCATAAGGCTATCTAAACAAGTGATGACTTAATACAATATTGTTTTTTGTCTAGGTAGATGTGTAATAATTCATTTCATTTAAATATTAAATTTATAACTACATCTAGTATATGACAGTCCTACGTTTTTATCGAATTACCACTTAAGGGGAAATTATATCTGTAAGATACAAGACTATCACAATGATCTTATTTGGAAACCCGTTATAACTATAGGTGCAATTATACTAGCATCCTATATGAAAATACCAGCGGACCTCTATTGAATCCCAGTAACACTCTAGGTAAAATTCTACAAAAATATTACAAGACAGTCTCGATGAACCTCTATGGAATCCTACTATCACATTAGGGGTTGTATAAGTCCATGTCAGCTAAGCCTTTTATAGGTGGTCCTATAAAGAATCTTCATTTGTCTCTCATGAAATGTAATAAATGCCAATATAGTTCATCAATGAAATCCCTCAACAATCCTTGTTTCACTCAAAAAAGAAAAGTATACATATTTTTCTTTAGAATTCATGTTGTGTATATGGAATTTTCACACATCTTCTGCTAAAATTACTTACATGTCTTAAAAAGACCATTCCAACATCATTACATGGAATGCACTACGATTACACAATGTGTAACCATAAGCCACATTGTGAAACAATTTTATAATCATCCCATTACAACTTTTTCTCCAATTTTATTAAATAAAAACATTAATGAAAGGATCTGCATCTCAAAGGAAGAGACGGGTTCTTACAAACATCAGCAATTAATGCAATTCATCCTCAAATTTCTATTCCAAGGGTGGTGAGGAAATGATTTAGAACAACTCCGGCCACTGCAATCGTACATTGACCTCCCTCTCCCAGGTCTTGTTCTGCACTCGGTCGTGTGGTCATATCACCAGTAGTAAAGGAATTGACCGGCCAATGGTAACCTTCATTACATGATCCAAAATATAAATAAGATTGTCACGAACCAGCCCGGGTCGACCCTGAACCGGTCACCCAAGCCGGTCCGCGGCAAGTCCCGAGGAGCGTTCCCGATCCCCCCGGGATGGCAACTAGTGCTGAGCGTCAAAATTAAGCAGGTGGGAATGATTTCAGCCCAAAAAAAAGTAAATAGAACAGAGCGAGTAAACACTAACAGCGGAAAAGAAAATAAAAGCCACACGACCACGTACCTCCATGTGACCTCTCAGGTCACCACCCAACTAGAGAGCAACCTCGCTCCAACTCTGAGCGACTCAAAACAGAAGACCTGAGAAAGGGAAGACCTGAAACTGAAATGATAATATAAGCGTGAGCATTAAAATGCCCAGTAGGTAAGCCAAAGTAAACCACTGAATCCAATTGTTTCCTTTCCCAAGAAATCCGTTGACACAGGTTTGGAAAATACAATTATAAAAATAGATTTTTCACATTTAAAAATAAACAAAATGTTTTCCCCATTTGAAAACCCAACGCACACTATAAATCACTTCCGAAACCATTTCTTGTTTTCATTAACAAAACCAAATACAGATAATACTACGACTGTGCTAACAAGAAACAGGTAAACAGTACAAGCTGAAGGCAAACCAGTGAAATAGAAAGTAACCAAGTAATGCAAGATGATAGTAGTGAAAAAGGACACAAGTGACACTATAAGCTGTAAAGAGTAACTGAAAGTAAACAAACAAGGTGAACAAGTGACCATCGGTGATCCTAAACATCCCTAGAAAACCCCTGGACGTACTCGGGTTCAGACTACCTGCCGGCGTGGTACTCCATAGTCAATAACCAACTGGCCGCCCTAATAGCCAACCAGTGGCACATCCCTCCTGGCCTGTCTACAACTCCAGGGGGTACTAACCCGTCTAATCAGGGTTAGAAAGCAACCGTCACTCGATAATCTACAAGACGCCCAGGAACCCATGGTGGTTTTAGTAACACTGTGTAAGTGGGGGGCCCATGCACACGTGACTCATCTCACCGCACTTGCCAACCCCTTACACGGACATCGCTACACGACAACCCTCAAAGGGAAGTCCCCCTGTAGAGATGCCCTCACAAGTACGCATATATATATATATATATACAATCACTTCACAATTAATAAAGTGCCAACCGGGCCTTCACGACATTTGATTATCAAAACTATTTTATAAAATACCTGGAGTTGTCATGCGAGAACTTGGTTTTTCAAAAACAAACAGCTTTACACGAATATTTGACAGTATCATTTTAAATAACTCTACATACTCTTTTTGTATTATGTAAAGGGCCAAACGGGCATATCTTCGTAGATTTCTTTTTAAACAAGTTCGATGTGTCTCAAAAAGAGGCGAAAACATTTTGAAACCAAGAACCATTTAGAAACGTCGAGATTTCGAGAAAATAAAAATAAATAAAGATAAATGGTAACAATTTCAAACACCATCTTCATTTGAGGGCACACCCATGTGTGCACCTGGTTCACCCATGGATGTGTCAACATCCAATGGTGCGTCAAACCTGCAAAGGGGCACGAAAACACTTCCAAATGATACTAAATTTCATAAAACTAACCAGCACATGATAATAATATCCAAGAATGATTCTTTCTTTACCAAAAAGAAAACACCGCTCAAGACAACCAATGATAACATAAGATAACATAAGCAATTAGTTCCACCTTAGCTGGAAACGCCTAAACAGGTGCACTATGTAAACAATAAAAAGGGCGGGACAACATCTTGTGCAAAACTACCTTGGCATAAAATATAATTGCTTCAAACTTATCTTTCGAACAAAACTATAGATTTTAAAACACCAAAATAAGTCACGCAAGGCTATAATAAACATGAGAATCATGGAATAAAATTAATTTAAAATAATTCAAGTACCAACAGAGTACTTCGAAAAGGAAACAGGTGAATTCACCTACCAAGTGTCGAAAACTCCAACACCATAGGTGAAACTTCAATCGGACACCAAACGCATCACCAGCGAACCCTAAGAAACCATGATTCATCCAATGATGACTAGATTAAACCATAACATGAACCCCATACCCGCTGAAAAACTAAAATCCCAAAAGTAAGAACCAAAACACAAGGAAAAAGAGGAGAGGAGCTTACCGAAAGGGGAAACATCCGTGGAGGAAAGGTTGTGTCGGTCAAGCAGGGGTGTGACGGATCCGGTGCGAGGCGGACGGATGGCGTCAGTGCGGTTCATGCCGGCTGGAGGAGGGTTGTGTGGTTGGGAGAAGAAAGGGGGGTTGCGGGGTGATCGGACTTGTGGAGCCATGAACTCAACAATTTTATTCAAGGGTTTCCTAATTTCAATATCAAACGTTTGGAGTTCATATGTTAAAAACCAAAGAGCCTCTCGTATTCGACGGTAGATCAATGTCTGAAGTAGTTTTGTGTTCACGGCAGGGCATGGATCATACTTGGTTTACAAATAACTAAAAACACACCGTAGACCACTGGTGAACCCTAAATCCCCTAGGTTTATAGTAATCAAAACCTCGCCTAAGAAGTACAGCAGCACAAAGATAATTAATAAGGGGAAAAGCTAAACACAAACTCGAATACAATAATAGATCTACCATGTCCGAAATGATCAAAACATCACCAGTGAACCATGGGGTGGAAAAGGATGGCCTGAAGGGCGTCAAAATGCAACTGGAGTTATTATTATTTTTGAGTTCGACCACAGATTAGAACTCCGAGATTTCATAGATTCACAGAGAAATCATGCAATTTCACAAAAGTAGACAAACGAAAATGGAAATACAAAAAGGATGTAAAGTGCAGCGAGCAGGTGACACGAGATGGGAGCTGCGGAGGCCGGGCTGCCGAAGCAAGGTCAGGACGGGGAGGCCGATCGCATAGTGAAGAGGGTCGGGGCCGCTGAAGGGGAGGGAGGCCAGGGACGCCAGGGCGAAGCTAGAGACGGGGAGTAGGTCACACGGGGGAGCCGGAGACAGGGTCGGGTCGCGCAAGGAAGCTGGAACGGAGAGAGGCCGGCGAGGTCGGGTGGGGGGTGTCGGGACGGGGAGTTCGGCGGGCGGCGAAGGGGACGGCGAGGCCAGGACAGGGAGAGGAGGGGTGGAGGGGAAACAGGCGACGCACAGAAGAAAAGGAAAGGGGCGGGTGATGCAAAAAGGGAAGGAGAGGGGGCGCCGGGACAACTAGGGTTTAGACAGTTTTTTTTCATTTCCTTTTATAATAATAATAACTATATTATTAATAATAAAATTTGTAATAATAAAAATTGTAAAATTTATAATAATAATAATAATATTAGTAATAATAATAATAATAATAATAATAACGACTTTAACAAACAAAATAATTAAATTTCTACATGACGGTTCTAATATTTAAAACGTTGGGCGAACGCACGGTCACCACTAGTGATGCAGTGACCGTGCACCGGCGCAAAACCCGCCAACACGACTAAAGCATAGAAATTTCAAACCGGGACCAAAAAAGAGAAAAATTACAGACATCAGCAGTCGGGGTGTGACAATTCTCCCCACCACAGACACTTTCTGCCCCCAGAAAGTCACCAGGCCAAAAGTCGTTAGATTCTGGTCTATGCCCAGACGGAAGTAAAGGAACCGAAGAAAACTGAGAATCTCGGGATGACCTTACTCCACACAGGTCACACCCGACCGATTCAAGAGAAAACCGAGGTCCGAGGTTGAGGGGAGAACACGAAGGGGTTATCCCCACCACAAGAGCTCAACTTGTGCAGGAAAGTTGACCATCTAAATAGAAAACCCTAGTAAAAAAAGGGGGGGTCGACGCGGCAACTCCCAACCGGTTTAAACCAACTCTTATGGCACGAGTGAAAAACAACACCTTCGCCGAAACGTTGAACCCTCGACCAAAGTCAACGACCTTCAACACTAGGGAGAAACCCATGGAAAACATTTAACAAACATCAAATTGAAGAAATGATACACCGAAGTCCACAAACATAACCACATCGACAACATAACTAAAACGAGGTCAACCCACACGAGGGTCAAACACACTTTTAAGAAGGGAACACGATTTAGAAGATCACATCCACACAGACAAAAAAGCTTGGACTATAATTGAACAAGTTCATCATTACATCATAGTGAAACAACATACTTACAACAACTTTGAAACTTTAGTAGCAGATAGGAAAACATGAAAAGATTTCTAATTGTTCCACCATCAATACGGAAAACAGAACCAGGACCAAGGCTTCACAACCCTGGGAACTCCTGACTGCACGCGAGCTTCACCCCAATACCTGCGGTTGGGGCTCTGATGGCTGAATCATCTTCTGCCTCTCAGTCAGGTACTGACATTCTCCATTCACAGCTTCTTCTTCAAGCGACGCTTCTTGCAAAACTTCTCCAGATGACCCAGACAACCGCATCGATGACAAGGCTTCGGAGGAGTGCAACAAGACGGCATTGAATGCCCGAGACGACCACACTGATAGCATACCATTGAATGATCTGATGAACTGGAAGCTGATACCAAAGGGGATAACTCCTTAGGAACAGGTATCTCTGGCGCCTTTTTCTCACCAGAGGGGGAACTCTTACGAAAAACAACAGGGGACGCTGAAGTATTAACCACCCGCACACCAGAAACTAACTCAGCCAAGAAAGCTTCCTCCACAAGCTTCTCGAAACAAAGGACTTTAGAAGGGAGGACTCGCTCCTTGATCTCTGGACGAAGAACCCCAGTGAAAAGAGAGACCTTCATGAGCTCATGTGACGCTACCTCTGGAGAAACGGGAATCAGTTCCTTGAAATGGTCAACATATGCCTTCACCGTCCGTTGGCCTTGTTGAATATGCACAAGCTCTCCCTTTTTCTCCAGCTTCACTTCCTCAGGTACAAACCATTGGATGAAAATGATTTTAAAGACATCCCACGTCATTTCAGCTTGAGTTGATGATGGGGTAACCTTCTTCCACTGGTCTAGAGCTGGACCCTCAAACAACTCCATAATTGCACGAACCTTAACATTATCGGGAGTTCCCAACATTCTAAAGACAAGTTCCATTTCCTCGAGCCATTTTACTGCCTCTAACGGACCCTGGTCACCATGGAGAATAGGCAAAGTCTGAGGAGGACCAAAAACTGGGCATGACATATCTGAATCCTTAGAGACCTTTCTGGGTGGCATTTCCTGAGCGATATATAAAACACAAATCCAAAACCAACATCAAACCAAAGCGACGTCAATAAAAGTGCCTTCATCAAAACAATCAGCACAAGGATCAAACAAACACAAACACCACCCAAAATAAAATCTCCTTTTCAAAATCCCCTTTTTATTTTAGATTTCAAAACCACCCTTTTTCAAGATCACTTCCCAAATACCAATCCACTTTCAAACCGAAAACTTTCCAAAACCATTTCCTCTTTAAAACCAATTTAGAAAACAAGGTCAAGCCCTTAATTTCAAATACACACCCAGGTACTCCCATGACCCGTTGCACATGTCTTTATCCACATTCCATTCATACGTGCATCAACACACACTTTCCATGCATTCTCACACATGTGCAGACGTTCATAAAGAGGAACTGAGGTTTCTACCCAAATCATTCTTAACCAGTTCCGAGAAAACAACAGATTTCCAAATCAAGAGATTTCAGTTTCAAAACCCATTTCATACATTTAAAGTCCTTTAAAAGAAACCAGTCCAATTTTCAAAAACCCTTTTTCATTTCCAACTACGCACTCACACATACCAAAACGAAAACAACATCCAAATTTGCATCAATCACTGAACTGAGGGACTAGTAGTCACACTCAACTTGGCGACATGGTAGTCGGCCATGTCCCAAGTCAGCGTCGGCCACTAGGAGGAATTCAAACCATGTACTCGGACTCCACATGGGTCACTACTCCATGTGAAATCGCGATGTAGCGTCGGCTTGCCTCCATTATCATCTCTAAATCCAAGACAAACCAGAAAAGACAATGACACAATTCCCGAACTACCCCTGGTAACTCAAAGATCAGTGCGAGCAAGAGTTCGCGACGCTCTTCCCGCACCTACCCCTCGAGTTCCGACAGTCCTAATCTCCTTCTACCGGACAACCCAAAACAAGAACCAACTCTGATACCATTTTGTCACGAACCAGCCCGGGTCGACCCTAAACCGATCACCCGAGCCGATCCACGGCAAGTCCCGAGAGGCGTTCCCGATCCTCCCGGGATGGCGACAAGCGCCAGGGCATCATAGAGAACACATGGAACGATTTCAGCCCAAAATAAAAACAGGATCGAAAGAAAGAATATAAACTAAACAAATAGACAAACACTAAAGACACAAACAAAACTATGCCTGGTGCACCCATGGATGTGTCAACATCCAATGGTGCGTCAAACCTGCCTAGGGGCACGACAACACTTCCAAATGATACTAAATTTCATAAAACTAACCAGCATAGGATAATAAGATCCAAGAATGATTCTTTCTTTACCAAAAAGAAAACACCGCTCAAGACAACCAATGATAACATAAGATAACATAAGCAATTAGTTCCACCTTAGCTGGGAACGCCTAAACAGGTGCACTATGTAAACAATAAAAAGGGCAGGACAACATCTTGTGCACAACTACCTTGGCATAAAATATAATTGCTTCAAACATATCTTTCGAACAAAACTATAGATTTTAAAACACCAAAATAAGTCACGCAAGGCTATAATAAACATGTGAATCATTGAATAAAATTAATTTAAAATAATTCAAGTACCAACAGAGTGCTTCGAAAAGGAAACAGGTGAATTCACCTACCAAGTGTCGAAAACTCCAACACCATAGGTGAAACTTCAATCGAACACCAAACGCATCACCAGCGAACCCTAAGAAACCATGATTCATCCAAAGATTACTAGATTAAACCATAACATGAACCCCATACCCGCTGAAAAACTAAAATCCCAAAAGTAAGAACCAAAACACAAGGAAAAATAGGAGAGGAGCTTACCGAAAGGGGAGACATCCGTGGAGGAAAGGTTGCGCCGGTCAAGCAGGGGTGCGACGAATCCGGTACGAGGCGGACGGATGGCGTCAGTGCGGTTCACGCCGGCTGGAGGAGGGTTGTGTGGTTGGGAGAAGAAAGGGGGGTTGCGGGGTGATCGTACTTGTGGAGCCATGAACTCAATAATTTTATTCAAGGGTTTCCTAATTTCAATATCAAACGTTTGGAGTTCATATGTTAAAAACCAAACAGCCTCTCGTATTCGACGGTAGATCAATGTCTGAAGTAGTTTTGTGTTCACGGCAGGGCATGGATCATACTTGGATTACAAATAACTAAAAACAGACCGTAGACCACTGGTGAACCCTAAATCCCCTAGGTTTATAGTAATCAAAACCTCGCCTAAGAAGTACAGCAGCACAAAGATAATTAATAAGGGGAAAAGCTAAACACAAACTCGAATACAATAATAGATCTTCCATATCCGAAACGATCAAAACATCACCAGTGAACCAAGGGGTGGAAAAGGATGGCCTGAAGGGCGTCAAAATGCAACTGGAGTTATTATTATTTTTGAGTTCGACCACAGATTTGAACTCTGGGATTTCATAGATTCACATAGAAATCATGCAATTTCACAAAAGCAGACAAACTAAAATGGAAATACAAAAAGGATGTAAAGTGCAGCGAGCAGGCGACACGAGATGGGAGCTGCGGAGGCCGGGCTGCCGAAGCAAGGTCGGGACGGGGAGGCCGATCGCATAGCGAAGGGGGTCGGGGCCGCAGAAGGTGAGGGAGGCCAGGGACGCCGGGGCGAAGCTAGCGATGGGGAGTAGGTCGCACGGGGGAGCCGGCGACAGGGTCGGGTCGCGCGGGGAAGCTGGAACGGCGAGAGGCCGGCGAGGTCGGGTGGGGGGTGTCGGGACGGGGAGTTCGGCGGGCGGCGAAGGGGACGGCGAGGCCGGGACAGGGAGAGGAGGGGCGGAGGGGAAACGGGCGACGCACAGAAGAAAAGGAAAGGGGTGGGTGACGCAAAAACGGAAGGAGGGGTGGCGCCGGGACAACTAGGGTTTAGACAGTTTTTTTTTCATTTCCTTTTATAATAATAATAACTATATTATTAATAATAAAATTTGTAATAATAAAAATTGTAAAATTTATAATAATAATATTATTATTAGTAGTAATAATAATAATAATAATAACGACTTTAACAAACAAAATAATAAAATTTCTACATGACGGTTCTAATATTTAGAACATTGGGCGAACGCACGATCACCGCTAGCGATGCAGTGACCGCGCACCGGCGCAAAACCCGCCAACACGACTAAAGCATAAAAATTTCAAACCGGGACCAAAAAGGAGAAAAATTACAGACATCTACAGTCGGGGTGTGACAAAGATGATGCCCAAAAGACACATATACTAGTAAGAAAACTATTCATGTTGAGGATCATTAGATGGGTACGACAACTAATGTCATAAATATGAAAAGTGGAAGACATTTTTTGTAGCTCGGTACCTCTAGTGTAACTTCAACCGATAGGCTACCAGCTTGAACCCTACCAAAATCACAAATGGACTGACATATAAGGATGAAAGCATACCATGTCTCATGATCCTTTTTTTCCAACCCATTGTGAAACACATAGGAAAACACGATCACGAACGTTGAATTCTAGAGGCCATATGCAGAGATTAACATAAAATTTCGGATGTTACTTCATTGTATCCATCTTCTTCTTAATCTACTAAACATGTTTAGTGTTGTCTTAGAAAAGATGTGGATCCAACATAACTAAATCTTCATCATCCATTTAACATTGGGAAGACCAGCATGGTCTACCATAAAAATCATTATATTGAAGCATCAAAATAGTATCCAGAAAGATATATTTATCAGCGAATATAGCCAAGGGTACGTTTTTCTCCAATGAAATCCCAAAAAACAGAATGCATGCCCAAAACACGTACTCTATCACCTGCATCGTTGGCTCAGTCTAGCCCTATAACAACCCAAGATTTTATGAGATATAATATTTTTATTTTATTTTATATATTCTATTGCACACTACTCCATTATTAGCATGCTCTATATGCAACTCCGTATTAATTTGCAGTATACACAACAATATTCTTAGCTCGTGTTACACAAAATTTCATGATCTTTTGGTAGAAATTATTCTACGTAACATTGATTATTGATTATTTTTAATGTATAAAGGAAATATGTTTTAATTATGTTATATGCATCACTAATGGAAGCTTACACTTCACGGAACCCTGACATGGCTTGCATTACACGCAAGAGAGAGCTTCCTCAATAGCGTGTGTTGTTCGCAATACGAAGTTTCACTAAATGAGATATTTTTATAATATTATTATGAAATATCAGTTAAAAATATTATTAACTTTGTTTTTAATTTTATAAAATTATAATTCATTTTAAACTTTTTCTAGATCATGGTATGATAACAAAATAAATTTTTAAAGTCAAATAAGTATTTTTTAAAAAATCAGTTTTCCACCATTTGATGGCGCACCTATATTAAATTTAATTTTTAAAATGTTTATAAATTCAATTTAATAAAAACATATTCTTTTTAATAACGATTTACAAATTTATATTGGATAATGTTTTGATATTGTTTGGATAACGTTCATATTTTGATGAATAGTAAAAATACGCTAAATTTTAATTAAAAACAAATATTATCATCAAGATAATTTATATGGTTAAATTATAATATTGAATTATTTAAAGTATAAATAGAATATATTTTTACCATTTAATATAATTAATGTCATTATCATTTATTTTACATTGATTTCATAGATAAATACATTTCAATATTTTATAATTTTTGAACTTTTAAAACCCGTTTTCTCAACAACGAGATTAATTTTAAACTAAATTGTGCAACATTGGTGTCAAGAATTTTGAAAAATGGATTCCATATTATGAATCAGTAGGTCGAAATTATGTTAATTTGCTACTTTATTTAAACATTTTGAATAGTAACTACGGTAAATATTATTTTCCACAGTTAAAGGTAAATTAGGTAATTAAGGGTAAAAATAATATTATAAAATTACCTTAAAACATGTATTAATAAAATTGGATGATTATATTTTTTCATAAAATATTCTTGGGTCTAAATAGTATCTATTAGAACCTGCTTGTATGTGATTAAGACCATTAATTTATTCTTTTTAAATGAATGTGAAATATTTCTCACCCAAACATTAATAATTAAATTATTTTTAATACAAGGTTATAAAGAATATAAATTCGGTTATAAATTCTCATATAAAACCTAAAATGTTTTTCATTATCATGGTCATTTATTTTTAGTTTTTAATAAATATATAAATACCTTAATAACTTATACATTAATGATGCAAAAATTATTTATTTAGTGAAAAATCAATAATATAGTTCTTATTAAACAAATACTACCCATAAAAGGACCAAATACCAGACCAAAACTTATTAATCATGTTAATATAAACCATAAGCATCCAATGGTCTATTTTTGGACCATTTGTATCCTTATAAATGTGATTATGACACTTATATTATTTTATTTAAAATAATGTCAAAGTGGTCACCGTCTTAATTTTATAGACATAACAGTTTAAAATTTTCGTGTTTTAGAAGATAAATTCAATTAACAGTATTGATATGAAATATATTTTATTTATCTTAATATTATTATTTTATTTTTAATTTTATGCAAATAAATTAGTATATTAAATAATTATACAAAAATGTAGTAGTAATTATTTTATTAAGAGAAATATCAAATAAATGGTTTTAAAAATATAAAAATAAATATAATATGAACTAATTAATATTATCCACGAATTTTATAGATCCATGTGACATTTTATAAACCTATTAATGATTTTTGTTCGAATATACTCTCTATGAGTATTTTATTTTAATTCAAATAAAGGAATTGTTTCAAAATTGACATTATTAATATTTTATAAAAATGACATATTATTAATGTGTCTAAAAATCACAATTTTTTTTTCAAATTATAGAATTAAATTTATATGTTCTAAAATGACATAATTAATCAAATTATGGACAATTCAGAACACATAAAAAATATTTATAACAATTTAAAATTTGGAATATTATTACCACAAATAAATTTGAATAGATTAAATAATGATAAATCAAGTACAGAAGTTATAAAATTAAATCACAACATGTATAAATTTTATTTTATGATGAGATTACGAACTTATAAAATCTAATATTCGTATTTGAGTAATTTTTTGTGGTTTTTAAGTAGGAATTGAGTTTATTATAAATTAATATTTTAGAGGTTTCCAAAAGTGCCCCTCTCCTCCCTTATAAAAAGGCACCTCCTCCCTCTCCTATTCACAACATTTTGAGCCTTCATGCTTGTCCAAACCATTCACATTTCCCTTATACACTTACCTAGAAACCTAATAGAGTTTTTGGTATTCTTTAAAGTCCAACTTTATCACCCTTACAGGGTTCTAAGAAGAGGCGTGTCAAAGAAGAGGTAATATCCTTTACCTATTCTTTCAAACTTAATTCCTCTTCTACTTCCACTATTTGAGTTGTTTCATTGTTAAGTAATAACTACAGTATCACTTGTATTCTAATATGTTATTATTAATATGAAGAAACCATATTATTTCTTCTTTCCATCCTATAAAAAATGAAATCACCCCGCGTGCGTATGTACGACTTACTGTCTCCACGTCGTGGTGTATTATTTTATTTCATCACTAATATACGTGTATGGGTATAAGGATGGAAGAAATAACAATATAAGATTATTGTAAAGTGATATTGATTCTGAAATATTATACACCATACTCTTCAATGTAATTCTACACTCATGATAATGATATCATCGCTCATGCATACGTATGGCCTACCGTCTCTACGATGTGATGCAGTTCGTTCTACATGATCATCATTGAATAAGGATTATATAAATTAATTTAATGAATAAATATGATATATATTACACAAATAAAATTCCGTAAATGATGTATCCATAACCTAAAAAGTTGAATAATAATTTATTCTACAAAACACGCATAAGAACATATTGTAATGAACATCTGAATAACAATTAGCAATGAAATAAAAATAATAAGAAGATATGAATATGACCATATAGGATATCATTAAAATTGATATTATTATGGAATAATTCAATGAAATTATTTAAATCATTATACTAGAGGTTTGGATACGTAAAAATCAAATCCGACCTAAGGTAATGGATAATTATTCCAATCATGTTCTTATACAAGATTATTTGTTCATATGTATTTACGTGGGTTATGTATACCATCTATATCAATGTTTTATCAAAAAAAAATTATAAATTTCTTACTATTTTCAATGAATGTTTAAATCCATTTTTACCTTTTTTTACATTTACGACAAAGTATGGAAGGAATATATTTTTTACCATTAGTGGTACATTTTGACTTTTCTGGAAAAAGTACAACCATAATGTTTTATTATCTTATACAGCATGAATGGATTTTTGCGGAATCATACCACCTTATTTTCATGAAGATTCCAATAAAATATTCCATGATTATTTTCAGAAAAATAATTTTATTTTAATATTGCATGGAGTATTGAGAAAAGAAAATGACTTCGAAGATGAAAGTATACACTCTTCAAGAATACATTTCATGTGTTTTATCAAACCTATCTTCTATCTATGATGACATTATTTAATATGTTTATGTTTGAAGTTTAATGTCCCTATTATTTTCATGGTTTTTTTATGATGAAATGATATCCGTTTGTTTTTTTTGGATTATGTAATGATGGGATGATGTTTATGAAACCCATATTATTCTTTTAGTTTTGATGACGGATTTATGTTTATTTTGTGACACACAAAAGAATGATTTCATAATGAGATGGATGTGACCTATATCTCCCTCCAATTAATTAGTTAAAGATTTATATCTCATGAGATATACATATCTGGTATGTCAAGTAAATATGTTTGAGAAATATAGGGCTGGAAAGGAAAATAAACCCAGTTCAGTAATGGAATTGTTCCACTATGATGGTATTGGCAGTAATGCCTTGGCTACAATGGAAATCATATCATGTGTTTAATGGTTTTTCACAATTCCATGATTTATTACCATTCCATTTTATCATGAGTAATTTATCCTTATAATTTATGTATAATGTACTTCCAATATTTATGTCATTGCATATGATTTTGATTATTTATGATTATGTTTTCATATTCAAAATTTTAGGGATTGTTTTTATATTCCCCATGTATACCCTTTCAGAGCATTTGAGATCACCCTTTTAATGTTTTCTTTTCCCAATGATATTAAGAAATGTTTTAGGTAATAAAACAAATGGGAAAGATCTTTATTGGAGATGGTGAAGATTATTCACCATGATTAGATGATTATGTTTCAAGTTACCCACGACACAAAACTATCACAGTCTTTGGGCGTCTGTTTGTGTCATGTATTAAGTTTTCCACAAAAGTAATGTAATGTACATGTACGTCATGCTTTGGGTCTTTACAGTTGGTATCAGAGGGAAGGTTTATTTAACCTTTTGAAACTAGGATGTGAAAACTTTAGTGAGATCCCTAGTGATATTTTAATGATATGCCTAGGGATGTCCCTTAGGTTAAGTATAAGTATAAGTTATAGTCCTATAATTATGGTAACGATCATAGAATTAAACCTAAGATGATAGATATTGAAGGTACTCCCCCTTTATTTTGTTTTTTTTCCTATCATGATTTTTGCCACTCACACTATTCTTTTTGAGTTTTAAATGATGGCTGGAACCCGAAGGAACCGTGTTGATCAATGTAATGGAAAATGAAATGATTTTCCTCCTAAACAAATAAATGTTATGGGAGATGAAGTGAAATATCTTATTTGTATACTTATAGAAGATAAGAATCATTCTGGACTTCCAAATGAGCAGAGAATAGAAAAATATTCTACCGAGTCCTTCATGAGGAAATGTCCACCATCTTCCAATGGGTCTTCTGCTTCACTTATTTCTGGAAAATGGATCTGTACCATTATAAAAATATTTTCCATACTTTTCTGTTTAGAACATGAAAAATTAATTTTGGCAGATTACAGTTTAGATGGTGAAGAAGACTAGTGGAGGACTGTAATTAAGAATACAAGTCCCAAAGATAAAATTGAATCCCTGGAATGGGATGAGTTCAATAAATTGTTTTTTAATAATACTTCCCCCGTATTCTTCGAAAAATGATGGAAAAAGAGTTCCAAAAGATTAAGGAAAAGGATGATGAATCTGTTGGTGTACATAAAGAAAAATTTAAAAGGATTGAGATGTATGAACTTGTCTTTATCATCCATCCTGAAAGTAAAGTTGTTCAACTCTTCAGTGGCTTAAAATCAGGTCTTCGAAGGGAATTAGCTATAAGAGACATCAGTAGATATGATGAAATTGTGTGTTGTGCTATCAATGTTGAACTTTAAGTTGGTGTTATATATCCATGTCCTGGTTCTGACAAGAAACATAAGATAATGTTCAAGGAAAATCACAAAACAATGGTGAAAAGAAGAAAAATGTTCCTTAATGCACAGAGTGTGGAAATAAGCATGGTGGAGATTGTCTTAATGGTACTAGAAATTTTTTTAAGTGTATAAAAGAATTTCATAGAGTAGCTGAGTGTCTATGTAATGGAAAAAGAGTAGCTAATTATATGAATAGAGAAAAGACTATAGAGAACGCCCCACCAACACTTCAATGCTACAAGTGCAAGGAAATGGGGCATTATGCTAACCAATTCCCTAATCCAAGGGTTAATTATGATCGTCGTCAACAATATCTTAAGGAAAAGGACAAAGGGAAGTCTCATTCGATCAATATTGGTGATTTTGAGTACGATAACGAATTGGTGGAATGGTTAAGTGTTTATGTAACAAGATTCCAAAATATTGTTGTGGAATCTCATTTGTAGTATCATAAAATATTGGATTATCTCTGTATTGGTTTATTGTGGTTTTAAATAATTTTATGGTATCGTTAATCATGTAAAGTGATATAAATATTATTGGAAAGTAGATGATATCTGCATACATACAGGATAAGGAGAATATAATATTTTTGATATTATTAATGATCTCATGACTGATAAAAGGAATAGTTAACTTCATTGTTTGGGTATAATGAATTTTTGGGATTTTGGTATGTGGAAAGAGTTAAGTTTTGACCACATTATTGTTTTCAATAAGGTTCTATAGAAATTCATGTTGCAAGAGAATACACGATTAAAGTATTCACATGTTTGGAATTCGATCAACAAGATATATCTTATGATATATGGGGGATAAATGATGGTATTCACATGCTTGGTAGATGACCTCGCTAGTATTATTTTTATTTAAAATTGGTACCTCACCTGTGTATATGCACAACACTACAAATACAATGTTAATTCTAAAATAAATTCATAGTTTGAAAACAAAATATTGAGAATTAATTATTATAATGTTAAATTTACAAAATAGTGATAGATAATATTGAAATGCTTGTAGAAGATAATAAGACTTCATCACAATATTTGTAAATTAAAAAGTTATATGAAAGAGAATATAAATATATCATTACCATTAATAAATTATATATAAAAAGTGAAATTGTATTCAAATATGAATCAATAGTAATGAACACTGAAACAAGAACATATTAATTGTGACTGTCATCTTAAATGAGGTAATTGTTAAACCATGAAAATATAACAGAATATTTATAGAGAAGAATTATTTTGTTAATAGCAAGGGATATGAATTAACAACACCAACAAAATTTTAAATCTATCATCTATTACCATTCGTAGTATTTTGTTAATGTAGAACCATGTAGGTAAATAATTTCATTCCCAATTAGTATACATTTTCATAGTGGAGAAGTAGGTCAAAATGTTGGGTTGACACAAACATCTATCCCTATGGATGAATGGAGCAGTAGTTCTGAATGTTGGCATGACACAAACTTCCATCCCTATAGAAGATATTTTATGTGAAAATTGAATATGGAATTCTGATAATTGAAATGAAAATTGAAAAAAATAAGAGTATAGACCATAAAAAGATGAGAAATTTTTTGGTTACAAATGTGGTGTTGCATAGAAGTATTTGTTTTATTAAATAAAGAATTGTTTGTTATGAAATGGTTATGTTTTTAAACATAACATAGGAATATACAAGTTCATCGAGATGTTCCACAATGTAGTGTCCTATAGTTCCTTATTAGATAAAGGCCGACAGTAGTGGAGTCGGTCATTCTTATAGAGGAGACCGTGGTCTGGATTTTGTTTTCATACGCACGTTGATACTTCTGGTACGTAATATTATTGAAAAAATAAATCAAATGGGTAATCTAGATTGCGTGTATTGGATATTCAATGAAAATGGGAGACAAAAATACACTACATAAAAGGTGTTCAAAAAACTTGTACGTAATATGGAATATAAAATATAGTTGACATTATAAATTAAAATGAACATTGAAATTTGAAAATAAAAACAAATAGTTTTCAGTACTACCTTACTAATACATACATGTATCTGAAAATGAAAATAATAAATTATCACAATCGGAATTGGAAAAATTGTATATTTATTAGAATAATTTATACATAAAAAGCATGCAGCAGACTCTGATGTGTTGAAGAAATCAATACACACCCTGCTAAGAATGATTTTGTCAGTTAATCGTGTTTATGTTCAATCTAATCACAATGTCTAGATGTGTAAAATTTTATACGAATATAAGAGAACATACCTAGTTTATAGATGTCGATCTGTATGGGACAATCCTTGTTGTAGTGACATGTTTTCCTAGATTTTGGTTTCAATGTTTATAAAATCCTTACTGTAGAGAATTTTATTGGAAAAATAAACAATACGGGTTGAAAAAATAAAAATTATGCGTATTCTGGATTGTGTTTAGATTATTCATTCCATTTGGGGAACTAATCTACTATGAAAAAAATGTTCAAAAAACTTTTAGGTAATCTGGAATATCCTACATTGTTGATACGGTAATTTATAATGAAAATAAGTATTCTAAAAATAAAAGAAATCAGGTTTCAAAATTATTTTATTACACTGCCTGTAAATAAAATTCAAAATAATATGTTTTCATGAATGAAAGTGGAAAAATGTAATGTCAAATGGAATAAGATACACATACTGAATATACAGTACAATTTGATGTTTAGAGGAAATGAATACCAACCTTACTGAGAATTATTATCTCAGTAAGTCATGTTTAACTACAAATATATAATGATGGATGGAAGGGTTAGAACATCTATAAATCTGGGAAAACAGACATGTTGTAGGTATTTAGATGTGTATGATGTCTGAATTTTGTTGTCGGTGATGGTAAAGGGATTCACGATGAGGTTTTTCGAGGGTGGTCCTCCACTGTTGACGGTGAAGCATATTTTGGCGGATGAGATGACGGTGAACAAAGACAAGGTGCACAAGGAGACATGGGGTAGGAAGCACTGCGAGTAGATGGAGACATAGAGTAGATAGAGATGGGGAGAACACAGAAACAAACAATGAGTAGGGGGAGACTGGGAAAAGGCGTACTAAAAAATGTTTGGAACATAACCATGTAATCTATTTTGTGTAGAGGGGATAGTCATCAGAAACTAAAAAAGTGTAGAAAAACATGTTCAGACAATATTTCTTAAACTGAAATAAAGAGGGCATGATGTTAATAAAAAATTAATTGATAATTTGAAAAGAACAGAAGCATTAACATGTCAATATTACCTCTCCATTACACCGAAAAATTAAACTCATATTCTTCAATATTTTTTTATATGTTTTCCTTAATACGGGGATCTAGTTCATTGGTATTGCTTGTTATTTATACAGATCCCTGAGACATTGCAACATTTTTTTGGAACCAATCATCACCATCAAACTCAATGAAAAAAGATTTTTACAGAAAGAATTGACATTAAAGAATAAATTCCAAATGTTTGTGAAAATTAAAATCAAATAAATGGAAATTTGATGGTTAACAATATCCAATCGAGAAGATGAAATGGATTGTACGTACTAATCATTTAAAAAATGAAAATGACATGAAAACATGAAGTTTAGTTAGTTCCATTGATGTCATTAAAGTAACACTCAATGAAGATAAAGAACATATTCCTAAGAACATTAAATAGTTGTACCTATTGTATCAAATCCATTTTCAGTGTTCCAACACACTTCTAATGATCCACTTCTTTGATTTTCATGTCATGCAAGAAAAAAATGAATATTACAATAATGTGATGTTTTTTTAAAATGATAAAATGGAGAAAATAAATATAGTGATACCTGGTTATGTTGAATTATAATTCTTACACTTCAATACATGTCGAGAAATTGTAAGCACGTCATATTATAAGAAACATTTAGTAGAATCATTATGAAAAATGAATTTTACAAAAAATGATGTCAAATAGATCAATAATACACCTATCAACAATAGTTAGATACTATGATCAAGACATAAAATGTTCATGAAAATTCAACCAATCAAATATTTGACCTGTAATAAAATAAATCACACCTCAAATCATAATTAGTGATGTTGTAATATCCTTAGTTACCCATAGCAATGAATCAAAACATCATAAAAATGAAAGTAGTCCAATATTTGACCTGAAAGAATATAAATCACACCCCAATTCATAATTAGTGATGTTGTAATGTCCTATGTTACCTATAGTAAGTGTGGAATCACAATCATGCCCACAAGTTCAACCATTACTAAAACATAAATTCTTCCATGATTAGAATATGTAAACATAAAAACATGATGCACAACAACAACATAAAATTAGAAACATAATCGAACATCGTCTCATATCATACTGAGACATGAGGTTTTTAATGATTATATTTTCTATATTAAGTAATAAAATATCTTATATTATAGGTATTCATTAAGTACATACTAAATCTAGATATGAAAAATACATAAAGAGAAGATGGCATGCATTATGCTCTAATTCATTGCTCGTAAAATGATTCATTGATCTAATAAAACACACGATCCACTGCTTGAACAAATAACATGATACAATACCCAAAAATAATGCATGATTCACATGCTCAAATGTGTTCCACTACTCTAAAATATGATCCATTATAGAAGTAAAATACATGATCCACTAATCCGAGAAAATTGAAGAATCTGTTGTGTAAAAAGATTTAATGATCTAAAACATGGAAATTCATATTTAGTAAAAGTAACAGTAACTAATAAGATTTATACATTAAATGATTGATAACCAATAAGAAATAATTTCCAAAAACTAAAGATATTGTTGTAACTGGTTTTCTAGTTGTGAGAAGGAGTTATAGTAGTAAAAAAACATGTAATAATCTATGGGATAGGGAAGTACACATTCATCCAATATGTTTACCAGCACATACATTAATGTTTAAGAAAACATACAATGTGTGACTAAAAGGAAATAAATTAATAAGAAATCTAGAAATATGTCAAAATATTTGTAAAAATAGTTTCTTTCAAAATTTTGATACACTTGAATAAGAAATCACTATAACTAAATGGGAAACACAGACATAGAAATACATTCTTTCAAGCCCAAATCCCTTTATAAATTCCCTTCCTTAGGTTGTAGGCAGGATTATAGCAGTCTGGAATCTCATTAAAATACCACAAATTGGTAACATATTATAATTTTGATTGGTAAAAAAGATTCTGTTTTTATGCAGAACTGATTTTAAATGATCATGTGAAGAACTATAGATTCGTGGATAACACAACTGATAGGAAATGTATCATTTGTGGTTATGGAATTAAATTTTGAATCTAATTAATGAATTTTATATTAACTTAGTTTGAAATTGAAATCTCACCTACGAAAACCCATTGAGGGAGCTCCCCGAATTGAGGAAGAAGAAGCACCTTCCCTAGATCTCATATCAATGTTGGATCAGCCATTTATAACACCGATGAAGAGATGTTAAAATTTCTCGCATACCATGGATCCATACAAAACAGTGAAGCCTATCTTCATCTGGGAAGTCCTTTCCAATTGCCTCTGCAGTCTGCAATAGATGCTCGATTTGTGGCTCATCCAAATCTGTATAGTTTTCATCCAATATGTTATTCAGAAAATCATAGCACTCATATATGCTCATATCCACCTTGTTTAGTCTTTCTTACTCCCGTATCCACTTCACCTACAATCCCATCAATTGGGGTTTTGTAAAAAATGAATTTGTCAACATAGAAGAAATATGACCAATGAAATCATAGGTCGGGTGAAATTGGATCTCTTGATATAACTCCTATAAGGACTACTTATTTTCATCTTCAAAGTTGAAATCACTACACCATTTTTACAATAATATTACTAACCAAGATGATCATCGATAATCTAGAAGGATTTTCAGACTGTGTACCAAAATGTGTTTCCAAAAGCATTGATATTTGGTGGAAGAAATCCGTCGCCGGTGAAGTCAGAATAGCGGAAGTCGCGGAAGTCGGAGGATAGGAAGACGGAGGAGTGGAAGACAGAGGAGACGATGTTAGAGGATAGAAAGTCGGAGGAGCAGAAGTTAGAGGATGGGATGTTGGACGTTCCGAAGTCGGAGGAGCAGATGTCGGGGGAGATGAAGTTGGAGGATGTCGGAGGAGATGAAGTTAGAGGAGCTGATATCGAAGGAGCGAGCTGATGTCGGAGGAGAAAAAGGTGGATCACGTGCTTTTGGAGTCCCAACTAGATAGATGAATCAGGGAGAGGAGCAGAGCATAAGAGTGGATTTGGTGAGGGGGAATCGAGGAATGGTGCAGGAACCCTGGCGATGGGAGAAGGGAATCAAGTAGTTGAATCGGCGAGGGCTTCGAATGTCAATTGGAAATCCTGATCTGTTTTGGGGTCATGAGAGGTATTTTCAAGTTTGTAGGATTGGATGTGGAAATGAGGATGCATGTCAAGGTGACACATAAGCATAAAAATTCCTAGTTTAAAAGATATATAGATATGAGATTAGACAAAAATATTTTTGATAATCCTAAAGATTGGAATAGATTAAGTTAGACATTAGATAGAATTGTTTATGGCTATAAATTATTTACATTATTTTTGAAATGTTATAATAGTATAGTTTTAGAAAAAGTCAAACTCATAGGATGGGTGACAACTTGTCACGTCAGACAAGGCTGTGGGAATCAAACCCACAACCGAAGTGCGACAGGCCTTTACCACCTACCACTGGCCTACAGGACGTCCCTAGTTTTTAGAAATTAGTTTTAATTTATTACATGGTATGATAGATTAAATATAAGTCCATTTTTGGAACAATATATGATTAACCTCTCCATAGATGGACTTATGTATGTTTAATATCTTATAAAAATATTTTTTTGTGATAGAGTCAGATGGAATGACCTATCATTCGATCGCATGATCGACTAATACTTCAATAATGACACATTCAACTTCATTTAATTAAATAATAAATTCACTGGAAATTGTTCATGGAATGACCAACTGTTATTTTACACCGAAATCAAGTAAGTATTTATCCATAGGAAAAGATTCACCAACATTAGGGAAATGGTCTTGAATGCCAAAAATGTTTTCTTAGTACCCTCATATCTGATGAATTATAAGGTACCATTGATCATCACAAATTTATGGCTTTGTGATACTTGTCTTTTTTCATAGCCATGTCCTATACCACTCTTCATCAAAAGTTGATGGTTATATTTCTATTCAATATCCATGTTTTCACCTATGTTGTCTTATGTGGAACCCCAATGTTGATTTAATTTGGGTGACCGTTATGATAATAACATTACTTTTTAAAATAATGTTTTAGTATTCCATTTTACAATGTGGGATTCAATGAAAGAAACTGTGAAGTGGTAAACCATTTATAACCCCGACGAATTTCTAGGGCGAAATTCATATTAAGGGGGGTAAATGTAACACTGATATTTTATGAGATATATTCTTTTTAATTTATTTGAAATCATCTATTTTACACTACACGAATATTATCTTGTGCTATATGTAACACCATATTAGTTTGCAGTTTACGTAATAACATTCTTGGCTCGTGTTACACACAATTTCAAGTCCTTTTAGTAGAAATAATTCTATACAACATTGAGAATTTGTTTTGTTCAATGTATAAATGAAATTAGTATTGATTATGTTATATGCTACATTAAAGGATGCTTTCACTACACAGAACCATGACTTGGATTGCATTACACGCAAAAGAAACCTTTCTCAATAGCGTGTGTTGTACAAAATACCGAGTTTCACTAAACGATATATTATTATAATATTATTATGAACTATACATTATGAATAACATTAAATAGATTTTTAATTTTATAAAATTATCCATCATCTTACACATTTTCATGATCATGGTATGAGAACAAAATAAATTTTTTGGGTAAAATAAGTATTTTTCAAAAAATACAGTTTTGTTGCCTTTTGATGGAGCACCGAATTTAAATCTAATTTTTATCAAGTTTATAAGTTAAATTTAATCAAATAATCTTTTCTTGTGAATTAAGATATAAAAATATTTGTTGTATTATGTTTTGATATTTTTCTGATAACGTTCATATTTTGATGAATAGTAAAAATACTCAAAATTTAAATTAAAAACAACATTTTCATAAAGATAATTTATGTGGTTAAAATATAATATTTAATTGGTTAAAATTAAAAATAGAATATATTTTTTCCATTTCAAATAATTCAAGTCATTATTATTAATTTTACATTGAATTCATAGGTAAAATCATTTCAATCTTTTGCAATGTTTTAACTTTTAAAACTCGTTTTCTCAACAGCAGGATTAATTTTAAATTAAATATTGCAACTTATATGTCTTGAATTTGGAAAAATGGATTCCATATTTTGAATCAGTAGGTCCAAATTATGTTAATAGGCTAATTTTAATTTTTATACATTATGAGTAGTAACTACGATAAATTTTATTTACCATAGTTCATGATAAATTAGATAATTAAGGGTAAAAGTAATATTATAAAATTACCCACACAAATCTGTTAATATAAATGGATTATTATATGAATTATAAAAATATAATTGGGTTGAAATGTTATCTATTATAACCGACTTTTATGGGATAAATCCATTAATTAATTTTTTTAAATGAAAGTGAAATAAGTCTCACTCAAACTTAATAATTTAATTATTTTTAATACAAGGTTATACAGAATATAAATTCGTTTATACAAACTCTTTTCATAGTAATTTTTTTTCATGTTAATTGATTTGTAATTTTTATGAAATATATAAATTCCTTAATAGCATATACAATAATAATGCATTAATAATTTATTTAGTAAAAAATCAATAATATAGTTTTAATTAAACTAATAATACCCATAAAAGGCCCCAATACCTGGCCAAAGCATTTTGGTTATGTAAATATAAACTATAAGCAACATTATTTAAATTTTTTGACATTTTATATCCTTATAAAATTGATTATGATACTTATATTATTTTATTTTAAATGATGTCAAAGTTGACACCTTCATAGTTTAATAAACAAAAAATTTTAAAAGTTGTGTGTTTTAGAAGATAAATTTGATAAAAAGTATTATTATGAAATATATTATATTTATATTAATCATAATATTTTATTTATATTTTTTATTAAACAAATTAGTATATTAAATAATTATACATAAATGTTGTAGTAATTATTTTATTAAGAGAAATATCAAATAAATAGTTCTAAAAATATCAAAATTAATATTATATGAACTAATTAATATTATCAACGAATTTTATAGAATTATTTTTCATGTTAGGAACCTATTAATAATTTAGGTTAAAATATATTATATATATGTCTTTTATTTAAATTCAAATAAATGATTAGAGATAAAATTGACACTTTTGTTATATAATTAAAATTACATATTATTAAATTATTTAACAATAAATTTTTTTTAAAAAAAATATAAAATGAAATTTAACTGGTAAAAAAATTCATAAAGTATCTAAATATGGACAATTAACAACACATAAGTAATTATTTTCAACAATTCAAAATTTAGAATATTATTACCACAAATAAAATTAAATAGATTATATAATGATAAATCAAGTTGATTGGGATTAAAATAAAATCCCAACAAGCCTAAATTTTATTGGATGATGAGATTACAACCCTATAACATCTAATATTCAGATATGAGTTATTTTTGGAGGTTTTTATGTGGTGTTTGAGTTTATTATATAATAAAATTTTAGAGGTTTCCAAAAGTGCCCCTCTCCTCCCTTATAAAAAGGCACCTTCTCCCTCTCCACTTCACAACATTTTTAGCCTTCATGATCAGCCAAACCCTGCCCATTTCTATTCTACACTACTCTAGAAACCTACTAGTGGTCTCTGTATTCTTTAATGTCCATCTTTAGCGACCTCAGAGGTGGTTAAGAAGAGCCGAGTCGAAGAAGAGGTAATATCATTTACCTATTCTTTAAAACTTATTTCTTATTAGAATTCCTATATATGAGTTGTTTCATTATTAAGTAATAACTCCAGTATCAATTTTATACTGATATATTATTATGAATATGAAACAACCATATTCTATCTTCTATCCTTCCTATGGAAAATTGAAATCACCACGCGTGCGTATATACGGCTTGTCGTCTCCACGCAGTGGTGTAATCATTTATATCATCACTAACATACATGTAAGGGTATAATGATGGATGAAATAACTATATATTATTATTTTCATGTGATATTTATGTGGAAATATTATAATCAATACACTTCCCTAAAATTTCACAATCATTGGAATGATATCATCACTCATGCGTACGTACGACCAACCGTCTCCATAATGTGATGTGACTCATTCTACATGATCTTAATTGAATAAGGATTATATAAATGAATTGAATGAATAATTATGATATATATTACACTAATAACATTCTATAAATGATTTATTTATAACCTAAAAAGATGAATAAGAATTTGTTCCACAAAACACACATAAGAACATAAAGTAATGAACACCTGAATAACAAGTAGAAATGAAATATTACTAATACGAATAAAAGAATATGACCATATATGATATCATAACAATGAATATGATTCTGTAATAAGTCAATGAAATCATTTAAATAATTATACAGGATTTTAATATACGTATAAAGAAAATCAAAACTAAGGTAAGGGATAATTATCCCAATCTAATTCTTATCTGATATTGTTTATTCATATTTATTTACTAGGTTTATGTTTATCATTCATATCAATTTTTTATCAAAATGTTTTCATAATATTTTTACAATTATTCCATGTATGATTAAATCCAATTTTACCTTTTTTTTATTTTACCACAAGCTATAGAAGGAATCTTTATTTTTATCATTAGAGGTACTTTTTGACATTTCCAAAAAAAGTCCGAGGAGAATAGTATTTAACATATACGGGATGAAAAGGTTGGTACGGTTTCATAATGCCCTGTTTTCATGAAGCATATTATGAAATAGTGAATGAATAGTTTCAAAAAAATCCTTTTATTTTAATATTGCATGATAAATTGAGAAAAGAAAATTATTTTGAAGATGAAAGGATTCTTTCCTCAAGAATTAATTTCATGTATTTTATCAAAACTATTTTCCCTCTAAGATGAAATTATTTAATATTTTTATGTTACAAGTATAATGTCTCTATTATTTACATGGTTTTATTTTTCATATGATGAAATGATGTTCATTTGTTTTATATGGATTCTGTTATGATGGGATAATGTTTAGGAAACCCATATTATTTTGTGGGTTATGATGATTGATTTATGATTATTTTGTGTCACATGAAAGAATGATTTCATTATGAGATGTGTAAGACCTATATCTCCCTCCAATGTGTAGGTTAATGATTTATATCTCATGAGATAGACATTTCTAGAACGAAAAGTAATCCCAGTTTAATAATACATGGCTGGAATGGAAAAATATCTCGGTTCAGTATTGGACATTGTCCCCTATGATGGTCTTTGCAGTAATGACTTAGCTACTATGGAAGTCATATTATGTGCTTAATGGTTTTCCACAATTCCATGTTTTATTCCCATGCCATTTTATCTTGATTAATGATCCTTTATGATCTATTTATTATTTACTATCAATATTTATTTCATTTCTCATGATTTTGATGTTTTATGATCATATTTTTACGTTCAAATGTTTGTGGATTGTTTTTATGTTCTCCATGTTTACCCTTACTAATAATTTTAGCTCACACATTTTATGTTATCTTTTCCGCATAATATAAAGAATGTTTTTTTGTAAGAGAACAAAAGGGGAAGATCTTTATGGGAGATAGTGATGTTCTTTCACCATGATTAGATGATTATGTTATGAGTTTACAAATACAATAAACTAACACGGTCTTTGGGCATCTCTTTGTGTCATGTATTATGTTTTCTGAAAATGTAATGTAATGTCCATGTACGTCAATATTTGGGTCTCTACAAGACCTATGTTTGGGAGAGGTAAGATGTGCTCAGAAACACCTTTAAAACCAAAACCCTCTATAACCTTTTCCTGAAATGAGAAGAAAATGAAATGTCCCTATCTATAATTATTGAATGTGAGACCTCATGAAAGCCTATAATATCCTCTATGTATAACCTCCCAAGATCATACATACTAAAGGATTACACATGGGAATGGGTTGCTACGGTAGAATTCAGGATGGTCGTTGGTGTTCCACCTTCCCTTACAGACAAGTGGAGCACCTCATTACAAAACCATCTACATCCCTTTCTATACCTAGCCACCAATACTAATGATGTGAATATAGATACATCATTGTGACACCATGATTCACTACCCATATGAACGCATGATAAATCCAAGTCATCTCATCACACATGTATTCCAAAAATCATACACAACCATGTAATTGGAGAACCACATACATTCCTATGATTCAACCAGGATGAGGGTCCTCACCTTCCACACACTCCTGTAGAACTAGGCATTTTGAATATGAAAGGTTCCCCATACTCACTCATTCTATTAGGATATAGGTAAAATATAATGATGAAATATATTTTTTTACTAAAAATCATACACCTCCATGTGTACCTTAGAGAACTATAGCTTAAGCTGCCCCTCTCTACTGGCCTTCATTACTACTTATATCTGTCTCCTCCAACACAATACATTGTCCATTAAATTCTCTCTACTAGGTGTGTATTCAAGATTGATGTCAAAATATTAATGATAATCCACCTACATTCACTTCCTTATATTAAGATCATGCTGTGTAAATATGTTTTTAGTGATTTTATTATATTTATACACCATTGAATAATCTCTCAATATGTAATATATCCATAAAAGTTAATCCTAAAAAACCACAACCAACCCGTTGTTTCTGTGTTTTATAAATCTTCTCATGAGGACATAACAACTATGATCCTTATGCAACAACTAGATCCCCATGCATAAGAACTGGTCATAGCCAAATACCTAAAATCTTCAAGTAAATAGTTTACCTCCATCCAAAATCTGGAAAAATTGATATCTGTGATGATGCCAATATCCATTTCAGTTCTCAAAATGTCTTCTCGCGTGAATTTGTCCAAAAAAACATTGAACTTTTTTTAGTCATGCTTTTCAAAGACAATGATATGCATGAGAATTCTTACATAAAACATTTTTTGTAAGCATCATGCCCCAAGAAACATAATATTTCAATGATTTCCATGGTATTTTCCTATGATACTAATACTCTCACCTTCATTGGGTCTATTGATAATCCTATATCTTTGATGATGTCACCTAGGATGTGAATCTAATCTATATAGAAGTTACACTTTGTGAGCATAGAATATAATCAATGATCACTCATGGAACATAACACGAACTCGAATATGTTGTCATGGTCTTGTTGATTTTGATAATACACCAATATGTAATCCATGAGAGACACAAAAATGAATCAATATTTGAATGGGAGACTTGATTCATTAGTGACCTAATGAATGTTGATGCATTTGTGGGACTGAATGGAATGAACAAGTACTCATACATGACATAACTTCTCTAAAAGGTTATGTGAGGTATATCTGATTATCTAACGCACTACTCATGATAACCATATGTAAGATTTATTTTAGATAACACAAGAGATCCACGAAGATACTCTAAGATATAATTTATTCATGGATGAAGAAACAGGATCTTAAACTTCATGTATTTCAATTAATGATAATCCACAAATTGCACAATGGTATCATTCACGTTTTTCACAAAAACAATCAATGATCCCCTTGGATATGTACTGGGTCAGATGAAACACTTATCTTTTAAATAATCTAGCTACTTCTAGAGATGTTGAAACTCTATGGTATCCATTCTATACGAAGTATTGGATACCAGCGCAAATCTTGGAACTAGCTAAATAGAAAACACAAACTCTCTCCCTAGTGGTTGGCCTAAAAATCCAACTCAAACGACATCCCTGAAATGATCAACTATATGAGGTAAATCAATCAGACATGTTCCATGGTTATCCAGATATAAACTCACAATCTGGTGTTTCATCTTACGCAACCCACGATGCTTGGGTACAGCTTGGTTTTCCTTGACATCCCATTCTACCTTGTATAGTAATGATATTCCCTCTAGTGATATAAATACACCTTGAAGTGATAAAAACCAATAATGTCTTGATAGGATACCAACCAGAACATTTTGATAATGGCATAAATACCTATAATATCAAAGATGTAGAGGTACCATAAGAAATGACACCCACCAACGTCACGGGGCACTCCTTTCAGTAACATACACTTTTCGATCTAATCCATAATGGAGTGACTAGCATCATAACATCAGCAGGAGTAAAAACATTGAGTTCAAGGCTGTCCAAAATGGGGAACATATATGAAACTATGTAAATCCCCAGTACCAAAAATTGTATATGCTAAAACAGACTCAATTGGAGTAGTAACTCTGATGGTGGATGGTCCAGGATCATTCTCATACTGGGTTTGTTACATTACATATGTTTGAAATGTACTGCAATCCTATCACACTACCTAGATACCATTAGCTGATCAACCCTATGGGTGCTGATAACCTAGGGTTTAGATACAACATCTAGAACCACCACCTCAACTAGACTATCCCGACACATTCTAATTCCTTGAATTGTGTGACGCTACTGACCCTACTCCTGAACATGGAGTCTGTGCACACACTCTCTCTGTAGATGTTGGGTGGAACATCCTACAGAAGCATTTTATATGGTCGATCATGATATTTGATCGGCACTAGAGTGGGTCCTGTGAACACTACGACCTGATAGGCTCTAGCCTACCACACACGTATCACCTCTCATAGAAGTCTGATGATATATTATGACTACTATTATCACCATGAAAATTTTATATAAGACTCTCCTAACAACCATTCGAGATAGTACCTGATCACATTATCGAACCTATGTGGCTTGCAGTTTCACATTCCCTCAAATAATTCTCAGTAATCAGCACGTAATATACAATAGTAGTTATAGAAGGCGACCTGAATGCATTCACCTATGATCAGATGTCAAACCTAATACCATCCTTGAATATTCCTGTCTTCAATACAAAGTGTCCCATCAGAAAAGGTGCAAATTTCTGGAGCTTAGTAAAACTGGTCGTGTTTTTCATCACTGACAAATAACCCTACTCCAGATGCATGAACTCTTAAAATCATAAAACCCACTACATCTATGGATATAAATAATCAAATAAAACTCATTAAATATTTACCCATGTCATATCATGATGATGCTATGCATGATTGATTACATCCCACCATCTTTTTGAGGAATGATGTAGCATATACATCGTGATATTTACGCTCCTATCATGAGGCATCACTATATGATTAAATTTCATAATCATGGACTCCAGTGAATACTCTGTAGCCTAGGGTCCACCAACCCCTAAAAAGGTGGCATGATGATACAATTTGAACAATCTCCCTAGCTATGACATAGATGTACAAGACTATGGTTCTCAACAAAATCTTTTCACTAACCACATAATGCCATCACAAAACTTTTAATCAATACCTATATTTTGTATAACAGCTGGTGCAACAGCTGGCACAAGTGGAGGATCCACTGATAGACCATGGACTACCATCTTTGGGGTATGATCATCATAACTCTTTCGGTGTATAACTAGAGATTATTGTAGGGGTGTGACTCTCCATGGTAAAGAACACAACCCAATGAAATAGTTCATGAACTTAAAAGGAGAATAAAACCCTCAAAGGTTTCCAAAATAGAAGTACATGGTGTGTAAAAACCATACACGACATGTACCCTTAATCTCTTACCCAGGAGTATAAATCCACTAGCTTGGTCATGTAAACACCAATGATACACAACATGTCATTCTATTACAAGGTGGGTCTTAGATTCTCCCCTTCAATCCATATAATTTTAAACGGCCAAAACCTCAAGGGGACTTCTGGTGTCACACTACATGATGTGTACATAATGTAGACTATAAACACTATACAAAAACATTATTATTTTGCATTCCCTATCACATGGATAGAAACACGTTTATTTAACACATGATGTGTACACATAGTACACAATGAGAACATAATAAAGGTTTTTCTTTATGAACAAAAGAACTGATGGAGTGTTTTCATATAACCACACACCATTTTGTAATGGTTATCAGATAGTATTCCTCAAAAATATAACTAGAACCCCAATTTTTTGAAAAGTATACCAATTTTATGGAAAATTATAATATATGTGGGCACATACTCCAAGAAAATAAAATGTATTCATCAATATATAGTACATAATTACTCAATTAAATAAATTTTCAAAACATGATCCACCAAATCCTATCAAAGAGGGGCCATATACCTCTAAACTGATGTTTGACTGCCATCCAAAATGAACCATATCACATATCAATACACCTATCAGAATAGAAGGCATATATGTCAGGATACCTATTAAAACAAAATGAAATAATTAATTCTCTAAAAATGGAATGGAAGGAATTCAAGTCAAGTGATCTATAACAAGTTCCAATCTAATACATGAATTGGAATAACCCCATCTCATCAAGTAGTAATGAAATAGAAAAAAAATGATATCCATAATAACAACACAATACACCTATATCACCCAACTTTAAAATTGAATCCACTGTAATGGATCAAAACACAAAAAAACGAATTCAATTTGAATAAATTTGTATTATCCTTATATGTAGGTTGGGTACTCCCAGACACAACTAATTACCGAATTCCATATCGTTCATATACTTATCTAGTGGCACCAAGCATTATGAATAACCATAAAAGGCATCCTCAAAAAACCAATTTTTCACACCCAAGAACTGGATACCATGCAAAGGTTATTTATACACAGTTGGTCACATGACCTCAAGGACATTTCCACAAATGCCAGAGGATATAGACTCGAATCAGGGGACTAGGTGTAATAGTGGGGAAACTATGCCCTCATTTTCATAGTGTAACACAATAGAAGAAAATAGTTTAGTAATACTAGGAAATAGAAGTCAACAAAGTATGTCGTATAATATAAATAAATATATGTCATAGAATTCAATGGACTGTGCTATGTGTCACATGTAGTTAAGTAAATAGATAAACATGATACAATACTATAATACAAAATTCATGTACCAAAAGACAGAAATAACAAAAGAGACACAGAAGCATCACAAGCCTCGTCTTGGTCCCATGATATTCTACTCCTAACAACAAATCATGTACTTGTAGAAGGGTTATTACACTTATCAATATCTATAATGGAATAGTCTGTTTGGGGCCAACAACAAGACCTAAACTAGGTCTGAGAATAAATCATAGTAGGGAAACACCAAATATATACTCTAGGATAACAGAGAATATAAATAACAGGTATTATATAAAAAATGAAAACCATAATATTAGAAGTGATCAAAAGTAAAAAGTACAACAAGAACATGTATTCATTTACATTTTATTCATTTTCATTAATTAATTAATTCAGAATGAATTATATATGTCTTGGGATCCTTCCTAATATCATAAACACTATATAAAAGAAATCACAATGTACACCTCAAAATGATATCTAAACAAGTAAATAAAGGATACAATATTGTGATTTTTCATGGAGTATATTTCATAAGTAATTTCAATTAAATATTCAATTTACATCCTCAGCACATCCATGACATTCCTATGTTTGAATTAGTATATCAATCCAGGTACAGTTCTATCTGCAACCTACAACAGCATCCTAGAGATCCTCTTTGAAACCCGGTAGCACTCAAGGTGAAATTCTACCAATATCCTAAAATCCTATCCCATCAAACCTCTCTGGAATTATTGAATCAATCATGGATAAATTATATCGACATCCTACAAGCTCATCACAGTAAACCTCTCTAGAATCTCGGTAACACTCTAGGTGTTGTATAAGACCATGTCAACTAACCCTATTACAAGAGGTCATATAAGGAAGACCAAGGTATCACAAATTATATGTAAACAAATCTAATAAATTCCTTAATTTCATCCCTCAATGATCTATGTTTCAATCAGAATAATTTGTAAATCATCTTTGAGCCTGACCGCAACACTCGTGGCTCGCTCGCGGTTTGATCATAAAATCTCAGCCGACTATAAGGCTTTGAATATCAATTAATCACATAGGTAAAGCACACAAAAATAAAAACATGTAAATTAAATGATTACAATTATTTAAAAATAATAAACATGCACAATAAATTCATATGAAAAGAAACACATGTAAATTACACTACTGCATGGTTTAAATATTAGTAACTCACATCGGCCCTATTCAAATAACAACTCTATAATCCAATTTAATCTATCAAAACTCTTAATCATAAACTATATCACATGGAAAAACCATGTATATAGACAATTATTTTTCAATTGAATCAAATTTAGGGAAACCAAAGGCATTCTCATATGCATCCAAGGCCAAACAGCCATAAATGGCCATCTACGAGAAAACTCACTTATTGGGTGGGCCTATTCAAAATAAAAAACTCAAAAATTCTTCGAATCAAGTAATAAAATTACCTAAAAAATAATAGTCAATAAGAATTGTAAATATTCCTTCTAGTAGACACCCCAAAATGGTCATGGGGCACTACGACACATATAATCAACCAGAAGATTAGTGAAAGGCACAAGACCACCAACCACGTTGTCGTATAACTCTACTCCTCTAGTGTCTGCTGATAATTTAACCAAGAACATGGTTAATCTATAAAAATATAATAAAATATGAAACTTTTATAATTATGTTGAGAGAAGAAATTTGGATTAATGGAACCCGAGTAATAAGGAGCTCACTAAGGGGATTATAACACGTATGTCTGTGTTCAAATCCGAGTTTGGGTGTATTATCTTGATCCAAATCCATCCTCAGGATGACTTGGGAACCACTATATAGAAAAAAGATTGAGGCTTCTATTATAGAGAAGAAAAACATGCTAAATCCAATTTCATACAAAAAAAATGACGATATAAAGTGTGTACTTGTGAATACATGCTATGTATATGGATGTTTCTCTATTCATCTACTGAAACGCCTTATACATCAAAAAAGATATTGCTGACATAATTACATAGCATGAACTATGTTTACACTATGTTTAACCCTCAGACACATTGTCAAAAAGTCATTAATTTTTCCATAACCACCTTTACTCTAGTTTTCAAAACTAAAAACTGAAATGAAAAGATCCTTGCATTTAAGGAATTGTGAGGATTATACAATTGTAACATGGATCAATGAATGCAATCAGGATCATATTTTATAATTTTAATCATGGAGATATCACATCACTGGGCTCATAATATAAATAACTATTTTGATGGAATTCACAATAATGACTACCCAAAGGGTTATACATATCTTGAATGAAATTATTTTACCTCCTTTTATTAAGAGAATTCAAGATATATAGTCATTTTTATGAAGTTCTGTATGATTTGAAGATGATGTTTGGGATGATAAGCGAGTGGTCATGATTTAGTATTTTTAGCATTCTTTCCACGAAAAAATGAGTCATTGAGGTACATTTTTAAAATATTTCCTAGTGGATACAATCTTTTTAATAGGTGTTATAAGAGAGGGGTATTTACATTTTTTCTTGAAAATCAACCACATGTCATTCTATAATTTGTGCATTATAATTTATATGAGGTCAGGATTTGATAACCTAGAAAGGACAATATGTTCATTGTTTTTGTGAAAACATGTCCACTAATTGGGTTATTCGTGCGAAATGTATGATTAGTGGGTTCCCAATGTATACTTTTTGATCTGGTGACCATAATAAGGAGGTATTCATGAGGGAGGCTCATAACAGAGAGGGGATTATGTTAATGATTTGGATGAAAAATCCCATTTAAATATTTTTATGGAGGACATTCACATGGTAGTTGTGTACTTGAAAATTATTCATTCAATGTGAACCAATGTGGTTGTCCATTAAATTAATCCTCATTTAAAGTTTTCATAAAGAATACATCACATGTATTTCTCCTGCTTCAACATTTTTTCAATCTTGAAATTTATATGTGGGTTCACCAAAACCATAAGCATTATATAAATAATTTTTTCTCACTATTATCTATAATTTCTTTATATGAAATTATCAAAAAAATTACCCAATTATGTACAGTAAATTATTACGTATTATAATTTATAGAATATTATAAAGCATAGAATAGTGTATGTAACCATATATGCACCATGATGAGCATCCAAACAGTTGATAATTTTTTCATAATAAGATATAATACAAAAATAGTTTCAATATTACACATAATGTCACTAATTAAAATGCTACTAAAGGTAATAATTATAGGATTTTGATTCATAACTATGAACATAATTAGTCTGTGTGTATTGAGGATAATGTGTGATGAAGCTATATATAAAGAGTGTTCATTCATTGGTCTATAAATGTTCAAGGTTCATGAGAAGATATTATGATTATTAAATCCTACCTTCTATATATATACCTAAAATATCTTTATGAAAAAATTTACTTGTCGTCATTCTATATAATTAATTGATTTAATTCTATTAAAATACAATTTATTTGGTAAATAGTAAATTATTTGTATACATTATCAAATTTTCATACTCAAAATACATTATTATTGGAATAAATAAGTTTTAATTTTGATGTAGTAATATAAATATAATTTTTTAAATAATTTTATAATTAGTGGAACAATATAATCTTGGATAATTTTAGAATATGTGTAGATATTGTGTGGGGTATCCTAATGATTCTTATAATTCATTATAAATATTTTTTTCCCTTTAACATAATTGATTTTTTTCTTGACATAATTTTTCATTGATGTGTACTATATGATTGACGATACAGGTTATGATATATTTCCACCAAAATTTATTACTTATTTATCTTTGGTATATTATTTCAAATTTTCATGTGGTCACCATGTCGAACTCCATGTCATTACACTATATTCTAGTAGTTTTCTGGCCACCACACTATCAAATTCTTAAAAACTCATCATAAAAAAGTAACAATACAAAATTTATTACATTTCAATTTTAATGATTTGTCATCTGATTGTCATCTTTTAAATTTTGAGAAAATAACAAAATAATAATCTCATTTTTACTCTTTTGAGGCCTTGAATATGGTTGAGATGGTTGAGAGTGTTGGGATCAGTATCCAATAAAAAACTCGCACAATATACTAAATTATCTCATATCTCATGGTAGTTATCCTTTATGAATATCTTATTTAGGATTGGATTCCCTTGTGTGGGCACAAATTATTGGGCAAGGAAACAATTCCTTTACATGGATTAAGAACCCAGAAAGTCTATTTGATTGACAAGCATTGAGATTTTTCCAGATATAATATATCACTAGTTAAAATTTTCATTAATTATATTGATCATAATAAAATATAATTTCATAGTTAACCTCTTCTATCCATGTAAGAGAACCCATGTAACCATGATATATAAATTATAAAAAATAAATTAATCATTATTAAGTAAAAATATAAAAAAACCATGATTGGTTACTAGTGTAGGGCCTCCGATCTCGACAAGAATCTAGTATGGATTTGGGTTGGTCATTCTAGGAGAGTTTTATCTTCAGTGAATTCTAATATGAGATGAAGGAACTATGAATGTAAGAATCTATTAATACGTCATAATAATATTCTCGTCATACATGTAAAATCGTTATAGACTTTTTTAGTACAAATATATAGACAAAAACACACGTCGTTCTGCACATATAGAGGTGGGAAACATTCTAAGAGGATCAAATGGTTCAAAAAATTCTAATCCTATCTGAATAGTATGATAATTTTCATTACATGAATATTGTATAGAATAACACTGAAAGGACTCCACGACCCACCAAAGATATTTTTCAACTTGAAAACATTTTTGGGATATAGCCTTTGTCCTAATGATGAATTACACTTAGGATAATGGGATAGATTATTCATTGAGATAACTAAGAAAAAACCATAACATAATGGAAAAAAGACATTCACTATCCTCCAGAATCATGTAATTCCTGGTTCCTCTTGTCCATCATTGGAAAAAGAATAATTAAAACAATACGGTTTGGATGGTTATCTAAAAGATATATTGTTTTTTTAAAATTATATAATAAATAGAAATTTATAATTACGGATATATTCTATATGTATTGATATTTGGAAAAAATAAGGATCATTGCATTCATATTAACTTTCATAGAATAAAATGATAAATGTATGGTTTTTAATGTCCTAGTTTTGTAAAAATTATTCTAGAAATAGAGGAATAAAATTAAAAGTAATTTTGTACTTAATATTTTTTTTCCTTCAATGTATTCTATTGGAGTTTGAAATCTCATGTTGGTGGAAATAAATTTATTCCATTAAATTCATGGTGGAACCAATTAAACCTGTATTCAAATTAAAATATGGGTTATATGAAGGTCTCTAAATGAATGATAGGTTAAGATAAACATGATAAAGTATATATATTTCATGTTCTGACAACATATAACAACACATTAAATCATCACTAACAAGGTGATTGAGAGTATCAAGGTACGTATCCTTCTATTATTCATGATTATGGTTTTATTGAAAACAGGATAGATAGATAATTCCTTTATTATGGTTATATTCATTATAGGTTGTGGAGATAATTTTTCTACATTCCAATGTTGTTACACACACTTCTCTCTTGGGTAAGAGAAAAATATAATCCAAAAATAGTATTCTGATTACAATCAGCTATTTGATTGGGATATATCGGTGAAAGGGATACTTTTACATCCACTAGATTAATTAATGGGGTAATTGTTTATTATTTCTAGATTTCAATCTAGTCATATCCTAATGTGAAAATGGGAGAGAAAGTTAACAAAAATTTAAAAAAAATTGAATATAATATAAAGGAGGAACCTGAATGAATATTGAGTATTAAAAGTGTTGGAAAAGGGAACCCATAGTACTCAACAGATGTAGAATTTCAAAATAAATGTGTCACATTGAGGGGGAAATCATTATCATAAATTCCATTGAATGTGTTTTATCATAATAGAATATAATATTCTAGGATTCTGGAGGCATTCCATCCATGAATTACATCTAATTTCATGTATAAATAAATTTAGAGGTTGTTGGATTCATGGATTTCATCCTCAAGTAACGAGGAGGACTTGGTTTAACTTTAAGTAATGTATATTATTCTATTGTATTTGTGATATTCATGGTCTACCATAAAGGTTCTTAAAAATATGATATTTATGAATATGAAGTTCTACTCATAGATATAGTGTTTATAATTAAATTATCTACTGATAAATCCATCCACTCAAAATATCTACCAAATTTATTGAAAGTTGAAATACGTATTAGGGATGAATATAATAGTCACACAAAATATCAATAAGATGTAAATAAAAATTCTCTATTTGAGTATGGTATCCTGTTACTGATTTTATCATTCCATTACATATTTTATTTACATTTATTATATCCAAAAGATTTTTTAGCCTATTATATATAAAATATATATCAACGAAGACATAAAAAACCCCTAGGAATGCATTTAAATGCCATAAATTATATAAGAATGGTCTCTCGAGGTCATAATGAATATATAAAATTACCGAGCTCTAACTATCATAAATTATTTCTAGTGTTGCTACTAGTTTCACTTCATATGATATCATTGTATAATTATATCTATAATTGCAAGATATAATAATTTATTTTATATCAAACTCTAGCTGATGCTGGTATGTAAATAATACATTGTCAATGAATATTTTCTCTTAATTTTTCTTCTATAATAAAATAATATTTATTTTGGTTATTGGATCAAAATACATAAATATAGATATTGTGTCATATTTGGGGAAGAATTCCACACACCTTTAAGGTATTCCTTGAGATAAAATTAGCTGAAACACAACTGGGGTTCAAATTAAATCTAAATTTGAATAACTCATTGGTTGTTCATTTTCCAAGGGGGAATGGTTATTTTATAATGATAGAATTAAATTGTAATGTTATGAAACATCTACGATTCATTCTTATTATAACATTCCCCATTTCATTTTATGATGCTCTAATAATGATGGATGAATAGTTTTAAGAAATTGATGTATATAACACACTACAAGAGTTCATGTATTTTAACATGGAGCTGAATGGATGTTAATATAGTTTATTTATTCTTGAAATTTAATCATCATGTAATTTTATTATTATTTGTATTTTAATGTAAGGAAACCTTACATATAGAAATTATTTTTATGTTTCCTCATCATTGGGAGACCAGGATCCCCAGTCCCCTTTTTGTGGAGGTGTTTCCTTACAATGACTCGATAAGGGAGGTTCTCGATAGGATTCTTGACAGAGACCCTAAAGGTATTCATAGTGACTCACTTACTTAAGATAAATCCTATTTATAAAACATGAATAATCTAAAAAATAGGGAGAATTTAGATTCATTATTAGGATATGTCAGGATATGGGATAGTGATTCCCATGAAAAATCATCGCAAAAAGTTAGGGATTACAACACCCTAAATGGTAGATCTCCCATTTGGGGAGAGTCTCTAATTATTCCCTTAATACAAATTTCATCTACCATAGACTCCAATGATCTATAAACTGATGATTATATAAAACATCTATGAACTTCACCATTTTAATTTTTAGTTTAAAATGTATTATTTTTGATCATAAAACTATACTTGTCAATCTCAACAATTTATTCTTACTGAAGTAGTCTCAGCATCAATGATTCATCATTGAGGATGTATAGATGTGTATATTTCTTTAGGAACATCTAACTCAATTGGAATAGAACAATTGTTTTCCATGATTGAGCTAGTTTAAATGTATATTACATCTCTTAAGTGCATATCTTAATTAGATTGTGTGGTTAAAATAATTTTTTACATAACCAATTTATCTATCTTGATATATATAAAAAGTATGATCTCATATATTTTATTACCATATTTATCCAGACATCATTATTGGAAGTTATAAAATTAATAGTTTTATGGTATTAGTTATTTATTTTCTGTTATATGCATTATGTAATGGATATGGGTATCCAAATTAGAGAATAAGAGTAATATATTTTGTGACATATTATATAGGTGAGACTATTAGTATAATCTACCTATAATTATCATACAATTTCCCTATATGGGTCACATTATGTCTAGTAAAAAAACAAAAAAAAAATCTAGTTAATTAAGAGGACCTCTGATTCATTCATCATCAATAAAAACCAGTCTTCTAGGGGTATACTATTAGATTATCATTGATTTCTTATAGAATTTCAAACCATTGAGATGAATTCCTCTCTATCCATGGAATATATCCATCATCTTATTGAAGAATTTAAGGCTATAGAACATGGTAGTATTGATTAATAGTTTGATAAATCCAAAAAATACTTCAACAAAATTCATCATATATAGGAATATTTTTATGACACATTATTACTATGTTGAGATACTCTAATTTGTGGATACTCTACTCCAAATATTTTTTATAATGAGTGAAAAAAAATTAATTCATAATCACTTATCAATTATCAATAATTAATTTAATTTCATTATCATTTTGTAATAAATTAGTAAACCATATAATATGATAGAAAATAATAAGAATCCATGGAAAATATGATTTTGGAAAAGATTAAATAAAAAAATTACTCATAATATTTTATTCAATAGATTTACACAATGGAACTTTTCAGAAATGGGTTCAAGATAAAAAATGAAAATTAAAATTTTTTTGGTACATATAAAATTGAATTAAATATATCTTATCATAGCTACAACACAATAATTAGAATTAATAAAAAATCCCCACAACACTAGAGTTTGTAAATTTATATGTTGGGGATGATGTTATAATGAGATAAGGCTTATAAAGAGGGAAACATGGAATAATAATTCGGATATTCTAGAGGGGATAATAACCTAGGTATTATAACTTCATATATTTTTCATACATCATAGGAAAATGTATTCTAGGGTAGAATAATTTTATAACCATTACCTAGGATATGGTACACAGAGAGAATGTATTTTATTGGGATACTATAATTGTCCCTAAAAATAGTTTTCCCTTACATCATGTTAATTTCCAATTATCCATAAATTTTTCATTATTCTTATATAGGGTATGTTTAATAGGTAGAAAATCCTATTTTTTCTGGTCGCCATCTAAATATTATATATATCATTCAATGCTTACTTTATTCTTCATTTTCAGAAACAAAATTTTACCATGATCACAAAACCATAATATCTAGCAAGTGGAGGCTCGACTTTTTTCAAGGTCAATTTTTTTAAATTTTCATCCATGTAAGGCCTATTCATATTTATTTAAAAAAAAATTAGAGTCATTCCTATTAAACTAAGGCATCTGGAGTTTATGGTTGTACATATGTGACCAAATAAACTAATAATAATGCCTATATTTGGAGGGTAAATAAGAATACCATTATAATTTAATCCCAATTCCTATATAGACATTATCATAAGGTAGGATGAGTTTATTGTTAGGATACTTGTCCTATTATTTCTTGTGTATTATGACCATGAGATCAAAGAAATTCAATGGTTCAAGAATGATATGTAAAAAATGTTTCCCAAAAATTGAGTATGCTAGAAAGATGTGTAACATTGATCATAATGAGTCTACTTAAATAATTTGAAAATGGTGGCTTTATATCATATATCAATGAGTTTGAATTTTTGGTGATGGTATTGAATACATATTCTAATGATGAACCATAACTATATATAAATAATGTGTTCTGATGAAATGTTTCCAATGAGTAAAGATAGTACAATATCGTATCCTTAGGACCATAAGAAGCCTTTTATTTGTTTTCAATATTATGGTCTTCATATGGAGAGATATATTGGGGTCATATTTTATATCCCCAATTAAGATTGAATAGGATTCATATGTACACACTACAATGGTCCCTAAATGATTTTTATGGATTCATACACTTCCAAATTAAAGAAGATTTATAATTTATTTTTATTAACAATAGATTAAGGGACACTAAAATTTACACCTATATTTATAGAATACACTTTCTAGGATTGGCGAAATCACATGGAATTTCCCAATCCATTTCTCGAATAATTGGGACCATCTACTATTGTTCAATAATTGTTAGTGCCAGATGGTGGGTACCAAATAGAATTGATCCTTTTCACATTCTCTCTAATTTATTACAAAAGAAATTAATGTCCAAGGAATAGAAACTATTTACTTAATTTTGTATTAGGCTTCCTTGAATGGGTTTTTGTTATGATAGATTTAATAACTCATTAACCATGAGTTCCATGTAATGTGTTATGGGAATATTGAGAGAAAATTATTAATGTTTTAGCATTTTGACTAATAGGAGAAAATATATTCCAAGTGATGAGGAAGTTTTCAACATTATGTGAATGATGGGTCGTTTTCCTGTATAGAGTATCCCATGGATATGAACAAGATTTCAAATTTAATGATGTGTGGACCATAAGATTTTGGAAAATGATATCCCAACTAGGGTTAAATTATCAATAGTTACCCAAAACATTTTTAATTTGGGATGATGAAATTGTCATTAAAAAATTGTGGATTTTGGATTAGTAGTGATGTTATATGAATGATATATAAGTGATGACCATTAAAAAAATACAAATCATGGTTTGAACTATGATTTATTGTGGTCATAGTGTGATTTATAAACCTTTTCATCCTGATGGATTTATGAAAATTGATAGAAGGTCATATAGGGGGGTTTATAGGCATATCCAAAATATAGGAATTTATGAAAACATGAATTGATGTTTACCTTAGAGTCAGATTCCCTCTTTTTGATAGTTATTAATGGTTTAATGAAATTATATACACTCGAGTAATGATATAAGATTAATATAAAATGGGTTCTTATAGTCTGTGATGGGTATACTTGAAATGAGTTCTCTAGATATAGATAGTTATGATGATTTATAGACGGTTAATGAATGTCGATGCCTCATGGTATTGTCTTCAATATATTATATGAATTACATTACATATTTTAAAATAACAATATTCAATCCAACTGTAGTTATTATATGTTAAATATCACCTCTTCTGATTTGTATCTAGTACATAGGAAGATGCGTTTTATATTATATTATATTATAGTTAACCAAGGGACCCCATACCCATGTATAGTTAAATACATTGATTCATGTGAAAAATATGAATATGGGATATCCATAGAAACAAATATTTAGAGATAAAATGGGGATTCTTATCCTCCTTTTGGGTCACGTATGCCATATTATTCAACATGGGTTTGTCCATTATGTATTTTAATTGGGTATAATGGAATCAATTAATCTATATTATTTATGTTCATCCATAGTTTTCAATATGTTTCGTAGTTTAATGTCATGTGATCAGACATAGTTCTTCCAATGTTTTTTTGTCAAGTGATGATGAAAATATGATCTGTACTTGAACATCATATGAATAGAAAAAATATTGAATAATTCAAACGTGGTTACATTTAACATTTAATGGGTTTATGGGTATTGATTTATATGTTGAGATCATATATTTTTTCATACTCACACACAAAATAAAATAACTTTTACCAATCATTACAAGTTTATTGAACACCTCAATGAAATGGAAGTATGGTGTATGGTTTCAGTGAAATTTTTAGTCGGTCCAAGGATATGATAACCTATAGTCACTATGAATCAATTTGACATAAGAATGAGGCTACACATATTTCTTATCAAGTATCCACATCAAAAATATGGATCAAATATAATGTATTGAATTGGAAATTGGTTGAGAAATTTCATGCATGAAAACATGAGAAACCTAATGTGAATGAAGAAGATAATGATTACTAGGATCATATAATCTTAGAGAAATTTCTTTTTTGGATATGAGTGTCACTACATATCATATAGGAATAATAATTATGAAACACGATGTTATTATTAATTTATATTATAATGGTTCATTGAAGAAGGTATAATACAAATTATGAGTTCCCATAACTATGATTGTGGTATTAATTGTATTCATCAACAATATGGATAAATTCATCCTAATATGTTTTGTTCCCTATGAAAAGTGATACTTTGGTATGGATGATATATTTAATACATTGTATATCATTTGCAGAATGGCCTCATGAATAATACTATGTTTTTGTCTTCTTTGTATAATTGACTCATGATATCTTGTGTAGAATTTTCAATACACCATTAAAACCATGTATTGGAATCCCTGAGCTAGTAATGACCATATACAAATATACTTATCATGTATGGATATTAATATATGAATGATAAGACAATCTATGAATTTTATTCTCTTACCCGATAAACAATATGGCTTTAATTTTAATGACATGTGGAATTACATTATATTATATTTGGTTTAATATAATAATGAAATGAAAAATATATAGGAAATTTTTCCTCATATAGATCATGTTAAAAACAATAAGATTTCAGATTTTGTTAATGTACATTGTAAAGTTGATTTAAATGGAGGGTCTCAAAATATAGTACCATCTCTCCTAGTTGATTGGCTAGGTCCCAATGATGGTGACATGTTCGGCATTGACGCCACCTGAGAGTCCACTATTAGGGATGTCGATGTAGATGATCAGGATGTTGAAATATTTCCTCTCTTTCTTATTAGATCTGATGATTCCCCATTATCCTTCTTATATTTCTCATTAATTTCCATTTTTCCATTTACTCCACCAATTATTATATCCATGAAGTACCATCCTTCAATTAGTGTCTCCCCAATGATTTTTCCTTAAATAAGTGAGTTCCATATTGCTATCACCTAACATTCTCTATTGGTTGTTGATAGATTAGGTTTCGATCATCCTTTTTAGGGGATGATTAAGGGTTTTATAAAATCATCTTGGGTTCTTTGTTTCTCAAACGTTTTTGGGGTTTTGTATCACCAAAATGGGATTGTTCACCTTCTATTAGACAAGGATTTCCAATGTCTCGATTAATTATAGATTTTCTAGTGTAAAAAATTTATAATTACTATTTATATATTGGATGGTTTATTTTGAATTTGTATGTGATAGAATGTGTTCAAGGTTATGATTCATTGTTCCTAATATATATTTCCATTCTAGAACAAATTTTCCATCAATAGTATCACTGATTGGATTACATGCCTTCTCCTGATTGATGATTATACTCTATTCCAGAACAATATCAATTTCACTTACATATTCATCGAGATGGAACATTCTATGTCCTAGTAAAAATGTCATCATATTTTGGTGGAATGTGAGTTTTCATTTTTTTCAAGGAATTCATTATGAGGAATACTTTGGGATTTTGTTTTCGGTCTAGAAGGCTACTAGAATATGAGTTTCTCTCATTGTGGGAGTAGCGACAAAAATAAAATGGTGGCCCAGTAGAATTGAACCCTCGCTCTTATTATATTCTTGGATTCTAATGGGTAGAAAAATTGTGTTGGGAAGAGTACTTTTTAAATTTTTCATCACTCTCCGTTGGGAATCCTATGGAGTTGTGGTAGATTGAAACCTTAGTTTATTGTTGGGAAGGGCCCAATATCAAGAACCCAATGGTGTCATAGTTTGTACTTTCATTCTTATCACCTCTTTCATTATTCTTATCTTACTCCTCCTTTGTTACAAATACACCAGAGTCAAGAAGAGGAAAAATACAATGACGTCACAATAACTATGGATATTATGGGGTGTTGTTTTCTCCTGTCAGGTAGCTTTATATCCAATTTCATAATAAAACATCAAGTGTGGTATATAAGATTATCCTTTTAGGAGAAGGGATTACCCAATATATGGTTCCTCAAAGGAAGATGGTTCCCAAGGGAGATGAACTAATGTTTTTTATCCAATTAATTCTATGTGTGTTTTAGGGAACCGTGTGGAAACATAGGTTACTTTTACCATATCAGTGAATGATGTTAGTAAAATTAGTGGAATATGTACCCAATGGAAATTGGAAGCTCAGGTGGTCACACAAAATCAATTCAGAGTCCTTAGTGGTGATGATATACCAAAAGGAAGCCAAAATGAAAGTTCAGAAAATGTAATTGTCTAACATTAATGTTCCCCCCATGGTCATTAGTAAACATATTGTGGCATACATGACATAAAGGATCTGTACTCACTCTATCAACCATAAATCTATATAAATTATTGACCTATAATATATTGAATTTTTTAAGGAACTGGATGCTTTAGAGGTTATGTATGATGATTATTTTATAATATAACTTATATTCCCTATGTTTTCACTACCATTTGTTGACCTTTAAACTATTCTCACTCAACCATAAAATGGTTGATGAAAATTTCAATAGATTTTTTATTTTTAAATTATGGTTTTTAAATACTGAGTACATGAAATGTTTAGTAATTAGATATTTGGTAAAGAATATTATACGTGATCCTAGTTTCCTTATATATCTGGAAATTTAATTATTGAAAATGAAGTATATATTATCATGTATCTTTTTCATAGATCAAACTATTGTTAATATGATGGGTAATTTGTTTCACCATTACATAGGGGCCCTGAAAATGAATAATTTGGATGGGTAATCCTTAATAATAATAACATATTGATAATTTTTTATAGAAATAATGTATAGGTCTAAGATAGAAGATCATAGTGTCACATTGTATCCCATTGGAATAATAAAATTCTGAAATATATTAATTATAGTTTCCCTTTGAAAAAGTGAAAAAAATTATATTGGAGAAGAAAATTTTCATTCACCATAATGTTGATCCACTGAGAAAACGCATTATAGATATGGATTTGTGAATGAGAAGGTAAAAATGACAATTATGTTAAATGAATTCATAAATACACCATGTATAAGTGATCTATGTGATAATATGTATGATATTGGAATATGAATCAAGACACATACAGTTTTTAGGGTTTGGTAATTTTACATGAATATTGACCCATTTTCCAATGAATTATCACATGGACCAGGATTTCATTTTATGTTGTTAGGATATACAGAGTGTACTTTTTAGGTAATTTATGGTCTGTCCAAAATGGCGCAATGCTGTGAAATTTAACATTATTTGAAAATGATGAAATTCATACATATTTTGAACATAGTTCCTATCAATTTTTTAAATCAAGATAATAAATAATAACCACTAAGACTATATAAATCATAATTAGTGGGATAAATAATAATTATTTGAATGATAACCAATTTACTAAAATGGTGAATTCTATGGGAATGTATTAACTAAGAAATTTAAATTCATATTGCGATTACATAGATGACATGAAATTATAAGGTCATATAGTGTAGAACCATTGGATGGTTTTGAGGACCCAACATGGATGGGAATAAATCTAATCCCTTGAATAAGATAGATGACAATGTGGAATTTTTTTTATATCATAGAATATTTTTTATTTGGAAGAGACCCACTGAATATGAAACGAATTAAACATTGGTTTGATAATATAGTTATATGGGGTCACTCTTACTATATTTATATAATATATAATTAGAAAGGGTCTCATATTTTTTATCACCCTAGAAATCTATGGTCTTTTGGATAGACAATATGATGTGCAGTTTAATATCATACCATAAGGACAATTTCAATGAAATTTAAATTAATTAAACTGAATATGTAATATCAATTTATATTAATTTATAATGTTTGAAAAAAATTGTTATGAAGGATAGGAATTTAAGGAAATCATTATAACAATGTAATTTAATGTTTTACAGTGATGAAAATGGTCGAGGATAGTTTATAGTCATAAATTAAGGAATATGTTGTGTAGTTTAACATACTACAGTTAGGATGTGGTCATACAGTTTTATATCACGTGACTAAGAAGTGGTGGACCAATGTGAATACTAAGCAATTTATTTTTTAGAATCATTTCACTATTAACTGTGATTCACTCTCCACACATGGTTATAAGTTAATAGGATACATTGGAATTTACATTGATTATTGAATAAGAACTCTCCAATTTTCATTCAATCATTGGATGATTCTTTTATATCCTTATTAGAATTATAAGGAATTAAGAAAAATACACGTTATAAAAATCGATAAGGAAATAATGTGATGTTAAAGTATAAACAAATATAATTACTATATATTACACAGTGTTATAGAATGTTCAAACTGTTCTCATAATGATGTGTTAGTTCATCATGTTTATTTTATGTATGTTCATCCTGAGTGAGCTAATTTTTTATAGTGATATGAAGAGAAGAAAATTACACCCCGATGGGTTGAAATTATTCTCCTCTATATGTGAATATGTGGTCTTCTATATAGTGTTGTGGGTTTTCATGTATTATTTCAGAATTAATTTCATCGTATTATATTTAATGGAATATATATCACTACCCAACATCTAGATAAAAGTATAGGATATGATCTTATTAATGGCCTTTATCAATCTATTTGATGATTTATGATATAAGGATTAATGGTTGGACTAGATATTTTACCATTAGTATATCCATATCAACTAATAATAACATGATTTATGGTCATTTCTCATCAACATAGTGGTAGGGATACCAAATGTAGTATTGATATTTGACTTCACTAAGTTGATGGAAGCAAAACTATTTAATTTTTTGAATTGTATAACCTCTTCCTATTTGTAAAAAATGTTGGTCACAATAAGTTTGAAAAAAATATGGTTAACAATAGGTGGGGGATATGGCTATATTACATCAATTCCACATTAACGAAAGAGTCGATAGTTTTTTTGTAGAAGTATTGATAGAATATGGATGCAATATCCATGTTCATGCATAGTGTGAAATCAAATTTTGAATTATAGGAAACCATGGTTTGTGGATATCATGAAATAATCAAGTACATAAATTTGATGATATTTTTTGTTCTCTGATTGTTGAGAATGGTAAGAGAGATAATGGACTTGTTTTAATATAATGATGGTATTATTTCCATTAATGCATCTATGGATAATATCAATGATAATTATTTTTTAGTGATACTTTAGGGAATAAGGATCATTTGAGAGGGTGAATTTCAATAATAAAATAATAGTCAACAGTATTTTGGATCTAATCATTAGAAATATTCAGCAATGTAGGTAATCAAAATTTTGGGACATTAATTCATTTGATTTATTTGTCAATGAGGATATGGATTCATTATTGTATGTTGTGGAAATGATATCAAAATTTTATTTGATATTTTTTTAGGGAATATGGATACAGTAATAAAACGCATCTAGGTTTTTGTTCACATGTATAGTATCAGAATTAGCAAAGGCATCTGCATGGGTATTTTAGGAATTTGTAATTTGGGTCATATTTACTTTTATAGGTTACTACACCTTAATTTCTCAATAATAATCACAAAAAGGGTTATATTTTCATTATTATTTCATACTCCCCACTCATTTTCTTGAATAATATATTCATCTTATTGTTATGTTGGAGATGATCCACCATCACATATAAATAAATACACATAAACCCATATGGTATTGATACATTTCCAAATTATTCATGAATTTTTCATTCATTATGAAGAAATAAGGAATGAATAAAACGGTTGGGGAGGGTAAAAAAAATCTAAAATATGTCTTTATATTCTATTAGGTTCTCTATTTCAGATCTATATTATTATAAAATCATTCAGGATGTATTTATTGAATTTTTAAATTTCCATAAAAACTATGACATTATCACATTCATGGTAATATTTTGAGATATTTTCCTATTATATTTTGTATTAAATTTATTTCATGTCATACTTTTGTTTTTTTCAGGAAAAAATATTATTTTTATCCCATAAAAAGGAGGTTCATCACTGGCATATGAATAGAATAAACAATGTTCCAATATAGTTCAAAATTTTCTTCCTTGAAAATGGCACTATCAAGTACCCATGGACTATCTTACAAGATTTTTACATCCTCAGTAATTAATGTCCCTCCCTTTTTACTTTTTTAACTATGTTCCAAAAATTTGTCAAAGGGTTTCGAAATTCATGTTGTCAAAATGTATAAATAGCCAAATGGTCAAAATTTTGATATTTCTAACATTTACCCTTCCTAAACAAAAGACCATAATCAAATTTTATCACTACATTATATAACCTATAACTTATTCTCACCTTATTAAACTCATCCACACCAGCTTGGGATCGAATTATTTATTATGTTTTTATTTGGACTCATTAATAAAACATCAAGAACTTTTCTCCTCTCTTCAATTATTCCCACTTATTAGTTTCTTCTATCTTATTTAATATTTTCTAACTTCTCAAGACGATTGGTTGACATGTGTTATGTTCAATATATTTTATTCGGTTTTAATATTATTGGATTTTATGTGTTATTTCTTCTTTATGGTCTCGTCTGGATATGACTTGTGGGTTCCAGCTGCTTCAGGGAGATTTTAAGAAGGAAGATGGGTGTTCCATGCCTTGACATTAATTAGTGATTTTAGTATGATTGAATTAGTTTTAAAATAGGTATTATAATTATTTTGGATGGTGTGAATGATGTTTTACATGGGTTTTGGGTTTTTTTTTAATAATGGATTTATACCTTTAATTTTTTTTTCAAGTCTGGTTTTAACTATAGGAATTGTGATCATATGAATCGGATTCCACTACATACAGAAATTGAAATAGATTGATAGGGAACCAAAGATATCTTGGTGGGTTTCTATGGACTATTATTTCATTTGGGATAGGATGGAAATGACTAAGGATCTTTTTAATGATTACACTACACAACTATTAAAACAATTATAAGGGCATAGGTATTTCTAGAAATTTTGATTTGATATATCTTGTTGATTAAAAATAAGAAATTTATATTTGGAATGAACAAGGAGGTATTAGGATCCTATATCCATAACATACTAGGTATTTATGATGTATAACATTGTGAATTGGTTTTTTGGAACCAATTAATGTTTAATTTTAATTTTTAGAAATTTATATAATTAAACCCAATTTTTTATTTACAATACTGTTCAAATTAATTATTTTGATATCTAGAATGTTAATTTTTCATTTATTTTCATTTCATGGAATAATTTATATGGTATTTACATCTTGTTTTTTCTTATTTAAATAAATTGAAGGCCTTATGTGTGGGTGATGGTGGACCTCTGTTCATTTTTTCCTTTGTTGTTAGGAGTTGAGGGTGGAGGTATGTGGTATCAGCCCACCTACTACATAGATATTTTTTTAATCATGCTAATCCCCACATCATCTGTTTTTTTTTGTTTTTTTATCTAAATTATTAATTCTTAACACATACTTTTTGTTCTTTCTATTGATATTTTATACTACACGTCTTGATTATGATTGAATGAGAATTTTTTGTTGGTGAAAGTTGATAATCATGGGCTTAACCAATCCCAAGGATGTTACTCGATACCATAACACTGGTTACTGGTCCTAGGGGATCCAAAAATATCTTTGGGTCATTTTAAAATTTGAGTCGATTGTCATATTGGATGGAAACACTAGAGAGATTCATTATAAAAGAGTATCATAGTAATTTTTTACTTCTTTTGGTTACATTATTGGGGAGTGTCTAGATTGACTAGAGATAGTGATGTTGGGGCTAGAGGTTATAGATTCGAGTTGGGTTTCTAGATTACACAACTTATGGAGTAACATGGTTCAATATTGTATTCTTATGATTTGGTTTGACTCCTCCATTTGATGTGATGGATAGGCTGCCAAATGGACATGTACCTCGAGATGGGGTGGAGTTTTTTAATATATATTTGTATTTTTTATTTTTATATTTATATTTGTGTGGACGTTTAAATCATGTAATTTTTTAAATCTATAGTGGTATCATATTCATTACTTACTCTACATTTTAGTTGACATATCCTCATGAATCCATGGAGACCTCCCATGAATCTATGGGAAGAGGTCAGAGAGAAACCTCTTTTTCTAGTTGAATATATATTTGGAGAATCATTAGTTTAGGCTTCTCGATAATTGGATCAGTGAAGGGGGGCTACTATTTCATAGGAAAAGAAATTAAACTTGGTTTTAGTATATAATATGGCCTATTTGTCCCTTGGGAATAATCCCCCAACCATCCAAGTTAGCAAAAACCCCTATCAAGTATTGCATTGGTTGAAAATAGTGAGAGTATTTTCGGGATTCATAATACTACATGAGTCTCCAAGGGTAAATGAAATTAAATCATGTTAAAATTACCTAGATTAATGTGGAGGGACTCTATGTCCCATGATATAAAACATGATCAGATGTATTGGAAAGGTTTCAAGGTGTCCTTTAATGAGTAATATTTTGTGGGGACTTTGCCCATCACCAAGACTCGAGAGTCAATATATCTCTCATAGGAGATACATGTATTGAAAGTGTATGCAAAACATTTTAATGAATTTTTTAATTTCATGCATTAAGGGGTATATAATATGTATCTAACGGCTCAATGATTTGAAATTGGATTGCAGTGGTAAATTTTATTCCCATGTCTTCATGTATAAGTTTATGATATATGTTGTGGTGGTCGATTGAGCCCTAATTGTGGAAATTAGTTTCTCTAGAAAATAAATTTTATGTAGATGCAAATAAATAGTGTGAAAATGTGATAATATAATGGTAGATAATAAATGGAAGTTAAATTATTAGTAGAAAAATGGAGTTGGTAGTTTTGGTTACCAATATCGACAACCTTTATCTATAACCACTAGTGGTTGGTGTGTCATATGACATCAGCATGGAACCCAAAAAAAAAATACATCCTATTAAGATCCAACTATTTGTTGTCAGCAATGTGGAATTATGAGAAACATTGTTTTTTATTGATGCAATTCACTCACATCTAACATCGTTGTAGGTTCCTCAACCTATAGGAGAATGGCATCTCAGATAGAAACATCCAGAACCTTGGGTTCCTGATCTTTTGGTCATGGTGGATGGACTATATCTACTACTTAGCATAGTCAAATTAAAGTAGAGACACAACTTAGTAGGAATTCCATGTCTTAGATAGATATTACAAACCATGATGATATGATTTAGATGACCAACTAATCAATTTCATGGATCATAATAGTTTGAGATTCTATTTTTATTACATCTTCTATAGCATTCATGTTGTTTGAAATTTATGCTTCTAATTAAATTATATATTCCCATTTTATGGAAGGGGTGAAAGAGTCAATAGAATAGATTCCTTATATGATGGAGTTAGTTAAACCAACTGGAATAAATAGGAATGAGAGTTAAAAATATTCATAAAATAATCTAACTCTTTCAATGGTTGAATTGGAATGGGATTTCTATTTATTGAAATGGATTTTTTTTTATTTGATTCATTGTATGTGTTGCATGGTGAGTTTCGATGTACACTAAGATTTTTATAATTATTTATAAACATTAGAAGATATTTATGGGAGTTCTCAGTTATTTTAAGTAAAATGGGATCTCTGGTCAGGTCGAGCTGGACAATCACTTCCAGATATGGGTAGCCTCATTTTCAAGGTGTCATCACCTTACAGGGGTATGTTGGTTGAGTTATATATTAATGGTTTTCTTCCAATAAAATATGAATTTCATTAAGTATTTCTAGAGGACTTTTTGGGTTTACCTCCAATGCGAGTTGTGGTGTTTACCATTAATCCCAAATACGGACCCCAATCGATATCTCATCCCTCATATCATATGGACCCCACTAATTTTAGGGAATTAAATATACAACAATATTATTTGGAAGTCAAAGTCTTCATTATCCTGAGGGTCTCCCCTAGGTCCTCCTAATGTTTAATTTCTAAAAATGCATAAAATCCCTACATATGTGTATTGAATACAAAATGTTGAAGTGGGTCGCAGTTAAGAATGAATATCCCTTACCCTATATTGACGACCTCATAGGTAAAATAAAAAATAATATTTGGTATTCCACAATCAATATTCACTCCGAGTATTATCCCGTGATTATTTGACATTCATAAATTCCCAAGATTCCAGTTCAAAGAAGATATGTCCATTTTGTGTATATAGTCAGGCCATTCTAGTTGAAAATTATTCTAACAGTTTTCACAGCTCTTATGAACAATGTTTCCCATTAGTACATCAACACCTTTATCTTATTGTTTTTGAATGACATGCTCGTCAATTTTGGTAAAATGTGATATCATGAAAAGTAACTAAGTTTAATTCTAGGAAATCCTCAGGGATCAACATCATTATATGATGATTTCCATGTTTTCTTTATGGATCCAAGAAATCATGTTTTTGGGCCACATAATCTTGATGCATGGGGATTAAGAGGACCCTAATAAAATAATCGTATGAATTTCTGGGGATAAACCAAGGAATTTATTTGATATTTTGAGTGTATTAGGCCTGGAAGGATACTATGTGATGTTTTGTTTGGATTTTTCTCACCATTCATCATCCATGATTGTCCTTACTTAGAAATGGTTGTGGTTTTAATGGATATCATAATGCTAAACATGTTATGAGGAAGTTTAGCGGTGATTGAACTATACCCCAATATTTTTACAACTAAAAACTATAAGTGAAAACATGGTATACATTGATAGTTCGGGCATGGTTATTGGGTGTGTGTTGATAAGAGATAACAATGTGATTTTCCACAACTCACTAATAAGGACCAAATGAATTGAAATATCAAACCCATGACCTAAAATTAGAAGCATTGATTCTTTCTTTAATTACATTGATTCACAATCTCATTAGAGAGAAATACATTGTTTATTAGAACCAAATGAGTGTGGCCTATATTTTACCCTAGAGTGACAAAATTTGAGGTAAGTTGACGTGGAAAGTACCATCAAGGGTTTGAAGACTATATTAAATATACTCCATGATTTAGATATATGGTAATGGATTCCTACGTATGAAGATACATGTTCAAGATCTAATGGAGTCTAGTGATGAGCAGACTCAAAGGGGGTTTTATCTGGATGAACCTGTAAACCAATGGTCATAGTAGCAGCATGTTCATTTATAGTATTTCGTTTACACCATCTCTTTTGTGTCTTCTTTGAGTTATATATCCTAATTATGATATTTGTGAATATTTTAGGATTGTTTTAAATTATATGGAGGTTCACAATGAGTAAACTCTATATATTTAGGAACCTCATTGTTACAAGGGTCTCTTTGCGGTGACATAATCATTAAGGAATGAGTTTACGTAGGATGGCGACCAATATTATTGATCCATTATGACTAAGACCCCCAAAAACTTTTCTAATGAGTGACATTAGTTCTGGTGGCCTAGTATATGGTATGATATTGTTCACTTCATAACTAGGAGATATACATTCCATAATATTAATTTTGGGCACCAAAAGCCCTCATGTTTCCTTTATCCACTCAGTAATCCTACTTTATAGTGGTATGGGGTTTCCATGGACCTCATAATTGGGTTACCTCATACACCCCATGAGAAAATCTCCATTTTGGGTGGTTATAGATAATCTAAACAAGTCATCCAATTTCATTCCCATCAAATATTCAAACAAGGTGGGTGAGATGGTCTAGTAGCATGTTCAATATGTTATGAGGCTCCATTGTGTTACGTCATATATATTTTCAAGAAGGGACCCCGATTTTACCTTTCAATTCATTGAATTCCTACAAAAGACAACGGGGTACCTTGCCAACCTTAGTTATACATACCATCTTCAAATAGATGGTCAAACTGAGTTGGTGAGTTAAATTTTATACGACATTATTTATGAATTTGTGTTGGATATTAGACCCTCATGGGAAAACAATATGTTATTAACTGAATTTTAGTATAATATTTGTTAGCTATCCTCCATCAATATATATCCCTTTGAAGTGCTATATAGTCAATCATATCTATCTCAAATATGATGGATGAAAATGTGTGAGGATTTCTTGTATGGATCACGCATTTGGCAAGAAACATATGTGAAATTTTGGGTCATCATATTATAGTCGTTAATAGTAAAGATCTATCGCAATTCCTATTCCAATCAGTGGAATTGAGACTTAGAAATCTTATTGGGTAACTAGGGGATTCTAAACTTGATCCCACACCTGGGTTATCATCGTCTCTATAATTATTGAATGCTTATTTAAAGGTATGTTAGACCATTTTGAATTACTAGATGAATTGTTATGGAGGCTAAAAGGTTCTCATTACCATCCTATTTAACATAGATCCTTGAAATTTTGCATGTCTCATAATTAATGAAGTATATCCCCAAACCATTTCATGTTAATAACATGGAACAAACAGTTCTAGACATTTATTTTTCAAACTTTGAGAGAAAGTTGTGGATTTTGGATTACCATATTAATATTCTTGGGGGGGGGGGGAATCCATACCTCTAGATTGGGTAATTTGGACGAATTTAAATGGTGAAAATGATACATTGGAATGAAATTCTTGCATAGAGGAGTATTATCATCATGTAATATCTAATCAGACATTTGTTAGACTTTATGAGGGAAACCTTATTCCATGACCATGATACTTGTCACATTCATGTGCTATTTTGATGTAGTTTACATTTATTTTTTGTGGTACCTTTTTTCCTTAAATTATATGCGTTATTTAAAGGAAAAAAATCCAAAAATATGGAGGCACAAGGTGGGAACACAGATATTAGAAATTGTGCACCATCCTTGTGAAAATATTATACGTAATATAGTGAAACTATTAAGGATACATGATATACATCAATGGCAGGTTCCCTCCACTGGAAAACATGTGGCCACATTTCATTATTAGAAATATGTTCTTTATGGTTGGTGAATGGTTTAGAAAACCCAAATTCTAAACCTCTTGGTCAACCATATCATTAAAATTTTTATAATTCCGTATTTTCCCGCCCTTATTTTTAATAAATTGGTCTACATTTATCTACACATTGAACCCCCACTACCCTATTCCTATCTTCTACTCCACCTCCTCCCACTTAGAATCAAAATTTGTGGTTCTTTTTTCCTATATTCATTATGAAACCTTCAAGTATGTTCATCCTTTCTTCACTTCATCCCTCTTTCGGGCCTATTCTCCGTTATTTATTGATTTTTCACTGACATGGTAGTAAGGTTAACCTATGATGGGTTATATCTATTATATTTTGGTTTAATCTCACTGGATTTGTTATGTAATTTCTTCCTTATAATTTTTTATTGTATAGAATTATGGTTTCCAGCCCATTATGAGTGATTTCAAGCAATATATAAGTTATTCCATGCCATGACATTAACTGATATTTTATTTATTATATTATTATTTTACAGGTGGGTATTATTATTTATCGAGTGGATTGAATGTGGTTTTTGATGGTTTTCGTTTTGTTATCAAGGATGAATGATAAACAAACCCATTTAAGAGGTTATGTGTCAAGTGTGGTCTGAACTATTAGAATTGTGATCAAATTAATGGAAATCACATTAAATGGAAAATGAAATATATTACATTTGATCCTTGGGTATCTAGATGGGTTTCTATGGAGTAGTATTCCATTTAGGTTGGCTGGGAAAAAATAATGATCTCTAGAATGTTCACACTACTACACTGATAAGAAGATGTTGACGAATTGAGGGCTACTATAACATTTTTGTTATCTATCTAGGGGTTCATTCATGAGAATTTTATATATTGTCTGATCACTGAACTAAATGGATTATATATCCTTGAAAACCTATCTACTTTTTTACTCATCTATGATTATATGGTTTTTTTAATCTTATGAACTTACATTTTGATTGTTTGTTTGTTTCAAAAAATAAAACTTTTTTTCATTTTTTTTTCAAAATCATAATTTTAAAAAATAGAATATCAATTGGTTATTTAATGTCATTATATAGAATATTTTCAGTGTTATTATTCTAGAAAAATATACTAACACCCTACATACGCCCTCAGGTATATGTAGATCTTGTTTTTTCATTTTTTTTAAAACTAGGACCATTCACTGTGGTGATGGTGGACATTAGTTAAAGTGGTACCACTATGGCTAGGTGTTGGTGGTAGTGATATGGGGTATCAACATATAGGCTTTATTTATCCATAGATCCCATCCCCTTTTTGGTTATTTTGGTTTTGGATTAAAATATTAAATTTTTAACTCATACTTTTACTGTTTTCCATTGATATTTCATTCTACGGATGTATGTTATGATGTGATGTGAATTTATTTTTGTTCTTAATTGTTGTTATTCATGGGAAAATCATTCATAATTTTGATACTCAATTTTGAGGTAATTGTTTTCAGCTCATAGTGATTAGGAAGGCCCGTTGGTCAATGTCACAGTCTGGGATTGGTGTCATCTAGGATGGAATAGAGGAATGATTCGTTATATAAATGAAAAATATTTTACAAAAAAAATTATTTTTTTATATTAACATTATATATTGAATGTGATTTATGATGATGGATTTGATGAGTTTGTGGATCACAACAATAAATTTGATGATAAATTTCAGGTAAATTATTTTGAATATTGTTTACAACAATGTGTGACATATGGAAAACAGATGAGATGGGTGGAAACCATGGGATTCGATATTAAATATTCATTGTAATTCAATGTGAATGAGTCTCACCTCCATTATTGAATGGAAATATGATCCTCCTTATTATTAGGATTCTTGGATGCGTTTATGATCACATGTTATATATCCTATACTACACCATGATTTTCCTATTTAATCACATCAATGATGGTCAAAAAATCTTCCTAAAATATTGAAGGGAAATATATTTTATTATCTTCTTCCTCTTCTTATTACCCATCATTTTAGAACCAAAAGATGAACGATAATATTTTTTCCTTGATAATGGTAAGGGGAATTTTTTATATAATGTATATAAAGAGAAGTCTTTTTCCATGATCTCAACATTGTTAATTCATTTTCATCACCATCAAGGGTATCATAACTATCTTATCCTTCTTCGTTACTATCATCTATGGAAAAATAGATTTCAACATCTAGATATTTTGGATTTTATATGAGGTAATGTTTTGTCTTGTTGAATGATTTTGAAGTTTCTATGGATAAAGATTACAATTCACTGATTTCTTTAGGTCTTAAAGACCACAATATATCATTTATAATGATAAAAATATCATTTTTAGTGACATTTTTTCTCGATAGACCCCGATACATTTCTTACAGACATACATAATATGGAAATTTATTGGAAATCAAAATTGTTGAATGGGTAGTTTTTTAATCCTAATAACTTCTTTAAACTAAAATCATCACCAAAAAATGATTGACATGAAACTACTAATAAATACTAATAATACTAAAGGGACGTACTGATGTATTTATAAAACTGTTTTTTCAGGTGACGTGAGTATTCTTACCTATCATTAATTATTTTGATTATATTTTTTAGAATCTCACATTAGTGATTTTCAATTTAATATACATGATGGTTTAACAACCTATATATTGTAATGATACATTTATATTTATTGGGTATTTTATTCATTGATGGTATGTTGATTGAACAAACAGTTGACTAGGGATTAACTTTCTTCCAAACATATCATCAATTGTTTTTTCTTACCCAACCAGTAAAATTTATGATGAAAATAAATGATCAGTGAATTAATATTTGAGTTTTATTCATATATAATCCTTTTGTCCTCTATATGCAAACCCATGAATTTTCAATTTATAGGGAGATATATTATACCTACCATAACAAAAGTATCATATGGCCATGAATGGGATGAGAATAATCCCATCAAAATTTTAAATCATAACCAAATTAAAGATATAATTTTAATGTATAGATGAGACATATTAGGGTATAATGTTCCCCTATATGGATATCTCTAAAATCCTGCTCTATTGGGTAGTTATACATAAGGAATTTTACTAAATCTATCTATGTATAATACAACTAAACTGCCACCACTTTGGCATTGATCATTAAGTGACTCTGAAGATCATATAAAATCAAATCCTAGAGATCCTTTAAGAGGTTATTTCTATACAAGAATTATTATTTGGATTTAATGATAACTAATTGGTTCATGATGTCATAAAACTTTATAATTGGGTGGAACATTCCAATGTGAGGTTGTTCCCTAACTAGAAGATTTATGGATGAGGTTACTGGTGCTAATGACACTCATGCCTCCCCAAAGTCCGAGAGCACATTTTTTTATGGTATGTTAGGTCGGGTTTCATTTACATTTATATTTGTTGATATGGTATTTCTGTACATAGTAAATATTACTCAAATATAATTGGACTCAAATGACTCATGGAGGAATCAAGTGCTTCTTAGAGTTCCTACCAGGCTTATTGAAGTGGTTGACATTGTGTTTTCACTGTATATATGGCATCGTTAGAAATATTGGACAAATATTAAGATATTTTAGTGCCACATCATTTCAATTTCCCTCCAAATATATTACTTATTCATAAGTATCATAGAAAATTTGTGGAGCACAGTGTTTCAAATATATCTAAGTTATTTGAAAAAGGAATATGTCATATGAATAAATTTAATAGATGTTAATTTAAATTCTGTATATAATTAAGGATACTATTAATGTGGATGTTCTAGTACCCACAATGATGGGTTTAGAAAAAATATAGGGTATTGACTAGTCATTGATTTGGTCAATATGATTACTCTATAATTTCTATTTTTACTCAGTAAATATGATTCCATTTGACAGAATTGAAGGAATATATTTGAAAGATAAAATTAAAAATATGGTTATTTTTATAAACATGGTTTTTATATAAATAATAATGACCTTGATTGATTTGATTTCAAGTAAAATAATCAATAATAAATTATTAAACCATTAAAATAGCATGATAATTTAGTATTAGTTTTCCTTTAAATAAATACATTTTTGAATGACTTAATTCACATGCAACACTAATTTAGCATTAACTGAAACATGTTATATGTATGTAATATATTACAATTCAAGATACACATTAAAACAATATAATAAATCAACTGTGAAACCAAAATGTAATTTTTAAATGATATAGTTAAATAAATCATATTATTTATTCTAATTTAAATTCAATGAAGTATAATAATATAAATGGTGTATTTAAATTATTTTTTATATGAATATAAAATTTAATTCTAACAATATTTTTGATGATTATTTATTATTGAAGTAGTATTTTTCTAATATTTTTTTTAAATTGTTTTATTTTTTAAATTATTATGGAATTAATAATGATTTTAAAAAAAATTTCTGATAATGTTTTCGTGAAAATAAATTATGATCCATTTAAAAGTTTTAACTCTATAAGTAATAAGAATAATTTCATTTTATGCATTATTTTACCTAAATATTTTCTTTTAATGAACAATGAATTTAATTAATACAAACATATTATATTCAAATGATATAAATTTTATTTTTAATATGAATAATAGTTTATAACTTATATAATTAATAATATATAAAAATAAGAAGACGAATATTTAATATTTTAAAATAATTTTTTCCTATATAAATAGGATTTCCTTATATTTGATGATTCTACATAATAGATAAATACATATATTATTATAATTTAAATTTAATAAAATGATATTAATTTTTGGATTCTAAATAAAAATATTAGTAACGTATTGATATTTTTCATTTTAAAAAAATGATTCATTTTTATGTTTATAAGAAAAATACAATTTTTTTAAATACAATGAAATTCCACATATTGTAATTCTATGATGATAAATTAAAATTTAGAAAACCAGCTATTGATCAATTATTTATTTTATATGTATAATTTCACCCAAAAATATTATTCATTTCTTAAAAATAGATATTTTATGTTTTAGAACTAAAGAAATGTTTTCTCATATTATAATTTTTATTTTGTTAAAAAATATTATTTAAAATTTAATATTTATAATATTTATAATTTTTAATATTAAAATAGATTTAATATTTTGGATAAAATGTTTTAAATTATATAAAAATTATAATTATATTTGTAACACCCCAGGTAAATAAGGAATATGAAATTTTCATATTTATCCATATTTATGAATAAAATATTAATACGACTTTAAAGGGGACGCTATGCTCGATGGCGTACCCAACACGCAACATCGAGTTTCTTGAGAATCTTACGTTGCACTCTGATAATAAAATAATATTATTTTAAATAGTAGTTAACATGTAGCCGTTGTAATGGCGGGAATGGATAGAAATAACTAAAATATGATTAAATATGTTCTTAAATATTTTTACATTTATACAATAAAAGAAAAAGGCTTAAAATACGGAAAGAAATAAATTTTATGCGTATATGCCCTAGTTTTCACTAAAGGTTCACTTATCACCTTTTGATGGAGAACTGTCATTAAATATAGTTTTGTTCACTCTTAAACATTCTTTTGGACAAAATAAAACTCTTATTAAGAATCGGGACATCAAAATTTACTTTGTGTAAATTTTTGGTATCTTTCTGATAAAGTTCATTTTTTTTAATGAATAGTGTAAAATGTTGTATTTTAATTCAAAACCACTTTTTAATCTAATTTTTTATATTATTAGATAATATATTGAATTGGTTTTAAAGTGAAATTAGAAAATATTTTTACCATTAAATCCAATAGTGGTCATTGGAATTAATTTCACTTTGAAATCAGACTTAAACTAGTGTCAATCTTTTGATACTTATTGTTTTATAAAATCACGCTATTTGCTCTGACAGCGGGAATTAATTATTAAATTAATTAATGTGACTAATATGTTTTGAATTTTGTAAAATAGACTTCATTTTTGAATTCGGAATATCAAATATAGCTTAGGGTGAATTTTTGGTAATTTTTTGAAAAACTTCAATTTTTGATGAATAGTGAGACCACTAAGTGGTACTTATAAAAACTGATTTTTCATTTAAATGAAATTTTTCCGTAATTGTGTTTTGATTTTCAAAAATCCGACATACATGGTTGTCATTAAGAAGTAAAATGTGGTTCAATGAGATTAAAATAATTTTTTGGTGAATAGTAACTTATTAAGTTTTTAATCGCGATTAGTGGTAATTAGTGTAGTTTAAGGTAAAAATGATATTATAAGAATGTGAAAACACCATGACACTTGTCCTACACTTATTGGGTGAGTCATGGAAGACCAAGAAAAGCCATGGGCCAACTTGGGGACCCCATGGATCCACTTTTGTTGGGAAATGACATAAATTACTTTTTATTTAATGTTAAAGTGAAAATGACAGAAACATAATATGTTTTACGAAAACAATTTTTAAGTGGGGTTATACAAATCCAAATTTTGATTATAAATATTTATTGGAAATCTAAAAATATTTCCTATATCATAGTATTTGTTTTATAATTTTTAGATATTAAATAAATTTAATTATTTATGACATAATAATGATGCAGCGATGACATCATTATTTGACTATTTAAATAAAATAGAAAGATAATGTAAAATCTATGAACTACACATGTCCAAAACCAATTGGATGAGTGTATTTCGAACCATTATCACCTTATCCACGAATTATATCAATGTGGGACCTTTTAAAACCGAAATTGTTTTTCAAATAAAGTAATATTTCTTTACTTTCCAAAAGTGCCCCTCCTCTCCTCTTATAAAAGGCCCCCACCTCTACCTCATTTCACACACTACTCAAGCCTTTGGCTGGGCCAACCCCTGCCCATTTACTCTCTCCACATACCTCTCCTAATCCTAGAGGATTCCCCTTGGGCAGAATCCTTTCAAAGGAAGCCTTTAGGCTCAAATCAAAAGGAGTTACACTTTTAAAGGTAATTCTTTCTCTCATGTTCATTTGTTTTATTTTTCTTCTCCAACCCCCTAAACTCTTTTTATTTACTTATTTTGTAACAACACCAGTATATTAAATATGCAAGGATGTTTTTATAATATTTATTTGAGCTACACTCTCACACAACTACATCAAATGGTTAAAGAACATACGGTTTCCGTGGATGGCGAAATTCTGCCTCCCGAAACGATGATTGTTCAACACTAATTTAACACCTTCAAAGGTGGCCATTATGATGTCACTATTTTTATATATGATATATAATATGTTTATGTTTTCCTTATGCTTCTGTTTTTTTTATTTTAGGCATACCTTTATGGTTCCCATTATGGGTAAACACGATATCTTCACTTTAGGAAGTGCGGACTACCGCCCCTTAAAAAGTGATTTGATTCGTTAATACCATATGTGGGATGTGTAAAGGATAAAGTTAATGATATTATATATGTTATTATACTGGAATTATAATATACTCTTATATCATTATGATTCCATTCCAGAAAATACGAAATAGAAATGGAAGTAGCGTTCATGCGTACGTACGGCTTACTGTCTCCATGAACGGTGCATTTCATTTCTTACCTCTAAATGTGATGTAATATTATAAATACACATATATTATTAATATATATGATATATATGTTATCCAAAACATTAATATCATTCTGGATATAATGAAACTTTGTCCAAATTAACAACATGTAAGTGTAAGAGGTCTATTTTTGACTTAAGAACCAAATACCGACAAAATGAACATTATTAACATAAATGAGTACATGATGTTCATAACATGGTATAAAAGGAATAATGATCTTGAAAAAGGTTCATAAGCAAGTATATATTAACTCATGTTTATTATTCAGGAGATTAAAGAACGATCGAGTCAAGTCGGACCCGAGGTAAGGGATCCTACACCTCTCTTTCTTTTTAAGTACTCACTTTTATGTCATTCCTTTTAAAGCTCATCTTTCTTGTTATTGGGATGATATTTTATATTACTATTACTGTAATTTTTATGTTCATGTGATGAGAGACCCTATTCTCTCTCATCAATCCATTTTGGAAGTTTTATGTGGCGCCGTTAGGCTGCCGAGTTTTCGTAAGGGATTTTTCATCTCACTTTTATTCCCGTGAGATTTATGATACATTTGCCAAAAATTCCATTGAGTGGTGTATGTAATGTCCATTATTATACTCTTTGTGTAATATAATTTCGTTTATGAGCATTTACATCAATGATCTATTGTCCTTCTTTCATGGGGTGTATGTTTTGAAAGATACCCAAGTCGGTAAGGGAACCTTTCACCCTCCTTTTTTTTAAAAGACTTCATTTGTTGGGTCTTTTAATTTAAATATTGTTATGTTGGGATATGTTCTCATATATCCTTATTGATGTAAATTTTATGTCCAAGTGATGAGATACACTTTTTATCTCTCATCAACTCATTTTGATGTGATGCCGTTAGGCTGTCAAGGGAACTTTTTAACCCAATTTCGATTTCTTTGGGTTCAACATGTAGTCATTGAATATGTCATCCATTGAATATGTGTGAATGACCTTTTATTGTTTTACACTTAATATCAACTTATATTGGGTGTATTTATATTTGTCACACATATTTTGAGATTGATTTTTCCTTAATTTAAGGATACCTTCTTTATAAGGGATTTCATCACATTTGACATTTCTATTGATGGTTCATTGTTGTTATGCAACAATTAACTCTTATATGCTGTATATACTGTCCTTTGGAGTATTATATCATGAATCCTTTTATTCTCATGTTATTATAAAGTTCTGACTAAATGTTATTCCTCAATTATTGTATTCAAGTGTCTCTAATTTTGGTGAAACCCCTTTTACCAGAATATCGTTTTAAATGTTTTAATTATTTGTTCTTATTAATATCCATGTTTTCAAAATGGTTATAAGGATTTATTTATATGGATATTAATGGTTTAAAATGTTAAAAGCTTCAAGGTGGTATGGGACACTTTGATTCAAAAATATCTTTATTAAATGTTTTAAATAGTTTTGGAAATGGTTTCTTTTTTGGATTCATTATTTCAATATCCTAAAATGTTATATTGTGATTGAAATGTGGAAATGTTATGTTTCCTTTATTAATGTTTTATGTGATACGATTATGTTATGGTTCTTGGGCATTATTATAAAGAACCGGTGGTTCCGTGATAAACTAAGGGCGGGTGAGCCCAATATAGCTCTCCAATGCATTGGGTAACGCGAAGGAGTGAAACGTTAAGGTTTCTCTGAAGAGATTTAGCGAATATACTATGATGGGTATTCCAAACGTAACCAAGAGGGTTACTACCTACGTAAGAATGTTATGAAGGCCTCAAGTTACCTTTATGTCTTATGATTTATTCATGATTTGATGAGGTAGGTTAAAGTGCCTATGTTTTATGGGTAAATTATGATTTCATTCTTATGTATATATGAACTCATGTTTCCTTTCCATAATTTTTTATCCCTTACTGAGCTTTTTATGCTCATCCAAAGTTTTTGAAATGTTTTTCAGGTCAAGGGAAAGGTACATGATAAGATGATAGAGTCAAGGATGTGTTAAGAAAGAATCCATGTTTTATTTTCAATATGTTTCCGTTGATGGGAAGAATGAATACTATCTTTTATGTAACCACTTTGTTTAAATGTGGAATGTAATGCAAGTTTCATGATCTAATTCTCTAAAACTCTAATCCTGAAAAGATCCTCAATGTGTAATCTTGTAATAACTCAAGATTAAGTAAGGTTTAAGGCTGGGGCCTTATAGTTGGTATCAAAGGTCGGTTTAGATAACTTTAGAGGTTAGGGTACTCTTTAAGCATAAGTGACATTACCATAATGGTTAGGATTTCAGAAAGAGTCCTAGTTTTAGATAATGTGAATGAGTAAGTGTATCATAGTGTTTATCTTCCTCATTAGTACAAGGTGGTTTTGTTGATATACTCACACTGACCTTTTTTGGTTTTAGTAAATGGCTGGATCTAGCAGGCACCAAAGTAACAATGGATGTGAAGGAAACTGTGACAGTTTTTTGAGAAAGAAACTGAATGATATGGGAGCTGCAATGAGAACTCTTCTGATTATCCTAAACCAACTATCTGGAGTCATGATTGACCACCTAAACCTTGGAGTTTTCTCTAAGGCATCATATATGCAAGAAACAAATCCCTATGGAAGTACAGGTAATAATCATAAAGGTATGTGTGTTCAAAAACCTATGTGTCAAAATGTAGAAAGAAACACCTAGGAAAATGTTTCAAAGGGACATAAATATGCTATAGATGTGGAAATGAAGGTCATAAACCAAGAACCCGCCATGGAAAAAGGAAGCATCCAGTTTACTCGAGGAAAGAGAAAGAAGTTCTTTCTGAGGGATAAATTGAATGTTTTAAATGTGGTGTGCATGGTCATTATGCAAACACATGTTCTATGAAGAAGTATCGTGAATGGGTTCACCAAGAGAGTACAAATGTTCGTTTACCAATACCTAATGCCATTCCTATTGAGGATGAAGAAACTGACAATGAACAATCAAAGGTATGTACTATTTCATGACTATTGTTTTCCAATTTTGGAATCTTAGGATATGATTCATGATTTTTTTTGTAGGAAAGAGGTATTTCGGAATAGGTTGGAAAGAAATGGATAATGGAACATGAAGAATGTTGAATGAGTAAGATGTCAACATATAAGGGCTTCAAGAGTTATGGTGAAATTCTTAAGATTATCAAGTCTCTTTTGATGATGGGGTTACATTAGAAGACTTTTTATATTATGTGTAACCCTGATGTTAAATATAGGCAAATTTAATCCAAGGAATAGTTATCTATTCTTATGTGGACATAGTTATAAAGAACCATTTGGGTTTATATGATCCTTACTTTTGAGGAAATTATGGGTTACTAAATGTTATGATTGAAGTGGAAGGCATGAGATAAAATTGAGGTTAAAATATGTTATGAATATTTTTGAAGATTTTATCTCGTTTTGGGGAATGTTTTGAGAATTATATAGTTTTGAAAAAAGTACAACACGCATACCGTGTGACAACCCGTCGCGTCGGACAAAGCTGCGAGAATCAAACCCACAACCAAAGTGCGACTGGTATTTATCGCCTTCCACTGGACTACGTGAAGTCCCTGGTTAGTTTGACTGATTCATTCTAGTTATATGATTTTATGAATTAAGAGTAAGTTGATTTTGGGTTATTTATAAAAATGAATAACCTATCATGGAGGATATGTGATTAGGTTAATTACTTTTCAATACGAGACTTTAGGAGGAACTAATGTTGTTTGGAGATATATGTTACGATTTAACGTGGAAGACTATGTGACTAAATCCTTCAAATATTTGGGTTTCAATATTATATTAGGTTTACATTGAAGAATTTTATGGACAGATTGTTTATCGGATGGTCCTCGTTGAACTTTGGGTTTTGTTGGACAAATTTTGGAGATTAAGAATAGATTTTCTTTTTATAAGGGGTTATCCTTTTCTGGATTATCTGATCTTGTACTAACCTTTTTGGTTTTGGTTTTGGTTAAAGCCTAAATACATGGGATGTATATAGTTCTCTTTTGGGGATTAGGTGATTCTCTAGAAGTTGATTATAATACTCTTAATGCGAACAAGTCTCCCTAAATACTCGTCTTTTGAAAAAAATATGAGTTTGACTAAGGAATCTAGTAAAAGTTGAAAGTCAACATGATAAGTGATTATGCTTCCTTATGAATAAATTCCTCAATAAAAAGTAACTCAAAACAAAAATGATTTCTATTAACTTTTCCTACTGGGGAACCCAACACCGTTTAACCCATCACAAGTTTGTGATTTTCTTATTGTTAACTTTCTCCTAAACATGTTTTCTATCACTCTCCATCGGAACATGACCCTATGTTTTCTCCTCCATGTCCATATTTTCATACATATAATCCTAGTATGGGTTATATCGGGTGACCTCTGTTCTTATCTTTCTTTATTTTAAAGTGTTTGTTTTACCGACATTTGTTCCGATGTGGGACTTTCAAGGATGTTTCCAAGCGCAATTTTAAAATTGCGAGGACGCAATTCCCAAAAGGGGGGAAGGATGTAACACCCCAGGTAAATAAGGAATATGAAATTTTCATATTTATCCATATTTGTGAATAAAATATTAATATGACTTTAAAGGGGACGCTATGCTCGATGGCATACCCAACACGCAACAACGAGTTTCTTGGGAATCTTACGTTGCACTCTAATAATAAAATAATATTATTTTAAATGGTATTTAACATGTAGCCGTTGTAATGGCGGGAATGGATAGAAATAACTAAAATATGATTATATATGTTCTTAAATATTTTTACATTTATACAATAAAAGATAAAGGCTTCAAATAAGGAAAGAATTCAATTTTATGCGTATATGCCCTAGTTTTCACTAAAGGTTCACTTATCACCTTTTGATGGAGAACCGTCATTAAATATAGTTTTTTTCACTCTTAAACATTCTTTTTGACCAAATAAAACTCTTATTAAGAATCGGGACATCAAAATTTACTTTGTGTAAATTTTTGGTATCTTTCTGATAAAGTTCATTTTTTTAATGAATAGTGTAAAATGTTGTATTTTAATTCAAAACCACTTTTTATTCTAATTTATTTATATTATTAGATAATATTTTGAATTGGTTTTAAAGTGAAATTATAAAATATTTTTACCATTAAATCCAATAGTGGTCATTGGAATTAATTTCACTTTGAAATCAGACTTAAACTAGTGTCAATCTTTTGATACTTATTGTTTTATAAAAACACGCTATTTGCTCTGACAGTGGGAATTAATTATTAAATTAATTAATGTGACTAATATGTTTTGAATTTTGTAAAATAGACTTCATTATTGAATTCGGAATATCAAATATAGCTTAGGGTGAATTTTTGGTAATTTTCTGAAAAACTTCAATTTTTGATGAATAGTGAAACCACTAAGTGGTACTTATAAAAACTGATTTTTCATTTAAATGAAATTTTTCCGTAATTGTGTTTTTATTTTCAAAAATCCGACATACATGGTTGTCATTAAGAAGTAAAATGTGGTTCAATGAGATTAAAATAATTTTTTGGTGAATAGTAACTTATTAAGTTTTTAATCGCGATTAGTGGTAATTAGTGTAGTTTAAGGTAAAAATGATATTATAAGAATGTGAAAACACCATGACACTTGTCCTACACCTATTGGGTGAGTCATGGCCGACCAAGAAAAGCCATGGGACAACTTGGGGACCCCATGGATTCACTTTTGTTGGGAAATGACATAAATTACTTTTTATTTAATGTTAAAGTGAAAATGACACAAACATAATATGTTTTACGAAAACAATTTTTAAGTGGGGTTATACAAGTCCAAATTTTGATTATAAATAGTCATTGGAAAGCTAAAAAGATTTCCTATATCATAGTATTTTTCTTATAATTTTTAGACATTAAATAAATTTAATTATTTATGACATAATAATGTTGCAGCGATGACATCATTATTTGACGATTTAAATAAAATAGAAAGATAATGTAAAATCTATGAACTACACATGTTCAAAACAAATTGGATGAGAGTATTTAGAACCCTCATCACCTTATCCACGATTTATATCAATGTGGGACCTTTTAAAACCGAAAAATATTTTCAAATAAAGTAATATTTCTTTACTTTCCAAAAGTTCCCCTCCTCTCCTCTTATAAAAGGCCCCCAACTCTACCTCATTTCACACACTACTCATGCCTTTGGCTGGGCCAACCCCTGCCCATTTACTCTATCCACATCCCTCTACTCATTCTATAGGATTACCCTTGGGCATAATCCTTTCAAAGGAAGCCTTTAGGCTCAAATCAAAAGGAGTTACACTTTTAAAGGTAATTCTTTCTCTCATGTTCATTTGTTTTATTTTGCTTCTCCAACCCCCTAAACTCTTTTTATTTACTTATTTTGTAACAACACCAGTATATTAAATATACAAGTATGTTGTTATATTATTTATTTGAGCTACACTCTCACACAACTAGATCAAATGGTTAAAGAACATACGGTTTCCGTGGATGGCGAAATTCTGCCTCCCGAAACGATGATTGTTCAACACTCATTTAACACCTTCAAAGGTGGCCATTATGATGTCACTATTTTTATATATGACATATAATATGTTTATGTTTTCCTTATGATTCTGTTTTTTTTATTTTGGGCATACCTTTATGGTTCCCATTATGGGTAAACAGGATATCTTCACTTTAGGAAGTGCGGACTACCGCCCCCTAAAAAGTGATTTGATTCGTTAATACCATATGTGGGATGTGTAAAGGATAAAGTTAATGATATTATATATGTTATTATACTGGAATTATAATATACTCTTATATCATTATGATTCCATTCTAGAAAATACGAAATAGAAATGGAAGTAGCGTTCATGCGTACGTACGACTTACCGTCTCCATGAACGGTGCATTTAATTTCTTACCTCTAAATGTGATGTAATATTATAAATACATCTATATGATGAATATATATGATATATATGTTATCCAAAACATTAATATAATTCTGGATATAATGAAACTTTGACCAAATTAACAACATGTAAGTGTAAGAGGTCTATTTTTGACTTAAGAACCAAATACCGACAAAATGAACATTATTAACTTAAATGAGTACATGATGTTCATAACATGGTATAAAAGGAATAATGAACATGAAAAAGGTTCATAAGAAATTAGAGATTAACTCAAGTTTATTATTCAGGAGATTAAATGACGATCGAGTCAAGTCGGACCCGAGGTAAGGGATCCTACACCTCTCTTTCTTTTTAAGTACACACTTTTATGTCATTCCTTTTAAAGCTCATCATTCTTGTTATTGGGATGATATTTTATATTACTATTACTGTAATTTTTATGTTCATGTGATGAGAGACCCTATTCTCTCTCATCAATCCATTTTGGAAGTTTTATGTGGCGCCGTTAGGCTGCCGAGTTTTCGTAAGGGATTTTTCATCTCACTTTTATTCCCGTGAGATTTATGCTACATTTGCCACAAATTCCATTGAGTGGTGTATGTACTGTCCATTATTATACTCTTTGTGTAATATACTTTCGTTTATGAGTATTTACATCAATGATCTATTGTTCTTCTTTCATGGGGTGTATGTTTTGAAAGATACCCAAGTCGGTAAGGGAACCTTTCACCCTCCTTTTTTTAAAAGACTTCATTTGTTGGGTATTTTAATTTAAATATTGTTATGTTGAGATATGTTATCATATATCCTTATTGATGTAAATTTTATGTCCAAGTGATGAGATAAACTTTTTATCTCTCATCAACTCATTTTGATGTGATGCCGTTAGGCTGTCAAGGGAACTATTTAACCCAATTTCGATTTCTTTGGGTTCAACATGTAGTCATTGAATATGTCATCCATTGAATATGTGTGAATGACCTTTCATTGTTTTACACTTAATATCCACTTATATTGGGTGTATTTATATTTTTCACACATATTTTGAGATTGATTTTTCCTTAATTTAAGGATACCTTCTTCATAAGGGATTTCATCACATTTGACATTTCTATTGAGGGTTCATTGTTGTTATGCACCAATTAACTCTTATATGGTGTATATACTGTCCTTTGGAGTATTATATCATGAATCCTTTTATTATAATGATATTATAAAGTTCTGACTAAATGTTATTCCTCAATTATTGTATTCAAGTGTCACTAATTTTGGTGAAACCCCTTTTACCAGAATATCGTTTTAAATGTTTTAATTATTTGTTCTTATTAATATCCATGTTTTCAAAATGGTTATAAGGATTTATTTATATGGATATTAATGGTTTAAAATTTTAAAATCTTCAAGGTGGTATGGGACACTTTGATTCAAAAATCTCTTTATTAAATGTTTTAAATAGTTTTGGAAATGGTTTCTTTTTTGGATTCATTATTTCAATATCCTAAAATGTTATATTGTGATTGAAATGTGGAAATGTTATGTTTCCTTTATTCATGTTTTATGTGATACGATTATGTTATGGTTCTTGGGCATTGTTATGAAGAATGGGTGGTTCCGTGATAAACTAAGGGCGGGTGAGCCCGATATAGCTCTCCAATGCATTGGGTAACGCGAAGGAGTGAAACGTTAGGGTTTCTCCGAAGATATTTAGGGAATATACTGTGATGGGTATTCCAAACATAACCAAGAGGGTTCCTCCCTATGTAAGAATGTTATGAATGCCTCAAGTTACCTTTATGTCTTATGATTTCTATGATTTATTCATGATTTTATGAGGTAGGTTAAAGTGCCTATGTTTTATGGGTAAATTATGATTTCATTCTTATGTATGTATGAACTCATGTTTCCTTTCCATATTTTTATATCCCTTACTGAGCTTTTTATGCTCATCCCAAGTTTTTGAAATGTTTTTCAGGTCAAGGGAAAGGTACATGATAAGATGATAGAGTGAAGGATGTGTTAAGAAAGAATCCATGTTTTATTTTCAATATGTTTCCGTTGATGGGAAGAATGAATACTATCTTTTATGTAACCACTTTGTTTAAATGTGGAATGTAATGCAAGTTTCATGATCTAATTCTCTAAAACACTAAACCTGAAAAGATCCTCAATGTGTAATCTTGTAATAACTCAAGATTAAGTAAGGTTTAAGGCTGGGGCCTTATAGTTGGTATCAAAGGTCGGTTTAGATAACTTTAGAGGTTAGGGTACTCTTTAAGCATAAGTGACATTACCATAATGGTTAAGATTTCAGAAAGAGTCCTAGTTTTAGATAAAGTGAATGAGTAAGTGTATCATAGTGTTTATCTTCCTCATTGGTACATGGTCGTTTTGTTGATATACTCACACTGACCTTTTTTGGTTTTAGTAATTGGCTGGATCTAGCAGGAACCAAAGTAACCGTGGATGTGAAGGAAACTGTGACAGTTTTTTGAGCAAGCAACTGAATGATATGGGAGATGCAATGAGAACTCTTCTGATTATCCTCAACCAACTATCTGGAGTCATGATTGACCACCTAAACCTTGGAGTTATCTCTAAGGCATCATATATGCAAGAAACAAATCCCTACGGAAGTACATGTAATAATCATAAAGGTATTTGTGTTCAAAAACCTATGTGTCAAAGATGTGGAAAGAAACACCTAGGAAAATGTTTCAAAGGGACAGAAATATTCTATAGATGTGGAAATGAAGGTCATAAAGCAAGAACCTGCCATGGAAAAAGGAAGCATCCAGTTGACTCGAGGAAAGGGAAAGAAGTTCTTTCTGAGGGATCAATTGAATGTTTTAAATGTGGTGTGCATGGTCATTATGCAAACACATGTTCTATGAAGAAGTTTCGTGAATGGGGTCACCAAGAGCGTACAAATGTTCGTTTACCAATACCTAATGCCATTCCTATTGAGGATGAAGAAACTGACAATGACCAATCAAAGGTATGTACTATTTCATGACTATTGTTTTCCTATTTTGGAATCTTAGGATATGATTCATGATTTTGTTTGTAGGAAAGAGGTATTTCGGAATAGGTTGGAAAGGAATGGATAATAGATCATGAAGAATGTTGAATGAGTAAGATGTCAACATATAAGGGCTTCAAGAGATATGGTGAAATTCTTAAGATTATCATGTCTCTTTTGATGATGGGGTTACATTAGAAGACTTTTTATATTATGTGTAACCCTGATGTTTAATATAGGCAAATTTTATCCAAGGAATAGTTATCTTTTCTTTTGTGGACATAGTTATAAAGAACCATTTGGGTTTGTATGATCCTTACTTTTGAGGAAATAATGGGTTACTAAATGTTATGATTGAAGTGGAAGGCATGAGATAAAATTGAGGTTAAAATATGTTATGAATATTTTTGAAGATTTTATCTCGTTTTGGGGAATGTTTTGAGAATTATATAGTTTTGAAAAAAGGACAACACGCATACCGTGTGACAACCCGTCGCGTCGGATAAAGCTGCGAGAATCAAACCCACAACCAAAGTGCGACTGGTATTTATCGCCTACCACTGGACTACGTGATGTCCCTGGTTAGTTTGACTGATTCATTCTAGTTATATGATTTTATGAATTAAGAGTAAGTTGATTTTGGGTTATTTATAAAAATGATTAACCTATCATGGAGGATATGTGATTAGGTTAATTACTTTTCAATACGAGACTTTTGGAGCAACTAATGTTGTTTGGAGATAAATGTTACGATTTAACATGGAAGACTATGTGACTAAATCCTTCAAATATTTGGGTTTCAATATTATATTAGGTTTACTTTGAAGAATTTTATGGACAAATTGTTTATCGGATGGTCCTCGTTGAACTTTGGGTTTTGTTGGACAAATTTTGGAGATTGAGAATCGATTTTCTTTTTATAAGGGGTTATCCTTTTCTGGATTATCTGATCTTGTACTAACCTTTTTTGTTTTGGTTTTGGTTAAAGCCTAAATACATGGGATGTATATAGTTCTCTTTTAGGGATTAGGTGATTCTCTAGAAGTTGATTATAATACTCTTAATGCGAACAAGTCTCCCTAAATACTCGTCTTTTGGAAAAAATATGAGTTTGACTAAGGAATCTAGTAAAAGTTGAAAGTCAACATGATAAGTGATTATGCTTCCTTATGAATAAATTCCTCAATAAAAAGTAACTTAAAACAAAAATGATTTCTATTAACTTTTCCTACTGGGGAACCCAACACCGTTTAACCCATCACAAGTTTGTGATTTTCTTATTGTTAACTTTCTCCTAAACATGTTTTCTATCACTCTCCATCGGAACATGACCCTATGTTTTCTCCTCCATGTCCATATTTTCATACTTTGAATCCTAGCATTGGTTGTCTCGGGTGACCTCTGTGCTTATCTTTCTTTATTTTAAAGTGTTTGTTTTACCGACTTTTGTTCCGATGTGGGACTTTCAAGGATGTTTCCAAGCGCAATTTTAAAATTGCGAGGACGCAATTCCCAAAAGGGGGGAAGGATGTAACACCCCAGGTAAATAAGGAATATGAAATTTTCATATTTATCCATATTTGTGAATAAATTATTAATATGACTTTAAATGGGACGCTATGCTCGATGGCGTACCCAACACGCAACAACGAGTTTCTTGGGAATCTTACGTTGCACGCTAATAATAAAATAATTTTATTTTAAATGGTAGTTAACATGTTGCCGTTGTAATGGCGGGAATGGATATAAATAACTAAAATATGATTATATATGTTCTTAAATATTTTTACATTTATACAATAAAAGATAAAGGCTTAAAATACGGAAAGAATTCAATTTTATGCATATATGCCCTAGTTTTCACTAAAGGTTCACTTATCACCTTTTGATGGAGAACTGTCATTAAATATTGTTTTGTTCACTCTTAAACATTCTTTTGGACAAAATAAAACTCTTATTAAGAATCAGGACATCAAAATTTACTTTGTGTAAATTTTTGGTATCTTTCTGATAAAGTTCATTTTTTTAATGTATAGTGTAAAATGTTGTATTTTAATTCAAAACCACTTTTTAATCTAATGTATTTATATTATTAGATAATATATTGAATTGGTTTTAAAGTGAAATTAGAAAATATTTTTACCATTAAATCCAATAGTGGTCATTGGAATTAATTTCACTTTGAAATCAGACTTAAACTAGTGTCAATCTTTTGATACTTATTGTTTTATAAAAACACGCTATTTGCTCTGACAGCGGGAATTATTTATTAAATTAATTAATGTGAATAATATGTTTTGAATTTTGTAAAATAGACTTCATTTTTGAATTCGGAATATCAAATATAGCTTAGGGTGAATTTTTGGTAATTTTCTGAAAAACATCAATTTTTGATGAATAATGAAACCACTAAGTGGTACTTATAAAAACTGATTTTTCATTTAAATGAAATTTTTCCGTAATTGTGTTTTGATTTTCAAAAAATCCGACATACATGGTTTTCATTAAGATGTAAAATGTGGTTCAATGAGATTAAAATAATTTTTTGGTGAATAGTAACTTATTAAGTTTTTAATCGCGATTAGTGGTAATTAGTGTAGTTTAAGGTAAAAATGATATTATAAGAATGTGAAAACACCATGACACTTGTCCTAAACCTATTGGGTGAGTCATGGCCGACCTAGACAAGCCATGGGCCAACTTGGGGACCCCATGGATCCACTTTTTTTGGGAAATGACATAAATTACTTTTTATTTAATTTTAAAGTGAAAATGACACAAACATAATATGTTTTACGAAAACAATTTTTAAGTGGGGTTATACAAGTCCCAATTTTGATTATAAATATTAGTTGCAAAGCTAAAAAGATATCCTATATCATAGTATTTTTTTTTAATTTTTTGACATTAAATAAATTTAATTATTTATGAAATAATAATGATGCAACGATGACATCATTATTTGACGATTTAAATAAAATAGAAAGATAATGTAAAATCTATCAACTAAACATGTCCAAAACCTATTGGATGAGTGGATTTCGAACCCTTATCATCTTATCCACGTATTATATCATTGTGGGACCTTTTAAAACCGAAACACATTTTCAAATAAAGTAATATTTCTTTACTTTCCAAAAGTGCCCCTCCTCTCCTCTTATAAAAGGCCCCCACCTCTACCTCATTTCACACACTACTCATGCCTTTGGTTCGTCCAACCCCTGCCCATTTACTCTCTCCACATCCCTCTCCTCATCATAGAGTATTCCCCTTGGGTATAATCCTTTCAAAAGAAGCCTTTAGGCTCAAATCAAAAGGAGTTACACTTTTAAAGTTAATTCTTTCTCTCATGTTCATTTGTTTTACTTTGCTTCTCCAACCCCCTAAACTCTTTTTATTTACTTATTTTGTAACAACACCAGTATATTAAATATACAAGGATGTTGTTATAATATTTATTTGAGCTACACTCTCACACAACTACATCAAATGGTTAAAGAACATACGGTTTCCGTGGATGGCGAAATTCTGCCTCCCGAAACGATGATTGTTCAACACTCTTTTAACACCTTCAAAGGTGGCCATTATGATGTCACTATTTTTATATATGATATATAATATGTTTATGTTTTCCTTATGCTTCTGTCTTTTTTTTATTTTGGGCATACCTTTATGGTTCCCATTATGGGTAAACACGATATCTTCACTTTAGGAAGTGCGGACTACCGCCCCCTAAAAAGTGATTTGATTCGTTAATACCATATGTGGGATGTGTAAAGGATAAAGTTAATGATATTATATATGTTATTATACTGGAATTATAATATACTCTTATATCATTATTATTCCAATCCAGAAAATACGAAATAGAAATGGAAGTAGCGTTCATGCGTACGTACGGCTTACCGTCTCCATGAACGGTGCATTTCATTTCTTACCTCTAAATGTGATGTAATATTATAAATACATGTATATGCTGAATATATATGATATATATGTTATACAAAACACTAATATCATTCTGGATATAATAAAACTTTGACCAAATTAACAACATGTAAGTGTAAGAGGTCTATTTTTGACTTAAGAACCAAATACCGACAAAATGAACATTATTAACTTCAATGAGTATATGATGTTCATAACATGGTATAAAAGGAATAATGAACTTGAAAAGGGTTCATAAGAAAGTATATATTAACTCAAGTTTAATATTCAGGAGATTAAAGAACGATCGAGTCAAGTCGGACCCGAGGTAAGGGATCCTACACCTCTCTTTCTTTTTAAGTACACACTTTTATGTCATTCCTTTTAAAGATCATCTTTCTTGTTATTGGGATGATCTTTTATATTACTATTACTGTAATTTTTATGTTCATGTGATGAGAGACCCTATTCTCTCTCATCAATCCATTTTGGAAGTCTTATGTGGCGCCGTTAGGCTGCCGAGTTTTCGTAAGGGATTTTTCATCTCACTTTTATTCCCGTGAGATTTATGCTACATTTGCCACAAATTCCATTTAGTGGTGTATGTATTGTCCATTATTATACTCTTTGTGTAATATACTTTCGTTTATGAGTATTTACATCAATGATATATTGTCCTTCTTTCACGGGGTGTATGTTTTGAAAGATACCCAAGTCGGTAAGGGAACCTTTCACCCTCCTTTTTTTAGAAGACTTATTTTGTTGGGTCTTTTAATTTAAATATTGTTATGTTGGGATATGTTCTCATATATCCTTATTGATGTAAATTTTATTTCCAAGTGATGAGATACACTTTTTATCTCTCATCAACTCATTTTGATGTGATGTCGTTAGGCTGTCAAGGGAACTTTCTAACCCAATTTCGATTTCTTTGGGTTCAACATGTAGTCATTGAATATGTCATCCATTGAATATGTGTGAATGAACTTTTATTGTTTTACACTTAATATCCACTTATATTGGGTGTATTTATATTTGTCACACATATTTTGAGATTGATTTGTCCTTAATTTAAGGATACCTTCTTTATAAGGGATTTCATCACATTTGACATTTCTATTGAGGGTTCATTGTTGTTATGCACCAATTAACTCTTATATGGTGTATATACTGTCCTTTGGAGTATTATATCATGAATCCTTTTATTCTCATGATATTATAAAGTTCTGACTAAATGTTATTCCTCAATTATTGTATTCAAGTGTCTCTAATTTTGGTGAAACCCCTTTTACCAGAATATCGTTTTAAATGTTTTAATTATTTGTTCTTATTAATATCCATGTTTTCAAAATGGTTTTAAGGATTTATTTATATGGATATTAATGGTTTAAAATGTTAAAAGCATCAAGGTGGTATGGAACACTTTGATTCAAAAATCACTTTATTAAATGTTTTAAATAGTTTTGGAAATGGTTTCTTTTTTGGATTCATTATTTCAATATCCTAAAACGTTATATTGTGATTGAAATGTGGAAATGTTATGTTTCCTTTATTCATGTTTTATGTGATACGATTATGTTATGGTTCTTGGGCATTGTTATGAAGAATGGGTGGTTCCGTGATAAACTAAGGGCGGGTGAGCCCGATATAGCTCTCCAATGCATTGGGTAACGCGAAGGAGTGAAACGTTAAGGTTTCTCCGAAGAGATTTAGGGAATATAGTGTGATGGGTATTCCAAACGTAACCAAGAGGGTTACTCCCTACGTAAGAATGTTATGAATGCCTCAAGTTACCTTTATGTCTTATAATTTCTATGATTTATTCTTGATTAGATGAGGTAGGTTAAAGTGCCTATGTTTTATGGGTAAATTATGATTTCATTCTTATGTATATATGAACTCATGTTTCCTTTCCATATTTTTATATCCCTTACTGAGCTTTTTATGCTCATCCCAAGTTTTTGAAATGTTTTTCAGGTCAAGGTAAAGGTACATGATAAGATGATAGAGTCAATGATGTGTTAAGAAAGAATCCATGTTTTATTTTCAATATGTTTCCGTTGATGGGAATAATGAAAACTATCTTTTATGTAACCACATTGTTTAAATGTGGAATGTAATGCAAGTTTCATGATCTAATTCTCTAAAACTCTAAACTTGAAAAGATCCTCAATGTGTAATCTTGTAATAACTCAAGATTAAGTAAGGTTTAAGGCTGGGGCCTTATAATATTTTTAGTTATAAAAATTATTTTCATAGTTCAATATTAATTAGCATAGTAAATGTGATAATAGTAAATGTTTAAATGAAAGGCTCAAGGATATAGATCATTTTAAAAACATTACGCAAAGTATGTATTTGATTAATTTATCATCCAAAAAAATACCCCTCTAACTTATTTGGATATTTAATATCCACTTTTATATGATATTGATGTGATAATCATAAAAGGTTATAGTTATTTACAATGGTTCCACATTCCTCTCTTAAAGAAGCAGAATTCCACCGCCCATTTATATAAAATATAAAGATGTTATTTCCACTAAAAATATACTCAAATACCACTCTATAATTAATTAATAACTAATAGTGATTTGTATCCTAAATCTAAAAATCCTCAGAAACATAATCAAATTTGAAAAGCAGTTATTCTAATGAATGTGTTTAAATTATAGATTTTACTTCCACAAATTTCTATGTCTCTATGTGATATAAATATACCTCAAATATAATTATAAAATCACCAATTTATTAAATATAATATGATTTTCATAAATAATTTATATTTAATATATTGAAGATTGATTATCTATTCCCCCAACCAATTAAAAAAAGGGAATCATGTTCATTTTTCATGCAGGCTACAAACACCATGATAAACATGTCATGATTTTCATAACCAGCATATATAGATATTTAAGATAATTAATTTTAATAATAAATATGATATTTAGGATAAATATATAACAATCAAAAATTATAATCTTTTTTATACAATCCTCTAATTCTATTGGAATTGAAAACATCGTCTGTGTGTTTATACCGAACATTGCATATATGAAGCGACATGATTCACTTTTCATAAATTCCATACATGTATAGTTGTAAAATATATTTTATTATTATTTATTATATAAATGAATAATATATATCATGAATATTTTTATAATTTTATGAAATTAAAATTTAGAATCATTGCATATTATCTAATTGGTATTGGTCAAATATCTGAAACACACTCATCATGGATTTAGTTCTTAAAAACTATTCACATTGTTTTGAAAAAATTAAATGGTTATGAATAAATAATTCAACCCATTTTATATTAATATATATTCTAAATTTTTCAATAATTAAATTTCTATTAAGTAACAGGGTTTAAAAATCTCCCATATAGAATAATCAATATTACCAACATCTAATTATAAAAAAATAACAAGATAATGGATATATAATGAATGTAAATTATAAGGGATACGAATATGGTTCTGAAATGGTTAATTAACATTTTTATTCTTATTATATATAATATTAAATATCATTCATGGATTTTTGGGAGTAATGTTATGGTGTTTTATTCAAATCATAAATTTTATTTTGGATAGAAATGAATATGTTATAATTTGGTAAATTATGTGATCTTTCAATTGTAAACTATTTCTATTTTTTCTCCTCTATTATATCATGTATATTATATGTTTTCTTCTTGTATCACATCATATTCGGGATCATAGTTCAATCAACGTGATTTTATTATGGTAGACCAAACATACTACTATATTACAGTTATAAACTTTTCTCTCCATGTCCATATTTATTATTTTTTATTGGATGTTCATATTAACACATTAATTATTTATTAATTTATTTCTCAATGAACATTAATATAATTTTAAAAGGAATAAAATTTTATCTTTTTCCAATTGGGTGTTTACCAGGGACATTGACTTTCTTTATAAAATGATAATTTAGTATTGTTTTTATACATTTTATATTCTAAAATATTTTCACACTACCTTTATCAGATATCATTCATTAAACTATTATCAATGTATACATTATTTTATGACATAAATTATCTTCTATTTTTATGATAAATGGTTTCACAGAATAGAATAATGAACATAAATATTATTTCTTCTTATATCTTTAAGTCATTTTTGATGATCTTAAAAAAAATATTTTATTTCTCATCTTCTATTAATGATTCCCATGAATAAATTTGAACATACACTACGAAAATAGTCAAATTTTTTTATTTGTATGTATTATGATATTGTTTTTTCATGAGAGTATGATATCTCTATCTTTTCCCTATGATAAATAAGTGATGATGGAAATATGAATGTTTTAATTTCCCATTAGAACCCCCACACACACCCACACACATATATAATACATATATATGATAAGAGTTCTTATATGACCCAAAAATGAATTGAGAACTATTAATATCTCATTCAATATTTATGGGAGACATGGAAGTGAATAACTAAAACACTACATTGTAGAGACAACTACATTAATTCATTGAAAAACCTATATTGGGAGATAAGGATTTGATTTCCTAACAACAATATTCATGATTTCTAGGATTTTGTGTGTTATTTATTCAAATTCACTATATTTTCCTCAATTTATAAAAACATATTTCTTATTTTGTTTAAGTATCCTTATGCATTATTTTATTATTGATGATCCTTTTTTTTCTTGGGTTATGATGATCTAAGGTTGATTTCAAATGAATTAACTATAATATCATAACAAAATACTTATAGTTTAATCATTTTTTACCATATATTATTATATTTTATGTCTACCCAAACTAAGAATCAGAGCTCCACTTACACACATGTTTACATTCCCCATTTTATTATTATTATTATATCTTATTAGAATTCAAGTAGGATTATAGTGCAATATATATATAATGGAATATTAAAAAGTGCTATAAAATTAGTTTCATAAGTATTAAATCTCCAAATACATTAAAAAATTGTGTTCTATTATCATGAAATTATTTCTGAAATCTATTCTTTAAATTAATGCTATAATGTACAATAATGATATTTTTTTAGGTATCCATAGTTGGTGTGAAAATAATGACTAGTGATTTTTGTGGATTAGTTATGTTATTTTTTGTGGTTTAAATGGGTGATTTTCAGTTAAAATCTTATTAAAATGTATATGTATAGGATAACATTATCAATTTTTTTAGGAGTGGACCTTGTGGTTTTATTTAAATACAAGTACTATATAGGTAATAAATTTTATTCATGTTTTTTAATAGATGAATTTATGGGTGGTAACCTCGAAAAATATGGATGTGTATCAACTCAATATTGACCTGTGGATTGATAAGAAGTTCAAATTATACACATTGTTTGGAACTCCAATGATGTATGACTTAATGAGTTAAAAAACATTATAAACCATTATAAAGAACATGTGAAAAATATTTATTATACTATAATAATACAATTTTTAAATAATCAATATTGAAATAAAAAATAATTTTCTTAGTGGAAATTTATAATTTATGATTTTTCCCTTTATGTTAATAGTTTTACTTTTCTAATATTATGAATCCTAGTATTTAATAATTCATTATTTCTGAATTGTATGGATTAAGTAGAATTCATGTTAACAATTATTATGATGGGAAAAAATTTATTTATCCCAATTTGATGCCACATGAGATTGAAGAGAGAGTACAAATCTCAAATAAATGATTTTAAAAAAATCTCAAGTAGTGGAATGTATTGTGGATCATATTGAAAATAATATTCAAATATAAAAGGACTACATTCCTCTAAAAAATTGTTTTAGAAATGTCCACCCTCTAGAAGTGGATCATTTAACCCATTAAATTCTATGAAATGGTCAATTCTGTTGATAAGATACCTTTTTCTTTCCAGTGCTCAATAAATGGGAAATTTTACTTATTTTTGTTTCATTTGAAATTTGAGGTTGACTAATAGTGGAATCTATTTCATAATATGACTTAAATTTAATAATATGACTTCATATAATGATATGATATTAATATAATGTTGTTCATTAAATATTTCGAAATAATCGTTGATATTAAAATTGCTCATGAATTAATAATTCTAAAAAGATAATTATGAGTTTATTTTCACTTATAGAGAGGTATTTATGAGAATACTCCTAGTCCGAATCAACTATTAATTTTAAAAAAGGGAGCAAAGTTGATCAAATTATTTAGAGGAAATAATATTTTTATTCAAAGATAATTAACCAGAACACACTTTAGTGGTTATAAATAAATTGTTCAATATATTCTTAAGGGAGATATTGAAACTAATGTATCTCATTATTCCCATCAATAAAAAGACAGAAAGTAGATTATATAGTATCATGGAAACATGATATCTAATTCACATGGGGGAAATAAATTCCAACCACATACTTGTCAAAAATAGGGGAATAAAAACCCATGTAAGTGAATCATTTGGTTGTTGAAATGATTAAAATGTTCTAAAATATTACATCATGTACATGATTACCATAAATAGGTAAGATTATTTGAAATTAAATTGATGAAATTATATTCCTAAATAATTATTTACCCATACATCAACTATAATATTTCACATATTTTCAAAATTAGGAAAATTAATTCCCTAACACATGGGGAAATGAGAGTAATAGGCCTCTAGAACACCCTAAACAAAGGAACCATAGAAGATATTATGAATTCCTCAATGCAGAAGTAAACTAGAATGATAATATGTTAATGTAAAACATATCCATTAATCACGTGTTGTGGTGACTTTTTAAAATTCAATAATAGGAACCTTGTATATCAAATATGTTTTCTATTATTATTATTTTTCCACCCTGATAAATTTATTTGAATATTCTAAAATAAAATATTATTTAGTTAATTTTTTGTGTTGTTAGAAATTTTTTTAATCAATTAACCCTTTTATAATTTAAAAAAATAGTAAATAAAAATTCATATTAAAAAAAACTTATTACCATATAACAGTACCAGGATGTATATATAATATAATGGAAAAATTAAATATATTATATGATTCCTTGTACCACAACATGTGGGATGTTAAAATCAAATAATTTTAGAAACATTCAATATTAGGGAAGAATTGTTTATGAAGAAAAAGATATCATTATTGATTTTATATTGATGATAAATCTCTAAAAATTTTATCTTGAATTATATTTATGTTTTATATATGCTTGAAAATTTTTATAAGAGGTAGATAGTTAAAATTGTGAAGAGGACCATTATTTAAGGGAAGAGAATGTAACACCCCTAAATTTAAAAATGTTTTCTCCTAAAAATATATATTTTGTTTAATATAGTATTTTATATTCAATGTCAAACTAAAAACCAATAATATATATTATTGAGAATGTAACATTATAATAAAATATAAATATTAAATCATTATGAGAATAAAAAATCAAGAAAAAATCGTTTTAAAAGGAAATATATAATTATAAATTGTATAAAAGTTTTAAAAATTATTACTAAATAAATATAGCATTCAATGTACTAGTAATATAAATTAAAAGAAATATAATAATGAATAATAATGGTAATAGGTGATTATTATGAAATGTTAATGTAATACATTTCAATATTTTTTTAAATTTTTGGTTACTTTTTATTATGATTTACTATGGTAATATTTTAAAAAAATATATAATGAAAATTTTAAATAAAAATTATCATCCATTTAATATTTATTACCCAGAATGAAATTATATGTGATTCATTTTATTCTTAAATATATGTCTTTTTAAATGATATATTTTATTATGTGATGTATTTTTATTTAAAAAAGTAATAATATTATTGTTAAATGATGATAATGTATATTTTTATTGTGAATAAGATATTAACAGTAATAATTTTTTAATTTACTTGATATAAGATGAAATTTAATTAATATTTTAAAAATTAATTTCCAATGAAAATATTTTTTTTGCATCTTTTAGGATTCCATTTAAGAAATAATTTCCTTAATTTTATAATTTTAATTTCTAAGAATTAACATTACTTTAAAATTCATCATAAATAAATATTCGTAGGATAGGTTTTTGGGACAATTCAAAAAAAATTGGTATTTCAGAGAGTAGTGTAACAAATATTTTTACTAATAAATAAATATATATATATATCATAAGTAGGATTTGAGCATATTATAAATTTTTATTAATTTTTTTTTCATAATATATATATATATATTTAAAATTATTAATATTATATTAAAAACATATATTTTATATTTTTAATATGAGTTATAGTTATCTCAAAAAAGGTTTTTACTACACTCAACACTTTTTATTCTATCATATATCTTAATAGAATTTTTAAATTACATCAAATAAAATTTATTCAATATTTGGAATCATAATTCTATAGTTAATTAATATGGCACATTATATTTTTGAACATAAAAATAAATTAGTTAGTAAATGATTGATTACCATGGTTGTAGATAAAACGGAAAAAGGTTAAAATAAAGGGTAATATATTTATATCATGTGAAAATAATGCATATCAATTCCTTTTAGTTAATTTTTAGACCAAAACATACACCATATCTATTATATTTTATATTTGGATCCACATTCCATTGAATGTGACATGAAATTTATATAATGTTATTTGTATTTATTAAGATACCACTCTCCTCAAATACATAATAAGACTTCCACAAATCCTTAATATAAAATATCAAAATTATATTTCCACATAATCCTTTACCAAACTCTCCATCCAAAATTCACAGTCATGTCTTAGAGGTCATGTTCTCCTCAATAGTCACACTTCAAAATATGGATCAAGAATGCAAATGAGTTGGTGCAATGAATAAGTTAATATTCCCAAATCAATCCATTTTGATTTTTATTTACATATGAATTACTATTCAAATTAAAATAAAATTATAATATCAAAATATAATAATATAATAATAAAAAAAAATTACTGTTATTATGTTGTTGGAACATCCATTCTCTGTTCCCCTCAAAACAAGGTGAAAACGCAGAGAAAGAAATTTTTGGCCTATTGCATATGACCTATGTGATATACCAATTATTTTTTTCATAAATAGTGTTCGTAAATTTTTTAATATAATGAAATTTTATACTATAAAATACTTATATTCTATTAGAAAGATAAACCCCATTTTATACATGTACAAGATAAATCATTATAGGGTTATTTCTTCCATTATTTCATTGTTTTCTTATATGCTTAGATATAAAATATATTTTTACAATATTTATGATATCATGAAGTAATATTTTATAGTTAATATGTTTTAAAAGGTATTCAAAAATCCAGACTCATTATAATGTATTCGGTTCATATCGTTAAATTATCTGATACAAGCTCTTGATTGAAAATATTCCCATGAACTGTGCCCATAGTAATAGTAAAATGAACCTTGATTTGTGTAATTAAATGATAAAAAATATATATATATTGTTTATATTAAGGTTTATAAACATTGTATCTGAAAATGAAGTTCAATGTATCCATTATATAATAATCAAAATTATAATATTCGGATAATGAATATTAAAAAAAATTAGAAAATGAATGTGTTATGAATAAAAAACTAGATATAAATGAATAATTTTCTAACATAGTTTAAAATTATTTTTATTTTTATTATTGAAGAGGGTAAATATATTTCATGGAAATCTTGAGAAAAATGAAGGGTTTTTTATAGTGATCTCATTATGGAATAAAGATTAATATGTCTAAGTTACCATGTATTAAATTATGTGATATTTAGATATAAAATAATTATAATTTTTTTAACCTATGGTAATTCCTGAGTATTATATATTATTTTACATTTTCTCATTCCCATTTCATTCATAATTAACACAAAGTTGTTTTTTAAATAAAAACCGTTAATTCCTCTTCTTTTTCAATTGACAAAATTTAACACCATGTAAATATCTCTTCAATTATTATATTTTTTTCTATTATTACATAATTTATATTTCAATAATAATTAATTTATTTATAATTGTGGGCCTCTTTTCACGATTTTAGAATAATCTTTTTCATATAACATAATATTTCTTCAAATTGTGAGAGGAATATTTTTGTAAAACTTTTTCCATTATAGCATATTTTCCCCTAAAACTCATATTATATTAGTATGAATAATAATTATTATATTTTATTTATTTTAATATTAAATATCAAATAATTGTTTTTAAAAAAAAACTTATAATATAAAATAATCATAGTTAGTATTTATTCTTCTTTCACCAAGTGAATTTTATGGATGATGTAACTATTTTTTTCTTCATCACCAAACACTACTGATTGTCATTACCCAATGAGAGTTTTATATTAGGAATCCATAAAATTGTTTATTTTGGATCGTTTATCAAATTATCTAGTTATGATTAAAAAAACTATCTCTTTTCATTAAATTTATTATGTGATGTAGGATATATGAATTTTTTTATGTAATCTTGCCACAAATAAATATGGTTTATCATTTTTGGATTATTGGGACCCATATATACCTCTAATTTATTCGGTAATATTTGACATCTCATAGTATATTAATTTGAGATAGTTATGTGAATTCCCATACCATGTAATTATCGGAGAAAAAGACATGATTTATTGATCCACTGAGTTTTTTGATCCAGGGATTTGAATTCCTATCCCACTATTTATTTATTATGGTTATGTTTTTAATATTTAGACACCTTGGAGTGTATTGATGTTATTATGCCTCATGTACTATATTATGATTCGGTACTTTTTTTTGATTTCTAATTTATTATCCATGATTAAATAGATAATATTTTTAGTATGTTTTATTCAAAAGCCTTTCCTTTGATCCTATAGACACATGTTTATAATTTTTTCAATAAGGGTCTTTAATTGTAAATTATATTTTTTCCATAAATAATAATTTTTCTATCCCCTATATTATGATTTCACTACTCATTTTATTAAGACGATAATATATTAGGATATGATTAAAACAGTATTTATGAGGTGTATGATTATAGGGAAATGATCACAAGTGTAGTAAAATACGTTTTCAATGTATAAAATCTCTAAACATAACAAACCATTAGATTTAAATATGGTGAGATAAATTTCGATATGCAATTTCCAAATTATATTGATAACATAAAATTTATATGCATAGTTTAGGTCACCTCATGGATGAAAGAAACATCATAATAGATTTCTTCTTATACTTTATGGGTTGTGGAAACATATGAAACATCTTATTGTGGAGCATATTGGATCAAAATTTCAATATTGACCATTTCATAGAGCATGAATGTAAATATGATAAAATAATAATTCTGGATTCCCATTATTTGGTAGGGAGGGACATAGTTAGGATGATAACTATGTTTGATTTCTTTATACTTTCCATATTTGGATGAATTTAGAAGATTATTCTCTATGGGTGATTGAAATTTACATAGAATGATATTTTTTTTAAAAATATAATGTAATTTTTTTTTGGTTCCCATATAATGGACTCCTTTAATCATCCATTGCATATGAACGAGGTTTGTTTCTCTACTATTGTCACTATATTGTGGGGACGAATTTATAATTGGATTCTCTATGTTCTAAATAATTAATTAGTGCTATTATTAAATAATATAGGTGGTTTCTATTTTACCAAAACATTTTATATGGTATAATGTATGTGAAAATATTTAGTCTTGGTTTACCCAAATAGTTTTTCTAGGTGTTGTGCTACATCTGAAAATTTTTAGAATCCACCTTGTTACATTTAGGGGATTATTAGGTTCTTTAAATCATGCCAATAATTATATATACATTTAATCAAATGTTTCAACCATAGGAACTGTATATTGAGCGATTTTTCCAGATCCTTTAATATAATGATGAAATTGTACACCTTCTCATTTATATGATGATTTAAAATCATAAAATTCATTGACTATTACCTTACATATTGAGAAGTTGAATTTATTGAGGAATTGCTAAAAAATGTATCCCTATCCCCTTATGGACCTGGAAGGTAGATTTTGTTATAGAATAAATGATGGATTCACTATGGTTTTTATAAAAGATATGAGTTCGGATATCTTATAGTAATGATTAATTAAAATAAAGGGGACACATAGATACCCAAAATACACCAACTATTTCTCCAGTTATCTCATGTAATTTATGATTGGGTAGCTGGGAATCTATATCTAGTAATATTAGGAGTGGAATCTACAAATTTAGGTTATATATTCTGCTACATATTCAATAGGTCATTCAATCCTAATATTTCCACCATATATATGGATTAATACTCAATGGTGATAATGATCTCTAATGGTAAAATATTCAGAGATAAAATCAGAATATTGGTCACTAATTAAACATAATGTGGTCTCCCCCTATATATCATCTATTGAAACATGGTTCATGGTATACCTAAGTTATTTTCCAAAAATATTGTGATATACTACCACAATAGTGTAAAATATTTATTTTTTCAATAACCTAGATCATAAAGTCTACTTGTGGTGACCTAGATCCAACATGGAGAATGGACAATAGTATTGTAGGTTGGGAAACCCTTCTTGTTGAATGATATTCATCGGAGGAGAGAAATTAATCCCCTATTAAATGTTGTAATAAGGATGAATACTTCATATTAGTGAATTTAAATTGATCTATTTTATTTAATTTATATTAGATTTATACTACTCCATCTTTTTGAAAGACCCCTTCTCTATACTCATTGATATGGTATGAGAAACACATACATTAAACACTAGGTTCGATACCAACTACAGATTCATGATCAGAACTATCATATTAAGACATTAATTTATAAAAATATTATATTTCATACATTAAAAGTACCATTTATGTTAATATATCTAGATATTAAGGATAATTCATATAGACATAAATCCCATGTATTTATCAACTAATGAATATTTTTTCACTATAATTGAAACTAATTAATATTTAATAAACCAATAATATGTCCCCTAAATTCTTTATAAATGTGCTTTTTTTAGAAATCATTTTTTACCAATTTTTCTAATAACATTCGTTAACAGAAACATAAGAAAGTGTGAAATTAATTTATCATAAAGTTTAATCATTAGTGATAAAAACCAAATAACCAAATTTCACCGAATATTTTAATAAATAATATATCTTTAATAAATAAAAATAATAATATCATAATTAAATGAAACTAAAAAATTTAAATTTCCAAAAATAATAATGGAAATGAAAAGATCACATGTATAATAATAACTATTTCCCTAAAAATTTTATGAATAAATTTGGATAGCTAATTTCATTCCCCATTACAATACATCTGGATGTTATAAATCATGATCTCACTATCAAGAATATGTGTCCAAGAAATAATTTGTTTCTGGTAAGAATACCCCAAAATAACAAAGTCAATTCTTTTTATGAGTCATATCAAATCATATATGGGATATATAATTAAATGAACAATGTTGGAACCATCTACCTATAATTCATTCATCGAATGTTATAATGTGAAGACAATATGTATTCATCATTGATAACAATCATCCATATATTTAAAACATCATAAAAATTTATATTACTTTTCATCAGGTTAATAAAATGGTTTACATTATCAAAAACCATAAAATGAAAGAATGTGGATGGACATATAATACATATTTCACATTCATGGGTAATAAATAAACATATGTATCATTATTACAGATATATATATATATTTAATAGTAACTCAAAAAATAAATTGAAAAAAAGTATTTTAATCATCACACAAAATAATACAATATATATTAATTGTTTTATTGTTATTTCATTAATTTACTAATTCAATATATATATGGAATCCTGGTTAACAATAATCAATCAATTAAATTGTAAACATGGTATTTAGAATGTGATGTAATTAGAAGAAAAGTTAATCCTTTTCATGGTGGATGGAAATGTAATACAATGTTAGTGAGATAAAATATCATTTATAGAGTATTAAATTACATAAGACATCAAGAGAAATATGTTTAGTGGTTAAAAAATAACATACATCCATTATAATGAAGAAAAATAAGAGTGAATTTGGAATAGAAGGTATATATTATTTAAAATCAATGCTTTGGATTATATTACACCAGGTGGGATAAAGATATAAATTGTTTTATACAATGAATTATTCCCCCTAAATTATAAATATATATATTTATTGTTGGATAAATCAGGATTCATATACTTGATGTGTGTAAATCCCCTTAAAATATGATAATGAAAATTAAGGTGAAATAAATATATTTTAAAAAACATTTACAAGATCGATCTAAAATAGAAACATACATATCACATTAATATAAAATAACTCCAGGATCACTCCTTTTATCACACGAGGATACATCCTTCTTCTTGGATGGTATCATTCCTTTAATAGGTGGGTTAAGAGTCCCCCATCATTAAGATAGTGGTGCGTCTGTCCTGGATCCTTTCTTACTAACACTTAGATACCCTAGAGTTCCTCTCCTACAAGACGCACATTCCACATTCATGGCTTAAGGGAAAACATCGATTATTGAAAATCCATTTTGGGTTCTCCCTTCACCACTCTTTAATGTGTATCATGCGGTGTGGCTATGATAATTTTTCAATGGGGATGGATGAATCCAAACCTTAACATAGTTAATAAATTTACATTTTAATAATGAAGTGGTGTGTTTGATGATGCATTTGTACTCTTTTACCCTTACATATATGTTGTGGAAAGTAGGGGATTCTGTCTACTAAAAATCATGTTCATTGGTTTTCATTCCATGTGCACTAATAGAACTCTATCTTCTCTGATTATTGAATGGATGTAACATTTCAATTGGTTATTCACGTAATCTTAGTTGATTGAATGGATTCCCAGTGAACAAGATACCATTTTTGATCACCTAAGTTAACCAAACAGAAATAAGGAACTCAATGAATGGTGTCTTTGAATATTGAAACTCTTTTACTCTATAGTGTTAATATGCGTGGGCGTTTATCTTGATTTTGGTTGGGTGATGAGGCTAGCGATGGGATTCCCTATTGTAGTATAGTTGTAGGTTTGGTGATCTAAGGCCAGGAGGGTCCGTATGTGGGTACATGGTTTGGTTCCACTAATTCGTGGGATCTCATATATCCCTTTGGTTTTTTGTGACATTACAACAGATCCATGTGTGAATGCTTAAATTGATGAATGGTTGTTTTCCATCCATGGCATGTGTCTATGTCAGATATTTTTATAGAAATGAATAATTATTTAAATGGATCCACATGAATTTGATAATAATAATTGGTTCAATGGGGAATTGATTTTTGGAAATTAGTTATGACTTTGTTATGGATGTTTTTCTTTTTTGAATGAATAATAATTAAGGTGTTTGTGTATTGTCTGGTTTTGTAATACCTTGGTTGGGATGAGTTTTTCTTTACCTATATGTATAATTTCATTATTATTTTTCTTATCCATGCCCCACCCAAGTTGATCAATTCGTGCCAAACAACACCATTTCATGGGGGAGGCTATTTTTCCCATCACTCCTATGAGTGGATGGTCATTATCTCTATTTTGGATCCCTTTCCTGAGTATGCCAAGAAAATTCAGGCTGGCAGTGACGGTCTAAGGTCCATTATAGCACAATATTCTTCGATTAGGGTAGATGTTATGGTTTTCCTAGCTGCGTGCAGGTACGATGTTTCTCTAGTGTATTTGAGATGAGACAAAGGTGTCTTCGGGTGTGGCAGTAGTTGTTCTAGACTAGGTATATATGGACGTGGTTACGTGTGGTGGTTGTGGCCTAGGTGTGTGCAGACTGGATGCGTGTTTATGGTGGCCCTATTGTGTGCGAGCAGGTAATGGCTTTGCGACTACGAAGAGAGTGGCTGTGGAGGCCTGACGCGTAAGATTTCTACAATAACTAGTGGGAAAGGGGTGTGGGGTACCCAATCATTGGTGTGTTATTAATATTACTCTACTTGAATTGTCTTATTTAGATTGTGTTTCTATGTGAGGTTTGGGTTTATAGATATCTTGCTATGTGCTTTGGTTGTCTTCATTTTCATAGGGCATTAGAATGCCTCCCCACTTGTGCACGAGAGAATTTTATTTTCCCTACTGAGTATACATGTATTCTCACCTTACATATATAAAACTACTCTTAGTTTTCCAGGATTATTTCTAGGACAATACTGAACTCTACAAGTTTGGACATTCAGAACATTGAAATTTCTTTTTTTCTTTTCTTTTGGTACACTTTTTAAGTGTTTTCTTTTATTTTGAAGAACATAATATTGGGACATGCATATGGGAATGGTTTTATTGTCTTTAAACATACTTATAGTTTTGGTGTTGTTTGGGATTTACTATCTTATCTCCTGATACATCTAAATAAAAATGGTAATGCCTTCAATTTTGCATGTGATACTAAAACCTTGGTTCTAGTCTCCACTATAGATCAAATTGAAGGCTGGCCTCGGGGGGTCATTATTCCTCTTACGAATTGAAGAAGGAATGTTCTAGCAATATGTTATCCCTTCCTTCATTTTGGTAATGTTCGGTCATGATAGAATGGTATTAGGGGACATTTGAGAGATAGGATGCATTTTGGAGTTAGGCACTGTAAGGATTGCATTATATGGCAGGGAAAAAATTTTAGGCAATCTTGGCATGTGAAATATTCCAGGGAAGACCGGGTAAGGCACCAGATGTTAGGGCACCACGTGATCGGACAGAAGGCCTTTGGACCTACCGAGCGACTAAATGAGGCTATGTGGATTGTAGAGTAGAGACCCAAGGAAATATACATGCATCATAATGACATTTGTTCTTATGTGTCATGTGTATTTTGGGGATCCAAAATAAGTGAAATGTATAAGAAAATATTAAAAGAATTATTTTACACTACTCAATCTTACACTTTCCTTGTTTACCTTGAGCCTATGGCACCCGGACGATGACTCGGAGTAGTGCAGTTGATAAAGGCCTAGAAGGCTGATTTAGCAGATCAACAGAGGCTAGTCCATAGGAGGAAGATGAAGGGTGGTAAAGAAACTATGTTCCTTTCAGAGAAAGATACTCGGGATGTACGAGGGCATTATGTTAGACATGGATATATATAGATGGCTTGAGGATCAAGAGATATCTTTTACCTTGATCCGAGATCTGATAGAGTTCTTGGTTTCGTTCATTGTAAGACAGATGTGGGGAGCGGTGTGTTAGTGGTGGAGAATCATTCTTGGGGATAAGAGGGAAGTTGGGGTTTCAGGGACTGAATTTGAGAGGGAGTTATTTCCGGAATTCTTCTCTTTAACAATGAAGGACCAGGAGAGGAATGAGATACACTCCCTTCAATAGGGGATCATGTTAGTAGGGATGTTTGGGATCATGTTCAAGGATCTCATTTTCATTTCCATGGAACTTTTTTCTTTATTAAGTGTCTCGAGATATATCTTTATAGGAGGCACTGAGAACATATCTTATGTATGTCGTTACTACCTTCACTCTACCAACATACATGGAGGTCCATAAGAAGGATGAATTGATGTAGAAGATGCATACACTGGGAGGAGTGCCAAGAAAGGGGAGCCAGTTGGGCTCTTCACAGGGGAATGACGTCACCAGCAGACCTCCAGTGTCAGGGCCTTCCAGTAATCATCCAGTGGGGAGTAGGACCCATCAATTTTAGTTTCGATCCCCTAGTCCTCAACTCTTATTTATGGGCCCATGACCAAGATTATTCCTATGTGGAATTCATGGGAATCATCATAATCAGTGCTCAGACAGAGTGTACTATATTAGGGGTTGTCATATTCAGTTCCCACCTCAGCAGAAACTGTTTCTAGCCATGCCCATTCAATAGAAGTAGTAGTGACATTGTGATCTCGCTCCTATTAGAGAAGACATTGCAGGAGGATACCATCCTCAGGGCTCTCCTTAGCAAACTCAACTAGGGAATGGTTAGGGAGGTGACCGACAGCCGTGGGTGCATAGAACATAGTCTTGGGCAGTTGTACATCGCAAATTCTATAGTTCCAGCTGGGCTGGAGGACATCCGAGGTAAGATCTACTTGGTTAGTACTCTTGCATATTCCTTATTTGATTTATGAGCTTCACAAAACTTTTTTTCACCCATTCTATCCCATACCATGGATTTTGATGCTGAGAGACCTTCCATACGTCTTGTTTTTTGTATGCCAGTCAGAGGACAGACAAGCTCGTTTCATGATTTTTGGTGATGTAGACTAATGTTGGGACCACATCAGTTTAGTGGTGACCTTCTTTTTCTGTATATTATACAGTAGGATTTCATTCTTTTCATATAATGTCTATTTTATGTGTGTGCAGTTATCTATTTCTTCCAGAGAAGGGTTGTGTTTTTGTATATGGGTATCCAACATGTGACTTTCATTGGTGATAAGTGTTTCCAGGGGGTACCAGATGAGTGGAGTCCTTTCAATCGTTTTTAGCCGAGCTATAAATGGAGTCAGTAGACTCAGAGATGGTGGAAGCTTCAGGAATTTTCAGTGAGTACATGGATATCTTCCCAGAGTAGGTTGTGACTCTTCCCCCTAAATGTGATGTAGTGGTTGGGATAGACATGAAACCTAGTGCCCATCTGATTTTGATGGATCCCTATCAGAAGTCACATTTTTTATTGTAGGAGTTACAGATTCTGATTGAAAAAAAATGAATATATGTTTTGTTCGACAAAGATTGTCACCATGGGGTGCAAAATATTGATTCATAAAAGATGAATATGGTGGTCTCAGTATGGGTATAGACTAAAGAAGGTTGAATCAGGAAACAGTCATAATCTTTTACCCTCTCTATAGGATAGAAAACCTTTTAAATCATTTTATGGGGATGGATAGTTCTCTAAGATCATTCTGTGGTCTGGGTATTACCATTTGATGGTGAAGGATGGTGACGTCTCGAAGACTCCCTTTATGTTCTGATATGGGCACATTGAGTTCACAGTCATGTAGTTCGGAGTTATGAATGCACCAGCCATGTTCATGGTTCCCATAAACACTGTCTTCTAGGAATATCTGGACTGGTTAATTGTCATGTTTATTGGAAAGATCTTGATCTACTCAATATCATAGGTGGATCATGCCAAGCATCTGAGAATTGTTTTAGAGATCATTTGATAGAACCAGCTCTATAGAAAGTTGTCTAAGTTCATGTTTTGGACATGAGAGGTGTACTTCCATGGAGAGTTGTTTTTCGAGTTGGGAATAGAGGTTGACCGATCATATGGTGAATGGGACACTTCATATGAACCACCGATGAATGTGACAATGTTTGGTAGTTTCAAGGTTCTAGTAGGCTATTATTGATGGTTTGTGCCTGAATTATCATGTGTTGCAGCACCTTTGACAACTTTAACCTGAATGGACTATGCCTTCATGTGGAGGGAAAAACATCAGATATCCTTCAGTTATCTAATATGGAATTTGGTTAGTGCCCCAATGATGAGGTTTCTAGAAGAAGTGGTGATGTTTGAGGTGTTTTGTGATGATTCAGGCCAATGATTGGGGTGTGTACTGATTAAAAAGTATGGTGAGATCTCTTATGGGATTAAGAAGTTATGTCCCCATGACCGTAACAATTCCATCCAGGACTTGGAGCTCACAGTGGTTTTGTTTGAACAAAATTTTTTGCGGTAGTACCTCATCGAGGAGTGCTTTGTGGACATAAATCATCACAATAGCATGGGGTATCTCTTCTCCCTCCGGTACAATACTACATGTTCAAAATTTCATACACCTTAGGAAAGGGGAATGTGTTGGCTGATACCTTGAGTTGGAATTCACAAATGAATGTGGATCTAGAATAGGAAGATTCTTGGAAGGCGATGTAGGAGCAGGCTACCAAACACCAGGATGCAAGGGTGGAAGATGGATAAGGATGTCTAGCCCAAATTACAGTGTGGTCCTCACTATTTCTATAGGTGGAAGAGTCCCAGTGGGGGGACAGAGAGGCGGAAGTGATGCATGATCATGTTAGCCAGGGCAATGCTCCAGAAGAATGGGTAGATGATGGCCACTATTAGATGTTGTTTCATTGGAATTTGTTCTCCCCCATGGGAATGCATGAGAGATTTCATACTGTGTTCCAATACTCACCCATGGAGGTACACCACGGAGTTTCCATGATGTACCGGGGATTGAGGGGAAAATTTTGTGGCCCGATGTGAAGTGGGAAGTGGATGAGTTTGTGGAAAAGTGCCTCATGAGTCAATAGGTGATGGCTGAACAATACATACTAGCAAGGCTGTTAAAACCATTAGATTTCACCGAGTGGTAGTGGGATGACATCTCAATGGATTTCATCATGGGACTACCAAGGGTTGGAGGAGGTTGTGATGTTATCTGGGTAGTAGTGGATTATCTGAAGAAATTATCAGAGTTCCATGAAATAAATGAGTCAAGTGCAGTGGGTCCCTTACACAGAGGTTTTTAGATGAGGTGGTTCAGTTTCAAGGAGTTCCATGGTCCATAGTCATCGATTGGGATACATGTTTTACCTCAAAAATCTGTAATGGATTTCAACATTCTTATGAATCAAAACTATTCCTCAGCACTACTTTCGACCCCTAGATAGATCGGAAGACAAAGAAAAAAATCCACATGATGGAGGATATTCTACTAGCATGTGCTTAGGACTTTGGGGGATAGTGGGTATTGCACATGCCTTTGGTAGAGTTTGATGGCCTAGATACATTCAAAGCCTTATATGGGAGGTTGTGTCGCTCAGCATGGGAAATAGTGGATTCCATATATTAATCATTGGTGGAGACCCTTTGAGTTCTTGGCCAGGGAGCACGTTTTCTTGAAGGCCTCCACTCAGCATGGGAAATAGTGGATGAAAATATGGTGTAAGCTTTCTCCTAGTTTCGTCAGACCCTTCGAGTTATTGCGGCATGTCGGTGATGTGGATTTTCATCTCGTGCTACCACAAACGCTACTGTAGGTTCACAACATCTTCTATGTGTCTCAGCTCCTTTGGTATCTATATGATTATTTTCACGTCCTTGACTGTGGGGAGCTGGATATCGAGGACGATGTGACATTTTTAGAGATAATAATAAGGATTTCGGATCATGAGGAAAAAGTTATTCATGGATGAACAATTCCTTTGGTTCATGTGTTATGGAGGCCTGGTGGCATCATGGAGAGTACCTGGGAATGGGAGGCATAGATGTGCTCCATGTACCTAGAGTTGTTTTGAGTTTGGATTTGTTTTTGATGTGTACTTATCTCATATGAAGTGCATGACCTTGTTAACTATGAGATGGTATATTTTCCTTATTCGTTGAATTTATTTGAAGAATCCTAACATAGGGGAAGGGAGGACCAGATCCCTAATCGAGACACATTAAGGTGGATAAGATTAAACCCATACAGGTGAGTTAGTGCCGCCCAAAGCCGATAGTATCTCATCATATGGGAAAGGGTATCCCCAATCCAGGTTACTAGATAGTGACACCATTATTTGTTTTTGTCTCTTGTTGATGGAGAAGTATTCCAAGATGTCGATGATGATTACTCTAGAGTGTTATCTTCAATGTGGTTGTATAGACCCCTCTATTTTCATCAAGTTTCATTGAGAGGTATCTGGTGTAGTGACTCAGAGCCTCCAGGTCCAGTGCATTGCCAAAATCTCGGTCCCATCAAACGGGTCCCTCAAAAAAGTGGGACCATGATTGTGGATTTGGTCATGGAGATACTATTATGTTGGCCCCAGGGCAGTCGCACCATCTTATTTTACCAAATAAATTGTGTCACGTGGTTCCACCATCAGGGTGCCACTGTGATGGTGTCACAATGATGGTGACACCATCACAGTGGCACCCTGATGGTGGAACCACGAGGATGGAGCCATTATGGTGGAACCGTGAAGGTGGCACCGTGACTGTGGCACCATTACGTTGTCTCACCCAACGCTTTCCCACCCCTGTTTTTTTTCTAGTTCTTCTCACGCAACGTATATTTTCAGGAAAAATTATTTCTATACCCCATTCAATGCCATTATAATCCCATAAATGATACCTAAAACCCCCCAGGAGTTGGGCGACCCTTTACATAACAAAACATGTGTGTTTTTCATTGTTTCCATACTCTTTTCATGTACTTCTAATTCATCCCATGTTACATGTTTTCCTCTATTTAATGGAAACCCCTTTATCTGACATTATACCTGGACAACTCTCAGCTGAGTATTATTAAATAACAACTAATTCCATCATGTGTCAGCATCCAACCGCATGGTGAATCCATGATACGCCTTTAAATATTTTCAAAATGTCATATCCCGTAACTCCAGGATCACACCATATATCGCACTGAGATTATTCCTTATTCAAGGATGGTCTCTTCCCATTCATCAGCAAATTTAGAGCCCCCATTATTGAGGATAGTGGTGTGCTTATGTTGGATCCTTTCTTACTCACACTTCGAGTCCTAAGAGTTCTTCCACTGTAAGTCGCACATCCCTCGTTCTTGGTGCGAGGAGAAAAACATCGGTCATTGATCATCCAGGTTGGGTTCTTCCTTCACCTCAATTTTTTGTGTATAATGTGTGGTGGTAATGATAATGTTTATATGGGTATAGATAAAACCAAACATTAACAAAGATAATAAATGGACTTTTAAAGATTTACGGGGTGTGTTTGATGATTTTTTTGTATTCTTTTACCCTTGAATATATGTTATGGATTGTATGGGATTCAATCCATTGAAAATCTTAGCCTAAGGTGTTCTTTCAATGAGCACTAATGGACCCCTGGCATCTATAATGATTGATTTGATGTAACAAGGAAATTTCGTAATCACATAAACTCTATTGATTAAATGGATGTCCAGTGAACTAGATTACTTGTGTGATGATCTCGATTAAGAAGATAAAAATAATGAACTCAATGAAGGTGTGTTTGAATCTGGAAACGCCCTTGTTACGTCTTGATAATATGTTTGGTTATTATCCTTGATTATAGTGGGGTGATGAGGATGGGGATGTGATCCCCTGTTGTGGAAATGTTGTTGGTTTGTGGATCTAAGGTTGTGAGGGGCCATATGTTGTAACTTTGTTTCATTCCATTTATTTGAGGGATCTCACGGATCCCTTTTGTTATTGTGACATTACAAGAGAACTATGTGTGAATTCTTAAATTGGGTCGTGGTTTTATTCCTTCCATGGCCTGTGGATATGCCTGATATTTTCCCAGTAGAGAAACATTTTAAAATGGAACAACTTGAATGTGATAACATGAATGCGTTCAATGGGAAATAGTTTTGAGGGAATGTGTTATGACATGGTTGTGACTATTGTGATTTTATGAATGAATAATAATGTGGGTGTTTGTGAATGGGTTGGTTTTTGATCGCCTAAGATTGGATGTGTTCTAGTTTACATATATGTAAAATTTAGTTCATGTGTTTCTTATTCGTGCCCCACAATGTTCAGTATTGCGTGTTGAACACCCCCATTTCAAGGGGAGGTTGTTTTTTTACCAAAAGTCCTATTAGTGGATGGTTTTTATATCATTTTATACTCCATTTCTTGAGTATCCCATGACTCATAGGGTAGGGTGTGTTGGACTGAGTTCCATTATAGAAAAATATTCATCGGGCATTATAGTTGTGATGGTTTTACATGGGGTGTGCAGGAAAGATGTTTCACCTGTGTTTTGAAGATAAGGTAACAGTGTATGTAGGCGTGGTAGTTGTTGTTTTGGCTTAGTGGTCAGAGGGATTCATTATGTGTGGTTGTTAGGGCCCAGGTGCGTGCGAGCGGGATGTGTGTATGTGGTGGCCTATGTTTGTGTGGGTGGGGTATAGCAGTGAGAATGTGGTGATACAATGGAAGGGGATTTGTGACCCGTGTGATGTCTTCAATAAACAGTGGTAAAGTGGTGTGGGGTACCCAAACATCAATGAATTATCACAGTTACCATAGACAACATTCTTTATATGGGGAGTGTGCCTTAGAGATGTTTGGATGGATAATTTCCTTGCTAGGTTCTATGGTTATCTCCTTTTTCACAGGGCATTAGAATGCCTCCCCACTTGTGCGCGAGAGATTTTGGTTTTCCGTACTGAGAATACCTGTATTACCACCCTTCATATATAAAATATTTTTCAGGATTCTATGATGATTTCAAGGATCGTGTTATACCTTACTACTTCAGACGTTAGGACAGTTGACATTGCTGGTTTTTTTTTCTGGTACTATCCTTTGGAGTTTTCTTGTATTTTCATAGCACTTATTACTAGAAAATGAACATGGGAATGGATATTCTTGGCTTTAATCTTACATACAATTTTGTTATTATTTTGGATTTACCTTCATATATGAAGATCCTATTAAATAAAAATGGGAATGCCTCCTATTTTGCATGTGATTATATACCCTTGGTGCTAGTATCCACTCTATGACATGTTTTAGGTGAGTCTCAAGGGTCATTATCTCTCCTTCTACTTAAATAAGGATGGGACTGGAAATCTATGGTCCCATCCATCATCTTGGTGAAAGCGGTTCATGACAGGAAGAGACATGGTAATTTGGATAAAAATAACTATTTCATTGGTGATTATATGAATAATTAAAATTTTATAATTCCATACCATTAGTCAGTACATCATTATTTTGGATAAAATGATCATACCATCCAGGATCTGCAGCTATGAAATATTTTTTTTGGGTAGGAAATCGCAAAAATACCTCATCTCTGGTGTCTACTGACGCTATGAATTATCTAATAGAACCTATAATGATTTACCCTACTAATAAATTTATTATTTCCAATGCACTAATCATATGAGATACTGAAAAAAATCTAAAATAAATATTTCCAATAATAATCCATATTGGTATAAAAATATATTGAAAAAAATAAATTTCCCCATAAAATTGTTGGGATAACATGATCATAACTCATCTATATAAATAAGTTGGATTTTGAAATACAAAATATTTGAAATCAAAACATAATGAATAATATTATTTATATGAATAAAAATAAAAATATTTTCAATACATCTCAAATCAATGAATGTGTTAGATTTATTTTACACCATTACTAAATTTGACACCATATAGACTATGTAATATATAGTTATCTTAAAATTTTCCCAAATAACATGATTCATGAAATCAAGGAAGAAACCCTTCAATAAATGTTAGGGGATATAATATATTCACAATGTTAATGCATTTGACCATAATTTATGTTTATTCATAGTAGATGGTTTGTAACAAAAATAAAAGTGATGGATCATATCTTCGAGGGAGGATAACCTTATATAATAAATCCGGAGAAAGAATGTCTATAGTTTGAAATGAATATAACCTCAGTTTAACAATGTATCTAATAAAAAGGATGACATTGTTTAAAAACATCACATAAAAATAATGCTTCGAATGGAATCACACAAGAATGGATCGTGTATAGAATTCATTGATACATTGAGTTTAATCCGAAAAATGATAAATATAATTATTTATTTTGTTATAAATCATGTATCATAAGTCTAATGAAATAAAATAAATTTTTAATAATAAGAGGAAAATTGAGATGGCAACCAAAAATATAATTAGAAAACATTACATAACATTGATGTAATATAAAAACATCCATGCCCCATTTAAAATTGATTTTCCAAAAGATGGTGTCATTCATTTTTTAAACAATTAAATTTTAAAATAATCCCAAAAAATGAAGATGTGAAAATGAAATATTTTTTCTATATGTAATCTAGATCCAAATATGAGAGATATAATTACTCAATGAAAATTATTAATACTTTGAAATTATCTTTTTGAATACCACAGTTTTAAAATGTGTAATGAAACAATATTTTTATTAAATATTAAATTTCCCCAAGATTATTTAAATAATAATATTGATGATCTATTTTAGGAGAACGAAATCAGGGGAAATGAATTGTAGAATTAAACAATATAACTCATGGAAATTATATTCGGTTAATCAATACCCATTATAGAATACATACTCTATAAGTCATGAAATATTTTATATGGCATTTAGTTGATACAAATATAATGGATGATATAATACCAAATAACAAAATAAAATTTACAATTTACCTTAATTATAAGAAATACATTCAATAGAATGATCATTACAAAATGATTAACATATAAGTTACAATCAACTATTACATCTAGGGTAACCATTGAGTAAACAATCATTTTAAGAAAATGGATTGATTTGGAATAGTATATTTGAATAATTACAATGAAATAAAGCGTGGAATTTATTTTTTATAGTAAATAATAATACCATTAAAATATATATAATGAATTTCATGTAAGATGTCATAGAGAACCAAAATAATCACCATGAAAACCCATGCCATAATTCATTAATTTCACTAATGTAATTGACTCTTTTGTATTAACTATAAATTTCATAGTAAACTTTTTCATATCCATTTTGTTATCTATATACTTTGATAAACCTCATTTTTAATTATAATATATGTTTACGTTAATTATTTATTTTCAATCATCAGTATCATGTGTGATTAATCCTCATCATTTTTATTGGTAGGAAAAAGTATTATGGTTATTCATTCATCTACCAATTTTTATTTCTTCCAAATAATAAAGGGTAACCAAATTGATATATAAAACTTATTTATAATACTATAATTTCAATTTATATTTTTTCTTTATTTTCCATGATTAATAATTAATTGATATACTTGTTTTCGTATCTTCTAATGATCGATTGGTGTTTTCTTAATTATAGAGTTGAATTTTTTATATTAACATAAAAAAATAAAAAATTAATTTTTAATTTATCAATATTGAATAGTAATTTGAAAAAAAATTCTTTTTAATAAATTAATATCATTTTTTATAAATATTTTATGTTGATGCAAAAAAGAATATTCGTCACCCTCTGTGTGGGTATGGCTATAAAAGATATTACTTTGTTGTTATATCACTATATGAAATAAATAGGGACATTATTCAGATGTTATTAAGCTTATAAATTATAATTTCTACGTTTTATAACATTATGGTAAATAAAAATTAAGTATTTACTAAAAAATAAATCAATTTTCATCATAGAATGTTTTTTTAAAGCAAGTTTACAATGATAGTGTACGGATAATAATTATTTTATAAATCATAATTTAAATTTTATAGAATATAAATAATGATATAAATAATATGTTAATTAAGAAACAATTTATATAATAATGGAATGGTGGTGATAAAAAAAATAAATTCATATTTCATGGAGGTTTTTGTACACAATCATGAAGAAGTAAAATTTCTGTTTATTTGGAAGAATGAGAGGATAATAGATAATTGATATACCATAAATATAATAAAATTTTATATTATTGCATATACTTATGTCATTATATACATTTAGTTATAAAATTTTTGGATGAGGATGATGAGAAGGATAAGAATAAACGTTAAAGGGTAACTATTACATGCATTGAGTATTTGGATGTTCTCTTGAAGTGTCCTTTCTAAGTGAATGGAATGAAGATATTTTTTATGGTAGGGATTACCAAAAGTAAAAATAGGATATATATATATATATATATTTATGAAGTTAATTAGTTTTAATTTCAATGATATTTCTTAATATATTTTGGAGTTAAATTTTGTGGAATTGATATTCATTTATAATTGGGAGAGAGAGAAATATAATTTGAAAAGAATTGTAGGAATGGGGTAAGAATATAATTGAAATAGGTTTGGGTGAGTTGGTGGGAAATTTGGATGTGACCTATATGTATAAATTTTTAATAGAAAAAATATTTTTTACATGGCCTAAATTAAAAATTATTTTGTTAAATTCTAGCCACATGAAATTACACCTTTCAACTCATGTTAATATGTATTAATATTTACCCATGTTAATTATTTTATTATTTAAATTATAATAATACCCTTATTTAGAAAATTAAATGTAATGAATTAAATTTTTTTTACTCTATTTAATATAATTAAATTTATAAATTTTATTAAATTAACTTTAATATTAAAACATATAATTTGTTCGAAACTAGTTGTTACCAAATGTTTCTGTTAATTAAGTGTTATTAATCTCATTTAACATTGGTTATCAACTAAAAGAATGTTAATTCCATTTTATATAAGTTATTTATAATATTGTAGTCTTTATTTTGATAGAAAACAATTTTATCTTCAATAATAGTATTTAGAAAATTATTATTCATTAAAGAACACTTATTTTACCGCGATATCTAATATTTCTCGTGGAAACATTCTTTTAAGAAAAAAAATAAAATTTATGCCATTAAATAATTTTGTCATGCTGCTTAAATATATTGAGACCATATTATCTGGAACAGTATTTAAAATTTTATAAATTATTTTTTAATAAAAACAATAATATATAATAAATAACACTTTTATAGTAAAATTACTTTTAATGAAAATTATTAAATATTCATATATATATATATATTTGATTCTTTATAAATCTAATTGGTGTTAATTTCCTGTTATATGAATAATATGTTGTGTCAATAGTAAATCTATTTTCATAAAATAAAACACATAATACCCACTTTTTATACCTGATTTATTTCAAATCATAAATCATATTATTAATTATTTAGTTCTATAAGTTGATTTCTAATAATACATTTGTATAAATAAAAACATTTAATTTTATTTATACAGAAATTTCATAATTGTTTTGGCTCCTTTAATACCCTCCAATTCAACAATTACATATTAAAAAATTTCTAATATTTTAAAGTTCATTTTAGATTAATATTGTGTGTAATGAAATCCATAAAAACATTTGGTTTTTAATATATATATATATATATATATATATATATATTCTCGTGGAGTTAAACCAATCATCAGTAAAGTGGATTTTATCCTCAAAAGCCGGTGAGAGGGTTATAGAAAAGCCTTTCACTTTTTTTAACTAAACAATGATTAATGGATTGAAACATCCCATTTGGTGCTTTGATATTCTATGATTTCCTATTATGTGTGGTTCACACACATTCCACATCAGTTTTAGTGTATACCAAATCTCCGGAATAGGATTCCCCATCTTATACTTTATCATATAGGTCACAACTTAAATCTATTGTTGAATGTAAATATAAATATTGACCAATTTTTTTAGGTAGTTGGGAATTAATCATCCCCAACATAATATTAATTTGATGGGTATTCAAATAACATTTTATCCATTAGAGGAAAATTATGATAAACCATTGTATTTCCTTTTTAACAGACCACTTTGTCTAGCCACCTTATCAAGGTTTAATCATCATCTCTCAATGTTACTATATTATTGATTTGTTGACTATGATCCTGAAGTAATCCCTATTCATTTGTACTGAGTAATACTTAAATGACATGGGTATTTCAAATAACTATTATAATTGGTGGGTTATTATAACATACCCATCCAAACAATTGGTTGGAACTAGGTTATAAGTTATACTAATTTGTTTTGAAATTATTCAAAAAACTAATTCTAGAAGTAAATTATAATGTATTAGAAAATATTTCAAGGGTAACTATTTTATGATTTTATACACAAAAAAGACGATAAGATAGAGAAAAATAAATACATAAAACCAAATTATCTGCTATTAATGATTCATGAAAAAAACTCTAACAATAAAAAATATAATAGCCAAGTATTTTAAAATAAGATAATTATATTCCATTGTATAAAGTACATGAAACATATTATTTCTTTTTTAATACATGAAACACCTAGTTCATCTACTGTTACATTAAACCCTATTATTTTTATGTATGATATAATAGTCAACAGAAAATTCCAAGGTTGAAAACTCCATGAAATATATTTGTTTTATAAACTAGCCATTGGAATGGAGGGTATGAAGATTAATAAATAAATTATAGAAATATTTTTTTTATATATATATAATGAATTCATTAAAGACTATTAATTATAAATTATAATAAAACCCCTTTGAGAATTAAAGGAAAACTTTTCTATTAATAACTTTTTCAAATAAAATCAAGTGTGATTTATTACAATAAATTAAACAAACATAAATTATTAGATTACGTTAATGATATTTATGTATATCAAATTCAATAATATTTTGAATATTAATCCTAATTTTTTTCTATACATGTTATAAAAAAGAACAAATTTAATGCTAAAAACTGTGTATTCTTCAAGAACTGTTCTTTTACCTTTTTATAGATTGATTACTTGATAACTACTTCTTAAAATCCTAATATCATTTATTTTTAAACTTAATACTTATTTTTAAAGTCTAATATATGATTTCAAAATGGGTTAAATTTTATATGTGTTTCAAAAAATATAGAGTTTTGGTGAAAAGGTAAAATATTTTTTTTAAAAGATTTATTTATTTTCTAGTATATTATGTATTATTAATGTCAAAATATTTTATGAATATGTTTTCATGTAATATATGTTATATTAAATTCACATAATTACATTAACTCAGGTTTATATAGGATTTTAGTATAAGTTGTTTGTTTGGTTTATAAATAAGTTTTTCGATAAACTGTTTTAAAATGCATAATAATTTTCCATTTTAATTAATTAAACTATTAAAAAATTGATGGTTTTAAATAATAAAAATATATAATATATAATTAAATAATAATTTAGTGTCATAAAACAGTTATTATTATTCATAGATTTAATATTGAATCATCATTTTTCACAAAAATATTCTTCATAAAAACTTATTGTCTCCCCACATCTACGAGATTAATATTAAATTAAATATATCTTCTTCAATCAATATTATTAAAAATGAAGGATTTAATATTGGGAGTTAGAATAATTTCTACTTTCTAAAAAGATCAACTTATTTTTTTCAAAATAGATTACTGAAATTAATTAAAATTAATTAATTTCATTAATGAAAAAGGAGAGTACATAGAGGATAAAATTTATACAAATTTGAAAAAATGACCTAAAAACATGTCTGGAGTCAAATGTTTTGAAAAAAAATTTACTTATCTCTACTGGTATTTATTTTTATAAATTATTTTTTCCTTTCGACATAAAAAATATTGGTGTAATTCACTGATTCAAAAAAAGTGTGCCACATACCCCTTTTTAAAAAGGTCACCCCATATCCTCCTCTCATCTGTAATTAAAAATTAACTGTGTGAGACATTTACTTCCTAAATAACAACTACACATTCTTCTAGTAATCATATAATCCTTACATTGGTGAGAACACTAACATAGTAATACATTTGATTAAAACAAAAGGAGGTATCTGAAGAATAGGTAACACTCATTAATGAGAGTTTTTTTATTTATTAATCCACCCCTTAAATAATTATTATACCAACATTACATAATGAACGTAGGATTATAAATATAAAAATATGTTATTTATTTCATTTTTATTACCTAATTCTATATAAACTCTCATAAAATGAATTATGAAATCATCATTCGTGTATACAGTAGACTACCACCTCATAAAACAATGTTAATTGTTTTTCTCATTAGAACCTATCACGGTTTGGTACGATAAGGTTTATAATGTTTATATATGATATTTATAACATAAATATTCATATGGTGTCATTTTATCATATATAACTCATTATATTCTATACCATATGTGATACAATAACATCTCTCCTGTATACAATGGACTACAGCCTCACAAAGCTATTTCATTTTTCCCCTGACATGTTACATAGATGGAAATAATAATAATGAAAATAAATATATGCCTTATAGATTATATATTTATGATATTAATTAAATATATAACATTAATTTAAAATAATATTTATTTTTCTGTTAACATTTTCACGCACTGTAAAAAAGGATAATGTAGTCTTCGGATGTGTCTACTACCTCCTCCTCGAGGATATGTGATTCATTTTATACCACAACATCACAATAATTCCCTATATAACTACATATAATTGAATAACATTGTACTTATGTTATTATTATAATTATTTAATGATAAATTTTTTTTTACCATACTTCCATAATGATCATTGAAAAATTCATATTTTACTAATTTATACGTACATCATATTTTACCTCCATTATCATTACATTAGTACATTTTTCATAACCATCTATAATGATGGATATAAAAAGAATATTTGATGCATAAATATGATAATTAATTCATGATTATTATCTTGGATACTTTTATATAATTACCTTTATAACCATATTCAATTAACTAATTTCGTTTTTGACATAGAAGCCAAATATGGCGAAGACAACCGACATGAAACAATTTTGTTAAGTAATCATATAAAACATTATAACAAGTGAAATAAAAATAATAACATAATTGATGAAATTATAATTATATAAAATTATTTAAATATTTTTAATATACATGGGGATATAATGAGAGAGTTATATATCAGACTCAAGATAAACATTTTTCTGGTCTAAATTTTACTTCTATGATAATTATTTCATATTCACTACTTCTTTTGTTTTGATGGGTATATAACACCCAATATTTTATTTTCTTATGAATAAACATGATCTTGTTGGGATTTACCAATACATTTTATGTTCAAACATTCATGCGGTTTACAGTTTCAATGATTCCAATGTGGTAATTTATTTTTACTTAAATTTCCTTCATTGAGACATGTGTTATGTTATACACCTATATTATTTTACAAAGAATATATAATTCCCATTCAACATGTTATATAATTATTATCATTATTATAATGATATTTAATGTATCTTTTATACTCGTTCTTTCATGGGTCTTATGATTTAATGTTACCAACGTGGGGATAGTTTCGATTACAATCTCATCATTTTTTCTTGATTTTATATGATTTTGACAAAAATAATGAAATCATATGATATATATCTTAATTATATAGTTATTTTTCTTATAAATAATTTATTTAATCAGAATACATGTTTATTTATATATTTTCACTTTTAACATACCCAACATTTTAGAATAAAATTTTTGTTATAAATTATATTTTTTTTTAATAATTAATTTCTTTAAAACTCATGTTTTCTAAAAAATTTAAAAAAAATTGAAAAACTATATTTAAAAGATTAAAGTATATTTTCAAAATGATATTTTTAAAATTATTTTGAATGATTCCTTTCTGGTTTTATAGGGTTATTTAAAAAGAATATAATATTTAAAATTATTTATTTTTCAAAAAGTTATTTTAATGATAGAATGGTAATTTTCCTCATGAAATGTTTTTAATGATCTTATAATGGTATATAAATTAATCAACATCAATAAGCCTATTTTTACATTTGATTAAATGAATATATTTTGTAATGATACCTTCTTTATACTTTCTATTGTTGGATTAAGATTGATTCAATGTGATTCTCATGGAACTCTTTCAATGGGTTAATCATGATTCGAGGAGATTCTTATAGATCTTATTTCTTATCCATTGGTTAATCATGTATCAATGATATTATAAAATAACCCATTTCATTTCCCCATTTAACCATAATTAAACTTTATTATATAGAACCCATTTATTTTTCAATATGTTATTAATGTTTCAATGAGATTTATATAAATACCATATCATTTCCTTGGGATAATCAAGTTATGAAAGGTGTAATGATTATTTTATGTGATTTATAATAAAAATAAAAATATTTATAATTTATTCCGGTTTTGGTAATTTTTAATTTCATATATGACCGGGTGGCCCATATAGCTTTGGGGTATCCTATTAATGCTTATATGATGAGGATACCATGATAGTACAAGGTGAGCCAGTAGAAGCATATATGATGGGGTGTCCGAGATAGCATCAAGCGAGCCTCTTATAACATATATGATATGTGTTTCCAAGTAGATATATAATTACATGGGTAGTTATTATAGTATTTTTTTAAATATGTTTATTCTAATTAAAAGGATTTTGAACGGATTTTATGAATATGATGATCCGTGTTACAGAAAATAGATTTTAATTTTTTTATTGGTTTATAATGTTTACTATAAAAATAATTTATATCTCAATACTCATGATTATTAATTATGATGTCCCTTTTAATTTCAATGTTTTATTTTTTTCCGATACCGGTATTTTCGGGTATGAGTAACTTGATGATTCAATCATTCACTCAGATTATGTCAGCATTGTAAGAACCTGGATATTTTTTTTCAGGTATGTTTTTCCATTTCAGGTCGTTTTTGAGAAAAATAGAAAAATCTAGAAATTTTAAAAGTACAATCCATGTAATTTATATGTACACACTCTTTACTTCAATACCACTTGAGCCCATTTGATGGTCATGTCATGACTACACACACGACCATGTACGGTTGACATGGGGCCACCTAATGCTGATTACGAAAACAGCATGTACCGGCTGTGTACTCTAAAAGTATATGCCATGTACTTATTTTTCATTAAACACATCGGGGTAGTGACAATCTCATAGAAGTGTCTTCTTCTAGGTTTCGTTTGGCCGAGAGAAACCGTATGGTGCCAAGATTCTATGAGCCCCCGTGCCTCTATCTATTCTCCGAATCGACTGTTGTAAATTGCGTTAGAACTACAGCGGTATGTTCTTCCTTATTATTGAGTTTCATTCCATGATTTCACCTATTTCTCATTTTATCATGGGTTGAACATTTTATTCATTTTCGTAGATCTATGATGTTCTAAGGCTATTCAAACCTCATAGTTCTAGTATATTGATCTCTTAATGTTAAGGTAGTTGGTTTGTGCTTTTCCATTGAATTCCCTTTAAAATTATGTGAAAATTCCACCAATACCCTTGAACGGGGAGTTGTGTGTTTACAGTTTTAAAACTATTATAAGCCTTCCATGCTAGTATTACAATGTAGAGGATGTTTGAACATGAATATGGATGAACTATTATGCTTTGGAGGTTCTTCCCACATACGTTCTGTTTATGACTGTTTGGTCATATATTTCCTTGGCTTCTTTGTCTGTTTCCATGCCTTTTGTAGTTGGATGGAGAAATCTTTTCTGACATGCTTGATATGCTGTATAACTGTTTAGGCGTGTATTTTGATAAGTCTACTTTGTCCATATTGTATTGATATGTTGGTATCCTACATAAGGCCATGAGAACGGGGTGTAGTGGACTATAAGTGGATATACCGAGTGAGCTTCCTCAGAGAGTCTTTGAGAATTAGCCTATATAGGGATTGACTGAGGGAGAATCCTCAGTGAGCTTTGGATGACATGGGGATATAAGGGATTAGACCGTGAGAGCATCATATGAGAGACCTTGACTACTTTAGACTATAAGGGGATAGACCATGTGAGATTTCTCAGAGAGTCTCCATTTTTTTGTTTGAATCTCTTGATTAACATGGGCTATAGGAGGGATTGACTATGTGAGATTCCTTAGAGAGTCTATGAATGACCTGGGCTAGAAGGTTAATTGACCGTGTGTGCTTCCTCAGTGAGTCTTTGACCTTGGGTCTCTAAGGGGAATTGACTGTCCGAGCTTCCTCAGAGAGTTCATGACTACCCTATACTATTAGAGGATTTTACTATGTGTGCATCCCCCGATAGCCTTTATAATTCCATAAAACCAAACCAAAGGTGTTAGGCTGAGTTCACTGCTCATAGGGTTGTTGGTACTTGTTAGGTATGATCAAAGGGAATGGCTTTGAGTACTTCTAGAAGGTTACCTGTTGTGCTTTGCTACTTGTTAGTTGTTGCTAGACATTGGAACTGTGGATTGTTTTTTGTTCATCATGTTCCTATTTACTAGTTTCTATAAATTTAACTGCAATATATTCAGTGACTGTTGGACACAGATCTTCAGGTGGTTGCCTACATGGATTTAGTCTCATACCCTGTTTCGGTCAGGCTTTTGGGCCCAAATAGACTATATTGTTGCAGGTATAGAAAATTTCAATCTCCCTTTGACTTAAGCAACATTATTTGTTGTGGAGATTGAGAGTATGGGACCTAGCTTATGCTTGCGATGCTGGGGAGCTGTTTATCTTCCCATTGTACTTGTCTTTAATACTATTTGTATTTCCTACATTGTGACTTGTTTGGCTGTTTTCCTAAGCATATGTATCATGCACCATATATATATATATTTATATTTATATATGCTCCAAATATTTATCATAATTAGTCTTTCGATGTTCACTTGTGTATGGATTGTTTACTAAAACCGCTATTTTTTATTGTTTTTCTCTTCCACTGTTTACTCTGCCAATGAGAGAACAGTTTCCTCACTATCACAAAGAAGGCCCTCATTTCTAGTCAGTAGCCTCTAGAATTTTGGAAAATGCGCATAAGGCCATGTGATCAACAGGGTATGGGGAAACTCTGGGTGTCTTCCTAAACCGGGACATTTCAAAGTGTTATCATAGAATTTCATTATTCTTGAATTACTATTTGGAGCCTTATCTAGGGATAGGACAGAATATGTATTTGGTAATAATATGTGCCCGATATTAGCTAAACCATTTACATGGAAAATCCATACTACCTCGTTTATTGCAATTTTACCGGTTTTAAAACATTACAGTTGATTAGATTTCAACGTTGGGTGACTCACATGATTTGTGTTGTAACCGTTGTTGTTATTGAAGTTCTATTTCTATTGCTACCCGATGAGATGAGGGTATGAAATCTCATGTATCAGATAGGCACTTGATAGTAATCAAATACCATGTATTCTTGCCATGCCATCTATGATGCATTAGTAATTTCATGTTTTTGTGGTAGACATTGTGTATATTATTCATGATTTTGTGATTGATGCTTTGATAGAATCCCTACTGTTTGATAGAGAATTTGTTTGTATAGTACTTTTCCTATATGGACACCAACCATTGGTTCTTGAGTTGTTATGCAACCTCATGGATATGATTTTTGTGGATCATTGGTTTTTTTCCTTGTTATAACATGTATAAGATGCCAAAGATTGATTCACGGGGATTATGGGCCCTCACAGATCGGAATTTCACACCTTCTATATTCGTTTCAGTGATTTTATGGGCTCCAGAGTAGTTTATGAGGCTTATAGTCATGAAAAAACCCAGAATACATGCCATTTAGTTTCAACTACACGCCTTGTGTTCTTCTATTGGGGAAGAAACAGTTTTTCAAAAGTGCATGCCATGTACTTATGTACACAACATGTAGTCTATAAACCATGTCTTGAACCGTGTAGGAAGAGGCACGAGATATATAATTCTTGTAGGAACACACTGTGTACATGTTTAGCACACTGTGGAGTCTAAATAGGTACCCCTTCCGTGTCACAAACATCACGGGTCGTGTTATCTATTCACATACATGTTGTGTCTAAATTTTAAATGTTGTGTAGTGCAACATGGGTACACAGGCCGTGTCACTAACAACACTGGATGGTGAATCGTATCGAATTACACGCTGTGTCCACCTTGAACATGCTGTGTAGTTTTGTCTTAAGAGAGACTTATGGCTAGATCGTTTACAAGGACTCAGGCTGGGAAGAAAATTCATGTACATGCCTTGTGTTTGGAAAAAACGCATAGTATTTGTAGTGTTACACGACCAGTTTAGGTTGGATTACAGACCCATGTGAATGAAAAAAGGTAACACACCATGTAGGAAAATTACACACCATGTAGACATGTTTTTCAAAAAATAAATGATTTATTTCTTCTGTTCCCTTCTTTTCCACCCATTTTTCTTGTTTGGATAATCTTGAATCTAAGGTGTGCATTTGAAATTATAGAGTCATGCCACCGAGATGTCCTCTAGTTGAACGCCAGTTGTAGGGCAGTGATCAGACACCCAATATGGCTGCTCAGGTACTTCCTATAGATCCTCCTACTATTACATCCTTTAAACCAGTGGTTATACCATTTTTAGTCCTCGATGTGCAGTTTAGGGGGGGGGGGGTCTGAGGATGATGCATTCCAACCAAGGAGAGCAGCCTCCTGCCCCGTCGATTGTAGATTTGACGTGAGCTGTCAAGCATTAGCATCCTCCCATTTTTCAGGAGAAGGATAACCTCAGGCTCTAGAGTCGTGGATCAAAGCCCCACTGACGATCTTCGGGCATCTCGTGGTACCACTAGAGAAGAGGGTGAAGCTCGCGACCTACATGCTCAGAGACTCCGCCAATAGGTGTTGGGATTTCATCTCTCTGGTGGGATGCCACCAAAATATGGCTATGGGGGAGTTTCAGAATATCTTTTACGATTAATTATACCTGGAGACATTGAGGTCCGATTGAGCCCGAGATTTTATGAGCAAAGACCAGGGTACTCATTCTGTGATGGAGTATTCCCCTCATTTCACAGAGCTGCAATATTTCACGCATATCCCAGCATGTGATGAGTTTCTTCTGGCTAGAAGGATTGCAGATGGACTTAGGCAGGAGATCCATTCCCAGGTGAACATCTTCAGGTTGACTTTGATATCTTTTATCGTCAACCATGAGCTGATCACATAGTGCGATCTGAGGGCATATTGAGTAGAGATCAAGGGCGTTTCGACATCCAGAGTTTGTATTCATCTTGATAATATCATGAAGTGCCACAGGGATATTTTTTCATAAGATCATACTAGGTGGGATGCACCTTCTAGTAGCCACGTGTTGTGCTACCAATGCGGGAGGAGTGGGAATACGGGGCCACATTTCCCTACAGACAGGATGGATTGCCGATCTTGTGGCAGGATGGGCCATCTCAAGAGTTTTTGTCAGTTTTTCCCTCATGAACCTGGAGACTAGGGTTCTTATATGACTCTGTGTTCGGGATAATCACCACCAGTTTCTCACCAGTTGGGGCACAAAAGTTATTCCAGCTATTCAATCCAAGGTGGATATCATGGCTGGGGTTTTCAGTCGTCGGTCTATCAGCGGATGTAGGGCGGATCAGCTCAGAGTAGTCTGGAAGAGTCACAGAAACATGGTGTAGGCCTGAATTTTGTGCTGGAGCATACCCAACAAGAGTAAGATCCCAATCCTTTCACCGTTCGAGCTACGATCTTAGTATCCTCAGTTTTATCTTCTACTCATTTTTATACTGGGGATTCCCATAGAATTATCTTTGTTGATGTTGTAGATTTCCTTGGTCTTTATTAGTTTTATTGTGTTGATATCATGACACTACACACACTGTTGGGGACTAGAGCTGTTAGTGTACGTCAGTGTAGAGGGTACCCTCTTGAGGTTGCGGGGTGTCACTTCATATGGGACCGTTATGTCAAAAGATGACAAGCTATGATGTCATTCTCTAAATGGATTGGTTAGTTCCCCTCCAAGTACTCGTCTATTTCTATCACCGTAGGGTGAGTTTTATATCACCAAATGTTGTATCTTTTCTTCATCGGTGCGAGTGGGATGCCAAGGCAAGTCGAGCAGGACCTGAGTATCATGGGCTAGGAGGAGTTACATCCTAGATTGCCAGTCTATATCTATATGACCAGGGGACTTCAAATTTGGACATTACTCTAGTGGTGGATCATTTTAGGGACGTATTTCAGAGGACTTTTCAAGTTTCCTTCCGGAGTGTGTGATAGAATTTTCTATTTATCTCATTCCAGGAGCGGAACTAGTGTCCATTACTCTTTACAAGGTCTCTACACATGAGTTTTAGGAGCTCAAGAAGTAGTTGGAGGAGTTGTAGGCCCAGGGTTTCATCTACCCTAGTACTTCTCCTTGGGGTTTTCATGTCCTATTTGAAAAGAATGTAGACGGCACCCTCAGGATTTGTGTGGATTATCAGAAGCTGAACCAGTTGACTGTCAAGAACCGATATCCCATACGATGGATTGATGTTCTCTTTGATCAGCTTCAAGGAGCCAGGGTGTTCTTGAAAATTGGAATGAGGTCTGGTTACCATCAGTTGTTCATTAGACCATCTGATAAAACTCTTACAACTTTTAAGAGCTGGTATAGTCTATATGAGTTTACGGTTATACCATTCGGTCTCCCAAATGCGCATGCAGTTTTCTTGGCACTGATGAAACGAGTATTCCATCCATTCTTGGATTCCATTGTTGTGGTTTTTGTGTATGAAATATTGGTGTACTATCACACTCTACACGACCATTCTACCCATCTTAAGATTATCTTGAGCACACTGAGGGATCATCAGTTATATGTTATTCCATCAAAATGCCACTTTTGGATGGATCATGTTCAATTATTAGTTTATGTTATTTCAGAGACTGGAGTAGTAGTAGACCCAGAGAAATAGAGGGATATAGTTTTTTGGGAGCTTCCGTATAACATATTTGAGGTACAATGTTTCCTAGGGATGGCTGGATACTACAGACAATTCATACAAGACTTTTCACACTTAGCAGCACCGCTGACAGGTCTGACTAAGTAGGGTGCGATGTTCTTGCGGTCATATTCTAGTGAGTCAGCCTTTCATGATCTGAAGGAGAGGTTGAAGTCAAAAAAAATACTAGTCTTTATAGAGCCGTGCAAGAGATATACTATTTACTATGATGCTTCAGGTATCGGGGTGGGAGCTGTGCTGATGCAGGCAGATGGAGTTGTTGCGTACGGATCTCGGTAGTTGAGGCCACATGAGAGGAATTACCCGACGCACAATTTGGAGTTGGTAGCTGTTGTTCATGCCTTATATTGTTAGAAGAATTATCTTCTTGGAGAGCACTTTGTAGTTTTCACCTACCACATGATTAACAAGTACATCTTCACTAAGCGTGATCTGAATCTGACACAACATAGGGGGGTCGAGTATCTTCAGTCCATTGACTTTGAGTATTCTTATACGCATGGAAACGATGACACTATGGCTAACACATTGAAACGGAGAACTCAAATACAGGCAGTTCAGGAGGCCAGTAGTTAGTGGCATCATATGGCTCTATTCTCTGAGATTCATTTGGAGGTGCACGACAGACAGGGGCAGACTTTTCTATCTTCTGTAGTTGTTACCCCTACTCTTCTCGATCATGTACGGATGAGGCAGCTATCAGACTCAGAAGGCCTAGTCCAGCGGGAGAGTGTTTTAGGGGAGTACCTTCTTCATGGATGGATAGTAGACGAGGATGAGATCTTGCATTTCCAGGGATGTGTAAGTGTTCCAGGAGACATACGTGAGGAGATGATTCCGGATTTTCATTCCTCGGTTTGGGCAGAACATCCGTGCATCTCTAAGATGTATCGTGATTACACCGCCAGTATTGGGGGCCAGGTATTAAGAGAGATGTTTCTGGTTTTGTCATGAGGTGTTCCACTTGTATGTAGGTGAATGCGGAGCATCAGTGACCAACAAGTCTTTTTGAAGCAGTTACCCATTCCAAAGTGGTAGTGGAACGACGTCGTGATGGACTTTGTGACCGGTTTTCTGAGGACACCTCGAGGGAATGATGCAGTTTGGGTTGTCATTGAAAGGGTTCCTAAGTTTTCACACTTTTTCAAATCAAGGAGACCTTCATTGTTGATGAGTTGGGACGATTGTACATCCGAGAGATTGTACCTATACATGGAGTTCCACAATCCATTGTTTTATAATGGGATTCATGTTTTACTTCTTGTGTATGACATGGGATTCATAAGGCTTTTGGTACATAGGTACTTTTGAGTACTGCTTACCATCCCAAGATATATGGCCAGTTCGAGCGTCGGATTCATGTTCTTGGGGATATGTTCAAAGCATGCATTGTAGACTTTGTATGATCTAAGGAGAAGCATATACCTCTTGGGGAGTTTTCCTACAATAATAGTTTTCAAAAAACTATTAAGATGGAACCATTTGTGGCTTTGTACGGTAGGCCATGATTATCACCCTTATGTTTTCTAGAGGTAGGAGAGGTAGCTTTGCTAGGTACTCATCTTGTCTAGGATAGCACAGAGCAGATATAGTTGATTCAGAAGAGAATGGAAACTACATAGCCTCAGCATAAATCATTTACTGATCAGTGGAGAAAACCTTTGGAGTTCAAGGTCAGGGATCATGATTTTCTACATGTCACACTGAGGTTGAGGCATAGGAGGATTAGGAGATAGGGTAAACTTTTACTAAGGTACGTTAGGCCATTCGAGGCGTAGGAGATAGCTGGGTCGGTTTCCTATCGGTTGCAGTTAACACATTGGTACCAAGATATGCAAGATATTTTCCAAGTTTCTCAGCTCCGAAATTACTTTTCATTCCCGAGTCGTGTCTTTGAACCCGAGGAGGTTGAGCTCAATTTGGATGCGTCGTTTGAGAAGCATCCTATCAGGATTGTGGATCATATTATAATGGTTCTTTGTGGCCGGTATGTTACATTGGTACAAGTGATATGGAAGTACTGACGAGTACAGGATGTGACTTGGGAGAGAGTGGCTGATGTATGAGCATAGTGGCCTGAGATACTCAGGGATTCTTCTTCTATGCCATTCTAGGGAGATTTGGGAACGAATTTCATTAAGGGAAGAAGTTTGTAAGAACCAGGATCTTTTTTAGGTATGTTTTTCCTTTTCTGGTTGTTTATGATAAAAATTGGAAAATCTAGAAATTTTCAATGTACACATCATGTTATTTATATATACACAACCTGTACATACATACCAGTGGAGCCCGTGTGCTGGTCGTGGCATGACCACACACATGACCATGTAGGGGTGACATGGGGGCCACCTAATGCAGAGTACGGAAACTGAAAGTACACACAATGTACTCTAAATGTACACGCCATGTACTTTTATTTTTCAATAAACACACAAGGGTCGTATCTAACTCCCAGAAGCATCTTATTCTAGGTTTTGTTTAGTAAAGAGATATCGTACGACACGGAGACTTCTCCCAGCCCCCCAGCCTCTGTCTATTATCTGAATCGACCATCGTCGATTGTGTTAGAACCGATGCAGTAAGCTTTTCCTTCTTCTTGAGTTTCATTCCATTATTTCCCCTCTTTCTTAGGTTATGGTGGGTTGAATGTTTTATGCATTTTCATTGATCTACAATGTTCTAAGGAGATTCAAGCATCATTGTTCTAGTATACCTATTTAATAATGCCAAGGTAGTTGGTTTGTGACTTTCTGTTGATCTTCCTTGAATATTATGTGAAAATTATACCTATACCCTTGAAAGAGGTATTGTGTATTTATTGTTTTACACCTGTTGTATGCCTGCCATGCTAGTATATCTGTGTAGAGGATGTTTGAATATGAATATGGTTGAACTGCTATGCTTTGGAGATTCTTTCCAAGTACGTTCTGTTTAGGACCGTATGGTCCTGTTTTTCTTTGGTTGCTTTGTCTGTTTCCATGCCTGTTGTAGAGGGATAGAGAAATGTTTTCTGACATGCTTGATATGCTATAGAACTATTTACTTAAGTAGTTTTTTAAGTCTACTTTGGCCATATTGTATTGTTATGGAATTATCCTACACAGGGCCATGAGAACTGGGTGTAGAATACTATAAGGGGATAAACCAAGTGAGCTTCCTTACAGAGTCTTTGAGCTTTATGATAATTGGGGACTGACCGAGTGAGCATTCTAAGAGTTAATAGGATTACGTTGGGCTATAAGGGGATATACTGAGAGATCTTCCATAGAGATTCCTTGACTGATTAAGACTATATGCAGATAGACCATGTGATATTCCTCAGAGTCTCTGTTTTGTTGTTTGAATCACCTAATTACCATAGGCTATAGAAGGGATTTTCTATATGAGCTTTTTCTGGGAGTCTATGAATTACCTCAGCTATAAGGGGAATTGAATGAGTTCACTTTCTCAAAGAGTCATTACACTTGGGGTTATAAGGGGAATTGACTATGTGAGATTTCTCAAAGAGTTCTTGACTATCCTAGACTATAAGGGGAGTTGACTGCATATGATTCCTCAGAGAGAATTTAAAATTATGTATGACCAAACCAGAGGGGTTAAGATAAGTGCACCGTCTAGAGGGTTTTTTTGTACTTGTTAGGTAGGACTAGAGGGAATTGGTGTGAGTACTTCTAGAAGGTTACCTATTGTGCTCTGCTGCTTGTGGGTTGATTGTTCTGGTAGTTTCCTACTGGGATTTAGTATCACACCCTATTTGGGTCATGCTTTTGAACCCAAATAGACTATATTGTTGCAAGTATAGACAAGGGTATGTGCCCTTCCACTTTAGGTACATGACTTGCTGTGGAGCTAGATAGAATGGGACCAAGCATATGCTAGCAATGCTGGGGAGATGTTTATCTTTACATTGTACTTTTTTTATTACTGTTTGTATTTCTAGAATTGTGACTTGTTTGGATGTTTTCCTAAACATATTTATCATACACCACACACACAGACACACACACACACACACATATATATATATATATGTGATCCTACTGTTTATAAAATATATACTTTCATTGTTCACTTATGTATGGATTGTATACTGATTACACTATTGTTTATTGATTTCCTCTTCCATTGTGTACTCTACCAATTATGGCATAGTTTCCCCACTATCGCGCCCAAGGCCCTCCCTACTAGTCGGTAGCCTCTAGAGTTTGGGGAAGGTGCTTGAGGCCATGTGAACAACCATGTATGGAGATCCTCTGGGTATTTTCCAGAACCAGGATGTTACAAGCATACCCTCATGAATGTTTTATGTATATTTTGAACATTCGATTACAAATGCTTATGATTACCCATATTGGTATTTTGATCTAAATCATATTATGCTTCCTTTTCCACAGGGTTAAAATAATTAAGTTGAATGATTTATTTATATAAGAGATTTCATATCAATTATGATGATGGCTTAATATGAAAAAATAAAATATGGTTTAAGTGGGTGAAATTCTCATTTGATGATATTTGTATTGTTTGTGTTGGTCTTCTTCATAATTATTTAAAAATCAATGCCTATATGTTAGTCTGGAATGTAAGTGATCAATTTATTCCTTTTTATTTTTTTATTTTATGATAATAATGGTTCATAATTATGTAATAAAACCCATTAATGTAATGTTTATGATTTAATCACTAAATCTATAAGGGATGGTTCTGGGCTGTTATTGTTGGTATCAATGGTGGGTTTTGGTAAAATTTACAAATAGTATTTTATCAAGTTTGGTTGTATTAATAATTATATATACCATATTAGGAATACAAATTAAGTTTTATCCCATGATGAAATGTCTTATAATACCTTTTTATTTTTTAATCAATGTGTTCATAATGTGGATAATGAAACATGAAGTGACGAATTATTTGGTTGAAATGTGTATGATGATTTGTTTTCATATAATGTATTCCATTAATTATTGTGGGAATATGTTTTAAGGTATAAATAACCATTAGGATTTATATGATCTAGGATATTGACTTAATTATGGGATTACATGATTTATAATATAGAAAAACATGAGATTTAATATTATTTTGGTGACTAAGTGATTAATGAAATTTCATAAAAGAAATGTCATGGAATTTTTTGGATTCAAATATGAATGTTATAAGAGATAATTTAAGGTAAAACACCCCTATGATTTGGAGGTTATTTAGGAATTATTTAGTTTTTACATTGGGTATTAATGTTGAATAAGGTATACATATGTATCCTATAATGGATTTATAATTTTTGGAATTACCATACCATGTTCTATTTTTTTTAATTTGAATAAACATGTGGAATAAATAATTATAACTTATATGGAAATATTATACTTTAAATTTCAGTATGGAGTGCTTTGGGAATGGAAAATTATTTTTCAATACTCATTATTTGGATAAAAGGATGACATTCTGGTTGAATGTGGCTAAAGGATGAAATTATACATGACAAGAAAAAAATCACTATGTTTTCAGTGTAGATAGTTAAATTATTCATCATCTCTTGGAAAAGAATCATGAAACAAAAGATTTATCCTAGAGCATTTATTTATGATGAAATCATGGACTTTTATATAATCAATAATTTATGGTTTTTAGGCCATTAATATTCCATTGAACATTTTCTTTTCTTGATCAGTTATATCAGTCACTCTATATAATTTTTTATTTTTTCATCCATTCCCACCTATGTCCTCCTATTTGGAAAACCTAGTTACATTTTTCCATATGATGTTTAAAATTAAATTTCTATTTTATTAAGATAAATTTTTATTAAAATAATATAATATTTTTATTTATAGTATTAGTATTACAAAATATCCATCCTTTTATTAGTAGGTAAAATATAAAATAGTGAGGATAAAACTAATTAAAGGGGGGGAAGATGTAACAAACAAATATTTTAATAGAATAAAGTTATATTTGATGGAATAAAAGATATGAAACACCATATTTATCTGGTTTTACAGGGAACACTATGTTTATCTTTTGTTACACATAACCTTGAGTGTTTTATATTAGATTGCATGTTCTACAGATAACACCAAACATAATGGACCAATGATAAATATTTCAATTATAACCTAGGTATTGGGATGATGAGTATTAAAATGATTCACTTAATTATGAAACAATGGTGTATATATATATTAAAAAATTTCTTGGCTGATTAATTACATATTATTATAAACTCTATTGAATATAAAAGGAATGGTTTACTATAGAGAAATTTTAATGGGAAGAGATGTGTATTATTCTAAGGACATATGAAAATAAACTATGTTTGACTTTATAAATGAAGTATATATATAATAAATTCAATATAATTTTTAATAATGATCCTATTTTTATTATAGACAAGATATTAAAATAATTACATATTTTCTCTTAAAACTGTATTTAAAAAAAGTTGTTTTAACTTTATTTGGTGTTCTTATTTTAAATCTAATTTTGTAAAAACTGATAAAAGGAATTTGAAAAAATAAAATTATATTTTGGATATGGAATATTATATTTTTGTTTCCATGGAATTTTGGGATACTTTTTGAAAATATTGGATTCGTGGTGAATTATTAAAATACATATTTTTGTTGAAATATTAATTTATATTCAATAGATAAAAAATTAAAATGATGAAATATATTTTTAATATTCATTAATGTGAGATATAATTTATTTAATTAAATTAATTAATTTGACTCAACATTATATTGTTTTTTCAGATATGTTTATTTTTTAAAAAAAAAATTGGGTTTAAAAAAACTACTTAAAAATGCATAATGTTTCTCCATTTTAGTAAATTAATGTAAAAAATAGTTGGTATTGATTAAAATTACATTTATAGATTTTATATAAGTAAAAGATAATTTATTATCCTTAAAATATTATTAATTTCCATGGACATAAAAGAAAATCATCTTTTTCTAAAAACAAATATTCTTCTTAAAAACTAGTTGTCTCATTGCATTTGTGAGATTAATAATAAATTATATTTTTTCAACTATATTGAATTGATTTCCAAAAAATAGTTTACATATTTATAATATTTATAAATTATAATGTCACAAAATTTCAGATTAATTATTTTCCAAAGTGATTAGTGGATGCAATTAAAAATAATTATAGCAATTAACTTAAATATGAGTTTATATAGTGATTTATCATTATATATAAGGGGAAAATTACAAAAAAAAATTAAAAAATTTGGTGAAATATTTAGATAGTATCCATTTTATGATATATATTTTTTATCATTCGGATCTAGTTACATGAACATATGTGGGTATAATTCACTCTTTATAAAAATTAGAAATGTGACACTCAACCCACTTATAAAAGTCCACCCCTTCTCCTTTTTTCATCACACCTTAAAGGATAATTGGTTTAGAAAATACCAACTGATATATATTATAAAATTACATCATATAATCCTATATTCCTTATTTTAATAATAAATGAATCCAAGGAATTCCTTTGATGAAAACCAAATGGTGGTACTATAAAAATGGGTAATGTTCATAACTGATCATTTTTTTGTATCTTTCTACAACAAAATAAAATATTTTTATAATTTTATTAAATAATAATGTGTATTCAATATACAAAAAAAATTTAATTTCTAGGGTAAAACCTACCACCCCACATAATTCCATCAAATCAGATATGAAATTATCATTCATGTTTAAGGAAGACGTTCGCCCCACAAAACAATGTCATTCATTGTTCCATTAACACCTCTCACAATTGGTTATAAAGATGGTTACCAAGTTTATAAATGATATTTATAAAATAAATATTCTTATTTTTTATGATATAATAAATAACCTTTTAGGTTACAAACTGTAGGGTATACCATAATGTTGCTTGTGTGTATAGTGGACTATCTCCTCATACCGCGATGTAATTCTTTTTTCCCTAAATCTTTACATGAATGGAAATAAGTGTAAAAATAATTAATATATTTGATATTCATGATATATTTTTGATATTAATGACATATTTTTCATTATAGGTACTTGATAAATCATTTTATTTTTACCTTTTCACTCACAGAAAACGATGATAACGTCGTTTGCGGCCGTGTTGAGTACCACATCCTCCAAGATATTAGATTAATTTTTTAAATACCACATTTAATGAATGATATATATAAGTATATTTAATAATAAATATAATAATAACAATATTATGATCATTATTTAAATATAATAAATTACATACCTTCTTTAACTAATGATAATTGTAGAATGTAAATGTTACACGTGTGTACATACAACCTACTGTCTCCCATAATGTTATGTTAGTTCAATTTTAATAACCATATTTAATGATGGTTTTATAAAATATTATTAATTTTTAAATAAGATGATTGTTTTTTTTGTTTTTATATGTTCATATATTGACAACATTGACCGTTTTCAGCCCACCTAATTCATTTTTTACATATAATCCCAATATGGTCAAAACATTAATAATAAACATAATAGATTATGTAATATTATATAAGAAATTAATAAGTTAAAAAATAATAATAATTAACATTAAAAATATCTATTAAAATTAAATAATTAAAATATTAATATTAATAAATAAGGTAAATAAAAAGTCTTTTGAAGGAGTCTCAAAGTGAGGGATTTTTCACATCTAAATTTTATTTGTGAAAGATGTATACGATATTCACCACTTATTTGTGTTTTGTTGTATATATAATACCTACAATTGTATGTTATTATTATTTTCCTTAAAAATATGTTTATTTAAAAATCCATTTGATGGCCTATCTTTCACGGGTTTTATGATTTCAATGTTATAGAAGTGGTAAAGGATTTTTTTCTCAATATCCTTTATTTGAGATGTAGGTTATGGTACTCACCAGTAATCCTTAACACTGTAAAAATAATAAGGAACCAGTCTTAATATAAATTTAATATTATTTCGTTTTAATTGATTATTTATCAACTTACATAAAATATACAGTATGGGCCATTTTAGTTTATAGTATTTGGAAACATGGAAACATACACTTATAACATGGTGAATGATATTCATCATATCCCTTAATGATATTCCCCAATAATTACTATGACTTAAAACCATTCATTATAACCTTGTGAAAAGAAACATAAGAAATTGATGATCTTGGATTCTCATCAATGGTAAACAAAGAAGATATGTAATCATAACATTATCATTAGGGTATGAGAATATTATCATAACATTTTAAGATTATACCAAGAATAAAAAAGATCATTATCTTGAGTAATAGAATTAATGATTAGAAGTTAATAATACACAAATCAAAAGAGAATAAAGATCATATTCTATGATATCATAATATTATAATAACACATGGAATTGTGGAATTTACATTAGTATAGAAAATCCGATGTCAAGGCTTCCTACCATGGCCTTCATAACATTTTATGATTGGCTAATAACCCTCTTACCAACTTCAGGCATAGAATCCCCTATCATTTATCTTGTTGTCCTAGGATTCGAATTTTATCCCATGAATGCACTTATTTCAAGATTTGAACTCCATCCCATGTACCCTCAATTTTCATTCATGGGATTCCCTCCAATATCCCCTCTTGTTTCGGGCATGGGATGACCTCTTTTGTTCCCTCTTGTTTTGGGATTAGAATTCCCTCCTATGTACACTCATCATTCAATCTTGGGACTCCCAACATTTTACTATTAGAGATCATAAAAAATTTATCATATCAAAATACATTTTAGGGATATATATCCCACCTATAATATAATGAAATCATATAATCCTATTTCACAAGATAATAAATCATTATTCAAATCATGACTTGTAAAAAGAGATGGGTTTCATAAGAAATTATCACAAACCATGAAGATAAATTATTATTATAAATATTTCATCATATAAAAACTTCTAAAAAATAAATTTAACTTCATAATTTCACACTAAAATAACGTTCGAAAGGAAGTGAGTATCATTACCATTTTATCTTCGTTAAACCCGTGGAATTGAAATGGTTTAAAATAAACTATATAATAAAAAATTAAACATTAAAATATAGAACAATAATGGTTTCGTGGGATTATATACCCATTATATGTTAAACTATATAAAATGATGTCAAAATATTTGGTGAATGATTTTTAAGGATCCCATAAAGTATTTCATATAGAAAATAACTATTCCATGAAAGTCACTATTTAAAATAGAAATACTTTTCAAAATAATTTTCCTTGAAAACCCACATGAAATCATCTCGGATAATCATTTAAAAATAATATAAATAAATTCACGAGGACAATATCTTATCCACATTGAAAACACTTTTTAAATCATAAAAACTTTTGAAAACCCAATTTATTTTAAAATAATATTGATAACATAAAAAAAATATTTTAAAACCATTTAAAAACATTAATACATAAAATATTCCTTCTAAATATTTTTTCATAAAAATTTATTAATGATATCATTGGAAACCTTTTTTTAAAACATGTTTTGTGAATAAAACTTATTTCCATATCATGAGATAAATAAAGTCAGGTTTTAATAAAAACAAACATCTTAATTATCATATCTTCCAAAGAGTGTAAAAATTGTACCATTACAGGAATATATCATAACATATTATTGGATAATAAAATGAAATAATTTTATTTGGTGATAGATCACAATATTTCATCAATGGAATAATTATCATAAACATTCATAATAAATGATTAGATTATAACAATATAATGTTATAACATTGGTAATTATGAATCATAATCCCCATGAAATAAAAAATTAATATGAAGATTATAAAATAATTATATTAATAATATTCACGATATAAAATTTCAATGGGATGTATATACATCCCATATAAAAATATATCTACATAACATGTCATGTATCTCAATGAATGAAATTTGAGAAAAAAATTACATTCTCGATTTGGATAATTCTGAACCGTAAACACCATGAATAAAATAACAAAAAATTTATATTTCAATAGCCATAAATTTACCTATAAGAATAATATAATGATTTTTGTGTGTAGTATATACAGCAGAAAAAATAAATCAGTGGTGAATAAGGCATATGTCACGTGGAAATAGAATTGAGACAGGAAAACTCTTACCATAAGTCATGTGTTTCTTCGTACATGTTCAAACCACATGTATAATAAATATATTCTTATTAGAAACATATGCTAGAACCGGAATATTATAAATAAAAATATATGTGATTTAATTATGACTTTAAATTAAATTTTTATTAATAATCCCATGTAAATTTTACATTTTGGGTAATATCTACATTGTTTTTTATATACGGTTTGAATTGTTATTCATTATCATATTACATAGATCATGATTTACTATTATTCATAATGTAAAACATGATATAAATATAAAATATATTTAGTATATAAATATTTATCATAATATATAAAATATATAAATATGAAATGAAATAAATTATTCATTGAGACAGTATGTCATATCAATATATGAATGTTGCATTTGTTTTCATGTCCTATTGGTATAATGAACGAAAATGAAATATATGGAAATATAAATATATTATTATATTATTATATTATAATTATTTATCAATACATATCATATTAATTTATTAAAACCATCAGTAATGGATTCAATGAATGGTGTGTAGGATTCACATCACATTAAGGAGGCGGTAGACCACACATCTATAAATGAAGTTATCATAATTACACATAATGATATCAATGATGGAATGTTTTATATAATATTTTCTGAATAATAAATTAATAATAAATATCATATATATATATATATATAATATGATAACCAAATGTCTATCATAATTCTCATCTGTGAGAGGTGGTAAGGGAAAAATGAACAACATCCTTTCGTGTGGTTGTAGTCTATAGTACAATCAAATAGTATATTTGCTTCCCATTTCATAAAATTGTGAATAGGTGTGGGTTGAAAAGTTATAATAAATTTATATCATAATATTTAGGATAATATGGATATTATATAATCATGTAATTATAATTCCTGAGATGTTGGATGATGAAATAATATAAAATTTCTTATGGGAGGACGTTACCTCTTCTATGGGTAACTCATCTTGGTTTGAAACAATGGGATTTAATGGTAGGATTTATGAAAAAAATTATTCTTGGAACAATGGAAGGAATTTGGGAGGATATTTGGGATGTTATTGGCTGATCCAAATCGATAGAGAAGTGTGAATAAGTGATGGGATGAGATCACATTTTATAGTGGCGGATGAGTGTCTTCATTGTAAATATAAAAATGTAAACACTATTGAGAGATATCCCTTATATCCTGAGCCACACATATTTTTATATTTCTAATAAAATAGGGTATTTAGATGAAATATTTCAATAAGGTGAAATTTTTACGTGTTTTTAGTTTATTTTTTCTTTTAAATTAATGTTAAACCAATAAGAAATCTTGTTTTTACCATAATCTTTATAAATACTTTTAATTACATTAACTAATATTTTTTTGTTCAGAATCTAATATGACCATATCGGACATTATAAATTATTATTATTATATATATGGAATTCATTTATCTAAATACTAATCACTATATGGGTTGAAATTTATTTGACGTTAATCCCATATACGGAAAGAAACAAAGGGTTTTTTAAAAGTGGATGAGTAAAAAAGATTGAATTGTTTTCATATTGGATTTAAATGGTATATTGATTCAAATTAACTAAATTTGGTAAATATATTTACAATTTCTTAAAATAATCTTACAATTCTTCACAAATTATTATTTTACTATATAATTAAACAAGGAAATAATATTGTCTTCAATTAAAATTCATTATTTTTCACTATTCATTAGAAAATGAAACTTCTCAGAAAAATATGAAAAATTAAATAAATGAATATAATTATACTAGTATTCAAAATTATAATGTTTTTATCAAATAAAATTTATAAATGTTTCAATAATTATATGAAAATTATTTTCTTCATTAAAAGGCGTTAAAATAACATTTAAAAAAATAAAACTTTTTATTCCTAAAATTGGGTTTATTCTTATCTGAAACCTATCAAATATGTTGGATATGTGTTAAAAATTTGATGAAATATATAATATATGAATTTTATTAAAAAAATCAAAATCAGGTCATTTAATTAATTAAGAATAAATGGTGTTTGTACAAAGAGAAATGTTTTTCTTAGTAATGGAATTTCATTAATTTAAAATAGTTATTACTTTCATTTATAACTATTACATAACAAAAGTTATCATTTTATATACAAGTGTAAATAATATTTTTACACCTTATTATATCTAATTCATAACTTATATTTTACTATCCTGTCTGCAACACCCTCAGATTTTTTGAATTATATTTTTTCAAGTTATTTTAATATTTTTTATATTTTTCATATCATCTGACAATGGGAATAACTATGTATAAATATATATATTAAATACTAATTCAACCATTCCATTTTTATTGAATTGAAAATGATATATATAAACACCACACTGACCTTTTGTACTCTATATGCAACACAGACGTGGAATCTACAACACACAACACTGACCTCGCATATGTTACATGAAATATCGATTTTCTACCAAACAAAAATGTGTTGTTTTAATTATTTAAACGAGTTGGTTATAAAATAAAATTCAAAACATTGTAATATTAAAATTAATAAATACTTTAAAAATGTTTATTTAAGGATTTTTTTATAAATAAAACATATTTATAATGAAAAATATAATTTTATAGTAATGTCTTTATATGTTTATAAATACTACTTTTCTGAATGTACATGTTTTTTTCCTTCATTGAAGAACATGAAAATTAATTTTAGACACAAATATATATATTTAATTTGATAAAATAAATATAATATATGATTTTATAATGTTGATATTATATTGAGGTGAATTTTTATTATTTTTTTGAGAAACATCATTTTTTGATAAATAGTATAAATAGTGTGTTTTAGTTAATAACTAACATTTATTTTAAATAATTATTATTGGTGAATTATAAATTATATTTTTTTCTACATAAAATTATATAAATTTTTAATCTCTCAATATAATTTAGGTCATCATAATCAATTTAACAGTTAAATTGAATATTAAAATAAATCAATCTTTTGAACATTAATCCACTTTAAAAACTCAATGTTTTATCCCTTCTATGAGATTATAATAAAAAATAAAATGACTTTTTCTATGAATTGAATTTTTAAAAATGGATAAATACAATTTTAATCTGTATAATAATATAATTATAATATTATGATGATAAATTTGAAACAAAATTATGTAAAACTTAGGAAAATTAATCACAGTGGTTATGGTCATATTATTCTTAATTTTGTACTAAACCATAATATTAGGTCCCATATTACTTATCCACTTGTCCAACGCCAATTATCGACGAATCTTTTTGTCTAAACTTTCCATCATTGCCATATATTAGTTTTTTTTGTCTTTGTTTAGGTAATAACCTTTGAACACCAAACTTGTTTCAAAAAAATCCAAGTGAGTCATTTTCCTTTGTTTTAAAATCCCACCTCTTCTCCATCTTCGTCACACCTCTAAAAACATATAGGGTCAACTGATATCTTCCCAATAAACTTATCAAAATAATGACCTTAATATTATAATAATATCATGGGGAAAATGTATATCCATGTAAGCCTTTTTACACAAACAAAATGAAGTTACCAAATTTAGAGGTAACATCTTCTTCCTACCTCCTATAATTTATTTTCCATCACCACCCCTCCACTATAATTATTCAGTGCTTTTATAAAAAAAAATTATAGTAAATACACTAATAACGTTTTATTCTATGAGTTTTTCCAAAACTTATACACACATCCATCTAATGTTTAATGAATATTCTATTTATGTTTATGGTCAACTATAACATCAGTATTTGATTATTGTTCATTTTTCTATTACTTCCTTTCATGGTTGATATTATTATGGTCACTCTATTTATATATTTCTTATATTATATTTATTATTTATTTAAAATTATGTAATCCTTTTACCATACATATATTTTTTTTCTTTCTATTTGGTGTAAATATGATAATTTCATTAGAGGAAGTGTGTACTATCACCCCCTCAATGCTATGTGATTCGATCAAAAACTACATGGAATGTATTAAGGACGGGTTTAGTGAAAATTTATGATATATATTATAAAATAATAATACTATAATAAGTATATATATACATATAATTCATGGACATTGTTTATTCCAATAATCAAATAAAAAACGGAAATAACGTTCATGTGTAAGTATGACTTACCATCTCCTTAATGGTCTATTCAATTTCATACGTCTATATTATATATTTTATTATAATAAAAATATATTTATTATAAATTATATTTATATCATGGATTAATTTTTTTAAATAATTATATATTCATATGGATCAAATATATTACTAATTAATAAAGTTGTGTAAAAGAATGTAAATATTACCTGAATCGTAAACATAACTTGAAATACCTAAAAAGAGGGTAATATAAAGTCATAATCAATAAATATATAGTATTATATATAATAATGTGGTTAATTAAATGTTTTATAATAAAGTTATATTAATTTATCATGGCTTTTTAATGAGTATGACGATATTAAAGACACATTAAAAGAAAGTTTCATATCATTTTTTTAATGATATACATGATTTATTCACCACCAAATCCAATTTTGTGGCGCGTTTACTACCCATTCTTGTATTCAAGGATTATTATAATAAAAATGATTTTTTATTTTTATAGCCATTCTATGATCTTTATTTCATGTGGTTAATATTTCAAAAGTCACCAAATTGGTAAATTACTTTTGACAAAAATATTCTTCATTGATACACATGTTTTGTTATGAACCTATGTTATTTAAAGTGGTGTCTATGATTCCAATTGAAATGTTATATAATTAATCTCTTTATTTTCATGATATTTTTCATTCATGTAATTTCATTTTATTACATGAATATTATCGTCCAAAGTAACCAATTTGTAACTATTTCTTGAAACAATATCATCACATTTCGACATTATTAATAATTAAGCTTATTTTGATGAAATATTATGATACCTCTATCATGTAAACACATAATATTCCATATCCTCTCTTTATTTATGTTATATACATGTATTAATACAATTTTCCTGTGATTGTTACTTATAATAATTAATTTATTTTTTTAAGAAAATATTATAGTATATCTCTCTCTCTTCGGTCATAAATCTATTTTATTTCAAAACATGTTTTCAAAAAACTTTTTAAAAATGTTTTCAAATTCTATTTGAATATAATTTTCAATGTAATAGGAATTTAAAAATTAATTATTTTTTTAAAATCATTACTTGTAATTTTTATTGTTATTTTCGATGATATTATTTTAAAAACATATTCATGATTTCTTTGTATGTTTTCATTTTATTTTAATTGAAATTTTATCCAATTATATTTTCAATATTTCATTTTAAATTTTCAATGTGTTTTCAATGAAAAATATTTTTAAATATTTTTGAAATTTCTTATATATGTATTCATGGAAAAAAAATTTAAAACAATTTCATGTTTCATTCATTAATATTTAAGGGAAAAGGTTTTCATAATTATTTAAATCCTGTATTATATGTTTTCAATATATTATAATAGTAAATGGTTTTAAAAAGGACATATGTTTTAAAAATAATTATTTAAATAATAAATGATATTTTCTTCATGAAATGTTTTTAGACGTTATTTCAAAACTAGATTCCATCTATGTTGACTTTATTGGATGTTACCAATGCCTTTCTAGAAAATGAATTAATGTTTCCTTTACCATTCTTCTCTAAATGGATTCTTCTGTGATATCATGATGTGGATTAAACCTGTTTCTCTTCCCTCTGTAGTATTTTTGATGCCTACTTCTTTTGAAAGGTTATAATTTTAAGGATTGATTATGAGACCTATAAATTTTTCATTGTTTATGATGTGTTGAAATTTTAATAATAACAATTCAATTTCTTGGGTAATGATTTTATGTTTATAGAACCCATATCTTTTCATGGGTCCTGATATTAGATATGTTTGTGGAACATGATTTAATGATTTCATTATTTAATCGATGGGACCAATATCTCCATTAAATGTATTGGGTGGTGATAATTATTTTATGAAATCAAATGGTACACGAGAGGGTATCCCAATCTCAAAATAATAGGTTATATGAGTGGTTATCCAAAGCCTGAAACCAGTGGATATTTAGGAGGACATTTGAATCCATGCATTACATTTAAGATCTCCTTGTTCTTATGATTCTTTTCTGTAGGTTATGAATAAATGTAAGAGGTATAATAACTAAAGGTAAAGATATTTATGTACATTTTGAGGATATTAATCCTAGATAGAAGATTATGTTTCCATATTTACAAACACATTATATAGTTGTTGTCCTCGGGTATATAATTATTAATGTACTGAATATTCGCCTAAAATTATGTTATATCAATGAATGTAATCCTGGTTATCTATAGTTGTTAACAATGGAATTATTTGTTTATCCTTAATAAATTTGGATGATAAATATTTACTGATATCCCTAGGTATATTTCTATTGATGTTTCTAGGGATGTATCTAATGAATGTATATTGATTCGTTAATGATTTTGAAATTGTACCGGAATTTTTTTCAAGGATAATATGAGTGGGTCCTAATAAATAAATCCATATCTGGATACTACAATTGGATGTGTATATATAATATATATAACATGGGGGAAAAACTCTGATAAGATGTTTCTTTCCTGATAGGAGGTAATCTTTTACATGACAACGGGCTTAGTTGCACACATACATTGACACACTGAAGGGATATATTTTGGGAATTAATAATCACATCAGGGACCATCCTGAAGGATGCAAATATATTTTTTCCATGAATAACATAGTATAAACTGATGGTGTCATTGATTAGGATAGTTTCATTCTTTAGACATCCTATAAGTGACCTTTCAGGATTTTCGGTTCCTCTCTAGAATTATATTTTCTTACTATTTGTTAACTATTTTTTTAAATGGTTGGAAGAAAAATGAACTATTAATCTATGAAATTTAAAGGAAAAATTAATTATTTCCCCTAATGGAAACTACATGTATGGAAAATATAGTAGAAAAAACATTATTTTTATGATCACAAAGCCTTGTCAGGGCATGAATTATGTTGAAATTCAATAATAACCAAAGGATGGATCAACGTTTTCATAATCCCATTTTAGTGAAATATACAAATTATTTTAGGGGAATGATTGATACTCTAGATAATGAGGAAATTACATATTATAGTAAAAAGATATCTATCATTATCTGATGTTCAGAACACTATAAATTATTGTTTGGATCTTCTCACTTTGATGTCGAAGTAAGGGAGAGTAGAATATTATCATGAATACGATACAAAAAGAAAAAGATGAATCAATGGATTGATATGAGTTCATGAACATATTTTTCATAGAGTAGCTTCCTTGAATTAATCTTAAATAATGGGAAATTTAAGCTTCTCATCAATATCATGTCTATGATAAGAAAATAAACATATAATTCAATGGAAACTATAGATATTTAAGAGATAAATATATTGTAATGACTTCATGCTCAAAGTGTGGAAGGAAATACGAATGAAATTGTTTTAGGGGAACTAATAAATGTTTAAATAATGGAATTAAATGTCATTATGTGGCTACAAATCTTGTTAATGGGAATAAATAGAATGTTTTAAAAATTAACATTCCACAATTTAGTATTTCCAATAAAAAGAGTATGGTTGTTATGCTAGGATGTCTGTAAAAAAAGGTTAATGATGATGATAAAAATAATAAATCTCTTAAGATGATGGTAAAATATTATGTATAGTGACTCTATACTTTTACACATATCAATACATGATTTTAATCATAGTTAAAACATCATATTACTAGCCAGGGATGGTAAATTCTAATGTCAAATAAGAATATGTTTATTATTGTACTTCATAAAAACAAGTTTTCTTTATCTCCACATTGAAATACTATGATAAATTGATATAATATATCTTAATATGATATCATTAGGAAAACATGATCAAAGAGATGATCTAGAAATCTCATTAATAGAATAATCAGTGGAATATATTTTAGCACATGGGTTTGAAGTCCTATAATAATTATATAATAAGAAAGTGAACATGATATAAGGAATCACAACATATAAAACATTTTATTATGTATTAATAGAATCATATTAATTTTGAAGCAACATAAAACACATCTTTAGCATGGGTCATGGCTTGTTTCTCTTAGAGGAGCATGAGTTAAGGATAACAACAAATATTGTTAAACATGCAGCTTGAATCAAGGATAAACACAAAGACCATTGAAACTAAATCCTCATGAGATTTAACATTTTCCTATGCATTGGACCACTATCTGGGAAAATCTATCATAACATGTTCTTAAATATTCATTCCTCATAAAAAATCATACTTAAGTAATCAAACATAACATTATGGTTACACATGGAATGAAATAGTTTTCATTATCATATCAAAAGGCATTACAAGTAGTTATATCATAAAAGTTATCATTAATGATTGGATATAGAACATAAATGGGTATTCATATGGTAAAATAGGAATAGATCATTATAATTGATGTCAAAATGAACTGATAACATGTAAAAGTTCATTTAAGAATCCTTATAATTAAAATAATCTATTTTGGTTTAAGGAAAATATTAAAGATATTTTAAAAAAGAATATGGAATAATAATTTATATGAAACCAAAATTTATCCAATAAGGATATCATTATAAAAATATTGATTTTATTGAAGATATGGTGGCTAAAAATATATTATATATTGCACACTAAGATGGGTAAGAATTCGAGAAGTTCCGTTAAATTTGGCTAGCTTATCAAAAAAAATGAGGTGATATCCTTATAAAAACATGTATATCCCTGAAAATTAAAGATGAATGGATATTGATACAGGTTCTTGGAAAATATAAACAACATTTATAATATGAACATACAGATAACATATAATTTAATTTGTGTAAAGAGAGTGAAGGAATAGCCGGATGGAATTATGGATGTTCGCTTAGAATCCCTTACCATAAGTCCAAAGGTTTTCTTCCCATAATATTAATGTCTTGAAGAATAAATTTATAATATATAATTAATAATTTCAAAACCTATTATAAATGTAATATTTTTCTTATAACCTTACAATGTTCATTTATTCTTTTTTTGATGAGTTATATTGTTCAATTTTATCATTATGAAGTGTTGGTTTCATAATATTCACGATTTGTTCAATTTTATAAGAGTATGGAAGTTCATGTAAAATGGGAAGGGTTATCCAGAATTGTTATTATATTAAATCAATGGACATAAATAAGATAAAATGGGTATAAAATTCATTTTATTATATTTTATAGGGGTGAATCATTGGAAAATATTTTGATGATAATTGGGATGATTAATTTCACAGTTTTTCGATCACAATGAACACATTTTATTTATAAGTTAATATCATGAATAATTAAAATGATTACAAAAAATTACATAGAAAATATTAAATATATAATAATTTGGTTAAGCCATTAATTTTGTTTTAAATCTATAAGTGATGGCAATAATAGAAATTGGAAACCCATCATCCATAAATGTGATAAATTAACGCATCTCAGATAATGTTTTCATTAATAGTATAAAAGGAGGGGAAATGACAAATGATTATGAATTATTAGAAGATAATAAAAAAGTACAATATATTTAGGGAATTTTAATTTACATACCTTTTGGATGAGTAGATTTGAGGATATGGTTGATTGTTAAGGAACATGAAATGAAATTGAATGAAAATAGAAGATTGATTTTCCTCTTGATTTCTTCCTCTTGAGAGCCACCTTATGTGATTGGATTTTGGTCATTTCTTATTACCAATAGCTCATATACATTTTGGAGATTATTTTTAATAGTATTTAGTAGTATATTAAAAAGGATTAGGGGTTGAGAGGTGTGAGTGGAAGAAGGGGTGAGGGTGATATTTATAATGGGTGTAAGGAGTGTTTTTCCATTATTTTAATCATTATTCTATTATTTATTAAATAAAAAAAATTGTGATTATAATTGAGAATAAATATAGTAATTAGATCATATGAGTTCAAAACAATGGTGCCTACATTAGATATGAATCAATGAATAGTTTATTTAAAATATAATATATATATATTCTAAATTAAAATATATTACTACTCACCAAAAATTCATGTATTTCAGAAAAATCCAAAAAAATTTCCCGATCCATTTATCAATATGTAGAATTAACAAATTATCCAAATTTCATTAAAATAAGTTTCTAAAAATGATAAATTTAATCGTTTATTAAAATCATTATTATCTTGGTAAATTAAAATTTTAAAATTAAATCTCATTTTCTAACACCTCAAAAATATTATTAAGGACTCATAAAATTATCATATAATGATAAGAAATTAAAACAATTATTTATTAATAAACATTATGTAAATTAATTTTCTATTAAATTATGAATATATTCATAAAATTGTAATTAAATATTTATGACTTACAAAAATACCAACACATAATTAATAATATTCAAAATATTTACAGACATGTACTATGATATAATTATTTTATATGGACTCTAATAATATGGATAAATTTTCATTACGAATTCATTTGTTAGGATACTATTTCGTTGGCTAGTTTACTATTTATAAGGGTCAAATTACAATTCCAAATGTAATTTTATTATTTCATTGGTATACATTCCTTAACATCTACAAATAAATTTTATTTCACTCATTATTCAGTTATATGATTTTTATTTGGTTCAATATGTAATTTTATGTGATTATATAATGATTTATAATTATAATATTGGAATTGTATTGATAAAATTATTTTTTAATTAAATCCCCTCCCCCATACCAATTTTTTTTCTCAAAATATCATTTTGCATTGTATGTTGAAAATGGCGTGGGTACTTTTCTTTCATTGGTTCCTCCAGCTAACGTGATTGCTAAAAAAAATATGGTTCTATCATAATAATTTTAGCATTTGAGTTGTCTTGTGGAATAGAACATTATCTCTATGATCCAATATCATTACTACATTCTCATGGTAAAAATATAATTCTCTAACTAGAACAACATTAATGAAAATATAATTCTCCAACTATAACACCAATAATGACAATACATGTGTAGGATATGGTATATACAACATTAAGAGGGATATATGGAAAACATCATATACTTTAGATTGGGTAAGTCGATGAACTAATAGATAGGCCAAAACACTGACATCATAAAGAATCTTGAAGGTGAGATCTACCTGGGATATTTCAATCCATTCATCCTAAATTTCATTACCTTTTTAAATAGAGATATGTGGAGGAATACCATGTCTCGAACATTGAACTCATGGTCTCGTCTATGATTGTCACCATATGTATTTCGACAAAAATGGTATTCCTTTACATGTTGTCAAATATTTTTCCCCTTAATCAACATTTCATAAACCATTTTATGTTATATCATGATAGAATCAATAAATTCATACCCAAATTCTTTTGTTATGAACGTTTTCCCATAAAAGACTTTATGTGGTGCCATTATAATGCTCGAGTGGAATGTATTGTTCTCATAGAACTCAACTATAGGTAGGTGGTTTTCCCATGCTACTTTGATTTATATAGAACATGTTCTCAACATGTATTCCAGTTTCTAAATAGATTTATTACATTTCCATCAGTTTGAGAATGTTAGGCTATACTGATGTTTAGAATAATATTCAAAGCACGCTGGAGACATTTCCATCACCTTTAGGTGAATATTGGATCATTATCGGATATAATAAAGAGTGGTAGCAGAAGCATATTTTCCAAATCAGATATATATATATATATATATTTATATATATATATATCTCTGTGTGTGTGTGTTTGTGTGTGTGTGTGTGCAAGTTGATCGAGTGGGAAATCATCTCAAAATGGGATAATGTGAGTTGTCTTTGTAAGATGATCCACATTAACCAATATAGAATTGTTTCCTATAAATTTCATTTGATGTCTAGAGACAAATTACATGGTCATTTTCTCCAAATTCCAAATTATTATTTGTAGTTGTTGAATCATATCCTTATACGTCTTCGTTTAAGAAGTCACTTTCTAACATAAGAGGAACTTTTATGTATATATAGTGATCTCTTTATTTATATTGTCCGACCAATTTTTGATGGTTTCCTTGATGCATATTTCTGCACATTGGGTGAATATAAAATGTATGGCTATGTGAATTGTTGATAATCTCATTCTTTATTAATATATAAGTAAATATAAATATTCATGACACTATTATTAAAACTCATTCCTCATCAATATTGAGTTGATAGGATTTATTTTTTCAAATATTGTCTACCCTTTTTAGAATTTCAATATATTCTCTAGGTGGATCCTTAATTCTCACCATGAGGGATGGTTGAGAATTCATTTGAGAAAAGATTGATGATATTCTTCCTTTAGGGATTCTAATTTACATCTTCTAAAAATATATGAATATTGGATCCTTCTCAATTATCATCGTGGATAATGATGCATGACCCTTTCTATTTAAAGAATATATAGCCTTTTTTACCTTGCTGGGATGGTAGTGGATTGAGTTGTCATAATCATTGATGAGGTCTAAGCAATATGGCAAGTTCATATTAAGCTCATTCTATGTTAATTAATATTTTAGAATTGTTTTATTAGTATGTATATCATACTTTTCCCCATAGAGACAATGCCTCCATATTTTCAATGCAAAGATCAAAGTTGTTGACTCCATATCATGTTTGGGATAGTTCATCTCGTTAATTTTCAACTTTCTGGAATAATAAGATATCAAATTATCATTTTTCTTTAGTAAACAACCAAATCCAGTTTTGGAAACAACATTTTACCACACAAAGAGTTCACCAGTTTTCTGGTGTGTGATTATTGGTGCAGTGGTAAGACTCTTTATTAGCTCCTTAAATCCTTCATCACATTCGCGAGTCCAAGAAAACATCAGTCTCGTACTAGAAAATCAAGGATTTGAGAATACCCAGTCCTAACAAAATTATTAATAAAATGTAAATATACAAATAAATAACAATAATTACTAGTTTATTTTCAAAATCATGAGTGAATAACCCCCAACATGTCATCATTCCCAAATGATTTATAGATCGCAGGTGCACCGAAGTTCCACAATGTGCATCCTTCAAAGACCCCCATCATGGAAAATTTCTCATCCACCTGATTATGTTCTTTATAAATATTTGAAAAAAGTATGTTTATATCATCTTGTCTATTCATGAAAGCAACCCAAATGTGGCGTATCATCCAGTGGACATTCTGACTTCTTGTTTTACAGTCATAACATACTTCTCAGTATTATATTCAATCAAAAAATCATGAAAATAATGAAAAACAAAATTATTAATTGCGTATATTATTTCCCAAAATTATCATTCAAATTTCATCCCTAAACCAATAAATTAATAAAAACAACCATTCATAATTTCCTGATAGGTTTAAAAATTAACTATGCAGCCCGATGGTCTAGGTGCTCCTGAAGTCATGCCATCCACACATTCATTCGAACTCATGCCAGTGATAGGTATTCATCTCACTAATTTAATTACACATGGTACTCTCATCCTTACTAAACCCCCCCCAATAAACTAAGAATATTAGAATCAATCATATGATTATTCATAGATTCATTCTAGAATTAAGCAGGTGAATGAATAGCCCTATGTATCGAGATAATTCCAGCACGTGAACTTTGAGTCTACTCCTCAAAAAACATGGTATTATGACCTCCCAAGATCTAGTATAGGATAACGGCCACATAGACCAATAGAATATTGTGCACCTACATTGTCACATCAGCAATGTATAATGCACCAAACACGTAATAGATTAGCCTATTGGTGTCAATGTGTAGTCCTAACCTAGGCATTTCAAAGGAATATAGTGACCTGAAATATGTGAAGGTTGTGAAAATATATTGTATTCTATCTTCATATCTAATAATAATTGTATAGGTAGATGAAAAAAAATTCCAAACCTCTGAAACTGATTTTTTTTTGGGAGCCTACGCTTCCATATTCTCCATATGAGAATAAACATTATTTGTTGTATGAAACTAACCGTGAAAGTTGACATCCTGGAGGGAATTCCATGTGAGTTACCAATCCATTTCATATATTGTTATTTAGCATTGAATATACCATTTCATCCTGGTTTTGACACCATTGTATCAGCATCCATGAATTTGTTATTTCAAATATCCATGACGACCTACAAAGGATGAAAATCAAGAGTAGGTCATTGTTTCATAAGATAAAAAATGGTCTTTACTACACTAAAAAGGAAAATTATCGACCTTATCTGAAGGGGTTGATCAAGTTAGAATGTGTGCCATAAATTATGGATGGAGCTTCTACTGAACAATCATTTATTGTCTTGATTAATATCATGATAAGATCATTTCATTTTTTGAAGAAAGAGGAGATAATATAATAAGAAAATCCATCAATCAACCTATCCTTTAATCAACTGATTAAAATATCACAAGAGGGATCAATATAGGTCAACATGGACCATTTAAACATACAGATCAGACCATATTTGAAAATTTGTAGATCATTGAGCCCAATCCCACCTCCCCATTTCAAAGGGATTAATGAAATCATTCCATGAAACCATGATATGTTTCTTTACACGATTAGATCTGGTCTATTTGGAGTTCATACTCAAGACCTATAATTCGTTAAATAGACCCCTTGAACACTTGTATCTAGGTAAATAATAAACAAACATGTATTTGAAGACCATGTTGACAAAGAATACTTTCCCATCCTTAGACATGTCCTTCCCTTTCAATTTTCACAATGGGTGCATGATACCATTAAATATTCCTCTATGGAATTGGCTCTTGACTCTACCCCAAAAACTTGGGACACCAATATAGTAAAAGGGAGGGAACCCTTCATCACCCAAAGCTTATTTACCACCCTATTTGGTTTCCCACCGAAATGCCTTCCCCAATGAAAATGAATGTTTTTTAACAAGGTAACAGTCTATCCAGCAACATCCTCATAATGTAAAAGATAATCATAATGCTATAAATTGTTCTCCATGACTCCAATACAAAGTGAAGAATATAATTGATGTATAGTAACTAAGAAGAAACATGTACATCACTCTGATATTTCATTTGGTGAAATATGGAAACTTGAGCCAAATCATTAGTGCATATTTTTAGACAGTCTTTAACAATAAAAAATAGACACCTTGAAAGTTGATCACCCTATCAGTATCCACTATAATAGGGAAAGTAACCATGTTGGGTCCCATTAACTAAATTTGATAGCTGTTCAGATTAAATAATTCTTCATTAAGGCTCAAAAAGTTCTCTAAAAAACCCATACATCTGAATGAAGATGAGTAGAAAATTCCATTTAAGAGTGTTAAAGGCCATTGAAATGACAATTTTAAGAGAAAAATAACATTATTCGACCATACTTTTTAGAATGATAACCCCTACAAAGCTAAGAGTAAGAAACTATATATGAATCTTTTAGGTATGAACCCATATTTATTTGGGGTAATATTCTCCTTTATAATTTACCCTAATGTTGACATTAAAAATTCTCAATAAATTCTGGGAATTCTCTTCCCCATTACCACTGGTTTGATATCATTGATATCAATCAAATTGTCCCTCATAGCGATCAAGGATTTAAAGCTCGAGTAGACATCGCAAGGAAGGGGTGAATACTAAAAAAACTCCTTCACACTATTGTCCAAATCATCACGTAGGACATCCAAATAGGTCATAATTAATTTTTTGGTAAAATTATCTAATCTAGAAGCACTATCCATATTCAGGGAGAAAATTTTTTTCATAATATAATTCCCTTTTAGAAGTTGAACCAAATAATAATTTCCCACTAATAAATGATTTAAGTGAAGTTAAAAACCCCCTTTTACATGTTTTCAAACCCATCATTAAATTAAATTACTCTAAGGTAATCAACCACTCCATTAATAAAATAAGATTCAGTATTATGATGTTTCCCATTGATCCTTATAGTATGATTCCCAGCCTTTACCTACCACTCCCTATGGTGCCAGTGAAATAAAATTGAGTTTTCTTCGCCTTACAATAAACTTTTCACCTTAAAACAATCCCTTTACAACATTTCCATGATGGTCAACAGGTCAAATAAACATTGTATGAGCTTGTGGATCCACTCTGGAAGAAAAAACATGATTTTGATTACAATTTCGTATGGATGCAAGCTGCTGTTTAGCATTCAAGATATCTAAATATATCATAAAAATGTGATATTGATCCATTCATTCAGAATCCATTTTTTTCAATTATATTCAAAAAAATCACTGATGCAGGCTGCCAATAGGTGTGAAATTACAAGCCTCCAAAATGATTTCCCTACATTGTGGAAGGGTAACATATTAATAATAAAAATAAAAAGGATTATGGGTATACCTGAGAGAGACTAAGTGTTAAAAAACAATTGGGTAGTGGTAGGAATGATTCCTAGGAAGTTTGTGTGAAAAATATCCCACTTGTAGTACTTCTCTCATCCATTTTCACAAATCACCTATAATGATTTCATTCCTAACCTCAATTATAGTTGATCCTACTTCATGTGAAATTCTCTCCCTCAATCAAAACATCAGTGATATTTCATAGATAAATTCAATTAGATAATTCACTCATAGTCATCCTATTAAATATAGTTCCCATCAATTCCATTGGCATAATAATAGTATTGAAGACTCCTTTCCCAATCCATTTATGACTAAACCGTTTAGAAATCTCCTCAAGCTCCCTCCAGAGGTCCCTCTTATTAATATAAGATGTCGTGGGATACAGGAAGGAGGCATGTGTAATCTTTTCACCAATAAATAATGTAATAGAATTTTCATAGAATTTTTTGTTACAACTAACAATATGGATACATTGATTATTGAGTATTTATATTTGATCCATTCCATAATGATGTATGTTTTCGATTAAAAATTAATATCCCATTTAAGACCATTTGAATGAATTTCACATATCAAATGTCATCCTGGTTTTGGAAATACCAATATGTTGTGGGTTATTGACCATAATAAAACTCATAAGGGTTTTGATCATTCAAGAATTCCCTATCCTCTAGAATTCCCAGTATAGAATCTTCATTGTTGGGAATTCTGACTCCTCATTGCATTCCCTTCATCGTAAGACACCTTGAACTGACCTTGAACTTTTACACTCTTATGATCTTATCCATCATGGAGTTAGCCTTCTATGATGTGAGAAACTGTTATTTCTCCTTCCATATCTGGTATTTGTTGAGTTACAATGGGTTGTTGAGAATCAGCATAATCACCCCAAAGAGTTCCACAAAAGGTGTCGATGTATTCATAAATAGTATAGGTTCTCTATTTTTATCTATGGGGGTTCATCTTCATGAAAATTTGGCATTAGGGACCTCTGAAAAGGGAGGGCTAGCACCACATTCCAATTCAGACTGGGTTCCATGTCTTCCACTTCAACCCCATATGATGATACTACATGACCACTATTATTAATGATGATTTTCTCCCCAACATTAATGAATAGACATGTCTCCCTTTATTCCCTAGAAGAAGAAGATGGAATACTAGTGACTATCTCATCTTGGATATCCTGTTTCATAGATCCATTGCCCGAAAAACTAGAAACCATCTGCACATTATCACATCCATCATGTTGGGATGTAGAAGGTAGAGGATGAATCGCTTCCAAGTGATAGGTCTTGTTCATGTCTGTTCAAGTGGGATTGGGATGTGAAGCATCAATAATAGCCCCATCTAGCAAAGGGTTATACTCTGTATAACCTTCATACTATGTTTTAATCATGGAGGTAGTTCCATAAGTTACCCTTCCACCAGAAATCACATGGAATGAATCAGCAAGGGGTTTCTCTACTCTACATTGTAATGGAATATCTATACACTCCATATGAGGATGAAGAGAGGTTCTCTTCCCATTTGAAACCTACTTATCATTTTCATTAATAGTGACTAAATTATCCCCTCGTGATGGACCAACAATGGGAGGGTCAGTATATTTTCGTTTCCTTTTATGGTAATTAGAATTGTCTTTACCCTTCATTATACAAAAGAAGCAGTCCTAATCTCTGTTTCACTATTATAATAAATGGCCAAAAGAAGAAAGAGTTCTTTCTGAATTTTAGTATCCCTTCATAATATACCTCATCACTGATGATATAATAATTATTTTTTAAAAGAACCTCCCCTACAAATTTTAATGAAATATCAACTTCTAATTAAATGCGTGCATAATAACCATATTGTGTGTTGTCCATCTATAAATCCATTCTAATTGAGGTTTCGACTGCAGAGGAAATATCCCAAAGGGTACATGGGTTCCATAACAAAAAATTCAATATTCAAATATGAATCTATAATAGTGAGTGAGTATTTCATACCATATCTGGATCAAAAGAACAGTCCCATTCTATAATCCATAAAAATCCCTGCTACAATTAAAAAAATCTCAATCTCCAAGCTCTTTTCATGTGCCCATCAGATGGAAAGATAATGTGATATAATTTCCACCCAATTGCAATCATATCCTAACCTCCAAATCCCTTGTTATCAGAGGTCATAGGAGTATGATCATTAAACCACTTAAGCCTCTTCCATTTCTTGACCAGAACACAAGCAACAATGTTGTGACGACCTAGATAAACTCTCCCCCTACAACCTCTAACCTCTCATAGATGTGTTCTATCATTCCCTTCTGAATAACACTTCTAGGGGGAATGTCACAGGTGGGGAAGGCCAGATTGCTGGAATATTTGATAGCCACTGAAATATTTTGTCATCGAACAACATCATTCCCCAGTGCCCTATTCACTGTTCCTAACTTCTTCGACACCTATTGGAAAAATTCAACATGACCAATGATCATTTAAAACATTGAATTATTCATATTATTGAACACAATCAACATGTCAATTCCTTTTAGGGTTCTCAGACCATATAAATCCCTAACCTCCCATTATGATTCCATCATTCCTTTGTGTTATTATCATTACTTCCTTCGTATGATAGATATGTCATCAAGTTTTAACATCATAATATGATCACCAAAATTCATCGCTAATACCAATCTAGGACATGTAAAGTATAGATATCGATTATATATGTTGGTCTGGACCACTTTTCATTTTCATTCATCTTGAAAGGGTCTAAAAATATCACTTTTTGGTGATAAATTTCCAAAATAATTAGACTTCCTCCATCCAGAACTATAAATTACTAAAATATGAATATAGATTCCCCCTTAAAGATGTATTAAGCACAGTTTTAATATTCCTTACATGTTACTACTTTCTCATGGAGTATATCTGAATATCATCAATAAATACTACCAAATTTTTTTAGGTAATCTCTAAAGACACTATTTTTAAATCCAAGAAATTTGTTGGAGAATTAGTGACTATAAAAGGGAATCACTATGAACTCATAGATTCCATTACTCGTTCGAAAGGTATTATTTTAAGTATCTTCCTTATTCATATTTAATTGAGGATACACAACCAATGTTCCACCATGGATATATAACTAGCCCCACATTGTTGATTATACAAGTTTTCAATCAATGGAGGAGGATATGTTTTATTAATCATTATTTAATTGAGCTAATAATAATCAATTAAGAGATCAATTAATTTATACTTATTCATAATGAATAGTACTAGTTCACTCCATGGTAAATCACTCATTTATATAAAAACCATATCCATTTTTTTCTTGTAACTACATCATTAGCTCTTATAACTATACAGTGTCCATTCTATAAGGTATATTTGATATAGGTATATAAATAACAATAAGAAAAATTGATAACTCACCCTCTCGGTCATTTATAATGCCATGAAATTTATCAGTCAATACATCAATTCTGTCCATCGTTATGAGAATATCATCAAGCACGATTATTTCCATTTACTAAATCATTGGAGGTAGACTCTCAATGGGAAATAATATCCTTACCCGAGACAATGATTCAGAAAGACATTCATCTTCCTCCTTACACATTTATAGAAATGGATTATGCTTCGCATTGTGAATAGTGATATTCCTTTCTTAAAATCCGATATAATATTTGTATTACGTTAGCCAATAAATTCCCAAAATAGCATCAAACTCCATGAGATAAATTATGAAGATATTTTTCATGAGGTTCAGTAAAAAACTCTACCTGAGAAGATGTAATATACATTGAATGAAATAATTTCCCCATTTCATGTTCTCATGGATAACTCAACCAACATATTTTGATATGGGGATTTAATAGATCTACAAAACATAAATCATTTGAAATAATGCATTGAACCATAATTAAATAGTAAATTTTCTATTCCTGAATGAATAACAATCGTTGTCCCGAACCGAATTTGTTCGCCATCAAACTGGAACCAAACTTGGCTCATGGGAAGGGTCGAAGGGTGTTACCAATCCCCATGGGCTGGAACAAGTTCCTGAGATTCATAAAAATTTATTTGGGAACTATTTACTTGAGTTTGGAATCATACAATATCCAAAAACAAACAATAATCTATATATGAAAAGTTATGCCAAACAAGACTTAATAAAATTCAAAACTGAGTATATGTGTTTAAACATTACACAATATGTTGAAATGTGTATGAAAGTAGTAGAAAAACATCCCAAGAGACTCCACACGACAAGGGGTCATCACCAACGAGCCGTCTCCACAACACCACACCATTGAAAGATAATAGAAACCCGAACCGCCATCGCCCAAGGCATTGCCTTTTACTGGGTCAAACATGATCAAGTCTACTTACACCCAAAGGTGTAAGTAGGGTGTGAGACTAATCCCAATAGGATATAACCCAAGGATTCCAAGTGATAGGTATTATAAAATGAAAATCATATGAGTGTTATAAACAGAAAATGGTAGCATTTATTTTTAAAAGTGAAGCTTTGAAAAGAAAATAACTATCAATGGGGATAACATAGAAGAATGAGTGAATACTAATAAAAAATTAAAGTTACTGGTTTTCACATCCCAAAATACCATAATTCAAAGTTAAATTCCAAAAAGGCCACGAGCACCAAGCATAAGAACACCTCTATGTACTAGTTAGTTGTGTGCCCCACGTACTCTGTACCTCAGTGAAAGTAACCATAATAAAATTATTTCTTGTGCACGAGCCACTAGTATGGAGCATACACATAACCTAGTGGTCTCCAATCATCTCCACTGTAGTTTTGTTAGTGTTATACATGTCACACTTTCTAAGTGAACCATGTTCAAAACCCCTCTATTCACTAGCGTACTAGTACATGTTAGTACACATAGTTACTCGGGATTCCGATCATGTTCTAAAATAGTTACCACATACTACCAAGATAAATTTTCACATATAAATATCACTTCTGGTCACACACATTCAAAAAAATAGCTACACATTCTTTTAACCTTTTTATATAACTCAATAAACAACTTATAATTTCAATTAAACAATATCAAGAAAAGTAATCAAATTTTGCACATGAAATTCATCTAAAATCCCACATTTAAATCCCAATAGATACCAATATTATAACAAACCAAAAATTAAATCATAAAAAAAATTTATAAATCCAATCCATGAATTATAAAACAACCCCAAGAGGCACAACATGGGATGCACATGTAAAACAACCATTTTCACACAATATTGGCACATATAAATCAAAAGCTTTAAAAATTCTAACCAAATCAATTTTTTCAACCAAAATAATGAAGGATGAACATAATTGAAATATAAATACAGAATGACAACTATTTCTACAATACCTACATATGGAATCACCTACCAAAAGTGTCAAGAACCCTAAATCCTAGTGTGGAACTTCAACCACACCACCACCGCACCACACGAGTGTGAGATCAAACATAAAACTAGAGGATTGGACCAAGAAACATAATATGAAACCATAGTTACGAATCCCTAGCTTCTCGAAATTTTTCGATTCATGAAAAAAGGGAGAATGCATAATGAAAAGGTAGGAACTTAGAAGGATAGTCACTTTAAAAATATTGATGATTTTAGCAACCAGATTAGTTCGGCCCAAATTATCGACTGATGCGATATCCAAATAGGGGGAAATGAAGCTGGAGGTGTGGATATGTATAGTGGGAGTAGATGAGAGATATAATCATTGAAAAGGGATAAAAAAATGAATATTTTATAAAAGAATTTAAAAAAAAATTAAAACAGGAATTGGGATTTCGGGTTGGCCCAATACCACATTTGATAACCCAAATCTAAGATGCTAATGAATTTTTAAGGGGGAAAAATTTCTTTAGTGGTTGTAATAGTTAAATTATGGTAATTTTTGAAGTTTAATGGATGAAAATGGTTGAAAAACGAAGGATTTATTAAAGAAAGAAAATTTACATTCAAAACTGGAAATGGGCTCTTATGTTGCCCCAATTTTTAAAAACCCACCATTTCCTTCAAAAAGGAATGGAAACCCCCAAAACAATTCAAGAAAGTAAATTAAATAAAAAATAACTTAAAAAATATATCATTTATGTGACAATTCTCCCCACTATGATGGAATTTCTGCCCTAGATATTCAACATGAAGCTTAATTGGAAAACAAGAACGTGTACTCTTCCTCGACCCATGACTTTCGCTCCCATGTCTCATGTGTATTATTCCCATGATTCCATAGATCCCGGACTAATGGAATAGAATTTAATCGATGTATATTCTCTTGGGAGTCCACTATTATTACCGGCCTCTCAACAACAAACAAGTGATGCTCTATCTCCAGTTCTTCCCAACTCAACACATGGGAAAAATACGGGATGTATTTCCTCAATTGGGAAATGTAGAAGACATCATGGATGGACGTCATCTGATAAAATAAGGCAAAACTATATGCCACCTTTCCAATACGCTCGGTGATCTCAAAGGGCCCGACATACCATGACATCAACTTACCTTGCTTCCCCAATCGAAGATATCCCAGATGAGGGGACACATTCAAGAACACCCTATTACCCACAAAAAACACTAGGTCTCGACACCTCTGGTAAGCATAAGTTTTATGAAGACTCTGAGCTATCAATAAGCACATCCTGATCAACTTGACCTTCTCAGAAGTCTCATGCACAAGGCTTGGCCCCAAGAGTGAAGTCTCTCCTACCTCATCCCAACATAGGGGGGACTGACATGGACGACCATAGAGCGCCTCAAAAGGGGCCATTCAAATAGAGGATTGTTAACTATTATTATAAGAAAACTCAACCAATACCAAATGGCTATCCCAAGAACCTCCAAAGTGCAGAATACTTCCAAGAAGCATTTCCTCCAAAATATGATTTGCCCGCTCTGTTTGACCATCCGTTTGAGGGTGGTATGTCATGCTCATCATAATCTGAGACCCTAAGGCCTTCTAAAGGCCTTCCCAAAACCGAGAACTGAATCAAGGGTCTCTATCTGAGTCAACTGGTGATGGTACACCATGGAGTCTCGCCACTTCTTGAAAATACAAATGGCCCAACTCAACCACTTTAGTTGTATCTTTTATCGAAAGGAAGTGGGCTGATTTGGTCAGATGATCAATCACCACCCAAATTGAATTCCTACCCCAAGGTGTATGAGGTAATTCAGTAATGAAGTCCATGGTGACCTTGTCCCACTTCCTGGTAGGAATGGGTAGTCGTTGGAGCTAACCGGAAGTACTTTGGTGATCTACTTTCACCTGGTGGAATGAGTAGCATCTCAAAACAATGTTTGTTATGTATTGTCTCATAAATGGCCACAAAAAAGGCTGACATACATCATAACACATCATAGTGGCACCTGGATGGACAACCCAGTGAGACTGGTTTCTATCCTGCATCACAACCTTCCACAGAGATAACGGTACTACTGAATGGTCCTTGAAGCACAATATTCCCTCCGGATATGATGACCAAACCAAGGATATCTCCCCACCATGAAGTAACTGATTCAACCGCCGACAAATATCATCACCGATTTGTTCCCGTTGAATCAACTCCAATAGAGAAGTAGTCAACTGGATGCTCGCCATGAATGCCCCTCATCTGTGTTCCCTAGTCTCCACATGAATCTGAGAAAAGAGACCCATAATTGTCCACTCATCACTGGACTTCCACAAAGCCTGCACTAGAACCCTTCTGCTCAAGGCATCGACCACTACATTACCCTTACTTGGGGTATAGACAATGTCAACATTAAACCACTGTAAGTACTCGATCGAGCGACGCTGTCTCAAGTTGAGGTCCTTATCCGAGAAGATATAAGCCAAGATTTTGTTATCAGAGTAGACCAAAAACTTCTCCCCAAGAGGTAGTGATGCCATGTCTTCAAATCATGCATCACCACTACCAACTCCAATACATGGGTCGGGTAGTTCTTTTCATGTGGTCGAATTTGGTGAGATCTATACGTAACCAAGTTATCTTCTTGCATAATCATACACCCATGACAGATACCTAGAGCATCCCAATAAACCACATAACCCTTCCCAGACTGGTAAAATCAGAACATGTGTGCTGGTCAACTGCTGCTTCAACTCCTCAAAGGATTCCTGACACTGTGTGCTCCATTCAAACTTCACCACTTTTTGGGTGAGTGCGGTCATGGGGGAGTCAAGCCGGAATATGTCTCGGACAAAGCACATATAATAACCTGTCTGGCCAAGAAAACTCCTATTCTCAAACACATTTTTTCATTTGTTCACATGACATAACTGGACTAATCATCTCAGGATCCACTGAAACCCCTTGTTCTGAGACAACATGCCATAAAAACATCTCTTTCCTGCTCCAAAATTTGCACTTCAAGAGTTTGACATATAGGCGATGCTCCCGCATGGTTCTCAAAACGACCCGCAGGTGGTTATAATGCACCTCCTTAGATCCAGAATAAACAATGATGTCGTCCACAAATACCACTACAAATGAGTCGAGACATTGGAGGAACACCATATTCATGAGCTCTATGAAAACAGTCTGGACATTCGTCAATCTGAAAGGCATGACTTGATACTCTAATTTTCCATACCTGTATTGGAATGCCGTCTTCATCATTTCTGCTTCTCTTACCGTGAGCTGGTGGTATCCCAAATGGAATCATATTTTGTAGAACCACTTTTCCCCCTTAAGATGGGCAAACAAATTTTCAATCTGTGTCAAAGGGTATTTATTCTTGATGGTCACGTTATTCAATTTTTGATAATCAATGCACAACCAGAGAGTTCCATCGGCCTTTTTCGTGAATAAGACTGGGGAAGCCCAAGAAGAGACGCTCGGGCGAATAAATCCTCTAGATTCCAAATCGTCCAGCAATATCATTAATTCCCTCAATCTGGTGGGGGCCATGCGATATGAGGGATGAGATATAGGATGTGTAATGGTTCCAAATCAATCGAGAACTCCATGTCCCGCGCTAAGGGTAAGCCTGAGAAATCATTTGGGAACACTTTTGGGAACTCATCCACTACATGAGGTAACCTGCAATGAGAGACACCACCACCATCCTCCAGTGCGAGCAATGACAACTGATAAGCAAGATTACCCAACATAGGGAGTGGAGGTCCCATGTGACCCGTCCGAGGATCCAATTCTCCATGAAATAACTGAGGACTACCATCTGGTGCCATAAAGCTAACTCAACACTGATAGTAGTTAATATGCACTTGGTAGAGCACCAGCTCATCCATGCTGAGGATCACATCAAACAGGTCTATATCAAGGACCAAGAAATCCCCCTCCATCTCGACTCCAGACCTAGAGAGTGATACGATGGGCACCTAATACCCTACTTCTTTTTCTTACCCAGCGCCATTACTAACTCCAATGAAACAGATAAAATATCAGTTGGAAGGCTCAAAAAGCTCAGAAGACGAGAAGATATAAATGAAACTGAAGCACTGGTATCAAATAAAACTGCAACTATAGAAGATGCAATCAGAATGGTACCTTGAATAGTCAAAGGTCCTGCATCAGATCCCTCCAGTGCCTGATACAAAACATGAAAATGTTTGGTCGCAGGCTAAGAACGACCACCCGCTTGTGGCTCTGCCCAAAATTGGCTCTTCCCAAATGATGATCCAGCCCTGCCACCATGACCACCGAATTAAGATCCCCCTATCCTTGAGGGCTCGGACTTCACTGGAACTCCCCAGGAAGGAACAGAACCTTACCCACTTTGAAGTGGACACACTATCCCGAAAAATCATTTCATGTGTCCCATTCCTCCACACTAAAAATAGGTCTTTGGAGGATGAGATAATATTGGATGGATGTGCCTTGTCTTCCCACACTGGCGGAACATGACAATCCTCACATCTGAAGCCACTAATGAAAACTTCCTGGAAGAGTGGCTTGAAGTGCCACATCCCCTCTTTCTCTGCTATTCCCGCTTCCTCTTCTTTTCAGTAGAGCTACCAGTGCCCATAGTAGATACCCCTAAAAATATCACATACATTCCCTTTTGATCAATCTCTACCATGAAAGTACGATCAACCACCTCAGCATATGTTTCCAACTTGAATAGGAAGACCTGTGAGTAAATTTCTTCTCATAGTCCCTTCTCGAATTTCAGAGCGTTAAAGTATTCACTTGAAAGAATCTCAGGCGCATACCGCACTAATTTAGAAAAACAGTTACCATAATCCATTACTGAACAATCTCACTAGGAACGATCAATGAATTCTCAAGATCTGGTATAGGATAGAACCTATGGACAATACTGATCATTGAAGATGGCCTTAAAATCTCTCCAGCTCATGTTTTCATGCTTCCCAAATTGATGCACTGATTCCCACAACCTACGGTTGGGACCCTCTAGCTGAAAAGAGTCACATTTCACCAGAACCTTCTATGGTGTGTCCAAGAACTCGATCATAGGCTCTATCTACTCGAGCCATTCCTCTGCCTCTTGAGGATCTGAGCTACCTCGAAAACAAGGATGTTTATTTTTCATAAACATTTAAGCCATATCCATCCTTGGTCAAAACTCATCTTCTCTGGCTGGAGTTGGAGCCAGAACCACACCTTTTCCTAGAGCCTTGGCATGTCAGGCCATGGATTTTATCATCCTTTGATCGAGTGGTGTAGGAGGACTCTCATCGGCTTCCTCCCATGGGTGCGTGGGAGCTTTCCGATGAGGCATTTTGCTACAAAAGGCAAATGTCACAAGGAAACAAATTAGTACACTAGTTCTGAAAATTTCAGGAATAAAATTAGAAATAAAAAATCCAAACACATTACAACAGTAAAATAAACAACTACTTCACCACCCTCGATGTCCACGTGTAGTCTGCATGCCACACGTCTCTCCTAGATGTGAAGATAAACAATCAATTTGGACATCCCACGGTGACTCATGGTCTGTCATGAGGGGTACAAGCTAGGCACCCAACTCATGACCAAAACTACGAGCCCCGACACTCGTATCTCTTGTCTAGCCCGAATCATCCAAAAATAATAATATAACTCAAAAACGTTAAAATCCTCTGATACCATTTTGTCACTAACCGAATTTGGTCGCCATCAAACCATCACCAAACCTGGCTCAGGGAAAGGCCTGAAGGGCATTCCCTATCCCCATGGGCTGGCAAAAGTGCCCGGGTATCATAAAATTCATTTGGGAATTATTTACCCAAGTTTGGTTTCATAAAATAACCAAAAACAAATAATAATCCAAATCTGAAAAATTATGCCAAACAAGACTTAATAAAATTCAGAACTGAGTATATGGGTTTAAACATTATAAAATATGTCCAAATGTGTATAAAAGTAGTAGAAAAACATCCCAAAAGACTCCACACGATAAGGGTCCATCACCAACGAGCCGTCTCCACAACTCCACACCATTGAGAGAAACTAGCAACCTGAACCGCCATCGCCCAAGGCCTTGCCTTTTCCTGTGTCAAACATGATCGAGTATACATACACCAAAAGGTGTAATTATGGTGTGAGACAAATCCAAATAGGATATCACCCAAGGATTCCATTGGATAGGCATTATAAAATAAAAATTTTGCGAGTGTAATATAAAGAAAATGGTAGCATTTATATATAAAAGTGAAACATTGAAAAGAAAATAACATTCAATGAGGATAACATTAAAGAATTAGTGAATTTTAATAAAACATTCTAGATAATGTGTTTCACATCCCAAAATACCATAAGGAAAAGATCAATTCCAAAAATTCAATGAGAACCAAGCATAAGAACACCCATAGGTACTAGTTAGTTGTGGGCCCCATGTACCTTGTACGTCGGTGAAAGTAACCATAATAAATTTATTTCTCATGCATGATCCATTGGTAGGGAGCATAAAAATATCCTAGTGGTCTCCAATCATCGCTATTGTATTTTTTTTATTGTTATCCATGTCTTACTTTCTATGTGAATCTGGGTATAAACCCTTCTGTTCACTAGCATACTAGTACATGTTAGCCCAACTAGTTACCCATGTTTCCCATATTGTGCTCAAATATTTATCACATACTACCAAAATAAATCTTCACATATAAATATCTGTTTTCATCACACACATTCAAAATAGTAGCTACAAATTTTTATGCATATTTTTATATAACTCAATAAACCACTGATAATTTCAATAAAACAATTTCAAGAAAAGTAATCGAATTTGGCACATTAAATTCATCTAAAATCCCACATCTAAATCCCAATAGAGACCAACGTTTTACCAAACCAGAAATTCCAGCATCAAAAAATTTTTATAAATCAAATCCACGAATTATAAAGCAACACCAAGAGGCACAACATGAGATGCACATGTTAAACACCCATTTTCAAACAAAATTGGAACTTATAAATCAAACGCTTTAAAAATTCTACCCAAATCAAATTTCACAATCAAAATAATGAAGGAATAACACAATTGAAATATAAATACAGAAATACAACTCATTATTAAATACCTACATATGGAATCACCTACCAAAATATTTGAGAACTGAAATCATAGTGTGAAACATCAACCGCACCACCACCGCACCACACGGGTGTGAGATCAAACCTAAAACCAGAGGATTGGACCAAGAAACTCAAAATTAAACCATAGGTACGAATACATATATTCTGAAAATTTTTGGATTCATCAAAAAAGGATGAAAGCTTATGGAAAAGGAAGGAACGTAGAAGGATAGCCACTTACTTGATAAATCTGGACGATTTTAGCAACTAGAGATGTTCAGCCCCAATTATCGACTAATAAGATCTTCAAATAGGGGAAACTTAAGTTTTCGGTGTGGATAGATATGGTGGGAGTAGGTGAGAGTTGGAATCACAAAAAAAAATGATAAAAATTGAATAATTTATGAAATAATTAAAAAAATCTTTTAAAACTGGAAATGGGCTTTCGGGATAGCCCAATACCCAATTTGATCACCCAAATCCAAGTTGCTGAATAATTTTTAAGGGGCCCAAATTTCATTTGTGGTTTTAATAGTTAAATGAAGGTCATTTTTAAAGTTTAATGGTTGAAATTTTTAGAATAAAAAATGAGTTATTAGAGAAACAAAATTTACTTTCAAAACATGAAATGGGCTCTCGGGTTGGACCAAATTTTGAAATCCCGCCATTTCCTTAAAAAATGGATGGAAAACCCCCAAAACAAAGAAAGGATGTAAATTAAATGATAAATTCCTTAAAAAAATATATCATGTACGTGAAAATCATACATGTCACCACATCTTTGTCTGGATCCATCTTTACAGTAGTGATATCATACACACTTACATATTTCATTGGAGGTTGTTGTTGATTTTGTCAGACAACAATTGAATTAGGGAAATTGTTTGTAAAATGAGCATTTTACTTGATTTTTAAACATTGAAATATAATATATAAATTGATATGAACCTTCCTTTTTCTTCCACATTATTTTCATTCTTCATATCCCTTCAACAGTTTTTTTTCCAGAAGTCTCGTTCATCCACATTTTAAGTAATTCAAGTTTCACATTATATATTTTCTAGTATATTTCATCACATAATTATTACACGAGGGATGTTCGGTCCTTTTCCATGATGTATGTTATTTGATGAACCATCGATGTTGGACTCCATTTACAACTTTTTTTTACTAGGACCATAAGACCACAAAGAGTTTCCAATATTCATTTCAACATTAAGGTCACAGTGGACAATCTCCTTGTAGCTATCCAAGTCTCAAATTGCTAATTCCTTTCATAAAATCATATTTAGTTTTCTAAGGATGAAATCCATATAGAATTTTGTTTTCATGGAAAGGAAAATGGTGTACCTTGAAATCTTTGTAAATCATGCTTCATGCAGTCAGATAGACTCATTTTCATCTTCTTCAGTGAAAGGATCTCTATTTCCTTCTTATGATTTACAGTTCATGAAAAATATTTATCGAAAAACATTTTCATGAATTCATCCCACTACATTGAATTGATTTCCACCATGGAAATCATAATTTTTATCAGTTTCCACCAATAATCAACTTCCCTTTCAATATAATAGACCACCATCACAACATTCTATTTTTTTAAACATGACGATAAATAATATATTTTCAACATTGTGAATCCATTGTTCTTAAATGATGGGATAAGAAGATCCACTAAACGTGGGAGTCCTTTATTTCATGATGGATTTAATACCGTCTTTATAGTACCACCGGTTTCTGGTATGTAACACTTACATAATGATTTTAATGGTTATATAGGTTAAGGGTGAAGAATGAGAGATTTGTAAGAACAATGAATGAAGTTTTGGGGAAAGGGGGAAGTCATAGGGACGACACACAGTTTGTCTAAACCATGCAGAAAAACGGTGCATAGTTGGTCTATGAAGAAGTATCTTCCGCACGGGTAGTGCATGAGTTGTCTAACCCTATTTCTAAGCCATGTGTAGAGGATCTGCAGAGGTAGTGGTAAACACATGGTTAGTGCATGGTTTGTTAAACTATGTGGGAAAACTGTGCGACCACTTAAATGAGATCATTAAAAATTCGATATTAATCATTTTTCCTCTAAGTGTCGTGTTTTTCCTTATATATGGCTATAACTCTAGATTTTGCTTCACCTAAGGTCCAAAAGGGTTCTCCCATCATTCCTAAGGCAATCTGATGGCTTCTCTTTGTGAATCAAAGCCGAATTCTTGAGTTATGTGATCGTTCTTCATCATTCTTATTCGGTTTCTCAGATCTACATAGATATTCTTCTCTTCTTCCCACAATTTCATAGATCTACAAATTTTATGGGTACATCTAGGTTCATGGATTCCAAATTTGACAGGTTTTGTTCTTGGTCTTTTATCTAGAATATATCTAAGGTGGGTTCTTGGAGAGTCGACCTGGTGTTCTTGATTGTTCTTCGTTCGTTGTGGTTTCTACCGGAACCCAAAATGTAGAAGGCTTCACTCTCAACTACTCTTGTTAAAATTCATTTGGATTAGTTTCAAACTGGTTTATTTGAATGTAATTGACAATTAAAATCATTGAATAAATCTTTATTAGTGATGATTTATGGTTTTAGTGAAATTGTGAAATCTTGGTGAATTGTTGTGCATTGTGATTTGGATTTTTAATTTTAAAATGATGATTTTAAATTATTTATTTTCCAGAATTATAAATTGTTTGATGAAATATGGGTTTTCAATAAAAAGTTTGTTTTATTGAATTTATTGTCATTAAAATGGTTTTGATAGAAATGGGTTTCAATAAAAAGGTAGTTTTTATTGAAAGGGTTGTTTAGGAATGATTGTTGGAAATATGTGGGGGGTTTCCATATTGCATATACGGAGCTTGGTTGAAATATGGCCTTGTGCTCAGTGCTAAAGGGATAATAGAACATGGGGAACAATTAACCTGTGATGACTTGGTATATCGACGCGAAACCACTCATGAGTATAGAACTGTCATGACATAGCATGCATAGTTGGTTGCATGGGTTTGTAAAATGGTTGGGTATGCCAAAAGGGGATATTTTGAAATGGATCTAAATAATTTTTAGGTTATTTTTCTTGAACAATAACATGATGGAAAATTTGTTTCATTTGGTTTTTCATTCACTTGGTTGCAAACGTATTTGGAGACTTGTTTATATACTGTGATAAATGGTTTTGAGAAAATGTTTTATATAAACTATTATATATATATGTGGATACCATTTTTATCCTGGTGGTATGAGTAGAAAGGTCAATGCGGAAATCTTAATGATTTTTATAGTCCCCCCAACTTTGGCACATTGGTGATTTTTTGGATGGTATTTTCCAGGACATGATCAACAGTAACATTTACCATGTTTTTAGTGCCACCTCATGGTGATTGGGGATGTTTTGTGATTATGGATCTTGGACCATGTGGATCATGGAGTCTTGGTGTCTTTTGAGAGTCAAGAGTTTTTTATCTGTTGTGTACTTTGATATTTGGTTTGGTCTTCTACTGTTGTGCTCTTTGATTTGGTTTGACATAAATGAAGTTGTTTAGATATCATTCTTTTGATCATGCATCATATAGTGATTTTTTGGTTATGGTTGGTTGGTTCAGGGATTTATTTCTTAAAGGGTAAATAGTCCACCACTTGTACTCTACACCATTCGTCATTTATTTCTAGCCTTTAGAATCTTGTTGATATCGTTTAAGGCCTATTAAAGACTCATTTTACTCTCAAGACAATGAGAATTCCCAGGCCATTAGAAATGGTATCAGTCAGGTCCTTCCATTATGGTACAAATCATTAGTTTTCTTGGTCTTGGAGTTGAAATTCCTTCTTGTCTATTACTTTAGTCGAAATCATAGATATTATTCAGATTTCTAGAACATGAAATGTGTATCATAAAAGGACAGATGTAACCCGTTTATGATGAACATCAAGGTACTAGGGTGTTGGGTACATAAGTGTTATGGATACACTTCGATAATGATGGAAATCTCATTGTCATGGTTTTGGACAATGCGACAAGCATGACATTAATTATAGATGAATAACATCCCACTAGGATTTCATGTATTATTATGGTGAATGACTTATGATTTTATGCAAGGTGTGATTTTTTTTAAAAAATGATGAAATTTTTTTAAGTGGAAGATTTTGAAAACATGATACTTGGTGTATTTTGAAAATGGTTGGATTTTCAAAAGTCATGTTGAATGATTTTAAAAATAGTTGAACATGGAAAAAGGATGTTTTGGAAAACAATGTTGTGATAGATGATGTGATAGAATTTGCAATGCTAATCAATCAGTTGTAAGAGAGTTATATTGATATAGGATGTTGTTTGTTTATAAATTGAACTAGGAAAGCATCGTAGAAACTGAATAGTAGTGGACGATTAGAATGTGGTTGCACCTGAGGCCCAGGTGAACCAGAAATTAGTCCAGAGCATAGTGAAAACATTACTGGATGTTGGATGCTTGAATATAGCTATAGAGCCAAAGCATGTTGATTATCCAAACCATTTTCAGAAGTAGGATCCACCCGTCTCTAGGGGTGATTCAGACTCAGAAAGGGTCGAGGAATGGCTGTCCAGAAGGAACATAATTTTCACATTCAGGGGGGCGATGGTAGATCTGAAAGTAAATCTATCTACGTATAGCTAGAGTATATTGGTCTTCAGTTGTGGGAGTTGGTAGTCCAAGTTGGATCGAACCAGAGTATGATGTGGTAAGGATTTGAATAATTGTTTAATAAACAGTTCTACCCACATAAATTCAGAATTCAGTGCACAATTGATTTCATCAGTCTGAAGCAAGAGCATATGTCTGTGATAGTGTATTCATCTATGCTTATGAGATTAGTGTGGTTTTCACTTGAGGTGGGGGTAGCACGTTGTTGAAGGAAATTATTTTAGATGTGGGTTTTAGAAAAGATAACCCTTAAAAAATAGCAGGGTTGTGTATCGATGATTACACAGAGATGTTGAATCGAGCATCGGTAGCTAAGTGGGATCTGTTGGGAGCTCTGGGCAGAGGAAGCATGATGTTACACAGAGGGAATATGGGTGATTTACACTCTTTTATTACTTCACGTGTGGTTGAGTTTCTGCGTTTAAGGGTAGAAATGATGACTTTAGATTTGAAACATATATCTCTTCTGGGTCAAAGAGAGTGTCGAGCCCTCTTGTGTAGAGTATGTATTATCATTGTGGGAGAGGTTGAGATAATGTGGATTTTTTCAGTGGTCGAGATAGATGGGTATGATTTAATCTTGCTTATGGATTTACTGGTGGAGTTTATTGCCCACATCAATTGTAACACACAAATAGTGGGTTTTAAAACACACTATGGTGTTAGACATATCTTTAGAGGAGAGTGGCATGAACGGAATGGTGAAATGGGTTTGTTTCCACCAAAAGTGGCCACGTTATCGTATCATTTGGCGGTGTTTTCCTTGGAATCAGTAAATGGTGTTGAGTAGACTATTCTTCTGGCAATGGTAGATCAGTTCATGGGTGTTTTTCTCGAATAATTCTCTATGATACCTACCATATGATAAGTGGAGTTTATGATCGATCTTTTTTCTGGGACTAGTCCTATCTCATTTCCGTATTACCGAATGGAACCTAATAAATTTTGGGAATTTAAAGACTATTTGGAAGAGTTATACAAACAAAGGGTTTATCTGGCCTAGCACATCTCTGTCGGAAGCAGCAGTGTTGTCGTGAAAAATGCAGATAGAAAATTGAGGCTCTGTGTCGATTATCATAGAGTTAACCATGTTATGATAAAGAACGGATATCCACTTCCATGGATTGAATATTTGTACGACCAGTTGAGGAGAGACTAGTGGTTCTCCAAAATCAACCTGAGGTCGGGATATCATCAATTGCGAGTGAAAAAGGACGATATTCCAAAGACAACTTCCAAAAGTATATATGGCCACTATGAATATTTGGTTATTTCCTTTAGTTCTAACACATGACGCAACAGTATTCATGGGATTGATGAATTGGATATTCTAGAGTTGTCTGGATTTATTTGCGTCAATGTTTTTAGATGACTTTCTAGTGTATTCAATGTCAATGATGGAGCATGATCTGCACTTGGTGACCGTGATGGGGATCTTGACGAACCATCAGTTGTATGTCAAATTGTCATTGTGTGGCTTTCAGATACTGGGGGGAATATGTTTGAGAATTGATAAGAATGAATGTTCTATTCTAGTGGAATGAACAGTTTCAGTAGTGTTTCGAAGATCTAAAGGGTCACCTTACATTAGCAACAATCTTTTTTATTCCAGAACCAGGAAAATGGAACGTGGTGTACTGTGATAAATAAGCCTCAAGGTTTGGGTGGATTCTCATGGAACGGAATAATGAGGTTGAGTATGGATCACGTAAGTTGAGGGTGCATGAGAAGAACTACCCAACCCATGATTTGGAATTGGTACCAGTGGTCCATGCTTTGAATGTGTGGAGTCATTATCTCGTTGGTGAGAAAATCATTGTATATACGGATCATAAGATCCTGAAGAACATTTTCTCTCTATGAGATTTGATCATGAAGTAAAGGATATTTATGGAATATCTCTAGATGTTTGATTTTGATAGGATGTATATACCAGGTAAGGGAAATTCATTGGAGGATTCATTATGTAGAAAATCATATGATTTGGTGGGAAAGTGGCATCAAACAAGTGCCAGTTGATGTCTATTATAGTTGATATGTGGTTGGAAATTTAGGACCATTGAAATAGTGTAGTCTTCTTTATAGATTTGTTGATTCATGACATGGATGGCTTGGTTAAAGAGGCATATATATATGATTTTTAGTGTGTTACTATGAGGTTGAAACTCAATGGTGGGGAGACTATTGAGGGTTGGAAACTAAATGGAGATTCAGATTTCTGTTTTCATAATCAGATGGGTGTACCAGTTGCTTTTCAAGAGGATCTTATCAAGGCGTATCATCATTCCTGGTGGGTTGTTCATATATGAATTAAAAAAATGCATAAATCTTTGAAAGCACAGTTCTGGTGGGCTGGAATTAAGAGAAGAGTGGATGGGATTGTTTTGAGATGGTTGAATTTCCAGTAGGTCAAGGTAGAGAATCAGAGGACAGCAAGAATATTGCAGTATTTAAAAATCCATTTTTGAAATGGGAGCAAATAGTGATGGCTTTTGAATCATGTCTCCCATGAACGGTCAGAAATCATAATGCCATTTGAGTGGTAGTGGATCTGTTATCCTAGTCTGTGCATTTCATTCCAATTCGTTAATCTCATACAGTGGAGGATGTGTTCAAAATCTATATCTGGGAGGTGGTAAATAGGAATTGTGTTAATTTTTTGATCGTATCTGATAGAGATCTGAGTTTTACATCTCGTTTCTAGAAATCCTTACAGTAATCCCTTGGAACTCAGTTGACTATGAGCACCGCATATCATCTCAAATGGAAGGGAAATCTGATCAGACCATAAAAACAATGGAATAAATGTTTTGGGCTTGAGTAATTGATTTCAGTTTCTCATGGGAGTAATATATAACAAAAGTGGAGTTCTCATACAATAACATCTATCATGAATCGATACTCATGGATTAGTTTGATGCATTGTGTGGGCGTCCTTGTGGTTCTCCACTTTCGTGGGTTGAAACAAGTGAAACATCACTTGTCAGGATAATCATTGTTCAAGAAATAACATATAAGATCCATATGATTAGAAATAGGATGGTGATAGTTCAATGTAATCAGAAATCTTATATAGATCACTGTCGAAGACCATTTTCATTCATTATGGGGATCATGTCTTCTTGAGGATCTCGCTAAGGAATGGACATCGTCATTTCAGAAAGCATTGAATGTTATCTCCTAGATAGATATTACATTTTGAGATACTAGAATGAGTTTGAGAGGTGGAATATCGGTTGGAATTACCACCACAGTTTAGATCAATGAAAAATGTGTTCCATGTATCTCAGTTGAAACAGTATCAGACTGATCCTGACCATGTGATCAGATGGGATCATGTTGACATAGAGCCGGATGCCTCATTGATACAAAATCTGGTATGGATTGTGGATATGCAAGAGAATGTCTCGAATGAAAAAATCATTGATCTAGTGTGGGTTTTCTTGCAAAATGGTCAGATTTCATAAGAGACTTGGGAACATGATAAGTAAATGAGAGAGCAGTGGCCAAAACTATATTTGGCCAGAAAGGGTTTTCTACTTTCTTAGGATGGAAAGACCAATGGTGGGGAGAATGTGGAACCCCCGATTTTAGGTATTTAACACTAAATTAATGATTTTAATGGTTATAAATTTTATGTGTGATGAATGGGAGAGTCAAAATAACATTTAATGATGTTTTGAGGCAAAGGGGAAGTCACACAGATGGCGCACATTTTTTCTAAACCGTGTGAAAAAACCATGCATAGTAGGTCTTGGAGGTTGTATTTTCTTCGTGGGTTGTCTAAACGTGCATCCACACCATGCGTGGAGGATCTGTGGAGGTAGTGGCTAACGCATGGTCAGTGCATAGTTTGTCAATCATGTGGAAAAACCATGCATCCACTTATATGATAACCTTAAAAATTGGATCTCACTCATTTTTGCCACTATGTCTCTCTTTTTTCTTCCTATGAGGTCAGAACTCTGGATTTTTCTACTCCTATGGTCACGTAGGGTTCTCCTATCGTTCTGTAGGAGATTCTATGGCTTCTCATGGCGAATCGATGACATATTCTTGAGGTATGTTATCGTTCTTCATTGTTCTTGTTAGTTTTTTTAGATCTACTTAGATCTTCCACTCATCTTCCCTTGGTTTCTTATATATAGGCACGTTATGGGTAGATATTGGTTTTTAGATGAAAATTGTGATAATTTTTGGTCCTAGTATTACTAGGAGAAGAGATCTAAGGTGTGTTCTTGGAGAATCGACCCGGTGTTCTTGAAAGTTCTTCGTTTTTTGTGGTTTCTGCCATAACCCTAAAGGTGGGAGGCTTCAATCACCACTCCTCTTGTAGGTAATGATTTCAATTAGTTTAAAATTGTTTTATTTGAATGGAATTTATTATTCAAATCATGTAATAAGACTTCATTATTGATGATTTATGGTTTTAGTGAAATTGTGAAATTTTGGTGAATATTGGTGCAAAGTGATTTGGCATCATGAATTTAAAATGATGATTAAAAATTATTGATTTGTTGGAATTGTAAATTATTTGATTAATGATGGTTCTTCAATAAAAAATTATTTTTATTGAATTCGTTTTTCATTAAAATTGTTTTTATTGAAACAGAATTCAATAAAAATGATGTTTTTATTGAAAGGGTGTTTTTGGCATTATTGTGGGAAATATGTGGTGGGTGTTCATGTTGCATATATGGGGCTTGGTTGAAATATGACATTGTGATCTGTTCCAAAGTGTAAATGGCACATGTGAAATATGGGCCTTCGCTGAAATATGACCTTGTGCTAGGTGCCAAATGGATAATGGAACAAGGGGAACAATTACCTTCTGACGACATGGTAGATCGATGAGAAATTGCTCATGAGAATGGAATTGTCATAACATAGCATGCATGCTTGGATGCATAGGTCTGTGAAATTGTTGGGTATTCCATAAAGGGGATATCGTTAAATGGTTCTAAATCTATTTTTGGTTATTTTTATAAAAAAAACTTGTTGGAAATATTGTTTCATTTGGGTTTTCTTTCACATGGTTGTAAAGGGTTTGGGAGACTTGTTTATATATTGTGATAAACTAAATTGAAAAAATATATTATATAATTTTTTTTATATAAATGTGGCTAAATTTTCTATCCTAGTGGCGGGAGTAGGGGGGTCATTGGGAAAAAACTACTGAGTTTTATTCTCTCCCATGCATTGGAACTTTTGTACATTTGCAAATGATATTTTCCGAGAAAGGGGAAAAATAACATTTCCCTTATTTTTAGTTCTACCTCGAGATGATTGGGGCTGTTCGGGGATTGTGGATCAAGTATCTTGTGGAGCACGGAGTCATGGTGAATTTTGTGAATCTTGAGTTGTTTATATGTACTGTACCTTAATATTTTCTTTGGCCTTTCATTGTTGTGAACATTGATGTGGTTTGACATAAATGAAGTTGTTTAGTTGTCTTTCTTTTGTTCATGCATCATATAGTTAATTCATGATTTATGGTTTGTTGGTTTATGGGTTTTTTTTCATAAAATTTAAATCATATCCAACTTGTACTCTATACCCTTTGGAATTTCTTACCAGCCTTTGGAGTCTTGGGGATTTCCCTTAAGGTGTAGTAATGTCTTGTTGTACTCTCAATCCAAGGAGAATTGGCAGGTAATTACAATATTTCACATTCTATAGAAGAGGAGGTAATTCCCCATGATTCATGATATTAGTCATTATATGAGACAACTAAGAAAGTACTACCATAATTTATTTAGAACATCTTCCCATAATTTTAGGAATATCATTAGGTAAATAATTGCATTCCCCATCACATTGTTTGATGGAACATGTTCTACTATTTCCACCATTATATTTGACAATAACGTGTAATTATGGGCCTTGAAAACATATCTATTTTGAATATAAAAGAAAAATTTAATCATTATATTATATTCTTGTAAATGATATTTTTATCCCAACTTGTGATTACCTAGGTTTCAATCTAGGGTATCTATGATTTGTTTCCTACCATATTCTAATATGGTTTGTTTTGTTCACTTAATAAATATTCATAATGTGCTTACAAATATTGATAATTATATCCCTTAAGAGTGTCAAACCAGGTGCCACTATGTCCTATTGTCTTGAACATGGTTACCCTAATTCTAGACCAAAACACCTAGTCCGAGTTGTTAATTCTTGGTACATCTATTCCAAATAACTATACCTTGATCTGATAGTAACTATAGAGACCCTAGCATTTTACCCAAATCATTACATGATTTTCGGTGTATTAAATCATTATATTACATTTTTGGGATCTCAATGCCTCGTTTCTTATATGATTTGGTACATAACTAAATATCCTAAAAATTAATTATTTTAATTTCCACATTGAAGTGTTAACTTCCATTGTGCTCAAACAACATCCTAAGATAATATGGGGCTAACATGAACAAAGTGATGAGCTATAAATCCTAGTTAGAGGATAATCATAAAATAATTCATATCACATGGCTTAGAAGGCATGACATAATGATATAAAAACTCATAGAACATGATATAAGGAATAATGAAAAATAAAAAAATGGGATCATTTATTCATATAATCATAGTAATTTGGATGCAACATATAACATGCCTTAGCATGAGTCAAGGCTCGTTTCACTTAGAGGATCCCAAGTAAAGGATAAATACTGAGACCATTGTACATAGTGCTCAAATCAAGGCTAAACACCTAAACAATTCAATCTAACATCTCATGATACTAAAATGTACCTAATACATTGGAGCACTATCTAGGGGACCCATTATAACATGTTCCTATATATACCATTCACTTAAATAATCATACATAATTAATCAAACATAACATAAAGGTAACCCTTGTAAGGAAATGGGTATCATAATCATGTGATAAAACATTACAAATGTGAATATCATAAAACTATTCATGAAATAATGGATTTAGAACAAAATAGAAATTCTTAAGGTAAAATAGTCTTATATCACGGTATGTGATGTCAAACTAATGTTTTATTATGTATAATTACATTTTAGGATCTTTAGAAATAAAAAAAATTAGTTTGTTTTTTGTAAAATATTAAAGATCTCATAAAATAGAATATGGAATAATATTTTATATAAAACCAGATTTGAAACCAGATTTATTTCATAATGAAATGAGTGATTGTTGATAATATATAGTGGCTGAAAATAAATTATGGAGTGAAATTTATGATGGTGATGAATATGTGATGTTTCCTTAAATTTGGATTTCATATCACAAATAATTGTGTAGGGAACCTTTAAATACATGTATATACCCAAAAAAGGATTAATAGAACTTGATAACTGATCTCAAAACATATAAAAATAGTTATAATATTAAAATAATGAGAACAAAGATTTTAATTTTGATTAAGAGAGATAAATAATAACCCAATGGAATAATAGATGTTAGTTTAGAATCCCATACCTTGAGACTGAAGGTGTTCTTCAAGGCTAACCAACATGACTGTTGCACATCAAATTTCATCAGTTAAAATAAAACCAATAAATTAGAGCACAATCAAGGGTAACCATCATAACATGTTCATGAATGCACATTACTCAGAAAGAATCATACTTAATTATTCAAACATAACATTATGGTTTACATTGGAATGAAATGTGTATCATAATCATGTTCTAAGGCATTAAAAATGGGAATATCATAAAATAACCCATAAAAGAATCTACATCAAACATAATTGGATACTAATAAATTAAAATATTAATATATCATGATATGTAATTTTAAACTATAGTAGTAACATGTAAATTTCTTTTTACGTATCATTAGAAATAAAACTTTTTAGATTAGTTTAATTATAATATTAAAGAGATCTTAAAATAGAATATGTCATTATATTATATATAAAACAAAAAGTGAAACATGAAATCTTTAATCATAAAAATTGTGATTCTAGAGAAGCTATAGTGGCTCAAAATCTTTTATAGAGTGCACTTTTGGATGGGTATGAATTTGCGTCGTTCCCTTAAATTAGGCTTATTTTTCTCATAGAATTTTGTAGGGAACCTTTTAAAAACATGTATTTACCCAAAAAAATTTGGATTAATGGAACACGATACCTGAACATGGAACATATTAAAATTGTTATATGATTATGATAATGACAATAGATAATTTCATTTTAGTAAAGAGAGATAAATAATAACTTGATGGAATAATGGATATTTGGGAGTGCTAGTTTTCATAATATTTCTGTTCAGTTTGCTTTTATATGATTAAGGAATTTCATCTAAAATTGAAATGGTTTTCGTGAAATTTAATTATATAATAATAATGGTGATATATAAGATAAAATGTTTTTACAATTCATTTTATTAAATGTGATAAGGATGAATGATTAGAAACAATTTATTGATAATAGCATAGATTAATTTGGTAGTTTTTTATCACAACAAAACATTTTGTTTTAAAAAATAATATCATTTGTAAAAAAATTATTTCAAAACATTAAATACAGATATATTACATATATAATAATCTGGTGCAACCATAGAAATGGTAATATAATAATAATTGTATACAGTACTAGAAATGGAAAATATGTTGACATTGGATGTGATAATTTAACACGTCTCATAGCGTATTTTTATTTCAAGTATAAAAGGATGGGTAAGGATAGATGATGATAAATTATTAAATTATCATAAATAATTCTAGTATATGTACGGTATTGGATTTTTCATACATTTTGGAATAATAAAGCTGTGGATATGAAAGAATGTAATGTAACTTGGAAAGAAATTGAAGGAAAACAGAATTGGGTTTTACCACTTTATTACGTCCTCTTGGGAGCCTCCATAAGGGATTAGTTTTTTGTCTTTTATAATAGAAAAGAATCTTTTAGACATGGGGGAGTGGTTTGGGATGATTACTGGGAATAATATAGGCGAGGCTCACGGCTTTGGAGGGGTAAGGAGAAAGAGAGTGAATGGCAGTACTTATAGTAGAGGAGAGGAGGTGTTTTGAAATATTTTAATCATTATTTTATTATTTTATTCAAAAATAAATAAATAGTTAGAATTATTGAGACTAAAAAAATAATTATATCAGGTGAGTTCGAACCAATTTTTCACCCATATGCAATGACTCAGTGAATAGTGTATTTAACTTATAATGTGTATATATTGTTAATTAATGTATTTTATTTTCAAGAAAAATTACAGTATTTAATAATAAACCCAAATATTCACCATACCTAATTTTTAATTTTTAGAATTAAAATATGAACTACATTTCTGGGAAATTATTTTCAATATATTTTAATATTATTTTTTAATTATAATTTCCATTTACATGTAATTTTTTTTTAAAATTTAAACCAAATTTCCAACACATTGAAAACATTATTAGGTACTTATAAATCTATAATAATTCATAATATATAAAAAATATAATATATGAATAAAAATAAGGAAAATAAATTTTCTATTAAATAATTAAAATATTAAATATATTGTAATTAAATATTAATGACATAGAAAAGTACAAATAAATAATTGTTAATTTATAAAATTGTTCTTTCTTTATAATATGATAAAATTATATAATATTAAAACTAATAAGATGGATAATTTTATTTGTAAAATCATTTGTGACATTAATATTACATTCAATGATTTACTATTCCGAGTGGTCACAATAATATTCCAAATTTCAAGTTAAAATTTCATCGGTGTATGGTCATTATCCTCTAGAGATACCTTTTTTCACACATTCATCATTTATATAGTTTTTATTGTTGTATATATACATATAATAATATACTATTATAAAATAAGAAAAATTATAAGAATGTAATTCCATTGATAAAACATTGGTTCCATACATAAAGGCAAAGTAATCATAATGAATGATGTATATCAAGATAATTAAGGAATAATTATCCTCCACTTCTATATGGGAATTTTTTTGTTTGATTTTGTATCAATAATCCATATTAATGTTGTATTGATCAACCTCTGTCAATATTTTTTGTGATTATAATTCCCTATATAAATTATGTAATAATAAATATACATTTGGTGGTTACAAATAATCCATATTAAAGTCTTATTTATCTTGATATATATCATTCATATAAAAGTTTTATCTTCCCATATGAGGATTTATTCATATTGGATGACCTGCTAAAAATACCTGGATGGTAACTAATGAAAAATGGGGTGGAATATCATTGGTCTCAATATCTCATAGTACACCAGCAATGAAAAAGTATCCTTTTTTCGATAAATATGAGAAGTAGATTAAGGAACAAAATAGGGTGAGGATGTCTTATTATCATGAATGTATATCATTTGAGGAAAATTATTTAACTTTATAAAAAAGGATATTGATACCAACAAAATATTATCCTAGTACCTCAATTTATAATGAATCAGATGGCCGCATTTTTCATCACATAATTATGGATTTTTTAATTCTTAACATTATACAATCCTTTTTTTCTATCACCCTCAATCAAAACGTGATTGTGATATTTTTTTACATGCATATGTTTTCACATCCCACCTATGTTCACCTTTGTGGAATCCTAGTAGTTTGTAACGTTGGAAACATTTATGGTTAAAACATTACATTTTTAATGGATGTTTTAACATTAATTTTAAAGATTTATGTTTCTATTAAAGAAACATTCATGTATTAAATCTTTGAAAAACTATACAAATTTCAATAGAAAAAATCATCTTTATGGTGCTAGAATGTGACACCATAATATTTTTGGAAAAAAAATTCGAATTTATTAAATATATTTTTCTATTTCTCATTTCAGATTATACTGGAAATAGTATATATATATATATATATATATTAAAACCCTATGTCAAATATTCCAATCATACTGCACCAACATTGATTATGCTAAATGAAACAGTAAATTGGCTTCTGCTACATGCTACACTAACTTGAATTTTTCAAAATGAAATAATGAATTGGAATGCAGTACATGAAACAACGACATGGCATAAGTTACACAGAATACCAAGTTTCTACGAAACATTATTTTGTTGTAATAATTATTTAAATGAGTAAGTTATAACCGAGAAGTTATTTTTATAATATTATGTGTAATTTCATCTTTTTGAATATTTTTATAATTGTTTTATATAACTATAACATATTGATAAAGGAAAATATAATTGTTTTCAATGTCTTCATCTATTTAAAAAAACTATATTCTTTAATGAACTAATTTTTGTGTCCTTGTTTGAAGAACAAAAATAATAATTTTTTGAAAAAAATAAAAATTAAATTTGATAAAATAAAATTCTATTATTAATAGAAAATTATTTACTTATATTATTGCGATATTTTTAGATTTTTAAGAGAAGGAACATTTGTTAATGAATAATGAAAAATACAGAAATTCAGTTAATAACCTCATTTTCATTTAAATAATTATTAATGATAAATTATATTTTAAATTTATTATCAGATAAAATTACATTAATTATAAAACTATTAATAAAATTTAGGTATTTATAATCAATTTCATGTTTATATTGAATATAATAAATAACAAACTTTTAATCATTTTCTACTTGAAAAACAAGTTACTAGGTCCCTTATACAAGATAAGCATTAATCATATTTTTTTTAATATTTCAGTAGAATTTTTAAAAATATAGTTAAATTTTTTTTATTATAATATCTAGAGTCCAATTTTATAATTTTAATTTTTGATAAAAAAATATATGTAAAATTGATTAAAATTGATCAGAGTGATTAAGGATATATTAAGATTAATTATGGACTAACCCATAATCCTAGTTGAAAAAATGACATAGAACCATGCTAAAACCATGTTTTATAGGATTATTTATTTATTAAACCTACCATAAATTATATATCTGGGTTTGGTATAAATTTTTTTTATTAATAACTTGTCTACATCTAACTAGTTTTCAAATAATTCCATGTCAACCATTTTCCTTCCCTATAAAAGGTAACCACCAATCCATCATCCTTACCCATCTCAAAACCACATAGGTTAGACCGATATATGAAAAATACTCTTCCAAAATTCCTTAAATTCACCCTAATATCCGACCATTTGGTAGAATTAAATCCAATGAATCCTTTTGGAAAACCCAGAATGAGTTATCCATTTAATAGGTAAAATCTTCTCTTAGGATCATTTCTATCATATTTCTTATCCAACCATCCAATAAAATTATTCCATGACTCATTAACAACACAATATATTAAATATTCAAGAATTTTTTTTCTATGTGTTAATCCTACACATACACACAAATCCATCTAATGGGTAACGAACATACTCTTTATGGGTACCGAAAACTACCGCCTAATTAAACGATGATTGTTCATTTTTCTTTTACCACCTCTCATAGTGAAAATTATCATAATATATATATATATATTTTATATATTCAATTTATTAGGTATTTATTCTTTTCTATTCATTTTACAAAACCTATAAATTAACTTTCCATATGGTGTAATTATGATAATTTAATTCGAGGATGTGTGGACTAACAACCCCACAAAGTGATGTGAATAATTAAAACACAACATGAGATATATTATGGATGGGTTTTGTGAAAATTTATGATATATATGAATTAATAATTTTACTTTAGAAATTATATATATTAATTTATTTCATGTAATTTTTCCTCAAATATAACGATAAGAAACATAAATAACGTTCATGCGTACGTGGAGATTACAATATCTATAAATGGTGTATTCCATTTCAAAAATCTATATTTTATAAATAATTATAATAAAAATATAATTAATATCATTAATATTTATATCATGGATTAAATTGGGTAAATAATTATATAAGCATAAAGACCAAATATATAAAAAATTAATACATAATAAAAAAACAGATATTACCTGAAGCAGATCCTTAACATGTAATTGCTAACAAGAAGGTAATATGACTTTGTAATCAGAAAATATATGGTATTAGATATAATAATAGGATTTTTAATGAATTTATATTAAAAGTATATTTATTATATAGGATGTATGAATGATTATTAAAAGTTTAATGACCTAAGGTAATGGAATTTCATCTAACAATTTATTTCGTCGTGATACATGCTTTATTCACCACACAATCCTTTGTCGTGGTGTGTATACTTATCGTGAGTGAGTAATATTATTATTATTGTAAAATTTATAGGTATTTACATATCAATTATTCGATTATTATTTATTAGGGTTACTGGTTCAAAAGTACCCAAATATGTAATGCAGTTTTTTCTTAAATTGCCTTCTTTGAGACACATGTTTTGTTATGAACCTGTGTTCTTTAATGGTGTGTATATGATTATAATGTAGCTGTTATATAATTAATCTCATTATTTTCATGATATTTTATTCATAATTAATTTTAATTTTCATACAGGAAGAGTTTGATCCCTATTATTCATGGCGTAAGAGTTTATTGAAATAATCTCTTCGCTTTTCGATATTGCTAATAATTATGAAACTTTTGATGAAATATAATGATCTATATACCAACTAAATTAATTATATTTTTTATACACTAATTATTCAAGCTATATTCATGTATTAGTACAATGTTTCCACACATTGGTAATTATAATAATTAAAAAAATGATTTTTTCGACAAATCTGGGTGTATATCAATCATCCTTCGGAAAAATGGTTTATTTCAAACCAAAGTCATAAAAAAGATTTCTAAATATTCTTAAATTAACATTGAATAAAATTTTCAAATGATAAATAATTTAAAATTTTATTAAGGTTTTAAATGATTTCATTATATGTTTTTAATGTTATCTAAAAAAATTCTTTTCAAAACATATTCATGAATTTTTTAAATGTCATTAATGTATATTAAATGAAATTGTTTTCAAATATTTTTCCATATTTCATTTTTTTCAATGTTATTCAATAAAAATTATTTTTTAATATTTTGAAGCATATTATATAGGTTTTAAGAAAAAAAATTTAAAAAAATTTTCAAGTTTCTTTCTTATGTATTAAATGATAAAGGTTTTCAAAATGATTTCAATCCTTATTTCTATGATTTTGAAGTATTTTAAAAGGAAATATTTTTCAAAACATTCTATGTTTTAAAAGTACTTTATTCATAGATAAAACTATATTTTTTTAAATTATTTTTTTGAAAGATAGTCCAAAATTATTTTCCATCTAAGATGTTATTTTATGATGTCACTCATGCCTTTCTAGGAAATTATCTACATGTTAAATTTATATTATTTAATTGAATGTTTTTTGTATTATTTTCATGATTTTTTGAAAAATAATTTATCATCTATGATTTATATGCTTTTGAAAAATTCATATTTTCTTGGGTTATGCTTTGTTATCGTTATTATCAAATATATCTCATTTATATAGCTAATGATGTGATGAAATGTTAAAAATGCACATTTCATTTCATGGGTTACAATTATTAATTTATATAACTCATATCTTTTCATGGGTTATGATATGATGTATGATTAGTGGCACATGCATGTACGTTTTCATTATGTGATGGGTTGGACAAATATCTTTTTTCATTTATTTGAGTATTGAAAAACGACTTATGAGATAAAAGGGTAGACATTAGGGAATCCGAAGACAAAAACTAGGTGGTTTGTTTGAGGAATTACCACACCCAAAAATAGAGGCTATATGAGAGGACATCAAAATCCGTAAACAATAGGGTACACTAGAAGAAATACCATGCCCATAATAAGAGGGTAAATGGGAGTACATCTCAAGCCCAAAATAATAGGGTTCATGGGAGGGTACCCCATTCTTTAATCAAGAGGTTACAATTGTTGGAATCCATATATGAATGTTTTTACATGGGTGATTAACCCAACTAAATCATTTTAAAATGGCATTGGTAGGCCACCTTAACATAGGGTTTTTATATGCTTATGTTGTAGCCACAATTCCAAATTACATTCCAATGATATTCTTTCATCGATTATAATCATTATTTCATTATTATTCATGTATTATGAACATTAAATCATTATTATGATCTTTGATATTCATTGTGTGATATTCTAATGTTATTCTAAAGCTTCATGCCCTTTTGTTCATGTTATTCATATGCATTTCATTCACATACCACTATTGAGAATCTGAGTTGACTCCTTTCTTTTTATTCCATTCCACATGTTATGTTGGTATGTTTTAAGTATAAAATATATATTAATATTAGATGTTTAATATAATTCCCCAAAATGTAGTATTTTGTTTATAATATCCCAAATAAACATAATTTTTATGGTCCTTAGACATATATCTTTTTAATGTGCTTAATATTAATATAAAATTATGTAATAGACTCGTATTTTAAGCCGGGATCACTATATTGTTGGAACATATGATAATATTTTCATAAAAATATTAATAGTATATTATAATTAGATATAACTCAGCCTAGGGTATAATGAAAACTTTTAATAGAAAATGGAATTAGGTTAAACACATTCTAAACATAACATTATGTGTACAACAAACTCATCTAAGGGTATCATGTACCACAATCATAAATTTTTGTTGTGTATAATGAAATACAAACATAGTGCATTCATATAAAATATATATATTTACTGTTGTGTGAAATAAAAAATATAAAAAATATTAAAATATTTTGAAGAAAATATTTTTCAAAATATCTAAGAGTTTCATTGTACCCCGCTTAAAATTAAATTCACCCTTAAAATTCATTTGTGTTATACATGGTTTAATAATTGAAATTTTATTTCATGGAATTCAACGTCGTTAAAATGAATACAGAAATATCCTTTATAAAAGGATTCATTGTTCCATAACTGTAACATGAAGTAACTCAAAAGTAGATTTCAACATAGGATTACATATGGGGAATGTGAAAACAAGGATATATAATAAATGAAAAAATAATTATATAGAATTATTGAGGTTGTTTATCACAAGAAAGTGAATGATAAATGGAATGTTAAGGGCCTCAAAACCATATATCTATGATGATTTCTAAGTACATATATTAAATTGAAACAATAGTATTTATATAATAATATTTAAATATTATTTTCTGAGATTGAAGGATTTATTTTACTATATAATACCATATTGAAATATAATTACATTATTTCAATCCTTTCTATAGGCACAATGTCAACATTTAGTTGTGACATGATCAATATCCACTTAATCTCTTACATTATAAAATGAAGGTGAATGTTTTATCCCTGAAGCACTAATTGATCATGATACCTAGGGATAGATAGATAAGTCATTTCTTTAATCATCACTTATCATCAAAAATATTTTTAACTTAGGTAATCAAATATTCATAAATCCTTATATAGTGATAGGATAACTTAAATATCTAAATCCACATCCAAAGATTGATGTCAACCATTCTATAAATGGTTATCTTATAACCCTTCCAAAATAAGAAATTACATTACATTATAAATAAGGTCACTAAATTTCATAAAAATTGATTAGCATTGATCCCTCATATATTATCATGTAGTTTTTGTTTTTTATATATAAAACATGTGAATACCATAATAATGAGTTATTTTGAAACATGGTAACAACCTATATTTCCATAAATAATTAACTAAATCATGCATGGTTTTTTATTCCATTGACAATAAGATATGTTCCTTATATAGGAAATTTCCATATTATCCATTCATGATTGCAGATATAAATTTTTAACCAAATCCATTATCAGTTCTAAAGTTATATATACTATCAAATTTACATTATCAATATCTAACAACTCATATCTAAGCATGATTGTCCTAGTATTAGGAACATATTAGGGGATACCTTCCCTAAATCAAAATACCAACTTTCAATTAAATTATGTTACTATGTCCTCATAACCATTAAATTTATTTCATAAAAAACATAATTGAAATCATATACTTCATGAATCCTTTAGCAAAATTCTTGAATTCTTATAAACATACACATCAATCTACCAACATTATTTGTAAAATATTTCTTATGATTCATCATCTTATTACAAAATAACTATTTCCTATATTATGGTACACAAATCTTAACATAAGGCTCCCCAACCATAATTTAATAAAGTTTCCCATTCTTAATTAAAATAATATTAATAGACCATATCGTACATTTCACATGTTGTTTCTCGTCTCCTTATCCTCAATAGTATAACCAATACTCAAACCAGATAATTTATTCTATTCAAAATATTTCAATAGGACATCGATTTTTATAATTAAAATTCATTGTAGATCTGAATAATTAATGTTAACCGAGTTCTATAAAGTTCTCTATATTGAATAAGACCAGAAATCATTGTGTGAGGAACATTAATTATAGTATACATTCATATAATCAAAAAAACTAACTATATGATGCCTAAATAATTACAACTATTTTATTATCTATATCACTGTAGGTTTAAACATATATTAATCCATATCCTTATCCTTAGAAATATCCAATAGGATTTCACTAAATGTTTCTGATCATAGTTTACATAGGTTGAATAAACACTTCATTTGATACAAACTATAGTGAACCACACATAATATACATGAACATTACAATTTTTTATCTAAAAAATCACCACATTACACAAAAAAATACCTTAAGAAAATAATAGTTTAGATTATTTGGATGCATGTAATCATTGTATTATAACATGGTGAAGGATCTTCGTTATCTTTCATAAAGATATTCCTCTTATGTTACTCCTATTTAAAACTAGACATCATATCTCGAGGAAAGGAATCTTATGAATGGTGTAATTTTATATGATCTATATGCTTAAATAAGATAATTTTGTAAGAATAACATGGGAATATGTTTATCCGAAAATGATCATAGAATTATAATATCATACTTTACATATCAATATTCATAATCATGAATCATGGCAAAATTATTGTCATTTCATAAGACATGAATAATAAGGGTATAAATATCATAATACATGTGAAAATAACCAAGAATAAGACATTGAAATGTGGAATACACATATGAAAAGAATATATTACGTCTAGGATTCCTACCAAGACCGTCATAACATTTTAGTCTTAGAATAATAACTCATGTACCATATATAGGCTTATGATTCCCACCCATGTTCCATCATGGTATAGGATTGTGTTTCCCACCCATGAACTCTCTTATTTCTTTCTTGGGAAGCCTTCATGTGTAAACTATTTTTTTTGATCATGGAATATCATCATGTGAAACTTCTTATTTCGGGATTTGGAATCCCTCCCATGTGACCTATTATTTCTATTTTAGGATCCCCTTTAATTTTTCCTTTTATCTCATAAAAAATTTATCATTACCCAATTCATTAAAATGAGATATTGGTCTCAACCATCAAATAATGAAATCATGGATGCATGTTCCAGAATATAATAGAACATTCATCACATCATGACCCGTAAAATGAGATGGGATTCATATAAATAATATTATTACACATGATATAAAATGTGTATTATAAACACTTCATCATATCATAAATTTTTAAAAAGATATATGTTTCATAATCATTTCAGCATAAAATAACCCTAGAAAGGAAGTAGATATAATAATTATTTTATTGTGGTATATCCCATGGATGAGAAAAAGGTTTCATAAAATTATCATCTTAACATAAAAAATTTAAATAGTGACTAAAATTATTTTACAAGGATAATATCCCATGTAAACAATAAACTATATCAAAGGATGTCATCTCAGATGTTGAAAGATTCTGAATGATCAAATGAAGCCTTTTATAAAGGAAATAAACTTTCATTAAAAAATGAAACATTTTATTAAACTATTTAATACATAAAAAATTTAATTAAAATATTTTTCTAGGAAAATGGGCTGAGGATATCATTTAAAAAAATTAAAACATTATTGAAAAACATGGTTTGTGAATAAAAAACTATTTTTGACTGAATATATAAATAAAGTGAAATTTTACTAAAAACATTTCATTAATTATAATATGTACCAAAAAGTGTAAATATTGTAGAATTAAATTAATATATCCTGAATAACCATTCAATAATAAATTTCATGAGATAAATTGAGATAAATATTTTATGATTTCATAAATGGAAGCACAATCATAAATAATCATGATAAAGGATAAAATTGCAGGGATAAATAGTTACCACTTTAGTTACATTTAATCACCATCCACATGAAAAAAAATTAATATGAGGCTTATAGTATAATAAAAATAATTATATTCATTATATAACTTTTAGAACCGAATTATATGAAACCCATAAAATATATTCATTAATAAAATGTCATGTAATCCCTAGAAGGAAAATTGAGACCAAAATTACATTCCCGATTGTATAAATGTTGAACCATAATCCACACAAAATAATGATCATAAAATGGATACATAAATACCCATAAATATATTTATAAAAACTGTTTAATTCATTCATGGTATTTGTATATTCCACAAAAAAAATGAGTTCTGAATAAGGTATAAGTCTCACAGAAATAAATGTTAGTCGACAAAACCCTTACCATAACTCTGAAATTTCATCGTACACATTCAAGCCTCTTGTATATTAAATATAAGATTATTAAAGATATTAAGAATAAAAATAATTATATTATATAATACTATATATATGTATATATGACTATATATTAACCATTTATTAATTGTTCCATGTTAACGATACATTTTCTGTAATATCCTCTTACTTTTCGTATAATTTTTGAAATGTTATTGTTGATCTTACTAATTAGATCTATATTTACTTATTTTCATACTTTTAAATATGATGTAAATATGTCTTATAAGATATATATAAATATATATAATAATATATATTATATATAAATATATATAATAATATATATTATATATAAATATTAAATGGAAAACACAATTTCTGGAGATGGTAGGCCATACGTACACAAGAATGTAGTTTTTGTTTTCAGGTTGTTTTGATGAAAATAAATAAAATGACATATATTTCTCTATATATATGTTATTATTATAGTATAAATAATTTTTCATAAATATATTATAAATTTACATAACCTGTCATAAAAAAAATAAATGAATAGTGTGAATGAATCACACCTCTTTAAGGAGGCGGTAGTCTACGCATCCAAAAACAATGTAATCAAATTGACAAAAAATTGGAAAGAATGATGTTATTTTTTATATAATTATTAAATAATTATAAATACATTATATATATAATAAATATAATATAAAAATAGTAGGTACATAATAATTCCCATCTATTAGATTTGGTAATGGAAAAATAAATGACATTGTTTCACGAGTTGGAAATCTGTCATACACATGAACGGTATGTTTGATACCCATTTGATTAAAGAGAGTATAGGATTAGGTAGAATCCATATCATTAAATCATATAATTCCCTAAATTATAATTATATAATTATATAATTATTTTATAAGAAGAATTAATGAAGTGGAGAAAGAAATAAAATATTGTTATTATTGAAGGATGAAACCTCTCCATTGGGTAGATCGTCTTGGTTTGCATCAAAGGGATTCCTTGGTTACATTTATTTCAAAAGAAATTATTATAGACTGAATTGAGGAATTTGTTTAGGATATTTGATTTCTTTTGTTTATATTTCAATGGAATCTAGATGTTTGATGATGTTCGGGGGTGGGTTCAATTTTTATAGTCGAGGAAGAGTGACATTCTTGTAAATAATAAAAGGTAAACACTATTTCTAGGTGTCCCAAAAAATGTTCCTCAAACTATTTTCACTTTTCAATACAAGAAGTAATTTGATTTAAATACTTTCATCTAATGGATTTTCTAAAATTATCTACATTATTTTTCCACTTTTATTAATGTTTAACCAATATGTGATCATGTTCTTACCTTAATTGATGTAATTTATTATAATTACTTTCACTAAAAATTTCTCAAAAAATAATTTAAAATCGTTAATTTTTTTAAAATATTATGATTTTTAATACGGAATAAATTTTTCCAAATTCTAATAACATATGTGGTAATAAATAATTTAAAATTAATTACACATATTGGATGGAATAATGGATTTTTTTGATGTGAAAATGATCAAAATATTGAATTGCTTTTTAACAAATTTCTAAGTCAAATTGATTAAATTGAATTAAAATGGACTAATTTATTTATATTTTATCTAAATTAACATTAAAACAAATAAAAAATATAAATTAACAATATAATTAAATTATAATAATATAAAACATTCAATAAAATTTTTAATTTTCCACAATTAAAAAAAATGAATCTTCATAGAAAATTACAAAAAATTAACCCAAACTAAATTTTTATATTAAATTTTATAAAATTAAGTTTAAAACAAATTATACAAGTGTCATAAAATATATTTAAAAATTATATTCCACTAAAATATTGTAAAATTTCTTTTTTGAAATATATATTTTTTCATAAAATTGGATTTTTTCTTTTATTATGCCAATAAAATCTATAGACTGGGTGTAAAAAATTTTGAATGGATATTTATAATTTAAATTATTTTAAAACCATTAAAAAATAATTTTCATTATAATCTGTTTTTAAAAAATTTCTATATTCAAAGAGGAATACTTTTCATATAAAATGAATTAAATTATTTCAAAAGTGGTCTTTATTTCATTTTTAATTAATTGATGACCAAGGGAATCATATTTTATACATGTGTAATTAAATATTTTCCACTTTAGATAATATTTTTTGTACCTTCCACTCCAATTATTAGGTGGTTTCTATAATATTATTTTAATAACAATATTAACAGTATATTGTAATTTGAAAAAAAAAATATGTGTAATGCAAGCTATTTAAAAACTCAGCATTTTGAGTGAAAAACACCAAACATAGTGTTCCGTATACCAAACACTAATCAATGTGTTGCATGTAGTGTATGATTGACTTTTTATTATGTATAATTAAATAAATACACTATAAATTAATATAAAAATGTTAATATTCAATGTTGTGTGAAATGAAAATTATCAAATAGAGTAAATTAAATTGAAAATAATATTTCTCTAAATCTTTTGTTGATACTCATATAAATAAAATTTGACATCGTATATCATGAATCTAATTATTTTCATGATTATTTAAATTTCATTTACTTTTATTTGTTACTAGGGCTTCTAATACAATTTTACCAATGTGGTCAATGTTTTCTATTAAAAACTCATCATATTTATAAATTTGTTTGTTATTCTTCTATTGATGATATATTATAAACTATCTTTCAACAAAAATATGAATTTTATTATACATTGGTTATTTCCATAGAATAAATGCTTTACCTTAATTTTATTAAATATATGTACTCAATAGATTAAAATAAGTTTCTTATTAAAAATCATAATTTCGGTCAAAATTTATTTGTCTTCAAAAACTAGTTTTTCTATAATGAATTAATTTTTTAATGTTTTTTCAAATTCAAAAGATGATTTTCAACAATAAATTCAATAAATTTTTTTAAAATATTCTTTTATATTTTATCATTATTATTATCAATGGAATAATTTTCTAAATGTTTGTTGTTTTAAAATGTATTTTTTTCAAACATGAACATGGATTTTCGTCATGAAATGTTTTACATGGTAAATTAATTGTATTTATATTAATTAATTTCTAAAACCCTTGTTGTTACTTATTTTATAATGAATAAAATTTGAAATCATGTCACCCGTATTATTTCTCTATATGGATTAAGATTGTTTCAAAATTATAATCATAGAAGTCATTTATTTTCAATGGTTTAATCATGTATCGAGGAGATTAATGTAGAAATAATTTCTTTTCCATTGGTAAATCCGTCTTCAAATAGATTTTTATGGAACCATATTCAATTCAATGAGTAAAACATGTTTCAATGTGATTGTTATAGAACCTATATTTCCATGAGTTATTTATATTTCAAAGAGAATGACATGAATCCCATTATATCATGGGTTAATCAAGTTAGGAGAATAATAATTGTTATTTTTAGGTGTTCTATGATGAAATGAAATATTCTTATACATTATTCACGGGGTCATTCATAGGAATTACTTGTAAGATTGGAATCCAGCATATTGTTGGGTGAACCTGTTACATCTTATACAATGGGGTAACCTATATAGGTTCGATTGATCACGTAAGAACCTATATGATGTGGTTTTACATATAGAATTAATGGATCTTGTCATATAATATATGATGTTTGTACCTATATATCTCTACAATTCATTGGTTAATTATTTTATTGGAGGTTTTTTTATAGTTATTCTGATTTAAGTGTTTTTAAAATGTTTTTAAGAACATGATTGTCTATGTTAATATTAAATTTTTAAATTTCTTATTATGAGGGAATAATGTTTATTATAATCAATACTACTATCACTTCAATTGTGATTATTTATTTTGATGACCCGTTCCTATGACAGGTTTTCATATTTGATGATCTAGATATTGAGGGGTATTATTTCTTTTCTGATTCTCTCATGCACTATGTTTATGTCGGCATAACCTTATGTGATTACTTTAATCATTGGGGACATTCAATTACTAATGCTTATCTATACCCTTATGATCATTTGAGATCACCCTACATGTGTTTTCATTTCCCCAAGTTCTAATGAATGAGGTTGAAAAATTTATTTCGATATTGTATTTGATACCCATGTTGATGTTGCCATAATGTTAAATAATAAAATATATGATAAGTGGGAGAAAATATCATTTGATGATAATGGTATTGTTTATTTTGTATTTTGTCATAGTTAATGAAATTATATATCTAAAAGGTCCATTAGAATTTAAGTGATTTTTTGATGCTATAAGGTTTTGATAACCAAATGGGCAAAAATTATTGGAATCAAATCCTGAATTCATGAGTTTGAAATTTTAGAACTAGGCCTAATAGTTCATATTTTGGTAAATTAAATTAACAATATCAAAATCCATCATTAGAGTAACAATATAATATTGTAAATAATGAATATATAACAAAAACTAGTAAGTAGCACTATAACCATCGAAGAACCACTCTAGAATAAATTTATATCACAAAAATCTCCATCATCAGAAAATAATATAGTAACATCAGTGAACTATACAGGTGAATTAGTAAAACTACACTACTCATGAATCATTGTAAACAAAATTTTTAAACACCAACAATTTCATATATAAGGGGTAAGTAAAAATAAATTATATTACACCCCTTATATAAATTTCTTACATCCCAGTAATAATTTAAAATAGTAATCTCATAGGCTTATAAAATATATATGATGAATTTAATTGAGAGATAAATCATATTTTACAATATTAAATAAAGCATATGAATAGATTTACCTAAACAAATTTAAAAAAATATTGGTTTTCCATTCTATAGAAAATATAATTTATTTATTCAATTTGGATTAACCAACCCATTTTTGATAATCACAAAATCATGTACACACTTGACCTAAATCTCCCAAGTCCTAAGACTTGTGATTCATTCCTTCACCATTCCATATCCCGATAACCCGATTTAATTGCAGAACATCAGAAAATGAATCTTCCGATGTTTATGTATTCAAATATAGTTATTTTGACCATGATATATCCCAAATTCAACTAAACACACACAACTAGAGTATTTCAAGAACATTTTTCATAGACATTTTTCTTTAAAAAAACCCTTTAATAATTTTGTCATACACATTATGGGTGGTACCCACAATCCATATTTTAAAAATAGACCCACAAGATAAAATTCAATTGACTTTAAATTTGGTAAAATCATTTGAATATATATATATATCATTAATGGATACAAGATGACACAATATACCAAAAAAATCATAAATAGGGAAAACACGTTTAGCTTATGTTCATTCAATGCAACAACACTCCGTTGTATTTGTAAATTCATGCTCATTCATTCATTCCATAAGTGAATAAAAATATGATCAATATAAAAAATTTTAGATCTCATATATTTTGGTATGGAATCCCGAGTTGACGGTACTTGTCATGATAAAATGAGCAGGTGTAGCATATATGAAAATAAAGAAGTTCATTCTATTTAATCGCATGTTTTAACACTTGAATAATCATCATAATCATATTATAAACATTTATTATCAAGGTAAATCTCCCTTGGGAGCTCTATAAAAACCATCATAGGTCATTATTTGAATAATGATGAATATTTAGCATGTTTTTGGGCATAAAACCGATTTTCATACGTAATATTTCAGATCATGTTATAAAAACTCTCATTTTGAGAAACTATGTGATAATCATTTAAATTGGTAATGCCATCAAAATTTATTAGTCACAAGTTTATTTACATGGTGATTCTAAACTCTACCCCAACAATGTGTATACACTGTGAACCCTAAACACCACACAAGGTTTTATGGATAATTTATATTAATTTCTACTGACCATTATAAAATCATTAAATTTTAAAAATATTCAAAAACATTATGAATCCTTTCAAGAACATAATAGTTCCTTAACAGAAAATTTATATAATTTAAAAAACCCCAAAATATAGGGGAATACAAAAAACCAAGGTTTTTACAATCTCAATACTATTAGTATTTTTTCCTATGAAATATTAAATCGGTTTGTGGCCTACTTATTTATAAATATATGTCAAACCCTTGTTTTTTATTAATATTACCGTGTTAGTATCCTTACATGAGTTATAAATTTCCTTCATATGATATTTTCTTATTTATTATCACAATATATATTGGATCATGGAATAATATATTATCTTCCTCAAGATTAACATGGTCACAACTAATCAGATGATTGGGTCCAGAAGAATCATATTAAGTTGATATATATAAATTATATACATTATTGAGAAAATTGATTCTCTAATGTAAGCCCATCTAATAAACTAAATTTTCTATCCATTTTAAATCTCAAATGGCCCAACATACCAGGAAATAATTTTACCTTATGTTACCTATATCTGATAACCTAGTGTTTGGGAAATGTTTATGAAACTTTTTCACTCCCATTGAATGATAATTTTTTGAGATTAATATTTTCATATTATTTATTTCATCTATGAGTTGTGTCGTTCAACTTCCAGATAATCCGAATAGTTTACGTAGTGATAAGGGCATATTTAGGTCCAATAAGTTAAATTTATCCTACGTCCACCAAACATAATGTATGGAGGAATGAGTGACCATATACTTCCTTATGGGGGGCATATGTATCATTACATGGTAGTTGATATTATAATCTATTTCCACCAATGGAATTTTATTTATCAAAAATCCTACATAATTTATAAGAAATTTTCTGAGAATATTCTCCAATGTGAGAATTTTTATTCTGACTGTTCACCTATTTAGGGATCATATTTGATGTTTATTATCTTTAGAGTTCTGAGATACTAGTTTAATGATCACCATAATCTAGAATTAAATTGGGGACCTCTTTCTTAGATTATTCAAACTGGAACTCCATGAAACTAAAATACATCATAAATATATAAATTATCCACATTCTCTACTATATAGGAAACTCAAATTGGGAGAAAGTGTGCCAACATAGTGATTCAATCCATAATCACCCAAAAATCATCATTCTTATGAAGCATAATCAGAAGATCTGTATCATTGTCTATAGAAATCTTCTCCCAATTTCATATAGTTTTATGTATAAAATGATGTATAAATTTAAGACATTGAATCTATTCCAACTCCTACTAATAAGTTAGATATTTAGTTACATAATATTAATTTTATTTATACTTGACAATAAAAAATGATTGTTAATAGCCACGTACATTTTAAGAATACTAGGATGAATAACCCATTTCAAATGATAATATAATAAAATAATATGTTCCTAAAAATAATAAGGAATCACAATTTAGCTTTGTAAGAATAAAAATGAATTTACCTCCCATGTCTAAACATCGATGGATTCCCTAAAATTTAGTATTGACCTAGTAGTGGTGAAATCATTATCTACTATCTAATACACTTGGATAAAATCCATATCTCTATCAAAAATATTAAATGGGAATAGAATCTCGCACATAATATTTTTGTCATATTCCAAACACATGTCATAAATGAAACATATATGTTGTATTTGGTAATTAGTGTTATTAAAGAATTATTTATAACACTTGTAACTCAACTAAGAAACCATGGACATTTTTTCCCATGTGTGCACACCAATCTTAATTTAATAATCTAGAGATAATACATCCATCATCATTTTCATATGTACACTCCATCTATCATCTTCACCAATAGATTATGTCTCACTGTTATAAGATTTACTTCAAACTCTTTTGAGAAGTAAATACGATGAACCATTCTCAAAATAGGTATTGATTCCAATCCGTTATGGAATTCAAAACTTATGATAATTCTGGGTCATTTGTTAGATAGGTATTTTCTAGTGATCACAACTACTGTGAGAAATATAAAACAACATGATCTACCTATATTCGGACACAACACAAACTAGATCCAAATGATTAAATCTACACCACATAATGTAGATATTTTTTTTGAAGGATTAAGATAGATGTTGAGGTGAGATGTGTTTTAAGGTATACACAGAGTTTCTAATAGTGATAAATCTAACATTAAGTGACAATAGTTCATATTAGAGTAGTCAAATGATATGAAAACATAGTGAAACCTCAAAAAAGTTGATATTATTAGCCTACTAATCACATAAACATTCATATCTCAAAAGAATCATTTTATGGATATCTATATATAACAGTTTCTATTTTCCCAGGATTAACCATTATTCCTTCTTATAAAACGACATTTCGATGGAAATAGACTTCTTATATCCATAAGCATCACTTTCAAAAAATGTTGTATCAATGATGATCACACAATATGCTTAATTATATTTTCAAAAACACATTATATTTATTCCATCATTGATAATAAATGAAAACAATGTTTATAAATTCCATAATAAAAAATTTACATACCTATGGAATATTCCATAATTCATATCCATGAAGACTATATGTACTTCCATTAGGCCAAATAGAATGATGAAAATCTGGAAATTGATATATCGAATCATGGGTAATACCTTTAGAATATCTATTTATCTTAATCAGATATAGTTATATCCTAATCGTAAGACAATATGGGGGAACAACATAGATCCCTAAAATTAATCTAATAGATCATTTAATCGAGGAATATTATTCATATTTTAAATCACAAATTGATTCAATGTATGATAAACAACATATAATCATATGGATTCTCTTATTTTATTTATGAATAAATTCAATAGAAGATATTATGACGTATGTGGTAAGATAAACCCTTTACCCAACAATTCTTCTAGCTGGAATTTTTTTCCATAAATATTTTGGATCCAAAATATATGATGTCAGTGAAATTTATCTTGTTATAGTGAATTAATAGATGTTAAATTTGATTTCACTATTGTGTATAAAGATATAGAAATCATTCATTAATTCCTCCTGATACTAATCATCTATATTATAATGAATTATGTTAGTATTTTAATATATTATTCCATAGGTAATTTTTATTAATTTTCCACATACAGTTTCATCAACAAAGGTGAATGGTCCATCTCTACTAACATTTAAGACTCACAACATAGTGGATACATAATGTTTTACATATGTGTAATTGAAAAGAACAAGATGACTATTGCAATCATTAGGAGCTATAAATTCTATTACCCATTCCCAAATAATGATCAGAAGAAAATATTATCATTTTCATGTATTATTCCCATGGTCACTGTTATTAACTGTCCAGATATGGTTTCAACCACAATGGTGAATAGACCCTCTCTAACAACATTTAAGACTCACAACTCTGTGGATACATGACGTTTTACATATGTGTAATTGAAAGGAACATGATGACTATAGAAATCATTAGGAGTTATAAATTCTATTACCCATTCCCGAATAATGATCAGAAGAAAACATTCCTCTCTAGGGCTATAAATTCTAATAGAAACAACAGTACATTAATTTTAATGGATCATTATGGGATATTCAATCCGATATACTCCTACTATCAGAGGGGTGTCTTGATAGTCATAATGTTAGGAATCATTCAATGTTTAATCTCAAATGGTTAAAAAATGGGAAGAATAAAAAATTCAAATTCACATATATCAAATAAAACATTCATATGAATCGATTTTATTAGGATGGTACCTCACACATTGGAGGGAAATAGTTTCATGGTCTATATAGATAACATTACTCAATATATCTATAGATAATCTACCATATGATATTTACTTAATTTCTATTGAGGAAATGACTTCCATAATGATGAATTACTAGATTTATCGTGGTTCACTAGGTTCATTGGACGCGAACTATTCCGATCATATTGTTCCTTAAAATTAAACAAATCCTGAGTTTGAGTTGGGGAAACTACACCAATTAAATCAATTTTTTTATAAAAATACATCTAGTTATTTCCTTTCATTTCAATGGGTTGGAAACTACATGGTGGTGTTATACATTCTTTGTTTCCATTCATAAGTGAGTTACACTTGAAGAATTATATTTCATTTATGTGATGTGGTGGATATGAAATTGATTAAGTGGATAGATTAATTGATACCATATAACCCTAGGAGTGACCCTTACTCTTGGACTTATTACATTTGTTATAATTCCCACTATCACTCATATGGAAAAAAGGTGTCCGCTCCCCTCATGTTTCCCAAAATATCTGTCTATATCAATTTCCTTATTCACTAAATTTATATATTCTTTTAAAAGAAATATTACTCCCCCTATGTACATCCCATTTCGAAGACCGTAGACAATGATCTATGAATTTATTTTGTTGTCAGTAACATCTTTTGGTGAAAAGTGGAAATGGTTAGTAAAATTAGAAACATTATCAGTTACTGGGAAACATCTTCATTATATTATAATAGTTCATATCATCCTCAATATTTTGATGTATTATCAATTGATTTTTTGAATAGTTCATCAAATCTTTTCAAAGTGATATACCTAAATATCATATATTAATTAGATAGGTCCCACCATTATGGTTCTTGGTGATCCAGAATATATGCATAATGATTAGAATTATTTGAATTTTATTCCTTATAAAGATGAATATCATAGTAACTACATTTTGGGAAAAGTGAACATGGTGAGTAAAATTATGTACACAATTAGTCACTAGGAAAATTCCTCATTCTATTATAATGGGTTATACTATACTCACTATTTAGATGTATTCAATAATTATTTTCTTGATAGTTTCTTAAATCCTTTACAAGTGATATATCTAAAAGTCTTTTCTAAAATAGATATGTCCCACCATGATGGTTCTTAGTGGTCAGTCATATATACAGAAATATATAATATTATTTCATCTATATTATTTATGAAGATAAATATCCAAGTAATTAATCTCAAACATCCCTTTACATTCATAGGTCCATTACCATCACAAACTATTTTTTGGGTTTTCATTATAAATTATCCTAAGTGGTTCACCTAACGTGGTTTCTTAGTCCAAATTCCCTTTTAAATATCTCATATATTGTTGAAAATAAACTAAACCAAATTGGGTCACAAATATGGTTTTCGTGAATTTTATTTATTATCTGATCCTTTTAATTAGATTCTCAATATCCATAGTAGTGATTTTTTTCTATAGACAATTCAAAAATATAACACTCACACATTTTCAGTTCACCTTTCCATGGTTATATTACAAATATTAGAAAATTATAATACCAAAATCAATTAATCACATGGATAATGAAATCATAGTAAGAATTGTCCTTAGTAATGTTTGAAACCTAATAATAACATGATAAACCCACAATAATGATTATATGATACAATTTGAAGTTATTAAAGACACATTTTAATTCTATACTACCCTATTAAAATTATTTTTTGTAGGAAAATGATAAATTAATTTATTATTGTGTATGTTATAGTTCTAGATTCATTCTATCCCCATTCTACCATCGAAAAATGGTGGAATTACGAAATGCATTCCATTTGTATCATATCCTTTCATACAATTTGGCATGTACTATGTTGGTGGAGACAATAACCTTATATTTCATTCCCCATACACCATAGGATGGAAGTAAATGTTAAGGGATTATGCACAATATTTCAACGGTTGAGTTATCTTCCCATTTTTCTTAACACACGTGATTATAACACGGTAAACCATGAATAAATTAAATGAAATATGACATTAGAAATGATAACAACACCGAAATCAAAAAAATAACCATATAAATAACAGCATTAGTGAAATAGTGACATAATATAAATTCAAACAAAAATGAATCCATGTAGTAAATGATATTTTCACTAAGGTGGAACAAATATAATAAAACATGAAATCACTCTACAGTCCATCTAAACTAGCTGATACAAAAATATTAGTGAACCCCTCTTGTGATGTTAAGAACTTACTCTTTTCCATTATAAAGGAAAATAGCATCAAAATTCACCCCAATGTACTTATATAGGTGTGAGTAATAATAACCAATATGAAAATCATTTGTTAATTTTCTCATATTATACTAATAAAAGAAATATGAAATATAACAAGATTATAAAATAGATAAAACAAAAGATAAAATAAATAAAGTTTTTTCAAATATTTTAAATATATTATATAAATAGATATTCCAAAAGGTGTTTAAATAATGACCAGTTTTCATTTCATATAGTAAAAAATCTTTTCTATAAATTTTCATAACCCATAAATGTTTTCACAGTCACACAACATAGTAAAATCATGATATAGACCTCCATATACTCGAAAGAGCGGATTCATTCCTTTAATAAGTCATCGATTGGTGAGAGAATTTGACCATGTCAAATGATCTTCTGTCATGATCTAGCCTGAGTCGACCCTGAATCGGTCATCTAGGACAACCCGCAACATGTCCCGGCAGGTGTTCTCAATCCCCCCAAGATGGAGACAATCACCAAGGGCATCAATAGAGTACACAAGGGAACGATATCACCCATATATATCCAATCAAACAAATAGATAAAATGAATGGACAACCCAAAATGCATTTATATAAAAATTGATCTAAACATTCCTTGTACAAGAAACTAAATGTATAACTAAACCAACAACTCAAATTACCAAACCAAATAACTAACTAACTCAATGTGACTCTGCTGGTCACTCTCCAACACAATGATCACACATCTCCCTAGGTGATCGAACTCATGTTGAAACCAGCAAAAGGGCTAAAAATAGAAGAAGACTGTAGGTGTGAGTATTAAAACTCAGCAGGTTAGCAAGATATTCTATTCCCAATGCACATCATTTAAATAAAATAATATTCAAATTCATGTATTAAATACATCATTTAAAAGAATTTTTTTGATATGAGGTTCCATGATATAATAATTATCTAACAAAAACGTGCTTGTTTTAAAAACAAAAAAGCAAGTAACAATTTTTCAAAGAGGTGAAACTTCAAAATGAAAATTATTTTAATGTGGGATGCTTTAAATATTTTCTCCTTTTAAATAAATAACACTTAGTACATAATTTTCCAACTAAACACATTGTATGCCTATGGTAAGTACAAAATATCCAAGGAGCATAACTCACGGGAACACCCCTAAGCACTAGTTAGTGTGAGCCCCAGGTACCTTGTATCAGGGTGAAAGTACAATAATAAATATCAGTTCTCGTGCACACAATACACTAGTATGGAGCATACCCATAACATAGCGGTACCCCAACAACATCATCATTATAGTTTATTTAGTGTTTAATCGTCAATCGTGCTACATGAAACCGGGGTAAAACCCCACAGAATCACTAGCATACAAGTACACATCCGCCCACCTAGATATTCGGGATTCCCTTTGGTGCTCAATCATGTTACAAATATTATCAAATACACTTCCCACATTAAAATTCCATTCCTAGACCATAAATACACTAACATCCCACAAAATTTCTTTTCATTTCTTTCAGGAATAAATAAAGGACTAAAATTTTTTTCAAAACATTTTCAAGAGTATCCTTAGGCCTTGCACATAAAATCCATTCAAAGATGCTCTTTTAAGGAAATACCCATAAATAACATAAAAACCCATATTTTTCATCCTGAAAAACAATTAATAAATTATTTACATAGACTATAAAATTTCCCAAAAAGATAGAACAGGAAAATCACATGGAAACCATTTTTACAAAAAAAACAACAAATACCAAACGTACCTTTAAGCCTTTCTCAAAATAAACATATGACCAAGGTATGCATTTAATTTTATTAAATAGTTGTATACACACCATTTACAGCATCAACCCAAATTTATAAATCTCTGAAAACACTTACATTACATATTCAAAACACTACCATTTTCACAAGGATGTGAAACATACCATTTTCGACAACTCGGGCCAAAACATGTTGTAAACCAAAAACCCATTGGTTTGTAAAAAAATTCCAAATTGGAAATCCATATAAGAACCCAAAATACCATTTATAATTCTTCCAATTCATTTATAAATCCAAATAGAAAATTTTTAATTCACACATCAATTATAAAAGTCAACCGGGAAAATTACCAAATAAATGGTATGACCTTTTTCAACAAAACAAAATATTTTAAGAACATTAAAAGGAATAAAATTTCAATTAAATGAAATATTTTATTAAAGCTAAAATAAAATGTTCAAAATACAATAAAACAGCTTATAAACCTCACAAAACAGTTTTAAATGATAACGAAACATTTAAACAAACACTTGGTGTTCACTTTTTTGACAAAACAACACAACCTTTCACAAAACAAGGGATAAACAACCATTTTTCACAACAAGAAAACTATCCAAAGGCTGAAAATAAACAATAAGAATATATATATATCACTTGTTAATAATAATAAAATGATGAAACATAAATAATACAGGCATGTGCAAGGGATATCCTTCTTCAAATCATTGGCGTAATGGAATGACACACATGAAATCACCATCCAAGGGGTTACAAACCCTAAAAATATGAACACCATACCAAAATAAATAAATAAAAACTCTCAAAAATCATGGAATAACAAAAACCTATTTCTAACAGAACTAGCGGAGATTATAAAACCATGAAATAATGAAAGGGAGAAGAAGATGGAGGATAAAGGAGAAGGAATCTCCACTTTTTAGCTAGAGATGACTTCGTATTCCACTATATCTGAACCCATTGATCAAATTTAACGGGTTTAAGCATTATGGAGACACTCCAATGGTCATGATGAACTATATAAAGAATATCGGTGGCTAAAATAGTACTAATTTATTGATTTATGAATGATACAATTTACCTTGTCAATTCTGGACGATTTGATAGACATTGAGAAAAATTCCCCACTCTGAGACAATTCTGAGCTCTACAAAGGACAAATAGTTAATGGTGAGAGGATAGGGATATTGTATTTGGTTGGGAGGTATAATCACGTAAGTATATTAAATATTGTATTAGATATAATATAAAATAATTATTTTTGAAAAACAAAAAATGGGCCCATGGGCTTGCCCAATTCCAAAATAAGTAATCCCAATTCACCATTATTATGAATTATTAAGGGGTCCAAAAGGATATAGTAGTTTGAATATATCAATTGAAGACATGTGGGAAGTAGGATGGATGAAAAATGTAGAGAAACAAAGGATTTATAAAAGAATCAAATTTGGTTTTTAAAACTGGAAATGGGCTCACGGTTGGCCCAAATCATGATGTAACCACCCTTTCTATAAAATATCCTAAATAAAAAATGGGGAATATAAAAATGGGTGATTCTATATAGATGAAACTTAAAATATCAAAATTAATATCACACATGACCCAAGTAAAGTATTGGGATTTCAAATGAACCGATTCAATACAAAGACATGAAATACAAGGTGTGACAATTCTCCCCACCATTAATGCTTTCCACCCTCGGAAAGCCATAACACATTCCAGCTGAAAGATAAACACCTAAGGATTAATTATCAACATGATCCAACATATCAATCTAGTGAAATATCATTTTACATCAAAATAACATAATCATATTTCCCAAAAAAACAGAAACTCACAACTAATTTTTGAAAATCAACGGAATGGTCAAGCCACCACCTCCACAACCAAGATGAGAACTCGATTGTTGGGCCTTCTCCAAATGAAAAAAACAATCACCCAAACTATAGATCACTCAATAAAACTGTGGAATATATGGTTGTGCAGAATGGACTCCCAAATATTAATAAACTACTACCACTAGACATGTTCATTGGAGTAAAAAACAACGAGACCTGTGGTGGGTCTCCCCACCATTAGAACCCAAATAGCAACGAAAAAAACAAGAAGTCAACATTACCTCAAATTCACAAGTCCAAAAAAAACACTCTCGCAAAAACTCACCAACCCAAGTTAAGAGGGTTACAAAGTGAACATATAAACCACCCATTCCCGAATAGAAGGGATGATCACTTGGCCAACACTTTGAGAATGGATTCAAACCACCACCACTTGGGGAGGGGAGGGAAGGGGACCCAATAATTTGACCACTGGAACAACTAAAGAAACCAATGAACTACCCAAAACTCTCCACCTATTAATATGTGACACCAGGACTTCACCTGATTTATATAGGCGGTCCACAAAAGGGACATTGATCTGAAACCTGCATCGATGAAGGCATAACCATAGACACTCTGTGATGGTTAAGTCCAAAACACTTTTTGTGAAAAATGGAAATTCACAGTAATGAGGAACCAAAATATAGACATAGAAACTACCATACCACAATGTTGGAGGCAGTAGCCTGGTCAAGTGCACCACACCTCTGTATATTTCTTGACTGCCTGAAAATATTCAGTCTGAGGCCTATGGATGGGGCCCTAATTCTTGAATCATATGATGCACCATTGTTAGGTGCTAAGTATCAAACCAATCAAAAATACTCACCTTCCAAGAAAAATAATTTCGTCTAAATTTGAACTAATAGATACAAATAAAAATTCTATATCACATAGAATGAGGAGCCGAATTGAAAATGAATATGGAAAAAAGAATCAATAACAACGAACACATCTACTATGTCTACGAGAATTATCTTGAACCGGATGCACTTTAAATCGATCCCAAACAGCTCTCTATTTAAACAGATGGGATGAGGAATTATTTTAGGAGGTGTATCTAGCCTATGAAATATGAGAAAGACACTTAGGTTTATGAATTGGAAATAATTTAAACATAGAACTATTTGTGGCCACATCACAATGTTCAAAGCATCTTTAGAAACGCACTGAACAATACTCCAAACACGAACCACCAAAATGACTCCATCTTAATATGCAAAAAGGATATGAATTCTAGGTCATATGGGAGTATACTGAATATAAAAAACTAAAATTACAAAGGATAAACCATCCAAATAACCTTTGGTTCAATACAAACAACACATTTTTTTCAGCTAAAAAAACTTCTGAAAAAAACTAACTTGGTGGATTTTAAAATTCACCAAAGGTGTTTCATCTTGTGTCACTGACATGAACATTTACGTGCCTCCCCAGGCACTGAACAACCATTCCATATAGGCCATCCCTCCAGATACCTATAAAACCATGCATGTGAGAACCCATGAAAACACCAAAGGCTAAAACAAAACAAAATCATTCCAAAAATCATGTAACGTCAAAAGGAACACCAACCACCAAGTCAAAAATTCTTTTCATATTTCACAAAACAAACCACAATTCATCAAAAACCATTTGACAAAAAAACAATAAATTTAATTTAATAGAACATACAAATAATATCCATTCATTACATGTTTCCCTTTCCCATTTTAAAAAAAATTCATCAATGTCTCTTTTCATAATTTGACAACCAAAAAAGCCAAAAACCCCTTTCCAGAAAAACACCAACCACCGAAAACCGAATTTTCAAAACCTATACATCAAATTCAAACACTTTTCAACCACCCAAAACAACCCATTTAAACGATGTTTCATAATTACATAAAATTTATTCACACTTTCCAACCTTTTTATATCAACAAACAATATGTTTAGATTAGAGAAAATCCAATCCTGTTAAATCATTTCCACATCCTCCCCAAATTTTTTTTAAAATAAACACAACCTTACCAAAACCATTATTATAATTTATTTTTGAAAACACATTTTCTAATTTTCCAAATCCAATCCTTCCTTTAAAACCCATATCTATAATTCTCACACAGGGATTTTTTTTTAAAAAAAAATTAGAATTGATGAAAGGTCCAAGAATCCCACAAAAGGGAACTAGTGTTAGTGGGTGACATGACCATATGTTTGGCGACCATATGTCAAACACAACACCAACATAGACTGACTTGTGAGGAAAATTTCCTAAGTCCACATGTCTTGTTATTCCCTCCGAGATCAAGGATGCAATTAGTCATATTCCCCATGTCATATACTAACACCAAACAATCAGCAAGAACAGAGGACACAAATAAAACCAAACTTCCCATGGATACCTGAGGATTAGCAGAAGCTAGAGTTCACAACACTCATCCCAAACTTGTCCCTAAAGTCCCAAAAATTCTACTCCATCTTCCATGATATCCCCAAATAACAAGGGAGTTCTAAAAATAATGGTCTCATAAGAGCCTACCTCCTTTGATACCATTTTTTCATGAACCAACCTGAGTCGACCCTGAACCAGTCACCCAGGACAGCCCGCGACAAGTCTCGAGAGGCATTCTTGATCCTCCCAATATGGAAACAAGCACCAAGGGAATAAATACAGTACAAATGGGAACGATTTATCCCATATATACACAATCAAACATACATGAGAAATAAATTGACTTCCGAAAATGAATTTATATAAAAATTGAAATAAGATTTCTTTGTACAAGAAACTAAAAGAATAAATAAACCAAAAACTCAAATGAACAATCCCAATATCCAACTAACTACATGTGAAACTGCTGGTCTATCTCCAATGCAATTATCACATGTCTCCCAAGGTGATTGAACACAATATGAATCCTTCACAAGGGAAAAAATATAAGAAGACTATAGTCGGGAGTATTAAAACTTAGAAGGTTAGCCCGATATTCTATTTCCATTTCACATCCTTTAAAATAAATGAAACGTAAATTTCATGTTATAAATACAAGATATAAATGTATGTTTTTCAAATGAGGTTCAATGCTATAATAATTATCAGACAAAAACTTGCATGTTTTATAAAAAAAAATTCAAGTAACAATTTTTCAAAGAGGTGCAACTTCAAAATGAAAATTGTTTAATGAGGGATGCTTTAAATATTGTACTCAATTTAATAAATAACACAAACTACTTAATTTACCTACAAAACACACCATATGCTTATGGTGATTACAAAATAACCAATGAGAACAACTCATGGGAACACCCCTAGGGAATAGTTAGTTGTGTGCCCCAAGTACCTCGTATCTCGATGAAAATAACCATAATAAATGTCCATTCTTGTGAAAACAATCGCTTATTAGGGACAATACCAATAACCTTGTGGATCCCCAACAACATCTTCATAATAGTATGGATAATTTTGTCATCTTAAAACTTTTTATGTGAAATTGGGGGCAAACACCATGGAATCACTAACATAATAGTACACATCTGCCCACCTAGATACCTGGGATTCCCTTTGTTTCTCAACCAAGTTAAACATATTATCAAATACACAATAAACATAAAAATTACATTCCAAAACCATAAACACAAAAAAATATTACAAACATTATTCATATTTCTTTCATGAATCAATAAACCACAAAAAAATTTCGTAAAACAATTTCAAGAAGTATCACGAGGCCTTGCACATAAAATCCATTCAAAGATTCTCTTTTAAGGAAAAAAACACCTAAATAACAAAACAAACCATATTTGGTAGCACCAAAAACAGTTAATAAATCATTTTTATGGACCATAAAATTTCCCAAAATGATAGAACATAAAATACACATGGAAACCATTTTTACAAAACAAAAACAAATTCCAAACGGGCCTTTAAGACTTTCTCAAAACAATCATTTGACCAAGGAATGAATTATAATTTATTAAGAAGGTGGATAAACAAAATTTACATCAGAAAACAAAATTCATAAATCCCTTAATTGACTGAGGATACATATTCAAAACACAACCATTTTCACAAGGTTGTGAAACAGACCATTTTCTGATAACTCGAACGAAACCATGTTGTAAATCAAAAAACATTTGTTTGTAAAACCAAATTAATATTGGAAAGAAATATATGGACCAAAAAATACCATTTATATTTCTTTCAATTCATATATAAATCCAAAAAATTAATTTTAAATCACACATCACACATGAAATCTAACCTAGAAATTTACCGAACAAATGACATGCCCTTTTTTAAAAAATAATTTATATTAAGAACTTGAAAAGGAAGAAAACACCAATTGAAAGACATATATTATTCAAGCTACTATATAATGCATTAAATACCATAAAAATTATTATTAAACACACAAAATAGGTTTAAAATACATAATAACTTTTAAACAAACACTTAGCGTGCACTTTTATGACAAAACAATACTATCATTCATTAAACAAGGCATAAAAAACCATTTTTCACAACAAGAAATATATCCAAAGGCTGAAAAAAAATAAACATATATTTATAAGGTTTTTACAATAATAAAATGACGGTAATTAAATAATAAAGGCATGTGCATGGGTTATCCAACCCCAAATCCTTGCCGTAATGGAAACGCACACACTAAATCACTATCTGTGTGTTTACAAACCCTAAACCTATGTAGAAGATACCCAAATGAATAATAACCCATCATAAATCATGTAATAAAAGAACCCTAAGTCTAACAGGATTAGGGGAGATAATAAAACAATGAAATAATGAAAGGAGGAAGAAGATGGAAGAAAAAGGAGAAAGAATATCACATTTTCAAATGGAAAACTCTTCATATTACACTAGATTTTCACCCATATATAAAATATAATGACTTGAAACTTTTTGGGGAGACATTTTTGGCTTGGAAGGACCCTGGAAAGAATATTGGTGGCCAAAAGAGTACGAATTTATTGATTTATGAATGATATAATTTACCTTGACAATTTTTGATGATTTGAGGGACATTGAGAAATATTCACCACTCAAGGACTATTCTGATCTCCAAAGATCACCACTCAAGGACTATTCTGATCTCCGAAGAGGGAAAATAGATAATGGGGGTGATGATAGAAATATTTTCTCCAGGTGGGAGGTGTAATCATAGAAAAATATTAAATATTGAATTTGATATAAAATAAACAACTTATTTTTTTAAAACTGGAAATGGACCCATAGGCTGGCCCAATTCTTCTATTAGTAACCCCAATCCACCATGATTATGAATTATTATGGGGTCTAGAAGGATTTTTTTGTTTGAAAATATCATTTTAGGCCATGTGGATAGTGTAATTGGTGAAATAAGTGAAAAAAGGATTTATAAAAGAGGCAAATCTTGTTTTTAAAACTAGAAATTGGCTCACGGTTGGCCCAATTCATGAAGTAACCACCCTTTCTCCAAAAACACCTAAAAAGGAAATGGGGAACCCAGATTACGATGATTATACCTAGATTAAACTTAAAAAATCAACATTAATATCTAAAAATACCCAATAAAAGTATCAGGATTTCAAATGAACTAGGTCAAAATAAAGAGATGAAAAAGCGGGTGTGACATCTTCCACATGTATCTCCATTTGATGGTTTTACATTATACCACGGTCCATCCAATATGAACATGAACACACACAACCTTGTTATGATAATAATATATATCAGAAAACACTTTTTTATCCCATTTAATAAAATTTCTAAATATTTTTTCATTTTTATCCATGACCGCAAAATCAAGAACAATATAGTAAGATAAAATCCATCATAGTTAAAATATGGAAAAAATGTTTGAGTGAATATATCATTATATAAATGAAAACTATTATCATTATTATTCTAATAAAAAATTAAATGAGGGAGAACCTGTTTACCTTGAGGTTATTCTGTTAACTTTTTTGTTTCAAAACTAATTTTCATAAAAAATACTTCCCATATCATGGATTGGTTACAGAACATAAAAAACTATTCACATAGACTCTAAATCTCCTCTATCCTAAAAAATACAATGTCACTTGTTTGGATGTATTTATTCTCAAAATAATTCTCCTAACTAGTGACCCATAGAATCCTTGAAATATTTCATTGTAGCTGGAGTGTGTAATCTACTAATCACATTCAAACAATTCACCACCAAAAAGGATTCCAAATCCCTTTGAAACCATCTTGAAACATCCCAATTATTTACCTTTATATTTTATAACATTAAATAATCCATAAAATAGGAAATTACATTAAACCATGGGTGTAATTTTTATTATTTATAGAATGTCACCAACTAGTCAATAAAAATTATCTTCTTTATAGATGTTTAAAGATGTGGTAAAAATACTCCCATCGTTGAGGTTTACGTATTCCTGATTTTTCCAACTACATAAATTTGGCTTCCCAAGTATTTGATGAAATTAGAGGTGAAGGTGGTGGTAAAATTGATCCATTTATTGTGGTATAGGTGTTTCTGGATGGCTTCAAAAATAACTACTAGCATAGTCCTTAAAAATTATTGGATTTCACTCAGGCAAAGAATGTGTTCATCACATGTTTAGAATGTATGTTGCTCACTAATAAATGGTGTATTATGGTTATAGACATCACCATATAGAATTTATATGATTATGTGACCTTTTTATAGTCTTTGTGTTAGATTGTGTCATTAGATTATATCCTTTGATCACACTAATATTGAACCATATTTGTTGTAGCATTCGGTTGAAAAATATGATAATAATATCATGATATCAAGTATTATAACTCTCTTGTAGAAAAAAATTTTAATATTCGATATTTGGGAAATTATTATAACCTATAAATAGAATAATTTATAATTATACATACTAATACCCTCCAATAATACACATATTAGATGTGAAAGAAATGATTTTCTATCATAGTCCCCTTATAATTTGGATTAATGAATTCCATTGATTCTTGTTATATTTTTCTAATCATGGGTTTCACACTACTAATAATTAATCAAATTAAATTTAGGTAATATATCATACTCATCTCCCAAATATATTTTTCATTTCACTGATACTGAAAGTGATTGGCTTTTAATTAATGGAGTGTTAACAAAAAATTTAGGCATACAAATTACACACACTCATATTTTAACACCTCTTGGATATTATATATGGAAGTGAACATAGTATATATATTGACCATAATATTTACCTATACCAATAAATTCAATTTTTTATCTAATCATAATCAAATCAACAATGAAAATATTCCCCCAGATCTAAACACCATAGTTTTTATCTAGATTTATTATTATAAAGGCGGTACTAGTTGATGTACCATTCATATATACTTTGTATGGGTGGATGACAATGTTTATTAAAATAACCATGGAATATCATTATACATCACCAAATATGACATTAAGTTAATGTAATTGTGGATGTCATTGTAACCAAAATTAATCATTGTATTTTAGCCTGTAATTAGTGATTAATCGTGGTTTCTTTAATAAGAATATGAACTAATTATAATGATGACCTTTAACTATAGGGAGGAATATTAACATCCCTAATTAATAGAATAGGATGGGGAAGAACACCTTATCAAGCAATATTCTTATTATAGGGGGACATTAATAGTTGGAATAATATGAAGAGTTTTAATGATCAATAATTATATTTCCACATGGGGGGCCTTTGTGGATATGGTCAAGTGGGATCCACTCAATCACTTATCTGGGATATCATATGGAGGATCATTTGATATGGACATGATATAACCGTCTTATTTTGAGTCAGAATACCCAATAGACCTCATAAATAGGTTTTATATTGGCATAAAAAATAAAATATGACCAATAAAGGGATTAGATTCTACTTTAACTTATCATTCTACCTTTTATGGGATCCCACATGGTTAGTCTACTTGAGGCATGTCAATTTCCTTATTATGTGGGAGTCTTCAAGCATGGTTCTCCTGTTATTGTTAATGATATGTAAGATGACCCTCATGTAGGTGAAAAATATGGTCATAACCACTATTTGTAACATAATATAATGATGAGTCTCTTCATATCAATTGAGAATGTGTCTATTATTTACCATATCCATTGATTATTACATTTTATTACGTAGAAAGAATGCGAGAATGACAATCTTCCTTGTTTTGACATGTTTCCATGACATGCTAGTGACCTTAATTAACATTTCTAGGAGATGGGATATAGACCTTCCTCCTATCGATCATTAAGATAAATTGATGATCATCCATCACTATAGCTATCCTGATATTCAGGAAACTAATTAATATGTGATAATTCATGTATTCATGGTTGTACATTTTATTATGTATGTGTCTTTGGGAAAATGTAACTGGGATAAAGATATTTGAAGGTTTTTTATATGAACAGTTCAACATGTATGTCTTTCTCTTCCAATATCCATCAATACATTGTAATGATATTCCTATATATTAATAAAAATATCGGTTTTTCCTCTTTTGGATACTAGAATATATTGGAAGGCTGTAACTAATATAACCTGATAACATGGTCGGAATGTATCAAGTTATTAGGGATATGGGTCATCTCTTCCCCCACAATGTGATAATAGAACACTTTTCAATGTATATGGATATTATCCTACTTATTTATTTATAGTTATATAACATTCATCATATCTTTTAGGGTAATTAGATGAGAATAGAGGGGGAGATTGGTATCAATGGTACTTGCTTCGATTTAATCATGCAAAATAGAGTCCACGAGGTGTTTGTGGTAAGAGACCTCTTAGATGACACCACTGGTGTAGTGAGTTCACAGAAGATCTATTGATCTACCTTCCTGACATATGGTTATATCTGAATACTATGCTACCTTGAGAGGTTCACCCTATAGTTTGAAGTGGCGAAGGGTTCCCTTCATCGCAACCCAATACAAAAAATAATTATCATTGTATATTTTAACATGGAGAATTTCAGAAACATACAATATATTAAGAATAGTATAATTTAGATGATACTCACACATCAATGCCATTATCACCCATCCCTATATTCCATTAAACTGTGAAAACATTATCTTGTTATTTTAGTGCCACATTAATCATAATGACTAAAAAATATGTCTAATGCTTTTCTGATTCAACTTATCAGGGTTGAAAGGATTCCTCTTATAGATTCAGAATTCTATATTCATAATCATGTAACATAGAAAAATAAATTATGGAAACCCTTTATTTTAATAATTATAATTTATTTTGAATGACAATGTGGAATAGCTTGCTTCATACACAAATCATATCCCAAATGAATTGTTAATACTTTTGTATAAGAAAAATTATAATTAGTAAATATAAATTTTATAATGTTACTATTAATATAGAAATTATAAATTAGGGAATCTTCATTAATATATTAATATATGTATATTAAATTAAACGTATCATTTCATATTAATTCATTGATAAAATTTAGTTAGGGTAGATAAATTAAAAAATAAATAATTCAGGAATAGAAATATGTTTTTAACAAAAAATTATTTATTATGAGTTAAGAATTGCATTATATTTAAATAATTATTTTAATAATGAAAATCTATAAAATAAAATAAGTAAACACAGATCTAGTTATTAATAACTGGTATGAAATAAATACTTTATTTTCATAGAAGAAACATTTTACTAAAATTATATTCATTGGTTACGTGTTCTTGTAATGAAAATCATTATTTTATTTCATATTTAAAATTAAATTGTACAATAATTATTAATTATTTTTAATTAAAATGTTTAAAATTTTAAATAAGGTAATTTTTTTTTCATGTAAATATTTCATTGAAATTATAGTTAATTACACCAATAATATTAAATAGTCCATTATGAAATATTTATTTTCATAAATGATGTATAATTTTTATAAAAATATTGTAAATATGTATTTTTTTCATTTATGACCCTAATGTGAAGTTATAATACCACATAAAATATATTAACATACATTTAAATTGATATGGATTGGATATAATGACAAAAACATATTGTAAATGGGAAAATGTTTTGTAAAAACATTTATTTAAATTTATATATATATATATCATATTTTTTAATTCAAAAACTAATTATTACAAATTTATAAATTAAATTAGGTAAAACAAATGCCAAATTACTATTCAAAACATTGAAATTCAAATGAATGTTTTATTTTATATTTTGATTAAAAATTAATTACAATGCTTTGATTTTTATTAACAGTAAAAAGGGGAGAAATGAGTAACATAAGGATGCTTCAATTTTATGAAATTTAATTAAAACAAAACCCTACTATAACACAACTAAATGCTGGTAAATTAAAAAAATACACGTATCACTGAAATTTATACATGAAACATATCTAATTTTCATGTAATTCCAATAATACAACTTACCCAACATTCACATCCAAAAAAATCCTTCAATTTTCACTGTAAAATGAGATCCCTCCAACTCACATCATTACAAATACATTGAGTTTCCAATTAAAATAATCTCATTTTACATATCAAGAATCCTATCACTTTTTGGAAGATTCATGCAATACAATCTGGCTAAAGCCTTCCATTTCCTAGAGGACATCAATGGGAAGGTTTAATTTCTCAATGTGAGTACTACCCAACAAATAAAAATTTTGTTTTATTATCCTCCACATAAATTACATTTATAACCATTGTTGTATTATTAATTCAATATAATTATTATATTTAAATTTTTATTAATTTAAATACAGATATCTTTCCCTTATTATACATATGAAAAATGAAATCATATCTTCTTTGACATGTAGACTACCAGCTCCATAAATAATGTATTTCATTTTTCATTTGAACATCAGATGGAAAATAAAAAATATATATATTAGATAATTATTATATTTATGAAATAATTAATATATTATAAAGGAAAATAATTTCCAATATTTCATCCCACCTACTCATTACAAAATTATAATGCAACTCATTCATAGATACCGACTACATCCTCTATAAGATAATTGTTTCATTCTCGTAGCCACCTATCAAGATTTCTTACAAAATATATTTAAAGAATATATAAGATATTAATGTTAATTTTTATAATAATTATATATATAATGTATTGACATAAAAAATCGACAATCATTATAATGAAATATTTTGATATCTATGAAAAATATAATCATTAATCAAATCATATTGAACCATGCAAATGGTTACAATAAATCCTACATAGGGATGAATAAATAAATTAATAAAATTATTTATATATCTTTTATAATTCAGAATTATGAAATTAGTATCAAATAGTATAGTTCTACATCGACATATTAACACAAGCATATCAAATACAAAAAAATAACTAACATCTAATGATGAAGATAAATTATTACTGACTTATAAATTAATAATAACAAATTGTAATTAAATAGAATATTTTTTAATAAATATAAAGAGTTATTGAAATTAGTTATTAATATAGTTATGTTTATTATACCTGGTTTCAATATTCCATTGTAGATGTTGATAGTAAAGTCATGTGTTTTCATCACAATCTCACTCTATTAGGGAATATTGTCAATTTTTAACTGTTATTATTCTAAATGGTTTAATTACAACAAATTTGAGTTATTTAATACTAAATATCCCAAAAAAATTGATATGAAACTATATTTTATTATATCTCATTAATGTTCTTCAAATTTATATATTTTTCAAGTTATAAGGGTTTCTCATCTCAAAAATACCTTTTTCAGACAAGTTACATATTATAAACTTATTTTATTTTATATTATATATATAATTCATATTTTAAGAATTATATTATTTATTATTTTATCTCATGGTATTTATATTACTATTTGATGTTATATGATTCAAGATCTATCAATTTATATGTTTTCAAAAATCATTAGGGTTTACCATCTCGATTTCCATTCATCGGGACATGTGAAATATTCAGCACCTGTTTTAGTTTTTTTCATATATATACATATCTATGGAGTAATTTTTTTCATACCAATAATCAATTAATATTATCTAAAAATCCATACTATCTTCTATTTTTAAGGTATTTTATTTCATGTTATGTTGATGTATTATGTGTTAAATTCCAAACTCAATTTCTAACAATGTTTATTATGTATGAACATCATTATAGACTAAAAATATATTCTATTTATCTCTAAAAACAATGAAATTATTCTCCTATGAATAATATTGTTGTTTTACATGTCCTATAAAATATTTATACCCTAAGGGGAATCATAAATATGTGTTAAGAGGATATAATTTTTTTACCAATACAGGGATACAATTCGCCTTTTATGAATAATTCTATCATTGTTAGGATCCCATTTGGTTCATCTTTGTTAGGTTGGATGATTTTATTCTTATATGGGAGTATACAAGGGTGGTCCTCTTATAATGGTTAAACCTAACTAAAACTTTCCCGAATGTTGGATAATAATATGGTCACATCCTTGGATGAAAACATTAATATAATGATGAATTCCTTCATATAGATTTAGAATGTCTTATTTCTTTCCCATGTATATTAATGCTTTGTTTTTATTCTATAGACTAAAGGGGATAAATAATGTGTTCCTAGTATTGAAAAGATTTCATGATATGAAATTGACCTTCATTATCATTTGTAGTAGAAGGGATATGAACCTAACATCAACTGACCATCAGGATATATTGATTACATCATTCACAATAGATATTCTAATATTATTGAAACTAATTAAAATTTCAGAATTAATATATTCATTCCAATACATTTACATAAGGATTAATCGAACATAATATGAATAAGGGATTAAAATATGTTAATTTTTTTTTCAAAATGGTGATATATTTATGTCATTATCTTTCATTTTCCAAAAAAATGGTAGTGATATTTATATATATACATGTAGAAATATTTTATTTTACTCTGGTTCATTATGAAAACATATAGCATGCTCTACCTAGTATAACCAATGTACATTGGTAGGATTTTTCTAATGTTTGTAGGGATATGGTTCATCTCTTCCACCTATTTATGTTAATGGAAAACATTTAATGGAATCAATGTATGGTCCTACTCATTTTATTGGCAGTTCAATAGTTTATATAATTGAATTTATGGTATTTTGATGATTATACAGAAGAGTAGGTTCTCAATAGTTCCCTCCCCAATTTATTCATGATAAATAAAGGCCACATGGTGTTAGTGTTAATAGCCCTCGTAGGCCAAACCTATGAATTTATTGGGTCAGATTCAATCCCTCGATTTAACTCTCGTAAATAATGGTAATTTTTCATTACAATGCTATCGAGAGAGGATCCCCATGCAGTTGGGGGAGGTAATGGGTTGAATTCATCGCAACCCAATTCTAACAAAAATCGTCTTTGTGATTCAGTTCTTAAAGGCTTTCAGACACATCCTCAATAGTAATAATTGTACAATTTAGATGTTACTCACACAACAATGTGTTTGTCACCAGTCTATAGAGTCTAATGTGGAGTGATAACATTAACTTTGTATTTGTGACTACATTCATCATGAAGAATAAAGACTATGTATGATTCATTATTGCTTCCACTAGTATCTATTGAGTGGTTTCATCTAACAGATTGGAATGTTCTTGTTTATAACTATGAAACCCACAACATAATGAATGACATGCTAAGATTTTAATATCAATTTATAATTCATTAAATCAATTTAAAATAGATTACTTTCTAGTCAAATTTGAACCAAAATAAACTATGAATGCATTTTATTAGCTAATATTATAATCAGTAAATGTAAATGTTAAAATATACCTCTTAAAATGGAGACAATAAATAGTTGAATCTTCATTATGAAATATATAATTATATATAAATAAAAATTAATGAATATTTTAATATTAAATCAATGATAAATTTTAATTAGTCTAACTAATTATGTAATAAATATATTTTAGGATTAAGACAATTTCATAAAATGAAATTTTATACGCTATTAATTGAATTATATTTTTATAAATATTTTATTATGTAATGTATACAAAATAATATAAGTTATCTTGGATCCATTTGTTATTAATAGTTATGATATAAACAGATTTCCATTAGAATAATCAATTTTCATAAAATAATTTTTATGTGTTATGTGTGAATATAATGACATTATCGTTTTTATTACTTTTTTTATATTGATTTATATAATATTTATTGAATAATTTTAATGATAATGTTTAATATTTGTTAATGAGATATATTTCCTTATTCCATATACATTGTATAATTTTTATAAAAATAAATTAATATAATATTTTTTAGGTCAGGACACTAAAATGGTGTATAAAAATTAAATAACATTTATTAACAATCATTTAATTTGTTATTTATATGATATAATGTTAAAAAATAACATAAATGGGACTTTTTCTCTACAGACGTTTATTTCTATATATTTTATTTAATAAATAAAAATTTATTTTTATGAAATTAAATAAAATGAATGTGGTTTAATGGATTTCATATTATCATTCAAAACATTGGAATTTAGATTTTGTTTTAATCTTATGTTTTGATTAAAAAATTTACCCTAAAGGATTTATGATTAAAGGTAGTAATTGTAAAAATGGGTAACATAAGGTGGATTTAATTTTACTAAATTAAATTTAAAAATAACCCAAATAGAATACCATTATTGGGTTTTAAATTCAAAAATATATTCCTCACCAACATTTCTACACCCAAAATGTTTGGAATATCCTAATTATTATTGGGGGCCAAATCCATTCATTTTCAAAAGGTCACCAAAGAGAATATTTAATTTCTCAGCATGAGTACTACTCAACCCTAAACGTTTTTTATTCCACTACCATCCTCATAAAATAATTTTATAAAAATTATAATATAATAAAACCAATATAATAATTATATTTAATTTTTATTTTATTAATTTAAATATAATTATCATTGTCCCCTTATCCATATGAAAAATTGAAACATCCCTTCCTAGTAAATGCAGACTACCAGCTCTATTAATGAAATATTTCCTTTTAATCAACACTTATGATTGAAAATAATAAGAAATTATATAGAAAATAAATATTTTATTTATGACATCATTAATATTTTATAATGATAGATAATTAAATATAGTCCTTCCCAATCATTCATTATGAAATGAAAATGTCAGAAAATTCATAAATATTGACTAATTACTCGATGGGTTATGTGTTACTATCTCATCACCACCATACATTATAATTTACGAAATAAATTTTATCAATATATGTAAATGATTAATTATACATTTTTTTGTTCAAAAATATTTGCACAAAAAAATATGATAATTATAATGAAATCCATTGATTTCTTTGTATAAACTTATCAAGAATCTCATTCTCACAAACCATGTCAATTGTTACCATAAAATATAAATTTGTATAAATAGATAATTTATCCAAATAATTTTAATATCTTTTAAAACTTGTAATGGTGATGTTATTATCAAATAATTTAATTCTATACTGACATATTGACACATTTGTGAGCAAAACAAAAAATTACTAACATTTAATGATGAATATAAAGTATAACAAACTAAAAAATGCATAATAACATATTATAATACAATTAAATATAGTGTAATAAAAATAAATAAGAAACTAAAATAATTTATTAATTTGGTTATGTTATTATACAATATTTTAATATTCCTTTTCGGTTGTCTATAGTAATTGCACTATTTTTCTTCTCAATCTCCCTCCATTAGAGAATATTATCATTTTTTAACCTATTATTATTTTACATGATTTAATTAATACTTTATTGAGTGATTTCATCCTATATATCCCATATTATGTTTATATAAAATTCTATTTCTTTATCAGTATTTCATATTCTTCAAATAGATATATGTTCTAACTTGTAAGGGTTTCTCATCACAAAATTCCCTTATTTATTACATGTTTTATATTATACACTTATTTACATTTATATTGATTATATATTGAATATTTTATGAATTATATAATTATATTATTTATTCTCATGGTATTTTTAGTTCCATTTTATGTTCTTTCTTTCAAGAGTATTCAATTTATAAAATATCATTTCCATAAGGGTTTTACATCTCAATATCCATTCTTCAATACATATCAAATATTAACAACTTATATTAATTTTTTTGATGTTTATTCATAAAAATGTAGAATCATTACTATATTACATAATGAATTCATTTTATTTAGTAAGACTTATTAATTTATTATTTTTAATTGATTTAAATTTAAGTTACACTAAATTACCATGTATTTCATTCCAATGACATTTTGAAATCATGTTTATTAAAAATTAACTTCAATTATAGGAAAAATATTTTAGATATATCTCTAAAAGACATTATATTTTATCCATCTATAAATATTATTTGTGTTTTAGAAGACCCCTCACAGATTTATTTCCCCTAAGTTAATAATTAACCCAATGTGAATCTTGATTGAATAATAGATCGAACAACTTTTTTTTCAATCATAAATCATACCCATCTAATCCCTTATTAATTAGATTAATTTATGTAAATCATTATTCATTATTAATTAATTAATTTTAAAATTTTCCACTATTTATAATAACATAAAGTTTGTTTTCAATATTTATCATGACATTTTACCCAACGGTTTTTTGTGAAATGTGGAAAAAATTTCCTTTAAATATGTTTCATGTCAAAAAATCCTTTTTTGAACATTCTTCGTCATGAATAATAATTTTACTGACTAAAAATAATTTTTAATTGGTAATTACTTTTAATTCTTGAGTAATGGAAGAAATTATTTATTATTATTTTATCAATATATTCAAAAATAATAAAAATTTGTTTTTAATATTTGTCAACATCTAATAACATCATTATATTACAATTTTTTGTATTCAAGTTGCACCATCCTATTTTTTTTCAAAATTGATTTCAAAATTTCCTATGAAAGTATTTTGAAAACCCATCTTTTTTAATAATATTAATTAAGTGATGATGAAATAATAATTTTTTCATGTTCTCATGTAGCAAATATTTATGGTTTTCATTTTTTAATAGGTGTGAGATAATAAATATATATTTAATGACTTCATTTTTGACCTATATGTCTTGTAATATTTCTAAGAATATTTATAAATCCATGAACAATGTCGGTGTGGGATTTCGAGGCCCTAAGAGCCTCAATGTGGTGATTTTATGATAACTAAATTTATTTTGTCACACAGAAAAATCTTCTATTAAAATATGTAGTAACTCCCATACAGTGTCAATACAAGGCCACGATTGTGTTCAAAACTTTTATTTACCTTATTTGTGACATAAAAAAAATTAGTGTCGTAAGATTGGTCAGAGGCGATTTTGTGGGGCATCGAGTAGATAAAATGTTAGTTAAATAATATTCAATTAATAAATACAAAAAAAACCCATCCCCCTACCATGATGGGTGTTCAAGACAAAAATGTGGTCCTCCTTATATCCCTACTATACATAATAGATTAAAACAATGTAAAATTAAATTGTAGAGGTGTTACATATCAATATTTTTAGCATCGATCATCATCAAATTGAGTTGCAGTACGATAGAGGAATCATTTCGAAACCTGAGATTTGGTGTTTCACCATCAAGGTATGCATATTTTTCATCTATTTTGAGCCCCTTTTTATTCTTGATTTTAATTTTTTATAGCCCTATTATTATTACTATAGATCCTTACTTTGAGAATATGCATGTTTTGGGTAATCATGGGTGAATTGGGAGACTTTCTAGGTAATTCCATTATAAAATACTATTTACAGAATGTGTAATCTAGTGTGAAATGTCAAGTTTTCTTCTCATTACAGGAAGATGACTTTTATGAACTATGAACAAAGTACAAGGGTTACACTTCATTTATAGATGACATGTCTTGTTGGCTAAGGACATGGATAGGGTAGCCATGTAATAGTACATGGTCATGTATGACTACACATAAAAAGTTCATGGACATTTTGTGTCATTTATGGGAATGAGAGAACTATTAGGCCAAGTGTAAATTTATCCTAGACACACCATATACTATGTGATACTCGTTGTGTGTCTAGAGAAAATGGTAGATCCTTGTGGAGGGATTATATGGTCTGGGATAAGTTGAGGTAGGACACACCATGTAGAAGTTCACATGGTGTGTATACCGATATGATGAGGCATGTCTGGGAAATGGGAGACATAGCCTAGATCATGGCTGGGTCCACATGTTGTGTGATCCATAGTGAACATTGTGTACATTTTTTAGATCTACTTTGGATCTTATAAATTACATATCTCATTATCTCAAACATTGATTCATGATTACAAGTAGACTATCCCAATAATTTTTCAACATATAACGTGATGGTGGCCTTCATATTGGACTATATGATAAAATGAGGTGTGATTCGATCATGATGTTGTAGTAGTATTTCTTATCCATGGGTAGTGAATAGGGTAAACCACTACATCGATGTTCGAGTCATTTCGTTTCCATATCCCCTTGGTCTAGGGGTCCCATAGACTCTTTAAGCTAGTAGAGAGGTTCTTCCCTATTATTTTAGGGAACAGTTCCCCGACCCAGGGTGTTGTTATCATGAGAGGTCTGATGAGTGTGACACTACATTGAGTAGCACTTGAATAATGTTGTAGATCAATGTGGGTCTGAGAGAGAGAGGGATGTTGTAACTAGTACTTCCCTTTTCAATCTGGGATTGGGTTTCCCTTACCACTTTTCTTTTGTTGAGATGGGTCTCCCCACATCATAGTTGTGGGTCCTCTACCCACATTGTAGTCTTCAATGAGACTATACTCTTCTATCATATTAGGGAGTCGATTTGTCATGTCTTTCTAGTTGTTGTATTAATCACTGCCCTAAAATTATAAGGTTTGGTTCCTCTATAATTGATGGCCAGATAGATTAAGCTCTCCACAATTGGACCAGTGTATGGGTCCTCTATCAATGGAGTAAATACTCCCCTACATTGTTAGGGTACAGGTTCTCTACATGTGTTATTTATTAATTGAGTACTCCCCTATCATGTTTGTGTGTGGGGCATCTATCCATGGATCCCATACTCTGTTTATATTCCACACTGTGGGTCCTCCACACATCTAATTCCAAAAGAGTTGGTTCTCCCCTGTCTTACCAACTAGTGGTCCTCTATCCTTGGATCAGTACTCCCCTATCATGACACAATGTCTGTCCCCCATAGAAATCATGTTGTTATAGTGGTACACCGATTTTATTCCATTGTGTGGATCCTATATCTATGGACTTTTACTCCTCTTTAATATTAGGGTTCATGTCCTCTTTCCTGTGAGTGGTACACCCCTGTCGGACTGGGGAATATGTCCTCATCAATAGAGCAATACTCCCATGTCTTCAAGTATATCTAGGGAGTGTTTCATCCATTGGAGTTGGATCGACCATGGTTGTTTAGAATAGTTTCAAGGAGTGGACCCATAAACTTGTTACATGCAATACCTAGTTATCATATAGTGCTCCCTCAATCAATTGAAATGTGGGACACACCATACATGAGTGACAATGGTTTTTCAGTTTCTTTAAGAACTAGTACTCATTCAATTGTTGGTTAGTGGGAAGGTGTTTGTCCCTACGTTCTCTCTCATTAGTGTAGATTCACATGGTGCATAGTTTGGAAAACTTCTCCCTCATCTTTGGGTAGTTGTGAGGTGAGAGCCTCCCCATATAGGGTCTGAAGACCATGCGTTGGGAACATGTTTTTTATTACAAGGACTCTAGGAATGGGAACTACAGTTAAACAATTTACGATTTCCTGATAGTGAAAATTCTCTTTTAAATAACATCAGGAATTGTAGACTAGTCTCTGATGGAGTGTATCTCTTGAACAGGTAACATCTGAGATGGATGAGCATGTGGAGTGTGTTCTCCTAGTTCTGTGTACCTTTATAGCCTCATGTAGAATCATGTTATTGGATTTGAGGTCATAACCTCATGATTAATGGATTCTGAGATGAGTATAAATGGGTGTTTTTGGGATTCCTTTGGATTTTTTAACATGTTTTGGTTGACAACCATTATGTACTGAGATGACTACACATGCATATCTAAAGATGTATTGAAATGTATTTTCAATCTCCTTTGGGGTTCTCTTTAAAGGCTGCTCGAAATTTTTTTAAATTTCTCAATTTTCATTTAATTTTATATGGTGCCTACTCAGTGTTTTGATACTCAAACATGAAAATAATTTTCATCAATTAGTTTTTTCATTTTTATAATGAATTCAATTCCAAGTGTCCCCAGAGGACTTGAGGCATACTGAGCTTATTGATCTATATAGACTAAGGTGTTTTCCAGAGCGGGACTGTGGAGAATTCGAGAAGTTTCATTTTACAATGATCCCCTCTTTCTGAGAATGTTTTATGCTGTTATTGTTTTTAGTTGGTGTGTGTTCTATCCATTTTTTGATTTAATTAAATTTGTTATAAACTAGTTTCCGATATATGAATGCCTCAATTTTATATCCCAGAATTCTATATTTTTTTCCATCTGATGGTGGTGTTTGTTGGATTGTGCGTACATGTACTTTAGGAAATGGCCACCCATCTATTTTATATGACTACACAATATTAGTCACAAACCTTGATCCTATTTGAGGTGGGCTTCAGGTGACTTGTCATGGGCCTCATTAGGTTCTATCATTTTAGAGTAGTATCAAAAGTGGTTTACACATTGTGCCTGCAGTTTTTTGATTTTTTCTTAGGTTTTATAACGATAATGTAAAGGCATATCAAGTTCGTATCACATGATTGAGGTTCCAGTGTTGTTGAAACGGTTTACATATACATTAATCATGACATTGATAACATAAATTTTTAATTAGTAAATTTGGATATAGGTTATGTCGATATAATGGAACATACATCACATAGGACTAGGTTGTGTGTTCGTTGCCTTTTTGAGCCAACTCCTGATATATAATCATTAATCATGGATCTTCGGGATATGTTTTAGGGTTCCACTACAATGACATACATATAGGGGTCCACAACAAAATTTTAAGGATAATTCACCAAGATTATGGGCTCTAGTGTGGGGTACTTTTTCTAAGGTGATTCCTCATAGTGATGCACCGGTTTATCCATAGCTAATTTAAATATCAGTTGTATCAATGGGTTATTCCAATGATCTGTATAGGCTGTGTCTATTTCCTGAGTTCCAGAGGTAGTGACCTCTATGTTATCAGGGTGATCAATAACCCTTGTAATATGATGTCTATCTTGAGGTATTCATTTGTGTTTTCTGCCTTATGATGGAAACTACTAATCAGATTGTTGTCGTAGAAAAAATAATTCTACATGTTTCAGCTGGGATATGGTGGATTTTAGTGACAGAAACCCATTATGAGGGGATATTTCTTCAGTAGAGCTTCAGGGTCTCATTAGAGAATATTTTAAACAAAAAATGTTGAGATCAATGTGTATTCATGAAATTTTGTAGATTTATTAGTGTACAATGAATATATAAGAGTTCTCAAAAGTGTTTTCAGACCTTTTTTTATCTCCTTAGATATTATGAAAGGCCTATTCTTTAGGTCATTTACAAATGAGCGGTTACTCCACAAAGATGACCAGACAGTTCTGGAATCCTTGCGACATCCCGCTTATGTGGGGGTATTGATGTGATCTCTTGTATTATTGAGCTTCAATGTAAGGGTATCGGTGGATGCAGTCCCTTATTGATGTTAAGAGATCATGATGTCTATAGTAGTTGGTAGCTTCAAGATATAAGGTGACAAGATTGAGGTACGGGCGGCATACCCATGCATAGACTTAGGCACGAGGGGCATGTAGTAGGGGAGTTTTCCAATTTATTAGACTAGGTATTTGAGAGGTTTTTATATACTTGTGATTGTTGGTTATATTTTTCTAGATAATTTATAACCCATCATGGTATTAACAAGGAGTGGGATGAGAAACCTCCATGGTATAGGTGTCATTTATAGAAGGGATTTCTACATGATTGTAGAAATGGCGAATGATATCGGAGAGTAGTATGAGGTTTTAGGTGGTTCAATGTATTTCCATCACCAACCGTAGGATTTCCACACTAGGATTAGAGAGTAGGATGTTGAGTTTAATGACAACTAAAATCTATATATTCCTTAGCTGGGATGCTCTTAGGGGGAATAATGGATCACATTGTGTCCTTTATACTTTATTTGTAAGTAATTTCTAGAAACTGTTGTGAGGTACTCCATTCAATTTTCTTCTTTAATGAGGTTTATATGAGGTGAAATGTTCTATTGTTATTACAATTTGTTGGTTTTGTTGATGTAACATTGGAATTATGAGGAAGTGGGATTATTTTTCTATCTATAATTATTTTTATGACATGATCAACACTTTGTGGCAATTCTATGCTACCCATGTATGTTATTGTTGAGGTTTGGTGTATTTTTTTCTTATACATTTGTGTTATGGGTGAGGTTTTTCACTATAGTGTCAGAGTAGGTCCTTGAATTGCCATTTCATCTTTTCTTCATGACCCCTTTTTTCCATCTGTCCACAATATAGGGGGAGCATTGATTAAATACATTCCATAGATTCATAATTGGACCATATGAAGTTTCTATGTTGTGGATTGGTTTCCAACAATATGTACTCAGTTGGGATGACACTACTGGATGTGGAGGTGTTTCTATTTTGGAGAGTTGTGCAACAAGTAGAGGATCAAAGATCAATTTCCTTGTAACACACGATGTTTAAAATTGTTAATCCATACATTTTTGGTTGTAACCATTGACTATATAGAATCAATAATGAATGAAAGAAACATGAGATGTTCGTGGGTTTTTTCATCATGGATTCGATGTGAACAATGAGTTTATATCGGTATATGTGATAGGTTAGTGAGTTAGTGTACTGCAATACTCTATGATTACGGATGAACCATGGAATGTGGTTCTTCTCCATTTTTAGTAGCCAAGGTTACATGTGTCACTTGTTACATGATGTAGAACTGGTTGAATTTGAACATGGGTGTGGATTTTCATTTGTGGTTTCCTTGATTGGGTTGTATTAAGTGGCGCAGTAACACTTGGTGAGCTCACTAGAATGGGAGTTCCAGTGGAGAGTACAGTTTATATCACATATTCCTACGATTTCACTTTTCAGGGTTAAAAAAACTTATTATGTAGATAATTTATTGACTCTTTATTTACATATAATACTTTTTAATATTTATATTTATATTTTTGAATCCCATCATAGAGTTGGAGTGTGATACTAGGGCTGACGAGCCTTGGCATGGTGTTTCTAATAACATAAAATATATTTTCCACAATAGAATTATTTCTCTTGAGACATAGAATAATACCAGTATAGAGTCTCATGATTGAAATATAATGCCTCTATGGAGTTCATAACATCATGTATATAATAGTAATTATATAAAATTTTTTACACAGGGAGTTTGGTTAGAGGTGAATTGGAATGGTGTCGAGAAGGTAAATTGTTAATTAAATAAAATTGAATTAAAAAAATTAAACTAATTCGCTTCGCCTCCCATATTTGGTGTGAGAAGAAAATTTGTGGTTCTCCACTTCTCTCCACCATTGGATGATAGATGGAAATTGAGATGCATTCAAATGATGTGGAATCTTTTAATTTCCATTCTTGGCACCAATCATCCATTGATCTATGAGATACATGATTCATGATTCATTGTGAACCCAATGCTTCGGTGTATCACTATTTAGGTAGCTACATTTAACAATTTTTTGTACCCCATTGTTATGAAATGTTTTATGATTATAGATCCCAATTACATTGTCTAGAGATCCCTTTTAGGATTATATGTAGGTTTTGGGGAAAACCAAGGTGAATTGGGAATCTGTCAAGGGAATTCCCAGCTGAATTATTGATTATATTGAGTATAGACCAATGTGACATGTAATTCATTCTTGTCATTTTGGTAAGATGACATTTAGGTACTACACATCTTGTACTATAGATACAAAATGACTAATTATACTAGGTTGTGTTCTCAATGTACATGTCTAGGGTATCCGTGCAAGAGAACGTGATCATTTATGACCTTAGGGACAATGTACCAAAACATGGGTTTTTGATCCTTGTAATTGGTGAAATATATATCCATGTGGTCATTTCGAATGGGAAAACGATGTAATAAGTGGTACCCACCGTGTGTGAGGTACATTTGGCTGAACATTATGAAGGAAAAACATGGTTGGGGGTATGTTTTTCTTGAAACACCATGTATTATTTATAAACGTCTTGTATGATGAATTGGATAGTCATGCCCTGAGAATAGAAGACAGGAATATGTGCTCAGGTAGGTCTCCATTCCAGGTGTCACCCAGTACACATCACGTATTTTCATGAGATATTTTTGAGATATTCCTCATTATGTGTCTATTTTTATTGATATCTTCTTTATGATTTTGTTTATCCTATCGTAAGAACATTTCTACATTGAATGTGATTTTGGATGTTGGTAGTGTCCCATGAGATATGATGTGGCATGATTTGATAATGATTATTTTTTAGGGGTGAATAAACAATGGTAGTGATTAGGTTGGATCATTGGATTGAAATCAGTTTTGGTACCTTTTTCTATCCCATTATAATGTGGGTCACCTAGGCTCTTCAGATCGGTAGAGAAATTATACCTTATTTTGTGAGGAAAGGATCCCATAACTATGGTGTTGTTATGATGCACGAGTTGATAAGATTGACACTACATTCAATAGTGATTTATTGATGTTATCAATTGGTGTGGTTCTTAGAGAGAGAGAGGGAGATGTAGGGACTGGTACCCCCTACGGATTTAGGGCATGAGTTTCCCTAGTTTCTCTTCATTAGTAGAGACAAGACTTCCCACATCGTGGATGTGGATTCTATACTCATGTGGTAGTTCTCTCAAGTATAGTATTACACTTTTAGATTAGGGTGTGGGTTACCTATATTGTTTTTGTTTTTGGAGATAGCACTCCCCTTTAAATCCATGGTTTGGGTCGTCTACACTCATAAGCCATGTAGTGTATGTAATTCCCTATTAATGTATGGTTTGTTTCCTCTCTATGTAGAGTTGGTACTCCTTTATTTTGTCAAGGAATTAGTCTTCTATATGTTATGTATATATATAGTGGGTACTCACATAATGTTTTTGGGTGTGTTTCTTGTATTCATGGATTGGAAAATCCCATATTGTTCTAGGGTACAATCCTCCATACATTTTATTTGGGAAAAGTTGTAACTCTCCTATCATATTATGGATAAGATCATCTATCCATGGTTCAGTACTCGCATGTCGTGTCAGGGTTCAATTCCTCCATAGAAATCACCTTGGTAGAGTAGTACTCTCTTATTCTTCTAGGGTTCGAGACCTCTATCTAGGGGGTGTACTCCTCTACCATATTAGGTGGGAGTCATGTATAATTTGATTATTACTCCCCTATCAGACCTAGGTATGATACTTCATATATGAATTAATACTTCAACTTCTTCATTTTGTAGTGGGGAGTGGGTCCTCCATTAATGTGGGATCTCCATCACCTATTTATTACATTAAGGTGGAGTAGGGCCCTCCACTATGTGTGTGTGATACGTAATTTGGATTTAGTTCTCCCACAATGTATTAAGGTGAGTCCCACTCTATATAGGAGTGACATAGGATTCAAAGGTTAATTAGGACCAAGATCTCCATAGACCGTACGATAGTGGTGAGGTGTGGGTCCCTCTATTCTCTCTTGTTAGAGGGATTCACATGGGGAATAGTCTATATATGTTCTCCCTCGACTTTGGGTAGTGGTGAGTGGTGGTACTCTCCACTTGGGTGCTTACCACCATGCATATATCAGATGACATTTTTAGAAGAATATATGGTGTTGGACAATATAGTTGGAACATGTAGGTTATTTATAATAGAGAGAGTTCCCTCAATTGTACCATTAGGAATGGTATATTTTCTCTTACTGAAGTATATCTCCCATACGATTGCCATATTGGATGTCCATGATTGTGGAGTGCGTTCTCCGGGTTTTGTGTTACACTTAGATATATGAGTAAAAACTTTTAGATTGTTATGAGGTCATAACCTCTTGGGTCATTAATTATGATGTGAGGATAACTTGATGATTTTGTGACTCGTTGTGGAGTTTTCATGTTTTTGGGTTGAAACCCCCTGTGGACTTATCTGACATGTCACGTATAGCTAGTGATGGGTCGAGATTATTATTCACTTTCATTTGGGGAATCATCCCGCCAGGTCGAGTAAAATATTAACATTTAGTTTCTCTAATTTATTTTTAGTTTTTGGGATGCCTAATGAGTAATGGTATACTCACCCCTATAGAGGATTTACCCATAAGTGTTGTGTCATGTGAAGAACACCTGATTTTCAACGAAGTCCATTAAGAATAGGATGAAAGTGGATCATAGTGAGCTAGATTGACTTAGGTGTTTATCAAAAATTGTCTAACGAGCATTATAGTAATTTAATTTAAAAGTATCCCCCTCATTATATGATCGATGAATGATTTTATAAATATTTATTGGGAATTTTTTTCCCATTTAATAATTTTGGAACTTTTTTTGTACATTGGTTTCAGATAGATGCAAGAATTCATTTTTAGTTTTCATATTTTTATATTTCTTCACTATTGCATGGAGGTGACTGTGGGAACATGCGTATAGGTAAATTAGGAGAAGTAAAACAGTAAATATGATATTTTCAATCATTTTTAGTACTTATCCTCTTGCAATTTTGAAGGTATTAGAGGAGAACTTGTAGAGTTGTGTCTATGTCTCCATTGGGGAGGGTTGTGAAAATATAACCCTCCACTAAATTGGGTAAATAATGTTATCTAATGACATAACTATTGGAGATAGGGTTATGATTCACAATACACTATAATATGGGATTGTTTGAAATATATTTTTGAATCAATATGTTTTGGTGGAAATAATATGATTTCATATCCACTATGATATGATTTTTTATTCTTATATTTTTCTTACATTCTAATTTTTTAATTGTATTTATTTGATTAACTATTATGTCCTATGGTATACCCAGATCCTTTAGATGTGTGTTTTTATAAATGATTATTTTTACATGATCTCATATTGTTATAATATTGGACATTGATTATTTTCACATACACACAATCATATCGTGTGTTCATTTATGGTCTTCTTATTTTACCCTTACTACAAATTTCAGCTCACTATTTCTTATATTTCTATACCATATGTATTGATGATTATATTATTTTTTAGGTTTTAAATAATGAATCATGTGAGAAGAATTTTCTAAGTAGATTTAGAAATTTTGTAGAATAATTGATTTTGTATCAATTGCTCAATAATACTATTTCCTTAGGTAATATTGTGTAAAATTTATTTAGGATTAATAAATAATAATGTGAAAAATGTATTTTATATAGAATTTTATATTTGGTGTCATTAGTTTATATTAGTGTTGGGTTTTGGTAATTTTTGTGGATTAGTTTTTTTATGTTTAGGGATTATTATGTGCATTAGGATGAGAGAACAATAGTCGAAACTCAATCGATAAGAAATTTTTTTGTAAAACATCATAAAATGTTTATAAATTTAAGTGTGTGGTTTTAATGTAATAAATTCTTGTCCTAAATAGAAAATTGGATGCACTCTCTAAAAAAAATTTAAACAGGGAAGATAACCCAGAAAAAGTATTTTTTTAGTATTAACTCAATCTTTACTTGGTTCCTTATTAGTTAAGCTAACATGACTACTAAATTCTCCCCCACCTTGGGATATTCCTATATTGATTAATATTATCCATTGAAACAATTATAAATAATTTTAATGGAATTAATGTGTATACCTTATAATTTATTTTTTAGAAAAAATAGGAAATTTTTCTTGAAAATCTTAGCATAAATTGATGGTGTTATATGTTAAAAAAATTATATAATATTTGTACTAATAGAATCTCATGGTGAAATGATGGTGACAAAGGTGAATACATAAAATGTCTAAGTTTTCATATTATTTTGATAATTTACTTAGTTTTTATATGATATTTTTAGAATAATCATTTTGTAATATTTTTTGAAAATATGATCAATCAAAATGTGTTATGAATATTTCGTTCAAAAAACTAATATTACATATAAACAACATAAGAGACATATTTAGAAAGAAAAAAATTGATTATAATATTTTGATTATGATTTTTATAAATGAAAATATAAGTTTCATATTCATACACATGATAATTAGTTATATATTAAATTTTTTTATCAGTAATTATTTTTAATTAGTGACTAGTAAGTAAATTTTAAAGGAAAAAATTTATTTAAGGGGAGGAATGAAACACAAAATAATTTTTTTTTCAGATTCATTATTAATAAAAATTATTTTTAATAGATTTTTTCACATATAACTCTTGACCAAAACGAAATGAAATAAATTTTATTTTAATAAAAGTATAATTAATAATTATTTTCATTATAATATTTACATTAAATTGGATATTTTAAAAATGTAATTTTATTTATAATATATATATATATATTAAAATATTGTACTTTTTAATAAAAATTTATTGATTATATTTGAATAATCTACCTAAATAACTAATAAATTCAATATGTTAATGAAAATATATTTTACTAATATTTCTATTTTTTGAACCATAAATTGAAATAAATTTAATTATTAATTTCTATATTCATAATATTTACAATAAATTATGTTAAAATATTCCAAATAGTTAGTAATAGGTAGGTAATAAATCCATTTTATGCTTAGATGTTACATTTTCCCAAAAAAATGTATTATATATGTATATATTAAAACAAATTTGTATTACCTTTATAAATTGAATTAGTTACGTCGATTTTAATTTTTTAAATTAGAATTATAATTTTAGTTAATAGGGTAAATTTTATATTTATATTGAGACATAATTTATCAAGATTAATGTTACCTATAAAAATAAATGAAAGAGAGTTATTTAAAAAAAATAAAAATTCGCATCATTATTTTCTATAGTTTATAATTTTTTCTTTTTTAAATGTTGATTTAAATGTGTTTCAAATGAAAATATAAAAATATTATAAAATTTTCATTATTATCTTATAGAAAATATGAATAAAAAACATACTATACAAAAAAACATTCCTTTAAACAAATTCAAAATATTATGTCAATATATAAAAATAAATACTCTCGTATAATAAATTAAATTGAATAAATGAATTGAAATTTATATTCAGAACATTTTACTTTTGTAGGTAGTACATATTTTTTTTTTCAAAAAATAGTTACCATAGTTATATTTTATTCAAGGATAATAATCTAAAAATGATTAACATAATACTGATTGAAATATAATAAATTATCATTAAATTATCACTATTTAAAATATATTTATTATCTTAGAAAATCATAACTACATTTCTCACTGCCATTTTATCACCAATCCAACATAACTCTCAATTGATAGTCAAATTTTTTCCTATAAAATTATATCGTTTCTTCTTACTTCATGTTTCATAAACTATTTGAATTTACCTTGATAATCATCTCATTTTAACACTCGTAAAATCCAATTATACATTTGGAATACTGTTTTTACCTATAATTTCCCAAATTCACTCTTTTCCAAAAGATTATTTAAAGGTAATGTTAAATTTCTAAATATGAGTATTATGCAGTCCTTATCCTTTTTTCTATATCTTCCACCTAAAAACATTTTATATAATTTCTAATATAATGACTTATTTATCATTATTATACATAAATATTATTATATTAATGGGAAAAATTATTTATCTCTCGAAATCCATTTGAGACTTTAGATCCCCACTCTACTGTATATGTATACTACAAAGTACATGAATTCCATATTTCATTTTTTATCACCCCAAACATGGATAATTATAATAATGATTCTAATAAATAAATATTATATTATGGAAATAATATGAATTTTGAATAATAAATCATTACCCACTTTTATTTCTTATCTTTCAGTGGAGAATGAAATCTTTGATTAATCATAAGTGAGAACTGACTTCTCTATAGATGGAGTCTTTAACATTCATCACAAAATTACATGGATTTTTTAAATATATATTTGATGAATTAATGTGATATTTAGTTATAATATAAATCATGAAGACTATTTTTAATGTATTAATAAAAAAATGGAAGTGATTATAATGTAATTCAATCCTAACCCAAAACATGTTCATCAAGGATCTAATTCCCTTGAATGATATCATGATTTTACTTATTATGAACCTCGATATTCTTAAATAATTGAAATAAACTGATTAAATAATTTATTAAAATTTGTAGTGTGGAAATTAGTATCAAATATTCTGGTTCCACCTAAACATTGTAATTCATGCGCGAATAAATCCAAAACATCAATAATATTTGATGATGAAAATGAATTATAACTATAAAACTATTTTATATAAAATAGTATAATTAAAAATTATATACTGTAAAATATTTGAATAAGTTCCTTAAATGATTTATTATTATTATTATGTTTATTGAAATATATATTATAATCTCTTCATGGTTTCTAATAGAAAAGGTAAGTGTTTTCATCTCAATTTCCCTTAATTGAAGAATGATGTCATTTATTAGACATATTATTCTATTACATGTTGTAATTATTATCCCATTAAATAATTTCTTTATTTAACACCTATTATAATTTAATATATATGTATATTTCACTATTTCTCATTATTTTTCTTCTAATTGATATATATTCATTTCTGTAAGGGTTATATATATTAAAATATCCATTTTGAGAAATGCTTTTTATTATTGATCTAGTTTATTTATATGGTACATTTGTTTATTTTTAGTAATATTTTACTTGATTATGTATATATTCATGGTATTTAACGTTATATTTCATTTTCTCCCATTGCAAATTTTTTATTGGTAAATAGTCTCAATTTTCATTCTTTTTTATATATGTTATATTCACCAGTTTATTTATTTTTTATTATCAATATATTTTCATATGGATTACTTTTTTTACTACATTGATAAAATTAATTTTACTTAAAAATATTTATAATGTACTATTTATAATAGAATTAAATTCATTTCATACTAAATACTAAAGTGCTTATTTTACAAAATCATTTTCATGTAGATATTATTTTTAATAAATATAAATCTTAGGAATTATTTTATAAAATTTATTATTAAACCCACAACCGTTTTTTTCCACCTTATATAAATGGGAATTTACATTTTATCTCTCAATTTTTTTCTACTAAATATATAATTTTCCAAATGTGAATATTTGAAGAAAAATTGACCCCACCACATTATTTCAATCGGGAAATATTACTCTTCTATGTCTATATTCATTAGATTAATTTATACATGTCTTTATATGCACTTAAACAATAGATGACTGTAACTCAATACAAAAGTTTTTCTCCCTATAAAAATGTTTTAAGAAATACTTTAAAATTCAAAAAAAATTCTGCTTTAATAAAATGTTTTAACATATTATATTATTAATGGTTTTCATGTGAACACATCCTTATATATACATTCCTATTTTTCGAGATTAATTTCAATTTTTTAAAATGACATTTACAAAAAATGTAATTTTTTTAATTATATTGAAATGAATCAGATTATTTCTTCTTATGTTTCATAGTTATTTATTAAATAATAATTAAATAATTAATATATATAATCATCCTTTATTATCATAATTTCACATATCAAATATGTTCTTATGTAGAAATCCACATTCTTTCTCTGGATTTTTTTTGAAATATTATCTTGAAGTTGTCCATAAAACCATCTATTTTCTACATATTTATTAAGATATGTTGAAATATGAATGTTTAATTATACTTATGGAACACATATGTGTGGATTTAATTATATTATATGGGTGGTCTATGAATTATATTTTGATCCATTATATCTAATATTTGATGATATCTCATGAGATAAGTGTGCTAGGTAAAGACATCTTCCCCAGTATTTTATGTGATTAGAGTTAGGAATTTGATTACAGGTCTAATATGTTATGAGTGGTATGAATACGATCCCAAATACCACATATTATAATTATATACACATGTATTTGTATAAAATTCAAATTTTTTCATAAAAAACATGTAATGATCACTTATATCTTGTTTTAGGATCAAATTGGTAATTTATAACTTATTATCTTTTTTTATGATGTCCTTGTTCTATAATCTAAATAATTAATTTTTTTAATATACAAAAAATCTTATATTATACCAACATGTGATCTTAATTATTTAACCTTATTTTGTATATGATATCACCCTTTTTTAGATTCCATTCCCATTATTATAAAGGATATTATTTATATTGTCGCCTAAAATATAATATAATGTGATAAGTCATATTGTGAATGACGTGGAAAATTTCATATAACAACTTTTTTAGGTTTATAGTCCCTATTAACTCTAATTCATTATGTTCTGAGGTCTGATTAATTATGATATGAAAAGTTTAATCAAGTGAAATTTAGAATTTAATATGGATTTTTAGCTTTGGTAATAAAAAACCAATTAATTTAGTATCATGAGTAAGTGTATAATGAAAACAACTTTCATATGTTTAGGAATCATATTGTGTTCAAGGTATTTATGTCTAATAGATAACAAAATTCGACTCCATCACAAAATTTTGAAAAAATATATACCTTTTTTAGAGATATGTATTCTCACTAAATCATTGAAAAAAACCAATTCTAATGATCGTATATAGAGAAATTGGAGGCCATTAGCATACCACCCTTTTGATCGTAATTATTATTTTCTATATGATTTAATTATATATTTATTTCATTTTAAAAAAATTCTTCCAAAATCAAAACATGTGATCAGTTACCATTTAATAAATGATATAGTGTTGGCATGAATTGATGTTTATGTCTATATAGATGAGTGTTTTTTGGTCAATTTGAAAATATAAATATTTCATAGTTTATCTATATTAAGTAGCACATATATTTATTTTTACATCACTATCAATACATTAATAGACAATGATACATTTTTGTTAAAATTTATAACACCCCATGAATTTACATTACGAGTCTTTTTAATATTTATCTTCATAGATATCATACGCAACATAAAACACAAAGATTAAATAAATGATTAAATATTTTGATCATGGAAAATCCATCGTATTAGAAAGAAAAATATGAATCTAGTAAATTATGAAAATAGATATTACAAATTTTTTAGAAATTAATTAATTGGTTTCCATTTATTTATAAATAAAAATAAAACCCAATTGAACAGAAAGGATTTTTCTTCATAAAAAAATTATATTTATGAACGCACCACTATTTAAGCAGTAATGGATCACTAAAATTGAAGAATATTAATGAATATTATAAATTAAATATTCAATAAAATATTTTTAAATTAAATCGATAAGTTTGATAAGAATAAGAAAATAATTAATCCAATTTTAAGCAAAAAGTATATATTATTTAACAAGTAATTCTACCACCTTTATATAGAGAACATGTTTAAAAATGGAATTTTTACACTTATATAAATTATTTTGAATAAAATAAAATTAAGTTTTTATTATTTAAATGTTAGAAGTATTGTTGTGTTGGATGTTGGTATTTTATTGAAAATATTTATTTTCTATCCAATTGTTAAAAATTCATATTTTTATAAAACTATCATTTTCATTATATTAATAGTATATTTACTATTTCAATAATAAAATAAAAATTGAAATTTTATAGCAAATTTAGGTATCTTATTATTGAAAATATAAAATTTTTAGATCATGGAAAAGGAAATTAAATTTTTTTAAAATGATAAATTAAGTACTTGTAGTTTTGTGAAACATAAATGTTAATTAATAATTTTATATTTAAAAAAAATTATTTAAAAGAAGTTTTTTTATGAAAATGATTATTTAATTAATACTTTGTTTTATTATTATTATGAGATAATTCTATGAGACCGTACATAATATATTAATGTGTCATTAAATGAATTATAATATTAAAATTAAAAATTGTAGTATAAAAGATGATTTTAATTAGTAAATTATTTTAGAATATTTAAAAAATTATTTTCATGAAATGTATATGATTTTTTTAATTCAATATGTTGAAAAACATTTATGGATAAATTTTTGGAAATTTCTAAAATACATAAATTTTTGTTGAATAGTTAAAATACGGTAATTTATTGTATATATAAATTATAAGTTCAATAAACTATTACATGCATAATTATAGATATAAACAATAGAATATCAAACTAAAAAACATTATTTTAATATATTTTCGAAAAATACGAAAACTAATCATAGTCTTTATCCAATATAATAAATATATGGATAAAATATTATATACCTCCCTCTCCTCCACTATAAATACAACCCCTCACTCCCCCTAATTCTCAGACCTCCAAAGCCTTGAAAATTATGTTGTTTATGGCCAATACATCTCCCGAAACTCTCCCCCATGTTATCATCTTGTTAATAAAACCCAAAACACCATTTGAAGTTTTCTTAAGGTTGTTATTAAGGAGAATAATTGAAGTGGTAAAATCCACTTTCATCATTTAATTTTTCATTAATGTTTGTTTCTTTTCATATCCTTACCTCCTAAATCTGAATATCATTTATAACTATATTATATTATATATAATTTTAATTTTATATGTATATGGGATATGAACCATCAATTCATTATTTTTCATCATTTTATTCTATAATGGAATATTTTGTCCCTAGGATGTTGATTTACCACCTTCATGGATGATGATTTTTCATTTTTCAGTATCGTCTTCTAGGTTATTCAAAAAATATTTTTTTGGATAAACCAAAAAATAATATATTTATTAAAACTGATTCAATCTTCTAGAAACATTATATATAATTATTATTAATTTATTAAACCAAACAAGTTTTTTTTGATCGACAAAATGAAAAAATAATTTAAACAATTTCCATTAATGAATTATCATATTAATCATCCTCATTTATGGGAAAAAATGATATATTATACCATTAAATATTTTGTAGGTTCATTAATTACATATAATTTCTATTATGGATGACTATTCCTATTTTACATGACCGTTTGAACATTCATACTAGGGAACCAATTATGAAAACAAATTAAATGAAGACTTCTGAATTACAAAATTGAATCTTAAAACTCATCAAAATGACTATAAATGAAATAAAAAATATTATAATAAAAAAATACATGTTTCATTTATTCTTAATTAAATTAATTATGCAGTTAATTTCATTATTTATTATTTTATGGACTATTGACGAACACTTTCGGGCATAAGGATTGGGTTTTCTCAACACACTTTTATTTCGGCGATATTTCCCTTCACCTCACTTATTTATTATTTTTGGTGTTTGTAAACAGAAATTCTACATAAATTATCATTAATCATTTTATATTAATTGTATTCAAAATTTTATTTTATTATTATTAATTTTTGGGCATGTGATTCTATTTATAACAATGCATAATGGGATTCTACTCGAATCTCAATTTTTAATTCAAGATATACTTTCTCTCTTTTTTCCCCAATGAAATTCATAATAATTATTATGTAATCCCTCTATATTTAGTGTTTATATTCAAATTATATTTATCTATCACAATTATTTTTCCTATATGGTTAATTAAATATTTTATATGTTTTTTTTAAATTCATCCCTATAAGGATGTCCGGTTAAATGGTACCTCCAAATATATTACTAATATTCACGTACGCATCGTAATCTATTTTACACTAACATTTATTTTATAAAATAATACCTTTGATATGGAAGAAATTTCCATGTTAATTTTTATTTTTATGAAATCAATTTACCCTTTGATCGTTTTATGGACTCTTTAATATTTTCCCTTTAACCTTACTAATTATTCTCAATTATATTATTTGAAAAAAACTCAATTTACATGTTTTCACTTAAGATGAACATTATTGATTCATCTAATATAATTTTATTTTTCTTACTCTTTATTTTTTTGGATGTACACATTTATAATCAAATTTGATGAAAAATAAAACTTATTTCCCATAAATAACTCTTCTCTGAAAAGTAAGAAAGGGTATTTATCTCAACAATTCATGGATTATTTTATTAGAGTATTCTTCATTAATTTAAATACCATTTAATGACATGTGATTAATTGGGATTATTATTTAATGATACCATCAATCATATTTTACAGATTGGATCATAAATCATTTTACTATGGATGTAATATCTTAATACCATTTTAAATATTCCTATTGATGGTTTATGATTATGTTTATTGTTTCGATAAAATTATTAAAATTTGATATGATAGATACGATATGAATGTATATTATTATTATTTTTCACCCGTTACTTATGACGGATGAATTGAAATAAATAAGTGATTGGTGGGGCACACTAATGCCCCTCGATGCATCATTAGGTCTTATGAGACTAACTAGAAAGAGTTTTTAATAATTTATTGTGTCTTTGGTGAAGCCAGAATTGAATGTTTATGTTATATGACATTATGAATTCCATCATTGTTGTACAAGTAGTTGATATTCCACGTGAGTATTTAAATAGTAGTATATACTTGGTAACGTTTCATTCTCATATGATTATTTGATGAATTTTTTAATCATGTTCTATTCCTACCATATTATACTCATTATTATGTTTAAATAGAATGTGTGTTTAGTTATTCACCAAGCCTTATTGTTTATGTTTATTTATGTTAGATTCTTCTATATTTATTACAATTACTGGTAATCTATACTAACCCCTTTCATAAGTTTTATTTTTCCTCAGGATGTGAATATGTATATTTCTAATAACAAAAAGGGATAATATAAGAATTTGCAGTTGTTTCTAACATAGTCACTATTTTGTTTTCCAATTAAAATTGGTATCGTAGAATTTTTGTCTATTTTCTGATTTTTCAATGATACTAAATAATTTTTTCCATAAAGATGCACCTTCCTTTTTTATTATGCCATTAAAAAAATTATGAAACCCACTCCAAGCTAATAGGCATTGCGTTTTTACTGTTGGTATCATAGGATGCTTATTGGAATCCTTAGAATCTAGATTTAGAAAATATAGATTAGGTAATATTACATTATGATAGAATTGGAAGATATGTATAAAATATCATCCATGAGTTGTTGGATGTTTGCGATTATGTGGGTTTTTCATCAAACACATGTGTCTTTGTATATTGGAGGTTGATATCATTCAATCATAGATTTACCTAGGGGTAACATCTCTAACAATTTGTTCGGATTCTAACTGAGATTTTCCTTATACATACAAATATGCCTTACTATGAACCTGGTTTGAAACTCATGGCTGATATGCTTAGGATAATTAATATTTTCATTACAAACCATTATACAGGATTTAAATGTAAATTTGTACCCAAAAAAACCATGTATATTATTATGACATTATATATGCATATCTATTCAATTTATATTAATTTTATCCTTGTTAGAAAACAAGAATTATTATTCAAAACTTTATTTATTTTATTCCATTAATTAAATATAAACCATCTCTAAAAGAATGGGAACCTCACCAATTCTTAATATCCAATATGAAATAATGATCTTATCATATTTGGCCTTGTAAAAATCAAAATAGGGGAAATTTTCCCAATCATTCTCATCATATGAGTATACAATATCATGATCTATCAAGATAGATAATGAATTTTCAATGTTTTATGATTTTGAAACGATGAAATATATGAATAGTAAATACGATCAAATTATAGATTAAGGGAACAAGGGAAATTTTTATTTTACCACATGTGATAACAGTTAATGGAAAATCCTTAGAATATACTAAAGAGGAAAATGAGTTTTCTTCAATGGTGGAGAAAAAGGCCACCATTCTCCAAATTGCAAGATAATGAATGAATTAGTCAATATTCAATGCTTCATCTATAATAATTTGGGGTACTACAAAAATCAATGTACCAAGTGTCAGGGGAATATTGCTAAGAATAAGAAAATATATTACATTAAAACTTATTCTATTGAAACAGATAAAGAGGATTGATTAATATAACTATTTTTAGATTCAAGAATTATTTTATTTCACTATTTTATCAACCTTTCAATGATTGTGTTATTCAAGAGATATATAAAAATTGTACTATATTAATTATTCTTTACAGAATTTGAATAATGCATGATTTAATTATTTATATAATGTGTCTAGGAATTTATATATTTGGTATGTAGTATTAAGAGAATAATTATTTTTAGAATCATAGGTTAAGTTTATTTTGGAAATTTAGTTACCTTCCTTCTATTTTTTTGGTCATTGAATGTGGAGAGATGTGTTTTAGATGAGTTTTAATATTAACTAATTCAATAATAGATCATGTTATACTTCAGAAGTTATTATTTTTTGATTACTTCAACTATAATTTTAATTTTTATTATACATTTAAATGTTTAATGAATAGTTATATAATATATAATTTTTTAAATTTTCATCAGGCATGAAAAGTTCATCATGAACATTAATTTCTTTGAGTAATGGATGTAGCAAAAATTTGACAAAGAAAAACCAAAAGAATAAATTATGATTATTATATGGAATGTAAACAATTAATATTAATTTCCTATGATTATATATATATATATATTAAATGAACCCCTCATATCTATGAAAGAGATTTTGGAAAAAATGTTATTCCTTTGCATTTCATTCAGAGAAATCAATTTGTTTTAACAGATAACCACATTTACTTTTTCATGAATGCTATCTATATAAATGACCATATATTATGTCACTCTCATTCAAAAAATGATATTTAGAACCCGCTTCCATGTCCATATTATCACTTTCCAGTAATGATTTCCTCCAGAAATCCTTATTTGGTGGGGACCATCTCCTTTCTGTTTCCCTATTATTAATTGGATATTTTTAACCCTATTTCTCAAGTGCGATAACCAAAAAATAATTTTTTTTAATTGACCATTAATTTTTGAGGTGAAATTACAAATAGAAAGGAAGGAATTTATAAAAGGAGGGAAGAATGTGACACCCCAAATTTTTATGGTATATATCTTTTTAATATTTAACTTATTCGATATCATACATTACACAGAATATTGAGCATAATAATTATTATTCAATGTTATTATTGTGACCCGTTCATGGGATTGGATGAAATAAAATAGATCATGTAATTTATGATAAAATAGATAACCCATTATTACAAATTGAATTCATTTGTTACAAATTAATTATAAATGAGAATAAAATCTAAATAAACATAAATGATTTGTTAGTTATAAAAACTTATATTTATGACCAAAATGGAATTTAATCATAAATTGATAATTATTAATGAATTTTATTAACGAAATTTATATATTACATATTCAGTAAAATAATTATAAAATAAATAAAAAAAGTTTAATTTCTTATAATAAAAATAAATCCAATTTTAATTATAAAAATATAAATTTTCTAAATGAAATGTTTACCACCATTAAATGCATAATATGTATAAAAACTAAATTTGTACATTTTTACATATTCAATTGATCAAAATTATTCATACTTTCATAATTGGATTGGCAAAATTTCCTTAGGTTGAATTTTGTTATTTTATCATAAATTATTTTTTTCAGTGAAAAATGAAAAATCCTAGTTTAATAAAACTATAAAATTTAGTATATAAATATTATATTTATGATTTGAATATTAACATCAACTATAAAAGTGTAAATAAAATTCAATATTCTTGTGAATGGAAATATAATATATTTATATCATGGAAGGAGTAAATAAATCATTTAAAAAAGAAAAATTAAATGTTTTTATTTTTGTGAAACGTAAATGTTAATTAACACCTTTTTAATTAAAAAAATATAAAAAAATAAAATTCATTTTAATTAATTTTATTCAAAAAATAATTTTTTTATTTTATGATTATATGGTAATTTTTATGAGTCATTAATTAATTTTTTAATGCGTTACAAAATTAGTTATAATATTAAGATCAATATTTGTATGTAAATGATGACATTAAATAAAAACTATATTTCTCATATTTAGAAAAATATATTCATAAATTTGAGTTCTTTTTAAAATTATGCATGATCAAAAATGGTTTGGATGAATTTTATAGATTTTATAAAAATACATGAATTTTGTTTAATAGTAAAATATTGTTATTTATGGTTTAAACACAATATAAGTTAAATACACTATTCCTAGAGTAATTTATAATTTAATAACTCTAATATAGAACTAAAATTAATTATATTAATAAATATAGTGATATTTATCATACTATTCATAGTCTTTATTAAAAATAATAATAAAATGAGTAAAATATTCAAAAAACACCCTCCCCTCCATTATAAATACAACCCCTCACCACCCCTTATCGTAAAACCTCTATAGCCTAGAATATATCCCATTTACTAATATATACATCTTCCAAAACCCTCCCACACCTTATATTTTAGCTATTCACACCCTGATGACCATTTCAATGTTTATTGTAGAGGTTCTCAGGGGGATAAATTCTAGAGGTAAAATCCACTTTAATAATTTTAATTTTTCTAAAAATTTATATTTTTTTCTTATCCATACCTTCTCTAAAAAACATTATTTATTATTATAGGATCTAATATATTCATAAAAATTATTATGAGTAATGGATATTCACCATCAATTATTTCCTTTTCACTTTTTTATTCTGAAATTGAAAACACCGTCTCTGAGGTGATGGTTTACCACCTTCATGGTCAATGAGTTTTAATTTTTTATATTATATTTTTTAGGATGGTAATAAAACACTTTTTTGGTTAATTCATAAATTAATTTATTTATGAAATATAATTTAATGTCTTGAAACCATTTAATAAACTCATTATATATTCAGAAAACAAAAGTAGTTCATGATGATCGAAAAAATGCCAAAATAATTTAAGCAACTATCATTATTGATTTATCTAATGAATCATACTCATATATGAAAAAATATGATATATTAGACCATTAAATTAAAAAAACGTTCCTTAATGACATATAATTTCAATTCTAGATAACTATTCAAATTTCACATGACTGTTCGTACATGTATACATGTGGAATAATCCTGATATCCATGGAAAGAAACACTTCCAAATGATGAAATTGAATCTTAGAAATCATTGAAAAGACCATAAATGAACTAAACAAAATGAAAAAAATCATGTTTTATATGTTATGAATTATATTATTATTGAATCAGATTTCATAAACCATTATGATAATTTTATGTAAATAACACTCTAAGAAATATGGTAAGGGTTTTCTCATGTCACTTTTATTTGTATGATATTTCCCTTATTCGCCACTTATTTCTTGTGTGTCATGTATGTATACTAAATGTTGATATTTAATATAAAGAATATTTTTATATTATTTTTATTAATTGATTTATTTGAAAATTATTTATTTTTTTGGAATATAATTCAATTGATTTCAAATTCATATGGGAAGATCCTTGAATCACTATATTTCATTTGAGTTATGTTATTTCCATAATTATCCCACTGTAATTCATAAATATTATTATTTAATTCTTCTTATTTGTGTGAAAATGTTTCAATGATATGTATATGTTTTAGTTATTATTTATTTTATAGGAAATTACATTTTTTATAAGGTTACATTTTTAATTCCTCCATATAAGCAAGTTATGTTAAAGGGTATATCCTAATTTAATTGACATATTCAAGTACCCTTCATACTCTATTTTAAGATACAACTATTTTTATTAAATAATTATACGAAACATGAAATACTATAGTAATTCATTTTTATTTCTATAAAAAAAACTAATCCATTTTACATCAATGACTATTTAATATATTCCGTTAAACCACACTTTAAAGACATTTTTCCAAAGATTCTTTAAAACACATTATAAATTTTTTAACATCTGATGGACATTATTTATGCCTAAAATATAATTTCATTCTCCATCCAATTTCTCCTCTGGGACATACTTATTTACAATATGATTTTTACCATTTTAATGATATTTTTCAAAAATAAATCATCACTATAAAGTATGAAACAATATTTTTCTTAAGAATTGATCACTAAATTTAATAGAGCATTTTCATATATTTCAACACCTATTGTTCAATATTATGATTAATTGGGATTAATATTTTATAATATATACTACAATTTTTTATTGAAAGGTTTGTGATTTTTTTGGGTATATCCTATATTGAAAAATTTAACCGTATTACTCCAGATGTCTTATGATTATGATTATTTTTTGGGGAATGTTTTTTATCATTTCATATTCTATTTTCAAAATGAATGTTTATGATGATTATGTTTTAAACCTTTTATATAATAATTCATTGTTCTTAGTAACTAACATGTGGGGCCAGGTATTTCCCCACTATGAATCTTTATGACTCACAAGACAAACTAGATTGGGGTTTTACCCATTATTATTGTCTTGTCCAATTCCTTTACACTTTGATTATGGGGTTTAGAAATAAAAATATGAAAATAATGATAACTTTTTTTTGTAGTTAAGGGGATTATTCGACAATTAGAATAAAAAGGGTTAAGTATTTTCCTCTTAGGATTATTTATGGAATTATTTATTCAACATTAATTCCTGGAATATTATTTTAATGATTATATTTAAATGGTATGTATTATTGATTTTTCACTATTCTTTATTAATTGTTTTAATTTATGTTATCTCCACCTTTATTTTTGACCCTTATTATTCAACTGATCTAACCCCTTTCATTTAATTTATTATTTCCCAAGATGTGGATCTGTATATTTTTATTGACTCTCATGGATACTATAATTGTTTATGGGTGATTCCAATAGAGTTACTATATTTTTTATCAATTAAATGTTGTAATATAACAAATTTTTAATCATTTTCCAAATCTACATAACTATTCAGTCATAGAAGATATGACTTCTTTGTATATTATTAAAAATTTAAATTATTAATGCATTGTCTCTAGGGTACATGGAGAGGGGATTTTAGAAAAGGAATATAATTGAGAACATTATAATTTATAACCATCAAAAGGTGTTATAAATATTTTGGTTGTCGGTATTGGTACCATAATAAGAGATTTATACATATAATTTCAAATGTAATATAAACCCTTTTTGTTCTATGCCCCCAAAAGGTACACATCATACCTTTTAAGGTCATATAAAGTAGACTATAATTGTTCTTTTTGAGGATTCGAAATCACAAATAGTCAGCTACTATGTGAAGTAATCCAAGTAATGGTTTTTGTGAGAATTTCAAAATGGTATACCATTAATGTAAAAATAAAAGGTAATATATGTCAATAGGGATTGGTTTTTTATAGATTATATTCGCATTTGAAGTGTGTGGTTGGTGATAAGTGTCGGCATATATCCCATTAGAAGAATTGAGACTTCAAAAATAATATAGTCTAATGATAATAGTTTGTAGTCGTGGGTGTGTATTACCATAGTAAATGACCTCTCATATTGTAGAGATCATAAACTAAGAAGAAAAGATAAAAAATAAGTAATGAGAAATATTGGACCATTATGGTGGATTTAGAAAAAATATGAAAATACAAAGGAGTAATGATTCAGTGAAGCTATTTATTTTGATCCATATAGTGAAGTTATACACATACAGACCAAACCGGAATCAAATCCCATATTATAATAATTTTATAGTATAAATTCAAGTGATAGTACAAACCATTTCAATTCAAACACACATTATTAGAATGTTATTCATCAATATCATAATACAATTGAATTTACTGGGGATCTCATGTTGGGTATTCCATGAAGGGGTGGTTAACATTGTGTAGAGAATAATGGTTTTCCTTGATGATTCCCTCATTGTATCTTACACTTATAAATAAGTCCATATAATGATTAGTAAATGGGAGATCAAAAATAGGGATTATATATGAATGCTTTCTCAGTGGATAATAATTTCCAAGGATTATTTATGTTTCGGGTTAATGATATCATCAATGGGAACATGGATTGGGTTTACACAATTAATGGGAACAAATTGGAATGTGGATAATTGATTTTAAATATGAGAATGTGTGTATATGAAAATAGATGATTGACAACACCTTTATAATAATAGTAGAAACCACCATATATGATGAATATTCAATCATAACTACATGAGTGTTGGGATGATAAATATTGACACTATTAATATAAATAAGACAAATGTTTTTGGGAGGGTTATTTAATGTAACTAATTATTTGATCGTTTAGGTAATGTAGTCCTATTAGGGATCTCTATTATGAAATTTTTATGGTTTGGAAGAAGAAAAAAGGATAATGTGAAGGTCATATAAAATTATTTTCCATGAGGGGACAATCATAGTGATAGATGTGACAAGAGAGGAGTATGTACTCGCAATATCAAATAATCACTATGATGTAACAATGGGATGGATAAAATACACAAAATATTTTCATGATTCTGATTTGGGGATCAAAAAAACAAAGGAGGATAGTCCACATTATGGGTTCATAAAGGCAAAAAATCAGCATAATGGGTTTTTGAATTAGTCATATCCACATAGTGGGTTCATGACTGAAACTAGTCTATTTGGTGACATCAAGAAGAATGTATACAAAATGTAAAATCATGGAGGAGAAGGATCTATATAGTAGAGGACATGGGATGGATCTTTCTTGCTTGTCCCAAGGAGGGGTGTTCAGATGGATGTTGTGTGTATAAAAATTCTATAGACGATGACATCCCATAAGCTATGCTTTGTAATGAACCCTCAACAACTGAGTTCATGTAGATACCCTCATGGGGATTCCCCATCCTCATCTAGTTTTATAGTTCTGAAATTACCCTTATATTATGTTTTGAACTCAAGGAACAAATTATTTTTTTTCTTTACCTTTATTACTCAACCGTTATAACTAAGCCTTTTCCAAATTGAAAATAAGTTTATTTATTAGTATTCATCAAGTATGTTTTTATTTTTCAATATTTTATCATATAGGAGAGGTTGTGTGGATTAGAGGATCATCACCGAGCATCAACCACATATTTATTTCTTAATACATAGTTAGAATCTATAAATAATGTCTTCTTAATATCATATATAACTAATTCACCTTTGGAAAGGGGGCCTATGTATAGGTTTCCCTCTCCAAACTATGATCTATATTATTCAACCAACATTGGAGAATGTGCATTTACTGTCTACGGACATGAAGGGTTCCATTGATAGTAAAATAATATTGAAGTACTAGTAATATATCTAAAACATCTAACATCAATATTCCTAGTATTTTCATCATGAATCCCAATTTAAATATATTAAGAGTCCATGTATTTGATTTTTAGTCGAATATCTTCATATGCTATACAAGGTTTTACTTCATACTTAAATTTTTTTGGTGTCAGTAGTAATTTTCATGAAAGGCAGAGAAGATAATTGAAATTAACTCTACATGTCATTCATCAACATTAGTTTTCATATCTTACTTACTATTTTTATATATTTTTTCAACACTGTTTTCTCTTATATTCTATTTTTTAATAAAAATTTATTTAAATAAATTTAAAAATTACAGCATTATTATCAAAAACATATTAATGGTATGGACTAAATTGAAAATATAAAATCCATGAATTAACATATATATATATATATATAATATTTTGAAAATTACTATTAAATACGAAAGTGTATAAAGTTTATAATTATATAATGGGAAAATTTACAATGAATATAATAACAAAAAACTCGATTTTCATTTTTTGGTTACTCAATTTATCATCATATTTAGCTTAATAGTATTCCACAGAACTATTTTTTTATCTTGAATCCATGTTAAAATATGTTTCAATGATCAAATACTACCTACTTCATCCATTGAAAACATATCTTTTACTAATATAGTAGCATTGGGAACCCTAAAAAGGCATTACATTTCCAATGTATTCTCACATAAATTTGTAAAAATTATTTATGTTCCAACTCAATGTTCACCCCAAATAGACCCCACATTTTTCATCTCGAAATCAATCTTTATAACACTCAATATATATGAAATTTTAGACCTCACAATGATGCATCCTAATTATGATAAAATACAGCATAAATGTTTAATATTTTAGTGTTCAACCAGACAATGAAATGATATCACACGTTGTAATTTATTATATTTATTATTATAGTTATTTAAATATTATTTTGTGTAAATTTGAGTTTCATTAATATTTGGAATAAATGCTGAATTTTTGGTTTTTCATAGGTGTGCATGGTTATCCCACATAGATTATTAAAGCATATTTCTCCAATGCAATTGAGTCTTTCATTTGACATTTATGATTGGAATTATCCTCACATAGTTACATTATCTATGTTGGGTAAAAGAAATAAACACGTCATAGTTATTTTATATATAAAAGTAAGTCAAAGAGTTGATTCAAAATTAGTAATACAATGTATATTTTCTAGATTGGATTTTTTTTTAATTTTATCTTATTGTTTTTTGATACCCCACAAATCCACTCACCCTAATCCTCCACTACATAACATGACCTCATTACCCCTACCAAATCATCCCCTATGTGTGTTCATTTGACCTCCTTCCCTCCGAACTTCTCATCTCCCTCATGAACAAACCCTAGGCTTCCTCCTTATTACCTCAAGTCGTATTGGTTTTTGATAACCAATACTTCAACATTATTTTTAAATTTAAATAAAATTAATGTTTTGGAGATTACTAGTTATCCCTGTTTATTAAATTATTTCTTACCAGGTTTTCCACCATCAATTGTGACACATTTCAATCCATACATCCTCAATCTCATGTATGTTCCCTGATTGTTATGATAATTAATTTTTATGTAATGAATTTCCTAGGATTTTAATTTATATGTTAGTTATATAATGATGTTGATCATTTTATACATGAATTATTTTAAAATAAAATAATGTTATTAATTATTTTAATTTTAATATATAATATTTTATTATTTTCATAATATATTGAAAATATATTTTCTTATAACGTTTCATGATGATTGATTATCAAAACTACCAAATTGATTTTAAAAAATATATATTTTTATTTCAGATTTTTTGTATTTAAATTAATTACATTGATTATTTTCATTGTATTTCACGGGGTATTTTAAATCATAAGTATTTTTTAAATTTATCTAAAAATAATTTTTTTTAAAATGATGTTTATAAAAAAATGCCACTATTTTGGTCTTGGATGAAATTGAAATGTTCTACTTTCATGATCTAAGTGCTTCCGATGAAAATTTTACATCGTTATATGATGAAATTTTAAATGGATTTAATATCATTATTTTTTTTAATAAAATCACATTATAAGGTGTTTATTTTATAGGTTTTTATTTAAATAATCTTTTAAATAACTAAAATTATCATAGAATTTCAATCTATTTTAAGTTAGGGGCCATTCTAAATTTTTAATGGTTTTATAAATTTTTTCATAGGATAGATAGAAGTAATTAATTCTTACTGATTGAGATTTGTTTTGATTGTGACATAAATATAAATTCTTTTAACATTTTGTGTTACGATGGTTATGTGAATGAGGTTATTCATTGAGAGTGATCGAGAGGTGAGGGTGACATTTTTTCTTATTCATTCTATTTTTAATACTATTATCTTGTCTACTCTCCCCCACATTATCTTTGGATTTGAAACTATGCACAACGATGAGTTTATAGATTACTTTAATTTTATATAGAGACCCAATTCATTAACACATATTATTACATGATTCTATGAATAAAAATCCTTTAAATACAAATAAATTATTTAAAATTATATATTGTGTTTAATGACTATTTACCTAACTAGAATACCAAGAATCTAGACTAAATAATCATCTTATTTATATCCATAATGAGCTAATATAACCCGTTGATCTCTTATAACTACAAAGAATAACCTAGGAAACGCATAGAAAGAAATGATGAGATAATATTCCAAGTAAGGGAATAATAATTGGAAAAAATCATATAACATGAGTTATAATAAATATCATGATATAATAAAAGGATTGGTTCATCAATATCCATACGGAAGTGTAACATATTGAACATGGGAACATATTATTATGGAAATAATGGAATGTGGGAGAAACATATAACATGACAAAAAAAGATTCAATTCTAAATTCCATGATTATATCACATGGTAGAAAATGTCCCATTATGGATTAGGTTTACTCTCTAATCCCATAAATGATTTATCATGAGACTGAACATTATCCAATTATTTAGAGTCCTATATAGGTGCACCTATAATAATTTTATCATGAATTTATATTATATATAATGAAATCAACCATAAAGAATAATCATATTATTAACCCATGGAAATAAATGGGTTTTATAATCATATAATAAAGCATAAACCATAATGGTGTCATTATGGTATCCAAGAAATAAAAATTTAATAATTTCAATAAAATCATAAAATTGTTGTATATATCATGATTATTTATTTAAAACTATAGTCAATTAATGAAAAACTTTATTATAAGAAACATTAAGAATGAGTTGCTTTTGTGTTGTTTAAGGGAAAATATTAATGTTTCCTTTTGAGGAAAAAGGAATATTTTATTGTTCAAAACCAAAAAATGAAAAAAAAATCAATGATTAAATTTGATATTTTATAAAAATATTGGTGTATTAAAAAAATTTAAATTGAACAAAAAATTGGGTAAAAAACTTATAATTTCCCAATAATATGGCTGGCTTATCTGGAATAATTGAGTGGGGAACATTTTAAAACATATATTTCCCCATCAAAGAGGAATTAATTTAGCTTCAAAAATAGGTGTTTATAATTTTCAGTTAATTTATAATTATAATATAATAACAATTAAATAATGTATTGGGGAAAATAGAGAGAAAGTGTAATCCAAAGGAAATATGGTGTTTCAGATCGATATCATGGCTTATCTATAAATGTGTAATGCTATATCACTTAATGTCTTGAATAATAAAATTATATTATTTAATTACATTATTTATAACCACCTCTTTATTTATTTTATTAATTTTTATTTTATTAATATCATTTTGGTCCATTTGAATGTGTTATAATGATAAATTTCATTATTCTAGGATAATTATTTTCATAGTTTCATGATTGGTTAACTTGTGAATAATTATGAAAGTTCTAATAGAAAAGAACTAAAAATGTATATGTGAAATAAAATTGTATTTATAAAAATCCATAAGATTCAATTTTACTATATAATATTTATTATCTAGTCATGATAATAATTCATTGAATAAAATAATATGGAAAATCTTTTAGTTTATTTTGGCATTTATTCTGACCATCATGAAATAGTTTCATATTATATAATATTATGCAAATATATTTTAATTAAATATTGTGAGACCATATATAATATATATGTATTTATAAAGAAATTTGTTGATTATTTTATGTTACTTTAAACCTACAAGGAATGCGGTAATGGGAAATGAAAACTCATTGTACATAAAGGCGGTGAATTGACATACCATGTGCATTGTTTCAATCATTATAAATAATAGGAGAATAGAAGATATTTGATGATGGATATTACTTTGAAAAAATAATATTCTAGTTTACATATGATAATATTTTGATCATGAATATTTGGATTAGGAGTGAGGAAAACGTAGAAAAAAGAAATAATTTTAAAAATAAATGTGGATTTTACCTCTCAAATATCATCTCAATGAGATCCCTAATAAAAAACTATCAATTTATCTTTTTGGGAGACCAACAAAACTATATAGAGTCTATGTATGATTATAATATAACTTGATTGATTATTTTTATGATATAAGGCTCAATGTGGTGAAATGAACTGAAGGAAGGGGTGCATTTTAAAAATTGAAATGCGGGAACATTAATAATTTATAAAAATATTAAAATATAATAAATTGATTTTATAAAATAAATCTTCTAAATACAATCCAAATTTATAGGGTATTAAATTTTAAACCATATACTATTTTTAATTATTTAAAATGTTTATATTTTTTATATAATTTAATTAAATGTAATACTTTATAAATATGAATTTTTCCTAAATTTCATACAATCCATTACTATGCCACTAAACACATAAAACCTATGTGTAAAATTAAAAAAAATAATATTTATTATATCCCAGAAATAAAATAGAATTATATTTATTTTTTTAATAAGATTAATTACCTTCTATATTATTTATTTTAATATTTTTAATATCCTTTATTTTTTTAATTAGTTTAATATTTAATGCATCATTACACTGAAAGAATCCATGGTATTTATTTCTTCACATAAAATTAAAAAAAAATCCATTAATAATTGAAATCTTTTATATTTTAATATAATATTTATATTTGAACATATATTCTAGAAAAAGAAATATTTAAAATGTTTTACTCATAAAAAACTATTGTGATAACGTTTTGACATTATTTTTAATAAAATAAAAAATGGGACCTAAAGTCAACTATTTGGATCCCAAAGGTCCTAAATAAAACCCAATTATTACAACGATATAAAATTAATCATACGATAATACTTAATATCATATTTGGTTCATCAAAGGCTTCTTATATGTTTTGTTAAAATCATTTTATTGATTCTTCCTTTTCCTGCTAAAGCACTGCATCAATATCACGTAAGCATCTAATTTAATTATTACATATATAAAAAACTAAAAGTAATTTAATATAATAAAAATATACTAATTTGTCTCAATATATTCATTTATATTCATTAGTAATGTATATTTACTTGTACCCGTGGAATGAAAACCAATTTAATTCTTTTAATTTGAATTTTCCCAACGTACGCAAGAATTGAACATGAATTTGGATAAAATTATAGTTATGTAAGTAAAAAAAATTAATGTATCATTAAAAATAACATTTTTTTAATTATATTATACAATAAATTCGTAAATGTAATTTTTTCTAAAAATTAATATCTATAAGGCATCAAATTTTAAATTCTCTCTTCTATGCAGGCACTCTGTCTCCTGTGAAAATGATTTTTATATTTGTCATGAAATAATTCATAATTTATATATTTCAAATTAATTTTTTATCGTATATTCAATATATTAGCATACAAGATTCTTAAAATAATTTTAATAAATTTTTATATCATATTTATCATTTTACGATATCTAAAAAGATACATGTTTTTAGAAAATTATAATTCATAGTATTCACAAAAAAATTAACATTTTGAGAAAATTATCAAAATTTCACCATAAATTATTTTTGATATTATGATTTCAAATGGGATTTTAATTTTATCTACTATGTTTTTTAAAAGTTTTAAATTATAATTATATTTAATTTATCATAAAAATCCATAAAAATGTTTTTCGATTAAAACATATATATGTAAAATAAAACGACTTTTCTAAATAAAGAAGTTCTTATTTACTAAAAATTAATATTTTTTATAATAATGTTATTGCTATCTGTATCATCCAATTCATTATTTATGTTATAATTTTTGTGTTAATATTTTAATATTATATCATTGCTTATTTAAATATTATGTTGCATGAAACACAAGGTACCTAAAAATCAAATTATTTAAAGAGAAATATTTTTTAAAAATATCATGGTGATTTATTCTTCCCACATTGTGGAATTTCTCACAAGAAATTTCATTTTAAAAAATATGTGAAAATATTTGAGGGTACTTAACATTCATCACTTCCTATGGTTCCCATGATTCCTCATCATATTTTTTGGTTCCAATATAGTAAATTAAACATGTGAGTAGTCATGTGGTATAGAACGCTATCTCTGTGGTTAATGGTTCTAAAAACATGCTCATTATTACACTAATAAACATAATTTATTATATAAAGTTTCACTTAATACGCCCCATAATATTGAGTGGTCTTGTGTCTTTGGTGATTAGGAATGTTACATGAAAACTTATAAAGATGATACCTATTAGAAAATAGGAATATAAATAGAGCATAAAAAGTAAAATGAATATAAAGTCGTGATAAATAATGAAAATTATTATATGAAAATGCGTAAATACATTCATCGTGATATTATCATGATCTAAGGCTCATTGTGCATGAATTATCAAGTGTAAACCCTCATTGAACATTAATTAACATGTGTAAACTGACATTTAACATAAATTAGAATTTCTAAACAATAATCACACATGGTTTATCATGATACTAACCATTACAAAATGCTTTGGGGCTCTATCAGGGCTTGCCCTTCATAGACAATTCAATATCATGTTAAAGTGGGAAACATAGATTATATAATATGGATTCATTAAAAATCATAATTTATTCCATGATCAATGAATGTGGAATACATAAAATGAATTACCATTAATTAATTATATATGAATAATACCTAAAATCCTTGATTGAGAAATGGGTATGGTATTTACTATATAATGATTTTATCTTCGAAAGTCACTGTGCAAATTTAGCAGCATAACAACAGCATATGAATGTTCATAATTTAGGTTGATGAGTGATAAATGGGTACATATATTTTATAGAGGAAATATACCATAATTGTGTCATGTAAAATAATATTCCAACATATTAAATGGTATTTCAGATGCATGATATAGAAGAAATGCTTAAATGGATATAAGAAGAGAAAAATGACTTACAAAATTTGGACATGGTAATGGGTGTTTACATAAGTCATTAATGATAGGGAAATGGGGTATCATATCATTCATTAATAAGGAGGGATGTATGGGGGAGGATATAAATCATACCCCAACAATATTAATTAGATAATAAATGGTATATCAACCTAAAGAAACTTGGAGAAAAATGAGAATGGATATAATTCCTACAGAAATTCAGCATGGTAATAGATGTACATAAGCGTTCATAAGAGGTATAAATGACATTTAAAGGGTCTATAAAAATTTATATATATAAATTTTATTTTTTATAAAAAATAACAACATCAGAATGAAATACATTGAATGACATGACCAAAAAATAATGCTTGATTAAAGATTAAGGTGGAAGATCCCTAAATTGTATTTGTGATCCCAAAGTCTTAAAAGATACTTGAGAGAGGATTATTGGGAGAGTGGTGTAAACATAGAAATACTATAGGTATTGTAGTGAATATCTTTAATGATCTTGAAAGGGGTTTATAGAAGATGAATTGGATATTTGGTGGGTTTCTTTGTTAAAGTATAGGGAAATCCACATTATTTAGGTTTTGAACACTATAGACTAAAATATTAAAAACCAAAAACCATCCATAGAATTTTTAACATGCCTTATTCAAAATTGGAGCGGTATATTGTATTTTTTATATCCAATGGCAGAAAATTTTAAATTATTAGGCTTCATTTTGTGGAGGCAACTCACAGTCAAAAGGAAATCAATTTAAAATGTCAAAATATTTAATAATATTTTAAGGGTTCAATAATGAATTATAAAATTGATAAAAAATTTTGAAATTACATATATTCATAATAAAAATATTTATTTTTTCTAATATAAATTATTTATTATTTTTATTATATCACTACTTAGTCATTATGATGAAATAAAACACAATATATATTTATATGGTATTAAATTGTTACATAAAAATTGGACAGCAACATAAAATTATGAAAAATTAAATGTTGGATAATTTTGAAATATAGATTTAAAAAATAATATTTATTTTATCTATATTATTTTCTAAATATTTGAATTTTCACTTTAAAATTGAAAAGTAAAATTTGTTTAAAATTCACAGGTTATGTCAAAATTGTTTTCAATCCATAATAAATTTTACAATTCACTGCATAAAAATTATTGTATCATATAAATTTAATAATATTAATTTAATAGTAATATTTTATTAAAAATATATTTAATTAATGATAATCCATCATTTCATAAAAAGTGTTTTCTTAATTAAATTTAAATATTTATTGAAAATATTTTTTGCGCATTAAATATTATTTACGAAGTAACAATAATAGAATAAAATTATATTTATTATTCAATAGAAAAATAATTCACAAAATAATATTTCTATGGTCTTTTTACATATCCCTTTATTAAACCTGTATACTCCCTATGAGTATGGTGTGCAATGATGGGTCATTCATGAGGCCATTCACTGAACATGGAATGGGACATGATCTCAATGAGCATTAACATCTCTCGTAAATGGTCTTTCTCAATCTTAAGTAGATTGATATTAGATTGGGATTAGTATAGGCAAAATAATAGAATTTATATGTTCTTTGGATGCTCTGATAAATGGTTTTCTTAGGTTACGATTCTACTGGTCGAGTCTATCACTTCCTTGGTCTATTTAAAAAGTATTTATTAAAACCTAATATTTTTACTAGACATTTTTTCACTATTCAATGACTATATTATCAACTGTAAGGATACGTAATGGTCATTTAAATAAATAAAAACTGTGCATGGTCTTTCTATATCCATAAGACATTAAAATAAAATTAAATATTATTCATAAATGTTTAGGTCATTAAAAAAATCCCCCTTAAGAAATATCACCCTCAAATTTTTATTTTACACCACTAAAATAGTGAGTGGTAACGTTGCCTTACCACTTCCTCCCATTCCAAAATTTCTTCTTCAATGTTGTGGTTTCACCACTACACATTTACGAGGGTATCATATTAATTTGTAGAAATTTTTGTCATTGATCTATGATTTTTACTGGCTTCTCTTCATCGGATAGGTCATTATTTAATGGTACCACTTATGGATTGAGGCCATGTGATTGGTTAGGTATGTATATCCTCAAGAGTGATACATGGAATACATCATGTACTTTTGACAGGTTCGATGCATGTTCTTATTTATTTGGAATTTCTTAAATGCAATCTGGGTTCTTAAAAGGGATGTTGTGTCTTGGAAAATGCATCCAGTTATTCCCATATCTTAACTCTCTTCCATAGTGACATGTATAGGAATACTATGTCTCTAACATCAAACTCTTTATGTCATATAAGATTATCAGCACAACACTTTTGTCGAATCTGAGTAGCTTTAATGTGCCACTGGATTGTCTTAACCTTGTCCACAATTTCATTGACCTAGATGTTTTTTCTCCTCAAATGAATCCCATTATGTTAGTGTTCTTCACCTCATCCCATAAAATGTCTTCATATGGAGCCATTTGGATAATTTATTGGAACATATTGTTGTAAGATAACTCAACTGGAGGAATATGTTGATCCAATCATCCTTTGAGATTCATTGAGCATGTTATCATCATCCCTTAATGTGTTTGATATTCTACTAAGATAGTGCATCAGTTTGAGGATGATAAGTTGTACTAAATTTCATCTCACTATTTAGATAATACTAGTGACTCATCAAGAACATAGAGTTGATTCAACCATTTTGATCACATAAATTCGATATTGGTACTCCTTGTAGCTATACCAATTAATTTATGTCAATTATATAGTTGATTAAATGAGAAATCCTCTTGAATTAAAATGAAGTGTGTGATCCTTGTTAGATGATTCACAAAAACCCATATAGAATTGTTTCCTTTGGTTTTTTTTTGATTGATTGGTGACAAATGTGATGGTGATGTATATCTATTTAAATGTTTTCAAAGGGTAATGTTTAAATAATCCCCATAGAATTATTACTCCCGTAATTTACTTGATTATATACTTGGAAAATTGAGGTATACTTAATTATTTCCTTCTTCATGTTATCCCAGTAGTAATCCATTTCGAGATCTCGATATATATTTCGGTTTCCAGGGAGAATGGAGAAATTTGAACAATGTGCGTCATCCAAAATTTCATTATTTATCTTCGAATTTGATGGAACACATAGTCTCGACCCAAATTTCACAATTCATTATTCTATATCATAAAACTCTTATGAAATCATATTTCAAATAGATTCCACATTCTTCAAAATTCCTACATCATCGTTTTGAGAAACCTTAATCATTTACAAAATAAGATGTTAGATCAACAAATTTTGAAAGGATTGATGATTTTCCTTAAATTATTATTCACATATCCATCTTCATAAAATAATTCAATATTTATCCGTGTCAATTCTCATCAATGATAGAATCATTGTCTAATTTCTAATTATATCACTCGTCGCCTTGTTCTCTTTCCCAAAGTGGTAATGGATTGGGAAATCATCATCTGTGATGAGATCTAACTATCTTCATCAGTGCATATTCATCTATTTCTATTTGATATATATTTGAGGCAATTGTGATCTGCATATATTTCAAACATTTCCCCAAAGAGATAATGCAACCATAATTTCAACATAAATATCATAGCTTCTTACAGAAGATTAGGAATGGGATTGTTTTTCTTGTGATCTTTCAACTGCCCTGAGGTACAGGCCATGAATTTATCCTTTTGGCTCAAATTCCATCAATGGAAAACTTATAAAATTTTCAAGAATAACATTCCCAAAAATTTAACCATGTGATACAATAAATATAAATGTTTTTCCCTATTGATTTAATATCATTTCATTTGAAATATCAATGATATTATAAAATATAAAAGATATACTAATATAAAATGAATTGAAATAAATTACAATATATACTACATTTATGTAGTGGTTACATGAAATTAATGAATCATTACCCATATTTTGATAGGAATTATAATGATCCCTGGATTATGGAGATTGTTGATTATCACCACGCTCCCCATCCCTTTTGATAGGGAATTGTCTTAGAAAATGTATGAATTCTACACATTTAAGACATGAAACTCAATTTGATTCCACTGATGGAACATTATTTCCATTCATTAAATTATACATTTTTTTTGCAGAAATGGGATTCATTTTTTCCTTCATATCACCACATAAAATATCTCCCAGTCCCGTTGGGACATTTCCCTTGGTGACTTTTTCTACACTTGTTACACAAAAGAAATATGGTATACATTCCCTTATAACCTTTATTAGATGAAAATTTATGAGATGCCATCCTACACTTCCTTTATATCCATGATTATTCAACAATGTACTAATTTTAATCATAATTTTTTATTGTTGGTTTGTCATAATATTGTTATGTCTTATTTTTTTCACCCATTTGATTAGAAATCTCATTGAGACATTCATCACATTTCTTTTCACATCAGTTGTTATCCTGATTCATTCAATTAATGGGAATTGGCTATAATAAATGTAAATTTAGTGGTACATATTTTAAATTATTAAAAAAATAATTTATAATCCAATGAAATAATGTAATATCTAATAAATTACATATATTTTCTTAACTTATAAAATTCTAGGATGTAATCTAATTTATCCATGATATATATCTTAATGTTTATTTTTTGGGATTTTTTCCATTAGTAATTGATCAAAATATTCTTATGAATTTAAAAAATCATATCCCCCAGGAGTTTCGATCCAAGAGTTAAATATGGAAGGTTTTCATGCACCAGTTCCTATGTGAGTCTATCTTAAAGCAGTGTTTTTGGGTTTTACCCCTTGATACATTTGTTATAGAGCTGTATCTACTTGTTTGTATCCATAAAGGTATGTATTTTCTTGATAAACCATTATTCTATACTAAATAATATTTAGGGATGTTATTCTTGTGCATAGTCTTATCCTGAAGGCTTTAACTATGGTTTTTTAATCCAAATACCAAATATAACTAATCTTATTTTATGATACAAACTATTACAGCCCATATATTTATTACAAACACATAAACATGATTTATTAATGAAACATGAACTTAATACAACATATATTATCAAGAGTTCTATGTTATTTGGGGCTTAGGAACATTACATTACAATTTAAGAAATAAAATACAACATATATAGAGAAAAACCTCTTTTACATGACCACTACTATAACGACCCGAAATTTTGAATAAATCTTGTTTCCTAATTTTATGTGTTATTTTATTTTTATACTCAACAAAAATGTTTCATTTGATAAATGATTATAACTAAAATGAGACCTTTGTGTTTTGACTGTTATATGGCCATTGGTCAATATGACCGTTGGAAACTAAATGTTTTTATTTTTGTCTCTAAATACAAGTAATCTTGGTTAATTATTATAGAAAGAAGATTCGATGGCCTCGCCCAGTAGTTTTGGACGGATTGAAGCCCGTATAACAGATCTTGGGAAGGAGGTAGCACCACTGGGCTTTGCTCTAGACCAAACCCAAGCCGAACATCATCATGTGAAGCTAGAACGGAATCACATTTGCGAGAAGGTCAAACTAATAGAAATTACTACTCGTGCGATGTTGGCCGAGCCTCCCTCAAATTCTCTCACCTTAGCACACCTTACACGTAGGTCCTATGCTGGAGTGATTAGGGGCTATTTAAGGAGACTGTAACTGCCTTGTGTAATCCTTTGTTTTAAATAAAAATTGGGATTTCTTCTTATGATGATGTTTATGAATTTTCAAATTACCAGATAAATATAGTATGCATATTTTTGATTAATTTTAGAAAAATGATATTTTAAAAATGTTTACATAAACCATAAATAATTAAAAATGTTTAATGATTTTCAAAAAATGGTCTTCTACAATTATGTTCAGTATGAAATTTAGAGTCTAATAAGATCAAATTGATTTTTTATGAATAGTAAATTATGAATAGTGATTTTATGATTAGGATGATTAATGTGTCCAAATGGATTATTAATCTCACATAAAGAAAGTTTTAAAATAATATAGGCACCTTGATTAAGTAATGTGATTCAATAAAATGGTTAAATAACGGTTCCATAAATTATTATTCAAGTATTATTTTTTTCAAGTGAATAGTGTTTTTTAATTAAAAATTAAATTAAAAATATTTAAAAATTTATTTTTATAAAATGGATTTCATTTTTGAACTCAGAGCACCGATATTATGTTATGGTAATTTTTGGGGTTTTTTCTGAAAAAATGAATTTTCGGTGAATAGTGTTTTTATTTAAAATTAAATTAAAAAAATTAGAAAATAATTTTTATAAAATGGATTTCATATTTGTAATCAGAGCATCGATATTTGGTTAAGGTGAAATTTTGGGATTTTTCTGAGAAAGATGAATTTTCAATGAATAGTAAAAAAGCAGTTTTAGGGTTTCGGTATGTTTAATGACATCATAACTGTGTCATGGTGATGTCATGAGATATTTTAAGGTTTGGCCAACAAAAGGTGATGAATTATTGTATTGTGGGCCCCATGTGTCCTATATTCATGGGAAATATCATGGGAGAGAACATGGTTTTGAGAAAACCACTTTTGAGTTGTCTCTTGGCCATTAATGCCTTGTCCCCTCACTTTCCCTATAAATACCAAGCCTTCCTCTCATCCATTCGACTCCAAAACAATCCTCAACGAAGTTCTGGTCTCCTTACCTCCCAAGGAGTCCTCCCAAGGTGCCCACAAGCCCTCAAGCTCCAACCCATTGAGTTTTAAGAGTTACATTTTAAGGTAAGGGATCTGGCATCTCTCTTTCTTTTCATGAAATATCTTTTATGTCATTTATTTTATGCTCCATGTAATTATGTTAAAGGATTTTCTTTTATACTCATCTTACTGCCCTTTTCATGTTCATATAATGAGAGATCCCCTCTTACTCTCATTATTTCGTTTTATGAAGTTTTAAGTGGCTTCGTTAGGCTGCCGAAAGTTTTGTAACAGATTCTTTCTCCTTTCTCATTTTTCAAGATCTATTTTCCATGTAAAGTATTTCATGTTCCTTTTTATTATGTTGGGGTGTGATCTCTAAATTTATCATACTGATATTTTATGATCATATGATGAGATACCCCATTTGATCTCTTCAATTCAGTATTTTAAAGTTTTAAGTGGCGCCATTAGGCTGCCGAATTTTTAAGTGGTTCTTTCACCCTTCTCGTTCTCAAAGTTCTACTTTCATGTCAAGACATTCATGTTATTTTTTTATTATGTTGTGGTATGATATCTAAATCTAAAATACTGAAATTATATGTTCACATGATGATAGACCCTATTTGATCTCATCAATTCATTTTTGTTGAAGTTTATGGGACGTCGTTAGGCTGTCGAATTTCTAAGGGGTTCTTTCACCATTCTCATTTTCAAGATCTATTTTCATGTCAAGTCTTTCAAGATCCTTTTTATTATGTTAGGGTATGATCTACATATCTATCATACTGATCATTTATGTTCATATGATGAGAGACCCCATTTGATCTCTTCAATCCATTTTTCGATGTTTTAAGTGACGCTGTTAGGCTGCCGAATTCTCATAAAAAGAAATCTTATTTTTTGTATTACTTTCAACTTCTTCATTTCTTATTGTATATCATTCAAATTTCATTACCATGTTCTTAAATACTTTATATTATATTCCCCTACTATTTTATGTATCATTTTGAGTGGGTGACCCATGTCCCCTCTCTTTACAATGTTTTCTAAAACCAAGTATCCTAGACGTTATGCTGCATAGTTTTCGTCTCAAAATGCCTCCCTCTTTATCTCAAAATTATTTTCATATTATTAAGTGAATACTCAAAGCTCATATTTATATAGGGTTATTGAAATATATATCAAAATGTTCTATTTTAAATTCTGGGATTTACATACATGAAACGTGCGTTCCCTTTTCCGTGGGTTTAAAGTGAAATAAAGATCATGTCTTTAAAACAGTTTTTAAAACGTTATGATTATGAAATGGAACCCATTTGTTTTATGCTATATGGGTTGTTTATGAAATGATTGATGATTATATATTTGGATCACATGATAATAAAGACATGTCAAGGGTGCGCCCAGATAGCGCTCCAATGCATTGGGTAAATACTTAATCTCTAGAGATGATTTTTTGACTGATACCATGGTGAATAACCTTGGTAATATTTAATGACACCTTAGAGATGGACCATGGTGAATCGAAATGATTTTCAATATTAAATGTTTCAGCCCCATATTCAAGTTATGAAAAAATGATATTTTTATTTTGATATGCCTCATGATTTCATTTTCATGCCTTAAAGTTATTTTCATGACTTTATTGATGTATCTCAAGTTCATGTGTAAAATGATTCACTTGTTTCCCTTACTGGGCCTTCTACTCCCCCTTTCTTTTGATGTATGTCCCCAGGTTATGAGATGCTGTAATGAACCTAGGATGAACTTAAGGATAAGCCTTTCAAGTGTTTAAGAATAATGTTTTATGTTGTTTTCTTGTATTATGTTCCTGGTTTCCAAGACAATAAACCTTAATGATCCTCAGTTTTGTGTATTGTAATGAAAGTTTTTGTTATAAAAAGGCAGGAAGCTATAGTTGGTATCAAAGGATGGTTTAGTTATTTCTAGAAATTAGGATATGAAAACTCTAGGAAGAACCCTATAGAAAAGTTTAAATATAGGAAATCTTCCTGGTATTTTGGTGAGTATTGAGTAAGGGGTTTCCAAGCAAATACATCCATGTCTGGATACAAGCAGGTAGAGGTGGCTCTCGCATAGATGTACATAGGGGTAAAACCTGAAAACACTGCTTTGAGCTAGACTCGAATAGGAACTAGTACACAACAACGGGCCTTGCTGCACTCTTGGTTATGACACTTCCAGGGGATATGCTTTGGTAAATTAATAATCGTAGTATGAACCATTATTAAAGGAACAAGTATAAAACAAAATAAAGATTCACACAAGAATATATGATCATGGATAACCTAGTTTTAAACCTAGGGGATCACAAGTTAGGGTATACTTTTCTTCTAAAAGTTATCCTTATATGCATTAAGATCCTTTTCATGATTATTGGATAAGTATTTGAGCCTCTAATTATACTTTCTCTTCTTAGCTAATAGTGGAAAATGGAAGAACATGTCCCAACAACCAATGTGATAGGAAATACGATGATTTCCGTATTAATATAACAGAGATGATTAGGAGATTAAAAGAAGATTATTATTTTGTAAGACGTTCACTATTTTGGGGACCCTATATGATTGAGGTAAATATATTACTATGGTATTTTTATTGTGGAGTAAGGTTGACTTATAGAATTGATGAATTTAAGGTGGACATATAGTAATTTATGTTAATTATGGAAATGATTAACCTGTCTTGGGTAAAATATGTTTAGGTTAGCAAATTTTGTTATAAGATGTTAGGAATGGTTGATGTGATTTGGAGATGAACAATGATGTTTATTTTGGAACACTATGTTATCAAATTCTTCTTTTATTTGGGTTTTAATCGTAGTTTGGTTTATTTTGAGGAATCTTAAGGACCATTATTTATGGAATGGTCTATGATGAACTTTGGGTAGTACTGTGGAACTTTGAAGATTTAAAAGTAGTTTCCATTCCTATGGGATTCATTCTTTTTTGAAGAGTTGTTTTACCATACCTTTTCTATTTTTGGGATAATGTTTAAAGATAGAAGAAATAGATAGTTAATCTTTTGTGGATTATGTGATTCTCTAGAAGATTATTCTTGTGTTTTGATGAGACCAAGTAGTTTTGAATGCTCATCGTTTAGAGAAAAGATTAGTTTTGGGTAGAAACTTATTAAAGGATGAAACTCTATATGAAGGTATGTATATTTTCTTATGTTCTATGTTTTAATGAATTCCTAAAAATTATGAAAAGGAACGTAAAACAAAAACGTTTCTGGTTTACGTTTCCTACAAGGTAATCAAAGACCGTTTACACACATCATAAGCTTGGAATTTTCTTATGGTTAACTTTCTCCTAATCATGTTTTCAATAACTCTCCATCAGAACATGACCCTTTGTTTTCTCCTCCATGTTCATGTTTTCCTACATGGATTCCCAGTGTTGGTTAACTCAAGTGACCTTTGTACTTCCCTTTCATTCTTTTAATGTAATAGTTTTACTAACTCATTTTCCGATGTGGTACTTTCAATGAAATTTCAAAACCCAATTTTTTTGAATTTCGAGGACGCAATTTCTTAAGGGGGACGATTGTAACGACCCGAAATTTTGAATAAATCTTGTTTCCTAATTTTTTGTGTTACTTTATTTTTATACTCAACAAAAATGTTTCATTTGATACAATGATTATAACTAAAATGAGACCTTTGGGTTTTGACTGTTATATGACCATTGGTCAATATGACCGTTGGAAACTAAATGTTTTTATTTTTGTCTCTAAATACAAGTAATCTTGGTTAATTATTATAGAAAGAAGACTCGATGGCCTCGCCAAGTAGTCTTGGACCGATTGAAGACCATCTAACAGAACTTGGGAAGGAGGTAGCACCACTGGGCTTTGCTCTGGACCAAACCCTAGCCGAACATCATCATGTGAATCTAGAACGGAATCACCTTCGTGAGAAGTTCAAACTAATAGAAATTACTACTCATGCGATGTTGGCCGAGCCTCCCTCACAATCTCTCACCTTAGCACACCTTACATTTAGGTCCTATGGTGACGTGATTAGGGGCTATTTAAGGAGACCGTAACTGCCTTGTGTAATCCTTTTTTTAAATAAAAATTGGGATTTGTTATTATGATGATGTTTATGAATTTTCAAATTACTGGATAAATATAGTATGCATATTTTTGATGAATTTTAGAAAAATGATATTTTAAAAATGTTTATGTAAACCTTAAATAATTAAAAATGAGTAATGATTTTCAAAAAATGGTCTTCTACAATTATGTTCAGTATGAAATTTAGAGTCTAATAAGATCAACAAGATTTTTGATGAATAGTAAATTATGAATAGTAATTTTATTATTAGGATGAGTAATGTGTCCAAATGGATTTGTAATATCACATAAAGAAAGTATTAAAATAATATAGGCACCTTGATTAAGTAATGTGATTCAATAAAATCCTTAAATAACGGTTTCATAAATTATTATTCAAGTATTAGTTTTTTCAAGTGAATAGTGTTTTTTAATTAAAAATTAAATTAACAATATTTTAAAAATTATTTTTATAAAATGGATTTCATTTTTGATCTCAGAGCACCGATATTATGTTATGGTAATTTTTGGGGTTTTTTTGAAAAAATTAATTTTTAGTGAATACTGTTTTTATTTAAAAATTAAATTAAAAATATTTAGAAAATTATTTTTATAAAATGGAGGTCATATTTTTAATCAAAGCGTTGATATTTGGTCAATGTGAAATTTTGGGATTTTTCTGAGAAAGATGAATTTTCAGTAAATAGTAAAAAAGCAGTTTTACGGTTTCGGTATGTTTAATGACATCATAACTGTGACATGGTGATGTCATGAGATATTTTAAGGTTTGGCCGACAAAAGGTGATGAATTATTGTATTAGGGGCCCCATTTGGCCTAAATTCATGGGAAATATCATGGGAGAGCACATGGTTTTGAGAAAACCACTTTTGAGGTGTCCCTTGGCTATTAATGCCTTGTCCCCTCACTTTCCCTATAAATACCAAGCCCTCCTCTCATCCATTCGACTCCAAAACCATCCTCAAAGATGTTATGGTCTCCTTACCTCCCAAGGAGTCCTCCCAAGGTTCCCCCAAGCCCTCTAGGTCCAAACCATTGAGTTTTAAGAGTTACATTTTAAGGTAAGGGATCCGACTTCTCTCTTTCTTTTCAAGAAATCTCTTTTATGTCATTTCTTTTATGCTATATGTTATTATGTTAAAGGATTTTCTTTTATACTACTCTTACTGACCTTTTAATGTTCATATAATGAGAGATCCCATCTTACTCTCATTATTTCGTTTTATGAAGTTTTAAGTGGCATCGTTAGGTTGCCCAATGTTTTGTAACAGATTCTTTCTCCATTCTCATTTTTCAAGATCTCTTTTCCATGTAAAGTATTTCAAGTTCATTTTTATTATTTTGGGGTATGATCTCTAAATTGATCATACTTATCTTTTATGATCATATGATGAGATACCCCATTTTATCTTTTCAATTCGGTATTTTGATGTTATTTGTGGTGCCGTTACGCTGCCGAATTTTTAAGGGGTTCTTTCCCCCTTCTCGTTTTCAAAGTTCTACTTTCATGACAAGCCTTTCAAGTTCGTTTTTTATTATGTTGGGGTATGATCTCTAAATCTATCATACTGAAATTTTATTTTCATATGATGAGACACCCTATTTGATCTCATCAATTCATTTTTTTTATGTTTAAGTGACGCTGTTAGGCTGTCGAATTTCTAAGGGGTTCTTTCACCCTTCTCGTTTTCAAGATCTATTTTCATGTCAAGTCTTTCAAGTTCCTTTTTATTATGTTGGGGTATGATATATATATCTATCATATTGATCATTTATGTTCATATGATTAGAGACCACATTTTATCTCTTCAATCCATTTTTGGATGTTTTAAGTGACGCCGTCAGGCTGCCGAATTCTCATAAGAGAAATCTTATTTTTTTTCTTCCTTTCAAGTTCTTCGTTTCTTATGGTATATCATTCAAATTTCATTACCATGTTCTTAAATACTTTATATTATATTCCCCTACTGTTTTATGTATCATTTTGAGTGGGTGACCCATGTCCCCTCTCTTTTCAATGTTTTCTAAAACCATGTATCGTAGACGTTATGCTGTATAGTTTTCGTCTCAAAATGCCTCCCTCTTTATCTCAAAATTATTTTTATGTTATTAAGTGAATACTCAATGCTCTTATTTCTATAGGGTTATTCACATATTTATCAAAATTTTCTATTTTAAATTCTGGGATTTACATAAATGAAACTCCCTTTCCCTTTTCCATGGGTTTAAAGTGACATAAAGATCATGTCTTTAAAGAATTTTTTAAAACAATATGATTATGAAATGAAACCCATTTGTTTTATGCTATATTGGTTGTTTATGAAATGATTTATAATGATATATGTGGCTCACATGATAATAAATACATGTCAAGGGTGTACCCAGATAGCGCTCCAATGCATTGGGTAAAGACATAATCTCTAGAGATGACTTTTTAGACTGATACCTTGGTGAATAACCTTGTTAATTTTTAATGACACCTTGGGGATGGACCTTTGTGAAACGAAATTATTGTAAATATTAAATGTTGCAGCCAAATATTCAAGTTATGAAAAAATGTTATTTTTATTATGATATGCCTCATGATTTAATTTTCATGCCTTAAAGTTCTTTTCATGACTTTATTGATGTATCTCAAGTTCATATGTAAAATGTTTTGCATGTTTTCCTTACTGGGCCTTCTGCTCACCCTTTCTTTTGATGTATGTCCCCAGGATATGAGATGATGTAATGAACCTAGGATGAACTTAATGAGAATCCTTTCAAGTGTTTAAGAAGAATTTTTTTGTTGTTTTCATGTACTATGATCCTGGTTTCCAAGACACTAAACCTTAAAGATCCTCAGTTTTGTGTAATGTAATGAAATTTTATGTTATAAAAAGGCAGGATGATATAGTTGGTATCAATGGATTGTTTAGTTATTTGTGGAAATTACGATATGAGAACTCTAGGAAGAACCCTATAGAAACGTTTAAATATAGGAAATATTCCTGGTATTTTGGTGAGTATTGAGTAAGGGGTTTCCAAGAAAATACATCCATGTCTGGATACGAGCAGGTAGAGGTGGCTCTGGAACAAATGTACATAGGGGTAAAACCTAAAAACACTGCTTTGAGCTAGACTCAAATAGGAACTGGTACACAACAACGGCCTTGCTACACTCTTGATTATGACACTCCCGAGGTATATTCTTTGGTAAATTCATAAGCTTAGTATGAACCATTATTAAAGGAACAAGGATAAAACAAAATAAGGATTCACACAAGAATATATGATCATGGATAGCCTAGTTTGAATCCTAGGGGATCACAAGTTAGTGTATACTTTTCTTCTACAAGTTATCCTTATATGCTTTATGCTCCTTTTCATGATTATTGGTTAAGTATTTGAGCCTCTAATTATACTTTCTATTCTTAGTTAATGGTGGGAAATGGAAGAACATGTCCCAACAACCAATGTGATAGGAAATACGACGATTTCCATATTAATATGACAGAGATGATTAGGGGATTAAAATATGATTATTATTTTGGAATACGTTCACTATTTTGGGGACCCTATATGATCAAGGAAAATATATTACTACGGTATTTTCATTGAGGAGTAATGTTGACTTATAGAATTTATGAATTTAAGGTGGACATATAGTAATTTAGGTTACTTCTGGAAATGATTAACCAATCTTGGGTAAAATATGTTTAGGTTAGATAATTTTGTTATAAGAGGTTAGGAGTGGTTGATGTGTTTTGGATATGAACAATGAAGTTTATATTGGAAGACTATGTTATAAAATTCTTCTTGTATTTGGGTTTCAATTGTAGTTTGGTTTATTTTGAGAAATCATAAGGACCATTATTTATGGAATGGTCTATGATGAACTTTGGGTTGTTCCATGGAACTTTGAAGATTTAAAATTAGTTTCCATTCCTATGGGATTCTTTCTTTTTTGAAGAGTTGTTTTACCTTACCCTTTATATTTTTGGGATAATGTTTAAATATAGAAGAAATAGATAATTAATCTTTTGAGGATTATGTGATTCTCTAGAAGATTATTCTTGTGTTTTTATGAGACCAAGTAGTTTTGAATGCTCATCGTTTGGAGAAAAGATTAGTTTTGGGTAGAAACTTATTAAAGGATGAAACTCTACATGAAGGTAGATATATTTTCTTATATTCTATGTTGTAAATGAATTACTCAAAATTATGAAAAGGAACGTAAAACAAAAACGTTACTGGTTTACGTTTACTACTAGGTAATCAAAGGCCATTTACACACATCATATGTTTGGGATTTTCTTATGGTTAACATTCTCCTAATCATGTTTTCTATCACTCTCCATCAGAACATGACACTTTGTTTTCTCCTAAATGTCCATGTTTTCCTACATGGAATCCTAGTGTGGGTTAACTCGGGTGACCTTTGTACATCCCTTTCATTCTTTTAAAGTAATAGTTTTACTGACTCCTTTTTCGATGTGGGACTTTCAATAAAATTTCAAAACCCAATTTTTATAAATTGCGAGGACGCAATATATTAAGGGGGGAAGATTGTAACGACCCAAAATTTTGAATAAATATTGTTTCATAATTTTATGTGTTATTTTATTTTTATACTCAAAAAAAATGTTTCATTTCATAACATGATTATAATTAAAACGAGACCATTGGGTTTTGACTGTTATATGACCATTGGTCAATATGACCGTTGGAAACTAAATGTTTTTATTTTTGTCTCTAAATACAAGTAATCTTGGTTAATTATTATAGAAATAAGATTTGATGGCCTCGCCCAGTAGTCTTGGACCGATTGAAGCCCATCTAACAGAATGTGGGAAGGAGATAGCACCACTGGGCTTTTCTCTTGACCAAACCCAAGCCGAACATCAGCATGTGAAGCTAGAACAGAATCTCCTTTGCAAGAAGTTCATACTAATAGAAATTACTACTCGTGCGATGTGGGCCGAGCCTCCCTCAGATTCTCTCACATTAGCACTACTTACACTTAGGTCTTATGCTGGCGTGATAAGGGGTTATTTAAGGAGACTGTAACTGCCTTGTGCAACCCTTTGTTTTAAATAAATATTGGGGTTTCTTCTTATGATGATGTTTATGAATTTTCAAATGACCTGATAAATATAGTATGCATATTTTTGATGAATTTTAGAAAAAGGATATTTTAAAAATGTTTATGTAAACATTAAATAATTAAAAATGTGTATTGATTTTCAAAAAAAGGTCTTCTACAATTATTTTCAGTATGAAATTTAGAGTCTAATAAGATCAACTTGATTTTTGATGAATAGTAAATTATGAATAGTAATTTTATGATTAGGATGAGTAATGTGTCCAAATTTATTAGTAATCTCACATAAAGAAAGTATTAAAATAATCTAGGCACCTTGATTAAGAAATGTGATTCAATAAAATCGTTAAATAACGGTTTCATAAATTATTATTGAAGAATAATTTTTTTCGAGTGAATAGTGTTTTTTAATTAAAAATTAAATGAAAAATATTTAAAAAATTATTTTTATAAAATGGATTTCATTTTTGAACTCAGAGCACCGATATTATGTTATGGTAATTTTTGGGGTTTTTTCTGAAAAAATGAATTTTTGGTGAAGAGTTTTTTTATTTAAAAAATAAATTAAAAAATATTTAGAAAATTATTTTTATAAAATGGAGTTCATATTTGTAATCTGAGCGTCGATATTTGGTTATCGTGAAATTTAGGGATTTTTCTGAGAAAGATGAATTTTCATTTAATAATACAAAAAGCAGTTTTAGGGTTTCGGTATGTTTAATGACATCATAACTGTGTCATGGTAATTTCGTGAGATATTTTAAGGGCAGGCCGACCAAAGGTGATGAATTATTGTATTCGGGGCCCCATGTGTCCTAAATTCATGGGAAATATCATGGGAGAGCACATGGTTTTGGGAAAACCGCTTTTGAGGTGTCCCTTGGCCATTAATGCCTTGTCCCCTCACTTTCCCTATAAATACCAATCCCTCCTCTCATCCATTCGACTACAAAACCATCCTCAACGAATTTATGGTCTCCTTACCTCCCAAGGAGTCCTCCCATGGTTCCCCCAAGCCCTCAAGGTCCAAACCATTGAGTTTTAAGAGTTACATTTTAAGGTAAGGGATCTGACCTCTCTCTTTCTTTTCAAAAAATCTAATTTATGTCATTTCTTTTATGCTACAGGTTCTTATATTAAAGGATGTTCTTTTATACTAATATTACTGCCCTTTTCATGTTCATATATAGAAATATCCCCTCTTACTCTCATTATTTCGTTTTATAAAGTTTTAAGTGGCGTCGTTAGGCTACCGAAAGTTTTGTAACAGATTCTTTCTCCTTTCACATTTTTCAAGATCTATTTTCCATGTAAAGTATTTCAAATTCCATTTTTTATGTTGGGGTATGATCTATAAATTTATCATACTTATATTTTATGATCATATGATTATAGACCGCATTTGATCTCTTCAATTTAGTATTTTGAAGTTTTAAGTGGCGCCGTTAGTCTGCCGAATTTTTAAGTGGTTCTTTCCCCCTTCCCTTTTTCAAACTTCTACTTTCATGTCAAGCATTTCAAGTTATTTTTTTATTATGTTGGGGTATGATATATAAATCTATCATACTGAAATTTTATGTTCATATGTTGAGAGACCCTATTTGATCTCTTCAATTCATTTTTGTTGAAGTTTAAGTGACGCCGTTAGGCTATCAAATTTCTAAGGGGTTCTTTCACCCTTCTCATTTTCAAGTTCTATTTTCATGTCAAGTCATTCAAGTTCCTTTTTATTATGTTGGGGTATGATCTATATATAAATCATACTGATCATTTATTTTAATATGATAAGATACCCTATTTGATCTCTTCAATCCAATTTTGGATGCTTTAAGTGACGCTGTTAGGCTTCCAAATTCTCATAAGAGAAATTTTATTTTTTGTCTTCCTTTCAAGTTCTTCGTTTCTTATGGTATATCATTCAAATTTCATTACCATGTTCTTAAATAGTTTATATTATATTCCCCTACTATTGTATGTATCATTTTGAGTGGGTGACCCATGTCCCATCTCTTTTCAATGTTTTCTAAAACCATGTATCATAGACGTTATGCTGCATAGTTTTCGTCTCAAAATGCCTCCCTCTTTTTCTCAAAATTATTTTTATGTTATTAAGTGAATAATCAAGTATCTTATTTATATAGGCGTATTCAAATATATATCAAAATTTTCTATTTTATATTCTGGTATTTACATACATGAATCCCTCTTTCCCTTTTCTGTGGGTTTAAAGTGACATAAAGATCTTGTCTTTAAAGTGGTTTTTAAAACGTTATGATTATGAAATGAAACCTATTGGTTTTATGATATATGGGTTGTTTATGAAATGATTGATGATGATATATGTGGCTCACATGATAATAATGAAATTTCAAGGGTGCATCCAGATAGCGCTCCAATGCATTGGGTAAAGACTTAATCTATAGAGATGACTTTTTAGACTGATACCTTGGTGAATAACCTTGGTAATGTGTAATGACACCTTTGGGATGGAACTTGGTGAAACTAAATGATTTTCAATATTAAATGTTTCAGCCACATATTAAAGTTATGAAAAAATGTTATTATTATTATGACATGCCTCATGATTTCATTTTCATGCCTTAAAGTTCTTTTCATGACGTTATTGATGTATCTCAAGTTTATATGTAAAATGTTTCGCTTGTTTCCCTTACTGGGCCTTCTTCTCACCCTTTCTTTTGATGTATGTCCCCAGTTTTTGAGATGTTGTAATGAACCTAGGATGAACCTATGGAGAATCCTTTCAAGTGTTTAAGAAAAAAAATTTATGTTGTTTTCATGTATTATGTTCCTGGTTTCCAAGACACTAATCCTTAAAGACCCTAAGTTTTGTGTAATGTAATGAAAGTTTATGTTATAAAAAGGTAGGATGCTATAGTTTGTATCAAAGGATGGTTTAGTTATTTTTGGAAATTAGGATATGAAAAATCTAGGAAGAACCCTATAGAAAAGTTTAAATATAGGAAATTTTCCTGGTATTTTGGTGAGTATTGAGTAAGGGTTTTCCAAGAAAATACATCCCTATCTAGATACGAGCAGGTAGAGGTGGCTCTGACACAGATGTACATAGGGGTAAAACCTGAAAAAACCGCTTTAAGCTCGACTCGAACAGGAACTGGTACACAACAACGGGCCTTGCTGCACTCTTGGTTATGACACTCCCAGGGGATATGCTTTGGTAAATTCATAAGCTTAGTATGAACCATTATTAAAGGAATAAGGATAAAATAAAATAAATATTCCCACAAGAAAATATGATCATGGATAACCTAGTTTAAACCTAGGGGATCAAAAGTTAGGGTATAATTTTCTTATACAAGTTATCCTTATATGATTTAAGCTCCTTTTCATGATTATTGGTTAAGTATTTGAGCCTCTAATTATACTTTCTATTCTTAGTTAATGGTGGGAAATGGAAGAACATGTCCCAACAACCAATGTGATAGGAAATACGACGATTGCCATATTAATATGACAGAGATGATTAGGGGATTAAAATATGATTATTATTTTGGAATACATTCACTATTTTGGGGACCCTATATGATCAAGGAAAATATATTACTACGGTATTTTCATTGAGGAGTAATGTTGAATTATAGAATTTATGAATTTAAGGTGGACATATAGTAATTTAGGTTACTTCTGGAAATGATTAACCTATCTTGGGTAAAATATGTTTAGGTTAGATAATTTTGTTATAAGAGGTTAGGAGTGGTTGATGTGTTTTGGATATGAACAATGAAGTTTATATTGGAAGACTATGTTATAAAATTCTTCTTGTATTTGGGTTTCAATTGTAGTTTGGTTTATTTTGAGAAATCATAAGGACCATTATTTATGGAATGGTCTATGATGAACTTTGGGTTGTTCCATGGAACTTTGAACATTTAAAATTAGTTTCCATTCCTATGGGATTCTTTCTTTTTTGAAGAGTTGTTTTACCTTACCCTTTCTATTTTTGGGATAATGTTTAAATATAGAAGAAATAGATAATTAATCTTTTGAGGATTATGTGATTCTCTAGAAGATTATTCTTGTGTTTTGATGAGACCAAGTAGTTTTGAATGCTCATCGTTTGGAGAAAAGATTAGTTTTGGGTAGAAACTTATTAAAGGATGAAACTCTACATGAAGGTAGATATATTTTCTTATATTCTATGTTGTAAATGAATTACTCAAAATTATGAAAAGGAACGTAAAACAAAAACGTTACTGGTTTACGTTTACTACTAGGTAATCAAAGGCCATTTACACACATCATATGTTTGGGATTTTCTTATGGTTAACATTCTCCTAATCATGTTTTCTATCACTCTCCATCAGAACATGACACTTTGTTTTCTCCTAAATGTCCATGTTTTCCTACATGGAATCCTAGTGTGGGTTAACTCGGGTGACCTTTGTACATCCCTTTCATTCTTTTAAAGTAATAGTTTTACTGACTCCTTTTCCGATGTGGGACTTTCAATAAAATTTCAAAACCCAATTTTTATAAATTGCGAGGACGCAATATATTAAGGGGGGAAGATTGTAACGACCCAAAATATTGAATAAATCTTGTTTCATAATTTTATGTGTTATTTTATTTTTATACTCAAAAAAAATGTTTCATTTCATAACATGATTATAATTAAAACGAGACCATTGGGTTTTGACTGTTATATGACTATTGGTCAATATGACCGTTGGAAACTAAATGTTTTTATTTTTTTCTCTAAATACAAGTAATCTTGGTTAATTATTATAGAAATAAGATTTGATGGCCTCGCCCAGTAGTCTTGGACCGATTGAAGCCCATCTAACAGAATGTGGGAAGGAGATAGCACCACTGGGCTTTTCTCTGGACCAAACCCAAGCCGAACATCAGCATGTGAAGCTAGAACGGAATCTCCTTCGCAAGAAGTTCATACTAATAGAAATTACTACTCGTGCGATGTGGGCCGAGCCTCCCTCAGATTCTCTCACATTAGCACTACTTACACTTAGGTCCTATGCTGGCGTGATAATGGGTTATTTAAGGAGACCGTAACTGCCTTGTGTAACCCTTTGTTTTAAATAAATATTGGGGTTTCTTCTTATGATGATGTTTATGAATTTTCAAATGACCTGATAAATATAGTATGCATATTTTTGATGAATTTTAGAAAAAGGATATTTTAAAAATGTTTATGTAAACATTAAATAATTAAAAATGTGTATTGATTTTCAAAAAATGGTCTTCTACAATTATGTTCAGTACGAAATTTAGAGTCTAATAAGATCAACTTGATTTTTGATAAATAGTAAATTATGAATAGTAATTTTATGATTAGGATGAGTAATGTGTCCAAATTTATTAGTAATCTCACATAAAGAAAGTATTAAAATAATCTAGGCACCTTGATTAAGAAATGTGATTCAATAAAATCGTTAAATAACGGTTTCATAAATTATTATTGAAGAATAATTTTTTTCGAGTGAATAGTGTTTTTTAATTAAAAATTAAATGAAAATTATTTAAAAAATTATTTTTATAAAATGGATTTCATTTTTGAACTCAGAGCACCGATATTATGTTATGGTAATTTTTGGGGTTTTTTCTGAAAAAATGAATTTTTGGTGAATAGTTTTTTTATTTAAAAAATAAATTAAAAAATATTTAGAAAATTATTTTTATAAAATGGAGTTCATATTTGTAATCTGAGCGTCGATATTTGGTTATGGTGAAATTTTGGGATTTTTCTGAGAAAGATGAATTTTCAGTTAATAATACAAAAAGCAGTTTTAGGGTTTCGGTATGTTTAATGACATCATAACTGTGTCATGGTAATTTCGTGAGATATTTTAAGGGCAGGCCGACCAAAGGTGATGAATTATTGTATTCGGGGCCCCATGTGTCCTAAATTCATGGGAAATATCATGGGAGAGCACATGGTTTTGGGAAAACCACTTTTGAGGTGTCCCTTGGCCATTAATGCCTTGTCCCCTCACTTTCCCTATAAATACCAAGCCCTCCTCTCATCCATTCGACTACAAAACCATCCTCAACGAATTTATGGTCTCCTTACCTCCCAAGGAGTCCTCCCTTGGTTCCCCCAAGCCCTCAAGGTCCAAACCATTGAGTTTTAAGAGTTACATTTTAAGGTAAGGGATCTGACCTCTCTCTTTCTTTTCAAGAAATCTAATTTATGTCATTTCTTTTATGCTACAGGTTCTTATATTTAAAGATGTTCTTTTATACTAATATTACTGCCCTTTTCATGTTCATATATAGAAATATCCCCTCTTACTCTCATTATTTCGTTTTATAAAGTTTTAAGTGGCGTCGTTAGGCTACCGAATGTTTTGTAACAGATTCTTTCTCCTTTCTCATTTTTCAAGATCTATTTTCCATGTAAAGTATTTCAAATTCCATTTTTTATGTAGGGGTATGATCTATAAATTTATCATACTTATATTTTATGATCATATGATTATAGACCCCATTTGATCTCTTCAATTCAGTATTTTGAAGTTTTAAGTGGCGCCGTTAGTCTGCCGAATTTTTAAGTGGTTCTTTCCCCCTTCACTTTTTCAAACTTCTACTTTCATGTCAAGCATTTCAAGTTATTTTTTTATTATGTTGGGGTATGATATATAAATCTATCATACTGAAATTTTATGTTCATATGATGAGATACCCTATTTGATCTCTTCAATTCATTTTTGTTGAAGTTTAAGTGACGCCGTTAGGCTATCAAATTTCTAAGGGGTTCTTTCACCCTTCTCATTTTCAAGTTCTATTTTCATGTCAAGTCATTCAAGTTCCTTTTTATTATGTTGGGGTATTATCTATATATAAATCATACTGATCATTTATTTTTATATGATAAGATACCCTATTTTATATCTTCAATCCAATTTTGGATGTTTTAAGTGACGCTGTTAGGCTTCCAAATTCTCATAAGAGAAATCTTATTTTTTGTCTTCCTTTCAAGTTCTTCGTTTCTTATGGTATATCATTCAAATTTCATTACCATGTTCTTAAATAGTTTATATTATATTCCCCTACTATTGTATGTATCATTTTGAGTGGGTGACCCATGTCCCATCTCTTTTCAATGTTTTCTAAAACCATGTATCATAGACGTTATGCTGCATAGTTTTCGTCTCAAAATGCCTCCCTCTTTTTCTCAAAATTATTTTTATGTTATTAAGTGAATAATCAAAGATCTTATTTATACAGGCGTATTCAAATATATATCAAAATGTTCTATTTTATATTCTGGTATTTACATACATGAAGCCCTCTTTCCCTTTTCTGTGGGTTTAAAGTGACATAAAGATCTTGTCTTTAAAGTGGTTTTTAAAACGTTATGATTATGAAATGAAACCCATTGGTTTTATGATATATGGGTTGTTTATGAAATGATTGATGATGATATATGTGGCTCACATGATAATAATGATATTTCATGGGTGCATCCAGATAGCGCTCCAATGCATTGGGTAAAGACTTAATCTATAGAGATGACTTTTTAGACTGATACCTTGGTGAATAACCTTGGTAATTTGTAATGACACCTTGGGGATGGAACTTGGTGAAACTAAATGATTTTCAATATTAAATGTTTCAGCCACATATTAAAGTTATGAAAAAATGTTATTATTATTATGACATGCCTCATGATTTCATTTTCATGCCTTAAAGTTCTTTTCATGAATTTATTTATGTATCTCAAGTTTATATGTAAAATGTTTCGCTTGTTTCCCTTACTGGGCCTTCTGCTCACCCTTTCTTTTGATGTATGTCCCCAGTTTTTGAGATGTTGTAATGAACCTAGGATGAACCTATGGAGAATCCTTTCAAGGGTTTAAGAAAAAAAATTTATGTTGTTTTCATGTATTATGTTCCTGGTTTCCAAGACACTAATCCTTAAAGACCCTAAGTTTTGTGTAATGTAATGAAAGTTTATGTTATAAAAAGGTAGGATGCTATAGTTTGTATCAAAGGATGGTTTAGTTATTTTTGGAAATTAGGATATGAAAAATCTAGGAAGAATCCTATAGAAAAGTTTAAATATAGGAAATTTTCCTGGTATTTTGGTGAGTATTGAGTAAGGGGTTTCCAAGAAAATACATCCCTATCTAGATACGAGCAGGTAGAGGTGGCTCTGACACAGATGTACATAGGGGTAAAACCTGAAAAAACCGCTTTGAGCTCGACTCGAACAGGAACTGGTACACAACAACGGGCCTTGCTGCACTCTTGGTTATGACACTCCCAGGGGATATGCTTTGGTAAATTCATAAGCTTAGTATGAACCATTATTAAAGGAATAAGGATAAAAGAAAATAAATATTCCCACAAGAAAATATGATCATGGATAACCTAGTTTAAACCTAGGGGATCAAAAGTTAGGGTATAATTTTCTTATACAAGTTATCCTTATATGATTTAAGCTCCTTTTCATGATTATTGGTTAAGTATTTGAGCCTCTAATTATACTTTCTCTTCTTAGTTAACGGTGGGAAATGGAAGAAAATGTCCCAACAACCAATGTGATAGGAAATACGATGATTGCCGTATTAATATGACATAGATGATTAGGGGATTAAAAGATGATTATTATTTTGGAAGACGTTCACTATTTTGGGGACCCTATATGATCAAGGTAAATATATTACTACGGTATTTTAATTTAGGAGTAAGGTTGACTTATAGAATTGATGAATTTAAGGTGGACATATAGTAATTTAGGTTATTTAGGGAAATGATTAACCTATCTTGGGTAAAATATGTTTAGGTTAGCTAATTTTGTTATAAGATGTTAGGAGCGGTTGATGTGTTTTGAAGATGAACAATGAAGTTTATTTTTGAAGACTATGTTATCAAATTCTTCTTGTATTTGGGTTTCAATCATAGTTTGGTTTATTTTGAAGAATCTTAAGGACCATTATTTATGGAATAGTCTATGATGAAATTTGGGTAGTACCATGGAACTTTAAAGATTTAAAAGTAGTTTCCATTCCTATGGGATACTTTCTTTTTTGAAGAGTTGTTTTACCTTACCCTTTCTATTTTTGGGATAATGTTTAAAGATAGAAGAAATAGATAGTTAATCTTTTGTGGATTATGTGATTCTCTAGAAGATTATTCTTGTGTTTTGATGAGACCAAGTAGTTTTGAATGCTCATCGTTTGGAGAAAAGAATAGTTTTGGGTAGAAACTTATTAAAGGATGAAACTCTACATGAAGGTAGATATATTTTCTTATGTTCTATGTTGTAAATGAATTCCTCAATATTATGAAAAGAAATGTAAAACAAAAACATTGTTGGTTTACGTTTCCTACAAGGTAATCAAAGACCGTTTACACACATCATAAGTTTGGCATTTTCTTATGGTTAACATTATCCTAATCATGTTTTCTATTACTCTCCATCAGAACTTAACCCTTTTTTTTCTCCTCCATGTCTATGTTTTTCTGCATGGATTCCTAGTGTGGGTTAACTCGGGTGACCTTTGTACTTATCTTTCTTTCTTTTAATGTAATAGTTTTACTGACTACTTTTCCTATGTGGGACTTTCAATAAAATTTCAAAACCCAATTTTTTTAAATTGTGATGACGCAATTTCTTAAGGGGGGAAGATTGTAACGACCTAAAATTTTGAATAAATCATGTCTCCTAATATTATGTGTTATTTTATTTTAATACTCAACAAAAATGATTCATTTGATAACATGATTATAATTAAAATGATACCATGGGGTTTTGACTGTTATAATCCCATTGGACAACATGACTGTTGGAAACTAAAAGTTTTTATTTTTGTCTCTAAATACAAGTAATCTTGGTTAATTATTATAGAAAGAAGATTCGATGGCCTCGCCCAGTAGTCTTGGACCGATTGAAGCCCATCTAACAGAATGTGAGAAGGAGATAGTACCACTGGGCTTTTCTCTGGACCAAACCCAAGCCGAACATCGGCGTGTGAAGCTAGAACGGAATCGCCTTCACGAGAAGTTCATACTAATAGAAATTACTACTCGTGCAATGTGGGCCGAGCCTCCCTCAGATTATCTCACATTAGCACTACTTACACTTAGGCCCTATGCTGGCGTGATAAGGGGCTATTTAAGGAGACCCTAACTGCCTTGTGTAATCCTTTGTTTTAAATAAATATTGGGGTTTCTTCTTATGATGATGTTTATGAATTTTCAAATGACCAGATAAATATAGTATGCATATTTTTTATGAATTTTAGAAAAAGGATATTTTAAAAATGTTTATGTAAACATTAAATAATTAAAAATGTGTAATGATTTTCAAAAAATGGTCTTCTACAATTATGTTCAGTACGAAATTTAGAGTCTAATAAGATCAACTAGATTTTTGATGAATAGTAAATTATGAATAGTGATTTTATGATTAGGATGAGTAATGTGTCCAAATGGATTAGTAATCTCACATAAACAAAGTATTAAAATAATCTAGGCACCTTGATTAAGTAATGTGATTCAATAAAATCGTTAAATAACGGTTTCATAAATTATTATTCAAGTATTAGTTTTTTCGAGTGAATATTGATTTTTAATCAAAAATAAAATGAAAAATATATAAAAAATTATTTTTATAAAATGGATTTCATTTTTGAACTCAGGGAACCGATATTATGTTATGGTAATTTTTGGAGTTTTTTCTTAAAAAATGAATTTTCAGTGAATAGTGTTTTTATTTAAAAATTAAATTAAAATTATTTAGAAAATTATTTTTATAAAATGTAGTCCATATTTGTAATCAGAGCATCAATATTTGGTTAAGTTGAAATTTTGGGATTTTTCTGAGAAAGATGAATTTTCAGTGAATAGTAAAAAAAGCAGTTTTAGGGTTTCGGTATGTTTAATGACATCATAACTGTGTCATGGTGATTTCATGGGATATTTTAAGGTATGGCCGACCAAAGGTGATGAATTATTGTATTGGGGGCCCCATGTGGCCTAAATTCATGGGAAATATCATGGGAGAGCACATGGTTTTGAGAAAACCACTTTTGAGGTGTCCCTTGGCCATTAATGCCTTGTCCCCTCACTTTCCCTATAAATACAAAGCCCTACTCTCATCTAATCGACTCCAAAACCATCCTCAACAAATTTCTGGTCTCTTTACCTCCAAAGTAGTCCTTCCATGGTTCCCCATGCCCTCAAGGACCAAAACTTTGAGTTTTAAGAGTTACATTTTAAGCTAAGGGATCCGACCTCTCTCTTTCTTTTCAAGAAATCTCATTTATGTCATTTCTTTTATGCTCCATGTTCTTATTTTGAAGGATTTTCTCATATACTACTATTACTGCACTTTTCATGTTCATATAATGAAAGATCCCCTCATACTCTCATTATTTCGTTTTATGAAGTTTTAAGTGGCGTCGTTAGGCTGCCGAATGTTTTCTAACAGATTCTTTCTCCCTTCTCATTTTTCAAGATCTATTTTCCATGTAATGTATTTCAAGTTCCATTTTATTATGTTGGGGTATGATCTCTAAATTTATCATACTGATCTTTTATGATCATATGATGAGAGACCCCATTTGATCTCTTCAATTAAGTATTTTTATGTTTTAAGTGGCGTCATTAGGCTGCCGAATTTTTAAGTGGTTCTTTCCCCCTTCTCGTTTTCAAAGTTCTACTTTCATGTCAAACCTTTCAAGTTCTTTTTTTATTATGTTGGGGTATGATCTCTATATCTATCATACTGAAATTTTATGTTCATATGTTGAGAGACCCTATTTGATCTCATCAATTCATTTTTGTTGAAGTTTAAGTGATGTTGTTAGGCTATCGAATTTCTAAGGGGTTCTTTCACCCTTCTCGTTTTCAAGATCTATTTTCATGTCAAGTCTTTCAAGTTCCTTTTTTTTATGTTGGGGTACGATCTACATATCAATCATACTGATCATTTATTTTCATATGATGAGAGACCCTATTTGATCTCTTCAATCCATTTTTGGATGTTTTAAGTGACGACGTTAGGCAGCCAAATTCTCATAAGAGAAATCTTATTTTTTGTCTTCCTTTCATGTTCTTCGTTTCTTATGATATATCATTCAAATTTCATTACCATGTTCTTAAATACTTTATATTCTATTCCCCTACTATTTTATGTATCATTTTGGGTTGGTGACTCATGTCCCCTCTCTTTTCAATGTTTTCTAAAACCATGTATCATAGACGTTATACTGCATAATTTTCGTCTCAAAATGCCTCCCTCTTTATCTCAAAATTATTTTTATGTTATTAATTGAATACTAAATGATCTTATTTTTAAAGGAGTATTCACATATATATCCAAATGTTCTATTTAATATTCCGGTATTTACATACATGAAACCCTCTTTCCCTTTTCCGTGGGTTTAAAGTGACATAAAGATCATGTCTTTAAAGCAATTTTTAAAACGTTATGATTATGAAATGAAACCCATTTGTTTTATGTTATATGGGTTGTTTATGAAATTATTGATGATGATATATTTGTATCACATTATAATAAATACATGTCAAGGGTGCGCACAGATAGCACTCCAATGCATTGGGTAAAGAATTAATCTATAGAGATGACTTTTTAGACTGATACCTTGGTGAATAACCTTGGTAATTTTTAATGAAACCTTGGGGATGGACCTTGATGAAACAAAATGATTGTCAATATTAAATGTTTCACCCACATATTCATGTTATGAAAAAATGTTATTTTTATTATGATATGCCCCATGATTTCATTTTCATGCCTTAAAGTTCTTTTCATGACTTTATTGATGTATCTAATGTTCAGATGTAAAATGTTTCGCTTGTTTCCCTTACTGGGCCTTCTGCTCACCCTTTCTTTTGATGTATGTCCCCAGGTTATGAGATGCAGTAATGAACCTAGGATGAACTTAAGGAGAAGCATTTCAAGTGTTTAAGAATAATTTTTTATGTTGTTTTCATGTATTATGTTCCTGGATTCAAAGAAACTAAACCTTCAAGATCCTCAGTTTTGTGTAATGTAATGAAAGTTTATGTTATAAAAAGGAAGGATGCTATAAATACATTATTTCAAACGTAGAATTTCATGGGATAACATGAGGACGAACATAAAAATAAGGTGAGCTATAAATAAAATCAAGAGAATAATCATAAATACTTTTTGGAAGATGATACATATTAGACAACAAAAATATCAATGGAGCATAAAAAGAACATGAATATAAAGGCATGATGAAGCATGATAATCAAAATAGGTAAATGTGGGAAAAAATTAACATGATATTAGTGTGATGAAAGGATTATTTCATAGTAATTTACATGAATAAGCCCTCATTTCACATTAATTAGCAGGTGTAAAGCTTCAATGAACATGAATTATCATGATTAAACCCTCATTTCTCATGTCGTATTATGATATTATTCATTATCCAATGCATTGGAGTGCTATCATGGCACACATTCAAAATAATTTCAATCTTAGGATTAAGAGTTCCACATAGATTAGATAACATGGAATCACTCAACATAATAATTTATTACATTATTAAATATTTTGGAATAAATACATCTAGGTACCATTAAATTTGAACATGTTCATAATGATGAATACCCTTGATAGATAAATGGATATGGTATTCCATTAAGGACATTCATAAAGGTAATGGGTGTACACAAAAGGCATTACTAATAGAGAATGGGGTCTCAAATCATTAATATAACTGAGGAAAGTATGGGGGAGGAGATATATCATAGACCATAATTTTTAATTGAAAATAAATAGTTTTAAAAACATAAATAAACTAGGATAAAAATGAAAATTGACGGAATCCCTTTCTTAAATTCGGTAAGGTAACAAGTGTACATAAGGGTTCATAAGAGGGATAAAATAGAAAGAAATGGGATCACACAATTTATAAATCAAAAGGGAAGTAAGGATAACATATCCTAGAATATTAATAAATGAAATTAAAAGATATAACATGATAAAAAAAACGTGACAAAAAATTACGGTGGTAGATCCCTTACTTGGATATGTGATCCCAAGGCTTCAGAGAGTTATGAGAGGGGAATTTAAAAGATTAGGGCTACCTTGAGAGTATTATACTATGTGGAGGAAAGAGTTTTGAGGAGATCCAAATGGTTTTAGTAAAGATGAATTTAAGGTGGACATATAGTAATTTAGGTTACTTTTGGAAATGATTAACCTATCTTGGGTAAAATATGTTTAGGTTAGATAATTTTGTTATAAGAGGTTAGGAGTGGTTGATGTGTTTTGGATATGAACAATGAAGTTTATATTGGAAGACTATGTTATAAAATTCTTCTTGTATTTGGGTTTCAATTGTAGTTTGGTTTATTTTGAGAAATCATAAGGACCATTATTTATGGAATGGTCTATGATGAACTTTGGGTTGTTCCATGGAACTTTGAACATTTAAAATTAGTTTCCATTCCTATGGGATTCTTTCTTTTTTGAAGAGTTGTTTTACCTTACCCTTTCTATTTTTGGGATAATGTTTAAATATAGAAGAAATAGATAATTAATCTTTTGAGGATTATGTGATTCTCTAGAAGATTATTCTTGTGTTTTGATGAGACCAAGTAGTTTTGAATGCTCATCGTTTGGAGAAAAGATTAGTTTTGGGTAGAAACTTATTAAAGGATGAAACTCTACATGAAGGTAGATATATTTTCTTATATTCTGTGTTGTAAATGAATTACTCAAAATTATGAAAAGGAACGTAAAACAAAAACGTTACTGGTTTACGTTTACTACTAGGTAATCAAAGGCCATTTACACACATCATATGTTTGGGATTTTCTTATGGTTAACATTCTCCTAATCATGTTTTCTATCACTCTCCATCAGAACATGACACTTTGTTTTCTCCTAAATTTTCATGTTTTCCTACATGGAATCCTAGTGTGGGTTAACTCGGGTGACCTTTGTACATCCCTTTCATTCTTTTAAAGTAATAGTTTTACTGACTCCTTTTCCGATGTGGGACTTTCAATAAAATTTCAAAACCCAATTTTTATAAATTGCGAGGACGAAATATATTAAGGGGGGAAGATTGTAACGACCCAAAATATTGAATAAATCTTGTTTCATAATTTTATGTGTTATTTTATTTTTATACTCAAAAAAAATGTTTCATTTCATAACATGATTATAATTAAAACGATACCATTGGGTTTTGACTGTTATATGACTATTGGTCAATATGACCATTGGAAACTAAATGTTTTTATTTTTTTCTCTAAATACAAGTAATCTTGGTTAATTATTATAGAAATAAGATTTGATGGCCTCGCCCAGTAGTCTTGGACCGATTGAAGCCCATCTAACAGAATGTGGGAAGGAGATAGCACCACTGGGCTTTTCTCTGGACCAAACCCAAGCCGAACATCAGCATGTGAAGCTAGAACGGAATCTCCTTCGCAAGAAGTTCATACTAATAGAAATTACTACTCGTGCGATGTGGGCCGAGCCTCCCTCAGATTCTCTCACATTAGCACTACTTACACTTAGGTCCTATGCTGGCGTGATAAGGGGTTATTTAAGGAGACCGTAACTGCCTTGTGTAACCCTTTGTTTTAAATAAATATTGGGGTTTCTTCTTATGATGATGTTTATGAATTTTCAAATGACCTGATAAATATTGTATGCATATTTTTTATGAATTTTAGAAAAAGGATATTTTAAAAATGTTTATGTAAACATTAAATAATTAAAAATGTGTATTGATTTTCAAAAAATGGTCTTCTACAATTATGTTCAGTACGAAATTTAGAGTCTAATAAGATCAACTTGATTTTTGATAAATAGTAAATTATGAATAGTAATTTTATGATTAGGATGAGTAATGTGTCCAAATTTATTAGTAATCTCACATAAAGAAAGTATTAAAATAATCTAGGCACCTTGATTAAGAAGTGTGATTCAATAAAATCGTTAAATAACGGTTTCATAAATTATTATTGATGAATAATTTTTTTCGAGTGAATAGTGTTTTTTAATTAAAAATTAAATGAAAATTATTTAAAAAATTATTTTTATAAAATGGATTTCATTTTTGAACTCAGAGCACCGATATTATGTTATGGTAATTTTTGGGGTTTTTTCTGAAAAAATGAATTTTTGGTGAATAGTTTTTTTATTTAAAAAATAAATTAAAAAATATTTAGAAAATTATTTTTATAAAATGGAGTTCATATTTGTAATCTGAGCGTCGATATTTGGTTATGGTGAAATTTTGGGATTTTTCTGAGAAAGATGAATTTTCAGTTAATAATACAAAAAGCAGTTTTAGGGTTTCGGTATGTTTAATGACATCATAACTGTGTCATGGTAATTTCGTGAGATATTTTAAGGGCAGGCCGACCAAAGGTGATGAATTATTGTATTCGGGGCCCCATGTGTCCTAAATTCATGGGAAATATCATGGGAGAGCACATGGTTTTGGGAAAACCACTTTTGAGGTGTCCCTTGGCCATTAATGCCTTGTCCCCTCACTTTCCCTATAAATACCAAGCCCTCCTCTCATCCATTCGACTAAAAAACCATCCTCAACGAATTTATGGTCTCCTTACCTCCCAAGGAGTCCTCCCATGGTTCCCCCAAGCCCTCAAGGTCCAAACCATTGAGTTTTAAGAGTTACATTTTAAGGTAAGGGATCTGACCTCTCTCTTTCTTTTCAAGAAATCTAATTTATGTCATTTCTTTTATGCTACAGGTTCTTATATTTAAAGATGTTCTTTTATACTAATATTACTGCCCTTTTCATGTTCATATATAGAAATATCCCCTCTTACTCTCATTATTTCGTTTTATAAAGTTTTAAGTGGCGTTGTTAGGCTACCGAATGTTTTGTAACAGATTCTTTCTCCTTTCTCATTTTTCAAGATCTATTTTCCATGTAAAGTATTTCAAATTCCATTTTTTATGTTGGGGTATGATCTATAAATTTATCATACTTATATTTTATGATCATATGATTATAGACCCCATTTGATCTCTTCAATTCAGTATTTTGAAGTTTTAAGTGGCGCCGTTAGTCTGCCGAATTTTTAAGTGGTTCTTTCCCCCTTCCCTTTTTCAAACTTCTACTTTCATCTCAAGCATTTCTAGTTATTTTTTTATTATGTTGGGGTATGATATATAAATCTATCATACTGAAATTTTATGTTCATATGTTGAGAGACCCTATTTGATCTCTTCAATTCATTTTTGTTGAAGTTTAAGTGACGCCGTTAGGCTATCAAATTTCTAAGGGGTTCTTTCACCCTTCTCATTTTCAAGTTCTATTTTCATGTCAAGTCATTCATGTTCCTTTTTATTATGTTGGGGTATTATCTATATATAAATCATACTGATCATTTATTTTAATACGATAAGATACCCTATTTTATATCTTCAATCCAATTTTGGATGTTTTAAGTGACGCTGTTAGGCTTCCAAATTCTCATAAGAGAAATCTTATTTTTTGTCTTCCTTTCAAGTTCTTCGTTTCTTATGGTATATCATTCAAATTTCATTACCATGTTCTTAAATAGTTTATATTATATTCCCCTACCATTGTATGTATCATTTTGAGTGGGTGACCCATGTCCCATCTCTTTTCAATGTTTTCTAAAACCATGTATCATAGACGTTATGCTGCATAGTTTTCGTCTCAAAATGCCTCCCTCTTTTTCTCAAAATTATTTTTATGTTATTAAGTGAATAATCAAAGATCTTATTTATACAGGCGTATTCAAATATATATCAAAATGTTCTATTTTATATTCTGGTATTTACATACATGAAGCCCTCTTTCCCTTTTCTGTGGGTTTAAAGTGACATAAAGATCTTGTCTTTAAAGTGGTTTTTAAAACGTTATGATTATGAAATGAAACCCATTGGTTTTATGATATATGGGTTGTTTATGAAATGATTGATGATGATATATGTGGCTCACATGATAATAATGAAATTTCATGGGTGCATCCAGATAGCGCTCCAATGCATTGGGTAAAGACTTAATCTATAGAGATGACTTTTTAGACTGATACCTTGGTGAATAACCTTGGTAATTTGTAATGACACCTTGGGGATGGAACTTGGTGAAACTAAATGATTTTCAATATTAAATGTTTCAGCCACATATTAAAGTTATGAAAAAATGTTATTATTATTATGACATGCCTCATGATTTCATTTTCATGCCTTAATGTTCTTTTCATGAATTTATTTATGTATCTCAAGTTTATATGTAAAATGTTTCGCTTGTTTCCCTTACTGGGCCTTCTGCTCACCCTTTCTTTTGATGTATGTCCCCAGTTTTTGAGATGTTGTAATGAACCTAGGATGAACCTATGGAGAATCCTTTCAAGTGTTTAAGAAAAAAAAATTATGTTGTTTTCATGTATTATGTTCCTGGTTTCCAAGACACTAATCATTAAAGACCCTAAGTTTTGTGTAATGTAATGAAAGTTTATGTTATAAAAAGGTAGGATGCTATAGTTTGTATCAAAGGATGGTTTAGTTATTTTTGGAAATTAGGATATGAAAAATCTAGGAAGAATCCTATAGAAAAGTTTAAATATAGGAAATTTTCCTGGTATTTTGGTGAGTATTGAGTAAGGGGTTTCCAAGAAAATACATCCCTATCTAGATACGAGCAGGTAGAGGTGGCTCTGACACAGATGTACATAGGGGTAAAACCTGAAAAAACCGCTTTGAGCTCGACTCGAACAGGAACTGGTACACAACAACGGGCCTTGCTGCACTATTGGTTATGACACTCCTAGGGGATATGCTTTGGTAAATTCATAAGCTTAGTATGAACCATTATTAAAGGAATAAGGATAAAATAAAATAAATATTCCCACAAGAAAATATGATCATGGATAACCTAGTTTAAACCTAGGGGATCAAAAGTTAGGGTATAATTTTCTTATACAAGTTATCCTTATATGATTTAAGCTCCTTTTCATGATTATTGGTTAAGTATTTGAGCCTCTAATTATACTTTCTCTTCTTAGTTAACGGTGGGAAATGGAAGAAAATGTCCCAACAACCAATGTGATAGGAAATACGATGATTGCCGTATTAATATGACATAGATGATTAGGGGATTAAAAGATGATTATTATTTTGGAAGACGTTCACTATTTTGGGGACCCTATATGATCAAGGTAAATATATTACTACGGTATTTTAATTTAAGAATAAGTTTGACTTATAGAATTGATGAATTTAAGGTGGACATATAGTAATTTAGGTTATTTACGGAAATGATTAACCTATCTTGGGTAAAATATGTTTAGGTTAGCTAATTTTGTTATAAGATGTTAGGAGCGGTTGATGTGTTTTGAAGATGAACAATGAAGTTTATTTTTGAAGACTATGTTATCAAATTCTTCTTGTATTTGGGTTTCAATCATAGTTTGGTTTATTTTGAAGAATCTTAAGGACCATTATTTATGGAATAGTCTATGATGAAATTTGGGTAGTACCATGGAACTTTAAAGATTTAAAAGTAGTTTCCATTCCTACGGGATACTTTCTTTTTTGAAGAGTTGTTTTACCTTACCCTTTCTATTTTTGGGATAATGTTTAAAGATAGAAGAAATAGATAGTTAATCTTTTGTGGATTATGTGATTCTCTAGAAGATTATTCTTGTGTTTTGATGAGACCAAGTAGTTTTGAATGCTCATCGTTTGGAGAAAAGAATAGTTTTGGGTAGAAACTTATTAAATGATGAAACTCTACATGAAGGTAGATATATTTTCTTATGTTCTATGTTGTAAATGAATTCCTCAATATTATGAAAAGAAAAGTAAAACAAAAACATTGCTGGTTTACGTTTCCTACAAGGTAATCAAAGACCGTTTACACACATCATAAGTTTGGCATTTTCTTATGGTTAACATTCTCCTAATCATGTTTTCTATTACTCTCCATCAGAACTTGACCCTTTTTTTTCTCCTCCATGTCTATGTTTTTCTACATGGATTCCTAGTGTGGGTTAACTCGGGTGACCTTTGTACTTATCTTTCTTTCTTTTAATGTAATAGTTTTACTGACTACTTTTCCTATGTGGGACTTTCAATAAAATTTCAAAACCCAATTTTTTTAAATTGTGAGGACGCAATTTCTTAAGGGGGGAAGATTGTAACGACCTGAAATTTTGAATAAATCATGTTTCCTAATATTATGTGTTATTTTATTTTAATACTCAACAAAAATGATTCATTTGATAACATGATTATAATTAAAATGATACCATGGGGTTTTGACTGTTATAATCCCATTGGACAACATGACTGTTGGAAACTAAAAGTTTTTATTTTTGTCTCTAAATACAAGTAATCTTGGTTAATTATTATAGAAAGAAGATTCGATGGCCTCGCCCAGTAGTCTTGGACCGATTGAAGCCCATCTAACAGAATGTGAGAAGGAGATAGTACCACTGGGCTTTTCTCTAGACCAAACCCAAGCCGAACATCGGCGTGTGAAGCTAAAACGAAATCGCCTTCACGAGAAGTTCATACTAATAGAAATTACTACTCGTGCAATGTGGGCCGAGCCTCCCTCAGATTATCTCACATTAGCACTACTTACACTTAGGCCCTATGCTGGCGTGATAAGGGGCTATTTAAGGAGACCCTAACTGCCTTGTGTAATCCTTTGTTTTAAATAAATATTGGGGTTTCTTCTTATGATGATGTTTATGAATTTTCAAATGACCGGATAAATATAGTATGCATATTTTTTATGAATTTTAGAAAAAGGATATTTTAAAAATGTTTATGTAAACATTAAATAATTAAAAATGTGTAATGATTTTCAAAAAATGGTCTTCTACAATTATGTTCAGTACGAAATTTAGAGTCTAATAAGTTCAACTAGATTTTTGATGAATAGTAAATTATGAATAGTGATTTTATGATTAGGATGAGTAATGTGTCCAAATGGATTAGTAATCTCACATAAACAAAGTATTAAAATAATCTAGGCACCTTGATTAAGTAATGTGATTCAATAAAATCGTTAAATAACGGTTTCATAAATTATTATTCAAGTATTAGTTTTTTCGAGTGAATAGTGATTTTTAATCAAAAATAAAATGAAAAATATATAAAAAATTATTTTTATAAAATGGATTTCATTTTTGAACTCAGGGAACCGATATTATGTTATGGTAATTTTTGGAGTTTTTTCTTAAAAAATGAATTTTCAGTGAATAGTGTTTTTATTTAAAAATTAAATTAAAATTATTTAGAAAATTATTTTTATAAAATGTAGTCCATATTTGTAATCAGAGCATCGATATTTGGTTAAGTTGAAATTTTGGGATTTTTCTGAGAAAGATGAATTTTCAGTGAATAGTAAAAAAAGCAGTTTTAGGGTTTCGGTATGTTTAATGACATCATAACTGTGTCATGGTGATTTCATGGGATATTTTAAGGTATGGCCGACCAAAGGTGATGAATTATTGTATTGGGGGCCCCATGTGGCCTAAATTCATGGGAAATATCATGGGAGAGCACATGGTTTTGAGAAAACCACTTTTGAGGTGTCCCTTGGCCATTAATGCCTTGTCCCCTCACTTTCCCTATAAATACAAAGCCCTACTCTCATCTAATCGACTCCAAAACCATCCTCAACAAATTTCTGGTCTCTTTACCTCCAAAGTAGTCCTTCCATGGTTCCCCATGCCCTCAAGGACCAAAACTTTGAGTTTTAAGAGTTACATTTTAAGCTAAGGGATCCAACCTCTCTCTTTCTTTTCAAGAAATCTCATTTATGTCATTTCTTTTATGCTCCATGTTCTTATTTTGAAGGATTTTCTCATATACTACTATTACTGCCCTTTTCATGTTCATATAATGAATGATCCCCTCATACTCTCATTATTTCGTTTTATGAAGTTTTAAGTGGCGTCGTTAGGCTGCCGAATGTTTTCTAACAGATTCTTTCTCCCTTCTCATTTTTCAAGATCTATTTTCCATGTAATGTATTTCAAGTTCCATTTTATTATGTTGGGGTATGATCTCTAAATTTAACATACTGATCTTTTATTATCATATGATGAGAGACCCCATTTGATCTCTTCAATTAAGTATTTTTATGTTTTAAGTGGCGTCATTAGGCTGCCGAATTTTTAAGTGGTTCTTTCCCCCTTCTCGTTTTCAAAGTTCTACTTTCATGTCAAGCCTTTCAAGTTCTTTTTTTATTATGTTGGGGTATGATCTCTATATCTATCATACTGAAATTTTATGTTCATATGTTGAGAGACCCTATTTGATCTCATCAATTCATTTTTGTTGAAGTTTAAGTGATGTTGTTAGGCTATCGAATTTCTAAGGGGTTCTTTCACCCTTCTCGTTTTCAAGATCTATTTTCATGTCAAGTCTTTCAAGTTCCTTTTTTTATGTTGGGGTATGATCTACATATCAATCATACTGATCATTTATTTTTATATGATGAGAGACCCTATTTGATCTCTTCAATCCATTTTTGGATGTTTTAAGTGACGACGTTAGGCAGCCAAATTCTCATAAGAGAAATCTTATTTTTTGTCTTCCTTTCATGTTCTTCGTTTCTTATGATATATCATTCAAATTTCATTACCATGTTCTTAAATACTTTATATTCTATTCCCCTACTATTTTATGTATCATTTTGGGTTGGTGACTCATGTCCCCTCTCTTTTCAATGTTTTCTAAAACCATGTATCATAGACATTATACTGCATAATTTTCGTCTCAAAATGCCTCCCTCTTTATCTCAAAATTATTTTTATGTTATTAATTGAATACTAAATGATCTTATTTTTAAAGGAGTATTCACATAAATATCCAAATGTTCTATTTAATATTCCGGTATTTACATACATGAAACCCTCTTTCCCTTTTCCGTGGGTTTAAAGTGACATAAAGATCATGTCTTTAAAGCAATTTTTAAAACGTTATGATTATGAAATGAAACCCATTTGTTTTATGTTATATGGGTTGTTTATGAAATTATTGATGATGATATATTTGTCTCACATTATAATAAATACATTTCAAGGGTGCGCACAGATAGCACTCCAATGCATTGGGTAAAGAATTAATCTATAGAGATGACTTTTTAGACTGATACCTTGGTGAATAACCTTGGTAATTTTTAATGAAACCTTGGGGATGGACCTTGATGAAACAAAATGATTGTCAATATTAAATGTTTCACCCACATATTCATGTTATGAAAAAATGTTATTTTTATTATGATATGCCTCATGATTTCATTTTCATGCCTTAAAGTTCTTTTCATGACTTTATTGATGTATCTAATGTTCAGATGTAAAATGTTTCGCTTGTTTCCCTTACTGGGCCTTCTGCTCACCCTTTCTTTTGATGTATGTCCCCAGGTTATGAGATGCAGTAATGAACCTAGGATGAACTTAAGGAGAAGCATTTCAAGTGTTTAAGAATAATTTTTTATGTTGTTTTCATGTATTATGTTCCTGGATTCAAAGAAACTAAACCTTCAAGATCCTCAGTTTTGTGTAATGTAATGAAAGTTTATGTTATAAAAAGGAAGGATGCTATAAATACATTATTTCAAACGTAGAATTTCATGGGATAACATGAGGACGAACATAAAAATAAGGTGAGCTATAAATAAAATCGAGAGAATAATCATAAATACTTTTTGGAAGATGATACATATTAGACAACAAAAATATCAATGGAGCATAAAAAGAACATGAATATAAAGGCATGATGAAGCATGATAATCAAAATAGGTAAATGTGGGAAAAAATTAACATGATATTAGTGTGATGAAAGGATTATTTCATAGTAATTTACATGAATAAGCCCTCATTTCACATTAATTAGCAGGAGTAAAGCTTCAATGAACATAAATTATCATGATTAAACCCTCATTTCTCATGTCGTATTATGATATTATTCATTATCCAATGCATTGGAGTGCTATCATGGCACACATTCAAAATAATTTCAATCTTAGGATTAAGAGTTCCACATAGATTAGATAACATGGAATCACTCAACATAATAATTTATTACATTATTAAATATTTTGGAATAAATACATCTAGGTACCATTAAATTTGAACATGTTCATAATGATGAATACCCTTGATAGATAAATGGATATGGTATTCCATTAAGGACATTCATAAAGGTAATGGGTGTACACAAAAGGCATTACTAATAGAGAATGGGGTCTCAAATCATTAATATAACTGAGGAAAGTATGGGGGAGGAGATATATCATAGACCATAATTTTTAATTGAAAATAAATAGTTTTAAAAACATAAATAAACTAGGATAAAAATGAAAATTGACGGAATCCCTTTCTTAAATTCAGTAAGGTAACAAGTGTACATAAGGGTTCATAAGAGGGATAAAATAGAAAGAAATGGGATCACACAATTTATAAATCAAAAGGGAAGTAAGGATAACATATCCTAGAATATTAATAAATGAAATTAAAAGATATAACATGATAAAAAAAACGTGACAAAAAATTACGGTGGTAGATCCCTTACTTGGATATGTGATCCCAAGGCTTCAGAGAGTTATGAGAGGGGAATTTAAAAGATTAGGGCTACCTTGAGAGTATTATACTATGTGGAGGAAAGAGTTTTGAGGAGATCCAAATGGTTTTAGTAAAGATGAATGTGAGACTATGTGGGTTTTTATAGAAATGGAGAGTGAATGTTTTGTTATTTAGGTTTTATAAACGTCACTAAAATATTCCAAACCACAAAACATCTCATTGTTTTTTCCAATGGTTTCATCCCAAGGGCAGGGTTATAAAAAATTTAATAAGGAAAATGTGGGAAAGCTTGAAAATATTATGCTTTCTTATGTGGAGGTGATTCACACTCTAATGTAAATTATTTTAAACTGTCAAAATATTTAATATATTTTGGAGGGTCAACTATGGCATAATAAAATTTATCAAAATAATATTTAATTACATTATTTTAAATGAAATACATATATTTTTTCTAATAAACATTTTATAGTATTTTATTATATCATTATTGAGTCATTATGATTTCATAAAACACATTATATATTTTTATGGTTTTAAATTGTTTCTCAAAAATTAATTTTTCACAAAAAATAATGAAAAAATTTTCATTGGATAATATAAATATAATGATTCCAAAAATAATATTCATTTTACAAAAATAATTTCATGATTATTTTAATTTTCACATTTAAAATGAAAACTTCCATTTATTGAAAATTCACCGGTTTTGTGAAAACAATTCTCAAACCCTAAGAAAAATTATAATTCACTTCCTAAAATTTTATGATCATTTATATATAATAAAATTAATTTAATAATAATATTTTATTAAAATTTTAATTATTTAATAATAATCCATTAATTATTTAAAATAGGTTTCATAATAATTTTTTTTACAAATAATGAATACTATTTATTCATTAAAAACATTCACTAAGTACCCAAAATATAATGAAAGCTTAATCATTATTCTATGGAACAATAATGAACAGAATATTAATTCTATGGTCTTGTTATATATCACTTTATTACACCAGAGTATGCCCTAATTGTAAGATGTGTGATGGTGGGGATATCATGGGGTCATTCAGAGAACATGGTTTGGGTCATGATCTCAACGAGCATGAATTTCTCCCATAAATGTATTAAATCATGCTTAATTTGATGGATCTTGGCTTGGGATTGGTTTAGATAAAATCCTAGACATGCTATCTTCTTTGGAAGCTCTTGTAAATGGGCTTCATCTGGTATGATCCAACTAGTGAAGCATATCACATCTTTTATCTATGTCAAAATGAATTTTTAAATCCCTATATGTATACTAGGCATGTGATAAATATTTAAAAACTATTTTGTTAATGGTATGGATACGTAAGTACCATTAAAATCCCGAAAAATATTTTATGTGTTTTATATATCGAGAATTTATTAATAGAATGTGAATTTAATTCATAAATGTTTGGGTTGTAACAATGATATTCACCAGTTTCTCTGTATAAGAGAGATCATTTTCCATCTATACAACCTCTGAATTCATTACATGTGAAGGATATAAGATTCAATCCTCTCAAGGTATAAATGGAATTAATCATGTACAAGATTCATTGATGCTGGATATATCAATTCATATGACACATCTCTGATACAATCAATAATTTCATAGTGGTACATGTACCTAGGTCTTAGATTTCCCTTCATCCTAATCTTAATGGCATTCTTCCATGGAGATATGTGGTGTAATATTTTATCTCTATCCTCAAACTATAATTATCATCAATGAATGTATTCATTTATCTTTTTTTAATTTGGGTTTCCCTAATTTACTATTGAATATATTCACCTTTTCTGGAATTTCGTTGAATATTTCAGGTCTTTACAATATACATTTATTGGCATAATCTTATCATGAATGTGTTATAAATAACTTACCATAATGGGATTCATATAGTTCCAATTGTTATCTTGAATGGAAACTAATTTTGTAGGATATCTCTAATTATTAGAGATTCTGATCCCATCCTAATTTTATGTCCATTATGAATTATCTAAACATTACTTCTAGAAAATGAATGGTCCCCTCAGACAGTCCATTAGTTTGATATTATTATGTCGCACTGAAGATCATCTCACAGTGTAGATCATGTTTGGTACTTATCGAGAACATAAAGGTTATCTTGGATCTCAATCTAATAAAATCAATAACGGTACTCCATAAATACTCACTATATCAGGGATTTTTATTCATTCAAGTTGATCAACAGATTATTCAGATCAAATTTAAATAAATTGATCTATATTGGTAGGACGTTCCACGACAACCTATATTGAATTATTTCATATGTATGACTTCAAAAGTCCTGTGACAATGTCCATGGTGATTTTTTTCATTTCCATGAAGGAATAGGAAATGGTCGAATAATACATTTAGACATTATCCTTTCATCTTTAACATAATGACATGCCTAAATCTATGATATATATTCAGCAATATCCATCTTTATATTGACCCATCAATAGTTCCATTGGATATACTTATACATCTTTATGGTCTGTGTGAAGATATTGTAGGTTGATCTATGTGCGTCGTTAAAAATATAGTTCATAATCACAATTCTTTTTGTTAGGCCTAGGAGTGACCCAAATCGTATAAATCATTCCCCATAATTATTTTACTCAAAGGATTTCAAATTTTAGATAGATTCCATCTTATTATAAATTTCATCCTCATTTAATTGAGAATCCTTTAATATTCATTAAGGAATGGTTGAGAAATAATTTTAGAAACTAATTATGATTTTAGTTCCCTTGAGAATACCATTTCCATCATTTTTATGTCTAATAATTTTGAATCCTTCTTAATTATTATAATATATAAAGTTGTAGGATCTATTTAACATTGATGATCTGCTACTTTATTTTCTTTATGATGATGGAAATGGATAAAATAGTCATAATACATTATGATCTATAACCATATTAATTGGTTAATATTCATATCCATCTATGATAATATATATCTGAGTCTATTTTGATCAGTATATACTTCACATCTCTCCCCATAGGGATAATGTAACCCTATATTCAATGCGATGATCACATAATCCAATTGTAGATCATGTATGGGATAGTTTTAATCATGAACATTAAGCTATATTGGGGTGTTGGATATTAATTTAGCATTTTTAATCAGTAAACATCCTAATCCTTTAATTTATGAATCCGTATGTACTATAAAGTGTTCTCCTCTTATTGGTAGTGTATGTAATAGTGTAATGATAAGCCTATTTTTCAACAATTTGAAGTAGTATTCGTATTCAATAGGCCAAAAAATTTACCCCATTCCAAGTAATCATTGTCATTATATTTTAAAATTGTGACAAGTTCCTCAAAATTCATCGACAATAACTATCATGGCCAGGGAATCTACATATCTCTATTGAAGATGGTGGTATATGCCACTCCTCAATAACATTTATCTAATAAGGGTCTATTAATATATATTTTTAGTGAAATTTTTTTCCATTAATGATAATTATTCCATATATGACTCAAATTTACTCTACTTTTCAATTTGATTTTTCCTTCAAAAAGTCTTTAGCGCGATATTCAAATGTTCAACATGCTCCTTAGTTCACAAGGAGTATATCAAAATATCACCTATAAAGAGTACTAAACATTTACCTATGCAATTTCTAATGATTTTATTCATTAATTCCATAAATATTTCTCAATAATTCGTAAGGTATAAAATAATTACTATTAACACATAATTTCAATACCTCGTTCAAAAGGTAGTCTCAGGAATATATTCCTTCTACACAATTACATGGTGATATCCTGACAGGAGGTCAACCTTATAGAAATATATATCCCTGAACAGATGACTGAACATGTCATTTATCCTTGTAAGGGTATACATGAACATTATTTTGATTTTTTTTAATCTCATAATAATTGATGAATGAGAACATTGATCTATACATCTTCTTGATGAAGAGGACCAATCAACCCCATACTTAATCCCTCAAGTGTTTGAATCCCTTATATTGATTATCTTATAACTAATTATTAAATTATTCCAACTCAATGGTGTCCATCATATAATGATGATTTGATATGAGTAGAGATCCATGGATAATTTAAATTGACACTAAACTCTTAATTAGATGGAATAGAAGTAAAATATTTAGTGAACACATCAGTGTAGTCCCTCATAATGAGGATGTATTCTAACAAGATTATCTAATTTGTCTCAACAATTTTAGATGGATATGGTATATAATTTTGAAATAATATAGAAATTTGTTTTTATTATTATTATAAAGATTCATCCACCATTACATAGTTGTATGGAATTAGATAATACCTCTGTATGTGATGAGTAATATCTACCCCCAATAGAAGATTTTGGATTTTTATAAACAAAGACAATAAATTAAAAATATTGAAAAAAATCTACCAAATGAAGTTAGATGATATTTTTTGAAGGTTCATTGAATAAAACACTACTAGGGAGGAGTTATATAATATATACTCAATAATTCATCCATTCTTTGTTCTTGAAAATAACTCAATATACATATTTTTTTGGTGTTAGAATATATCTTCTAAATAATGAAGATATTAAATAATGTATAGAACTTGAATAAAATAACATGATTTCTATTCATGAATGAATAACATGTGTACATTTCACCACATAATATCTATGATTTACCTTAGTAATACAGATATTATATTCCCTTTTTCGATTTAGTGGAGGTTTTTTTTCATTTATTTTCTCTGAAAATGCTTCGATTTTGGGGCTGGATCACATAATCCTAAAATTCCTTATAATTGAAACATTGTACTACCAACCAGGGTGATGTTATAAAACATAATTTATTCTTCTCCATTAGTGGGATTCATTAAATCCCTTTGAAAATAATTATCCTGAAGCCCTCTCTTCCACATTTAAAATTTCACATAGTTCCCTTAACACAGTTATCAGGATTCTTCTTCACAAATTTTTGGAATATGGGATATTGTGTTTTATTTCAACAATGGAATTTATCTCATGATCATAAAATATTAAACTCTATATTCATATTTTTATAATCATTCCCATGAGACCTCTAATATTATCCAATATCTATTCACACCTTAGTAGAGCTATATTGAATTCAAAGATCATTTTCAATGTCTCATATAGATAATGAATTTTGTAGACTCATCTTTAATCCAATAAATAATAAATCCAACATAATATCAATGTTTTTGAAAATTTTTTACGTTTATCATAAGAGACATTTGTTATTTTCCTAATATTCCATTATTGGATCATCTTTATTTTCCATTATTCTGAGGAATTTTATATCCATCTTAAGATGAAATGTTCATTGAAAATATTAATGGAAAAATATTTTAAAAATTTAATCTTAATCAATAGAACAAATTTCCTACATATAATTTTAGTTTTTTATTGGTTTCCAATACTGATCAGCCTCTCTACAGAAATTATATTCTCCTAGTATGACATTCCCTTTGGAGAATTTGATGTTAGAAAATATATTCTCAATTGATTTATTCTATCATTCTCTTAGTAGGGGATCATATGATCCATAAAATATAAGATTTATTTGTGGAATAAGGAATTTTATATTAATATCATATTTCTTATAATATGTAGGTATTTCTACATGATGGATGTTGTTATTCATAAAATGATATTGTTGAGATAATACTATAATGAATTCATGAACACTAGTTCCCATTAGGCTTGGAATCACATTCCATAACACATTTGTAGTTATTATGTGTTCTTATACTTCCATAAATTAACTAGAAAAATAATATCGAACATGAATACATATCTAATGATAATATTAAAATAATCCTATGAACAAAAAATTATTAACTTATAAATTAAGAGTTTATCATAACTTCTGAATGCTTAGGATTAAATCTTGGTTATACCCAATGATAGAGTTATACCAATTTTCATTAACAATGTTTTATCATCCTAATATTGAAAAATAAATAAACCACACTCCTATTCCAATAATAGTCAACTCAACTGTTTAGACATATTATTACATGATCTTAAGCATAATTATCCATTAAAGACAATCTAATTAAACAAAGACTCCAGAATATTGGGAATAATAGGTACATAATTTGAATGAACAAAACCAAAATAAAACATCATTTTAATTATCTTCATTATGATATAATAGATCACTTTTTGATATTATAACTAGCTAGGATAAACTGGGTAATAGATATACAAAAGGGATGATATGAAAGGCCTATTAATGGAATAAATAAGAGAATAAACCATATAAAAAGAGTTAGAAAGCACCACTTGATAACATAAAAGGAATTTTTCATGAATAAACATATAAAATCAAAACATATAGCACATGTAATAATATTATCAAGTGAATATTGGAATGTGGAACAAACATATAACATGACACAAACATCTGTAAAGGATAACTTCCATGACTATATCACATGGTAGATAAAGTCCTATAATGGATTAGGATTACTCTATAATAAATCACATGATGTCCCAGGAGACTAAAAATAATCTAATGCATTATAGTACACTTAAGGTTAAATCATCATTACATGTCCATGAATACAAGTTCGAAAAAAAATACAAATATAATGAATAATTATAAAGGTATATCATGTAATGAAATAGGTATCATAATCATGTGATAAGGAATAGCCAAAGGGTATATCATCATTGTATCCATGAATTAATGGATTAAATAATTTCATAATACTCATAAAAATTATGTAAATATCATGACTAGTGATTTCTAACTAATGTGGATGCATTAAAAAAACTGTATAGTAAACTTTAGATAAGAGCTACATTAGTTTGGTTTAAGGGAAAATATTATTGATTATTTAAAGGTAGTACCTGAATAATTATTTAATTAAATTAATAAATAAACTAATACATATTTTCAGCCTATAATTAGATATTTTTTAAAAATATATCTAGATTAAAATATTTTATGTAGTGCACTAAAAAAGTATTTAAAATAGAGAAGTTCCCTTTAATCGGGTTTGCTTAATGAGAGAAATTGAGATGGGAATAATTAATAATATATATTATCCCATAAAATAAAGATTAATAGAGGATGATACATATATTTTTAAAACATAAATACAATTTATAATTAAATAATAATAATCAATAAATACATGGGATAAAGAGAGAGAATGTGTAACCTAAATGAAAATAGAGGTCCATAGAGATCCCTTAACTTATGTATGAATTCAATCAACACTTGCGCATTATATTCTGAATTATAAAATTATATTTATTAACTAATAAATAAATAACATAACAAATATTTATATTATTTGTTATAATTCCATTATGTTTAATTATGACCATTTTAATGAGTTATAAAGATCAATTTCATTGTTTTGGGAGTGCCCATTTCTTAGATTCATGATTTGTAAGCATGTCTATAATAATGCATGTTATCATTGAATGGAAATAAAATAACCGAATAAAAATAAAATGGTATATATTCACTTTTAGAAGACTAAATCATCCCATATAATATTTCTTATTCCTAACTGGGACTAATAGTTTTTAAAAACATCAATGATAAATGATTACTCTATTTTTGAGGTTTTTTCAAAAAACACAGAAATGTTTTGACTTATTTATTATTATGTTTATATAAATTAATTATTGAATATGGGAAAATATGTAATATATATTTATTTAATATTAAACAATTAATAGTGGAATCAAATAAACCTTTAATTCATTAACTGGAAAAAAATGCACCATCCATGAAGGAAGTGAATTGCCAAACCATGGATGATGTTTTCATTTATAAGAGTAAAATAGAAGAAAATAGATATGATGATTGAAATTCGATTAAAAATAAAATTAATATATATATATATGTTACTAGATTAATAATTAAATTTGAATAGGGTGTGAGCATAAGGTTGAATAGAGAATGAATTTAAAATGAAAACAAGTGGGATTTTTCCTCTTGAATTTAATATTCTTCAAAACCTTCCTACGAAAGGTTGAATTTGAATTTTTGGTAGAACATAAAAAATATAATGGGTATAGCTATAAGTAGAAGATAATTTTTTAGAGCATGGTCTATCTAGAAGGGTAAATGTGGGGAAATGAAGTAATGGAAGTGGTTCCCTTTTATAATTGAGGTGAGGGTAACATTAAGAATATATCAAAATATTAAAATATAAAATGGTTATTGTAGAGTAGAAAAGCCTATGGATAGCATAAAAATATATATGGGTTGAATTTTTAGACCATATATTATCCTATTTGTCCATATTTTATATATTTTTATTTTAAAATAATTTAATAAAATATTATGTTCAGGATGTATCATATTTCTCAAATTTGCTACTATTCATTACTATGAAATTAAAAACCTGAAAAACAGAATCAAATTTGAATAAAATATTTTATTATATCACACATATGACATATACCTATATTGAATTATTATATTTTTAAAATTATCTCAAATTATATTTATTATAATATTTTTAATTACAATTGTTTTATTTTTCAATAAATCTAAAAATGATTACATCATCATTATGTAAACATTTATTGTATTTATTTCTTCTTCAAAAATATAAAAAATCCCCAAAATAATAAGAATATATTATATTTATTAATACTATTTATTATATCATATCAATAATGTAAAACCATATATTAAAATTTTATACTTATTAAAAATCAAAGTGATCAATGTTTTAATTTTTTATAAATAAAATACTAATAGGGGCCTATTGTCAACTATATTGATCCAAAAGGCCCATAATTCTACAAAAGGATTTTTATATTAGAAAATTAATCATAAAATAATATTCTATCAATTTTTTTGTGTATTTAATTTGTTTTTATACTATATTTAAATTTTATTAATTGATTTTTCTTCAAATTTGACTAGCACTACGTTAGTATTTCATAATATTTAATGTTAATTACTTCATATATAAAAAATTTTAAAAATAATAATATAATAAGAATAAACTAATTAGGATAAATATATTTATTTTTATTGATTAATTATTTATATTCCCCCATATTTGTTGTAATCCAAGTTATTTAATTTTTAAATTTGATTTTTCTAGCCTTGTACAAGTATTCGACATGCATTTGGATAATATTAATGTTATACAAGTAAATTTTTGGAACATATCATAAAAAATTTTTTAGGAATTATATTTAATAATAAACTAATAAAAAGACTTTTTACCTCTAAATAAATACTTATAAGGCACAGAATATGACTTTTTCATTTCGGTGTAGGCACTGTGTCAGTACTAAAAATGGATTTTTATATTTATCATTATATGTTTTATAATTTATATGTACTAGTTTATGTTTTATTTCATTATTATTATATCATCATAAATTAATCATTACATAAGGTTTATATTTTGATATATAATTTTTAGGTTTTGACAATATCACAAATGATATATTATTTTTTTTAAACTGAATTTTTATTATTCACATAAAGGATAAATTTTTCATAAAATATAAAAATTATAACCATAGATTAATATTGATATTTTAAATTAAAAATAAATTTTCATTTCATCAAAAAAAAAAATTATCATGGCTAAAAAATTAATTACATTTATTTTTTCCAATGAAAACAATATTACTAATTTCATGATTAAAACTTATATTTGAATAATTGAAAGAGATTACAAAAATAATTAAGTTTATATTTCCCAATAATTAATATATTTCTTAATATTTTTATTCATATTCATTATTTTCAATTCAGTGGTTAGGAAATAATGGAGGTCTTAATATTTTAATATTATATTGTGCTTCATTTAAACTCATTGTTGAATGAAACACATTCTACTGGAAAAATCATGTTAATAAAGGATAAAAATTTCAGAAATATAATATAGTATTAACAAATAGGTATCCAAAGACTACTATTTCTATCCCCATATCTATTTTAGGTTCATGGTTTAATGGTTGAGTAGCCCCCAATGAGGCTAGGTGAAAATTGGTTGGATGTGTTGTTCTATGATGCATCATATGCAAGAATTTTGGTCTATGTCTTGTTAAATATTAAAATTATCTCACATTACAAATAAGGTAGATCCAATGACACATACATGTTTAATAAGTGGTTAATATAGTATATTTCTCTTTAGTTTTTAATTACATTCCCATTATTTATATTGATCATTTCACCAATAATTTATTCATTTTTACCTTTCTTCTATTCCAGTTTAAATTCGGTTATATCTTTTCTAGCTTGAATAAATCATGTTTTTGGGTTGTTTCATATAAAATATTTTAAATGGAATATCGAAACTAATAATACATATAGGCATTAACAATGGGTATTGAAATCAAATATTTTAATAGAAATATTATTTTCAAGAGATATCTAGAATGAAAATTTTCTTTAATTAAATTTTATTATTTTACTAAAAATGAATCATTATGATTGTAAAATGGAAAATGACCAGATATGGTTTTTAATAAATTATTTTGAAAAATACCATTTTCATATTTTATATTAGAAAAGACATGAATATATCATTAAATAAAATATTTTCATGTGGAATGATAGGTAGTGGCCTACTGAGTATTTTTATTTTCAGACCTATATTAACAAATTTTAGTTAAGTTCCTTTATCTTCTTCCATTTTACCTCTTGAGGAAAGATCGACTTCCTAATTGGTTAGTTACGAATGGGTATTTGAGTTTATATTTCATTTAATTTTATCATGGGGCATGTGGTGGACATTATAATATTTTGCATCACATTACATTTTATTTATAGAATATTCAAAAAAGTGATCCCATTAAATTATATTTTACTTATTTTAACTATCAGTTTTGTTAATTTATTTTATTTATGTAGGGATAGAGTTATTTAGGAACTATAACATATTGTTTAATTTTGCGGGTTATTGGGGTATTATATCTTGGTGAGGGTGTCTGGGTGTTGAGATGAGGGATTTATTTAATTATATTCTATGGATCCTACATCTTTAAATATATATTAAATTAATAGTTTATTTAACTTTCAATTTAATTCAGTGTAGAAATTTGGCATACGAATGGATCATGTATTATATTTTATAGAAATAATTTATTAATTAATCCTTCATTCAGTGGAATAATCTTCCTCAATCAACCTATGTAATACCCATGATACATTTCATTTTCCATGGAGGATCATGGATCCACCTTCTGTATATTGCAGGCCGAATTGGGAATATGATTAGTGAATACCCAAGATGGTTCATGAAAAAATATAACATGCACTAGTTTATTTAATTATTTCCTTGGTATTTTAGAATAAATTATATTATTTATGTATTTATAGTAGGATGGATTTAGAATGGATTTATTTTGGAATAAAGACATGTATACGAATGCGATATTTTCATGAGACCTCTTCTATTTGCGTTCGTGAGTTGAAAAGGGAAGTCATGTTTTTTTCAAATTTGAGTTATATATTCTTTTGTAAAATTTTATTTTTTTTAATCCTTTATGGGTTGATTTAAGATTATTTTGAGATAAAAAGTGGAAATGAAATTAGATCCAAAAAATCATAGGTGGCTCACTCAGTTCAAAAAAACTGAATGGATCCCATTGAAATTTCTTCTTTGATATTAATAGAGAATAATTCATGGTTACAGCTATATTATCCTAACCATATGGACACGATATACATTAATATGTATTTATTTTGACATTTTGTCAACCACATTGAATCCATAATAAGATATCAAGGGTTTCATGACTTATTATTGGAGAATCATTGGGTGTTTTATTAAATACCAACTATATAGTTTAGTTTTTCATTTTCATGAATGTGTGTGTGTGTGGTTAACTATGTTTTGGATAAAAACTGGGACATGATAAATTGTTTTCTTGAATTGAAAAAAATTTAGTAAATTATTTTGAAATTTTTTTAGAAATATATTTTTTAGTCATGAATACTATTTTGACTTTGAAATTGGATTTCAAAATGTTTTTAGAGAATATGTTTTTAATGAGGATATGAAATTATGGGAAATTAATATTTCAAAAATTTATTTAGAAACTGACTATACATTAAATTTATTATATATTTTAAAATTTTCACAATGTTTCTTTTTGTGAGAATGAATTTTTTTATTAATGAGGACCTCATAATAGGGGTTTTAATGAAATGTTACATATATCTTTTATGGGGTTCATTATATTTCAATCAAAACGTAGGGTTCATGATGTATGATAATTTGAGGGATTTTTATTTAATTATTATTATATTATCGCCTGTATATAGTGGGTTATTCTTTTGATGTGTGACATTGTTAAACAATTCAGTTTAATTATTATTATTATTTTACCCCTGGATATAATGGGGTTTTTTATAATGTTTGGTGATGTTAATGGTTTTAATTTAATTATTATTCCTATTTTATCCATTAGTTATAGTGGGACTCTTTTTTTCTATGAATGGGAAATTAACTAGTTGAGATTGTATCCCATGTAATTTAAAACAATACCTCCCATAATTTTGTGGAAGGATTGGATGTTCTGTTTGATGGGATGTACGTTTTGGTGATTATATTCACACCAATTTTGTGGATACTCTCGGTAAATGTTCTACCCAGACTCATAATCATGTGGAAATGCTGGTTTAATAGTCACTCATGGAATTGGTTAATGATTTATCGAAATATATCTATTCATTATATATGGGTGTGCACAAATGGAACCTAGAAGAGATTCATAGGTGTATACAGATCAATTTTTTTATGGGATGATTCTTTAGTTCGGTGGTCTTATTTTGCTTGATTTAGTGTCTATTTAATCTTTTGAAGTTTCAATAATCTGGTTGTTTCTTGTATAATACATTACGGATTCCTGGGATGTAATATGTCTTGGGGATTCATTTTCCATAGTGTTGATCATGCTCATAATTGTTTTTTCAGGAGTGGTGAATTATGGTCATCTATTTAATGGGTTCAACAAGGATTACAAAAGGATTCATGGATAGGAAAAGAGGAAAATAATTTCTTCTTAGTGAGTACTAGAGTGTACTAAATCTTTTGGTGGATTCCATGAAATAGTTCATGTTTATTCAATGTCCTAGTTTTCTCTATGGAATTTTATGGCCATGGACTAATTCCCATAATTTCTTTATTATGATTGTCATAAGGGTATCTTTTCATTTTCGTTTGCAGGTTAGACCAAAAAACATAATTGTGATTTTTAATAATATTTCATTATTAATGTTGATTATTATGGTAGTTGGATAATTCATTTAGACCCCTATCATGGGGGGTGTGTTTTGATATTCCCTTTTTAACGGTGAAGACAAGAATTGTGATATTCATTTCGTTCTTTGGGGAAGTATTATTTCATTGATTTCTATCTTCTATAGACTAGATGTACTATTTACCCACTGTTCTAGATGTATTCTAAATGTTAGAGAGACCTTAATATGTCTTCATTATTGTTAATACTAGTGTCCCATATTATTTATTTGGTTTTCACATGTAAACATTAGATTTTTTATGAGGATGAGTTATTTTATCATTTTGGAATAGTTTCAACTTTTCATACTCATAATGATATATATTTATATTTCATCATACCACCTACCTCATCCTGAGGGTGTTAGTGTTTTTATTCTCCACGATCATCAATAATTTTTCAGTAGAATATTTGTGGGTAGAATGTTCTATTGTTGTGATTTTTCCCAAGAACTGATAGTTTACCTTTATATTTACTATTTATTACTATAAGTTTTAGTATATTTCTATTTTTCATTATTTCTTTCCCATAAATTTTATACTTTTAGAGTTTTATATGGGTATATGGTTAGCATAAATTATTAGTAACTCATGTTGTATCAATGAAATTAAGAATATATTAGAATAGTTAAACTGTACATGGTTAGTTCGTGGTTAGATTAATCATGCAGTATTGTAGTAATTACCATGAAATAGATGTTTTGGATGTCGAGTGACTTCCATAGAGATGTTTTATGGTTTGAAAACCAATATGGGTAAATTGTGGGCATTTCATGTATCTTAAAAACTATCTTTTTACACATATTAATTTTTAAAACCCCTCACACTCCCCTCTTATATATTTCTAAATCCCCCCCCCCTTAGGTGATGAATACCCTTTACAAACACCTCATTTTTTTTATATCACATTCACTTGGTTCCTCCTGTCCCTCTTGAGTATCCCCCAAGAAGCCTCCCCTTCTTAGTCACGCATGCCCCTGAAGTTCCCTACCTATGTTAAATCAATTCATTTCATCCAAACCTCATTTTATTTACATACTAATTTATTCATGGTTCTTTACAGCTCACACTTACCCTCTATTGTCAATTATTTCTTCATTCGGATTCCACCATTTGTGGTTTTTCATTTCATACCATCTTCCATGGATTCCTATTACTTTTTACCATGTTCCATATTATACAATTTAAATGATATATTTTATGGGATTTAATGTATTACTATATGATTTTAATGATAATGTTTAATTTTATGATGCATTATTTGAAATGAAAATCATGTTATGCAAGATTTTATTTACAATTCAGATTATTTTTTTGATTTCGAAACATATAAAAAACCTAATATTTATTAATAGTGAATTTTTTTAACAATGTGAATGGATTTAAAAAAATTATGATGAATTGTCTTATTAAAAATTAGGTATTTAAATAAATTTCTAAGTGTATATATTTTAAATTTAATTTGACACAAAATAAGGAAAGTATTGAAAACATTTTCAAAAAAATACTTAAAATAAATTTGTTTTCTTTAAAAATGATTAGACTTTGTTTTTTCCAGGGACGAAATTGATGATTAGTGAATTAATAATTTATGAAATTAAAATTAATAATTTATTAGTTATTTTATGTTATTTTAATGGTTTGAAACCCCATTTTAAGAATTTTATTTTGATACAAATTTTAATTTCATGGATTAAGAAGAATGGTTTGAAATGGAATGCCACATAATTAGAAAATAAATGGGATCCAATTCTCAATTAAATAATGAAATAATTGGAAGATTTATGGGATTTGGAAATGTTTTTCATGTGGGTGAGACTATCTTGTACCCATTTATTTAGATTGATATGTCATGTGACCCAAGGGTAATTTTTTATACCTAGTGTCTTTTTATGCATATGTTAATGGGGATCTTATTTTATAGGTATTTGGAGGTGCGGTTGTGATTATTTTCTATTGTTTTAATTGATTTTATTTGATATTTTGTTTTATCCAACTCTCATTATGTTTCTCATGGGAACATAGGGCTTTGTGAAAACTAACTATTTTTATTTCCTAGGTATTCATACACTCTTAGTTCCCAGCCCTTGTTAGTTATGTGTTATGGCATGTGGGTAACTACCCAACCCTATATTTTTCAGTGGAGCCTAGATCGATGGGTTGTTATAGGATTCACCATAGTCTAGTAGGCCAGTTTTATTTTGGTAAATTCTACTAATATCTCATATGAGGACGTAATGTATAGTTCATAAACCCTAGTATCCTGATTTCTGGTGGATGTACTGGAGTCATCTTCAATACTTTATTTTGTTCCCCTTAATTTTTTTTATTGTGGAACATATAATTTAAAATTATTTTTCATTCATATTTACTGTTTTCTATTTATGTTCCTCTTTTATAGAATTATTTATTTTATTTTTTTTTATTATTTCCTATAAATGGATTTTTTTTCTGGTTTTTAAAAACAATTATGTTAATGTCTTTCAACTTCTATTTCAATGTAAATTTCTAAATTTTATTTATATTTACAATGTTCCATAGTCTAGGAAAACCCATCAATAGTGAAGGTTTTAATTTAATAAATATTATAATTAACTTTTTTAAAAATGGAAAAGGATTTTATATTGGTTTTGACATATCATTTTTAAAAACATATTTTTGTTTTTTAATTTGACACTATCTTGGAATAGATTATTAATTAAATGTTTGGAATGTGGCATTTATGGTGGTGGAAAACTAAGTGTTTTCATATTCACCCCTATATTATCACATTTCATTTTAAGGAACCTATATAGTTTTTATTTTTCTCATATGGTGTGTCAGTCATTAGGATAGGTTATAGACCTAGGGGTATTTGAGTAATGTTGCGCCTATATTTATAACATTAATTGAATGGTTACTATTTCATGATATTCTAGGGATTAACCTTATTTTTATATAATTTCAGTCCATGTGTGACCTTTAAATGATCTAATTATGTAATATAGTTATTATCATTATTGGATTTCATTATTTATTTAGAGATTGAGTGATGTAGGATTCATATCATGTTGAAGAATTTTTGGGGTGATTGGAAGGTACTCGCTATGTGGGTATGTTTGGATGGTGAGATGTGGAATATGTTTTTTCATAGGCATGGTCTACTTTTTATTTTATATTATTTTATGTTGTGGTTTCATATTAATATGAAATTTTTTTGTATAGTTATTTTTAATATGATGTGGCAAATTAGTTTTCTGATTGAAATATTCGTTTACATTAACTCTAGTTCAAAAGAGTACTTTTCCTCAATTATTATATATGAAGCTCATGATTCTTATTGTCATCTTGAGGTAAATGGGTATGACTCATGGGTATTTCTTGGGCAATATTGGTTATTCAATAAATGGATGTCTTGGGTTTCCTTGCAAAAATTATTATCCTTCAATATATAGAAAATTTTCACCTATTACCTCCCATAAATATTACATATAATCCAATCTCATATAATCATTGAATAAAAATTACTCAATAGGTATTGTGATCATCACAAAACATCCTCTAAGTAAAATTAAGATAGTTGATTAAACATGTTAATATAACCGACAAATATTTTCATCAAAAATCTTATAGAATACATGACATCCATAAAAGATAAGTTAATATATGAGTATTTCAACTCGATGAGACATCGCTCAACTTTTGAAAGAAATTTATAAACCTTTTTAATGTTCAGTCAAATAATTATTTCGGATTATAAGTCATCCAATTGTAGTGATAGTGAAATGTTATTCATTATTCAATATTGGATCCTAGTGGAAATTTCATGGGATGATATAAGATTATCAAGGAAATTAATATACATGCGGTACTATTTTGAACATCAAATTCTACAACTCCATATCACACTAGGTTATGAAAAATGAAATATGTAGAATGTATATAAATGTAATTTTTGGTAAAAGAAACAATAATCATAAATTGGACAAGCATTGAAGCATTTGGTCCAGGGGGTGTTGTTTTAATTTATAATAGAGAGAAATTTGAGGGCAAGAGATGTCTTCAGTATATATTCCTTATAATTTAATGGAGATAAAAGAGGTTATCATGATTTCCAATATCCTATATTTCACCTTTTTTATTATTCATATTTATCTATATGTGAATCCCATATTGAGCATCATGTTTATTTTTTTATGTTTTTTAATATTTAGTTATTTTTATTACACAATTTTTTTAATTATGAGGTGAATATATTTTTCAGAGTATAATTCTCACTTATTTCATCAATACATGGATGATAATAAGACAATATTGATTTAATGAGGGATGAAACCTAAATCATTAATTTGGATTTGGGATAATGTAAAGTTAATAATCTTATTGTGGCATAGAAAAACACCCTAGTGTGGTATGACAAAACAAAAAACCCACCATATCCATGAATAGTAGAGACACACACAATATAGATTAATTAATCATCATGAATAGTGTGATTTCATGTTGAATTGTAAAACACTATTGTAAAGACCCGTAAATTTCAAGGAAATTTTTTTCTTAATTTTCTTTGGAATTTTACAAGAACACAGTTTCTGAAGACACCTGATTCCGAGGCCCGGTGTGCCCGGAATCATTTTCCGAATATTGGCTCGGGTACGTTCAGTGAACGAACGAGCGGGTTTTTCTAACTTTTGAACCTGTGCCCGGAATCGAATTCTGAGGGAACTAATTAATTCGCAGCACCAGTATTCGGTTAGAAACGCCTCTTCCGGAGTTGCGTTTTCTCAGTTGTGGTTTTTAATTTTCGGGCTTAAAGTTAAGAAATAAAATAATTGTACGAAAACTTTATTTTATTTCTCTTGGAAGCCACTTGAAACCACTTAAAAGCGGCTTAAACAGAGTTAAAACAGATAGGGTGCTATCCAGAAATATCCTACCCCCTTGGTATGATATTTGTGAGGTGGGGCCCGCACGAACCCCGCCGTTTCTTTCCGCTAAGTAACGCACCCGCGAAAACCCGTCATTATGAATGTCAACTGACGCGTTTTCCTAAATTCTTAACGCACCATTTAATTGGGCAGTTTATTTTGTGAATTAAATGGGAGGTTTCTTTCGTTTAATTAATTCAAAGAATTGATGGGTCGTTACTTACCTTTTTTGTTTGTTGGCGTAATAATAAAATAAGACCGACAAGTCTTTTTAGAGGATTACTGGTTGAGAGGTTTTGTCAGAGGTTCTTGAGCCTTTATCCTTCTTCGCGAAGAACGCAAAGAACACGAAGAATGCCGAACCCGGAAATTGATAACGCGATGCCATGTTCCGCGACGCCGACGTTCCCTTCCTGCAACGTTCTTCTGCGATGTCTCTTCCTCCGCAACGAATCTCCGATCAGCTGTTTGAGGTAAGAGACTTCGGGATTCTCTTAAATCTCCCTTGTGTTTTTTTAACAAAACACGGATTCAATTTTATATAATTAAATTAAATCTGTTGTTTCTTGGTCCGTTGAGTTCGCCGACTCAATGCCGGATTCCGCGACGACGCGACGCCCTTCCGCGACGAGGCGACAATCCCCTCCTTCTGCGACGAACAAATCCGCGAAGAACGTGCGTACGACGACGGCTACGAGGTAGGGGTCTTTGTGAATATATCCTTTCCCCGTGATGGTTTTTTTTAAAAGTGAAGAACCAGACAATAAGAACAATTGTAATCCCCTAAAATTGTTGATTCATGTGTTGAATATATTTCTCCCATTGTTTATCTCTAACGCGGAGGGTGCGGGCCAAACGAACACGGCCCGAAAACCCTCTTTCGTTCATCGTTGATGTACGGATTCGACGGGCGACGACGGAACGCGCCGCAACAGAAGTTTGATGGTTCCGCAGTGAAGAGTGTGTCCCGAGAGGAGCAGCGGTGCAGACGGGAACAGCTTCGGACCACCGGAGCGACTCCGGCGGCCCGCGGAAGCTGCCGGCAGCGCGGGTCGCCGGCGCGGCGGCGCCGGCAGTCGGGAGTGGCGGCGCCCCGACGCGCCGCCGGAGAAGGCCGCTGCGGCAGAACCCGCGGCGGAAGCAGTCGCGGACCCGCGACCGCGCGGGTCCGGAAAGCGCGGGACGCGGCTCAAGCCGCGTCCGATTGTCCAGGGCGACACCCCGCGGGTGCCGCAGGGTTGTCACGCGGGGGCGGCGGCTCCCCCCCGCGTCGCTTGGGTTGTCCAGGGCGACAACCCGCGGGTGCCGCGGGGGGTGTCACGCCGGGGCGGTGGCTCCCCCCCGCGTTGCTCTACCGCTCGGCCGAGCCAGACCGGTCCGCCCGGACGGGTCGAACCGCGTCGACCCGGTTCAGCCGTCCCAGGGAGGGTTCGGGTCGGGTCGGCCCGGGCCCGGACCCCCCGTCTTCAGACCATTTTCGGTCAAATGCCCGTAACATGAGCTACGGGCCTCCGAACAACTCACCTTCAGTGGAAAAGCGATCCTTGGATCGAGATAGTCGTTTCAGTATATCGCACTCAAGGTTTAGGAATACTTTGGGTTCGGCCGGGTTGGTTCGTACACGAAACCAACCGGGCCCTTTGAGCGGAAACACTCATATCTTGAGCTACGGATGTCCGATTGACGCGCCGTCAGCTTTGTTGATTTCCTCTAAGTGAGACAGATCATTTGTCATACTCCGCCCGAGGTTTGGACACAGGTGGATTACGGTCGTGTTGGTTCATACACAAAACCAACGGGGCCCTCGGAGCGGAAACGCGCATATCTTGAGATACGGACGTCTGATTGACGCGCTGTCAGCATTTTTGATTTCATCTAAGTGAGACGGATCTTTTGGCATACTCCGACCGAGGTTTAAACGCAGGTGGAATACGGTCAGGTTGGTTTTTCCTTAAAAACCAACCGGGCCCCTAGGATGAAAAGGCCAATAACTCTCAGACCGGGCGTCTGATTGACGCGCCCTCTGCGACGTTGAGTTCCTGTTGACGATACGGAACTTTTGGATACATCAACTTCTGACTTTGTGACAGTTGATGTATCGGCCTCTCGGCTCGTGGAGAGGACCCTCCCTAACGAGCTTGCTGTGTGCGGGAACCCTAGAGCTGGCTGCGACTGCTACTTCGACGACGACGACTGTGCAGAAATCCTCAGTGGACTGTGACGATGAAGAGTGCTGGTCTTGTATCCTATGTGGGTCCTAGCCGTGCTAGTCTTGTATCCTATGTGGGTCCCAGCTTAGATGATTCAATACTGGTCTTGTATCCTATGTGGGTCCCAGTATAGGTGAATCAACGAAGACAGCTGGTCTTGTATCCTATGTGGGTCCTAGCTGTGTTGGTCTTATATCCTATGTGGGTCCCAGTCTAGATGATTCAATACTGGTCTTTTATCCTATGTGGGTCCCAGTATAGATGAATCAATGAAGAGTGCTGGTCTTGTATCCTATGTGGGTCCCAGTCTTGATGATTCAACACTGGTCTTGTATCCTATGTGGGTCCCAGTATAGATGAATCAATGAAGAGTGCTTGTCTTGTATTCTATGTCGGTCCCAGCTTAGATGGCCCAGTGCTGTTCTTGTATCCTATGTGGGTCCCAGCCGTGCTGGTCTTGTATCCTGTGTGGGTCCCAACTTAGATGATTCAGTATCTATACCTGATCATCCCTTTCACCATTTCGACGATGTATACCTGTGTGAGCTGAATCTTGTGTTACTCTCCTTTGTGGATTGTGTTGAGCTATCCTGTGTGGATTTACTGTTTACTCTCCTTTATGGATTGTGTTGAGCTATCCTGTGTGGGTTTACATTTTGCTTTCCTGTGTGGACTGGGTTGTGCTTGGGCTCGGACGTTGGAGACAAACAGGAATTGATGACTTAGGTATATGTATGGGCATATACCTAAGCAGTGTCGGTTGTTACTTCCTGATTGTATCTTCCCTTTGTGGTTTGTCCTTTGTGGATTTCGGGAGACCTTCGGGGGTCTCAGGGTCCCTACTGAGTAGCTTATACTCACCCCTACACGGGCTATGCCCGCACTACGTTGTGTTGGTTGCAAACGACGGACAACGCTGATCGTGGTGGACGCGTGCGGAGCAGGACGGTACCTGGAGGTGGACCGCTGGGTGGGACGTACTCGGAGCGGTCAGGTGGACCCGAGTAGCAGTGGAGACTATCTGTACCCACCCTTCAGGTGGGACTTCTAGAGGACGGCTCGACGCTGCGGATTTTCCTTTCAGTTGATGTTTTTCATTTCAGTTGTACTTTACAGTTGGGCTTGTATTTCCGGCCCCTTTTACATTCAGCACAGCTTGTACAGTTTTTACTTAGTGTTTACTTTTTCGCTTGCTTACTCTGTGGTGCTGGTTTACTTTTCAAAGGCAATGCCTTCCTTTTTTGTTGGGATTTACGCCTTGGTGCTAGTCGCCAGCCCCTGGCCTATGGAAGGTGGGCTTGGGGTAGTCACGGAACGGGCCCCAAAGATGGGTCGTTACAAATTGGTATCAGAGGTGGTCAGTTCTACCGCAGAATCTAATCTTTCTTCTATGTGAAGCAATAGTGTTGAGCATATTGGGTGTGGTTATCAGTCCAGGGAGTCCAGTGTTGGAGCGGCAGCTGACGTATCCGTACACTAGGACCCTGACTTCTGATTTCCAACTTAATGCACGAAAACACTAATTGCATGTGTGTTCAAGTTTTCATTGTGATTAATTGTTTCAGCTCACCAGGTATACAGTTCTGACCGTGGCGCACCTGCTACTTTCAGGATGGCCCCACAATGGCAGCCAGCTAGGGTTCCGAGAGTGGAGAGTGATGACAGCCCACCGAGCGATGAGGCCTCAGTGCAGGGCTCCTTGTCAGCAGAGGCACCGGCAGTACCTTTACCCGCCGAACCACCGATGCTACCAGCCCCAGCCACTGACGATGCATGTCTCCTTAGCACGCTGCACGAGTTCCAGCATCAGTGACCGCCCAGGTTCCGTGGGGAGACAGACCCCCAGGCAGCAGAGGATTGGCTGGAGGCAGTGGTGCATGTTTTCAGGCTATTGAGGACACCAGCAGACCTCATGGTGATCCTCGCAGCGAGCCTCCTGCACGCGACAGCAGGCAGATGGTGGAGCATGATGCTCCAGGTGCAGGACGAGACATCTCTTCTCTGTACGGACTTTGAGAGCATCTTCCGCTCCGAGTTCGTCCCAGCCGCCCTCCGTGCGGTGCGCATCCAAGAGCTACTACAGCTACGGAAGGGCAGTATGACAGTGGACCAGTACTCGACGAGATTTACTAATCACTCACGCTACTCCATAGATATGGTACAGGACCCGTTCTTCTGGGCCTGGACCTTCGAGCAGGGATTGAGGCATGAGATCAGAGCTTCGATGATCTCCCTCAACATTCCGACTCAGGCAGAGGTGTTGGAGAGAGCCCTTCTAGTGGAGAGTTTTCTCGCCGAGCAGGCTCCAGTGACAGGGCCCTCCATAGGATGACCCGTAGAAGGGTCTTCTGCAGCTGGCAGTAGATAGGTGACGCGGAGGTCCAAGCAGGCCAGACCATCAGATGGGCAGTCTCAAGATGATGATTCGGTTGTGTGGGGCACCCGAAGGAGAGCCATCTACACGAGGGGCAAGCACTGCTACGCATGCAGTGGGTGAGGTCCCATGGCTCGAGACTACCCGACTCGTCTTGCAAATGAGAATCAGGTGGTAGAGGGACCTCCCAGACAGAGGTTCGGCCACGGTGGTCCGCAGGGTGCAGGCGGACGAGGCAGAGAAGCTGGCTGAGTAGCCGATGGTGGGAGACACTTCGAGGTGTTGCCACCAACACCACCAGGAGGTCCACCCCAACCGCAGGGAGTTGGTGGACATGGGAGAGATCAGCTTCAGGCAGATGAGGCCTTCGATCAGGGAGCTCTGGGAGCAAATGGAAAGGAGCGGAACTAGTGGATACGTCCTTTGTACTTCTAGTTCCTTGTTGCTATTGTGTAGCATCTTTCTATTATGAGCTGCAATAATAAAAGACGCATACCATTGGGATGTTTTCATTCCTGTCCTCTTTTGTTTTGTTACTAAGAGGTTCCAGTTTTGACTGTTGACTTGACCCTCACTTGTGAGACATCTACTGGAGGAGACCCAGTTACCACACACTGATTCCGACAGTGTGACTCAACCCTTGGAGGCGAGAGTAACGGTTGGATCTCTTGGTAGTAGCGTCGAGGCCTTACGACGTCATACTTGGTATGGATTAGTATCATCCATGTAGGGATTGACAATATTAGGCCAAAAATGTGGTTCATCCAGGGGATGGGACCAAATTTCTCTTATCGGCAAAGAAGAAATCTTGCAGCTCTTGTGGGACCAGAGATGGTCCAGGTCATCCAAGGGCGGATCAGTACAGCTCAGAGCCGGCAGAAGTCTTATGATGATAGGAGGCGGAGGCCACTAGAGTTCGAGGATGGCGACCACATCTTCTTGTGTGTCTCACCTCGACGTGGTTTACAGAGATTTGGCCAAGGCGGCAAGTCATCTCCACGCTTCACCGGACCATTCTAGGTCCTCGACAAGATTGTCGAGGTGGATTCACGCCTGGCTCTACCACCTTAGTTGCACCGGGTGCACGGCGTCTTCCACATATCTCAGATGAGGAGATACATGCACGACCCGAAACACATCGTTGACCATGGGGGGGCTAGACATGGATAATTGGGAGACTTTTACGGAGGTCCCGTTAGAGATAGAGGATCGACAGGAGCGGGTCCTACGTGGATGATCGATTCCTCTTGTGCGCTTCAGATGGCAGCACGGGAACCTCCAGGGAGCACATCGGAGCGGGAGGCTCAGATGCGTGCTCAGTACCGCCTTTGTATCCATAGTTTGTGATGAAGCTTTACGGGGACGTAAAGCCCAGTGGTGGGAGTAATCTAAAGACACGTAAATTTTAAGGAAAATTTTTTCTTAATTTTCTTTGGAATTTTAAAATAACGCAGATTCTAACTGCACATGATTCCGAGTCCCGGTGTGCCCGGAATCATTTTTCGAAGTTTGGCTCGGGTACGTTTAGTGAACAGACGAGCGGGTTTTTCTAGATTTTGAACCGGTGCTCGGAATCGAATTATGAGGGCACCGATAAATTCGCAGTGCCGGAATTCTCTTAGAAATGCCTCTTCCGGAGTTGCATTTTCTCGGGTGTGGTTTTTAATTTTCGGGTTTAAAGTTATGAAATAAAATAAGTGTACAACAACATTATTTTATTTCTCTTGGATGCCACTTGAAGCCACTTAAAAGCGGCTTAAACTGAGTTAAAATGGATCGGGTGCTATCCAGAAATATCCTACCCCCTTGGTAGGATATTTGTGAGGTGGGGCCCGCACGAGCCCCGCCGTTTCTTTCCGCTAAGTAACGCACCTGCGAAAACCCATCATTATGAAAGTCAACTGACGCGTTTTCCTAAATTCGTTACACACCATTTAATTTGGCGGATTATTTCGTGAATTAAATGGGCTGTTTCTTTCGTTTAATTAATTCAACGAATTGATGGGTCATTACTTACCTTTTTCATTTGTTGGCATAATAATAAAATAAGACCAACAAGTCTTTTTGGAGGATTACTGGTTGAGAGGTTTTGTCAGAGGTTCTTGAGCCTTTATCCCTTTTCGCGAAGAACGCGAAGAACGTGAAGAACGCGAAGAACTCCGAACCCGGAAATCGACGACGCGACGTCGTGTTCCACGACGCCGATGTTCCCTTCCTGCAATGTTCTTCTGCGACGTCTCTTCCTCCACAACGAATCTCCGATCAACTGTTTGAGGTAAGAGACTTCGGGATTCTCTTAAATCTCCCTTGTGTTTTTATTAACAAAACATGGATTTAATTTTATATAATTAAATTAAATCTATTGTTTCTTGGTCCGTTCAGTTCGCCGACTCAACGCCGGATTCCGCGACGATGCGACGCCCTTCCGCGACGACGCGAAGATCCCCTCCTTCCGCGACGAACAAATCCGCGAAGAACGTGCGTACGACGACGACTACGAGGTAAGGGTTGTTGTGAATAATTCCTTTTTCCCATGATGGATTCTTTTAAAAGTGAAGAACCGGACAATAAGAACAATTTTAATCCATTAAAATTGTTGATTCATGTGTTGAATATATTTCTCCCGTTGTTTATCTCTAACGAGTAGTGTGCGGGCCAAACGAACACGGCCCGAAAACCGTTCGCCGTTCATATTTGATGTACGGATTTGACGGGCGACGACGGAACGCGCCGCAACGGAATTTTGATGGTTCCGTAGTGAAGAGCGGGTCCCAGGAGGAGTAGCGGCTAGACGAGAACAGCTTCGGACCACCAGAGCGACTCCGGTGGCCCGCTGAAGCCGCCGGCGTCGCGGGTCGCCGGCGCGGCGGCGCTGACAGCCGGGAGCGGCGGCGCTGACAGCCGGGAGCGGCGGCGCCCCGGCACGCCGCCAGACAAGGACGACGCGGCAGAAGCCGCGGCGGCGGCACTCGCGGACCCGCGACTGCGTAGGTCCGGCGCCCGCCGGACATGGCTGAAGTCGCGCTCGGTTGTCCAGGGCGACACCCTGCGGGTGCCGCGGGGTTGTCATGCGGGGGCGGCGGCTCCCCCCCCCCCCCCCGCGTCGCTCGGGTTGTCCAGGGCGACACCCCGCGGGTTCCGCGGGGGTGTCATGTGGGGGCGGGGGCTCCACCCCCCCTGCGTCGCTCGGCTGAGCCGGGCCGGGCTGGCCGTGCCAGACCAGTCCAACCAGCCGGGCCGCGCCCTGGCCGGGCCGGACCGGGTCCGGACGGGTCGAACCGGGTCGACCCGGTTCGGCCGACCCAGGGGGGGAGGGGGGGGTCGGCCCGGGCCCAGACCCCCCGTCTTCGGACAGTTTTCAGTCAAATGCATGTAACATGAGCTACGGGCCTCCGAATGACTTGCCGTCAGTGGTAACATGATCCTTGGATCGAGACGGTCGTTTCGGTATATCGCACTCAAGGTTTGGAAATACTTTGGGTTTGGCCGGGTTGGTTCGTACACGAACCCAACCGAGCCCTCAGAGCGGAAACGCTCATATCTTGAGCTACGAATGTCCGATTGAGGCACCGTCAGCTTTGTTGATTTCCTCTAAGTGAGATGAATATTTTGGCATACTCCGTCCGAGGTTTGGATGAAGGTGGAGTACGGTCGGGTTGGTTCGTACACAAAACCAACCGGGCCCTCGGAGCGGAAACACTCATATCTTGAGCTACGAACGTCTGATTGACGCGCCGTCAGCTTTGTTGATTTCCTCTATGTGAGACGGATCTTTTGGCATACTCCGCCCGAGGATTGGATGCAGGTGGAGTACGATCGGGTTGGTTTTTCCTTAAAAACCAACTGGTCCCCTAGGAAGAAAAAGCCAATAACTCTCAGACCGGGCGTCCGATTGACGCGCCGTCTGTGACGTTGAGTTCCTGTTGACGATACGAAAATTATGGATACATCAACTTCGGACTCTGGGACAGTTGATGTATCAGCCTCTCGGCTCGTGGAGCGGACCCTCCCGAACGAGCTTGTTGTGTGCGAGAACCGTAGAGCTGGCTGCGACTGCTACTTCGACGACGACGACTGTGCATAAATCCTCAATGGACTGCGACGATGAAGAGTGCTGGTATTGTATCCTATGTGGGTCCTAGACGTGCTGGTCTTGTATCCTATTTGGGTCCCAGCTTAGATGATTCAATACTGGTCTTGTATCCTATGTGGGTCCCAGTATAGGTTAATCAACAAAGACAGCTGGTCTTGTATCCTATGTGGGTCCTAGCTGTGCTGGTCTTGTATCCTATGTGGGTCCCAGTCTAGATGATTCGATACTGGTCTTGTATCCTATGTGGGTCCCAGTATAGATGGATCAATGAAGAGTGCTGCTCTTGTATCCTATGTGGGTCTCAGTCTAGATGATTCAATACTGGTCTTGTATCCTATGTGGGTCCCAGTATAGATGAATCAATGAAGAGTGTTGGTCTTGTATCCTATGTGGGTCCCAGCTTAGATGACTCAGTGCTGGTCTTGTATCATATGTGGGTCCCAGCCGTGCTGGTCTTGTATCCTGTGTGGGTCCCAGCTTAGATGATTCAGTATCTATACCTGATCATCCCTTTCACCTTTTCGACGAAGTATACCTATGTGAGCTGAATCTTGTGTTACTCTCCTTTGTGGATTGTGTTGAGCTATCCTGTGTGGATTTACTGTTTACTCTCCTTTATGGATTTTGTTGAGCTATCCTATGTGGGTATACGTTTTTCTTTCCTGTGTGGACTGGGTTGTGCTTGGGCTCGGACGTTGGAGCCGAACAGGAATTGATGACTTAGGTATATGTATGGGCATATACCTAAGTAGTGTCAGTTGTTACTTCGTGATTGTATCTTCCCTCTGTGGTTTTTCCTTTGTGGATTTCGGGAGACCTTTGGGGGTTTCGGGGTCCCTACTGAGTAGCTTATACTCACCCCTTCACGAGCTATGCACGCACTACGTTGTGTTGGTTTCAGGCGACGGACATCGCTGATCGTGGTGGAGGCGTGCGGAGCAGGACGGTACCTGGAGGTGGACCGCTGGGCAGGACGTACTCGGAGCGGTCAGGTGGACCCAAGGAGCAGTGGAGACTATTTGTACCCACCCTTCAGGTGGGACTTCCAGAGGACGGCTCAACGCTGCGGCTTTTCCTTTCAGTTGCTGTTTTTCCTTTCAGTTGTACTTTACAGTTGGGCTTGTATTTCCGGCCCCTTTTACTTTCAGCACAGCTTGTACAGTTTTTACGTAGTGTTTACTTTTCTGATTGCTTACTCTGTGGTGCTTGTTTAATTTTCAAAGGAAATGCCTTCCCTTTTTGTTGGGATTTATGCCTTGTTGCTAGTCGCCAGCCCCTGGCCTATGGAAGGCGGGCTTGGGGTAGTCACGGAACGGGCCCTGAGGACGGGTCGTGACAACTATAATCAATACATTTATGGTTTCTCAATGCACATACATGAGTAGTAGTTTATTTTGTATTAAAATATTTTATCCAATTTACTATATCTTATATCTAATGTAGTAACGGAAATTACATTTTCACTTCAATATTAGAAATATCCTAATTTTTTCCCACTCAATAATGAATATTTTCACCCCATAATCTGTATTTTATTATTTAAATTAAAATATATCCCAATAAACATATCATTAAACTCCCATACTTATGGATATGATCCTCCAACTTATCAATTTGATGACTTTATTACCTTATTAACTATTTTGGTAGTATATCATTTAAAATATACAAATTGAATGAACCATTTTGTTATATTTTTCAGTGATATTAATTTTCATTATTTGGGTTTGTGTTTATAAAGTCACAAAAAACTATTGACAATATGAAAAATATATAAATTTTAAATATGAAATTTTGAAATATATGAAGAAAATACTGAATTGAATATTCATATCTCCAATGGTTATTATTTTTTTACCCACTTTCATTTGGATTCACTAAACTGTTACTTCATTGATAAATTTTGTTTTATTTGAAATCGATATTCTACAGTGGATGGGTCCATAGGGGGATATATAAATACTTTTTTAGAAAATCAAATGTCAATATTATTATTTTATTAATCTAAAGTAAACAGATAAATTTTTTGGACGTGTCCAAATAAGTGTAATTTAAAAAGGTAGAATTATATACATATGATTTTCACAAAACAGTAGAGATTATGTTGAAACCATTAATAGATTAACCATCCCTAAAATATAATTGTATTATATATATATAAATAATAAGTTTTATTGAATTGTAATATTAATTGGATGGAGAAATCACCCAGGTTAATTTTTTGAATTTCTTACAATAATATGATTACAAAGAACCTTACAAATTTGAGGTGATTTTTTATCACATGGAGTATGTTATAATCATACTTATGAAATTTAAAAAGGATTAAGACCCATCCCCAAAATATATTTTAGATAATGATTCAAAGAGATATCCTCATTGAATGGATCAATTGTCAAGGTATAATTTACATGAAACCCAATGCTGATGTATTTCTCATTTTTTCATATATTTTACTTAAACATCTTATATTTGTTGTAAAAATGTATGTTACATGTAAATTAAATGATATAAAATATTGTAAATTGTTTTGATAAATACAAATAGATATAAAACATGAGTTTATTTGACTATATACGGGTATTACACTAATCATATGTTTTAAATTTTTCTTATTACATCTATAATGAGGTTCATTAATATCAAAATCATCAAAATATGACTATCAGGGTATGTGTTTTTAATATATGAAAGACCATGATAATTAATTAATTGAAAACATTGATAAAAAAATATTGAGAAAAATTAATTTTTTTAAAATTTATAGTCTATTAATTTTTCAAATAAATTGTTTCAAAGGGATCAAAATATGACATGTAAGAAATGAAAATAAAAATAAATTATTTTTGTGGATTTGATTTTTTATGTTATTAATACCCATTGAATATGCATTAACAAAAAATTACATATGGGATTTTTTGAGTTTATAACAAGAAAATTGAATAATGGATTAATAGTCATTGATAATTAAAAACATTGGGAATGAGTGAAATACTCATGCCTCGAATAAGAGTAAAATTTAAATATGAGATGATGATTCCCTTACCCATCTAAAATTACATTCTTTCACTGGATATTAGTAATATATTGACGTTGTAGTTGAGGTTTTATATCCATATAATTAAATTTCAATAAATCATTTAAACACACACAAAATTGATTAAAAATTATAAAATTGTGATTCTATATTTTTTTCATTTGAAATGAGTAGAAGGTGTAATACATCACTCATATGAAAATTGGGTAATTTTAATTTAATATTATTATTTTTGTTTTATCATGTTCGTGAGAAACCATATAGTTGATAAATAACACAGAGGATATGAGACATGATGGTGTAAAATTTGAAAATATTAATCTCACTAATATCTAGTAATATAACCACCAATTATCAAGTATTAAAACATGACATTAAGTTGAATAATTTTGAAATATTTTTTGGGAAACTATTCATTACATAAAATTACTCAAGTTAATGGAATGTGGTGAGGATATATTTATTTTTAATTTTTAGATGTTTTGGTTTAGGATTTGATTCCATTTTATGGTATCATTACTAGATATTTTATATTATTTTTTTTCTTTCGAAAATTTACAAATAAATATACAAATCATCTAAATTGGCTAAATTTCATTGAAAGCATGATTTTTCATTAAATTAATTATTATGGATTATTATTTGAATATTTCTTAAGTAGAATATTACATCTTAAATGAGAAGGTAATGATTAAATGAAAAAAAATCAAGGGTAGTGTATGAATACACTTGTGGTTTATGATAGTTGTGGATACCTGAATCATCTGGAATTAGAGAAAATGAGTGATCTGTCATTCCAATATTATATAATATCCATAATATATAGGTACTGGTTATGATGACATCTCATATTTACAACCTTATAATACATCCACCATAATTATAATTCTACCAGTAACCCTTGTAAGGCCTCTAATGGTAATCACCATTAATTTTATACTAAATAAATTTCAATAAATAAATTTAATATCATTCCCCAACACACTCTATCTATTCGATATTATGTAATGTGCATAGAAAACTTGGTATATGGAAGATATTTAACTCCAAAATGATATAATCTGAATGTATTCTTACATACCCTTGATGTACTATAGTGAAGTTGTTAGTGATTTAACACATTCTAAACCCTGATTGATCTTACTTTTTATACCTATACCTTAGGAGGTGATCTTGATATCTTTCGATAAGTTGGTCTAATTCTGTTCAAATATTCATATCACATTAATTACAACATAGTGTCAAATCCATGGTTTTTGTTAATAATGGTATTACAATTTCATCATTTACAAAGGAGAAAATATGTTGGGATATATGGGATGTAATGCATGTATGTCTTAAAATCATACATTGGTGTTTTATGCTTCAGGAAATGTTCTAGTATGCAGAACCACCATAGACACACACTCTTAGGACCATTTATTAATCATTTACATTATACATTGGCATGATTAGTATGTTATTTTAACCAATCTAAATATTGATATATTTTACTATTTTAATCATTATATATCACAATAATCACACAGTTCCATAAACAGATGGTTTAGAGTCATTTATTTAAATATATATAAGAAACATATTTTAAAATACTTGAGTAAATTTCATCATAATTGAACCTTAATAGTCTCACATATGTTCTTAAATTACATAATACTCATCATAATAACCTCGACAACCTAATCTTGTGAAAGGGGTGATATGAAATTATTACTCAAGAATGAACTTATCAACTTTTCATAAAGTGTTATATCATCAACATATATTGAAACATGTGATTGGGAAATATAATATTAAAAATAGTATGTAAAATTATATATGTTGACAATATGTGATATAATACATTGAAATTTTAAATGAATCAGCTTGTATCATGGAATAAGTGTTGAATGCAATATACCTAATCCATGAAGAATAATCATCAGTATATGAAACTAAATGATTCATGTCAGGGAATTATATCATAACATGGAACTATGGAAAATAAATTAGAATAAAAAATCATAAAATAGTAGATCTAGAATAATGATCTTGACCCCTATCATAGATTGGATAATGAGTCGTGTTCGCACCTCACATACCATAACGCATCAAAAATCAAAATCATTCCATCCCAAACACAGTGTACTCAACATCATATTCCCTCATATATAAAACTACTTCATCTAGAATCATGTTCATTCCTACAATTATAATCTCAAGGTATATCATACCTCAACAAATTTATTATAGGAAAATATAAGACCCACATTTCATCATACTAATCATCCATACGCATGTGATCCAAGGGATAATAAAAACATACATATTTAAAACATCACTTAACTAACCCCTAATGAAGACATAGGGTTTCATAAAAAAATACCATGAATATTACATAATCCATCCCGAGAGATAATGTGAATGGTTCAATAAGAGCATATCCTTAGAGAAAATAAAAATATCATTTAAGGAAACTGGTATAGATTAAAAACACATCTATATGAAGATAACACCGTATCATATGACATAATATTGGAACTAGAATTGGAGAATTTTGTCATATAATGTATAATCAATAAAAATACAATATGTAGAATTAGAGAGTAATTCATGAAATAGAATTCTAATGTGATAAATATTATTATTCTAAAGGTAAAATTTATGTAAAATCATAAAAAAGTTTTCATTATTTTGTTATCATTATTTCAAATGAAATTGTTGTAGTTTGTTGTGAAAATTCATATTCAAAATGGATATGTTCATTTTTTGGGAATATTATTTTAATATAATCATCTATATAATATATTTAATTGAATTTATGTTTTTATATAGGTGAGTTGGAGTAAAAGATAAAACATTTGATTATGAAAGGATGGAATTTTTTTTTTATAATTTTGAATTCCATTGATGGAAACCTGCATTGTTAAAATATTTATTTATTTTTGATAAAATGGAACGGGATATATGAAGAAACCATCAAATAAAACATAATATAGTTTCTACAAAATGTACATTGTCAATAATGAAAAATATGGACATGGAAGAGGAACTTCTATTAAATATAATGATATTTATATTTAACAATGTTAATAATTTTTATAGAAGAAATTAATGAAGTGGTTATATTTGAACAAAAATGACATTTCACCCATAAAAAAGTAATATTTCATTATAAATATATGTTTTTACAAAAACCACTTATTGAAGAAAGAAAAAAACATGTAACATTAAAGCTTCATGAAAATGTGATTATGTTAAAAAAATAGTATACATCATTTTTATGTTTAAAACATCGAACCCGTGAAATGTAGAATATGATATGATATTTTCAGTAACATTCCATTCATAAAGTACATGATGATAATATATCAATATAAAATGTATATAAAAAACTCAAAAATAATAAATGGTTAATTGTGAATTAGTCTTAATGAATTTTAATAGTTTTTACAATCCATTATTTCATACGAAAAAAATTAATAGAATCCCTTGAAATATGGAGAATGAAATTAAAAATAACATATCATTAATTAAAAAGATTATATGGTATTATATATTCCTTGGGTATCTTACGCACAGTTTAAATGAAATTAGGTGGATAAAACAAAAAATGTCTTGGAGAAAATGAAATGTAACGAAACTGCCACGACCCGCCTTCACCAAAAAGAGGGAAGGGTCAGCAGATTGCCAAGCCCTACCATTGTTATGTTGAAGGAGAGATAATGACCCACGAAACCCGCCTTCAATTGGTCCTAGAGTGGTGGTCTGCGCCAAGGGTATAGAATCTCACACAAAATGGAAGGAATTACCATTTTTATTTTTTTATAGGATCAAGTGATAAGGAAGAAATCCCAACAATACAGAAGAAGAAAGTAAAGGTAAATCCGAAAGTAAATCATTACCATTTTCATATTCAAAAGAAAAAAATATAATCCACAAAACTCCAATGGTAATGTACAAAGAAAAAGGAAAAAGATAACAGCAACTTCCCCAAGGTTCAAACTAGTATGGTCCTGCACGATCCCTGATGTCCTCCTGGAAACCTGGAAATAGTTTAATATACGTAGGGTGAGTATACAAGTATACCAGTAGGGTAAACCAATGACTCTCGTGCATAAGTGGAGAGTCATCCTAATGCCCTGTGAGAAAAGGAAACCAGAGAACCTAGCAAGGAAAAACTATCCACCCATGTCTCACCTAGGCACACCCCCAAATAATGCAAGGTAAGTAATGTATAGTAATAGCACATCGATATTTGGGTACCCCACGCCACATTCCCACTGGTTATTGAAGGAATCCTATGCATCGAACCAAGACCACCATTCTCACCGCAGTCCCACAACCATACCCTGCCCGCACACAACTGGGCCATAACCTCACCGCAGTCCCACTAACAAACCCCAGCCGCACACACCAGGGACAGAACCTCACCGCAACCCCACTACCAAACCCTACTCGCACACACCTAGGCCTGAACAACTACTACCATGCCCGAAAATACATGGGCCTCATCCCAAAGACACTTGAAAAACAACCTACCCGCAGACACCTGGGAAAACCACCACAGATGCCTTGCCTAGATATTCTTGGGCTAATAATGGACCTCAGGCCATCACAGCCGTCCTGAAGAGTCATGGGCTATTCGGGAAAAGGAGCAGAAAAGGAGCTAATTACTAGCCACTCATAGTAGTGTTGGGAAAAACACCATCCCCATGAAATGGGGTGTTCGGCAATATGTGATCAAATTGGGTGGGGTGGGAATAAGATACACCAAAGATACAGATATATGTATATTAACAAACACTCATCCCAACCTAGGTGTTCCAAAACCTAAGAACAAACACCTTTGTTACTATTCATTCACAAACGAAGTCACGACACTCACGACCAAGTCACAACTCCTTCCCAAAATAATTCCCCACTCAACCATTCTGGTTTCCATGTTGAAGTGATCCCATTAGGGTGAATTATTCACTACTGGGAAACTAAAAGGAATAACCACATGCCAAAAGGAAAGAAACAACCAAACTACAATTTAAGCATTCACACCCGGTTCTCTTGCAAATCCACAACAACAAAGGGATAAGTGAGATCCCATAAAGTAATGGAACCAAAGAAAACCCCAAGAAACAAACCCATGTTCCCAAAATCTAGGAGCTAACGGTTTCTCAACAACAGAGGATTCAACCCCAATTCATGATATAAGGAGAGTAACCAAACAACCTCAAATTCACAACCACTGAAAGTATAATAATAGGGTATCTCATCCCCACACGTATCACCCCATAAATTGGCCCGTGAAAGAAACAACCAAAATTCTACCACCAACAGAAGGTATGCCCATGCATGTATTTTTAAATTTAGAAGATTTAACACACTCCATGGTTTCAATTCCACTGTGCTTTAACAGGGGGTTATCAAAGAAAAGGGTTGATCCTAGTGTTTTAAGTTTATTTATTCAAGTATACGTAATTAACAATCCCTTGTTATGGTAATTTAATCATCCAATAGCACTGAGGTTCATTACTGCACATTGAAAGACCCCCATTATCCATGATTATCAGTGTGCATAGGCCCATACAATTCACAACACATAACAACAAAAAGAGTACAACAGAACATCAATCATACCCCCTTTCATTCTTTAAAGGTCCGTTAATTATCTTCATTATGTTCGATTTCATCAATTTAAATGAGGAAAAATAATGCCCACCCTACATGAAACACATAATGTAGAGACTAAGGTGAAAATCCCTACCTGGTTGATCAAAGATCGAAGTTTTTCTCCACGCGCCAAAATAGGGGAAGCACGACTCGCAGGGCTCCCACACAGGTTCTCCACTTTCCTCGAGAAAGAAATGTATTTGAATTCACAACGAAAAAAGAGGAGACTAGCCAAGAAGAAGAATAAGAATGTATAGAGTGTTATATAGATGAGATCCCAATCATTATGGGATAAGGAAATTGAATGTCTTGGAAGTCGGATCGTTGTTCTACCACGCGGTATGGTGGTTACACATGACTGAATTAATTTTTATTATAACTGGGAGGTTTCTCAGGATTTTTAGATATTAATTATGGATTAATAATGGCATTTAAATTCCTTAAATGGTCAAAAGGCCTAAAGGAGGCGTTACGGAATAAACTGTCGAAGGAAAACTGAACAAGGCTGGATAACACCGATCGGTTGCACTGATCGGTCGGTCGCACTGATTGGCCACACAAAACGAGGTATGACCCCTTAGGATCCTAGAATTTGGAAAAGGGATGTATCATGAGGGTCTGGTCCATTACATTAGATACCTTTCAAACTATTCTCTCCCACAATAATCCAGAACCGGACCCGAAGGAAAGAGGGGGGTCCGAAGAACCACCCCAGAAGATACGTCTGAGGAGTGAACCTCTGTGACACAGGGACACCATATCTCCTGAAAAATCAAGGATGTCCTAACTCTAATTTCATGAGAAACCATGAAAAACAAAAGACTGAAACATATGTCCATGTGGGATAGGGGTTTCCCTTCCTCCGTTTTAGGATACTATCTATTTTGGGCGGCACTGGCTCACCTGCATGGGTTTAGGCGCATCCACTTTAATGCATCCTAACTTGGAATTAGGTCCTACCATACCCATCCTTTACAAAACTTCACACACATTCATAGAAAAAGGAAACTACACATCCCATAGTCAACAAGGTAAAGCATTACATATCAAACAAGTACTGACAAATTAGGATAAAACTCAAAACAACTCTGCATACTGGGCACACATCTGCGCTTCCCTCTCCTAGGTAATCTCCTCAAGCCCACCATTCATCCATAACACGCGAACCAACGGGATGGATCGTCCAAGAAGAAACTTCTCCTCATGACCCTCGATCGTCACTGGTCGTTCCACGAAGGATGCATCATCTTCAATATCTATCTCTCCCCAGTCGAGGACATGTGAATCGTCATGCAGATACCGACGAAGCTGGGACACCTGGAAGACATCGTGCACCCTTTGTAGCTGTGGTGGAAATTCCAGCTAATAAGACACCACGCTGACCCCGTGAAACTCCTCAAAGGGTCCTACGAACCTGGGAGAGAGCTTACTTCCCCTACCAATCCTCTGATGCCCACACTGAGGGGAGAGCTTCAAGAACACATGGTCCCTGACCTTGAACTCCAAAGGCCTTCTCCTATAATCTTCATATGACTTATTCAATTCCTGAGAAACCTTCATCCTATCTCGTATAAGATGAACCTTCTCTATTGTGCTCTGTACCATCCCCAGGTCAGGAACAACTACCTCCTGGACTTCTGTCTAGAACACGGGTGAGAGACACGGCCTCCCGTAAAAATCTTCGAATGGAGCCATGCCAATGGTAGAGTGGTAGCTATTGTTGTAGGTGAACTCTACCAGACTTATGTGTCAAACCCATCATCCCCCAAAGTACAGGATGGATGCTCGTAGCATATCTTCCCTGGCCTAGATGGTGTGCTCCGTCTTCCCATCTGTCTGTGTGTGGAAGGCGGTGCAAAGGTGCAGCTAGGTGTCAAAAGCATGCTGCAAACCCCTCCGGACTCATGAGGTAAATCGTGAATCCCTATCTGAGACTATGTACCATATAACCCCATTCAACTACACCACCTCATCCACATACCTTCGTACTAGAGCGTCCACTGCACTCGACTCCTTGATTTCTATAAAGTGAGCTGATTTCCTCAACTGGTCCAATACTACCCAGATGGCGTCACACCCTTCTTGAACCTTGCGTAGTCCCATGAAAAAATCCATTGAGATATCATCCCACTTCCACTCGGGTACATATAAAGGTTGCAAAAAACCACTTGGAACACGGTGTTCAGCCTTCACCTGCTGACACACTAGGAACGTGGCCATAATCTCTTCCACCGCCCGCTTCGCCCTAGTCCACCAAAACTGTCTCCTCAGACCCTGGCACATCTTGGAAACTCCTGGGTGCACCACTAGGGGTGAGTTGTGGAACTCACCAAGGACTCTCTCGCACATCACCACTGGAACGAACAACTTCCCTCGAAATAGAATATAATTTTGACCATCTTCTGTCCACACTTCTAGAGCATTGCTTTGGCTAACCTGATCACACATCAATTCATACTCTGGGTCTCCCCACTGAGACTCATCCTCCTGACATTACAGAGAAAATTGTACTGTCATCTAATATAGGCATCCCTTACCACAATCCATTCTCACATCCAGGTGCAGGGAAGATAACTACTCCATCGCCCTCAAATCTTCCGCCGACTCTCGGACCACATCCCTCTGTGACTTCCTGCTTAAGGCATCAGCCACCATGTTTCATTTCTCTGAGGTGTAGGAAATCTCGAAATCGTAATCCTGGATAAACTCTATCCACATTCGCCGTCGTAAGTTCAGGTCTAGCTGGGAGAAGACATAATTTAAGCTCTTGTGATCGGTGAAGACCATGGAGCACTCACTAGCGAGGTAGTTCCGCCACAACATTAATGCGAACACGATCGCCACAAGCTCCAGATCATGGGTGACATAGTTATGCACATGGCGATGTAACTATCTAGACCCATAAAAGATCACCCCTTACAGCTGCATCAACACACATCTGAGGCCCTTCCCTAAAGCATCACAGAATACATCATACACTGCCCCATCTTCTGGAAACATCAACACTGGGGCACTAAGAAATTTTTCCTTCAGATAACTATAGGCCGCCCACACTTCTCTTCCCACACAAAATCATGGTCTATCTGTCAAAGCCAAAAAATGTGCTGCAACTCAGAAAAAGTTGGGCACAAATTTCCTATAGTAAGAAGTCATCCCAAACAAACTACAAACATCGGCCACGTTACATGTTGCGGCCCAAGAAACAACGTCCTAAACCTTCAATGGGTCTACTGCTACTCCCTACTCGGACACCATGTTCCCAAGGAAGTGTACTTCTGGCGTCCATAACTTGCACTTAGAAAACATCCGATAGAGATAGTGCTGTCAGAGAATCTCCAAAACTGTCCTTAGGTGCTCAGCGTGATCCCCCACTGATCTTGAATAGATCAGGATGTCATCAATGAACATGACTATGAACATATCCAGCTACTCCCGGAAGACAGATTTCATAAGCCCCATGAATACAGCTAGAGAATTTGTAATGCCAAATGACATGAACACAAAATCGAAGTGCAGATATCTACACCTGATGGCTGTCTTCAGGATGTCTCCCACCCCCTCCCTCAACTGGGGATATCCATACTACAGGTTGATCTTGGAGAACCATCCTGCCCCCTTCAGCTTGTCTAAAAGATCGTATATACTCGGAAGAGGGTAGCGATTCTTGACTATCGCCTGATTCAGCCTCTTGTAGTTTATGCATAGCCTTAGTCCACCAAATGACTTCTTTGCGAACAAGACTCGAGCACCCCATGGGGATGCACTCGGTAGAACATAACCCATCCTCTTCAGATAGTCAATATGAATCCTCAACTCTCGTAGCTCCGAAGGTTCCATCTAGTAGGGAGACATCAAAATTGGATGAGCACCATGCTATAAGTTTATCCCAATCATGACATCACGTCGAGGGGGTAGAGTCATCCCCACCTTAGGGAAGACGTCCATAAACTCACTGACGATCCTTGGTACCTCCACCATCTCTGCATCCACTGACTCCACTGATATCTCCGCTAACAAGGAGAGCAGGGGTCCATCTCGCCTATTTCCCATCTAGACACCCCACTCTCTAGTGAAAGTAATTCATCAGCTGCCTAATTCTGAAAACATGACCCTTACACTAAAGCAGTCAATGATGGAACATACAGAGAAAAGCCTCTCAATGCCTATGTTGACATTGTATGGTTGTATCTGCAATAGTAGTATGTCCCTCACTGACTGATGTGGCCCTATCATCAGTCTGCATCCCCGAAAAACATATATCAAGTCGATATATCCTCCGAATGGTGTGCTCAACACTAGGGGCACTGGACGTCTCTCGGCATCTTGACCCAAATCACGGGCCATAAAGGGTGTAACAAAGGAGTGTGAAGCTCCTGTATCGAACAGGACATAAGAAAGGGTAATGAAAAAATTGATCGTACGTCGAATGACCTATGGTCTTGCTGGAACTGCTGCCTTCGCGGCGTGCAACTTCCCGTGCATGGATCCTCTACTTCTCAGCTATTGGCCAACTCCCTGACCACTCCCTGGTCGAGGTTCTTAAGGAGCGCCCTGGGGCGGCCTCTTCCTACAACATGTGACCTTAGAGGAGAGGGAGCTCGCTCCCCCTAATGCTGTTGTTGAAAGGGCCTAGCTAGAAGCTGCTGCTACTGAGTTGGGTGTTGGGCATGCCCACTGCTTCGGTACTTAACTCTAGACGGTCACTGGCTATGAAGGTTCTCGTGTCTCTCGTAGACGAAGAATCTCGGCCCTAGGCCCGGAGGGAAAGGGCGAGGGACATGGGATCAAAACTGGAACTGTTGAGGCCTACTCCCTGCTGGTCGAAACCTAGAGGGTCCCGATGCTGGGGGTCTAGTACTGAAGGCCTTTCCCTTTGACGGGCCTAGCTGAATCCCCTCTCATGATACACCTCCCAGCGTCTGCATCCTCTCCACCACTTAAACCTTCTTCTGCACCTCTAAATATGTCGGTAGGGTGAAGGGAGTAACATAATACTAGAGGGAAGGTCAGAGTGCCTCCTCCAAACGCCTCGCCCGAGACTCCTCAACCAGAAAGTGGTCCAGAGCAAAGCGAAGGAGATCCTTGAAATTGGTCTCCAACTCTCTCACCTACATACTCCCCTTCTGAAGGGAGAGTTGATTATGTATCTTTTATGCCTTTATAATTGATGTGAGGAATTTTTCCTGGAATTCCTTTTCGAAATCATCCCACGCAACCTCAGCCTCTTTTCTTTCCACGAGATAAAGTTTCCACCACTGACGCGCTGCTTCCCACATATGGCTGAAAGCTAGAGGAATCCAGTACTCGGTCAGAGCACGAATCAAGCTAAAAGCGATCACTAACTCCTCTAGCCAGCTCTGTATTTCCATGTCCGAGGTGCTACTCTCGTAATTCCCAAGGTTCAGTCGCTAAAATTCTCGAAGTGTCCTCTGCCCCTGATCATCCTACTCTTCTCGAGCGGTCCTCTGCCGATTGGGCAAGTCATCCTCCTGGTCCTCGATTTCCCACACTACCCATGGTCGCCTCCCGAGTGTCATAACTGAATGTAAACAAGGAATGCCTAAGCCCGGGTAGTGTTGAATATTGTTCTTACATTTTATTTGACTTCTCTATTTATTTTTTAATCATCAAAATAACCAGAAACATGAGAACACAAGTCATTTGGATCATGTACCTTTCCTAGGGTCTCTACCCTACAATCAGTGTAGCCGTAATTGGTCGTTTGGTAGGTCCAGAGTCCTTGCATCAGATCACAGGGTCCCCTAAAATCATATATCCTAGCCAGTCGTCCCTAGCCTATTTCACGCTCCAAGATCACCTAAAAATGTTTCCATACCATCCCATGAAATCATCACTATACCTAACTCCATACTCCATCCTATCTCTCAGCCAACCTACCACTGATACCATTCTTTTAGGACTCGCCTTCACCACAATGAGGGATGGGTCAGCAGATTTCCATGCCCTTTCTTCTTTATGTTGAAGGAGAGATAATGACCCCCGAAACCCACCATCAATAGGTCGCGAAGTTGCGACCAGTGCCAAGGGTATAGAATCTCACACAAAAAGGAAGGAATTACCCTTCTTATTTTTTTATAATATCGAGAGATAAGACAACAACCCCAACAATATCGAAGCTGAAAGTAAAGGTAAAGAAAAAATTAAACCCTTCCCATTTGCAAGTTCAAAAAGTAAATGATACAAGCCACAAAACACCAAAGGTAAAGTACCGTGAAAAAGGAAAATGTCAACAGATACTGCCCCAAGGTCCGCAATAGTTTGGTCCCGCACTATCCCTTATGTCCTCCTGGAAACCTGGAAACCATTTTATATACGTAGGGTGAGCATCAAAGTATACTCAGTAGTGTAAACCAAATACTCTTGTGCAAAAGTGGAGAGGCATCCTATTTCCATGTTAGAAAAGAAAACCAAAGCACCTAGAAAGGAAATACTATCCACCCACATCTCACCAATGAACACTCCCCAAATAACAGAAGGAATGTAATGTATGGTAATAGAACATCGATATTTTGGTACCTTGCACCCCTTTCCCACTTCTTATTGAAGACATCCTATGCATCGAATCCATCCCGCCATTCTTTCTGATGTCCCACTGCCATACCCGGCCTGAACACTCCTGGTCTATATCCTCACTACATTCCCACTACCAAACCCCACCTGAGCACACCTGGGCCATAACTCACCATAGTCCCACTGTCAAACCCTATCCGCACACACCTAGGCCAGAACAACTACTACCACGCCTGAATACACCTTGGAATCATCCCGAAGAAACATGGGAAACAACATACATGCAGACACCCGGGCCAACCACAATAGCTACCCCGCCCGAAGTTTCATGGGCTAATAATGGACCTCAGGACATTGGAGCCAGCCCGATGATTCTTGGGCTATTTGTAAAAGGGAGAAAAAAAGGATATAACAACCAACCACTCATAGGAGTGTTGGAAAAACCACCCTCCCCATGAAATGGGTAGTTCGACACTAACTGCTTAACTTGGGTGGGGCACAAATAATAATCATAAAAGATACAGATATACGTATAGGTAACAAACACTCATCCCAACCGAGGGGTTCCCAAACCTATGCACAAACACCCTTGTAACTATTTATTCACAAAAGAAGTCACGACACTCACGACCAAGTCACAACTCATTCCCAAACTAATTACCCACACATAAATTATTGTTTCCATGTTCAAGTGATCCCATTAGGGTGAATTCTTCACTACCGGGTAAATAACAGGATAAAAACAAGTCAAAAGGAATGAAACAACAAAACATCAATTTATGCATTTACACCCAGTTCTCTTGCAATGTCACAACAACAAAGGGAAGAGTGAGATCCCTCGATGTACTAGAACCAATGAAAATCCCGAGATACAGCCCCATGATCCCAAATTCAAAGAGCCAACAATTTCTCAACAACAGAAGATTCCACCCCATTTCATGATATAAGCAGTGTAACCACACAGCCTCAAATTCACAACCAGTGAAAGTATAACAATAAGGGATCCCATACCCACCCATATCCCCCAAGCAATCAGACCATGAAGAAAACAACCAAACCGCTACCACCATCACAAGGCAGACCCAGGCAGGTATTTTCAGATTTAAAATATTTAACACACTCCATGGATTCAATTCCACAGTTCATTAACCGGGGGTTATCACAGAAAAGGGTTGATCCTGGTGTTTTAAATTTATTTAACCGAGTATACGTAATTAACCAATTCAATGTTACAGTTATTTGAACATATAGGAGCAATGAGGTTCATTAGTGCATAGAGAAAGGCCACAAACGACCATGATTTTTAGTGAGCATAAGCTCGTACAATTCACAACACATAACAACATAAAGAGTACCACAAAACATCAATAACACCCCCATTTATTCTTTAATGGTCCGTTTATAATCTTTGTTATGTTCGGTTTCATAAATTTCCACAGAGGAAAAAGAATGCACACCCCGCATGATACACAGAAAGGAGAGACAAAAAGAAAATCCCCACCTGGTTGATCAAAGATCAAAGTTTTTCTCCACGCGCCAAAACAGGGGATGCGCAACTCGCAGGGTTCCCCCACAGGTGCACCACTTTCCTCGGGAAATAAAGGACTTCGAACGCACAAGGAAAAGGAGGAAACTAGCCAAGAGGGAGAAGAATAATTTCAAGAGTGATAAATAGATGATATCTCCAATGTTATGGGATAATGAATTTGAACGCCTTGGAAGTCGGATCGTGGTTCTACCATGCGGTTGGGTGGTTACACACGAATGAATTAATTTTTATTTAATAGGGATGTTTCTCGGGATTTTTAAATATCAATTATGGGATAAAATCTACCTTGAAATGCCTTAAAATGATAAAAGTCCTAAAATAGTCATTATAGGAAAAACTGTTGAGGAAAACCCGACAAGGCTAGATAACACCGATCGGTCGCATCGATCGGTCAGTCGCGCCGATCGGGCCCACCGATCGAGGTGAGACCCCTAATGATCCTAGAATTTGGAAAAGGGATAGATCATGAGTGTCTGGGCCATTACAGAAACACCCAGACATTGTATTCCAATATATTCAAACATGCTCTAACAACATAAAAAACAATAATATAAATATTAATTTCTTTTCTTCAGAAAATAGTAATATAAATTAAATTTTATATTATTAAATAATAATTATTAATTACACTTTTAATAGATTGATGTATTTTATTATTTATCATCAAATGTCTATATTTCCAATTTTTATACAGATTCATCATATGTTTTATGTTGAAAACATTTAATTTATTCCAAATTCATTACTCATGTTTTATTTTTAATATGAATATATTTTTTTATAATTATATATAATTTACCAATTTATTTTTAGCTGGGTTTTGGTTATGTTTATTATACCTGAAAATGGGTTCATGGTTATTCCATAAAATTTTAACAAACAAAGGGTAGTATATTAATAAAAGGTTAAGTATTAATTTGATAATGAAAAACACAAAAAAAATTTCCATTTTCATTTGAAAATAAAATTATTTTAGTTTATATTATAAATCAAGATTGATATTTATAAAATTCCATACATTGGTTATAAAACCAACATAAAGTAGCACATATTATACCTGATTGCTGAGTATGGTTTAGAATGTGATTCATTTGGCATAATATCATTTTTAAAATAATATAATGATATTATTTATATTTTTATGGGTTTCTTAAAATTTTCAGTGACTTTGATATTGAAAAAAATTCTAGATGAAAACTAAAATATGTTTCACCACAGAGGCCACATTCTACTAGTATACACTTTTTTTCGTTCTCATTTACAATAAAATATAATGAATATAATAGTTCGTTTATATTTTTATAGTAATAAAATTATTTGAAATATAATATTTATTCCATAAATACCCCATTTGAAATATCATGTATGGAGATCATCAAAAAAAGATCATTTCACACATGGAGTCAATAGTCTCCACATAACACAATATTCATTTTCATTTTTCATATGGTTTGGGGGAAGGATAAATTGCTTATCCAATAAAAATAATACAATTTATGTATTCTTATGATATTTATTCAATTAAATCAACATTGGTAGATTATTTTTGGGGGGATGTAGTGTATGAAATAAAAAAAAGATAAATGGAAGAGGGGTAATTGATAATTTTTCCATAATCCATCGAGGACATGCACATAAAAATAAATTAAGACTATGAATGTTTTTCTTTTGATTTAAAAATATTTTATAAATTGTTTCTATAAGATTTGGGTAGCTAATTTAGTAGTGTTTTTTAATATATAGAATTTTTTTTAAGGACATGTGGTTAATTGATGGCAGTATTTATAAGAGAAAGGATTTGAATTTTTTTAATAACATATATTGTAAATTCAATATTCCAATATTATGTAGATATAATGATGGAAAATAATGGAGTGGGGGATGTTTTGGGTTCTATAAATCCTAGATCATTTATATTTATATAGGTTTTTAACATTTTTATGTGTATAACTCAATGAATTTTAATTTTTCATTATTTATTCTTTACGATGGTAACTAATTTTTATAAAATTTAATTAGTTTAAAAATAATATAAATAAAATGGTCCTTATTAAATAAAAATACACTAATGGTTCCAAATATGATATTAATTTTGAAAAAACACCAAATTGGGATATATGGTATAGAAAAATGCATTTTAAAACATAACATAATGGATTATGAATCCAATTCATACCTAGAACCACATAGTTTATTAGGAATAATTTATGAGACTTCTATAACATTGATCATTATGAAAAAAGTTTCTACATTCAAAAACCATGGGTAATATGGTTCATGTTTATTTAAATCCAATCATATTGAAATAGGAATTTAAAACATTTTTTTGGTATTTAATGAGATATAATAATTTACCTAATAAATTTTTGGACATTATGAGACACGTCCTAACATCACAATAATTATATATAAACATGTGAGATAAACATTTATGAAAATAATCATATTTCAAAATAAACCTAATTAATCAAAAAAATTATTGTCTTTTCCCCATGTTTAATCCTCTGATCTAAAAAAATAAGGTAATGTAAATCAAAATTCACACATTTAATTTTAAAGATAATAATTTTTCAGGAATGAATTATAAAATAGAAACCAAATATTGTGAGTGTTTTTGATAATGTGATTGAACTATTATTTTAAATATAATAGGTTTTAGATCACAGTCATGAAACATTATTTAAAAGATAATTGGTTTATTTTGAAAATAATTACTACTAAAAATTATTAAATAAAATTTATCCTAATAAAAAAACAATTCTAAATGGAATGTAGAGTAGATGATAAACCATTTTGCAATGAATTAATGGAAAACATTTTTAATATTTTAGTATACCATTTCTGGAAACCCACATCATATAAATTGTAATAAAAAAATGCTCTTGGAAAAAATGAAAATATAAATATTATATACACATTAAATACAACATAATTTGGTTTAAAAAAGTATATCATTATTAGGATGATAAAATATTAATGTATAAGAGAAATAAATTTTAAACAAAGTGTTGATCATTCCTACATACTTCCTAAATTTATTAGGAGGTAATTAATAAAAGAGGGTGATTTGAGTCAAAATTTTCATTTTACTTAGATCCAAAAAGAAATTTTGATATAAAATTTTATAGTGATAGAATCAAAATATTACAGTATTACTTTATAAATGATTCATACTAACTCAATGAAAGGGGGTTTCAGTTAATAAAATCTTTATTAACATTGTTAGCATCCTAATTGAAAAGTAATAAAAGGTTGAATGTGTGATGAATTTATATATACCTTCAATAAATTTAAATATATGATTATAATGTATCACAATGTTGTTTATATGCCACCTAACATTAAATAAGGGGTGAATTTGGAATAAGTCTCAATGAAGGAAAATTCTGATGATAATTGCTTATGGTTTTTGAAATGTTGTAATAAAAACAACATGAATGAGGTATCCAGAAATTGACAGTAAAATGAATTGAATAAATTTTTGTTGATAATTTGATACATCTTTTATATATTATACATATCATTTTAATTAAATCGGGAGAGTAAAACAACACATGTCTCAAATACAGTAAATTGAGATGAAACATGCTTACCGTGTATACCTACTTAATTAAAAATGCTATAAAATCCATCAGAACCAGCATATATATCTTATTCACTTATTCAAGAACAAATTCAATATATATTACTTATTATAATTATATTTTTTACAGTTATTAAATATTTACATGTTATTCATAGATTTTTTAGATTAATATGTAAGTAATTTTGCTTGTTTTACACGTGATTGTTTATGTTGATGTATGTACCTGTTATTTGATATCACTTTCATCAATCCATTATTATTTAAGTATCATGTTAATTTATATTATAATGACTTATATTTTATCAATTTAATTTCATTAGTACATTGGTTATTGTTCTTGGAGAGTAAATCAGTGTGCTACTTAATTCAATAATTTATAATTGAAAATGTATGGTATAATATTAATAATAAAAATATTAATTTCGATATTCAATTTTTTTTATAATTTGTTTTATAACTTATATCTAATAAAATATATATTTTTGTGTTTCTATATGCATCCATGACTAAAATTTACAACATTATTCATAAACGTTTTGAATCTGAACAAAAAATGAACACGCTGAAATCCCTGGGAGATTATTATTATGAATTAAATTTCATGGGAATTGTATAGTCATTATTGAAGTATAATTATAAAACTAAATGAAATAATGATATTGTTTTCATAAAATAAATTTTATTTATTCGATAACATATAATACATGAATAACATATTCTATATGAAACATAATATTGTATACAATTATAACCGAAAATTAAATGGGAATAACAAGTAGAAATAACAACATTTTTCAAATTAAGTATAGGTGTAACCAGCCCAACCTGGAAGCAACTATAACCGGTGCCCCATGTCAGGTATCCACAAGACCTCAGGTTCACCTCCCTATCATCCAAATACTGTCATGTTGCAGTGTGTTTATATAGGGAAACATGGGGATCCTATAAAAACCTATCAGAGGGAAGCCACAAAATTAATGACATTAATAGAAAATATAAATAACATGATCGTGAAATGGAAAACAAACAAAAAATCAACATAGTTACCAAAAACACATGCTATAATAAAATATAGTGAATATACTATGTGACTAGTAGTTATACAATATTAATCAAGAGAAAAACAATCCAAAGACTTTGAACCTGGACCATTGTCCCAACACTGTATTGTTCACCCAGCTCCAACCCATCATTCTTTCCAGTACTATACACCAGGTGCTTTACTAGAAACTATAACTGAAAACATGTAGCATCCACTTGAGTACCCTATTGTCATGGTGAATCATGTAGGGCATGATTACAACTCATTAGGCCACCACCAATTTTGCATAAAGCAAAAAAAGTCAATACAGATGTGTAGGTAGTGAACAAGTCAAATAAATAATAAATTCAATTATAAAACCATATAAGTAATTATTTAACACCAATTTCATTTAATATGTTATTTAGATTCAACTAATCAATATCACTAACTCAAGTCACGCTAGGAATCTAAGCGATGCATAGGGGGTTACACACACTTTTAACCAAAAGGGTTGTTTACTGAAAAACTATCACATAACATTTAGTTAACTATATTCACTTGATCATTTTCATCAATCACTCTATGGGTTACTCATTTATGTCATTTACAATAAGTCCTATGACAATAAATTAATATTCATAAGAGATTCGGTCAAGTTCCTTATATCTCTATTTATAAACATATAAAAAATGCATCACACTATCATTGCATCGTCAGTATGGGTATTCTACCACACTTAACATTGATCCTCGGTCTTGGTAGTCTTATACAATGATCTTCTAGGAACATGGATCCTAAGTCTGACTCTATAAACCAGGCATTATAGAGGTAGGGTTCAGATCCACATTCCAACTCAACAAGTGGGAAAAGAATCTCATGTCAATACCTCACATACAAGTATTCTATGTGCACATTCTTCTCCAACCATTTACCGAAAATACCATTTTGAAAACATAATAAAATTATAACATAACATTCAAAATTCAGAAATCATCAATATATAAATTATTCATATTCCATAAACAATGAACACATTACCATTTTAAAATAATTTCACATTAACCAATTAATATTATACCAACCACTCACTTATTCCATGATGAAAATTAAACATAATTATCATTAAACTAATTTAAAAAACAATTAAAATTTTAGAACATAAACTATAACGATTTATAACATATATCATTATGTCAGAAGCCCCCTAATTTATAGTCATCAAATATGCACAATCATCATTTAGATTTGACCAAAATCATGTTAAAATGACAACATAATTTTCATGGGTCCTATCATACAAGAATATAAACTAATTCACTGTATTTGGTCCAAAATGTCCTTTAAAACCACATCATGATATGAAATAAAATTCAAAATACCTATTTGAAATCAACTTGAATCAACCCTTTAAACAATGTGTCTCACTCTTTGAAAACTAAAAAATTCATAAAATATTTTTATATTCTATTTTAACATTCCAAAACAATCAATAAACCATTTTCAAAAAATGGATTCTTATTCCCATTTCAAAATGAATTTGGAATCACACTCAAAACCCCATATTGATACAATTTTCTATAAAACCTCCACTAAAAACATTTTCATTTTCAATCACCATTTTCCATATATAATTAAAAAATAATCCCTAATCCCTAGACATAGCATCAAAACCATATCAATGCCATTTAATAATTTACAAAATAAAACATATTTATTTTCTCAATGAACCCATTTACTCTACACTCATACCAACTGCATATTTACTACCCATTCAATCTCATGATTGAATTATCCTATTTTTTACCAATTTTATTCACCATTTACAAGTATCATATTTACCCCTTGGGTAGCCCTAGGATCAGTCTCATTCCCATATGGATCAGACGGGGTCAGTGAGGGATTTTACAAAGCAATATGAGGCCCAAACCACATTCCACAACAAAGTAAAAATATATTAAACAAGTAAAAAAATTAGAACAACCACATACACATATATAACCTCAATACTCTGGGAATAATATTAAATACCACCAACATCTTTCTCGATGATGATTATTTTCCCAAACACATCCCTTGACTCAGACTCAAACACCCTTTAATGAACTAACATTCTATATAATAGAAAATTGAAGGATTTAGGGAATCTATAAAGGATAAAATATTATATAAACACTAATACATAAAGTAGAGAATGTTGGAGTGTCAGAATAACCTTGATCTTTAATTATCACCGAAACAAATTACAAACACCAATGAATTGAAGAAGAATAACCCCTGGAGGGGATGGGGGATACTGGTTTATAACCAAAGGTGGGATGGGTAAAATGTGGTGAAAGTTTATGGAATAAATAAAGAGGATAATGGGTGAAATAAGTTAAATTAACAATATTTTTCTATGACATGGTTTTCCCAGATGGTTATCCCAATGGTGAGCTAACTACGATTCTCCCTCTGTCCAAGAGAGGCCAAGCTACATAGTTTTCTAGGAGATCCCACATGGTCTGTCGAACTATATAATAACCAGGTGCAAGAATATATATAAAAAGAGTTCCCATTCCACAATTTTTTTAAGATAGTCAAATTGTATTCCCTAATCGTGCACCAACAATGATCTATAGACTATTTGATCTGTTTCCATTACATTTCATGTCAAGCACCAAGAGAACAGTTCAAAAACAATTAATACATTCAAAAAAATCATCAGAAAAAAAGGAATACTAACTAATAATTTAAATAATTATATGCATTCTCATATGGTCGGCATCATAAAACCTCCTCACATAGTAATGAATCATCTTTCAGCCGCACCTCCCATCATTCCTATGTATTCTAGATCCACAAGTTCAACTACAGGCCCACCAATTAATCATAACCTAAGGATTTGTTCTCGGAATGTGGTCTTGTTGTAAGAAATCTATTACCAGTGAACCATTCCATACTTAATTACATTTCCCCCTAATGTTCCCCAACACCATGACTGACACACCATAAGGACATATCTACCTCAAACTCATCATCACTATAAGAAACACACGTGAAAGAAATATGCAACACCACTAAACAACATCACATAAGGTTAACCATGATGAAATTAATAACACTTGGAGTGACAACCGCAACACACTAATTTCAATTATCTCTTTAACTCATCGACCAAATATATAGTCACCATCTCACCAAGATTCATTCTTAAATCTAATGCTTACCCAATCCCTATGACAGTAGAAGAAACGTCGTACTTTAAACTGTATTTTTTGACCTACCTAAGTCCACAACTCCAGTACCAGGAGCCTTAGTACATTTTCAAACAACCAAAAATCACAACCCATAAATTCTTATAATCTCAAGGAAATCCACCATTCAAAATAATTAATCGAGTGCCCTCTTCAAAAACCAAAACACCATGATGGCTAACACCATTTCCTATTCAAACCGAACCATCTGTTACATCATTAATTATCTGATTTTCCACAATGTTACTTCTAACCATAGTAATTTTCCTATTACCAACAAATATCCAAAAATTGAGCACTAATATTATCAAAAAAGAAACCAATTGAATTACATCTCAACATCCCAAACATACCCAACACATTCTTCCCATTCCTCGCAAAAATATTTCTATAGGAAAACAAACCAAATATGGATTTCATCCATCTAATCCACATACATTGGAAACCACCACAATATATACTCAATTAAAAGTATCTTGATTTTTTATTAGATCCTATCCCCATTACTAAAAACATGATTATACTTCCAATGATAACAATAGGCGGCACTTAGCCAACCACATATTTTCATTTTTCCAAGATGTGTTGGTCCATCCCTACTCGACTCACTTCATTGATTACCAACCTCCATTGGGGGTACATCTCCACTGAACCTAGAAATGATGCCTTTTCACTTAAGGTATTCCACCATCACATGGATTCACCTAACGAAGTAATCCCTGAAGTATGGTAAAACTCGCCAATCATGGAATTCAGTGCTCTCTAAATTATTTTCATTCTCTACATCACTCTAAAACACATATCCGGCCTAGAAACTCCAATTACCATTAGAATTAGCTAGATATCAAATACATCACTCAGTTTGGTAGGACATCATATCAAACGACACCTCAGTTATCCTCCAATAAACATGATCATTCGCTTCCCATGTTTATCATTGTAATCTTGATTTCCCCACATCATCATCAAAGATTGATCCACACATCCACGACATAACATAATTCTCCCCATGGTAGGAGTTTCATTCCACAACCTTCCTCATGAAATGTTTTCCTTCAAAATTTATACTAATTCACAAGATGGAACATATAACATGAATGTAGCCTTCCATCTACCCTGGTAATAACAAAGAATCAAAGATATCCACAACATATTACCATATTTTGAGAATGACATACAAGGAATTCGTCAACATCTAGTCCACCCTAAGAGATTCTTGTTTAATTATGTGACTGTGTACTCCCCCGATGTACAACTCCCTCACACATACCTATCCATGAGCGTATCATCTAAGAGACTCTATTCCAATCTAATAAATATTTAGTTATCATGGGGTAAAAACAAACCTCTACTAGAATACCTATGAAAATTTATTGTTGTTGGGAAAGATCATTTTTGGAAAAAATTATGCCATTAATTCATCAATGAACACCACGATAATCTATCAACAACTATTGTCACCACTTTCCAAGGGGACGAATCAATCTACCAAAGGTCCCAGATTCCATTCTCATTAATGTATTACCAATACTAAAACAACACAACATGGAAGAATGCTTCTAACAATCATAGTACCTCCTCACGATCCTCTATCAAGTGGTAATGACCAAGAATTCATCGTGGCACTATTGGCATCACTCCCATAATTTTCTTCTTGCATAGTACAACTGATCGCAATATATACACAATAATTCATTCCACTTTTCCTAAACTAGTTGGTTTCTTTCACTACTAGGCCTTATCCACTTTCATTCTAAGATAATCATTTGTTCATACATACAACCCACTATGGAATATATAAGCTTCTGCCATATGAATCATCGACTTAGCTTTCAGAATATGAAACACTATTATTGGTTTTTTCACACACAATTTCAAGATATTTTGAATTAATTCATTTCACGTATGACTGAGTATAAGTGAAAACCAATATATTATAACCCAGTCATTATAATGGTGTGTTTTATTAGTATTAAAATTCTTCAAAAAAACTATTTGTAATAAAATAAGTGAGCCTATAAAATAATAATACCACTCTTTATGGATTCAATCTAATTTTTAAAACTCATCATCTATGTTTTCTAGACATGATAAAAATCAAATTAATTTTTTTATATAAGTTGTATTTTCCAATGAAATTCATTTTATCCACCTTTTGATGGGACATAAAATTTAAATCTATATATTTAGAAATATTTATATTAAATGTGAAAAAATACAAATCTTGTTTTAATTTTGAATTTAACAATTTACATTTTTTGATGTTTTTTTGATATGTATAATATTTTTTATAAATAATGAAAATACCAATTTTTTTTGAAAAAATTATTTAATTTTAACGTCATTACTTAGTAAAATTATGTTTTCGTTTAGTTTTAAATTTTAATTAGTTAATTGTAATCAAATTATGGTTTTAGAAAATAATTTTATACATGAATCTATTATAATAACATTTTCTATTTAATGAAGGGATTTTTCCTGATAACATTTATTCATGAAATTTTACATAATTTAAATGAAATTTCATTAAGAATGTTCTATGTTTCAAATTTAGAAAAATGGATGTAAAATTTAGATATAGGGGCTCTAAATTTGGTAAGTAGGTCCCTATTATTTTTTACCTATATAAATATTTACTAAGGTATTTTTTTACCATGGTCAACATTAAATTAGGTAATTTAGGTTAAAAATATAATTATAATGACTATAAAATAACCTTAAATTTTTTAAAAAAATAGATGAGTTTAATTTGACCCTTTTGACATTCAAATCATAATTATCTTATTTAATGGACACTTTCCCTTGAAAATGACATAATGAATTTTTAAATCATAGAATGACACAATGTGTCATTTTCCATATTTATAATATCTTTTGTGAGTTCACATATTGTAAATTGGGTTATATTGATGAATATAAATGTAAATTTTGAGCAAAATAAACATATAACCCTAATATAAATTTAAATATGACGTTTTGGTGCCATTTGGGATATAATATGATATTCATAAAATTTTATTAAATGAAAATTTAATGATGACACATATTTTTTTTAAATAATATCTCATTTTTAAAATAATGTGACATAGAATCTATATTCGAAAATAAAAACTCATTTAAAATAAATTTTTTTCTTTATCATTATAATTTATTTTTAATTTTTTTGAAATAAATAATTTTCTTCAAGGATTAAAAATAGGGGATGCATAAATTATTTAATTGGTGAAAATTCAATAAAATAATATTATAAATTTATAATATATTATAAAAGACTATAACACATTCCTAAATCTTATTGGTCATGTATATATCAACAATAATCATCCAAGGGTAGAGATATTGAGGATTTGGATCCTAATATAAGATATAATAATATTTATATAATTTTATATAAAGAGATGTTAATCTAGTCAAATTCATATTTTAAGAAGTATAATTTTATTATGATTAATTTTCCAGAAGATATAGTCTCGAACGTTTTCTACAGAAATATATTAGATTTTTGTTATTCATAGTTTTTTTTATTTTTACCTACCAAATATGTATATTAAATAATTACATAATAATGATGTAGTAAATATTTTATTAATGGATATATCAAATTAATGTATTTAAAAATATTAAAAAAAATATTATTTGAGTTAATTAATATGTTCAATGAATCTCATAGGTGACCTAGAACCATTTTAGATATATGAAATTTATATTTTTGAGGATATAATCTTATCTTGATATTTTTTAAATAATAAAATTGAATTGTATCAAAATTGACACAAATGTTGTTTTGTCAAAACAATAATTTATTAACTTTTTTAAAAATCACAATTTTTATTTCAAAAAATATATAATAAATATTATTTGGTCTAAAATGTTAGATTTTTATTAATTATGATCTAATATAAAATAAAATTATTAATTATTTCAACCCTTATAATATTGAAATATGTGTTATTTAAATTATAATTAAATAGAATAACTAATTGTTAATTAAAATGATATTATTTAAATTCACTTTTACAATTGTATAAAATTTATTTATTGATGTTTATACAATAATATCTCATATAATATATTAAATTGGTAAATTGTTTAGGATTTTGGTTAGTGTTTGGTTTTAATATAAAATAATAATTTTTGAGATGCAAATTGTGCCCCTCACCTCAATTATAACAAGGAATCTCCTTCCTCAAAAATTCAATTCACTATGAGCCTTAAATAAATTCCATACACTTCCTTATGCCCTTATAAACTTCCCTAGATACCTCTTTTAGGTACTGATATTCTTTAAATACCATGTCTACTTTACTAATAAAAGATTTAGAGGAAGAACATTGAAGAAGAGGTTATCTCCGCAACCAGTTATTTAAAACATCTTTCTTCTAATACATCCCTATCATGAGTTGTTTCATTATAAAGTAGTTAATAAAGAATAAATTATATACTGAGATGTTATTATAATTACGAAATTCAATATTACTCTTTCTATTCATCCCAAAAAAAAAACAAAATAACCACAAGTTCATACGTATGACTTTCTATATCCATGTTGTGGTGTAATCTGTTTTTCACCACCACCATACAGTGATGGGTATAATGACAGAAATAATAAATGTATATTTTTATAAAAAATTTATAATTATTATTAAATATTTCACCCCATACACTTCAATATCATTCAATAATTATATGAATGATATCATCACTCGTGCATACATACAACTGACCATCTCTACGATGCAATGTGATTCATTGTACATGATATTCTTTATAGAATGATTATATAAAAATAATGTATGAATAAACATGTTATATATTATGTATAAAACATATATTAATGATGTATTTAAAAAATAATGAGGACAACCAAATCTTATTTCACAGAACATGTATACGAACAAAATGGAGTTAATATCTGAATAACAAGTTGCAATAAAATGTTACTAACAAACAGATTAAAATATGATCATATATGGCACGATAAAAATTTAAATGATTCTAGAATAATTCAATGACAGTATTTAAATAAATATATATGATGTTCAGATACATACCAAGGATACCAAAACAAATTTATGTTTTAATTTCTCAATCTCATTGTTATCTCATATTTTTTATATTTATGTATTTACATTGTTATATTTATCTTCCACGTCAATGTTTACAAATATTTAATATTATTTATATTCATCGACAATTGTTTAAAGTCAATTTTACCCTTTTCTGAATTTTTATTAAATAGTATAAAATGAATATTTTTTCATTATTTTATATGATGTACTTCTTGACATTTACGACTAAATAATGAGAAGAATGTTTTTCAAATTTATACTGATTAAAAAGAATATTTATGAATTAATAATGTCATAATTATTTAATTATTATTATTCATTATTTCTTGATTATTTTCAAATAAATTATTAAATTTTTTAAATTTTGTTGCATTTTGAGGAGGGAACATTTTTTTAAAGAAGAAATGATATTTTCCTCAAAAATTATGTTCAAGTGTTATAGAAAAATTAATTCCCATATAAGATTGAATTATTTAAAAAGATTATATTTTCATGTATACAATCCCGATTATTCAAATTGTATTAATTTTTATCAGGGAATTTTATTAATGATATCTATTTTTATGGATTATTTTAAGGTGGAATATTTTTTAAAAAAACCCATCTTATTCTATCTGTTATACTATTATAACTGATAAATTTTATGTAGAAAATATAATAATGATTTTATTATGAGATGTGTGAGACCTATATATTCATCCAATGCATTGGATAAAGATTTATTCATCATGAATAGACATGTATATTATGGAATGTAAATATGGCTCAGTAATACAGTTCTAGAATAAAATGTAAATCTAACACAGTCATACATTGATATAATGAGGAGTTAACTCGTTCTAGTAATCAAATTTGTCCACTAATGTAGTATTGGGAATGATCCATGGATAATATAGAAATTAATTTATATACATATGTGTTTTTAACATTCCATGTTTTATATTAATGTTAAATTTTAATGTTTTTTGTTTCTTTTGGATTTATTCCTTTCGTACTAGAAATATTTATTTTATCACTCGAGATTTATATTTTCAAAATATGTGTTCATATTTTTAAATTTTATGATTATGTTTTATTCTCTTAATGGGAACTTGAGCTCACTGATTTTATATTTTATTTATCATAGGATATTATGAAATGTTATAGGAAGGAAAAATAAAGTGGAAGATATTTATGGGAGATGTTTAAGATCATTCAATATTATTGATGAATGTGTTATATGTTTCCAATGACACTAAAATAATATGGTATTTAGGAGTATATTTGTTTAATATATTATGTATTATTCAAAAAAAATTAATTTATCTATACATAAATCTTGGTTATTAGTGTTTGTATCAGATTAAAGGTTTAGTCACACTTTGGAAACTAGGATGTGGAATCTTTTGTGAGATCCCTTGAGATATTTAAATAGATATGTCTTGTGATGTCCTATGGATATGTCTCTTTATAGGTTAAAATCCTAGAGGTTATGTGATATTCATGAATGTCCAATGATTAAACATAAGATGTTAGAGATGGAAAGTACTCCCCCCGATTATGTATCTTTCCTAGAATGAGTTTTTACTCTCGTGCTTTTATTTTTGAGTTCTAGAAAATCTAAGGAAATTGGGGGATTCATGTTAATGGAGAATATGATAGATAATGAAAATATATTACACATGACAAACCAAATTAAATTGGAGTTAGTAGGATAAACATCATTATTATTCCTAATCATCAATCTCATAATATGATCAATAATCGTATCTTTGGTTATTTTTTACGGCCCACCTAATAAGATAAAGATATAGTTTCTTATTGAAAATAGAGAAAATAATGTTCAATTTTCCTCAAGTAAATAATGTGGTAAGACGAATAAAAGTGAATTTTCAAAGGGTATAGAAGATGATTTGGGGGAGGAAAATAATGACAGAAAGATAATAATTTCGAAGGAAATGTTTCAGTTAACATAATAGACCAAGATAATGTTATTTCCAATACATTACCGATTGTTAAATGATTTAAATGTGGAATTTATGGGAATTTTACAAATTGATGCCATAGGGGAAAATCTCATGAAGAGAATCAAAATGGCCTTATGGGTAGTATTTAGGATATTGAAGATGAATAGACTATTAAATATATTCAATAAAATAATTTTTGAGGAATAAAATGATAAATGTAGGTAAATGGTTATATAATATAGTTGAATGATTACATTTTTATCAAGAATAATTTTTTATGTAATTTTATGGTATTATGGATTAATTAATAATATAAGGATTGTTAAACTATTGGTTTTCCTTAATTATTTTAATGTGCATGTGGAACGATACCCATAATTAGGAGAATTTATATAAATATTGTTAGAAAATAGAATAAGGCATTAATAAATTTTAGTGTAAACCTGCTGTTGAGATAATGTTATTTGGATAATGATATGATTTATATGAATAGGTAATTTTGATGCTAACTATTTCCAAAAATTTGATTAATGATTTCTTCAAAACAATTTTATACTCTTATGAGTTGCATTATATATTTTTGGGCTTATGAGAACATGCATGTTTTCATTATGGATATATGGTAATTGAAGTAATTAACATGAAATAATAGAATACATGATATTGGGGTTCCTATGTTTGGACTGATACCAATAAGAGACACCTTAAGAAATATTGGGGATAAATGTTAATATTATTTGGAGAACATCACTCTAATGTTTCATATATTCATCATTCAAAAGGATATTATGGTTATCAATTTAAGGAATGCTTATCTTAAAATAAAAAAGAATTTTCTTTATATTAATGTATTATCTCACTATAAAATAAATTATGCATATTTGATTACTTGTGACATCCTTTGTTTATAATGACTGACAGAATGACCTATCATTCTCTTTATAGATTGAATGAACTCCTAACACTTCAGAAATAAAAAATTAAATATAATTTCTTTGAATATTATACGATCTGTAAATTGATTAAGGAATTACCATCAATGTTATTTTACTGAAATCACATAAGTATATATTTTCATGAATATTATTAAACATTTCCAAAAGGGATAATGATAAAAAATATAGTCATAATATCATCATTTTTTATGAAATCAATTTCCATTTTAATGCCACAATATTTTATGGGTTTGTGATTGATAACAATATCCAGATCACTCACATGCTTGAGGTTACTGATCCTTATCAAAATTTATTATCATTTATGCGTTTCCAAAATTCCATAATCATCACCAATGTTCTCTTACGTAGATACATTGATATGATTTACTATGGTTAACTATTATTTTCTAATTATTACTTTTTGAAATGTAGTTTTACACTTCAATTTTACAATGTGGGTTTTTATGAAATAAAATCTTCTATATTCATCCTTTTATAAACCAGATGAATTTCTAGGGAGAAATTCATTTTAAGGTGGTAAAATGTAACTCGTTGATATTTTTAGGAGAGAGATTTTTCAAAATTTCAATGATGTCTTTTGTTGTAAGCTACACTAGGATAATTATACACTATAAATAATAACAATTTACATGGAGGTATATGAAACACTATTCTTAGTTTCGGTTAAACTTAATTTTATGTTCTTTTGATAAAATTCCCATCAAGAGAGGCTGAGTATAAGTTAAAAAATAAATTTTATAAATTTTTCACTATAATGGTGGGTTTGAATAGTATTAAATTCCTTCAAAAAACGATATATAAATGAAAATAAGTTAGTTAATAAAATATTTAAATCACTCTTGAGGGATCCAATATAATGATTAACATTTATCTTATATGTTTTCTAGAAATTATATAAAAACAAATTCAATTTTTTTTTGTAAGAAATAAGTATTTTTATAAAAAAAATTTATGCTACCATCTGACCGCACACCCATTTTAAATCATGTTTTTTATCTTTATTTATATTCAATATGAAAAAATTATATTCTTATTTAATGAGGAACATAGTAATTCAATTTGGTTAAACTTTTTGTATTATTTGATAAGTTTTATTTTTTAATGAAAAATGAAATTACATATTTTTATTGAAAAAATTATTTTATATTTAAGTCATTACATTGTAAAATAATTCATTGGTATTGTTTTAAATTATAATTAGTTTTTTATCCAATTATTTTTATTTAAAAATATTTTATTCGTGATTTAATTATAAAAACATTTCCCATTTAAAGAGGTTCGTTTTTTCATAAAACTATTTTTCTTAACATTTTACCAGTTTTATTTTACATCTATTTCTAAAACCACTATGTTTTGATGTTGGATAAATTGATGTAAATTTTTTATTTTTGAGGTATAATTTTTTTTACGTAAATCCCTTTTATTTTTTATCAATATAAAAATTAACAATGGTATATTTTGTAAGAATTATAAAATATAATAAGGTAATTTAGGTTAAAAATAAAATTTTAATGACTATAAAATGGCCAAAAACTAAAACAAAATTATTGGATTAAAATAATTATACCCTCAACAAATAGTAAACTAAATTATTTCAATTGATGGACACATTTCCATGAAAATAATTTAAAAATATTTAAATAAATGTTAAACACAAAGAGTCATTTTATTTGTCTATAATAACTATATTGTATCAACATATGGAAAAATGGGATATATCAATGAATATAAATGATAATTATTTATTTACTAATTATATATCCCTCTTATGATTTTTTTTGACATTTTGTGGCAATTTGAGAGATACTCTGGTGTTTATAATTTTATATTTAATGAAAATTAAATTAGTTCACATTCATATTTTAAATAATGTATCATTTTTAAAATTAGTTTATACAGAAAATATATTAGAATATAAATATTCATTTGAAATAATAAAAATTATTTTTCCTGATAATTTAAATTTTTTATGATATAAATAATTTCCTTAAAGGGTTATAAATTGATGATAGAGAAATTATTTAGTTGTTGAAAAATCAATAAAATAATTTCATTAAAATTATAATAAATATTAATATACTAAAAAATGCTTCTGAATATTATTGGTCAAGTATATATCGATTATAATCATCCACGCTTTGAGTTATTAAGAATTTAGAGCCCTATAGGTGATATTGCAACTCTTATATTATTTAATTTTTAATGATGTTAAACTTGTCACATTCCTATTATAATAATAATAACATTTTTAATGATTTCATTTCGGAAATATATGTTTGAATAAAAGTATTATAAAGAAATATAGTATATTTATATTAATTATAGAATTTTATTTTTATTTTTTACAAAAAGATATGTATATAATTTTTTTTGACAATACTAACGTTGTAATTATTTTTGAAAAATAATTGTAAAATAATTATTATTAAATTTTTTTAAATTAATATCATTTGAGATAACTAATATTTTCAATGAATTTTATAGATTAACTAGTCTAATTTGCGATATAATAATAGAATTCTAGGATAATGTCTTATCTTGATAATTTTAAAAATCCATAAATTGAATAGTGTCAAAAAAGAAACTATTATTATTCTGTAAAAAAATGTTTTATTATATTATTTAAAGACAATAAAACATTTTTAAAATTATATAATTATTATTTTATATTCTAAAATGATATAAATTAATTTTTTTTATTTATTTATCATCAAATAATTAAATATTTTACTATTTTAATATTGAAATATTGTTTATTGTAATAAAAAATAAATAGAATAAATGCTTTTAATTAAAATGATAATGTTTAAATTAAAATAATAACTTGACTAAAATTTATTTTTTTAATATATTACCAACCTATATCATCTTTTTTTATAAATTTGGACATTTTTTGCGTTTTTTGGTAAGGGTTAAATTTATTATAAATTATCACTTTTGGAGATCCCAAAAGTGCCCCACACATCAATTACAAATGGGAACATCATCCCTCACATATTCACATCCCTTTGACCCATATATCTCGAATATTCCCTTCAACATTATCTTATAAACATCTCTATTAACAGTCTATATGTTCTAGTATTTTTGAAACACCATGTCTAGTGCTCTGAGAAGAGACTTAAAGGATTCTTGTTGAAAAATAGGTAATCCACACTACTAATTTTTTTCAAATATATTTCTTCTTCTATTTAATCTTCATGTGTTTGTTAATTAGCAATTAAAAACCCTATTATCACTTATATATTGATATTTTATTTTAATTAATAAAAAAACATATTCCATCTTCTATCCATCCCATGAAAAACTAAATCTCAAAGTGTGAATATGTACACCTTACCGTCTCCAAATTGTGGTGTAATCAATTTTCAACACTTCCTTACATTGATTTTTATGAAAAAGGAATTAAAAAAATTATACTATTTAACAACATTATATTTATTCCAAAATATTAAACATCATCCACTTAAATACAATTAAAAAATTATGAGAATGATGTCGGTGCTTTTGTGTACGTACAACAAACTGTCTCTACTAAGAAATGTGATACATTCTTGATGATATTCCTTAAAAAATATTATATAAATGTACAGAATGAATAAATATGCTATATATTAATTAAATATAAATTTTTAAAATTATAAATATTATCTAATAAGTATAACAAAAACATATTCTAGAAAACGTTCATAAGAACATAAAGTAGTTAAAATCTTTATAGCCACTAACAATAAAATGTTACTAATAATAGATTATAATATGATCATATAAGATATCATAAAAATGGATATTATTTTGTAATATTTTAATTACATTATTTAAATCATTATATAAGAGGTTTGGATCCATATGAAGGTTATAAGACCTAATGTAATGGGATAATTTCACAATCCCATTATTATTAAGGATTGTTTATACAAAATTATTTACTGGGGTATATTTTTCATCCATGTCTGCGTTTCTAAAAAAATTAATATTATTTTTATTCATCTAAACACTTTTAATTTCAATTTTACCCTTTGGGGATCTTTTATTAAATGGAATGAATGGAATAATTTTTTTTGATATTCGATAACAGTTACATTTTTACTTTTTTGCAAAAGAATGTAGTGATTTTTTTAACTTATACTGAATGAATATATTTTTACATATTGATAACACATTTTCCATGAAGAATACTATACACAATTACATGTTTATTTTCAAAAAAAATAATTATTTTTTTAATTTTATGTATATTTCTGAAAGAAAATGTTTTTGAAGAAGAAATGGGAATTTACTCATGTATTTAGTATAATCGTTATAACAAAATTATTTTCCATCAACGATGGAATTTTAAATAGGGATTGTTTCATGTATACTATCTGTATTATTCTTATGGTTTGTTTTGTTATGATTAAATTTTATTTATGAAATCCATTTTTTATATGTATTATGTTATGATTGAATGATGTTTATGAAATCCATTTTATTTCATTGGTTATTCTATGATGAATGTTTTATGTTTTTATATTGATTATGTATTGATGGAATGATGTCTAAGAAATTCATTTTATTTCTTGGATAATGATATGATGAATGTTTTATTTTTTTATATGGATTATTTTTTGATGGATTGATGTTTACAAAATCCATTTTATTTCATGGGTTATTCTCTGATAAATGTTGTATGTTTTTTCAAGTTGTTTTTTCATTTATGCCTTACATACTACAAGGAATTATTTTGTAACTCATGATTTTGATATTCAAAATATATGTTCATTTTTTCACATACATAAGATTAAGTTTTTGAACCTTATTGAACATTTTATCACACAATTTTTATGTTTTCTTTTCCATTGGGTATAAATAATAGTATTTGGTAGAAAAAATAATGTGAAAGATCATTATGGGACATGTTGAATATGATTCAAAAATTTAGATAAATATGTTCCGTGTTTCCAAATACACTAAACTAATATGGTCTTTGGGAATCTATTTGGGTAATGTCTTCAGTATTCCTAGAAAGAAATGAAATTTCCATGTACGTCAATCTTGGGTTATTAGAGCACCCAATCTTGGATGAAACGTCTGCTCACACAATTTATCATGCCCCGTAATATTCTATTATCTTTGGATCCAATAATAAAGACACTCTTAAAAATATCTCTACCGCATGACCAGCATAACCATGTGTGTCCTCCAAAAAAATAGTGCCCATCATAAAGTGATTATTCCATTCTTTTCTGCCCCAACCAGTATTTACATCCACATATAACTAAATAAAAAGAATAGGGGAGGGTCTCTAAATGATCCTTACCCCCACAAAGATCCTTAAAACCAGAATTAATCACACATGTAGACTGTTATGGTGATTCCAAGGATTATATACACATTTTTTACATGAATAGATGGCTCCCATAATGCGTCAATTTCACCATTGATTATTCCACATGTATTTCACATTCCAAACCACTTGCAACACTAGGCTGGACTCCCGTGGGGATAACATTGATTTTTTATGCTTGTCAACTCGTAGCCATAACATAACCCTCATCTCACAGAACAATTAAACCTTCCAGTTATCCCACTAGAAAAATAATACACTTGTAAACACTATTTGTGTTCCTCTACTATGGTCTGAAATATCGACATATGAAATACACTCTCAATAGTGATGACACCCCAATTGACCTCTCTCACAGTTCATCCTCAAAATAGTTGTTGTATCAAATCCATAAATTGGGTCCACTCATACAACATTTCACTGGAAATCTCTAATTCATACGCGCCCATCCTCGAAGAAATGGTTAATCACTATGGTCGTCACACCTCTATTCAAGACATGTTGTTTCTCATGCCCCAAACAACCATGTAATCGAGGTTCCACACCAAATATTATAGAATGTGTACACTAGAAACATGATTAAAATACACAATATAGGGTCCAAAATAAAACTCACACATTCTCAATCAACTAGTGTGACCACGTTTACATTTATAGACTTCATTTCACATCTTAATGGTCACAATCAAAACAAGGATGTAACAAGAAACATCCCATTAACCAGTACACCTAACTCATGAATGTCTCATACCACCTAACATTATGCCTCAAGACAATGGAAATCTTACAAACCAAACCGCATGTTCATTGGTTCAACAACTGACACAAGGAATAACTACTAATATTTTTCCTTAATGATCCATTACTATCCTATTTACCTTATTTATCAGACTTTACTATTCAGACACATGATTTAAAATTTCAAAACATTTTATTTTAAATCTCCAAAAATTACCACATTGAAAACCCTATTTGTTATGCCACCATTTTAAAAAAATGATATTTATTCAAAATAGAATCTCAAATAACTTACATTTATTAATATATAATGAATAATTTACCTCAAAACCCTTCTAACAATTTCTTAACACCCATCACTTCATTAAATTATAGATTTTATGCCCATTTAGTTTATCATTATTCCAATTACAATTCAATAATGGGAAAAATTGGATGAACTATATATCCTATGTCGCTAGAAATCTGGATGAATTCACACACCCTCTCTTATTGCATCGATCAATGAGTTAAAACCTTATAAATTTGTAACATCACATCCACATATTCCTCTCCAGATGGAAATATCAACCAAATGTAAAATCCTATATTAGAACATCAATTTCCACCCACAAAAACACTGATTTTCCCTCATATGTGTGCTATAGTCAGTAGTGAATGATCTCACTAACAATCCTAAAAAATTTCCTTGTTTCATGACTTCCATGAACTAATAGTAAGGAAAAATAGGACATCCCCTGATACCACATTGTAATTTTCTTAATCTAGAATCCATTATAATTGGTTCCCCATGCCAATAATAACATGAAATTAGGAATGCCTCTCCATATGCAAGATGTTGCTAAATTGTAGAGAGGGGATAAAGATAAACATGAGGAGACTATACTCGCATATCATAGTGAAATGAAAATACATGTAACATCAATAGGTAAAATGAATAACATGAATAATAAATGTACATTATTAAAAAAGAGTAACCAAGGAGACATCCTATAAAAAATTCTATTGAGTACACTACATGATAGTAGTCATATAATATAAACAATGAAAAACAACCCATATACACTGAACACGGACTCCAGTCCCAAATTGATCTTTTCCCCCCATTATCCAACAAAACATCCCATGAAGATCCAAACACCAGGCACCTATCCTGAACCTATACATAAATACAATAACCATCTTCACGGTATCCATTATCCATGGTGGCCCGATTAGGTTTTGAGTAAAACTCAATTGGCCACCATAAAAAGTGTCTAAATAACTAAAAAGTCTTTATAGAGGTGCATACAAGAAACTACTACATTATCTAAATAACGAAAAATAAAATAATTTAACTAATTAACTAATTCCCCTTCCATTAATTATGTTTTCAAGAAGAATATAATTAAAATTACTAACTCAAGTCACATTGGGAATATAATCTAATAAATAAGGGGTTACACACACTATTAACCACAATGGTTGTTCAATAAACACAACTATCTCATTCAATTTAATAAAAAATATTCACTTTGATCATTCTCATCTTTATTACCATGGGTTAGCAATTTTCAGCATTTACACTATGCCATAAGATTGTAACTTACCATGAATAAGTGATTATTTCAACTTCACTATCTAACTATGGATAAACATAACATAAAAAAATACATTACACTTACCTTGGAACTATAGTCCAGGTAGTCTATCACACATACCATGGACCCTTAGCCCATGTATTCTCATCCAACGCAATCATTATGGGAATATGGCCTCTGTTAGAATCCCTAATCCATGAATTATTAGGGTGGCATTTAGAGCCTCTGTCAAACCCAACCTACTGGCATATAAGCTCATGTCAATAACCCACATTCCACCAAACCATGTTTACATGTTTGTTTAACCATATACCATATATACCATTTCACAACAATTATCAAAAAATAAAAAACATTCTCATTTCATTTTTCATCAATACATAAATCATTCTCATGTAATAACTTGTGATCATGTTACTATATGAAAATAACTTTTGATTAATCAACTAACATTATTGATGAAGCGTTCTCATAAACACTCCCAAAAATATTTATAACTAAGTGTAGTGCAGGGGATGACCCAGGTGGATCTCTTGGGGATATTTTGTGTTAAATCACTCAGTATATAAAAATCACATTCTTTAATATATATATATATATATATGAAATATTATTACCAAATTTTGATCTTTGTGAATAAAAAAATCAAAACGAAAATTAAACACACAAAACAATGCGAACAAGATGAATCCCGACAGAATTATTTTGGAAAAAAGGAGACATTCCCCAGAGAATCACCCAAAGTGAACTCTCATCGTCTTTTAATTATATTCAAATATAAATTATGAACACACTCAATAATATGTGTGAAATTCCTCCTTTTAATATAGTTTTAAATATATGGATCTATTAATAATCCCCAAGAAACCACACATGCACCTCCTTGATCGAGGCAAATTTTGAAAAAGTAAAAGTAAATCTTCAAGTTGAAAGTGGAGACACAATGGAACCCTTCCAACTAAGAAACCCCTGGGCCTAGATCTATGTAAATAAAAAACATTAAAAATAAAAGCTCATTTACATTGGTTCATCATGGGATTACTACCTTATGAACTCACTCAGGTTAGCTACTCAATATAATGAGCATAATAATTCACAATGGAGATGATCAGAGTGAAAAAAAAGATAGAAATATAAGATAATTTGATGAAGAAGAGTAAAATAATTTAATAAAATAGAATAATAACATTAAATAATGAAATACTCTAAAAAAATACCATATTACTACCCAATGTGACAGTTTTTGAGTAGGATAGTGATTCATTTTTATAGGAAAAAAGTGTCAATTCTTGGCTCTAGAATCATTCCTCAAAAATATTTACCATGGTAGACCCCCTTAATGATCAAATATTATATTAGATTATAATATTAAGTTGTAAAAAAAGAGATTATACACTTATTTACAAAATTTATGCTTCATTATCCTTATGTAGAAACAGATATTACTAATCCATTCTAAACAGTTATTCTTAAATAATGTTTCTTAAATCTTCCCCCAATGTAGAGCATCAAATGGGCACACTAATGATTGAATATTTACCAAATATTACCCAGTCAAACCAGCCATTCAATTATTTTTCATTTCCATTTTCATTAGCCTAATTTGGAGTTGTGATCCTTAGTTATTCTCTAATGAATGAGGTTGGTTCCACCGTGTCATCCAGAATGATAATCCAATTTGATAGAATTTTATGTGCCCCTAGATTGCCAAATTAGCTCATGGTACATATGAAAAGGATATGTAAAATAAATCCATGAATCTTAAAATTATAGTCACATTAATTGGAGTTATATTATAAAATTAATTTTATAATAACCAAGGTGATTGAAAAATTTAATTTTTCATAGGTATGAAATATTCACATTTATGGTGAAAACACTATATAAATACAAAATTGATACAAATAGAGAAAAATGATAAATATTAATGAGTTAAGTAATATAAAAACATATAAAAATTTATTAAAATATTATATATATCAAACCCACACACATAAACATTGTAATCATGGGAAATCATTTTATCCCAAAGTCAAAACAAACATCCCAAATCATAAATGACAGCACATCGCAATTATCATATCAATGATAATATCATGCCTAATATATAGATAAAAATTTTATAACTCCTCAAATTTCATAATTATCCATTCCATTTTATTTTAATCCTCACATTCATGTTTTACCTACATCCAAAAAAATATTTTTCTAATCACTCATGGTTATTTAATGTGGAGTTTTTCCCTTTCTCAAAAAAATGTCTAATATACATACGGTTGTTATCATCCTCTTATATCACAATCATAATGTAGAAAATGAGTAAATAGTTGGATATTATTCATTTGTTTTTATATTGATGAGGTTTGGTGGGTTTTTAATTTTAAAACATCTGGGTTGGAAAGAGGATGGTTAAGCTCTATAGTGAAGTAAATGAATGAAAACATTTTTACTCAAGAATGGTAGGATCCTTAACTTAAAAGAAAATTAATACACTAAAAAAACATTATTTGTGAAGTCAATACTTGTAATTTCAGTATCAATTAATTTATTCCTTCTTTTACTAGTTGAATCATTGTTTCACCATGATTTCGGATCATGATTTCTCTTCGGAATCTTGTTTTTGAGGAAAAGATATGTAGATTATGATCTTCAAAAAATGTTGAAAACCAAAAAAATATTTGTAATGATATTTTTAGCCAACCATTCAACCATAAATGATGATTTTTTATCCTCAAATGAAACAATAAATTTGGTATTAATTTTTTTCACCTCAAAAAATTTTCTACAATATAAAATACAGGTTTTATTCTACCTCCCCCACATTTGAGTTCTACAATAATCATGCATTTATATTCTAGGTGATGTTTTATTAGGATAATGGGATTTTAATGTGGCCACATGAAGAGATATTTATTGGCTATGTGGGGCTAAATACTGTTCATAAGAAATGGTAATAAAAAAAACAAGTTGATGTTAAAAAAGGGTTCTGATAGTGGTGACTCAATCATTCATAACACAGTAAATAAAAAATAAAGGCTTTGAAAAAGGGAAAAAAGTTATGGATCACACATCATGTCTCAAGTATCTCAATAAAATTATAAATGTAAATAATATGTCAAAATGATTTAGAAACCTCTTCGATTTTGCATGATCAACAATTTGGCTAGTACTTGTTCACATGAGTATCAAAATCAACCAAACATTATCTAATGAAAAGATCATAAAACATGAAAGAATACGTTAAAAATAATTTAAATCATTAATAATTAAAATCAATAAATGTACCAAAATCACCAAGATAGTTTTCATTTTAAAATGTATAAAATTCAACACATTATTCCAAAAAACACGAAATGTTTAAAAAAATTACACAACAAATAAAATGAATTAACATAAAAATTATTGAGAATACATTAAAATTCTTCATACATAGTTATTATGTTTACTGAACTATTTTTAGCTCAAATCAGATCATGTAATTTTTCTCCCCAAATTTAAATTTGGAAACAAACAAATTAAAGAAATTGTAAGGAACATCCTGATTTATTTTTGAGTGGAAGACTTGATTTCTGCTCCTAGATTTTACCACATTGAAAAGAACAGTCTAGAAATTAAAATACAAATGAAAAACATAGAAATAATGTGGATAGATACAATATAATAAATTGTTTATACTCCCTAAGGTGGTGCTATGTTTTAACTACATTTAGGCATGCTGTTGGAGTAGATTATCCCCAATCAAATGGTGGGTGTGGATTATTTGAGATGAACTCACCAATGTGATGTTTCCATGTTTACATGACTAGAACCCAAAAATTGGTTAAACAAAAATAATATAATATAATTCATAACCCCTAATAAATGAAGAGTTGATTACTTGATGTACATAGTTGGAGGGAATAGAAAATAGGGGTGCTACCTGTTGACTTCTGTGGTTTCCTCCCCCATATGGTATGAAAATTGTTTTTGAGGAGGTAGTCTCACCACCAAATTCTTGTCCAACTCTTCTTTTTCATTCACCCAATCATGGGAAGTCTCTTAATTAACATCTATGATCTGCTCAATTTCTCCTTTATTGGAAATTTTTTTGAATGAGAAGTCAGAAAACAAATTAACTTAAATAAGATTAAAATGTGATGAATTAATAAAGAAATATTTCCATTCAAGTATGTTAGCTTTGTAGTTGACCTTTTTAGGAAGGCTCAATGGATACTCAATATCAATAAGTTCATCATTATCATTTTCATACAATGAATGATGTGGGTTGAATGGGGTAGATGTGTCATTATCAAGAGTGGGAAGATCGTGTTTTGGGTTTTCATCAACAATGGTATTACATGATTACTCAAAAAACTGTTGATCTCTCATAAGTGTATCATCTTTAATGTGTACTTCTAGGACCTCCTCAAGTAATGTTTGTGTACGAGATGGTGTTATTAATTCCTTTAGTATATATTTCTCACATACCTCATGTTCTTTATCATAATAACTTTTGGTGAATTCTCTTTATCCCTTGGTTTTGGTTCATGTTCCAAAATATTTTTGGATTTCACTTTGGATGTTCTAACATATTCAATAATCCATTATATTTAGATATCTATGTTTTTTACTTATTCAGTAATTGTTTCAAACTGAGCATCAAGATCAATGTAAATGTTTGTTCTACATGATATCAGTTAGTGTATGAATAATAATAACAAATTGTATACATTATGAATAAAAATTGATTTTTTTAGATTATGAAATTTATATTTTTTTGTTTTTTAAATGAAAATAATTTTTTTAAATATTGAATATGGATTGAAAACCACACATCCCCTGGAAATAAAACCAATATGATTAGGCATTATCGTACGTGATCTTAAAAATAATTATAACTAAGGGCAGCACATGGGTTCGCCTAGATGATCTCTTGAGGAGTTGTTGCAGTAAATCACTCACTAAATCTATTTTCTTATATATATATATATATGTGAAATAATATGAACATAAATTGATATTTGATAATATGATGTGAAAAACAAAAATTAAACATGAAAATGAAATGTGATTAGAATGAATATTGATAGAATAATGGACATAAACGAGACATTCCTGATAGAATTACCCCATGTGAACATCATAATATCATTGTTAGATTATAATTTAATTAATGAAAACACTCCATAATATCTGTGAAAATAATCCTCTTTATATGGTTTTAAACATAGAGGCCTCTGAATGCTCTCTGATAGATCGCACATCCACCTCCTCGATCGAGGGAAAATTTTTCCAATGTGAATGTTAATCATTGGGTGGAAAGTAGAGACACAAATGTGCCTTGGCAACCAAGATTCCCCTTGAAATAACTCTACATAAATATGAATCATTAAAAATTATATGGTGGATTATTGTCCCCATATTTCATTATAGGAAAATGAAAGGATCCACAAAACATTGTTCCTCTTATTTAGACTCGGCATGTATTGACTAGCCGATTAATGATAATTATCATAGGAAACAATAACATGGAAGTTCAAATTTTGAAATATAAGAACAGATTTTACCATGGCATTATCATATTTATCGTTCATTATAATTCCATCCTCTATACATCCACATGAATCTGATCAATGTGGAGATTCCATGGACAATATAACATTTTTATGATTCATAGTAAACATGCAAAAAGGATCTTGGAAGTCAAGAACATATCATCAAAGGGTTGATATATTCAAGAATATTTTACCAATATTTATAATTTTTTATGTACTCGAATTTATTTTTTATAATATTATATATAATATAGTTCCTCAAATAAATAGTTATACATAAATATAAAATTAAAATGTTGTCGAATTACACTAGAAGGGAATTTTGACCTATATATTCACAAAAATATACATGATTAAGTCCCTGATGGTTATGGGAATATTGATTTAGATAGAAATATACTAACATCCATGAGTTTTTAAAAAAAATATAGGGACAAGAAGGTTTCAATTCTTTTTTTAATCATTGTTTCCATATTTCATTATACAAAAATGAAAGGATCCACAAACAATGATCCACTTATCTAAGAATATGCATGCATCTACCAGTTGATTAATGAAAATTATCATCGAAAAGACTAACATGGAAGTCCAAATTTTGAAATATAAGAAAAAAATTTCCATTTATTTATTAGAATTATCTATCATTATAATCTCATCCATTATACATCCATGGGAATCTAATCAATGGGCAGATTCTTTGGCCAAAATAAAATTTTAATGATTCATATTAAATAGGAATGAAGGATATTGTAGGTCAAAAAATTATCATCCAAAGGTTGATATATTGAAGACTATTCTTTTAATCTATATTATGTTTTTATTTACTCAAATTTATTTTGTAAAATATTATATATAATATATTCCCTCAAATAAAGATTTATTCATAAATATACCATTAATAAGATGTTGAATAACTCCAAAAAGGGAATTTTGACTGGGGTTTTCACTAAAATATATGATTTAGTCCTTGATGATTCATGTAATATTGTGTTGGATAGAAATGTACCATATTCAATGATTTTTTAAAAAATATATGGACATGATGGATTATATGGGTGTTATGAGATTATATAAACATGATGTAATGAGAAGCATTATCCTGGGTTGATAAGATAGTATGAATTTTATTTGTTCTTGAGATGTTCATGAATGTAAAATAGTAATTTTTTCTTGGATATAGTCATTGAATAATTTTATAACCACTCTATTGATTATATAATGGGGTTATTACCATAGGAAAAGATTTTCTAACCACTCTATTGAACCAAATCAATGATATAAATTTCTTAGTTCTGTATTGAGTTTGGAATGGGGGGTTCCTAGGTGTTGGGTAATCTCACTATGTGTTCTGTGACAAGGGTCATGCAATTTATACATGTGTTTATTTTCCTTTTCATTTTCATTTTCCCCTTTCTATATCATCATTCCCTATGGATTCAAACATAATTGATAGGGGTTCGAAAATTTATCATGATTGGATGATATATTAGAGGGATAGGTAGCAGGGATCATGTGTCGACCTTCATCTGAGTAGCTAGATATAGATGTAGTGGATGAATGATGTGGACATAGGTTTGGAAATTCGAAATTTTATTCCTTAATTATGGAAATTTTTTATAATATACACATATACTAGTTTTATTTTACCTTTACTTCCTTTTATGTTTTTTTTTTGAGTTTCATTAGAGATTCTGTGAGAATTTTTTGTGTATGTTAGGGGATTCATTATATTATTTGTGTTTTCTAAATAAGAAAACCTAATTTAATGATGTGTGCCTTATGAAATAACATCAAGGGTCATTTTTTGGAGAATATTAGATATGGGGAATAAATTTCATGTGTGATTGGTACATGGCCATGTGGGGTTACTTAGGGTGTGGTTGGGTAATCAAATATAAACTCTATGTGGGAGAACATGGCTATGTTTTGAATATGGAGAGACCCAATGTGTAGTGAGTGTACTAAGTAAGGGTAGGTTAATTGTATCGATCCCATTTTAGGTACATGGTCAGGTATTTTATTTAAAGAATACACTATGTTGGAAAATATCATGACATGTTCTATTGAATTATATACTATTATGGGATGGGGTGCATCCCTTGAGAGTATTTTTCTATGTGCACATTGTGTGCAGGTTGTATAAGTCAAGTTCTTCCGGTATAAAATGTGTTTTTTTCATTTACATGTTGTATGAATTAGGGTTTTTGGAATTCAATTATCATTATTTTTTCATGTATTTTATTTCCCTATAGACCTTGGGGATGTTGTATATCATTAATGAGATGTTGTGCAAATGGTTTGGTTTGGTTTAAGATTTATAGGGTGGATTACTTCATGGATGTTATTTCATAATTCTGTTGAGTTTTGATTCATAGTGTGAGGCCCAAGTAAGGGTTGTGAAGTTGCTGATTAGATTGTCATGAGGATTCCAAGGGGTTTAGTTCATGGTTACATCCAATGACTCTTATAAAGAGGGATCATGTAGTTTGAGGGATGGGTTTGTTTAATCAATTTCTTTAGGTTTCATATTGTTATATCAATTGGGATTAGATGAGACCGTGTGGTGTCTGGTACATCTCAGTCCAATTGAGTAGAAGTTTATATGGGTCTTGAGGACCCATAATAATTGATATTTTAATTGTGAGTTTTTTAAGTATGTGTTTATTGCTAGAAAGACTGATTGATCTTTTTTGTGACAGCCTTGGACTATGGTTTTTCGTACACTAGATGAGCCACATGGTGGGTGACCTATAATTATTAATACATAGGGGATCGCTATAGGTGTCATGTATTTTATTAACCCCAATAGTTTAGGTATTAGTTTCATTTATTTTGAATGAGAGGTGTCAAAATTGAATAACCCATGTTCGATATCATATTCTTATGATTTTTGGCGTTATTCCTATTCTATTTTTAGATGTTGGAGTACCCCAATGGAAAATTATTTTATAGTTTATATTGTATGATATTTGTTGTATTCCCTCCTCTATAGGTTGGATAGTTTTATGTGAGTATAAGGAGTTCACAGATAATTTTTATGAGTATTCCTCTACCCCATTGTTTTTTATCACACAATGTCTAGGTTTTGTTGATTTATATATGTTTCTCTACTCACTAGATATGTCAATTATGAGCCTACTAAAATGGAATGATATTGATCCCAACCATGTTCTGTTGGGATGATGAAAAATTTATATCTCGTATTGTATTCTAGGAATCCTAGTACATTAACTGGATCCCTATCATTTCAAACTATAGGTTGTCGTCTCCATTTTATAGTAAACTATTGGTGTTATATATAATTATAGTGTTTTTGTATTTGATTATTATTGTGAGATTACATGGTCTTATATTTATTATAGTTATGTGTTAGATGTTTGGAATCTTCTTTTTTATATAGTCTTAAGGCCTGATGTTATATGGTTCTTTAAAATGTGTGTTCTAAGGCCTTTTAATTTTTTTTGAAGTTTGCATGGTAAAGTACTAATGGAATATTGGAATGTTAGGATTAACAGTGGTAGTGTTTTTTACCTTTCACTCATTTTTTATTTTATTATTTTTCTTATTTTTATGAAAAATTTTATTTAAATAGTAATAAAATATCATGTTTTTAATGAATATATTATTATATCAGATGATAGGACCAACATTGGCAGTGTCATATATAGATTTAATTTTCAGCCACTGTAAAGGAACATTATTGTACAGGTATACCTTATGTATAATTTTAGGTTGACCATATAGGATTAGGCGGAGGACTATCAGTACATGATCGAGAAGAAATACTCATATGGTGTTTGGGGATCATATTAGAGCATCTCAATAGTAGAGTAAGCTTGAGTTTCAGATATGGCTTAAGGATTTAAGTAGTGCCTTTATAAATTTTTTCTTGTATTTACTTTTTATATATGGTTGGCCTTGTGGGTAACCAATTTATAGTACTAGTATAACTGTGAGTCCCTATATTTCATTCTATTTATTTTATAATTTTCCTCTTCGAATTACATCTATTAACTCTAATGTTAATGGATGTGAAATTCATTTTTATTCTTTATTTTGTGTGGATAGTTAAATTAGGTTATATTCTCAATATGGTATCTATTTATATCCCCACCACTATTCTAAAACATTCATCATATGGGAAGAAGCCCATGAGTCCATATTTTGATCTTTATCAGGTGATGTTATGGGTCAAACTAGTAAATTTCGTGAAATCATTGTTTCATAGTATTTTATTAATTTATTATTGTTAGTATGGTAGGAAGGTTTATAGGAATATGTCAGATCCCAATATGGGTATTAGAATAATGGATCTAGAACACCTTTTATGATATAAATTCCATATTACTATGGTACGTCCATATTTTTTTAATAGTTTTATGATTTAACATTGAGTGTTGTACATGGATTTTAGTGATTTATGATTCTCATTATTTTATACCTTGGACCAGGGAATGTAGTTTTTTGTACAAGAATCATTTAGGTTATGTAATATTCAATATTTGTTCTTTAATTAATGAATTTTATAAATGATATATGTTTATGTTATATATCACGCCGAGATCCACTAAAATGGTGTTGTGAGATGATCTATCACATGTCATCAAGATCATCTCCCCATATTCTAGAGGATACCAACTAGTAGTGGGGATATATTTATTATATAGGGTATGGATTTTTCTTTCATGATCAGAGAATCATAACACTGCATTTTAAAAATGTAAAAATTGTAAATAGTATAAAAAAAGATAAATGAAAACTATAACATGTAAATGAAATATAAAATACAAGAAAAAATGTAGATGAGAAGTTAAAATACATACGATTTATAAATGATATTAGAATTCATAAAATTTTTACAAAAATAAACAATATCCCAAAAGGAAATATGTAAATCATTAAGAGAGTTGGCTCAGTATTGTGCTCATATGCTTCTATATCCTAGGAACTATTCTGGAAACCATGTGGTCTTCTCGGGTACAAATTGGAGAGTCGAAAAGTGAGTGAGATACACTAAGTAGGCCACCAACAGTAGTTTATAATGTCTACTGGTCAATTAATAAAAAAATAGTAGTTTACATTAAGTAGTAAATAGATAAATGTAAACAATATTGGATCCCCAATGTATAACTAACCAACATGACCATCTTCTTCCTATGTCAGAATATATTTAGGGATTTTACTCTATATATATATACATATTGATCAGCCAATTGTCATTTTTTGAGATTACAACGACTCATTACTGGGCCATAAGTGACATCCACTTGATACCAATGGATAGAAATAAATGCAATTGGTTTCAAATACAAGTGGGAGACGGTTTATAATTTTTGAAATAAATCAATAAAGCAAAAAACCATAACCAAACCATTCACTAAATGATGTATGATAAAAAGTAAGTCAACTAAAAAACTTCATGTATCTTAAAACCACATCAAACTATGAAATTATAGAATACCAAACAATTATCTATGATAATTGGGTATTAGAATATAAAGACTCTAAAGATACTAAAATATTTTATGCTCTAAAATAATTCTATTACACAATAATCGAAGATCCCAAGTATCACGAGGTAGTTCTAAAAACATGTGAATCATTACCTTTTCCCCCGACTCGGCAGATATAATCGTTAAAATCACCAAAGATCCAAAGCAGGGTTGAGTATAAAACGCAGTATGTTTTCCCCAATGGCTTCTCTACTCTTGTCACTATGATAGAACGATTAGCACATTATATAATATAGTTTATATAAAATGATTTAACAAAATAGTTTATAACCAATATAAAAAAGTTCAAAAACCTATTATAACCAAGTCTAATCAATGGTAAGGAAAACTAATTTCCATTATGTAATTTTTTAGAAAATAACTAACAATATCTTAAATACCAATTCTGATTATCATTTTTACGTACTCATTTTATAGTTCACAACAAACCAAAAAATGAATGCTTCATTTGATAGTTCAATTCTCATGAGTTGTATCTCATCCAATTACCTTTTTTCCTATTATATCACACCGCTGATCAAGGGTCACCATATTTATACCCCAAGGTTAGTCATCCCTTATTAAGAGACTTTTAATAAAAAAACTCACACCAACACTTTTTATGCCAAATATTTCCATTAAAAAAATAAAATACTTCAATAAATCTGAACTGTTATTGAAAACCAAAGCATAACCAATTTCAATGCAACATTTAATTTCAATAAAACATTCCCATTTGTTGAAAACATCATATCCGATTAATGTGTCATCAATCCAGAAAAATATATTTTTTAAAATTTATATTTTAAAACAAATATCCAATGCAATCAATCAAAACCCCCAATTTTCAATATTTCACAACAGCCACTCAAGAAGGTTTCCAAAAAATGTTCAAAAACAGAATCACAATAAATTCCGAAAAAATTTAAATTATAAATAATGAAGAGCAGTTATACTAAGAGGATTCGAGATTAAAGCCTCCTTAATTGATGGTTTTGACAAAATCCTACAAAGTACAAATAATGATCACAGAACAAGGATGATTCTTCAATGAAACGACAATAGATCCTTTCTCTTATAAAAAATAATGCTAAATATCATTATATTTGAAAGAAACCTATATCTACCCACAACTGGCTTAGATCGTATATCAAAGAGGAGAGGAGATGTATATCTAAGAGAACACATACTTAGAGACATGTACTACAGAGACAACAAAGATACAATGCTGAATATATATGTAAGAAAGAAGGAGTGCCGTTCAAAATCACCTAGGAAGAGTATATGGTCAAGAGAAATGAGATATGGAAATAATATATTGAGATAAACTACAAAAAACATGACATTAATCTAGGCATGGGCCGGCACACGACGTGTTCCCCGTGGTCACAACATGAAGGCCATGGAGGATTAGTATATAAAAAAAACTATTTCCTTGGGTTTAAAACATTATTTAAACATTACATGATGTATACCTTCTAACGGTGTGACCCTCATTTCTCTAATTGAATCATCCCCATGTACACATCGTGTAAATCAGGTACACTTCTTGTACATCAGGTACACAACGTGTACATCAGTTACACGTTGTGTACATTAGGTACACAACCTGATACCAGTAGAAAACACTATATAATTTAATTTAAGGGTTGTTAATCAAAATTGGACTTTGAAAAGTGGGAAATAATAATCAGTCAAGGTAACAAGATGTCACAACCCAGAAACTAGGGGTACTACATTTTTCCCACTGTTGTTATTTGAATCCTTCTAATGTTGAAATCCCTCATTGCCCTGATACATTTATGTGTATTACAATAACATTTTATAAGTGGTAGTTCTTATTCCATGAGGTTCATTGGGAGTCTTTAGTATCATTTTATATGTTCTTAATCTAATTAATAGTAGAGTTTCACTCTTTGACCATGAATATAGCCAATCACCATGATTTTTTTTACTACAATGGGGGAGATCCGGAGGTTGGGTATTTTGGTTCAATTTCATGAGCCTTAAGTTAAATTCTTTATAACTATTTATATATGAAGAGGGAAATGTGATTCCTTTAAAGATGGATTATTGTATAGAGATCTAGCACCTGGTCAGCCTGTTTTTGATAAAGATGTATTTTTATGTACTACAATGATAATAGGTTATTGAGAAGAAATAAGCGTGAATCAGATCATAACAAGTGGAAATCCTAAATAATTTTAATGAATTATAAATTTTATATATGGATCATAATTTACAATACCGAAGAATGTTTTATTAGTCAGGGGTAGGATTTATCCATCATTATACTTTTTCAATAGGGGTGGTAGTTCTCAAAGCTATTCTAAGTGATCATATACTTATTTTTATTATGTGGTCCGATGTCACAAAATGTAAGAGTTCCTAGAAATTATATGTAGTCTGTGTACACTAGGATTTCTGCTTTATTTTCCAACGATGAGGCAGTTTAAGCCAAAGCATCAATATTAAAATGTTCCTTCTTAGAATAAGTTTATAGGAGAATGGTAATGTATAAGAAAACACTATGATTTTACTCATCCTCAGAGATTAAAATAGATCTGTGGGGTTGGTCTTCAGGAGGGTCATATAAGCTATGGAGTAGGTCATAGCTAAATTCAATCATCAATATTGCAAGTGTTCAAATAGAATAATGCCATTTGGGGTACCCTTTACATTTTTTCAACATGGGGGAATTATTTATTGGATTCGAGATCTACATAATCTTTTATATCACCTAACCTAAACAATTCTTTTAGACATGTGGTGTGAGTAATCATGTTCAATTAGAAATTAACATTCTAGTTGGAGGTCTATCTTTCTTTAGTGAAGTATTTTGATACTGTGAACTAGTTTTGAAGAATCACCGCTATTAGGGATAGATTATGTGTTTATATACATGACAAAATTAAGTCATCCTTGACATGGATTCGTTTTATTTAGTGAAGTATATTATTTATATCTTCAGGAAATTTTTTTTTCTATGATGCTAAGGGAGAGAATATAGTTTTCATTAGATATGAAGAATATTATATGTGTCAAAGGACTATCACATTCTTATAAAATATTATGGATGAGTTGATGATGACTTCATCAGAGATTCATGTGATGGTGTTTCCTAGGGTTTTCCAGGTGTATATTTTTTGTCATTATAGATGAGGTTATCATGTTACCCCCTCAGTGATAGATTTAGTTTGGAATATATATAGAACATTTTCTATCTCTTATCAAAATGTATTCATAGAGTTCTAAGAATTATGTGTCTTTATATATATATGTATATCCTTAAAAACAATTGCAGTGAGGTTGTTTTTATTTGGGTGTGTCATTAAGGGGTGCACTAGTTTTTTTTGTAATTGATGTTGATTTCATTTTATGGATTTGTATCAATTATCATCCATTAGATATAGAGATAGTGAATAATTTATATTATCATACATGGATTTATGATTTATTCTATCAAAATAAATGTGGAATTTGGTTCTCATATTTTGATCATTGGATAAGATATCAATAAATTTTGGTAATGGATGAGGATATTCTGATATCATCATTTTGATATAATCAAAGGCATTACATTTTTTGTAATGTCATTTTTTGTAATGAATTATCTAGTTGAGTTCCTATGGTTTATGAAAATAGTGTTCATGGATATCATGTATTGGGTTATAGTTGTTTTAATCGACTATATCCTTCTGTACTCTATGTCTGTGGAGGATAATATAGAGAAATAACATTCCATTTTTGGATTACATCATCATGATGATTTATTAGGCGAGTTGAAGAAGTGTTACTTCCAGTCTAATAAATATAGTTTCTTTGGGTATGTTATACCTGGGTATGGGTAGCTATGGATCCTTTAGAAAAGAATATTTTTTTTCTTGGTAATACCCAAATATTGTGGAAATGGTGAAAAGTATCAATGGGTTTTCAAGATATTAAAGATGATAATGGATTATTTAACTTAGGTTATAACTCATACTACATCATTGACTATGATGGATCTGTCTTTATTTTTTATTTCCTAGTGTAATACAACTATTGAGTACCTAAAAGTGAAGTTAGTCAGCTCTCCAGTTCTTTGTGTTCTAGTAGAGGTAATTAAATTTTAGGCCTTATGTGACACTTTTATTCCTGGTTTGGAATATTATCTAATAAATCATAGATTGTTTGTTTCTTATGGTTCTTGGAAGTTATTTTCACATGATCTTAATTACATTACACATGATCGTGTGTAGATGTGATTTTTGTTTGACATGATGTTATGGAGGCATTAACTTGTTCAATATCATTGTTTGGTTTTTATAAATCATTAGAGCCTAAGGTATATCTTCTACCCCCGTGACAGGAACTTGTGATAGTTATAGTTGATACAATTAATACATCATGAAAACTTATAGATTTCACACACCCATGGAAAAGGAAATTTTATTGAAAATGTGCTTATTTAAAAGTCATGTAGTGATACCAGGCATTTGTGTATATAATACTAGAGAGATATGGAAAAAATATCATTGAGGAATCATGTTATGGGAGATTTTGGAGAAATATGACATCTTTATAATACTAATATGCATTCATCCTTGGTGAAGTAGGTGTAGGTGTCCCATTTTGGGGATTTGGTGGATGATGTATGGTGAGAATGAGTTGATTTCTGTGATACATCTAATGGTTGTTCTATAAATGAAATACACCCAGTGTTATTCCCGGGGAATCCTTCTATCCCTTTGGGGATGTGTGATATGGTTATTCATGAGTACTATATCTGACCATTATAAGTACATTTGGAAGTGACAATTGTGAATCAAGCATTGAGAGGCGAGTTTGGTGGCATAGGATGAATCCAGATGTTTTTTTGTTTTGTGTCTTAATTTTTCATATTAAAAAGGATAAAGGCCCGACATAGATATTTTAGTGGATTACTCAAATGGTTACTTTTTCCATAGTTGGTGTGAGAGGTGATCTTGATGGAATTAGTTATTCTTTTACCTCACGGTTAGGGAGGCTATTATGATATATTTCTGATAGTGTATCATCTAAAGTAAGAATTATACATCATAGTGATTAGGGTTTCCTGATTTTCGGTGGATTTTTTGAGGAAATATTTGGAATAGGTGTTGAGACTCCATGGAATCTTGAAGATGGTCATCTCTGGCTGAAATCCTAATTATACCTACTGGGGGTGGAGAGGTATCCATGATTATTTTGGATATAATTTTGGCCTTAACACTTATTTTTGACTATATAAATATGGTTAGTTAGAGTGTAAAATATAAACTCTTGAAGACATATTGTGTTTTTGTGAAATGGATATCAGAGGGTTTTTATAAGAAATCCTCCCTTGGTTTATTTTACATTAATATATTTTATATTCTATCTTCTTTATAGAACCATTGGAAGCATTTTATGGCTGACCATTTCTATATCCATTTTGATGGATTATGGCCAGATTTTCAGCCAATATCAGTAAATAATTAGTAAGTAATATGAATGATATAGTTCTCATGATCAGTGAATGGTTGGACATCGTGCAATATTCTTAAGAATCCTATGTCTATCGTAAGAGGAGATCTTTCTAGTTTGAGGTTGGAGATCACATGTTCCAGAAAAAGAATACTTACCATGCTAATTAATGTTTTAGTTGTGGAATTAGAGTTATCCAATGTTTATTAAGATGTCCAAGGGTTTTTCTCATGTTGGAATATGGGAATATTGAATATAACATCAAATGTTGATGATTATAATACCTAATTTTTTTCAAAATTCTCATTTCCCTCGTTACATTCATGACTACTCTAAAATCATTGATTAGCTATAAGTAATTTTTGATGATGATAAAACCTTTTATGAGTGGTCAATAGATATTCATGATTCCAAGGATAATGTGTTCTTTTGAGATGGTTATTCCATTGGTTCATGTCTTATGGTGACATGGTGAATTAGTGGAGTGTACCTGGGAACATTAATCGCTGATATTTGATGAGTACTACGATATATTTTATTTGCATATCTTCTATTTTGATAACAATATATGACTATTTTTATCATTTTTTGAGTAATGAGGAGTTTTGTCATGTTTTCTTAATATTGGTATACATTCTCTAATTTTATAATCATCTCCTTGGAATGAATGTTTAAGATATGGTTTCTGATATTACATGATTTTTATCTTGTTCCAAAAATGAGGTGGTTGAGATACTTTGATGGTATGATCCTTGAGAGGTATGCCACAAGGTTAATATGTTGAGAACCATTTTTCATTTTCTACTTTGGTTTGGTTTTCAATTCTCGTGTATGAAAATGGTTGACTGGTATCTGATGTAAGGTCATGGATCAAATTATTCCAACCCATTGTGTGTTTCTAAATATTTTCATTGTTGAATAATATAACTGGATATAGGGTGTTGTTTGGAAACTAATATCTATAATAAGGGAGAACATACAACATAAGGGTGGATTTACAGTATAAGTGGGGTTTACAGAGTAAGTATGTTGTGAATTGTTTAATAAAACTTGTGGAATTAAATGTTCAAAATAGAGAGTTTATGATGTAAATAAATTATGATTTGAAATTATTGATTAAATATTATTTTGTGAAGAATAAAAATAAAAATATTTAAGACATAAATTGATGTTTTATCTATAAATTTCCCTGATGTAGTGTGTTTTATAACCTAATGTTCCATCACCTCTCTCAAACCCAATATTTCATTCTCATTAAACATCAAGTGGCCAAGTTTGTCTTCTCCACACGATTGGTATCCCTATGAAGGGAATGATTCCCAAATAACATCATCAATCCATAGTGATCCAAGGAATGTTTCTACATATCCCTATCATAGTTTTTCAATCGGGATTCTCTAAAGTCTTATTTTCCAGAGATTGAGGTTTCTATCTGTATTATAAATATAATTTTTCTGGTTTGTTTGTTGGGGTTTTTGTGGTGTGACATCCTCATAGGGGAGTAAGTATTATAGAAATGTTGAATGGGGTTCGAAAAATTTGTTCATTTCCATATAAATAATTTTGATACCTTTGAGGTAGTCGATTCTTGATTCTCTTATGTATTAACAGGAAATTGAAAGGGTAGAATGTTTTATCCCTATAAATCACTATGGAATTAACCTAATAACTATCGATCAAGATTAATAAAAAATTTAGATAATAATCGCAGTCTAATGTTGTTACTTTATATCACGATAACAATTTCATTATTAATTATCTATACAGTGTTCTATCTATTCTATTATTCTTGGCATGATTTTTTATTCTTTGAATTATCATTTTGTTCTTTAATAAAATGGTAAATAATGTAAATCTTAAATTAATTAACTACCTAAATTACAAATTTAATAAAGAGTTATGTTTGTAATCTATTATTTGTTCCAATTGGATTGTAACATATATTGATTCGCTGAAATTTTTCAATTAATAACATCTTCCATATGTTAATTTAATTTTATAATGAATTTGAAGTATGATAATTCATGTTGAGAATGAAGTGAAATATAAGAAATGTGAAATGAGATTTTTTTCTTCTCATAGATTTATGGAACATATTTTAGTGACAGAGATCATGTATAATAGTAGGATTTCTTGATATAGACGATGACTTAGTATTCCCCTAGTTAGTACTATTGAATAATGAGTTGGTAAATATATTTTGGAATAAAACCCTACCCATGGATAAAGATAATTATCGGGGCCTATGATTCCCAATTTCAAATAAAGGTTTAATTCTTTGTGATCTGTCCCATGAGATCATGTATATATGTGAAGTATTAATTCCTTGTTGAATCCCAAGCTACCAAGATGAATATGTTCATTTCCTACTAGCTTTTTGATTGTTCCTTAATGCGAGATTCACTATAAAATGTGACATGAGCATAGGATGGCCAATCCTTGGATGGTTGTTGTAATATCTGGTGGGGAGGCCCAAATTATCTGGAAGTAGTTGACATATGTTAGAGATAGATAAATTATGATATGCATAATGGTGTCAGGGATGAAACCAAATATAGTATAATTTGTAAAATATTTCCATACTAGTTGTTGTGATAAAGGTGGATAAATTCATGAAATGAATCTATATAATAGTTGATGTTTTGGTTTCTTGTTTTATCTATATTCCATTTCCCAAAACATGAGGTAGTTCAATTTTATTGGATGAATGATCCCTCATAGTGGTAAATTAGTATTTTTTTCCTAGAGTAAATGGAATTATGGAATGAGGATAATAATTTATAATATATTCATAACCCATGCAGTTGGAATTTCTAGAATAAAAATTAGATGTTCTTGAGAAACTATTAACTATGTTTTGATTATTCTTAGTATTAATAGATGTGACTATAGTGATTAATATTATGTAAATCATAATACTTTAAATTGTTAATTAATATTTTTGAATTTACTAATTAATGAATTATTATAAAAAATAAAAATTAATTTTAATGTAAATATTTAAAATGGTTGTGTTCTTGTTGGGTATATAGTCTTAGGAGTGATTGATGGGATTCTGACTAAAGTAATCAAGAGTTGATTCTAAGACTAGGTAATGCTAATAATATGGTTAGAAATTATATTATATCATATGTATTCTGTGATATCATATGCTACCCACTCATGTCGTTTAGGGAATATAATACCCAATGGACTTTAGAAGGGTGTTTTCACTAATATGTCCATGGGAGGACGAATGGATGACTACCCCTATATATAACGCCTAGAGCCCTCTCATTTAGAGTCATTTCTTAAAAAAATTATGTAATTTTATTTTATACTAATTAATAAACAATTGCAAAAAACATAACACAAAGAGGACATTTTATCAATCTAGGTTTTGTGGGATTAGACAATGTCTTAAATTTATCACATTTGAACATAAATGTGAAAAGTGTATAATATTCTTCCACGCATGCAAACAAAAATTAGGATTATATCAGTATTTAATATTCTAAGGTACCTGTCAAAAATCATTTTAAAACAATGTGTGATATTTTAATTTCCCAATAATAGGTTTTAAAACCATTGAATAATCTTTAGGATATCTATATTTTGAAAATAACTTTTTGTTAAATAACATAGAAATTGTTTGTGAGAATAAAAATAAAATTATATTAATATTATTATAATATTAAAACATTAATAAAATGATCTTCATTTAGAAGATATTCATACTTTGAATTCTATTTAAAACTAATCCATGTATTTAATTTGGAAAATACTATTCAATAATCTTAAAAACAAAAAATAATTTTCAGTAAACATAATTTGTTAAAGGAAATATTGGGCCTACCGGTTTAGTTAATGATGGGTTCACACCACAATGACCTTCTATTTTTACAATGAAACAAGCGTCAGGATTTTCTGAAAATAATTTACAGCTTTCCCTAAACACAGTCACACATATTTTTGTATATAGTAATGTTTTTCACTGAAGTTCATATTTTTAGACATGTCATTGTATTAAAATACACATTAATACTTTTATATATACAAATATATATATATATATATAATGTCTATATATATATAATTTCAATTTCATATTTTTCAAGATTGGTTACGTCTAAAACTATTATGAGCTATTATATTCTTATAATTATTATTTATTTCATGAATCACCTTTGATGCTCATATGAGAAATTAAATTTTATAATTTTAACCCTAATAATTAAAAAATTTCAATAAATAAAATTTTAATGGAAACATTTAAAACAATATCTATGAAACCATGTATTTATTAATTTCATTACTAAACCCTAAAAAAATTAAATTAAAACATGTACATTTGAAAAATGCAATTGTTTTGGATGTAATTCACAACGCCTGGCCATGTATTTTTGAAAACACAATTCCCACAATGTTGATAAAATGTTATGATATACAAGGAGTGTTTTTTGAAACATGATGATAAATTGAAAATAAAAACCCCCTTTAATCAATATATATATATGTATATATGGGATTTCATGTTGACATGGAACATAAGACACTCATTAATCTCAAATTAAATACATTGTTGATGAAAACGTCAATAAATTAAAAATATTCATTTGGAGAGTAAATTATGAAATGAGATTAAATCAAGGATTAAATATATATACACTCATACATTAGTTGTTCCAAAATTGGTTATACCTAATTGGATAAATGTACCTATATTTTCATGTTGGTATATCATAATCCAAAAATAATAATTATTATATGATATTGAAATAAATCAAGAGGTATTAAAAATTCTCTATAGATGAATATTGAAAATAAACTAAATAATTACATATATAAACACTTTCTTAAAAATGAATTTCATTTTTAAATTATATTAGAACATCACCAAAGGATCTTAATTAAAAAAAATATTGTCAACAAAGAACACAAATAACATTTTAACCCGACGTATCAAATAAAAAACATAATTTCCCTTATGAAAAATTAATTTATGATCCTATGGTAGAATAATTTTTAAACAGAATTCTAATATAATTTTTAATCATGATGTCACGACCGGCCTCCACCAAAAAGAGGGAAGGGTCCGCAGATTTCCATGCCCTTCCTTCTATATGTTGAATGAGAGATAATGACTGCCGAGACCCGCCTTCAATAGGTCCCGGAGTGGTGACTAGCACCAAGGGTATAGAATCACACACTAAATAGAATCCATTACAATTTTTGTTTTAATAAGACCAGGAGATTGAATTGTAAATCCCAACAACACCAAAAACGGAAAGTAAAAGTAAAGCCAAGAACCACTCCCATTGCATGTTATAAAAGTAAAAAAATCCAGAAAGTACAGGTGAGTACAACAGTAATGTACCAATGAAAGGAAAAAAGCGACTGCAACATCCCCAAAGGTCCAAGCTAGTATAGTCTCACGCGATCCACGAATTCCTCATGGAAACCTGAAATATGTTTTATATATGTAGGGTGAGCATACAAGTACACTAAGTAGGGAAGACCAAAGACTCTCATGCACAAGTGGGGGAATATACTAATGCCCCGTGAGAAAAAGAGTAAACCAAACACCAAACAAGGTAAACTATCCACCCTAGCCTCACCAAGGAACACTCCCCAAATAACTCAAGTCAATTAAAATATATAATAAGATCACATCCATGTTTGGGTACCTTACGCCACTTACCCACTAGTTATTGAAGACATCCTACGCATCGAACCAATCCAGCCATTCTCACCAAAGTCACACTGCCACACCCACCCACACATACCTAGGCCACCAATATCACACGTAGCCACACCTGCAAACACCTAGGCTAGAACTAACACTGCTAAACCCGAAGACACGTGGGCTAGTAGATCCAATGCCACGCCCGAAGACACCTGGGCCTCATCCCAAAGATCCTTGGGAAAACCACCTACCCACACACACCTGGGCCGTAACCACCACACTACCCCACACGAAGGTTCTTTGGATAATAATGGAATTCAGGCCATTATAGCCTTCCTGAAGATACTTGGGCTATCCGGGAAAGGGAGGAGAAAATGAGCTAATAACTAGCCACTAATTGTAGTGTTGGAAAAAACACCCTCCCCTAAGAAATGGCGGTGTTCCGCACTATGTTCTCAACATGGTTTGGGAATGAATAAGAAACAAAAAACTAAAAGTATATATATATGGGTAACAAGAACTCTCCAAAGATTAGGTAATTCTTCATCCCAGCTAAATAACACAAACCGTACTTCTTCCAAGTCACAACTCTCACTAAAAAACCCATTTGTCCAATTTGTTTTCATGTTCAGTAATAACATTTAAATACATTTCTACAACATCTTGGGTAACTAGAAATCATTAGCACAATAGGGAAATCAAACAGTCAAGCATCAACCATAACACCCACACCCGATTCTCTTGTAAAGCCACCAAAACCAACGAAAACCCCACGATGCAGTCCCTTGTCCAAAATCCAGGAGCCAAAAAGGGTTTCTCAACAATAGAGGATCCCACCCCAATTCCTGATATAAACAAGGTAATCACCCAGTCTTAAAACTCACAACCATGGAAAGCATAACACAGGGGATCCCATCCCCAATTTTCACAACGACTGAGAGTATAAGAACAGGGGATCCCATCCCCACCCACATCACCCAGCAAACGGCCCGTAATGAAAAATAAAACCAACCCACAACCACTAAGCATGCCCATTCTTGTATTTTCAGATTTATATGATTTAACACACTACATGATTTCGATTTTCGTGTGTTTTAACTGGGGTTATCATAGAAGGATTGTTCTTGGTGCCTCAATTTATTTAGCCGGATATACGTGATTAACCAATTTTATTTCTTCACAACAGAAGTTCACCACTACAAAACAAGACATTTAAACATCACCAGGGGTTCATTATTGCACAGAGAAAGACCACCAACGACCATGATTTTTAGTAGGCATAAGCCCGCACAATTCAAAAATGATGATCATAAAACACAGTAGCATAAAAATCACAAACACAGACCCCTCATTCTTTATAGAATCCATTAATTATCTTTATTTATGTCTGGTTCATCCAAATCTATAGAATCTAAAGCATTCCCACCCTGAATGGTACACAAAAGGGAGAGATGAAGGATAAATTCCCTACCAGTTTGATCAACGATCTATGCTATGGCTGGGCATAGAACTTCAGAGATAGTGATGCAGCCCGTCCAAACAAAGAGCACTGAACGAAGGGTACTCCTAGCACAGGGTTATCGTGAAAAGAAACCTAGGGAGAACCCTTTCAGTTTATAATGGTTAGGGACAGTTGGGATAAGAATGCCAAACCACGTAATGAGTGGGGTTGTGGGTTGACCACGTGGTTGAGACACCCCAAACGTCATTATAGGGGTCTAAACTGACGCACACACCAGTTAATATTTAATTAAAATATTTTTGGGTGTCATAGGGATTTTAAACAAGAATAAAGAGGTAAAAATAGGGTTTAAAACCCCATTTGTGCAAAAGGAGTGCTACTGGAAAGACCACGTGGGGTTAGGCGAGAGCCACCGGTAGCCGAGAGGTACCGGTGGCTGATAGCTACCAGTACCCGAGCTACCGGTAGGCTGCAGCGACCGCTAGCCAAGATCTACCATTATTTTGCAGCCACCGGTTTATTGATCAACTGATAGACATAGAAACCGATAGGTTGTGACTACCGGTAGACCGAGCTACCGGTAGGCCTGCTACCGGTAGGCTAAGTATACTGGTAGGCCAACCGTTAGGCTGATATTTACCGAGATTCCCAGACCATAGAACCCAACATGAGATTTTCACTAAGTTATAGACCCCCAAGAACCCAGACCATTACATCAAATACCTCTTAAACAATTCTCGTCCTCGAGAATAAAAAAAACTAGATGGAAAGAGGGGGTCCAAAAAACCACCACGAAAAATACCTCTTAAGAGTGAACCTCATTGTTAACTAAGAACATGTTCCTGTCAAGAACCAAGAAACATAGCATGTCAAACTTCATAGGCTTGTGGTTTGGTGAGTCTCCTCCCCCATGTCATTATATTATCCGCTTTGGGCGGCACTGAATCACCTGCACGTGTTTAATCGCATCCACCGTAATGCGTCTTGATTAGGGGTTGGGTTCGCTCCTCCTCGTTTCCAGGGCTTTTCACACACATTTAGAGGAATGAAATCTAGTATTTCATATCCAACAAAGTAAAAAAGTTCCACCACAAGAGCTATAAATTGAAAAGTAAAATAATCAAAACAACTATGGGTACTATGGAGGCATCTGTGCTTCCCTCTCCCACGTACTCTCCTCAAGCCCACAATGTCTCCGTAACACACGGACCAAGGGAATGGTTCACCCACGAAACACCTTCTCCTTGTGATCATCGATCATCACTAGTCTCTCCACAAAAGCCACGTCGTCCTTGATGCCCAGCTCTCCCCTGTCGAGGACGTGTGAATCGTCATGCAGATACTGACGGAGCTGAGACACATGGATGACATCAAGTATCCTCAGAAGCGGTGGTGGTAATTCTAGCTGATAAGCCACATTGCCGACTCACCGCAACACTTCGAAGGTCCTGATGAACCAGGGAGAATGCTTACTCCCCATGACAAACCTCCGTTGTCCACACCAAGGGAAGGACTTCAAGAACACGTGGTCTCCAACCCCAAACTCCAAGGGTACCCTCCTGGTATCAGCATACGACTTTTGTCGATCCCGGACTGCCTTCATCCTCCCACATATAAGCTGAACATTCTCCGTCGTGCTCTACACCACCACCGGGACAAGGATGCCTGCCTCTCCTACTTCGGTCCTACACACAGGTGAACGACATGGCCTCCAATAAAAGCCTTCAAACGGAGCCATACTAATGGTAGAGTGATAGATATTATTGTAGGAGAACTCTATCAGGGCAAGTTTCGCACCCATGATCCTCCTGAGTTCAGAACTCACGCCAGCAGAATATCCTCCAAGGTCTGGATGGTGCGCTCTATTTGTCCATCTTTTTGGGGATGGAAAGAAGTGCTAAGACGTAGCTAGGTGCCAAAAGCATGCTGCAATCCTCTCCAGACTCATGAGTTAAACCGTGCATCCCTATCTACGACTATAGACCTCAGAACTCCATGCAATCGCACCACCTCATCCACGTACTTTCGTGCGAAATCATCCAATGCACTTGACTCCTTAATCACCAGAGAGTGAGACGATTTTATCAACAGTTCCACTACAACCCAGATGGCGTCATGTCCCCCTTGGACCTTGGGTAGTCACGTGACGAAATCTATCGAGATGTCATCCCACTTCCCCTCGGGGACATCTATAGACTACAGTAGGCCTCCAATAACTCGATGTTCAACCTTCACTTGCTAACACACAAAGCACTTGGCCACGAACTCTGCCACTGATCGCTTCACTCCGGTCCAACAAAACTATCCCTTCAGTCCCTAGTACATCATGGAAACTCCTGGGTGTACTACCAGCGGTGAGTTGTGGAACTCCCTGAGAACCTTTCCGCGCATCACTTATGGAACAAACAAACTTCCCTAGAAAAACATTTGGTGTTGACCATCCTCCGTACATCCCTCCGAAGCATTGCTCTAGTCAACTTGGTCACACATCACTTCGCACTCTGGGTCTCCCCACTAAGACTCCTCCACTTGCTGAAACAGATATGACTGCACTGTCATTTGATATAGGCAACCTCTACCATTATCCATCCTCACATCCAAGTTTAAGGTATCCATTCCTCCATTTCCTTCCAGGCATTTGATGACTCTCAGACCGCATCCATTTGTGATCTCCTACTCAAGGAATTAGCCACAACATTCCCATTCCATGTAGTGTAGGAGATCTCGTAGTCGTAATCCTGGAGGAACTCCATCCACCTTCGCTGCCGCAAGTTCAGGCCCCGCTAGGAGAAGATATACCTCAAGCTTTTGTGATCTGTGAAGGCCACAAAGCATTCTCCGATGAGGTAGTGCAGACATAACTTCAGTGGAAAAACGACCGCTGTAAGCTCCAGGTCGTGGGTGGAATAATTACGCACATGAGGGCGTAGCTTCCTAGACCCATAAGAGATCAACCCTTGTCGCTGCATCAACTCACATCCCAGGCCCTGTCCTGAAGCCTCACAGAACACCTCATAGGTTGCCCCTTCATCTGGTAGCCTCAGCACAGGGTCATGGACCATCATCTCCTTCAGATAGCAGAAGGCTGCCTCGCACTGCTCACTCCACACGAAAACCTGATCTTTCTTGGTCATGCTATTATAGGGGTTGCTACTCAGGAGAAGTTGGGTACGAACCTCTAATAGTAACATGCCAGCCCAAGGAATCTACAGACCTCTGCCACATTCTTGGGTGCTGCCCAAGAAACCACTACCTCAACCTTTGATGGGTCCACCGCTACCCCTTACTCTGACACTACGTTCCCAAGGAAGTGCACTTCTCGCATCTAGAACCTGCATTTCTACAACTTACCATTGAGCTAGTGCTGTCGGAGGACCTCCAAAACTGTCCTCAAGTGCTCAGTGTGGTCCTCCTCTAATCTTGAATAGATCATGATATCATCGATGAACAGGACTACGAACCGATCCAGGTACACCCGGAAGATGGAGTTCATAAGCCCTGTGAACATAGCTGGGGAGTTTGTAACACCGAATGGCATGACTACAGACTCGAAGTATTTATATCTACACCTGAAGGTCGTCTTCGAGATGTCACTCTCCTTTACCATCAATTGGTGATACCCATACCGTAGGTCAACCTTTGAGTACCACCCTTCCCTTTTCAACTGGTCGAAAAGGCCGTCTATCCTCAGAAATGGGTAGTAATTCTTGATAGTCACCTGATTCAGCCTCCTATGGTCTATGCGAAACCTAATACCACCATCTCCCTTCATTTCTAACAATATTGGAGCACCCCATGGTGACGCACTCGGTCGAAAATAAACCCTCTTCATAAAATCGTCAATCTGAATCCGCAACTCCCGTAGTTCAAAAGGTGCCATCCGGTAAGGATCCATCGATATCGGATGAGCGTCAGGCTGTAGGTCTATCCCGAACTTGATATAACGTTGAAGGGGTAGAGTCATCACCTCCTTAGGGAAGAAATCCATAAACTCACGGACGATCTCTGGAACATCCACCATCTCAGCATCTACTGACTCCACTGATAGCTCGGCTAACAAGGAGAGGATGGTTTCCTCTCGCCTGCTTCCCTTCTGACTGCTCCACCCGTCAGTGAAGGTAACATGTCGGCTTCCCAAGTTCGAGAACACACCCCTTACTCGGAAACAGTTTATTTTGGCACACACGGAGAACAACTAGTCGATTCCTAGGATGACATCATATGGTTGTATCTGTAGTAAAAGACGATCCCTTACAGACTGATGTGGCCCTATCCTTAGTTTGAATTCCCGAAAAACATATAACAAGTCAGTCTAACCTCTGACTGGCGTTCCTATCACCAGGGGCACTGGATGTCTCTCGGTGTCTAGACCCATGGAATGGGCTAGACTGGGTGCAACAAAGGAGTGAGATGCTCTGGTATCGAACAAGGAAAAAGCAAGGGTACTGAACAAACTGATCCTACATCGAACAACCTCCGACCCTGCTTGAACTGCTACCTCCACAGCGTATAGCTGTCCACACCCAGCTCCTCTACCCCTCGGCAATCGTCCACCTCCTTGACCACACCCCATTCGTTGTCCCTGAGGAGAACCCTGAGGTCGGCCTCCTCCTCTTATGTATGCCCTCGGAGGAGCGGGAGCTCGCTCTCCCTGCAGCTGCTGCTGGAAATTCCATGCTGGAAGCTACTTCTGGGGTGAGTGTTGGGGCTGTCCGCCCCCACCATACTATACCTGGTCCAAGAAATAACTCTAGAGATGTCCATGGCTCCCGCAGATGAAGCATCGCGGTCTTGGGTCCAAAAGAAATGGGAGAGGACCAGGAGACCAGAATTGGAACTAGAGCGGCCTCCTCCCTGCTGGTCGGAACCTGGAGGGTCCTGACGCTGGAGGCCTGGTACTAATGGACTTCCCCTTCGATGGTCCCAGCTGGATCCCCTCTCGTGTCACACCTCCTAGAACATGCATCCTCTCCACCACTTCGACCTTCTTCTGGACCTCCAAGTATGTCGGCAGGGTAATGTGGGTAACAACATACTGGAGGGAGGGTCGGAGCGCCTCCTCTAAATGTCTTTCCTGAGACTCCTCGTCGGGAAAGAGGTCCGGAGAAAAACGTAGGAGGTCCTTGAACTTGATTCTTATTTCCATTACTAACATAATCCCCTGCTGAAGGGGGATTAGCTCCTGTTTCTTTTCCACCTTCATCGTCGAAGAGAGGAATTCCGCCCAGAACACCCTCTCCAAAATATGCCCATGCCACCTCATCCTATCTTCTATCTCCTAGGTAAAGCGTCCACCACTGACGCACTACTCCCCACATCTAGCTGACGGCCAGAGGAACCCAGTACTCAGTCGGAGCCCGAATCAAGCTAAGGAATATCACTAGCTCCTTTATCCAACCCTCCATCTTCAGGTCAGAGGTGCTGCCCTCATACTTCTCGAGGGTCTGTTGCTGGAAGGCCCGAAGAGTAATCTTTCACAGGTCTTCCTCTTCCTCTAAATCATCTCTCTGCCGATTGGCCAAGGTAGTCTCTGGGGCCTTGATCGCCCGCACCAAACGTGGTCGTCTTCCAGGTTCCATAGCTGTAAAAAAAACAAGGAATGCCTAAGCCCATGTAGTGGAGTATATTGTTCTTTAAACATCGTAAACGTTTTATTCATTATTAATTCCCAAGATACCCCAGAAACAAGATAACACAATTCATTATGATGCATGTACCTTTCCTAGGGTCTCTACCCTGCATCCAGCGTGGCCTCACTTGGTCGTTCAGTAGGTCTAGTGTCCTTGCATCGGATCACGGGGGGGGGGGGGGGGCAAAAATCCCATGTACTAGCCGGTCTTCCCTAGCCTAATTCATGCACCGAGGTCACCCAACACTATTTCCCTACCATCCCAGGCAATCCTAACTATGCCTAACTCCATACTCCATCCTATCTCTCAACCTCCTCTGATGCCATTTTGTCACAACACGCCTTCAACAATAGGAGGGAAGCGTCAGCAGATTTCCATGCCCATCCTTCTTTAAGTTGATGGAGAGATAATGACTCCCGAGACCCGCCTTCAATAGGTCCTGGAGTGGCGACTAGCACTAAGGGTATAGAATCACACACTAAATGGAAGGCATTACCCTTTTTGTCTTAATAGGATCGGGAGATAGAATGGTAAATCCCAACAACACCAAAAGAGTAATGTAAAAGTTAAGACAATAACCACTCCCAATGCATGTTACAAAAGTAAAAAATCCAGAATGTACAAGTGACTAAATGGGTAAAGTACCAAAGAATGAAATTCAGTGACTCCAATTGCCCCAAAGTTCCGAGCAACTATAGTCCCACGCGATCCCCGAAGTCCTCCTGGAAACCTGAAAGCAGTTTTATATATGTAGGGTGAGCATACAAGTACACTAAGTATTGAAAACCAAAGACTCTGGTGCACAAGTGGAGGAACGTACTAATGTCCCATGAGACGAAGTGTAAACCAAACACCTAACAAGGTAAAATATCCAACCAAGCCTCACCAAGGCACACTCCCCAAATAACGCAAGTCAAGTAATATATATAATAAGAGCAGATCATTGTTTGGGTACCCATCACCACATTTCCACTAGTTATTGAAGACATCGTATGCATTGAACCAATCCCTTCATTCTCACCGCAGTCCCACTGCCACACCCACCCGCACACACCTGGGCCACCACTTTCACACATAACTATGCCTGCAAACACCTAGGCCATAACCACCACCACTACGCTTGAAGACACCTGGGCTAGAAGATCCACTACCACACCCGAAGACACCTAGGCCTCATCCCGAAGATACTTGTGGAAACCACCTGCCTGCACACACCTGGGCTGTAACCACAACACTACCCCACCCGAAGGTTCTTGGGATAATAATGGACATCAGGCCATCACATCCTGCCTAAAGATACATGGGCTATCTGGGAACGAGAGAAAAAAAAGAGCTATTAACTAGCCACTAATAGTATTGTTGGGAAAAACACCATCCCCCATGAATTGGGGGTGTTCGGAACTAAGTGCTCAACTTGGGTAGGGAACGAATAAGAAACACAAAACTATAAGTATATTTATATAGGTAACATGAACTCTCCCAAGATTAGGATTTTCATCAGCCCGCTTAAAGAAAAAAAAACCGTACTACGTCCATGCCATAACTCTCTCCAACAAAACCCATTTTTTCCATTCGGTATCATGTTCAGTAATAAAACATAAATACGTTTCTACACCAACTTGGGAAACTTTCCATCATAATCACAAGAGGGAAAGTAAACAGTCAAGCATCAACCATAACACCCACACCCGGTTATTTTTTAAAGCCACCATAACCAAAGAAAACACCAAGATGCAGACCCATGTCCAAAATCTAGTTTCCAAAAAGGGTTTCTCAACAACAGAGTATCCCACCCCAATTCGTGATATAAACAATGTAACCACCCGGTCTTAAAACTCACACCCCTTGAAAGCATAACACAGGGGATCCCATCCCATATTTTCACAATCACCAAGAGTATAATAACAGGGGATCCCATCCCCAACCATATCACCCAGAAAATGGCCCGTAAAGGAAAAACAACCAACCAACCACCACTATGCAGGCCCATACCGGTATTTTCAGATTAATAAGAGTTAACACACTCCATGATTTCGATTTCCGTGTGCTTTAACCGGGGTTATCAAAGAAGGATTGATCCTGGTGTCCCAATTTTTTTATCCTGATATATGTGATTAACCATTTCATTTTTCACTGCAGGAGTTCACAACTACAAAACAGTCCATTTAAACATCACCAAGATTCATTAGTGCACATAAAAAGACCACAAACGGTCATGATTTTATGTAGGCATAAGCCCGTACAATTCCAAAAAGAAGATCATAAAACAGAGCAGCATCAAAATCATCAAACACAACCCCCCCTAGTTCTTTATAGAATCCGTTAATTATATTTATTTAGTTCTGGTTCATCCAATTCTTCAGAATCTAATGCATTCCCACCCCGTATGATACAAAAAAGGGAGAGACGGAGGAGAAATTCCCTACATGTTTGATCAATGATCGATGCTAAGGTCGGGCATTGAACTTCACAGATAGCGATGCGGCCCATCCGAACGAAGAGCTCTGAACGAAGGGTAATCCTAGCACATGGTGATTGAGAAAAGAAACCTAGGTAGAACCCTTTTATTTTATAAATTCCATGGATGATTGAGATAAAATGGCCAAACCGCGTATGGAGTGGGGTCGTGGGTTGACCACGTGGTTAAGACACCTCACATGCCATTAAAGGGGTCTAAACTGATGCACACACCAGTTAATATTTAATAAAAACATTTTTGGGTGTTACTGAGATTTAAAACAAGCTTAAAGGGGTCAAAATAGGGTTTAAACCCCAATTTGCGCAAAAAGGAGGGCTACTAGAAAGACCCCGTGGGGGTAGGCGAGAGCCCCCAGAAGCAGAGTGCTATCGGTGGCTGACAGCCACTGGTAGGATGTAGCCACCGGTGGCTGAGAGATACCTATAAGCTGCAGCCACCAATAGACCGAGCTACCAGTAGACAGAGCTACCAGTAGCTGCATCTACCGGTAGACCGAGGTACCGGTAAAGAGAGATACCGATGGGCTGCAGTTACTTGTAGACCGAGCTAATGGTAGGCCTGCTACCGATAGGATAATTCTACCGGTAGGCTTATCGTTAGGCCGACCTTCACCAAGATTCATAGACCAGAAAACCCAACATGAGATTTTCACAAATTAATGGACCCCTAAAAACCCAGTCCATTAGACTAGATTTATATGAAATATCATTTTCATTATAAAATCACTTTCACAATCATAAAACAAAAACATCAAATTGATTAAAATTTATATAATTTCACTAATGAAAATATAAAATGAAATTGAAAAGAATGTGTTTGAAAAATAATAAACTCTTGCCTTTTTTATCTATGGAAATTATCTGTACCTAATTGAACACCAAACATGACCCTCTTGCACAAAAAGAAATAAAACTCTATTTTGATCTTCCTCTCTAAAAATCACATATTTATACTAAAAAACATAGTGTTTATTTATAATGATATCTATAGTGTATCTTTTATTTGAAAAAATTCAATCCGAAATAAAGGAAAACAACATTGGATTCAATGAATTAATCTCAACGAATCTCTCAAACCATTCTGAGAAAATGAATCATAAACAAATTTAACATGAAAAATAAAAAAAGTTATATTATTAATAAGAACAAAGAATATTGATCCATCACATAAATTATGGATACATCATCTGAGAAAATATCTATTGGAGAATAAAACAAACAATGAAATTAATACACTGATTCAATTTCAAATACCTATTAGAAAACGACACATATGATGAAGAAAGGAAGAAGGATAATTCAATAGGATACCCGACAATCCAATTTTTAATTTTCATTGACAAAAAATTCAAAATCATTTAATTATAATATCGATACTTTTAATTTTTAGAAATCAATTTTAATAAATCCATAAAAATGGAGGATAAGACATAGAATCGTTATACGAGGAAAAAGATCCAAATACAAGAACACATAGATGAGTTAATACATTGAAAATGGTCCATAAGTCAAAAATTTAGTAATATTTTGATAAAAAACGTCAAGAAACAAATATTAATTGTTATTTGAGAACACACACAATGTTTTCCCTAAAATCTAATTCAGAAACATCAATGAATCATATAGCAGGTGTCGTTGAACCCTAATCGATCTTTGAAACCCTCACTCGAACTCGATTTCAAATTAAAAAATGATCTCAATCCTGTTTGTGAAAAACCTTAACCATGGTCGGACTTGTTGATGTCACCTGAACTACCGAGGAATCTCGAAACTCATATCAGCTCATATCGACACCCTAGGTGGTCGTGGACGAACCCCTCTCCCCAGTCATCGACTTCCTCTACATTCTTCCAAATAAAATCTCCCACCATGGACTCATGTTTCCTAAGCTCAAATCCCTATAGCACCTCCATCACCTGCCTTGCGATGCGAACACCTATGAAACCCTCAATACTCGATTCATCCCCCCGTCAAAAATGATTCCCATTTTAACTCTCTTTATAATTTCATTTTTTTATTTCTAATTTTAATTTTTATTTATTTAATTCATTAACAAAATTAATGGGTTATTATTATTATATAATTTAATTAATATAATTAGTTTCATATTTCATTCCTATAAAAATTTAAATTTGAACACATAAATTAAATAATGATAATAAAAAATAATAATTTCATTTATAATTTATATTTATGTTTATAAACAAAATTTATATATTTCATTATTCAAAAATAATAGTTTTTTCAGACATATATATATATATATAATTTTAATAAATTTTTAAAAAATAATTTTCTTGTCATTTCTAGACTAAGATAAAAAAATATTTTGATGATTAAAAAATTATTTATTCATAATTATATAAAATAATAACTTAATTCATATTAGTGGATAATTTAAAAACTAATTTTTTTTAAGTAACTCTAGAAATTTTTATACTGGTTTAAAAATCATCAATGACCACTAAAATATTATTGATTAAATCAAAAGATGATATTATATGTGATAAATATGTAATCATTTTTAATAAATTAATATTTATTTTCAATTATTATTAATAACATAGAATTATTATATAATTCCATCATAAACTAATAATATATTGAATAATTAATTTTTTAGAACTAAACTCGTGATGTTACATTTTCTCCCCCTAAATGAATTTTTCCATCTCATTTATTTTTTTCAAAATTAGATACATTTGAATTTACATCTTCATAATAAAGATAAATCCAAAGAGGAATTAATTACGTAACAAAATTCTAACATATAGACTAATTTTCTTGAAAAGACAAAATTTAAAATAAAATGTTTTCTAGAATGTTAATTTGATTCCAATTATAATTCCCTGAGCCCACTCTTCTACACTCAAGTCTTGGAAGGATTGTGAATTTTTTTTAATAAAAGTGAATAAAAAATTACATAAATTAGAACTCATAATAGGACCTTTTCTTTGTGTAGGTTTGGGAGGATTAGACAATGCCTTACATTTATCGTAGTTGAACATAATCTAGAAAATTTTCTAATATGAATCCATGGTGCAATCATCAAATGTGAAGATATCGGTTTTTAATCTTCAATTGTATCTGTGAAAAAAATTTCAAATAAAGGGAGGGCATTTAATTTATGAATAATTGTTTTTAAAACCATTAAATTACTTTATAAGAAATTGATCTTTAGAAAATAACTTTTGGTAAAATAACATTTAAATTATTATTGAGAATTAAAATGAAAATATTATTAAAATAATAAAGTATTAACACGTTAATAAAAAAATTTGTTTTGATGATAGTTATGATTTGAAATCACATTAATACTAATCCAGTGAATTTCATTGGAAAATATTAAGAAACAGTCTTGAAAAAAAAAAATTATTTGGACACACCATAATTCGATAATGTATGTAGTGATCCTACCAGCTTAACGAAGGATTGGGTCCCTCCACCAATGAACTTCTATTTTTTAAATGAAATAAGCAACCGTATTTTTAAAAAATGATTAAAGCATTCATTACATATATATATATAAGTGTTTGTCACTATAGTTTTTATTTTTAAACACATCAATGTATTAAAATACACATTCATAATAATATGTTTACATATATATATATATATATGAATATATATATATATATATATATATATTCTATTTCATCATTTGCATGATCGGTGACTACCAAAACTTTTCTCTACTAAACATTGCATATTATTATTCATTCATTCACGAATCACCTTTGACACTCATATGAGAAATTTAATTTCCATAATTTAACCATAATAATTATGAAATTTCCAGACATAAAATTTTAATGAAAACATTTAAAAAAATTCTATGATAAACATGTCTTTATCAATTTTGTGTCTATTCCTTAAAAATTTAAATTAAAACATTAACATATAAAAAATGAAAAGGGTGTCACTGAAATGCACAATTCATGGCCATGTATATGTGAAAACTAAAACCTTACAATGTTGATAAAATGTTATGATATGCAAGGTGCATTTTTTTAATCATGCTGATAAATGGACAATAAAATCACCATTTCATACATATATATAAATATATATGTGTATTCGTATTTACATGAAACATACAATACTTGTTAATCAAAAATTAAATATATTTTTTGAGAAAAATGTTGATAAATGAAAAATATTTATTAGAATAATTAATTATGAAATCAGATTAAATCATGGATTAAATATATATACTATAATAAATTAATGTTTCTGAAATTTTTTTACCTAGTTATATAAATATACTTATATATGAATATTGGTATATCATAGTCCATAAAAATTATTATTAAATGATATTGAAATAAATCATGAGGTTTGAAAAATATTTGAAACATATATATTGAAAATAAACTATATAATTACATATATAAAAAATTGTTTGAAAATATATTTCAATTATAAATTAGATTAGAACATCATAATAAGTTCTTAATAAAAAGAAATGGTTGTCCACAATGAACTGAAATAAAATTTTATCCTTACATATCATATATAAAAACATAATTTCTCTTACCAAATAATAAATTATTACCATAAGGCAGAATATTTTTTAAACAAAATTCTAATAAATTTCATCAAATTAGAATTATATGAAATATAATTTCCATTATAAAATCCCATCCACAAACATAAATCATAATCATGAAAATGATTAAGACCCATATAATCTCTCCTAGGAAAATATTAATGGATATTGTATATATTTATTGGAAAAATAATAAACTCTTACCATTTTTATATGTGGAAGTTATGTCCACCTAATAGAACACCAAACATGACCATATTGCACAAAGAGAATGAAAACACTATTATTATCTGCCTCTCTAAAAAAACTAATATTTACAGTAAATAATGAATAGTTTGAATTTATTATGATGTCAACCGTGCATCATTTATTTGATAATATTAAATCAAAAATAATGGAAAACAACAACAGATTCAATGAATGAATATCAACGAAACATTCAAAACATTTTATAAAAATGACTCATTTACAACATACACATGCCAGATTAAAATAAGTAAGATTATAAATATTAACCAATATTGTTGTTTCATAACATAAATGAATGATATATCATCCGAGAAAATAGAAATTGGAGAAGAAATAAAACTATGATATTAAGACACTGATTCAATAACCAAAACCTGCTAGAAAATGACAGATATGTATTATGAAAGGAAGATGGCTAATTCCATAGGCTAGATGACAACCATTTTTAAATTTTCATTAATAGAGGATTAAAAAAATTATAATTTCTATATTGGTCATATCATGAAGTTTGTTGATTGAAATCAATATAAAATGGTGAATAAGATATGGAATAATTATCCAAGGAACATGATATGGGGAAAAGACAAGTAGATGTGTTAATACATTCAATATGGTCCATAATTCAGGAATACACTAATATATGGATTAACAAATCTTCAATAAACAAATCTTACATTAGATTTCGGATCATGAACATTGGTTTCCTCAAAAATCTCATTCATAAACATCAACACATCCCATTTTGGTTGTAGTTGAACCCTAATCGCGCATCAAAACCCTCTGTTGACCTTTATTTCAGATCTATATGTGACCTAAAATTTGAATGTGAAAACCCAAAATGAATCTTGGACCCATTGATCTCACACGTCATATAGTGGACTCTTGAAACATAGATCGACTCTGTTCGAAAACCAAGGCGCGTGCAGACAAACCCTTATCCATGATCATTAGCTTCCTCCACAATCGCCCCAATGGAAGCCTCTTCCATGACCTCTGGTTTCCTCTGCTGGTAATCATACTACCATTATATATCTACCTTGTGATGTGAAGACCCGTGAAACCCTCAAAATCTGATTCATCCTCCATGAAAAACGATTACCCTTTTAACTCTTCTTCTTATTTGATTATTTTTATTTAGATTTACATTTATATTTATTTATTTATTTTTTAATTAAAATTAATGGGTTATTATTATTAAATAATATATTCAATAAAATAATTATCATATTTCAATCCTATAAATTTTAAATTTTAAATTATAAATTAAATGTGGATAATAAATAATAATAAAAATAATTTCATTTATAAAATATTTTCATGTTTATAAAATAATATATTAGATTTCATAATTCAAAAATAATAATTTTATCACAAACAAACACATATATATTTATATATAATTTTAATTAATTTGAAAATAATAATTTTCATGTAATTTTTAAAATCTATTAAAATAAATTTATTGGACGATTAAAACCTAATGTATTACTTATTTTATAAAAAAACAAAAGAAATCATATTAAATGATAATATTATAAATAATCTCAATTTTTAGTAATTATAATAATGTTAATATTAGTTTGAAAATAATAAATGAAAACTAAAATTTTTATTTATTAAATCAACATGTAATTTTATATATGATTAATTTGTAAACATATTTAATAAATTTATATTCATTTTCAATTATTATTAATATAATTTAATTATTGTTTAATTAAGAAATTATCTATAATAAATTTAATTAAAATTTTTTTATTCTAAAACTTGAGATATTACACTATAACACTGCTATCTTATCTTTGTATACATAAAATGGGTTTTGGTGGCTCCCAAAAACTACTTGGTTACTATAATATGATGTGATATGGGATTTTCTGATGATATTATGTGATCCATGTGGTGAATGTTGTGATAATTAGACCAGGTGTCTGCAGGTTGGATTATTTTGTAGAGAGGTGTCCTATGACGTTCAATTTTTGGGAATAAAGAATAAAAACTGGGGAAACGGGAGGAGAGATCCTTTATTTTTTGTTACACTATTATACATTAACTTGTATTTGATACTTAGTGAGAGTTATCAATATTTAATCTAGGAATATTATAAAACCGTTTGACTAATAAATGAATCTCATTACTAATCAATACGATTTAGTATTATTTCATTATCATTTACATGAGAGGATCAGAAGAAGATCCTACTGAATATACTGTTATGACCACCCCAAATTTTGATAAACTATTTTTTTTAGTAGGTGAATATTATATATTTGGATGGGTATTACTGGATTTTATTTTTCGAAGATCTATTTGGTCTTCATGGGAACAGTTGAGTTTAATTTTTGGTACTTCTATTTTCTCTTTATATTAGTTTAGTACTATGTCACATTGTATGTATTTACATTGGTTTTCTTTTATTTTTATGTTATAGTAGTTTTTTATGGGTTTATCTTTCTTATATCTCTCTTCCACATGTTCTCATAGAGTTTAATACTTCTAAAATGAATCCTTATATTACCATTGGTTCTATATTCCATCACATGGCTTATTGGTGGAGAGACACGAGCAGTGACCATCTAATTTCTCACATTACCTGCCCAACAAGTTACACTTTTGTGGGAGGGGTCATGACAATATAGAATTTTTTATTCTTTTAGTTATTCTTTATAAGTGGGGACCTTATCAGGTGACTAGTTTTAGTGTTTTATTATGTCTATGAATATATATGATTTGTTCCAATTATTATAGTATACTTATATATTTATTTCATTTGTGAAATTTGAATTTTATTGTTATGTATGGGTTTTTTTATTTTCTATTACTAACACACACTGATTTGAGGTTATAGTGTCTTTTTAATATTTATTTAGAACCTTTTCTATAGTTCTATGCCTTTGGAAAATGGAGGGTCACCCATCAGGAACTAATAAGAGATATATTGGGTAATGTTCCAAGTTAAACCTAACCTATTTTTGACTTGTGATTTAATATTTCATCTGAATATTAATTTTCCACTACATTCCTAAAAAAAATCATTCCTTTTATCAGAACGATTGGAATGGAAAATTATATTGTTTTTATAAAAATTATATTTTATTCCAATCCTAAAGTCCATGTATGATGAATTTATTCTCTATGATTTTTTCTAGGGACTGACATTCATAGGCACCCACTAAATCAATAAATATTAATATAATCCCAAAAATTGCTGGGTAAATTGAATCATATGTGGTTATACATATGTTTTAATCCATTTTAATGATAATGTTTGGTACATTTTATGATGTTTCATCCTATCAAGGACAATAACTATGCATGAAAGATAGATTATGGGATATTTGGGAACATATTGGCCTATGATGGGGTAATATAAATGTAAGTATTATGTCTTCAAAGTTATACTAGATATCAAACCACATACATTTCTAGTTTTCTTCCTTGAGATACAGGCTAGTGGGTATAGGTATTAGGATCGAGACTCACAAAAAATATTAAACCATGTATATTTGTGATATAAAAAATGATGGAATATTGTAGTTATATTTTCTATCTTATTATAGTTATATCCATCATCCATTTTTTCCTAATACACTTATATAATGAAAAATTTTCTTTCAGTATTTATTATTTGTTTTATGTGATTGGAGGGTGGATAATGGTTCACATTAATTCAAATGAAAATAAAATCCCTATCGTGATTATAAGGTATAGATTTATAACATTTACCAATAAATTATCATTTATTAATTACATATTAATAATTGATAATGAAAAAATAATAGTATAAGAAATGAATTCATAAATTGATTTCATTCATTTTAGAGATGTCTTTGATGAGGTATGTAGTGGATGATAGTTGTGTTTTATTTTGAAAATAGATTCTACATATTGTAATTTTTTCAATATAATTATCATGTTTCAGTAAACTAATCAATTTTATGGCCTTTGTAACATATATGATAGTATAATAATGTTTATATATCTAATGGAAAGTGTTTTCACCACCAATATATGTGGTAATATAGAAAAAATTATATACTTCTATGGAATCAATAGATAATAATGACCCAAAAAAGATGTATCTAAATTATATTTCTTTAATCAATTTAGTGTATGAAGTTTGAAATTGGGTATGAAAAAGTTTGGAATTATTTGCATCCATTTTGCATGTGATCTGTAGATTAATATTATGGTGATAAAATCCTATTCTCGAAAATCAGTAGATTATTCAATGATATCTATAGTATACACACACACATATATATAACATTCCATTTTGGGGTAGTAGTATTTAATCCTACAGCACTGAAGACCTATGGGGTGTGATTGAAGGTGGCATATAGATCCCAAAATACAAACTTTCAATAATAACTACTCAAATAAAAAAAATACTATAAAATAGGTTGTTCTATACATTAAGGACCTAGATAAGCTTTTTAAAAACATAATCTATAGTTTCCCTACCACAAGAAAATCATGATAGGTGATGGATAATGAAAAGATCTCTATGGTGATAAATGATAAATTTTGTGATTACGTGAATGATGTTCATGACCTTAAAAATGAATGATCAAACAATCGTTCAATTTCATCTCCTTTTTCGCATAATAGTAGTGATCATAGGAATTTTAAATTCTGATGACATGGAAAACTACGGTACAGGTGCCATTTTATTCTTTAAAATAAACTCTACTAGACAATCACATGGAATCGCTAGGGAGTAAGTTGACCAAATGGGAGAGAAGCCTACATTGAACATCACGTTAATACAAACAGTGGAAGGGTGAGATCCATTGTAGTTATTTATTACTTATTTTATATGTAAAGAGTAATCAAGGATAATTTTCCAAACATAAATGGTTATATATTGGCGAATGGATGACATGTATTTATAAAAATTCACTTATTTTAAATGATTTAGTTTTAAAATATGATTATTACCTGAGCCCTTTTATTCTGATTTTTACATTAACTTTATCTATGATATGGGTATCATTTCTGAAATATGGTACCATAAGATAAAAACTCATAAGGTTAAGAGGCAATGAACCATATTTAATTTGTTAATAAACCCTACTCTAATTACTTAGATTATAAACATAAATCACTCACATATACCATGGTATTTTTGGGGTGTTGATATATTATCCTACTTTAATGTATTTTTTTATACATCAAGAAAGTAATATTAAAAGGGATTGTATGATGAGCTACACCTATCCAAAATTATGACATTGCAATAGTATGAATGGGGACCTCAACGCATCAAACTGGATCATACCATGTATCCAATGTGACCTGATCACCTTGAGAAAATGCCATTGATTTTAATAAGGGGGATTTACCCATTGGGGTACTTAGAATTAATTTGGGACATATGATTGCGTTGTTTCACATATCATCTTTGGATAAATATGACACCTCCAAAAACCCTGAATTATATTTTTTAAGTATATAATTAATGTGCACCTTCTAGTGTTGAAATTATTCTATCCGAACTCTTTTGAAATGTTGTGTGTGGGTTAAATTACACAATGAAATAGAAGAAACCCAAATAGGGATTCAGAAAATAACCACCTAACAATTACTTGTCTAGTAATTTAATTACATCATAGGGGTCATTGTAAGGGATATGTATACCTAGAAAGGATTAAATAATTATTTTATTCATTTAAATATTGATATAAATTTTTAATCAACACATCCCTATCTAGAAGAAAATTTAAATTTAAATTTCCATGAACAATTTGATAAGACTCTTATACACATTCAAGCCAAAATATCCATCAGTATGGATTTAGGGTCACAAATGGACCCATTATAATTTTTATGAATGATACTAGAATGTATTAAGGGGATCGAATATAGACCATATTTCTATATTTCTTTGACTGAGAAGGATGAAATAAAAATAACAATCATCTCCCTTGTGAGAACTAATGAGGAAATTAGTAGAATTGTGTCAAAGTTGAAACACATGACTGTGGAGGTAGAAATAAATATTATTAAGCAATTTTAATAAAATTATATACCTAAAATATATATAATTATGTTATTTTTAATATGTCTTAATGTGGTTGAAAAATAACCATTAATATCAAATTACCCCCATGGTATCCCCATCATCAAAAAAATTAGGAAGAGTTAAAGATCCTAAACCTATTTTCAAATATGGATATGTAGTATAGTTTTATGTTATGATATCCAAAGTGGGTTCTCAGTCAATTATATAGTATTTTTAGATTAAATTCTCCATTAGAAACCTAGTGGGGAAGTGAATCAAGATATTATTCCATGAGTCCCTTATGGGAGAACATATCTATTATCTTCTATGTTCTAACACATGTTTATTTCACTAGGGTCCTAAAATTTGATCCCAAAAAAATCCATCAAACAATAATGAAATTATTTGATGTCTAGTTATAGGAGGAGATTTTTTAAATAGAAATTTATGAGTTGTGTTCTTTTTTTCTCTATATATATGAGAGGGTGATGATAGATCATGAGCTACCTCAACATGTTACGATGGTGGATGAACTATATGATTTCGATAAAAATGGAGTTTACTATAAATCCCAACACATTCAATTTATTTTCATTTCCAAATACATGAGAAGAAAACATGTGATACTATAAAATTTCTCTACAAATAATAGATAATATATTAGTATTGAGGGTTAATTTTTTATTTTTGATGAGGAAATCGACGTCATGAATGTGGAAGAACATCATCATGTTATTCATGATTTAGTGTGACAATAATCCATATAATTGAGTTAATACAACATGATTTTTAATTTATTTAAAACAATATTCACCCTCCAATTTTCAATTTTTTTAGAGACTCCATGTTCTTTGTGATAATTTGACATTATAGTACATATACGATGGATGATTTTTTTTTCAAAAACAATTTCTTTATTCATGAATGTAATATTGTCTCTAATTATTAATCATAATACCTTAGCTGAAAAAAGGTAAATAATATCACATTTCGTACATCAATTGAAAAAATTTAAATTATATGTTTTTTATATAATATAATATCTAAACGATTGATTCAAATGATGTAGTTTTTGAATTATTCATTCATCCTAATATATTTTTATCCTTAATATATATATATTCAATAATGAGATGAAAAATTTATATACCATCACTTTTTGATAAGATAAACCTATTAATATAATCATCATAAATTTTTTTCTCTAAACTTGTATTGTGTGATGGATATAGTTGTGCTCAATACATAAAAACATTTCCATCCCTAATAGAAAAGGTTATCCCATTCAATTGTGAGGAATTTAATGACTCTGTATAATTGACGCATTGAAGTGGTGTTTCACATGGGAGATTAAATTCACTTAAGTGTTAATTTACACTAAAATTAAATATTCATTATTTATTTATAGTCTATATGAATGAATATATTTTTTAATAATAGGAATATTATCTGATTTTTTTATATAAACCTAGATATAATTATGTTTATTTTTATTAGGCTACATGGTTCTCTCATAATCAATTGTGTTTGTTTATTTTATATCTTATCTCATTCCTATACCATGAAAGTTAATGTATTGGCTTAGAGGAACATGTATATTTCATTTTTTATATCCTACTAATATTTATACCAATGACAATTTAAAATCCAAAAAATACATTCCATAGTTATTTGAGGTGATTAATCTAAATATGGAAATTCATCATTTTAATTGGCTTCCCATTAAGGTTTTAAAATGTTATGATTACAATATCACTTTATTTTTGTAGGTTAATCTCTTAAAATATATGAAAATTTTTATATTTCTTATGGTTGAACGCCTCTTATAATTTTTTTTATGATTATAGTCATGTAAATTTTTACAGGGGAAAAGGAAGTTTACATAAAACTGTATTCTTGATCATAATAAAGATACCAATGCTAATATTGGTTAACTCAGATATAGAATCACTAATTTTTTGTTAATTGTACTTAGACAATTAGGAAAATATGATATCCCAAATTGGGTGGTCTTTAAGCATAAATTATTTCATGACCTTTTAAATTGAACATAATATTGATATAAATCGTAAATTCATTTATCAGATTCAATATACTATGATATGAATATAGAAAGGCTTTGAATAGCAATTATTTTATTTTAAATAAATATATTGTTACAATAATTTTAAAAAATCTTTCTTTTGATGACCTCTTTCAAATTTTGAGTGAATAGTTCCATGATAATTATACTGAGAGAATATAGGGTTAGATGCGCTTCTCCATCAATATTGATGTATGACCCTTGATTTTAAATGATTCCCCGATTTATGGAGTATTAACTGACACAAAAAATAATATTTTTAATATTTCATGTGGTATTCTCCTATAATTTATTGAGAATTTAAGGACATTTAGGTATTCAAGGTACATCGCATGGTATATTAGAATACTATATTTTGAAGGTAGTTAGGACACTATAATTCATGTTTGATAATGATTTGGAACTTATAAAATGTAAAAGGGCATTGGGTGGGGTTATGGATATGAGGCGTTGTCTAAGATAGATGGTTCCCATGTCAAAATGTATCACAGAATATCAAGAATAAATACACACATATATCTTTATATAAAAAATGTAATTTCCCATCATAGAGGAAAATATTGTATGGCTTGATGCATATGATAAGAAAAAATTCTAGTTGGGAGAATTTAATGGGAATAAAATAATTTTTCACATATATGATAAATGATCTAAAAATAAATATGTATATCATGAAAAAATGAATGAATTAAAATGTTAATCTCAATATTAGTCACAACATATATCTACCTCATGTAATGAAAATATTAAAATGATTATTAATAACATAAGGTAATTGAAAGGCAACCATATTTTCATTAACACCAAACATGATGATAGGATGTGGGATTAATGATAATGAATTATAAGTCTTGTAATGTGATATATAATCAATATGATAATACATATTTAATGGTATGAATCAACACACTGTTAATAGTTCATGGTAATGATATAAAAATTCTAATCCTATTATCATATCATTGATTGAAAACAAGAAATAAATTTTTAACCACACATAATTTTATAAATTGATTTTACCTTCTTAATATATAATACTGTAATACATTGTCATAAAATATTATATAAAGCACATGGACAAAATAATAAAACCAAAAAACATATTATTACAATAGTTTAAACATTATATTTATAGAAATAATGTGCATGTTATAAATAAATGTATTATAATGGAGAAAAATACAAAATATGATAACAATGAAGGAATAGTTGGACATGATCGACCCCCCAGAATAATTACACTCAAAAACCTCATACTATAAATGAAGACTAATTTTATTAATGAAATATTAATTTTGAAAATGTAAATTTGAAAACTATAGAAAAAATATAATTGAATAGAGAATGAATAAAATTTGAGGTATTTGTAAAATGTAGGGAATCCATATGTCCATTAAAAATCTGACTATTGGAATATTAATCTAATTGTGTGAATATTAACAGGGTTGTTTGAGTATTAATCTGATCATCATGAAAAGTAATGTGGTCATAAGAATATTATCTTCACATATGGAAGTGTAAAAAAATAACTTGGTTTCTTATATAATTAAAATATCATATATTTTTATCATTATACATGTAAATAATTTGTATTTTCAAATTGAAAAAATTTGTTTTTTAATTTCTTGAAAATATTAATATTTTAATTTTATTTTCAAAAAAATTATATTTATTAAAAAGAAAATTGTATTTTTTAAAAATTATTCTATAAATTAGTTTTTTATAGTATCACAATGATAATATAACTTTTTGAGACAATAATTTATATTTGAAATGGTAAGAAAAATAACCAGAATAGATTTTTTATCCATTTTATCTGAAAATAATCATTATTGAACATGAAAAAAATATGAAACCCAATTTGAGAAATAGGTAAATATGGAACTCTTACAAGACAATGAAGTACATTAATAAGTTGATAAAATTGTTTCACACCCCTGTACAGTAGTTGTGTCATGCTGGTCAACAGAAAATGGGAGGGAAAAAGTTTATACAACATATTAAATATGTGTAGTTATGGATGATATTTTTCAACACACATAAGTCTATTTCAAACCAGTATCCTATAAAACATCAAGGTACCAACTACTCTATCAACCTGATGCAACAAAAAATCATACTATAAACTTTTTGAAATTTTCACTGATATAGTGACCAAATTTCAAAAAATGTAATCAAGCTTATGGTTGATGAATTGTATTAGCATACCCATCTCTCCATCATTGTTTCCCATATTAAAAAAATATAAAATAGTATACCACAACCAAATTTTACAAGATAAGAACCAATACATGAAAATCCCTTTGCAACCCAAAAATCCAACGGTCCCAAAAACTATATAAATAAATGAATTCCCAGTCACTCCAATAATAAAAGGATCATTTTTTATTTTATGTCGCAAAATCAGAGTCATGATCATTGGGTGATGAGGATGGATAAATATTAGGAGTTTTATTGAGGTTTATTCTTCTGTGGTTTGGTATTTCAACGATGTGTTGCAAAGGGAGGCATTCCCTAGTTAATGGGTGGTGAGAATCCCACCATCGATGATAGATTATAGGGAAATACAGAGATCTGAGACCATTGGTAGATTCTATAGGGGAATCAGAGTTGTTTGACATGTTTTCAAAGATGAATGTGAGTTTTTTAATTTCAAGGAAACCAAATAATTGTTACTGGTAGATTGTAAGAGAACACATTTTGAGGATTACCTTTTATAAAATCATGTGTTTTCTCATATAATATAATATAAAACATCATGCGATGTTTCACACACTATGTGACCCTTACTTAGTGAAATCCAATTGGAACATGGGAATTTACATGGCCAAAGTATATAAGAAAAACTAGTGTATGTAGAGACATCCACATTACATGGGTATGGGATAGAGGATACAAGAATTGGCACCAAAATAGGTGTCTCATAACAAGCCAGGACATTTCGTGTATTCCATATAGGGTGTCATCCTCTATAATACTTCCCAATGGTGTGTCAGGAATAACATTTCTAACATATAGGGTGTGTGAACCCATCCTAGTAAACTAATCTAGGTAGGGTTAGGTATACCCCACAGGCCGAGGTTGTGAAGCCCAATATGTGCACTAACATATTTTGAGTACCAGTGGGTTCATATTCATATTGAGACCCAATGAATGAGAACACAATGATCTAAACCATTATTTTGACGAATACCCAAGGAGTGAGTTCCCTTTTATGAGATTTACAGTGATGGTTTGACTGGAATCTTTAACTGGTTGTGTAGTTTTGTCACCAATTTTATACTTGGTGTGTGTATTATGTATATCTGTGTTATAATACATTATATGAGCTAAATATATTTTATTATTGTGATTTTTTTGGGGGTCTCTTATTGGGTGTGAATATACTCATCCCTATATTGTGTATACCCGCATGTTTGGTGTCTTCTACCGATTATAGGACCTTATACAAAGTCCTATGAGGAATATGAGCATTTGAAGTAGATTTTTTCCTGATGGATATCTAACAATTTTCATATTTCAATCATTAAAGTATTAAAATTATTTCAAACTGCAATACACTTTTATAGTTTTTTGTGCTCTTGTATTTGGAGCTCTTTCTTTCTTCTACATGTGTCATGTTTTGAGATGTGATAGTTTTATTCAAGAAAATTTGGTATCAGTTGTTGCTTTCTATCACACATTATATATTAGTGTTTGGGGAAGTGTGGATGTTTTTATGTACAATTGGATAGGGCATATCATTGAGTGATATGATTAACCTGAGCTATTCAATATACTGTATCCTATTAAATACTTTCATGGTGTCTCAAACATGCTTTATTTAATACATTGGGGAACCAGTAGTTTGGGTGATGATAGAGTGGTATTATCTAATATTATCCTAGAATAATAGTTTAATGAAATTATTGATATGAGTTTGGGTTTGTGACATAAGTTTATATTTTTTATCTATCTCATGTTTACCACTCATGTTAGGGAACCGATTCATGGTATTGTGGCCAATATTGTCACGAACCATCCCAAGTCGACCCTGAATCGGTCAACCAGGCCAGCCCTTGACAAGTCTCGAAAGGCATTCCTGATCCTCTTGGGATGTCGACAAGAACCAAGGGCATTAATATAGTACATAAGGTTATGATTTTTACCATATTTAAACAATCAAACAAACAACATAAATAAATGGATAGCCCAAAATATATTTATATAAAAATTGTCTTGAACACTATTTGTACAAGTAATTAAAAGTAAAACTGAAACAAAAACTCAACTAATGAAACCTTATAACCAACTAACTCCATGTGACCCCACTAGAAACTCTCCTACACAATGATCTCACATCACCAAAGGTGATCGAATTCAAGATGTAACCTGCGCAAGGGCTAAAAATAGAAGAAGACTATAAGAGTGAGCATTAAAACATAGTAGGTTAGCCCAATATTCTATTACGAGCGAACATCCATTAAAATAAATGAAAAATCAATTTAATGTTTTAAATTCAATATATATTGGTTTTTTTCCAAATGAGGTCCCATTTTATAAAAAAATTTACCAACAAAAACATGTATGTTTTATAAACAAGAATTCTAGTAACAATATTCAAAGAGGTGAAACTTCAAAATGAATCAATTTTTTAAGAGGGATGATTTAAAGAATGTAAAATTTTAAATAAATCACCCACATTACTTAATTTACCTACAAATCCCACCATATTCCAACGGTGAGTACACAATAGCCAATGAGCACAAGTCATTGGAACACACTTAGGCAGTAGTTAGTTGTGATCCCCATGTACCTCGTATCTTGGTGAAAGTAACAATAATAAATATCCTTTCTCATGAACACACTCCACAAGTAGGGATCATACCCATAAACTAATGGCCCCCAAAATCATCATCATCATAGTATAGTTATTTTTGTCATCATCAAACTTGCTACATGAAACAAGGGCCAAACCACACAGAATCACTAGCATATTAGGACACGTACACCCACGAAGATACATGGGATTCCCTATAGTGCACAATCAGGATAAAAATATTATCAAATACACTTTTCACATAGAAATCCCATTACCAATCCATTAACACAATAACATCCAAAAAACATGATTCACATTTGTTTCACGAATCAATAAACCAATAAAATGTTTCGTAAATCAATCTCAAGACGTATAACAAGGCCTTGGACATAAAATTCATTAAAAAATACTCTTTTAATTCCACATACCCATAAATAACATATAAAACAAGATTTGGCAGCACAAAAACCAATTAATAAATCAATTTCATGGACAGTAAAATGTTCCCAAAAGATATAACATAAAATACACATGGAAACTCCTTTTTTTAAATGCTAAATGGGCCATTAAGGATTTCTCAAAACTATCATTTGAAAAAGGAATGCATTTAAATTTTATTAAGGAGGTGTATACGTATCATTTAAATTAGAAAAACACATTAATAAATCCCTTAAATTACTCATGTTACTTTTTCAAAACACAACCATTATCATAAGGATGTGAAACAGGCCATTTTCTGGCAACTCATGCCAAAACATGTTTAAAACAATACCCATTTGTTTCTAAAACCAAATAAAAATTTGATATTCTTATAAGGACAAAAAATAAAATTTCTCATTCTTAAAATGATTTTATAAATCCAAACAAATAATTTTTAAATCACACATAACACATAAAACATAACTGAAAAATTCACTGATCACATGACAAGCACTTTTAAACATAACAATTTATTATAAGTACTTGAAAAGGAATGAAACACCAATTGCATGACATACATTATTAGTTATATGGAAAATGTAAAAAATACCATAAAACAGTTTCTCAAACTCACAAAATTCAATCAAATGATAATGAATCATTTAAACAAACACTTGTTGTGCACTTTCATGAAAAAGAAACAAAACCATTCACAGAACACGCCCTGAAAAACCATTTTGAACACCACAAAAATTATCCAATGTCATAAAAAATTATTAAAACATATATCAGTTGGTCAAATTTTTAAAATGATGATACTTGAATGGTAAATTCATGTTCAAAGGAAATCCTACCTCAAATCCTTGGCCTAATGGAAACACACACCTGAAATCAACTGTTGCGGGTTTATAAACAGTAAAACTATGAAGACCAGACCTAAATGAATATAAACACAATTAAAACCCTGGTATAACATTAAACTAGGTCTACCATGACATTAAGAAATTATAAGACCATGAAGTAAGGAATGGAGGAAGAAGAGGAAAGATAAGTGAGAAGGAGTCTCACCATTTCAACCAGAAAACTTTTCGTATTCCATTAGATATGAATGCTGAGAGAAATGTTTATGTCCTAAAACTATTTGGAGAGACTTATATGGTCATGGAGACCCAATAAAAGAATATTTGTGGCAAAAATAGTACAAATTTAATGACTTATGAATGATATAATTTGCCTTCTCAATTCTGGATTATTTTAAATACATTGATATTGCTTCAACAATCGGCAACTATTATGAGATCCAAAGAGGTAAAATTAACCATGGGGGTTTGGATAGGGGTATTGTATTTGACAGGGATGTAGAATAATGGAAAATTTTAAAAATTGAATTAGATATAAAAGAAACAAATTACATTTTTTAAAAATGGAAATTGGCCCATTGGCTGGCCCAATACCTAAATAAGTAACCCCAATTAACCATTCTTATGAATTTATATGGGGTAAAAAAGGATATAATTTTTTTAATATATCAATGTAGGACACTTGGGAAGTGGAATTGGTGAAAAAGGATGAAAAACATGTGTTATAAAAGAAACCAATTTGGTTTTTAAAACTAGAAATGGGCTCAAGGATGGCCCAAATCTTAAAGTAAACACCCTTTCTACAAAACTAATAAACAAGCAATGGGAAACCCAAATTAGGGTGTTTAGACATATATGAATCTCAAAATCTCAACATTAATCTCATCAAGGACCCATTAAAATGACGGGGATATCCAATGGACTGGATTGAAACAACAACATGAAAAACCAGGTGTGACAATTCTCCCCACCATTAATGCTTCCCGCGCCCAGAAATCCATAACATATTCCAACTGAAAGATCAAAACCTAAGGATTCCTTTAAAAAATAATAATGCCTCTAAAGTTACGGATATTTCAATCACAAATGATGTATCTTAATACTCTTTCCCAAACAAAACACCAACTCACAACCACGTCCAGAAAATCATCGGAAAGATGAAGCCACCACCTCCATAACCAAGACAAGAACTAGATTTTTGGGCCTTCTCACAATAAACCCAATGATCACGCAAACCATATTTCACACACAAAATCCAATGACTTGGGGTGGATGCATAAATGGGCTCTAAACCATTAAATCAAAACTACCATCTGAAAAATCCAAATGGAAGGATCTTTCAGACCCATAGTGGGTCTCCTCACCATTAGAGACCAACTAGAAAAGAACAAAAAAAGAATTCAAAATGAACTAGAATTGTGCCTCACCTTCATATGACCCCCAAATCTCTCCCACAACAACCTACAATCCCATTTTAATAGGGTTACAATATGGACATCTAAACCACCCACTCATGAACAGAGGGAAAAAGAATAGGGCCAAGACATTCAGCACAGATATGGACCCCCACCCCTCGGGGAGGGGAGGGAAGGGGACCCAATAATTAGGCCATTGAAACTAAAAAATAAATAATGTAACTAACCAATAATGTTTACCCATGAATAGGTAAGACCAAGACCACACCAACTTTTCATAGGCGGTCAACACAAGGACATTGATCCAAAACCGACATCGATGAAGGCATAACCATAGACGCAGTGTGAGGTGTAAGTCTATCATGATTCTGCTATAACAAAGGGAAATTCACATAAATGGGGAACCTCAATAGAGAAATAAAAACTACCATACCACAATGATGGAGGTAGGATCCTGTTCAAGCTCCCCACACCTCTAGAGATTTCCCGAAAACAAGAAAACCATCACTCAGACACCTATGGCTGGAGCCCTGATTCTTGAAGCATCTACTGCACCACAGTCAGGGTTATAAGGATCACAACACTCAAAAAAAGACCAGCTATAAAAAGACCATCATCTTAATAAGAACTCAAGTATTCATATCAAAATAATGATTCACTCCGAAGGAGGGGCAGAATGGACAAGGAATATGGTGAAACACATCAGCATCCCCGAACATAACTGCTACGTTCAAAAGAATTATCACAAACTAGAAGCACTTTTAATAGATCCCAAACAACTCTCTATTTGAACAAACAGGTTGGGGAATAATCAAAATTGGTAGATTTAACATTTTAAATGAATCCATTGGTTGATCAGTAGGAAATATTTCCAACGGAGAACTATTCATGGCCATATCACGACATCAAACACATCTTTAGATACCCAATGAACAGTACTCCAAAACCGAGCCACTAACAAGATTTCATATCAAGATACAACAATAGTATGACATCTATATCACAAGGAAGCTTACAAAATAAAAAAATCTTCTAAGACGTAGAAAAAACTGGCCACCTATCCATTAGTTTACAAAAAAAGCCACAATTTTTCATCACAAAACACTTTTGAAAAACAAACTAACATAGTGGGATTCCACAATCACACATGGTGTTTCATCAAGTCTCACCCACACTAACATTTTCATGCCACCCAGCCACCAAAACACCCTACCATATAGGCCATTCTTCTAGATATCAATAAAAACATGAATGTGAGCACCCATGAAAATACCAAAGGCTAAAAAACACGATCATTCCAAAAAAACATTTACCTTCCAAAGAAACACTAACCACCAATACAAAAACCATTTTCAGGTTTCACAAAAAAACCACACATCATCAAGAACAATTTTCATAAAAGCCTACACCTTTCCATTTTTAATAACTTTTATAGAAACCAAAGTACTCCAAACAACCCCTTCACATTTTAAAAAAATCACTAAAGTATCTTTTCATAATATTATGTCAATTGAGACCATTACTCATTCTAGGATAACAGTAACAACTAAAAACTAATTTCCAAAAACATTTAATCAGATAAAAACACTTTTAAACATCCGAAAATACCCAATTTAAAGAACTATTCAGAATCACTTTTAATGATTAACATATTCAAAACACGTTATTTCATAAAACCACATGTTTTGATTAGGGATAATCTAATCCTATTATATCATTTCAACTTCATCCCAAAAAATTGTTTCACAAAAACCAAAAACATCCAAAATCAGTCTTATATTTAATTTTTGAAAACCCCTTTTTCCACCATTCAAAATCCAATCCATCCTTTAAAACCCATTTCCAAAATTTTCACACAAGGATTTAAAAAAAAATTCAAAATTCAAGAAAGGTTAAAGAGGTCCACAAAAAGGAACTTGTATTTGTGGGTGACTTGACCATATGGTTGGCGGCCATATGTCAAACACAACACTAACACAAAGATACTTATTAGGACCATTCCAAAGCTCCACATGGCTTTCCAGTCCATGTGAGCACTTGGAGGCCATTAATCAAACTCACCTTATCATTTACCAACACCAAACAATCAACAACAACAAATAACACCAGTAAAACCAGACTTCCCATTGAGACACAAGGATTAGAACGAGAAAGAGTTCACGATACTCTTATCACACTCACCCATAAAGTCCCAAAAATTCCACTCCATCAACATTGAAATCCCCCAAATAACAAGGGCTATATAAAAAGAAAGGTCTGCTATGAGCCAACCTCCTCTGATAGAATTTTGTCATGAACCAGCCCGAGTCGACCCTGAATCGGTCACCCGATCCAGCCCGTGACAAGTCCCGAGAGGTGTTACCGATCCTCCTAGGATGGCGACATGCTCCAAGGGAATCAATATAGTACACATGGAAACTATTTCTCCAATATATAATCAACAAAACAAACATCATAATGAAAAGGACATCCTAAAATAAATTTATATCGAAATTGACTTGAACACTATTTGTACAAGAAATTGAAAGTACATCTAAACCAACTAGTCAACTGAAAAAACCCAATAACCAACTAACTCCACTTGACCCCACTAGTCACTATCAAAGAAAATGATAACATGTCTCCCAATGCGATGGAACTCAAGATTTAACATGCACAAGGGATAAAAATAAAAGAATACTATAGATGTGAGTATTGAAACTCAGTATGTTAGCAAGATATTCTATTCCCAATGAACATCCTTAAAAATTAACGAAACATTAATTACATGTTTTAAATAAATGATATAAAGGTATGTTTTAAAAATTAGGTACCATTTTATAAATAAAATTACCAGACAAAAACATGAATGTATTATAAACAAGAATGCTAGTAACAATTTTCAAATAGGAGGAACTTCAAAATGAAAGTAGTCTTCAAGATGGATGCTTTAAAGAATGTACCCATTTAAAAAAATCACCCACACTAATAAATTTACCAACCAAACACATTGTATGCCGACAGTGAGTACAAAATAGCCAATCAGCACAAGTCATGGGAACACCCCTAGGCACTAGTTAGTTGTGAGCCTCAGGTACCTCGTATCTCGATGAAAGTAACCATAATAAATATCTGTTATCATGCACATGAGCCACTAGTAGAGAGAATACCCATAAAATAGTGGTCCCCCTTCATCATAATCATAATTTTTTAGTTAGTGGTGTTATCATCAAACATTCTACGTGAAATAGTGTCCAAACCCCACATAATCACAAGCATAATAGTACACATCCACCCACATAGATACACTAGACCCCCTTTAGTGATCAATCCTGATACATGTATTATAAAATACAATTTTCACAAAAAAAATCCATTTCCAAACAATAAGAACACAAACAGCCTGCAAACATGCTTCACATTTCTTTCACGAATCAATAAACCACTAAAATGTTTCTTGAAACAATCTCAACGAGTATAACGAGGATTTGAACAAAAAATCCATTAAAAATTATCTTTTAAGGAAACAAACCCATAAATAACATATAAAACTAGATTTGGAAGGCCTAAAAACCATTAATAAATCAATATAATAGAACATAAAATGTTCCCAAAAGATAGAACATAAAATACACATGGAAACCATGTTTTAAAAAAAATGCCAAACGAGCCTTTAAGACTTTCTCAAAACTAACATTTTAAAATGGTATGCCTTTCAATATTATTAAAGAGATATATACACACCATTTACAGGAAAAAAAACATTCATAAATCCCTTAAAATACTCATGTTACATATTCAAAACATAACCATTTTATAAGGATGTGAAACGGGCCATATTCTGGAAAATCGGGCCAAAACATGTTGTAAGCCAAAACCAATTTGTTTGTAAATAAAAATACAAATTGTAAAGCCATATAAGGACAAAAAATTACCATGTTAAATTCCTCATATAATTTATAAATCAAACATAACATATAAAAGCTAACATTGCAATTTAACGAACACATGGAATGCACTTTAAAAAACAATATATTTTATGCACTTGACAATGAATAAAACACAAATTTCATGAAATAATTTATTAAAGATACATAAAAATGTTAAAAATAACATAAAATTGGTTCTAAACCTCATAAAATAGGTTCTAATGTTAATGAAACATTTAAACAAACACTTTTTGTGAACTTTCATGACAAAAAACCATTACCTTTCACAACCCAATGCTTAAACAACCTTTTTGCACACCAAGAAAAGTATCTAAAGTCTTAAAAAAAATAATCATATATATCAGTTGATTAAAAGATTAAAATGATGAAACATGAATGATAAAGGCTTGTGAAAGGGATATCCTACCTCAAATCCTTGGCGTAATGGAAACACGCGCCCGAAATCACCCGTCATAGGTTTATAAACCCTAAAACCGTGATGACCAGACCAAAATGAATATAAAATCCATAAAAAATCATGGTATAATAGAACCCTATGACTATAATTACTAGGGGAGATTATAAAACTATTAAATCATTAAAGGAGGAAGAATTTGGAGGATAAAGGTGAAGGAATCTCACCTTTTAAACCAGAAAACTCTTCATATTCCATTAGATATAGACACTTATAGAATAGGTAATGGCCTAAATAATTATTTAGGGACTTATATGGTCATGAATAACTAGGGAATGAATATTTGTGGCAAAAATAGTATGATTTGAATGATTTATGAATGAAAAAATTTAGCTTCTCAATTCTGGATGATTTTAAAGACATTTAGAATGATTCCCCAATCCATGACTATTCTGAGTTCCAAAGAGGAAAAATCAAGAATGGGGGTTCGGATAGGGGTATTGGATTCTAGGGAGAGGTTGAATAAATGAAAATATTAATAATTGTTTATGATATAATATAAAAAAATTATTTTTTTAAAAACATGAAATTGGTTAATGGGCTTTCCCAATACCTAAATATGTAACCCCAATTCACCATTCTTATGAATTTATATGGGATCCAAAGGATATGAATATTTAAATATATCAATATAAGACACATGGGAAGTGGAATCGGTGAAAAATGTTGAACAAATGAGTTATAAAAGAAACCAATTTTGTTTTTAAAATTGGAAATGGGTTCACGCATGGCCCTAATCATGAAATAACCACTCTTTCTACTAAAACTCATAAACAAGAAATGGGGACCCCAAATTAGGGAGTTTAGAAATATAGGAAACATAAAAACTCAACATTAATCTCTAAAATTACCCAAAAATGGATTGGGATTTCTAATGGACCAGATCGAAACAATGATTGAAAAATAGGGTGTGGCAGATATATCCACTGACACAAACATTAATAACATGATAGTGAAATTAGTTTATCAATGAACAAGTTACATAGAAATATTCGCTACAAGAATTATATAATAATGCGTAATAGTTTTTAATGTACCACCAGAGTGATCTATCTAGATATACTCTTAGATCATGGTTAATTGTGACACTTATTGGATCCATCTGTGATGAAATTCATCTAGGATTATACAATGATTTCTTAATGATGATCCTCTTACTAATGAGGGTTCAGTCTATGGTCTTGTGCGGGTGGTGGTACCTCTAGGTGGTATTCTATTGTAACCTCTACCCATGGAGTATCTATCGGTTCTAGATATATTGATAAATAATATATATAGGTTTATCATTCTTCATGAGTTCTAGATTGAAATTCCAATTATGATATTGTTAGAACATACCTATATTTATTAGAATAATATATTGATGTAGTTGGTCAACTTTTATTCCTTCTTAATACTCCTCCTAATCGGATGGTGGTCCCTGAGGTGATCCTTCACCATGGTACTATTTGGAGATGGAATATCATGGACACATGGGAGTAGGAAATTGAAATTACCACATGAATATTTATAGGGAATCTATTTTAGGATTATTTTTTCTTTGAAATTTTTTGGGAAGTATAGATCTTGGAGCTTCTGCATCTCCAATAAAAAATCACGTTTGTCACTGAGTATCAATTGATGTTAAAAGAAATCTCATGACAATCCGTATATATGCTTTGTGATGTGTAATTTCATTAATGGAACATAATTCGTGGAATTATCTAATATATTTTGGATTCTGTTGTATCTATTTGGATTTATTATTATGTTAGGGTGGTAGAGTGTACAATAGTTGTGGAGAAATTTCAATAAAGTATTTCACTAATAGTTGGTTCTAGTAGTGGGAACATCGATGATGATAATTTTTCATCTAGTTATCAATGATAGAATCATTGATATTATAACTAGAATCATTTACACATATAGTCATAGGATAAATTTTGAAACATTCATGGCTCTCATGATTATTCCATTCAACTAAAGAAGAGGTTATGTTACTCCTGTGATCTGAAAGGGAATATTGAATTGTATTTCTTAACCCATATTGAAATATACATGTATATGGTTTATGGAATACCTTGGTAGAGGAATCATCTAGATAAGGTATATCTATATTGTTAAGTACAAGGAATTGTATTTGGTAGAGTAGTGGGGGTGGCCGAAGTATTTTTTTTTCCTCCGCCCATAGGTTGTCAACACCAGGTACTCGCAGCTGGTGTTAAAGGACATGGGAATCTATAGATAGTGTGGTATTATAATCGAAACAATACGGGCATGATTCACGTTATGATAATTGTGTACTCTACATTAGCTATAGTATTGATATACATAGGAAAAATCCACTATTTCATTGTCATATCCCCTGTTCAATATTTAGAGATTTTAGTGGTTCATATGGCCAGATCCTTTCATTTGGAGAGTTTTACTAGTGGAGGTTCCATGATCACACACTTATAATTACATTTTTTCCCAATAATACAAGGATATAAATTCTCATGGTATATCATCATATCCAAGATAAGTCCATATAAATAAATTCTAGTTGTGGTTTGTCTCTCTATGGTTTATACATAGAATGAATTTTTCAGGTAGATAATATAATGAGTTTTAGTTAACGAGACAAGGATTTACTTAATCATTGAGAAGGAAACCTGTGAGTAGTAGGTCGGGCTCATAAAATATAGGATACAACATTTTACTCATAATTTCTCGAGTATTACACATAGAGAATCAGATGGTATGAGATTTTTGTTCCCCAGAGTGGTGGTTAATCATGAGGGAATATTCCCCAAAAACATTTTATTCTTACTAAAACATTATGAGATTTATTTTTACAAATAAATGTATCCAGTGAGTACCCCTCTATTGGTTCATATGTATCATATGGCTCCCATAGATCTTTAAGTTGTGAAGGTGTAGTTGGGGGATTTTTAGAGTCAAACATTTATCATACATAGTGTCCCACCTTAGGTAGACCTAGTATTGTTTGCCAAAAAAAGTTGACAGTATATTGATTTTATCAGTGGATTATCGTCACCCAAATTAGGTTCCTAAAAAGTATAAAAATCCAATTTTGAGAATTGATGTCCTCTCCAAATAGTTGAACATCGTGATGTGTTTTACAATGATTTGCCTCTAGTCATGAAATTTTGAACTCTGAGTTCCAGAAGAATCCTATAAAGAGTAATATTTCTGATATCATTATGGGAACTATGATTATTTATTGATTATATTCTTTGTTAGTAATTCACCATTATCGTTCGTGGGATTATTTGTAGGATATTTTATTCATTCTTACATTGGATCATGGTGTAATTCAACTATGACATCCTCATGCACTCATCATTAGAGGAGGATCATGTCAGACAATTGACCTTTTTTATAGACATAATTCATGAGAAATAGATTTATATTATGCTCTGTAGGTTTTTGTTCAATATTTTAGAGTTCCAACTAATGGTACATGTCATCTAATATGTGGTAGTATCAGTATTCCCAGAAATATTTGAGGTAGTGATCTCCTTGGATCCATCAAAGAAAATGGATGAGGTAAACATATTACATTTGTTTTGAGGATACTATTGGATATTGAACCATGAATTATCAAGAATTAAACAAACCCTTTAATACCATGAACCAAAAGGGGAAACCTTTCAGGTGTTCTTGTAGGATTTTTAGTAATTGTGAAAAAGGTTAACAAGTACCCCAATCCTGATACTTCTCGAGGAGGATGTTATTTATGTGGTGTTAGTTGATTCCTCCAGAACTAGTTTTTTTTGAATTATGATATATATATTTATGTGGTTATATTTATGATTTCCATTAATAGAGACCCTATATTCTTACTTACATGACCGATGAACAGAAACAACAAGTTTGGTCTTTTCCTTGAAGATGTGGTGACAATGCCTTATGGGTGACATAATTATCCTCTATTTTTAAAAAACGTGTCTCAGATATATCATCACTATAAAATATCTTAAATTGATATAATTTATTTGGATATAAATTCATGTTGATTATTCCATAGAGGTTTTATAAAATCCAAGAATGTAGAACATTGTGGTAGATTCTGTCAATAGTAGATCGTGATCACGATTATTGAGTGAGGCGTCAGAGTTGTTGGCCTCATTGAAATTTTATATTGTGGATAAAGATAGGGTAACATAACTCTAATATATGTGTTTTACCCCTATAATTACCTATCTTGTTAGAGATTATCAACTTGGAGAAAAATATTTTGACTATTTTCATTGATATATATCCACTAGTCTATCTCCTATTAGTTTTTCTAATGTTTGGGAGAACAACTTATTTTTCTGAGAATAGATGATGGTAACAGTCACACTGAGATAGGAGAAACTATGGTGGTTCCATATATCCATATTTCCAATAACATACAGAGTGTAAAAGATGTATCAATACCATCAATGATAGTTATAGTGGTTATGGATGAAGATATGCATAGTTGATTTTTTCTCTTGATGCCTCACTTTCTAGTAGGTGACGGTTTAGCACTATGTTCCGATGTGATTGGTTCCACCCCTTTAGGCAACACACGATAAATATGATGTTATCTCTATAGAGTTTCTTATTGAAAATCCTATAACATCTAGTGTTCATGATGATGTTTGAGTGATTGTAGACATACTCACCATGTCATCCCATCTCCTAGATATCTGAGAGTTAGGTTTAGTAGAGATTATATGATAACTTTATATACATTTTATAGTTTTTATTCATAGATTTACCATAATGATTGTTGTATTGTAATTCCCAATCCCCAGAATCTAGGAGTCGGTGAATTATTTTAATACATTGGCATGATTACAAGGAATCATGTCTCGAAAGACCGATTGGTTTTTTATACATGGAAACAAGATTCATAGATATGTTCAACATTACAACTTGAATGAAAAAACAACACTAATTTATTACATTAGAAACATCCAATAATTTTAGATTATTCCTACAAGTCACTCATCACTAAATTATTCATATCCTGGGAAAATGAAACATAAGAAAGGGGTGAGCTCAAATGATCAGTAAGAGTAGGCAATACCACAGAAAAACATAAACATTATGCATAATAAATTATTAAAAACACATGCCTTTAAAAATAAATAACATTATCATTTTATAGATGGAATGTGAGGTGTGTAAATATTGTCATAAGAAATCATAGTCATTTGTATTCTACTAGTAGAATAACCACATGAAATATCCATAGCCAATCTCATAATGATGGAATGCATAATTTCACACATCATAACCACATAGTCAATGCTTCTTAACAAGACTACAAATATGATTTTCTCAAGGCCTTATGCCAAGACACTAGTTAGTCTCATTAGACCTACCGATGCATCGAGGAGCTATAGCAGGATCCACCCATCACTTATTATGTCCAATGCATTCCACATATGAAAAAGCTGGAACATAATCTAAACATTCATTTTAAAAATAGCATAACAAATGTGAATGCATTATCCATCAACCATTAATGGTATAGAAATAGCACATCCACAGTAAAAAATAACCCATGAAATAAAATATTGAAGATTGTAACATAATTAATTAACCTCAATAGATAATAATGAATGTTATTTACAAAGATGAAAATAATCATAAAAACTATTTGAGAGAAATATCCCCCATTTTCTTGAAAACATATAAAAATCTCACAATTTATCATGAATTTGTTTAAAATATATTTTTGAATCAAATAGTCCCATACAAATTTGAATCTTTTAAAATGAATTTTAATTTTATTACATTAGTGCCCATATAAATAAATCCTTAAAACCAATTTTAATAAATGTACATTAATGAGATTTATTTAGTAGAATAAATCATTATAACAGTTTGAATGAAAATTTAGTTAGAGTTCCTAACAAAAAGGGAGACACATAAATATAAATAATTTAGGTAATCAAAACATGAAAATATCTTGAGAATAAAGGTATTCATGATATACTATGGCAATTTACATTATAGACACCATATAAATTTTAATTTCCGTATAACAATAAAGAAGTCTCAATGGAATGTAAATTGTGATTAAGTCCCTTATGAAGATGATATCCTTTGTATAAGGATAAATCAATGACATAATTATGTGTGAAAAATATAAATACACTAAATATGACTAGATATTCAGTGTAAATCAATCAGAGGATATTCACACATATTCTTGTAAAAAAATACCATTTACTTTGATGTATATCTCTATTAATGGAAATTGAGTTAAGATTACTCTTATCCAGTTCATATCAATGAGTTGAGAAATAATCAATGGAGTGATTATTCATATCAAAAGAATATCCATAAAATGAAGAGTATAAATTATTTCATAAATAATAATTTGTGATTCCACACATAATCATGGAGTATAAATAATCAATGAAGTATGCATAAAGCACAATGAGTGGAAATTGAAATTTGAAATTCCATTACCGATTTGTCACATACAAATCATAAATCCCATTAAAGAAGGATAAAAAAATGAATATGTAAAAACAAACAAATTAAAGGATATAACACAAAGAATAAAATCATGGGGCAGTATATACACCACCCAAAAATAAATAGTGTCAATATTGCATGAATCTCTAGGGAATAAGAAGTGAGATGAAAACTCATTACCACCTTGTAATTAATCAAGTCGTATAACCAAATGTTAATCACCAACAAATAAATTACATAATACCATGAATATAAAGATAATCATGGTAATATATATCAAATATATGTACACAACACACAACATTAAATAAATTAATGGTGAACAATAAAAATATCTCATAATTAACAGGTAGATAAGAAACCCCTTAACTCATGTCTGACTTGACTTGTATGTTACTTGTTCTTACTAAATAATAAAAATAAGTTAATATATATATATGGTTGAGAAAAAAAATTTAAGTTTGTTATTCTTTTTATATCATTTATTACCTTGCTATAACAATTACTCAGTTATTTTAGTTCATATAGGATATTTTATCGATGTTCGGAACTTCAGTCAAAAATGAACTTGTTATAATTAAAATTTGTCCATGTGGAAAAAATTACATTATCTACCTAATTATATACATGATTTAGATATCATATATTTATTATATATCCAGAATATATATGTATTTATAACAGTAGATAACATTTTGAGATCAAAAATGATATGCACCGTTAATGGAGACGGTAAGTCGTATGTACGCATGAATGCTTCCTTCATTTATATTTTGTATTTTAATGGAATTAAAACATAATGTTACATAGGAATATTATAATTACAGTATACTATCATATATAATAAAATTAACTCCATCCTTTTACATCCCACATAAGTAATTAAGTAGTCATACCACTTTGAGGGGACAATAGTCCGCACTTCGTCAAATCACATTATCGTGTTTACACATAACGGAAACCATAAAGGTATGATGTAAATGGAAAATAAAAAACAATAAAATAATTAACATACTATATATCATATATAAATATAGTTCCATCATAATGTCCACCAGGAGAGGAGGTAGGAGATAATTGAACAATCATCGTTTCATGAGGCGTTAGTTTTTCATCCACATAAACAATGTGTTCTTTACCCATTAGATGAAGGATTGCGTGAGTGTAGTTCGAATCATTATCATAACAACAACCTAGTATATTTTGGATACAGGTTTTGTAATAAAATAAAGGAATAAAAAGAGATTAGGGGTTTGATATTTTAAATTAAATTAAATATGTTAAGAGAAACCATTAACTTTAATGTGGGTAACTCCATTTTGTTTGAACCAAAAGCACTTCTTAATGTTACTTATACCTAAGGTAATGCTTCTATATGGAAGAGAGGAATCGTGAGAGCAAATATGGACAGGGTTTGGATGATCTATGGGGCTTGATGTGTGTGAGTAATGGGTTAGAAGTGGTGTCCTTTTATAAGGGAGGGGAGGGGCTCTTTTGAAAGGTGGGAAATTTCTATTTTATTATAAATTTATCTTCAGTTTAAAAAGGTCCAAAACTCATTAATGTATAATATAAGATGACTCATGTTAGAAATAAAATTTTACAATATTAATTGGACAGGGTTTGGATGTTGTTTTAATATTAATAATCTTATTTTTATAAATAATTTATTAATGAGGTGAATACATCATTATTATTTTTTCATAAATAATGTAAATTATTTGATGTATAAAAATTATTAAAAAAAACAATGATGTAGGAAATCGTTATAGAATTAAAATGAATATTTATAGTATAAACAATAACTTATATAACCCCATGTAAAAATAGATATAATAAAAGATATTTTTTAATGTCATTTTTGTCTTTATTTATGTTAATTAAAATAAAGTGTCATTATCACTATTAAGGGTCTCCATGAGGGCCCCTAAATCGACCTATGGATGGCTATGGTCGAATATGACTCATCAAATAAGTTTAGGAAAAATGTTAATGTTAAGTCCACAAGGCTGAATACCCTGAGAGGGGGGTAAATCAGGTTATGACTAATTAAAAATTATATCCTATTCTGATCTTGTTTCGCTGTTAAGAAAAACTCTCCTCTCTCTCCTTCTTGTTTCACAACAAAAACAAAAGGTAAAGCATGCACAAGACAGAACAATTTTTACTTGGTTCATTCTCACTTGGATATGTATAAGGAGAATAAAATTGGGATGTGTCTTTGTACCAAATTCACTAAAGCACACTACTGTTTACAAAGTCTGGGCTACATCACATCAATGCCGAGACTCACTGCCTTTATAAGGTTTAGGTTTATATCATTGCTTTCCCAAGGGTCACTCTAGGTTTCTCTCTCTCTGGCTCACTGCTGGTGGAGTGGATCTGTTTCTTCCTCTTCCTTCACTCACTGCTCTGGAAATGATTCACTCACAGTTTATAGAATTTTAGGTCGCTTCATCATCACAAATTATTACATCATCTGTGGTATGTTGATGTGTTGTTGAAGTACAACTTCACCCATAGATTAATATCACTTTGCACTGAAGCTATCAGCCAATATTTCGTGATCTACGTAATACTGAATCACTGCTGGGAATCAACCTTACCTGTTTCCCTTCTCTAAGACGGCGCACAAGTATTGGCGTCCAAGTTATAACTTACGCGCAAGTCTACATCAACCACATGCATGACACAAGCTTTTGTAACTCCAAACATTCACAACTAACATCCCATTATGTCCAAACCAATATTGGCGCGCAACTAAGAACAATCACGCTTCCTCAAATTTTGCGCACAAATCCACCTCAATAACGTTCACAACACATCCTTCATTAGCTCAAAATTTGGGAAACACACTTCCATCCTCACCCAAACCACCTGGGGTGCGCAACTATCATGCGACACAAAATTTTCACCTACTTAAGAACTTCTAATTGTGCCACCACGCTGCACTTTCGCAACCACCACACCTGCGCGACGGGATCTCTAATTATTCTATGTGTTGAACTTTACACTGAATGAGGAGGGGTCGACCTATATTTATAGGAATTTGGATACACAGTTTTGTGGTGCGCAAGTCTTCCTCTGGCATGCAATTATCATCACTCAAGTCTCATCCCCTTATCTCTGACGCGCTAGTCAATTGCAAAACCTATGACAAAACATGTCTGACCCTTATCCCATGGCCATATTTTTATGTTCTGATCCTGAAAAACATTAGGCGTGCAAGTTTCCTCTCATTAAAATACATGAGGCGCATCTCCCTTTTCCAAATACTTCTTTTCATCATTTTTTGATTTTCAGGCCCAAAAATTTGGCAAACACTAGAAAACAGCGCCACCTTGTATCTGGACTTTTTATACCTCCTCCAGATCATCCATTCATTTGTAGATGTTCTTTAATCAAACATGGATCATTAATCATTTCTCTTGAACTTGACATGCCACCATTAAATCCCCTTTTTCATCAAGTTTGTATTTCATGGTTTTCTTTGTCAACAATCACAACACAGTTTTCCACTTTTTCAACAAAAACAATAACCTAAAAAATGATTCAATGATACCTTGAGAGATTTCTTCCCAATAGTTAAGGTAAATTTTTATTATAATAATATTCTTCTTACATTTAATTACCCTATTTACCATTAAAAATAGTAAATTAATGTCAGAAGTTACTATTAACCAAAAAATATTTTCATCTTATGGAACCACATTTTACCTACTAATAACAACCATGTATGTTTGTTTTAAATATTCAATTCAAAGAAGCTGTAAAAATTTATTTAAATGAAAAAGTTAGTTTTTTAACTACTAAGTGGTTTTACTATTCATAAAAAATTAATGTTTTTTTAAAAATACAAAAAATTCAGCCTAATCTATATTTGATATTGCAAATTGAAAAATGATTTGTATTTTACCCAATTCAAAACATATAAGTTTCATTCATTAATTTAAAAGTAATTCCCATTTTAAAACAAATTGTGTGTTTTTCTAAAACAATAACTATCAAAATATTAACACTTTTTTATGTAGAATTTGAAAGTGAAATAAATTTTAATTACCAAAACTGGATTAAATTATAAAAATATAATCTAATGAAACTTCAATGTCATTCAAATTGATAAATGAACACTATAAATAGTTTTGATTTAAAAATATGTTTTCAATTAAAATTGTTTATGTTTCAATATTTAGCCAAATATGAATGTTATCAGAAAAAAACCAAAAATTTATTGAATATAAAATTTTATGTCCTGATTATAATTAAGAAGTATATTTAGTAAAATTTAAAAAATAAAATGGTAAAATATTGGATTTAAAAATGGTTCCCCCTTAAAAGGAGGTAAAATAGATTTTTTAAATGCAATCTTTATCTGAAAAAATTAATTTGTTCTTATATTATGTCTAATAAATACATATTATGGATGTTAAAATTATATGTAATATATTAAATTCAAAATTCAGTTAATATTATTCATAACGTCTTTTGACCGACTAGTTTGGTAAGTTGTTGTGTGCTCAAACTCGGTGTTGTGTGAGGTGAAAGCTATTTAATTTCATTAAAAAGTTAATTTACTATGAAACCTTGGGGTGTTACATTCTCCCCTCCATCAATAAATTGTGTCCTCACAATTTATGCCCAGTATTGATAATAAGGGTTTTGAAATTTCCAAAAATCTTAGTCGATGTCCCATATCGTAAATAGATTAATGAGTCCTCTATTTTAAAATAAATAATGGTTTGTATGAAGGATATTGAAATTAACACATACTTGTGTTCCATGTAGAAAACCATGGATCTGGAAGAGAAAACTTATTATCATGTTCTGATGAAGAGTGATCGAGAATATTATTAAGTGAATTTAACGATATGAAAGCCATAAACTTGTGATGGGTTGAAAGGACATTGATTACCTAGTAGGAGATGTAAACAAACAACATTTATGTTTTTAGTTCGTTTTCATAATACTGATGTATTTATATATGAGATTTACTAAGATTATAAGGATATATACATTCTTTAGAAGTATAGTTTTGTCACGACCCGTCCTCGGGGCCCGTGCCTTGACTACCCCAAGCCCGCCTTCCATAAGCCAGGGGCTGGCGACTAGCACCAAAGGCGTAAAATCCCGATAACTGGTCGGCCCGCACTGGCCGCTTTTGAGACCCGGCCAGGGGAAATTAATTCCCTCGGTCGCCACTGTCCGGTCGGCCCGCACTGGCCGGCCGGTTTCGCCAGCAAGGACCGGCGATGGCCGGTCCTTCCTTCGTCGACACCGGCGGCCCGGTCCCGGCCGCCGATCATCTTGCTCCACCGCGTCCCGGAACCGGCTGCGGCCTATGTTGTCCGGCGTGATGCGACGACATCACTTCCCTCTGCCGCGGCCCCGCTCCGGTCGCGGCGTCTTTGTCTTTCTTCGACGCGACGTGACGGCGTCGCGTTCTTGGATTTCTTTCCACGGCGCGGCGCGACGGCGCCGCGCAATAATTGTCGTGCGATTCCGGCATGGTGCGACGACACCACGCCATCTCGTTCCATCTCCAAGGAAACAATTATGAACATAGGAGGGGGGTTTGGCCGTGTTGGTGCGGTCCGGGCCCCCCTCTCGTTAGACAATAACATTTAATCCTTTATCCTCGATGTTCGACATTCTAGAATCAAGAATGGAAAATAAATAAATAAAATATCAACAATCCCCTACCTCAGATTCAAGTGTGGAGCACGCCAATCAAGCCGCGGAAGACTAGCGTCGCGGAGGTCGGGCGTCACGGAAATCGAATGTCGTTTTCGTTGACGTCGAGGTGCGTCCGAAGAGGTACGTCACTAGAGAAGCTTCGTAAGCTGGCGGAGATAATCCGAGGCGGAAACGGCGTCTCCTTTCGTTGACACGGGAAGAAGATCGAAGAAGCGGCGTCGTCGTTCTTCGGAAACACACCGGCTACGAAGAAGAGAAGCATCGTTCTTCGTCGGAGCTTAAGTGTTCTTCGTGTTCTTCGTCAAGGTTGAAGAAGATGGAGAGAGCTTCTCAAAATCTCTCAAGGTGGAAAAGGAGACCAACCCAAAATAAAATAATCTTAAGCCTTATTTTATTTACACAACTAAACATTTGAATTTCAAAAGATAAGAAACGAACCATTAATTCGTAGAATTAATTCAACGAAAGAAACAGCTCATTTAATTTACGAAAAAAAACCGCCCAATTAAAAGTTCTGTTAAGAATTTAAGAAAATGAGTCAGTTGACTTTCATAAAGACGGGTTTTCGCGGGTGTGTTACTTAGCGGAAGGAAACGACGGGGCACGTGAGGGCCCCACCTCACAAATATCCTACGAAGAGGGTAGGATATTTCTGGACAGTACCCTATCCGATTCAACTCAGATTAAGCCTCTTTTATGTGGCTTCAAATGGCTTCCAAGTGGCTTATGTGAAATAAAATAAAGTTGCCGCAAAATTATTTTATTTCTTAACTTTAAGCCCGAAAATTAAAAATGACACCCGAGCAAACGCAACTCCGGAAGAGGCATTTCTAAGCAATTACCGGCGTTGCGATTCCATCGGTGCCCTCAAAATTCGATTCCGAGCACCGGTTCAAAAGTTAGAAAAACCCGCTCGTCCGTTCACCGAACGTACCCGAGCCAAACTTCGGAAATTGATTATGGGCACACCGAGCCTCGGAATCAGGCGCCGTCAGAAACTGCGTTCTTGTAAAATTCCAAAGAAAATTAAAAAACATTTCATGGAATTTACGGGTCTTTACATTACTCCCACCACAGGGCTTTACTTCCCCGTAAAGCTTCACCACAAACTTAGGGAATCAAAGCGGTACTGAGCATGCATCTGAGCCTTCCACTCCCATGTGCTCACCTGGAGGTTCCCGCGCTGCCAAAGAAACTGTACAAGAGGAATCGACCGTCCTCCTAGGAACCGCTCCTGTCGATACTCGATCCCCACAGGAACCTCCGTAGAAGACACTCATCGCCACCGTCTAGCTCCTCATGGTCGATGATATGCGAAGGGGTCGACCACGTATCTCCTCAGTTGGGATACGTGGAAAACGTCGTGCACCTAGTGCAACTGAAGTGGATGGGCCAACCGGTAAACCACCTCGCCTACCCAACCGAGGACCTAGAAAGGTCGGTTGAACCTCAGAGATAACTTGCCTCCCTGGCCACATCTCCGTAAACCTTGTCGAGGTGAGACCCGTAAGAAGACGTGGTCGTCATCCTCGAACTCCAGAGGTCTCCATTTCTGTTAGAACTAAAACTCAAAACGACTGCTGCTACGAGGGTAAGGTTGACCGACTCAAGAGTGATCGGTCGGAACCTCCTGTCCAAGAGTTACCCTGCACTGCTTGGGGTTTCCTTTTCCGCCGACCAAGGAAAACTCATCCCGACGTTTGCCTAAAACCATCAATTTGAGTATGAATAGTTATTTCCCATTCCATACTCAAACTAATGTCATAAGGCCTCGACGCTGCCACCAAGATATTCCAACCAGAACTCTCGCCTTGAGGGTCTGACCACACCGTCGGTGTAAGTGTGATTATCGAGTCTCCTCCCAAGGTATCTCCAGACGTGAGGGTCAAGTCCACAACTTACTGGAAATTCTAGGTCTGGAACAAGATTTGTGAAAGCGAGGAATGATTCATATCGACGTCTGTTACTACAGCTGCTAGTAGGGGACACAGAATGTCCCTTGAATCATTTCTAGAGCCATTGGATCACACTCCTTGACCGCATGCATCCGCACTCTTCCTCCGCCCTCCAGCTCCCTGAGCCTGGCGGGAATAACTAAGGCGGGTGGTTGTAGCATGTTAAGATGTACACCAACTCATTCTACTCTCCTAGATCTGCCTCCACGTCTGCCGCTTCGCAGACTCATCTCTATTTAAAGATACCTCTTCTTGAAACATTTTACATGCCCGAGTCTCTAAGACTGGCACCAGTTCCTTGTTTCTTACTGCACTGTGAAGTCTTCATCCGCTCCTGGATGAACTGCACCTCCTTTAGTCTCACAAGAGCTGCTATGATTTCTTCTTTGCCGATAAAAGAAATCTGGTCTCATCCCATGTATGAACCACATTCGTTGCCTAATACAGTCAATCCTGACACAAATGATGTGTTCATGCCATGGATGACGTCTTAAGGCCTCGACGCAACTACTAAAAGATCCAACTGTCACTCTCGCCTCCAAGGGTCAAGTCACACTGTCGGCATCAGTGTGAGGTCACTTGGTCTCCTCCAGTAGGAATATCAAAAGTGAGGGTCAAGTCAACAGTTTAACTGGGACCACTCAGTATCAACCAAGCAAAAAGGACAGGAAAGCAAACAAAGATAAGTGTCTTTTTATTATTGCAGCTCATAGTACAATGACACAAATACAAAAGCATCATGGAACTATAAGTACAAAGGACGTATCCACTAGTTCCTCTCCTATCCACCTGCTCTCGGAGCTCCATGACCATAGGCCTCAGCTGCCTGAAGTTGATATCTCACATGTCCTCCTGTCCCCTACGGTCAGGGTGGGCCTCCTGGTGGTGGTGGAAACATCCCGAAGCATCGTCCACCTCCAGCTGCACGGCCAGCTCCTCTGCCATGGTCGCCTGCTCTTTGCGGTTTGCCCTGATCGAACCTCTGCCTTTGCCTCAGAGGTTCTTCATTTAACAGCTGGTCATCTGCATGGCGGGTCGGACAGTCATGTGCCATGTGACCAATTCCACCGCAGGAGTAACACTGTCCACTCTCGGCACGTCTAGCTCTGACTCCACCCCGGTTTCCCGCACAACTGAACCTGAGTCGTGCAGTCGGCCACCGGTAGGTCTGGTCCTCTTAGACCTCTTTGTCATCTGTCTACTGCCTGCTGCAGAAGACTCTGCCCCAAGCCGGCTAGTAGCGGGTCCTGCTGCTGGAGACTGCTCAGCAAGGAAACTCTCCACTAAGAGGGCTATCTCCAACACCCCTGTCTACGTCGGAAAGCTGTGAGAAACAATAGAAGCTCTAATCTCTCGCCTGAGCCCCTGCTCGAAGGTTCAGGCCCTGACGAACGGGTCCCGTACCATATCTGTGGAGTAGCGCGAGAGGTCTGTGAATCTCGCTGAGTACTGCACCACTGACATGCTGCCCTGCCGCAGCTGAATTAGCTCCTGTATACGCACCGCTCGAAGGGTGGCTGGTACAAACTCTGCCTAGAACAGGCTCTCGAAGTCTTCCCATAGAAGTTTTGCCTCGTCATGCATTTGAATCATCAGGCTCCACCATCTACCTGCTGCTTCTTGAAGAAGGATGGCAGCTAGGATCACCATGAAATCTGTTGGCGTCCCCACTAGCCTGAAGACTCTCACCATAGCCTCCAGCCAATCCTCAGCCGCCTGCGGGTCCATCCCTCCCTGGAACCTGGGTGGCCTCTGGCGCTGGAACTCATGCAGTGCGCTCATGCGACGTGCATCCTCTACTGCTGGGGCTGGTGGCATCGGTGGCCCAACGGGTAGTAGTACCGCTGGTGCCTCTGCTGGTGCCTCAACTGGGATAGGGCCCTGTACTGAGGCCTCGTCGCTCGGCGGGCTGTCAGTACGTACCACTCTCGTGGCTCTAGCTGGTCGTCCACGGGGAGGCATCCTGAATGAAACAACGTGACACGGTCAAAAGATTATACCTGGTGAGCTGACCTGGTTTGAGCTGACATTTAAATAAAACTTCTGGAAAACACACACGCAATCAGTGTTTTCATGCACAAAGTCGGAAACCAGTTGTCAGGGTCCTGGTGTATGGATACGTCAGCCGCCCACACCAACACTGGACTCCCTGAACTGAAAACCAAACTCGGTACTCTTAACATTATTGCTTCACAGAAAGAAACATCAGAGTTATTAGTTCTGCGGTAGAACCGAACACCTCTGATACCAATTTGTCACGACCCGTCCTCGGGGCCAGTGCCGTGACTACCCCAAGCCCGCCTTCCATAGGCCAGGGGCTGGCGACTAGCACCAAAGGCGGAAAATCCCGATAACTGGGAAGGCATTTCCTTTATAAAAGAAAACAAGCACCAAAGAGTACAAGCGGAAACAAAACACTAAGTACAAAAGAAAAGCTGAAAAGTAAATGGGCCAAAATACAAACCCAAAAGAAAGTACAACTACAACTGAACAAGGTACAGCAGCAAAAAGACAAACAGCTGGAAGAGGGAAGTAGCTCCTGGGTCGTCCTCCTCGGGTCCTACCTGAAGGGTAGGTACAGATAGTGCAGCTCCTGGTCGTCCACATCGGATCCTACCCAAAGGGTAGGTACTGAGAGCCTCCTCCGCGCTCTCGTCCGTCAACCTCCTCTGTGAGTCATCTCGTCGCGTAGTCCACCTCCGGGTACTGACTCGTCATGTACTCCACCTACGGGTACCGACTCATCGTGTAGTCCACCTCCGGGTACCGACTCGTCGTGTAGTCCACCTCCGAGTACTGTCCAGTCCTCGAACACTCGGCCACCGTCAGCACTGCCCGTCATCTGAAACCAACACAACGAGGTGCGGGCATAGCCCGTGCAGGGGTGAGTATAAAGATACTTAGTAGGGACCCCGAGACCCTCAAGGTCTCACTAAACCAACAATGATAACCACAAGAAGATCTCAACAGATAACCTCTACTTAGATATATGCCCATACATATACCTAAGTTATCAAGTAACCCATCTCAATCATGAGGAAACACAAGGATTGTGAAATCAACGGATAACCACTACCCAGGTGTATGCCCATACATATACCTAAGTTATCAAGTGACCCATGTCAATCATGAGGTAAACACAAAGGTCAAAAGTCTCAGCTCAAAACATGATTTTCATTATCGAAACCGTAACTGCTGAAGAGCTCCGTCTCTAGAGTGTACAGTGGTCCTGTCACGACTCTGAGATACTGCTCACTAACCTAAGACTGCTGAGGTACTCCTCCTGTCGAGTACTGCGGGTTTGCGGCCAACTACCGGGCACTCCGTCCGCTGAGGGTCTGTCGCCAAATAACGGGCGCTCCCACTAATAGCCTACAGAGGTACTCCTCCTGTCGAGTACCGCGGGTTTGCAGCCAACTACCGGGCGCTCCGTCCGCCGTGGGTCTATCGCCAAATATCGGGCGCTCCATCCACTGGGCTAGTCGACTCACTCCAAGTCGAGTCGGTCATGCAGTCGTCAAGTCTCAGCCGGCTACACGGTCTTCGTACTCTGCACGCTCGTCTCCAGGAGGGTCCGCTCCACAAGCTACTGGTCGATACTCCAAGTATCACAAAGTCCTGCAAAGAAGTATCTCAAAGGACCACCTCGTCATAGGGGTCTCAACGCAACAGATGGTGCGTCAATCGGACGCCCGGTCAGTGAGTTATTAGCCTTTTGGTCCCAGGGGCCCGGTTGGTTTTGTGTGCGAACCAATCCGGCCGTAACTAAACTATACCCCAAACACTCATAGGGTATACTCATAGGGACCGTTTCTCAACGAGATCACCAACGCCGCTGACGGTTCGTCAAACGAACGTTCTGTCAGAAAGGTATCAGCTTTTCCGTTCCAGGGGCCCGGTTGGATTTTGGTGCGATCCAACCCGGCCACTACCCAACTGCATCCAAATCTCGGTGAAGGATGCCAAAAGTTATGTATCATCAACAGGAACTCAACACAACAGACGACGCGTCAATCGGACGCTCGGTCTGAGAGTTATTGGCTTTTTCGTTCTAGGGGCTCGGTTGGATTTCGGTGCGATCCAACCCGACCGCACTCCGTTGGCATCCAAACCTCAGGCGGAGTATGCCAAAAGATCCGTCTCACTTAGAGAAATTCAACGAAACAGATGGCACATCAATCGGATGCCTGGTCTGTTATTTATTGGCCTTTTCATCTCACACCAACCCTGGGAAACTTCCCAGGAGGTCACCCATCTTGATCACTACTCTAGGCCAAGCACGCTTAACTATGGAGTTTTAAGCACGTAGGCTCTCGAAAAGGAAGGTGCACCTTGAGTATAGTATACCGAAACGACCGTCTCGATCGAAGGATCGCGTTGCCGCTGATGGCGAGTCGTTTGGAGGCCTTTAGCTCAAGATACATGCATTTGACCGAAAGTGGTCCGAAACTTGGGGTCTGGGCCCTGGCCGACCCGGCCCGACCCCCCCTGGGTCAGCCGAACCGGGTCGACTTGCCCCGGGCGGCGACCCGGCCCGGCTCGGAAAACCCGGCCCGGCTGGCGGCGCGGCGGCGCGGTCCGGCGCGGCGGCACGGACCGGCACGGCGGCGCGGCCTGGGCGCCGTTCGGGAGCCGCGCGCGGGGGGCAAAGACCCCCCTGAGAACCGTGGCCCCTTAATTGGGACCGCTTTTGAGACCCGGCCAAGGGAAATTAATTCCCCCGGTCTCCACTGTCCGGCCGGCCCGCACTGGCCGACCGGTTTCGCCAGCAAGGACCGGCGATGGCCGATCCTTCCTTCGCCGACACCGGCGGCCCGGTGCCGGCCGCCGGTCTTCTTGCTCCGCCGCGGCCCAGAACCGGCCGCGGCTTATGTTGTCCGGCGCGATGCGACGACATCGCTTCCCTTCGCCGCGACCCCGCTCCAGCCACGGCGCCTTTGACTTTCTTCGACGCGATGTGACGGCGTCGCGTTCTTGGATTTCATTCCACAGCGCGGCGCGACGGCGCCCCGCAATAATTGACGTGCGATTCCCGCGTGGTGCGATGACAGCACGCCATCACGTTACATCTGCAAGGAAACAATTATAAACATAGGAGGGGGTTCGGCCGTGTTGGTGCGGTATGGGCCCCCCTCTCGTTAGACAATAACATTTAATCCTTTATCCTCAAAGTTCGACATTCTAGAATCAAGAATGGAAAATAAATAAATAAAATATCAACAATCCCCTACCTCGGATTCAAGTTCGGAGAACACCAATCAAGCCGCGGAAGACTAGCGTCGCGGAGGTCGGGCGTCGCGGAAATCGAACGTCGTTTCCATTGACGTCGAGGTGCGTCTGTAGAGGTACGTCGCTGGAGAAGCTTCGTAAGCTGACAGAGATAGTCCGAGGAGGAAACAGCGTCTCCTTTCATTGACACAGGAAGAAGATCGAGGAAGCGGCGTCGTCGATCTTTGGAAACACACCGGCTACGACGAAGAGAAGTGGCGTTCTTCGTCGGAGCTTAACTGTTCTTCGTGTTCTTCGTCAAGGTTTAAGAAGATGGAGAGAGCTTCTCAAAATCTCTCAAGGTGGCAAAGGAGACCAACCCAAAATAAAATAATCTTAAGCCTTATTTTATTTACACAACTAAACATTTGAATTTCAAAAGATAAGAAACGAACCATTAATTCGTAGAATTAATTCAACGAAAGAAACAACCCATTTAATTTACGAAAAAAAACTGCCCAATTAAATGGTCTGTTACGAATTTAAAAAAACGCGTCAGTTGACTTTCATAAAGACGGGTTTTCACGGGTGCGTTACTTAGGGGAAAGAAACGGCGGGGCTTGTGCGGGCCCATCTCACAAATATCCTACCAAGAGGGTATGATATTTCTTGATAGTACCATTTCCGATTCAACTCAGATTAAGCCGCTTTTAAGTGGCTTCAAGTGGCTTCCAAATGGCTTAAGTGAAATAAAATAATGTTGTCGCAAAATTATTTTATTTCTTAACTTTAAGCCCGAAAATTAGAACCACACCCGAGAAAACGCTACTCCGGAAGATGCGTTTCTAAGCAATTACCGGCGCTGTGATTCCATCGGTGCCCTCAGAATTCGATTCCGAGCACCGGTTCAAAAGTTAGAAAAACCCGCTAGTCTGTTCACTGAACGTACCCGAGCCAAACTTCGGAAATTGATTTCGGGCACACCGGGCCTCAGAATCAGGCGTCGTCAGAAACTGTGTTCTTTTAAAATTCCAAATAAAATTAAAAAAACAATTTCCGTAGAATTTACGAGTCTTTACATGTTTCATCCATAAAAAATTTCTACCCAAAACACATCTTTTCTCCAAATGACGAGTATTAACAATGACTTGGTTACACCTGAAGCACTAGAATAAACATATAGATAATCAAATAATCCAAAATGGATGAAATATATATTTATCATAGAATTAAACATTAACCAATACCAAAATGTTTAGTACATGATTATATGATCCCCAAAAAGGACAATCCTTAATAGAAAGAAATATTACTCTTAATCTCCAAAATTTAACCCAATGGTCAACAAATACCCATCAATGAACAACAATACTTAAAATCCTTCAATATAATCCTTACTAACATTGAGACCCAAAACTCAGAATAATTTTATTACATAGTCTTCCACATTAAATTGTTCATCCAAATAAGATCGACTACTATTAAAGTCAGATACATGAATGTAATTAACCAAATCACATATTCTCTATGATAGGTAAATCATTTACATAATAACACAAATCAGTATAAATCCACAATAAAAACATTGAATAATACCCACCATTACTCCTCAAACTAAATCCCATAGTATTCTATTTTTCTTTAGATTATAGTGTTCCCAACAGAGCGAACGTCTTCCAAAATAACATTTATCACATAATAACCAAATCATTATCCTAAACTAAGGATATCCATTTGATAATAAAAAATGTCACAAATCAACTTAATACAATATTTTAACTAAAAAGAATTAGTCACTATAATCATGGACTTTATGTAGCCCTGTCTTAGGCAATAAATCACAATCACACTATAGTTGTGGGTTCGATTCCCACATCTTTGTCCAACGCAATGATTTTTCACCCGGTCTGCGTGTTTCCCATTTCAAAAAATGAATTTTATTAAATTTCCAAAATGATATATATTTATAAAATAACATTAACATAATTTAACCAAAAATTTTATCTCATACCTCTAATTTCCATCAAAAAATTTAATAACTTATAATTGCCTAAAATTCATGGATCACATAAAACCAAATCGTTCTTTCTAACTATATATTCAAGAAAAAAGATAATTCATCCTCAAATCTCATTTTCACATGAATAAGTACATGGTTACACAAACATAATAAAATTATTCCAATGTAATCCCATCAACAAAGATCAGTAATACTTTTAAACATTTGGGAATCCATTAATTTCCACATATCATATTCTTTGACTAAGTTGATATCCTATAGAATAGGGCATTCATTCTGGTAATGGACAAGTCCCCAACATTAACAGAAAATGACTGTAAATAGATTCTTGGGACCATTTTTATTTTCAACAATAGTACTCTTCTTGTTTCATTGACAATTATTTACCTTATGTCCTTTCCCACACATAAAACATTTCTTTGTTCCATTGAGACGCATTCATGAGTGTCTCCTTCCACATTTACTGTAGGATGGAAATTGACATTTCATTTTTCCATGGTCTCCACTACTGGAGCTCTTATTATTCATCACTTTTCACTTCTTTGTTGATTCCATGAGTTGTTTAATATATATGGTGTTGATCATATGTTTGGAAAACTGATTCAGCATGAACACAATATCTTTTATTCCTTTCAACATTCCATTTTTTTCATTTCCACCACCATTCCCACCTTGTACATCATGCTCAAACTTACTATGTATTCCTTGGTATCCAACCATTGAGTAAAAACATAAATCATTATGTGAGTAACAATAGTCATAAAATCATTTAGAGAATATCATGACACCTTATCTTCAATTTGAGACACCTTAGGATTAACCAAGGTCATTTATTCTCATCTTATATTAATATCATTCAAATCGTTTTGTAATAAATATGTTAATTTTCTTAAGCATATCCCTAGGGTGTGTCGTAACCAAGAGTGCATCCATGTCTGTTGTCGTGCACCAAGATACACTAGGTCAAGCCCAAAACATATTGTTGGAGTTTTCACTCCTATGTACATCTATGCCAGAGTCGCCTCTTCCTGCTCATATCTAAACAGGGCTATATTGAATCTAAAATACAAAAAATATCTACATAACTAAAATTATAGGATGTTATTCTATACCAATCCTCAAAGTGTATCTTAGGGTATTGTTTTCTAATCAGAGTTTGTCTAAATCTAATTTCCAAGGCCTGTATTAAACATCCCCTAATACAAAATGTAATTCCCTTACCCCTGAATCTTGGATCCTGTGCATTATTATAATACGTTGGCATGATTACAAGGAATCCATTCCTAAAGGACTGTTCATTTTAGTATTCATTGAGACAAGATTCATACATAGTTCAACTTTAAAACTTAAATATAAAAACTTCACTAATGTATTCCATTATAAACATCCAATCTTCAAAGATTATGCCTACAATTCACTCATAACCAACATCATTATATCTTGGGGAAATGAATCAAATGAAAGCAGTGAGCTCAAATTCTTATTAAGAGTACGAAAGACATTAGAAGATAACATAAACTTTAGGCATGATGAATAATTGAAAACACATGACTTTAAAAATAATATGCATTATAATTTTATGGAAGGAATACGAGATGAGTAAATAATTACAAAATAAAGTATATTCATGGGTATTCTACTAGTCAAATTACATCATGAAATTTCAATAGAAAATCTCATAATAATGAAATGCATAATATCAGACATCAAAAACACATAGTCAAGGCCTCATTCCAAGACAACAAATAATATTTTGTCAAGGCCATGTGCCAAGACACTATTTTGTCTCGTGAGACCTACTAATGCATCGAGGAGCTATAGCGGGATCCACCTATCACTTAAAAAGTCCAATGCATTCCATATATAAAAAAGGCTAAAAAATAATCTAAAAATTAATATAAAAACTAGAATATTAAATGTGAATACATTATCCATAAACCATGAATGGAATAAAAATAGCACATCCACAGACAAACATAACTCATTAAATACAATATAGAAGATTTTATTATAATAAACTAACCTCAATCAAGAATAAATAAAGATATTTACATTTATGGAAATAATTATCAAAACTATTTGAGAGAAATATCCATCTATTTCTTGAAAACGTTTAAAAGTCTCATATTTATGAAGAAGATGATATAAATATATTTTTGAATCACAGTGTCCCATACTGCTTTGAAACTTATAAAAATAATTTTAATTTTAAAACATTATTGTACATATAAATAAATCCTTAATACCATTTCTAAAACATATATATTAATGCGAATGATTTTGATGAATAAATATTTAAAACATTTAAAATGATATTTTAGTTAGAGTTCCTAAACCAAAGAGAGACACTTGAATTCAAATATTTGAGGTAATAAAAACTTTATAATATGATGAGAATAATGTGATTCATTTTGTACTATGTAATAGTACATTATATATACCCTATAATAGTGAATTGGTTTATAACAACAATAAAGTCTCAATGGAATGTAAATTGAGATAAAGTCCCTTATAACGATTGTATACTTAGGTTTACGATACATCAATGACATAATTATGTGTAGAAAATATAAATACTCTAAATATGAGTATATATTTAGTGAAAATCAATCATAGGACATTAAAATATACTCTTTATGGAACAACACCAATGACATGGATGTTTAACTTAATCAATGGAAATTGAGTTTAGATTACTCTTATCAAGTTCATATCAATGACTTGAGAAATTATCAATTCAGTGATTATGTGTATCAAAATTATTTACAAACAAAGGGGAGTTTATATTATTAAATAAATAATAAATATTGTTTCCACTGATATTGTTGGAGTTAAAATAATCAATGAAGTATTCTTAAATCCCAATTAGTGGAAATTGAAAATTGAAATTCCCTTACCAATTTGGTAACAAAGAAATCATACATCCCATGAAAGAAGGATAATAAAATTAATATTTAAATACCCATTTATTAATATATATTAGAAAAATAATAAAATTATGTGCATTATATACACCACACAAAAAGAAATAGAGTCAATATATCATGAATCTCACAGGAATAAGAAGTGAGATGATAACTCCTTAACCCGTTGTAATCAATCAAGTCATATGATAAAAGTTAATAACCACCAATGGAATCAAATAATTACATGAATATAAAGATAATAAAGATAATATATATCAAATGGTAGTTCACAATACACCACATTAAATAAATAAGTGGTCAACAATGGAAATCTCACGTTATTAAAAGTGAGATAAGAAACCCCTTACCTCAATCCTGACTTGTCTGATATGTTCTTTATTCTTCAAGAATAATAAACATAAGTTAATTTATACTTGATTAGGTAAAATGTTCATGTTTATTATTATTTTTATATCACTCATTACCCTTAATTAAGAATTAGTTAAATTTGAATTCGTATTGGATATTTTATCGATGTTCGGATCTTGAGTCAAAAAATGAACTTCATATAATTACAATTTGTCCATGTGGTAAAAAATACATTATTTTCAGAATGATATAAATGGTTAATATATATATATATATTTTATTTAGTATTTATATGTATTTATAACAATACTTAACATTTGGAGATAAGAAATGAAATGTACCGTTTAAAGATACGTTATGTCGTACGTACGCATGGACACTACTTTAATTTATATTTTTTTATTTTAATAAAAACATAATGTTACATATGTATATATTAATTACATTATAATATCATATTTTATATAATTAACTCCATCATTTATGCATCCCACATATGGAATTAACGAGTCTTATAACTTTGAGGGGTGGTAGTCCGCACATCCTCAAATGAAATTATCACATTTACCCATAATGGAAACCACAAAGTTTTGATATAAATAAAAAATAGTGAAGTATAATGAAAAAATAAACATAATATATATCATATTTAAATATAGTTCCATCTCAATGGCCTCCATGAAAGGCAGTTGGAGATAATTGAACAATAATCGTTTCGGGAGCCGTTAGTTTGTCATCCTTAGAAACAGTGTGTCATTTACACTTTTGATGGAGGTGTGTGTAAGTGTAGTTAAAATACTTATCATAAAAAAAATACTATTATATTTAGGATATTGGTTTTGTTATAAATTAAAGGAATAAAAATCATTTAGGGTTGGATAAGAAAAATAATAGAAAATATGTTAAGAGATACAATTACTATTAATTTGGGTAACTCCCTTTGGTTTTTACCAAAAGGACTTCTAAATATGACGTCATCATAAGTTAAGGATTATAGGTGGAAGATATATATCTTGAGAGGTTATTTGTGAAGGTTTCGGTTGATCCAAGGCACCATGCAGGTGTGAGGAAGGGGTTAGAATTGGCATGCTTCTATATGGGAGAGGAGGGGCTCTTTTGGAATGGTTGAAAATGTTATTTTATTATAAACATATTATCAATTTAAAATGGTCCAAATCTAATTAATGTCTAAGATTAGATGACTCATGTTAGAAATAAAATCATTTGAAACGAATTAGATAGGTTCTGGATATTGGTTTTATGATAATAATCTTATTTTTTTAAATAATTTATTATTGAGGTGAATATTGCATCATTATTGTCTCATAATTAAATTAATTTATATAATGATTAAAATTATTTTTAAAAATAAAATAATTCATGAAATGTTTTTATCTTTCCAATGAAAATTTTTACTCTAAAATATGGCATATATATCTCCATGTAAAAATTTAAATACTAAAAGATATTCGTTAATGTCATTTTTGTCCTTACTTTTAGCTAATTTAAAAAAAAGTGTCATTGTCAATTTTAAGTGGATCTATGGGGTCCCAATATCGTCCCAAACATGGCGATGGTCGACCCTGACTCATCCAATACGGTTAAGTCTAGTGTTAAGGTAAATTGGTATTATTTTAATATTCTTTTTACCTTGAATTACCCTATTTACCTTTAACTGCGGTAAATAAAATCAATAGGTACAATACACCAAAAATTATTTTTTCTAATTGAACCAAATTTAACTTAATAATAACTACCATTTATGTTGGATTTTTTAAATTAAAATCACAAAAGAGAAAAAATTTAATTTAATTAAAAATGACATTTTTTAAACTACTACTAAGAGGTATTACTATTCATCAAAGATTAATGTTTTTAGAAAAATAACAAAAATTAAGCCTAATCTATATTTGATTTTATAAATTAATAAATTATGTTAATTTTAAAAAATTCAAAACATTGATATTTATTTATTATTTTAAAATTAATTCTTGTAGTCAAAACAAATAGCGGGTTTTTAAGAAACAATAAATTTCAAAATTTTGGATCTTTTTTATGTATAAATTCATAGTGAAATTAATTACAATGACCAAAATTGGATTAAATGGTAAAACTATAATCTAATTATACTTCCAAACCATTAAAAATCATAATATAACAATATAAATTATTTTGATTAAAAAAGTTGTTTTCAATTAAAAATTGGTATTTTTCACTATTCACCCAAATATTAAATTTATTAAAAAAACACCAAAAAATTATTAAAACTATATTTTTATATCTTGAGTATATATAAGAAGTTTATTTTGTCACAATTAATATATAAAATTTAAAATATTTGATATAGAAAGGGTTCACCATTAAATGATGGTAAAATTGTTTTTTTTTAAATAGTTCCTTTATCCAAAAACATTAAATTTTTCTTATATTATGTCTACGAAACACATAATATAAATGTTAAAATTATATGGAATATATAAAATTCATTATTCAGTTAATAATATTCATAACTTCTTTTGAACGACTAGTTTGGTAAGCCATCGTGCGCTCGAACTCGGTGTTCAGTGAGGTGCAAGATATTGAATTACATTAAAAAGATAATATACTATGAAACCTAGGGGTGTTACATGTATACCATGATGATTTCTCCCTGTGATGATTTAATATAGGATAAAAGTTGAATTTGGGACATAGTTATGGTTGATCATGTTGTTACACCCCAAGATAAATTATTATATTGAGTGGATTATCCATGTTCTATAGTACAATAATGTGTCTTCTATGTTTCATATTGTTCATATAATATAATATCAACTAACCATAGTGGATATTTTATATAACAACAGGTACCACTCTACTATCGGAATAGATCCATTTGACTTATTGTATAGTAGACCCTAAATTTCACAACTATTATAGACTGATCCTAATGAGTCAGCAGTCATGGGATTAAAGATGGTGTGAGTTAAAAAAGAGAAGGTATAGATCATATAAGACTATATAATTAATTTATATAGAAATATAATTAATTAATTGACCAATGATAATGACCTTTTGAGTTTAATGAAGGAGACTAGGGAGACAATTGCATCCACCTGTCATGGTTGAGGATGTATGTGTATGTCTTGTCCCATGTTATTGACTGGGGTTATAATGAATTGTTAAATTTTATATAGGTATGTTTTATCAATTTTCAATATACATTATCATTTTTTGATTAATGTTGAAAATGAATTCGGAGAACACATCTAATTGTGATGTGATAAATCATTTGGAATTTTCATCTTAATCATATAGTTTCTTTAGTTTGTTGTTATATTACATTAAATTTAATGTGAGTACATGAAATATAATTTATTTTGGGTATAATTGTAAAAATGGATACACAATTTGAGTGGTTTTCATTCCATGTTTAGGGTTCAAATCATGTAATTAAAAAATCAAGGTTTGTAATGAAAATTGTCTAACATTTTAGATTTTATAGGATTCATGGATTTCATGGCATGTAACAGGATTAAGGGCTAGGAAAATTTCACAATGGTAGGTTTTAAAATTTTGAATCAGATGAATTTTTATTTCATTTATCCTATTACTAATGTCTCTCTACTCAAATTTTACTGTAGGTGATTTTGGTTGAATCATTCTATTCTGGATTGTTTCATTCAGTGATCGATCACCATAGTGGTTGGATTTGGTCTTTTTTTTATAAATACTTCTATTTATTTCATATTTTGGGTTAAAACAATGGATTAATCCATGTATGTGTTTGGATTTGTTATCAGATTGTGACTTCTATCAATCTATTCTATTCTCTTAGTTTATAGTCGTAAACATCAATGAAATCTAGGTTATTACAATTTTATGGTTGGTGTTTCCATACAATTGGTTAGTTTAATGGATTTAATTTAATTATTAATAAATTACTTTGGGTTAATCATTGATTTGTATGGATAATTGGTCTTAGATTATTTCTAGTAATGGAAAATATTATCATATATGGTGATTTCATTTATAAATAGATTTTCTCAATTTGGAAGTGGGTTTTATGATTCCAAAGCAGATTTTGTTGGATTTAAAAATGTTTTCTAAAATTTTGAGAATGAATTTTATTTTTTTCTCATAATTGAACATTGGAAACCTTGGGAGTGTAAGTTAAGAGACTCAAGTTGCATCATGGTTTATAACCCACTCCGAGGAAAACTTTTGTGAAATTGACTAGTAAGAATCGATATCTATTGGATCTATCCTGTGCCAATTTAGGATTGAGGGTTTCTAGTACATAGTGTCTAATAGGATAGATCCCAATTAAAGGTGACTTTTCTTTTTTACATTTATTGTTTTTTATCTCATTATTGTTTTTTTAATGTACTATATCCCAAATATTTTTCTATAAGGGTTTATCACATAGCATTATATAATTTTTTAATTCACATATGTATGTACATCTAGATATATGAATACAGTTCCATGTATTCTCACATCTGCATGTCATATATCAGGAATGATAATATAAATCGTTTTTATGAAAGGGAAATCAGGAAAATATAAAATAATATAAATCAATATTTATAGTTTAAAAAAATTTATAAATATTTTTGTTTTGAAATATAGCATATCTGAATTCATGATTATATACCGTATATAGATATTATTTTGGTATCACATTATGCTTTTGATAACACCCTACATGTTCCATTGGGAATTTTAAGATGTTTAATAATAGAATTTAGGTAATATGAAGAATAACATGTAGGAAGATGAAATACATTATTACTACTTCTTTTGGTTCGGGTTGGTCGAGAGGTGACTATTGGTCACATAGGGATCTGATATACTTTTTTATTAATACTCTTTTGTCTTGGATTGTATGACTTTGTGGCATGTTATCTACTTATTTTTTTTAGTTTGATTGAATGTCTTGTTTTAAATATATTTAGGACTGGATGAAGTTATTCTATTTTACCTATATTACATGATTGTATAGTTTGGGTGGCTGGTCATGTTGACATGGGTTGGTTCATTAAAATTTGATATAAATTAGATTATCAGCCAAATGATTTTTAACACTGCATGAGTTTGGTTCTTTTTCATGTGTAGACAATAGTTAGGACTGTCGAAATTTGAATAGTACGTTCCAGAATAGGCCTTAATTATCTATCTTCCAGGAATGAACCCAAGTTACCATGGGTAGTCATGCAATTTTACCATATATGAGACATTGATTTTGATTTTATGTTAATGGAATTTATGGGTTGTTTTTTTTTAATTTAAATTCTACATTTAAAGTAAGGACATTTCATAGATTATAAAAATTCTTAATGATTAAATGATTTGTAATCAATGCCAGAATTTGGTACTCTAGTTTTAGAATTTTCTCCCAACAGCTTGGTTTCTATACTTTTTTAGATAATGCCTTCATGAAGAGATATTCCATGTCTGATATAGAAAGATAAAATACACATTTTTTAGGGTAACCCTCTAGTGGACCACAATTTCGTAGAATCTAATATTCACATTGTTTAGCCTCTAGGGATAGTGGGTGTGAGGATCCTTGTACTCATGGTTAATCATAGTTATTAATTTACTAGGTAGTATCCACCCATCATTAATGTCCAAAAAGGACCCCATGAATTTGAGGAGTGTAATGAGTGGATAGATAATATATTTATCTACATGAGGAAACTTTAATACACTATTGTGGGGTTTTACACATATATTATTTAGGGGATGATAATTAAATTGTGGGAATCTATTTTTTCAAGCTATGTTGCATGTCGATATTTCCATGGATTCCTTCAGGAAAATTGTTAACTAGTTGTCTTACTTTGAGAAATTTCATGTGGCGATGACCCAAGAGTTTCTAACCATAATTTAGGGGATACTACAATTATATGCTATTCTACCCATTTTATTGAGTTTCTGCATCTTTAACCGAAGCTTGTCACTATTGATTACATGATGGATTGGAGGTTAGAGATAGGACTGATACCTGATATTTGGATCATGATAATACTCATGTTACCTCTGACCTTTATAAAGGTAGTAGGTTTGGTGGATATTTATGAGTACGATATAGCTTGAAATATAGGTTTGGTTAGAGAATAAATTAATGGAATAGTTAGATAGGGTGTATCTTCGGTCAAGAAAAGGAAGTGTAAGGGTGGTTAGATTTCCTCAGGACCAGTTCCAAGTGATTAGACAGTGTAATAGAAGGTTGTATTCCACTAAAGTGGGAGGTATGGAAATAATAGTGCTATCATTATATATGCTTTGAGGACATGTCACCTTTTTAAATGATCAGGCCATATGAACCATTTCTTTGATAGGATTTACCAAGATAGAAATGTTGGACAAAAATTCACTAAGGGTTTGTAGGATTATATGGATGATTTTTAGGGTTGTGGGCACAATACTTTGTCTAAGGTGGCGCCCATGTGGCTAATACCGATTGAATTTATGTAGCAGAGTATGCACAAGAGGAATCTGAAGCAGGGCCCAAAACTGTTAGTGATAAATTATTTATATCTTCTTTTATTATGCTAGATATGGCTGATACAGGTGCTAATAATAATTTCATATATTGAAATTTTATTTTATGTGTTGGTTTTGCATCCAAAACATATTCTATTATTTTTGGATCTGTCCACGCTTATGGGAAAGTGGTTTGAAAATATGTTTAGATGTACTATGATTCAGTTCATGATAACTAACTACGAGGTGGTGTGGGAATTTTTGAGATTAATATTTTCATCTTCGACATGATTTTCAACATTTATATTAAAATTGGTGTTAGGTACCATATATATTGTTATCACCATCAAATAAATTTCTTATCTAGTGATAGGGTCAATGGTGTTTTTTATGGTGATAGGAACTCTATAATGGGAAGGGTGGAGCTTTTTGTTTCTTACATTGGGGTAATCTCATTCCAGTTGTTACAGATGTTTCTTGATGCAATTGGTCCTTGTTTGGGGGGAAAACACACTGCAGTTGTGGGTTCATACACAAAGGTATTTTTTTGATGAATTTTTATTTTACCTCTATAGAAAAAGGTTATGATTACTATAATAATTCTCCCTAGTAAAATTCCCATTTCTATGTCATCTTACCAAATATAACAAGATTAGTTGGTCCAATATGTGGTATTTATTGAGGATATTGAGCATAATTTATTTATATTTCATATCATGTCCTTATGGGATTCTCATGTCATATTACCTTACAAGGTAGAAATATTCATCACAGTTTTTATTATATATCAAAAGTTGAATTGAGTGATTTTTAATAAAATATATTATTGGTGAAGTATTGATGATATATTTGATCATCTTTTAGAGGAGTTTCCTAAAATTGACCTATAGTCAGGTTACCACTACATGGAATTCCAGGAAGGGATATACCTAAGGTAGTATTTAAGATTCAATATGGTCATTTCAAGTTTCCATTTATTTCATTTTGTCTCACATGTTTTCTTATGATGTTTATGGATCATATGAATTGGATCATTCATAGATTATTGGAATTTTTTTATTGTGTTCGTGGGTGATATTTTGGGGTACTCTATTTCATAGGATGTGCCCACAGACCATTTATATATCATTCTTTGAACCCTGAACGAACTTTGTAAGTATGGAAATCTTTACTACTATAAATTTTCTATCTGGGATATGTTTTTTTGGGAATGTGGTACTTGATAATGGAATATCAATAGTTCCTAAAAATATATAGCTATTAATGTTCTAGGAATAGACTATAAATGTGTTTGATATATAGAGTTTCTCGAGTTTGGATGGTTACTAGAGATGGTTTCTTTCATATTTATTAAACTCATATCATCTATGATATATTTATCCTATTATGGTGTAATATTTTACTGCATTGAAAAGTGTTAGAAAAATTTTAAGGATGTATATGTGAGGTTTAATTGTGCACCATATTTGACTCTTATTGATCTTGGATTAGGTTATAGAGTACTTTATAATTTTTCTATTATGGGTTTTGGATGTGTATTCACGCATGGGAAACGTGTTGTGATTTATATATCTCTCTAGTTACACCCTCATAATAATAAAATACAAACCCATTATCTAGAGTTGGAAGTAGTAATTCAGGCTCTCAAAATGTGGAATCACTATCACTTTAGGGACTGATTTATGGTATATTATGTTCATAATACATTGAAATATATTTTTTCTCTGAGGGACCTGAATTGGTGATAGATACACAATGTAGAATATATTCAATGTCTTGATTTTTATTTTCCTCATACACCTATGAATGTTAATGTGGTTTCATAAGTGTTGAGAGGAAAAATATGGACACTAGCCCTGAATGAATTAGTGGTGGAGTGGTCTTTGATGAATTTGTTTGCTGAGATGATCTTGGAAATGGATGATGATATTGTAAAAGTGTTTTTAGATTTGGTTAAATTGTATTTCTCTTATGATGCGAGTGTTCATCTTGAGTATGTAATAGAAACCAAGTTCCAACACTTCAGTGAAAGCCATAATAGTGGGGAGACCTCTAGTGTGTGGTCTCAATATCCCATTGGATCATTGTCCTTTTGTAGTAGCTTAGTTGTTCTAATATACTTGATCTATGATTTGGTCAATAATGGAAATTGATCATGTTGGTCCATGCACCCATGGTTTACCAATATATATCAAATTCTGATGTGTGAGTATTGGTAGTAGGGTATGACATTGTATATTGCATAATTAATAACGTGGTGTCTTACGTATCAATGAATTATGGAAAAACACCATATACCATAGAAATTTTTATAGCACATACCCATTCTAACAGATAAGATGGATTAGATTTTCATGAATTTCATCATTGTTTACCATGTGTTTCTAGTGGAAAGGAAGATATTTTTATGAACAATGATCGACTTACTAAATCGAAAGATTTACAACCTATCATAGAGATGATTAAAATGGAACGTTTTTGGAACATGAATGTTTGAGAGACTGCGAGGCTTCATAGGCTCTATGGTTTTATCTGATAGTGATTGTGGATTAAATATTGGATTCATAATGGGTTTCAATAGGTGATGGTTTACAAGATTAAATTGAGTGTGTCTTATCACTTGTGGGTGGATAAACTGATAGTGAAGAAAATCCATGTTCTAGTGGATAAGCTATGGGAATGTGTGATTTATTTAGGAAGACTATGTGAAAAGAGTTTAACATTGGATAAATTTTATAATAACAATTTTTATCATGATTCGGTTAGGATGGTACAGGATGTGGCTTTGTATGGGCAGTAGTGTAGATCTTCCTTATACTAAATAGAGTAGGGAGAACAGTCCTCTGTTATACTAAGTGTTTTTTAGAAGATGATAATGAAGGTCCAATTGATCCAATGAAATTTTATAAATATATAATGCTGTCTTATATTATATGTGGATCCTCATCATTGATTACTAGATTTTGAGGTTAGGGATCAGTTCTTTCTAAGTGTTTCACCTTGCTTGGGACATTATCTGGTTTATATGTTGTGTAAGTTGACAATATGGTTTGTGGGCCCAATTAAGATCATTGGATGACTAGGGAATGTTTTATATTGGTCTAAATATCTATTTGTATTGACATGTATCCATTATTTGGTTCATGTTTCCAAATTGAAAATGTGTAAAACATATCCTTAAAATGTGATTAGATGAGAGGATATTTATCTTGATCTCGATACGACTTTGGATAAGTATCTAGATAATATTTTTCATCTAGTGTATAATGTACTGCATGGTAAAAAAATCCTCATAGTCTAGGTATTAGGGGAATGGGGATAGTATATCCACATGATGTGGGATCTGGAGGTTTCCATGAGGTAGTATTGACCTTCCCTTTTTGCAGATAATGGATCATGAGGGATTTTTTTGGAAGAAGGTGTTTATATTGGGGATATTATAACAATATATTACCTTTCTATTAGGTATGTTTATTCCATTGTTCATTATGTCAAATTTTCATTTATTGAATAATTATTAAAATGTATTGTGAGGATACCAGTAATGTCGAAGTTAGTGGATTATTGGCATATTCTTTAAAGTACTAAATTTATTTCTATTCACTATGAAATTATATGATTTTTAATTTGAGTACATGATGTTTATTTTTTGATGGTAATAATCTTTTAATTGGATACACAATGTGATAGGTTTATATATTGAGTAAAAGTTTCATGTTGTGTAATGAGAAAATTCAGTGATTTAATAAATATTGATGCATTTTTTAAGCATATATGGGAGTAGAGGACTATTCCTTATGTAATGGGATTAAATTATATGTAAATATCATCAGTGGATGTTTTATGTATCACTATTTGGTGATTTTTTTTTTTCAATTAGCCTTTATCCAATCTTTCTCGACACGAAGCATACCCTAGGTGGTTTTTGGGGACTCTTTCTCTTCTGGATCAGTTTTTTTGTGACTGGTCACTGTTTTGGTTGGACGTTTTATCTCTAAGAATGTAACACTTTTATTTATTCTATGTTTTTTGTTACAATTAACTATTTTTCCATGGTTTTGTTCAAATTTTGGATTTTATTGTTTTTTCTATCATCAATTTATAGATTCTTTGTTTTCCATGTCTTTTGAAAGTCATTCTCTTGGTTTATGGTCACATTTATCAAAGGCATCTAGGTTTCTACCATCATAAGGTAGGTGTTTCTAAATAAATCAGATAGTTTTATGAATTTTATATCATTCTTTATAAATGCCTTTGGGTTGTTAATTAATTTTAAGTGATATGTTTTTTGAAAATGATTTCATGGAAAGGAAAATGTTTTCAAAAAGTGGATATTCATTGGAAATTTATTTTATTGATTTGGAATTGGGTTTTCAAACATTAAATCATATTGTCCATGTTTTGAAAAAATTTATTAATTTATAAGCAGGTTTTTAGAAATTTATTTGATAATTTTTACATTGGGGGCCTTGGGTGCATGTGGAATAAGATATTATTATCCTTAGAGTGTGTTTTGCCACTAGGAGGTAACCATTTCTTATACCGAATTGAAGGGCTTGATATCTATTGGATCGAACATATGAATATTTATGATTTAAGTGAAATGATGGAATAATCACATATTCTAGAGAAACTGATGAGGTTCTTTTTCATTTTTCATTTAGGCTCTTTTATTTCATTATTGTTTTACCATGGATTGTTGCTCAACAATTTTTAAAGGTGGTCATATCACAAAGCTTCACATGATATGTTTATACATGGATAAGTTTTCTTCTTGATTCATGGATATGATTTCGTATATTATCACTTCAAATTTTAATATTTCTATTTTAATAATATGAGTCAGTTTTGTGAAAACCGATGGAGAAAAGGGGGAAATTATTTACAATTGATTTATATTATGAACATTTATGGAAAAAATGTATTTTTTTAAATCTATAATAGTTTATTTATTTATCTTATACATTGTATAGTAATTTTTGTGGTATCCTATTATGGTTTCAATCATTACCCACTTATGCATTTTGGTGTTTGTAGGTGTTTTTTTTGAAGGATTTAGGTAATGGTAATATTATATTGTAGTATGTTGGATTTCCTTATTACTACTTCTTTCGGATCAGGTTGGTCTAGAGGTGACTATTTATCAAATGGGTATTTGATATACTTTGTATTTTTTCATATTCTGGCTTGGATTGTATTCATTTATTATATCTCATCTATTGCTGATTTGTGCTCTCTCTGTATGTCTTTTATCATGAATTCATGACTAGTTTTTGTTATCATGTTTTACCTATATTACATGATGGGCCGTTTCAGGTGGCATATCATGTTGAACTGGGTTGTTTCATTATTCTGTTGAACTGGAAATAATGACAAGACCAACCATCATAGAGTACCCATTATAGATGACAAATGAATAGGGGAATAGATTTTCTACGTGATTGAATGCCTTATTGTGTGTTTATTGGTAACACATAAACCTAAAAGAGATATAATTGGAGTAGGAGAACAAGATACAAGCTGAGTACCCTCACTTGTTTTAGGTGGATTTGATTGGGATAAAAATAAATAATGTATATAAAATGAAATGATAATGTTTTTTCCATGTAATTCATTAGAGTGTTATGGGGAATATTTTCAGATATAGGCACTGATTAAATATAGAATTCTTGGGAAGTTAGAACCTTGGTGTTGATACATTAATTGTATTAAATATATTATATCATTTACATACATTTGTTCTTAAATAATGGAATTTCTCTCAAAAGGGAAATCTATAATATCTAATAAATACTAAATTTGGGGTCTACCCTAGGAAGTACATAACCTTCATATGTGTTTGGTGTTTTTTAATGTGTAGTCATGAGAGGAATAATAGAGAAATTAAATAATTGAAAAAATATTATCTATCAAGTAGGTTGTGGAAAAAATCATCTCCAATTTAAAAACAATCATATCCAAATCTTGGGGTTAACAACACAACCCTATAGATTAGAAAGGTCTATAGAGGGGATATTTTTTGTAAATTAATGGGATCATGTATGAATGATAAAATATACCATGAGTATTCATTGTCTACATTATTCTTGTAATGATAATTAAAAGGAATCATATCTCATCAATGATTGGTCCAATGTCATGGTAGGAATTCAATTTTTTTGACCAACTTCTATTTTAATTCACCCATATTGAATATGAATTAATTAATTTTCGAACTCATTAATGGATTGATTATTGATTTGTTTTTGATGATTTTCTTCCTATAATTATGAATAAATAACAGTTTTGTTGATTATTTCCCACTATTAAATGTTAGTAATCTTCTATTTTAGTATATTAATCACAACCCGAATATAACCATTATTAGTTTCCTCACAATAGTGTTTTATGCTTTTTTCCTGCATTCTTCGAATGTTCATAGTTAATATTTCATTTGACCATCAATTCGACTATAATTGAAAATCAATAATTGTGAAATACTTATTTTGAACAAAATATCACTTTCATGGGTTCAAATTTTGGAATAATAGTATGATCATGGCCTTGGGATGATGTTATAATAATGGGAGTTGGGTCATTTTTCTCATATCTTGTTTAGAGTTTTGGTTATGTGGTGTTACCGAAGCATTCCTGAGTGAATGGGTAGTCAACATGTGTCCACTAGTAATGGTTCAGGTGAGGTCAACCACAAATCTAGTAATTGTGGTGGATTCCAAGTAATAATAAAAAGTGAGATGGTTTGGTCATATACTCATGGCAGTTTATAGATTTTGGTGAAAACTCAACACACATGGTGTGAAGATCAGAAGAACTCATTTCAAATAGATAAACTTATATGGTGACTTGGTTTTTCATGTAGAATTAAATATCACACTTTGTGTCACATTTCACATGATATGTAACCCATGATCGATGACCTAGTGCATTCACTATAGGTACACAAGTATGTACATGGAAACTATACATTTGAAAAACCAATGTAAAATGGCATGAACATAGTATATGTGAATTATCTTGAGGACACATGCATGACCATTGACTTATGAATGTATAAACAAGTTTGGGCTTGATATATATTCTATTTACAAGTCATGTATACTTTTTATGGTAGTTTTATGATCCTATTCTACTCATTTAATGTAAGTATCATTAGGGTACATTCTTTTGGTCTATCCCTAAGAGTTTAAAGTGTTTCATCACGTTCTTAGTATAGGATTAGTGATGCCCAATATAGGTTAATTGTGTATATAGTCAGATATCAATTTTTGTGCTTCAGAGTTATATCATCTATCATTATCTTCATAGATGGGTCTGTCATCATATCACCATCTTCTTGGGCATGTGATCCATATCCTAGTGGACTACACCAGGTAGCAATATGCATCTACCGAAGGCCTTAGATGTTATCCCATATCTATGTATAAACATAATATAATTTATAAAATGTACATATTCATGTTGAGATGTGATGTGTATGACCTCTCAGATGAGAACCATCAGTGTCATCATGACTCTGTGAGTGCGTTCTCTTGGATGGGTGTTACCTTGAAGCCACAATAAAGCTTCCAGGTTTTTTGTTTTTTCATGAAATTTCATTAAGGATTGGTGTCAATTTTGAGTATATTTTGCTTATTATCATCCTTTATCTGAGATAAATCTCAAGGTTATTTATGATAGATGATTTAAGGGTGTCCTATTAGATATGTTTATACTAACTATTTCAGGGATCTACTCAAACACGTTATCATTAATGCATAAATATGCCTTACAATAGAGTCTTAAGGGGGTAAGAGTAGGTGGAGAATAGTTTCACTATATGGATAAATTATGATTCCATAGGTTCAAAATTGTAGTGGCCCCATTTTTTATAATTATATTGGACTATTTTTATAAATCAACAAGATTTTAGACGAATAAAATTGTGTTGGTGGGCTTATAAAACATGAAGCAGTGAGCATAAAAGACCTATGTAATATATTTTTTGTATATGACAATTATAAAATAACTATTAAATTGGTAGGTTTTCATATAAATAAATAAATTATTAAAATAAAAGGTTTTAATCTTAATTAATATAAATCTATTCGGAATCAACAGATTATAAATCAAAATATAAATCATTTTAATAAAAAAATGTTTTTAAGAAGAACTAGTTTTTTACAGAACGTGTTTTTATCATAATAAAATAAATTAATCAATATTATTGAAAGATTTTATTGAAATTTATATAATATATAATCAATAAAAGTTTCTATCATTCAGCTAATATTTTTTCTAATCACAAGATAAGATTAAATCAATGTTTATGCTTATAACTTTTTTTTTGTTTTCTCGAAATTTACTTCATCTTGTCTTGTGAAATTATTTAAAAATAAATTTTACCAATTTTATAAAATATATTATAAAAAATTAACATAATATTTTTTATAAACATTTCAAATTTATATTTTATTTTATATTTTATAATTTTTGAAAAATCATAAATTTTCCATGAATAATGTACAATACATGCTTTTATTGAAAACATTATATATGTTTTAAGACATTAAAAATTACATATTTTTTATAAAATTGGTTTGAAATTAAAAACTGTTCATTTATTTTTTTATTAATCCACTTTATTTCATTTTAATCAATTTAATGTATAAATTTGATATAAAAATATATTTTACCTAAGGAAACATTTTTTTAAATCACATTTTTATCGTGGTTGGGGTATTCATTTATTAAATAAATTATCAAATATTGGTGAATTTAATATTTAGAAATATATTATATATTTTGAACAATCTAAATTAATATTATATATTAAGTTCAATTTATTTATAAATTATAAATATTATAAAATAAAGTAAAATTTATTGACATTGATTAAGTTTAGATTATGTGGTTTCACCTTACATTCACCTATATCAATGGTAACTTTCCACACTACTTGGATTTATATCTTCTAAATACAATTTCAAATATAGAATTAGTGGTCACAAAATATCTAATAATCATCATTTAATTTAAGTCATATAAAATAAATTAAAATGGTAGAAATTTATTACTTTATTTTAACTAAAATGGTTAAATTATGTAAACATAGAGGATAAATGAATAACATGTGTAAAAGATGTTTAATTTAATGTGGTGGAGGTGATTATCCACATTAACATCATAAAATTATATTATTTATCGATTTTGGAAGTAATTAAGTTGATTTTGACTTCCCATTAATATATTATTTGGGGTATTTATAAAGACATCACTTATCTTAGATTATAAAAGGGAAGCCCATCCCCAGTTATTCACATATATCAAGACATCACTCTCAACAAATCCCTATAAAAATCCCTCTCCAAAATACATTGACATATTACAGAGGCTTGATTATTCCAAAATGATCATCACTCGGATTTTTAGAAAGTTATAGAAATTGGGATATTCATACGGATGGTAGCTGTCTTCACTAAGATCATTATTTTTTTAAAATTATTTTTCAAAAAATATATACTCTGAAATTCTCTATAAAATTGGAATTAATTTTATCGCTCATGTGATTGGAAGAATACCTACCCATTTACCAGTGTAATTTTATTTCAATCACCAACTCACTTACATAGTCATATGGATGAAAATGATGAGTTTATATGACCCATATAAAATGATATTAACTATATAAAATTAATATATCATATACATCTTTATCATTTCAGTAGTTATGGGAATGATATCATCACCCATGTATGAAAATGACTATCCACCACCATGAAGAAATGTGATAAATTTTCCATGTAAAATTTTCAATAATGGATTTAAAAATATATATAATATATAAATGTGAAAATTTTAAAATAAATATCATTATAGAGATTATGGATTAATATTATATACACAAGAAGAGGATGGATTAATTTAATACAACCACGAGAAAACAATACTGTTAACAACTAAAATAATGGAAATAATGAAATATTATTAATGAACAGATGAGAATATGTTATATAATGATCATATATGATATCATAAATATTAATATGGTTCTTCAATAAATTAATAACATGATTAAAACCAATATAAATGAGGTTAAATCACATGAAACTAATGTAAAATGGGAGGTTGGGGACTCCATCTCAATTTTCATTCATTGAGGAATGTTTTGAGGTAATATACCTAATTTTAATTATACGCTGTATATATTTCTATTTTACTTGTAATATTTTAAATCATTCATATATCATGTTATTTTAAGTTTTAATTTGACATATTTTAACCAAGGTTATTTTACATGAATGTTACCATGTGGTATAAAAATTCATAACTCAAATTATTTTCATTTGGTTATATTACTTCCCTAGTGTGATTGATATTTTATTACTATGTGTTTAAAGTATTTTAATCATTTCATTTAATATTTATTCTTTTTTAATTTAAATTTAAATTTGATACACATAATAAATTGATTGATTAATTATAAAGTCAATGGTATGTTCTTTATAAGAAATTTCATCTCAATTTCCACTCTATGGATACACATATGGTATTATTCATATATTAATTTTTTATGTGGGGAATCTAATTAAAATTTCATATATGATAATATGAATATTTTTATTTTCATGTTATTTAATTTTTTATTTAAATATATTTCATTCATGGGGTTTATTATTCAAAATTTATCAATGTGGTACGGGCCTATGCTTTAATCACATTATAATCAGGATTGGTTATTCATGAGTTTCAATAGATTGAAATTATTTAATAATTGAATAATAAATCCCATTAATTTTTTTATCCTTTAGATTTATTTGAAATTTTTAGGTAATAATTCAATTATTCATTCTTTCTAAATTATAATTATTAATATTTTTATTTAAGAAAATCCAATATCATTTCTCTCCTCTGTAAACAATGATTTATCTTCTGTAACAATATTTTACATAAAATATTCTGAATAATATTTTCCACATTCTACATTGATTTTGTCAAGATATTTTTATCCATGTTTTAATTTTTTTCATAATAGTTTAAATGTGAATAGTCATTCCATTTTACAATTTTTTTTATTTTACTGAAAATGTGAATGGAATTTTTTTTAAAGTAGTCAACATGAACATAAAATAACCTCTATCATAAATGTTCATTCTTTTGAATATTACATTACAATTTTACAATGTTCTATCGAAATAAATTGATTTTCCTAATATTCTAGAATCATTAATTTTTAAATGTGTTTCTAAATTTGAAATGGGTATTTTCCTGAAAAATTATATCAAGGATATATTTATGTGATATCTATTTGTAGATGTTAAAAAAATTTGATACATGATCCTAAAATTAATATCAATTGTTGGTAATTTATGGAAAATATATTTTATTTATTCAAAATGGGAAATTTTTTATAATGAATATTGACTACAATAAATTAGGTCACTAGCAGTGCTAGTAAATGGGTTTTTTAGTGATATATAAGTAATGATAATTTAAGTGATGTTTATGTGTTATCTTTAAAAATTCTCATATAAATCACTGATATTTCCCACCTTTAATAGTGCTTAAAATTTAGTTAAAGGCCCTATTGAAAATGAATATAGAATGCTTTTCCTCCCCCCCGCAAACACTTTTATATGAACTCCCAAAACCCCTTTTCTGCACTTCTCCCACCCCATTATTTATGATTTAGATAATCCCACCACCGATCACACACTCCTTCCTACAATGAGGTTCAAACCAAAAACCATTAGCATTTAACCAGCACCTTTTCAACCCCAATTCTATTTTGTTTTACATTTCATAATAAATCTATATATTTATATATATCATTATATTGTTAAATACATGTACTAATATATATTTTAGTATGTAAGTTATATATATATATATATATTAAGACATATTTATTTATATATTATTTTAAATGGATATATGTTTTTTAGATATGGTTTATATATTGAGAAATGTTGTTTATATGTAAATATATTTAATTATTTATGTATAAAATTAACTTGTATATATGTGAATATATAGAAAATTATTTATATATTATTTATATATTGTAATATATTGTTATATATTTGATTATAAATAATTTTAAATCACGAACAAATGTTAACCATTTTTAATCCATAAAATCAATATAAATGTTATCCATAGGAATAAATTGAATTCCCATTGAAAAAGGATAATACAACCCCCTTAAAGGAAGCTGAAAATCCATCAAATGATAAAAAATTTGGCACCCCAAATAAAAACTCAGTTACATAGGCATTATGGGACTTCTAAGGGGTTAAAAAATAGGAATAACTCGTAGAACATAATTAAATCCTCTTTGATGTAGAACACATCACGATCTTCAATTTGAAATGTAGTTGAGCCTAAATGGACACCCTGATCAAAATTTATAGGTTTTTGAAGCTCAAGTTATGGTTTCATAATAATTTGGATATTTTATTATTATTTTTTGTATTTTCACTCTTCAAATTGTTATAAAATAAATGTTACTTAATAAAAATTATCAAATTATTATTTAAAAATATATTTTTTAATTATGTTATAATCCATTTTTAGTAAATATATTATACATTATTTTTAAATAACTGTTTGTCATTATCTATAATATATATATATATTTTATTTCAATATAAATATTTTTATATATAAATGTTTTTAAAGATTTTTTTTAAAATATAACATTTATCAATAGTAGTAAAAAACATTGATAATGGGGGGTATTATTGGTGCATCTATAAATGTTTTAATAATTACCACCATATGAGTGCCATTTCAAAAGCAATGATAAAATACCCTATTTATCAATGCTTTTTATAGAGTGTTGATAAATTCCCTTTTAGTAATGTATTTTTCTTAACACGGACGATGTGTCCCCTTTAACAATGTTTTTTAGCACTGTTAACAACCCCCTTTAACAATGCTTTTTCAATCACTATGAAAGTGGTTTTAAACGTCACTTTTATCAACTTCTATTAAACCCTAAAGATAAATAAACACAGTTTTATAGTAGTGATATTTCGTGAATTATATTCATCATTCAATAAATGAAGAATGACTTGGACATAAAGTGATTGGTAGGGACCAAAATTCTATATCCCCATAATTCTTTGATGGGTCTCATGTGAAAAATAAATAAGATTTCATTAAATGTGATTTTGATTTATACCTACCAATGGATAAATTTTAACATAACATGTTCTTGAAGGTATATATATCATTATATATGAGATCACTATATTGACTGTTAAATATTTATATAATTTATAATTAAGTTATTATTATCCAAGAGATTAATTCCTTAACAGTTCCATGGAATAAAATCATGATCATGATATTATTTATATTTTAGTATGTGATTAAAAAATTTTCAGTCGATATTATTCTCTAGGTTCAATTTATTTAATAAATATCATGTGTTTTTAATTATTTACCTATGCATATAGTTTATAACATTATGAATCAAGAAATCATTAATTATATGTAACCCTTGCTGAGTATAGGAGAACACCCTTAATTTGATTCTCTTCCATAATATATAAAGAAGAAATATTTTAATGTGTTTAAGGATATATAATATTTAATTTCACAAAGTTGTAATTTTTGTTATCAAATGTATTATGACAATCAGGTACATGTTTATTTTACCATGTCTATTAAATTTTTCATTCTTTTTTGATGTGATTTCTTGTATCTTATGAAAATATAATGAATTGAAAATATCTTTTGGGATATTAGGGTAAAAGTGTTTAATTTATTTATTATATAATGATTTGTATAAATCATGAGAACATGAATAAGAAAAACATATGTTATACAACATAATGTTATGACAAACTTTTACGATTATTTTAATTATAATTAACATCCGAAAATTTTGGTAAGGGAGTAATTATGTGTATTTCCCGAAATATATCTCTATTTCAATACTATAAGTGGATATGGATCTAGATTATTTAGACCTAGAGGTAATAACATCAGAATGGTTTCATTGGGATTTTACTTGATCATCACTAGTGTATGAAAATGAGCCATGTAACACTCTTGGTTTGACATTCCTAGGGGGATATGCTTGAGATGATTATGATTTTCAATATTTATAATTACGAAGATTTTGAATAGATAAGGACAAAGAATGACCTAGGTTATAACTAAAGTGTCTATGATTGAAAAAAATGACTTTTGATTTATTCATCCTATAAAGTATGTTTCATAATTATGATTATGTTACACACACTATGGATTTTGAGGTTATTGAGGTTGTTTGTGAAATATGGTTATTTATTTATGAAATGATCTATGTTAAACCATCTCTTTCATTGTTAAATATTTGACATTAATATATTCATGTACATTTTGGGTATTATCTTACATTTTTCAAACAATTTTGTTTTTAATAAAGATAGTATTAATAGAATTATGTTATTTTTTATATTTATTTTTCCATTAAAAGTACATTTTAGTGATTTATGAAAAACCCTCTTGGATATTCAAATTTTATAGTCATAAATAATTTATAAATTGATAAAAGTATAACCAAAGGATAAAATTATGCTTATTAAATAAAAATATATCAAGTATTTATTTTTTTTACATTCCTCAGTATTTATAGTAAAATTACATCTCAAATCTAGGAAAAGGATGTTGAAAAAAATATCATCCAATTACATTTGTATTTGATGAATCAAAGATCGTTTAAATCAAAATAGATTTAAAGATTTTTATTATTAATTTTCTATTTCATATTAACATTCAATTGATAAATGATCTCTATTTCTCTTATTAATTATTAACCATTTTATTTTATCTCTATATTTTATCATCAAATAATTTTTTCATATATGGATACCAAGATATGAGTTTTACTAAATGAACATCTAACATCCCTAACAATTATTTGTTGAGGAAGTGTATTGATCCCTTTTAAAATTTACAATTTAAATAACGTAAATTTTGGATGGAAAACACGTGACTTCTATATGAAAGGTCAAATTGAGATGACATAATTATTTGAATTCTGGGATAATTTAACACACTAATATTTTAGAAGAATAACATTGTGTTCAATATCATGTATGACATAAAAAATAAACATAAACGAACTGAAAAAATATATTATATAAATATTTCTATAATAATATATCAATTAAATATTTGTGTATGAATATGACTATATTTATGAATCATATATAGTTTAAGTATCTATAAAATAAATCCATTATGTATCTATTCATTATAAATGAAAAACAAAATCTTCTAAAAGTAAAATAATTATTTTTAGGGAAAACATTTTGTATAAATGCAATATGTTTTTATCATAATAAATTATATTAATCAGTATTGGTGATTTATTTAAATGAAATTTTTATATTATATTATTATTAAACTATTACTTTATTCCTCTAATAATTTTTCTATACATAATATAAGAATAAATCTTGTTTTAATCTTAAAAAAATTATTTTTTCTAAAAATAGGTTTAATCAAGTTTTTAAAACGTATTTTAAAATTTATTGTTACCATTTTTGGTAAATATATATGTAAAAATATTGATATTTATTTAATCAAGAGATCTTAATTATCTTAGAGTGAAATCTTTCTAATTTTTTAAAAATATTTTTTTTGATGAATAATGTAAAATACTAGTTCTTTTATAAAAACATCCTTTTGAATTAAATAATTTAAAAAGAACAATTTTTTTATAAAATTATTATAAAAATAAAATTTGGTTAATGAAAATATTTTTAATCCAATTTAGATCATTAGAATTACATTTATTCAGAATTTTGGAATTAAAAAATTTTTGAATTGGAGAAAACATTTTTTTAGATAACCATATTTTAATCATACTTGAGAGTTTAATTTTAAATTAAAGTCCACCACTTTAGTTAATTGAATTTTAAAAATTGTATTTTCTGATAGGAATAATATAAATTAATATTATATTATAATGATAATTTTTTTAATAATTATTAGTAAATAATGTAAAATTAATTTACCAAGATTATGGTTAAAATGGGTTTTTGTGCGAAATAGTTTCCAATGGTAAAATTACTTTTCAATATACATAGGCTTTATTATATAAATTTATTTTTTATTTATAATTATTATTTTAGAAATTATCTAATGATGTATATTTATCTTTATTCCCAATGGATAACTTACATGGGTAAATAAATTAGATATCATGGTGAAAACAAAAATGATAAAAGTAAACATAAAAGATAATCGATTAGCATGTTTAAAATAGTTTTTTTGTGTGTTGTAGGTGTGGATACAGTTCAAACATACTACACTAATTTTTTTCCAAATTTTTAGGGTCTTGAGTTGAGTGTGACTTATCCTTATTGAATATATTTACGTACTTATAAAAAACCAATCCTCCCAAATTTTAAAAGGATGCCTCATTTCCTCACATGTTCAAACAAAAAAAATTTATTTGGATTAAAAAACCTAAAAATTACATCGAAAATAATAAATATACATATTATATAGGTCCATTAATTTCTAAAATACAAAATCAAAGGTAATTTATCATAGATCCAGTGCAGGATCCTCTATGAAACGATAATTGTCTTTAATGGGAACCTTCCTTTTTTTACTTCTTCATTATTGACCTTGAGTTATTTAATAAAAATTAAAATATAATAACACAATATTAGAACATATAATTATATGTTATTACTTTTATGTAATTTTATTTACCCATGTACTTATCCAATAATTATGAAATAAATTCATCGCTCGTCTGTGTGATGCATTACCACATCATGAACCGATGAATTTTTTTCCATCATAGAATCACATAGATTACCATAAAAATAATAATAAGGAAAATAAAAGATACATATGAAATTATATTAATTTTTTTATAATTACTATATCATTCACTTATAACCCCTTTCTCCCATTAAGTGAATGATAACTTCGCTCATGCGTGCATACATCCTACCATCTCCATAAAGCGATATAATTCATTTTCCATGTATAACATTAAAAAATGGTTAGAAAATGATATATTATCAATAAATGTGTAATTTATTATTTTAATATAATTATCTATATTATGGATCTATATCCAACAGACATGAACTTGAACATCATTGATAAAAGACTCTTGAGAAAAAAAATCTGTTTAAACGAGAAACAATAGTATGATTTAAATATTATTAAAGAAGGGGTGATAATTTTTTTAAGAATATAATATATGATATATATATATATATATATCTCCTTGTGTGTTAGTGTGTGTTTATAAATTAAAAATAATTAAAACCATTATATATTAGATCAAATATTCTTCAACTAATGGGAAATTTGAGGTATCGTAATTCATCTAAATTTCCTTTCATTGAGTCATATTTTGATGTTATGAACCTCATTTTTGTTATGTGTTGTATATAATTTTTGTTGAAATGTAATATAATGAATATATATGAATTATTTATTGGTTATATTTAAACTTGAATTATTTTTTCCATGTGTATTTTAATTTAATGATAAAATTTTAAACGAATATTATAAATCCGTTTCTTTTTATATGATTATATTAAAGAATAATTTTATTTAATATTATATTATTATGTGTGTAATGCCTTTTTTTATTATTTTATGTTGTATTTCCACTTATTTATGTTTATTTATATTATATTAATATAAAAAATTCATTGATTAATTCTCAATTCATTGATATTATTTTTGTATGAAATTTGTAAAAAAATTTAATCTATTGAGATATATTTTGTATTATGAAACAATTTATTTTCAAGAGGTGTATATATTGACCCATTGAAATTTTATATCAATAATATTTTAATATTTATGTTATTTAATGGTTCATTTGATTTTAAATCTTTTATTGATGTTATTATTCAATATTTACCTAGGTGGTAATAGTTTATGCTTCAAAATCATTTTAATCAAGTTAATTTATGCTTGAATATACATTGATAATTTTTTTTATTTTACTATGTGGCCCCTAAATTTTGTTTCCCATTAGTTACTTATTTAATTTCTAGTTTATAGTACCATTATCTACCCTTTGGTACTTAAAATTATTTATAAAAATTATTTATTGAAAACAAAACATTATTTTCCATCCATATAAATATTTTCATTAAAATATTTACATGTTTTTTTAAAATAATATTTAACAATTATTAAAACAAATTTCTTCCACATTTTACATCTAAATTTTATTTTAAAATAATCTTCTTTCCTATTTTTGAAAAACATTTTTTACATTTACCAAAAAATATGAAATGAATATTTATTTTAACATATTCTCCTCTAATGGAATATTCCTTCTATCACAAATACTCATTGGTTTGATGATTCAATTTAAATTTTACAAGGATTAATCGAAATAAATTATTTTTCTTATTTTTTTTGAAAATTTTCTATTTTAAAAATGTTTTTCAAAGGTAAAAGGTGTTTCTTACAAAAAAATATTATTAAGTATCTTTTTAGGGTATTTCTATTCATCATCCACAAAAACCATTTTTTCATATACTCTAAAAAGTATATGTTGTGATGATACCTTCATTATTATTTCTCTAAAAGTTGTATGATTAGTTTGACTAGGAATAATGGTGAAATTTTATTTCATTATTATTTTGTATAGTAATTAACTTTCACTAGGAACATTCTCATTCATGTGGTCATCAGAAATTAAATTTTCCTTAATTATAAATATCAAATTTCATGAATATTATTTTTTGATTAAACCATATAACATTTCTTAAAATGGTGCATTACCAAGATGTTTATTTGATAAAATATGGAATTATTGAGAATCAATAATATTTTCTCAATACAAATTTATTTTGATAAAGCATAGTATTCACAAATTAAATCCATTATTTGGGTATATAAGGAATACTTTGACTTGAAGTGGTAGATGGAGACCAATAATTATATATCCCATAGATGCAATTATAGGACTCATGAGACAAGTATGTAAGCAATAATTAAATGGTTGTTTTTTGTATAGCTACCCATAGTTAAACTGTATTGGTGCATGGTCTAGATAGTATAGATATCCTGATGTATAATAACTTGACATCCGATATTTTGAATTTCCTTCAGTAATAATTTATATATTATTACCCACGTGATTAATACATTGGAATTATCCATTTATTATGTTTATTGTCATATGTTTATTTATATGTAATTATTTAATCATCATTATATTTTACCATATTATTCACCATGCTCATGTTATTGACTATATAGAATGTGTTTTTTGTTATTTAACACTCCATAATATTTATGCCTTATTGTTCTATGAAAGCATTTCATATACATAACCCTTACTATGAATTTGAGATCATCCTTATTTTATTTCCCATGTAAAGAATATGAAGATATATTTTTTAATGAGTTTAAGGATACATAATATTTACATTCACTTTATTTTAATTTATTTTATCAAATGTAATGTGAGACACAAGTATGTAGAATTTTTACCTACACAAATTAAATTTTAATTCATTTAGTACTAGATCACTTTTATCTTATGCCAATTTCATAATATAACCATGGGTTCTCGGATACTAGGGTGGGTGTCTTTAAACATTTATTGTTTTATTGGAATTTTATTTGGACCGTTTTATATCCCATACATTCTCTGAACACAGATGTGGAATTGTTTAATGTATGTATATTTGGTATCATCAATTTATTTATATAATTTATTACATATTGGTTATTGGAAATTTGTTTATGTCTACATTTAAATTAATATATGGGTATAATGTGAGTGATATTCATACTTGACACCATTATCAATCCATGGGCATATTAACAGCTATATTGCAGTTTCACACTTAGCATATCATCAGCCATTGATATGCTCACTGTGAAACCCCAATCTAGCCGTTAAGAGTCCCTTGGATAGTGAATGGTTTCGATTATGATTATCACTCAACTTATTGGCCGTATCATATTGTAAACAAGTTAGTAATTTTTCTTTTATTGATATATATTATCATTTTTTATACCTATTTACCATGAAATGATATTTATTATAACTCTTTTGGTATTTATAATGTTGTATTGGATTATTAAAAAGATAAATTTTACATTCATTATCATATAAAATACAGGTTTGATTCTCAACATTGATGTTCATGTCATCCAAATACACACTATTCCAAATTATCTAAGTATTTTAATTTATTTTAGCTAAATATTTATCCTCATACTTACAAATTGTAAATGAAAATTTCTTATTTCCAATATTTTTTTAAATTATTATTATCTTAAAAAATAATATGTCATTTATTGATTTTCTATCATTTAAATCACATTCCAAATTTCATTTTTGAAACCAACCATAATCAGTTCTTTATATATTCTACAAATTATAACATAATATAATATTCCATTGAAATACAAGTGGATTCATTTCATTGAAATCATTTTTGATTCCCAATGATCACATTGATATCCTGCAGAAAAATTCATAATATATATAATACATGGTATTGATGTTATACGATAGGTCAATTGTCTAATTATATTCCAAAAATATTTATATTTCACAATATATCAAATTCATCATTGATAAATTTTGGTTCATGTCACATTGGATATTTTTAATGGTTCCTTTTTTTGAAAATTAAATATGCATTTCATATGTATGGAAGGTTATATATAAGTGGTTACTCTTGGGGTGTAGTTATGGATTAATTTAATCTATATGGTTTGGATATAGAGGATAATTGTTTTGAAAAAAAATCGACAATTCAATGAGATGTATCTTAATGGTCGTCCATGTGATTGTTCAATGAATAGAATAATCATAAATATATGGTATGAAAAACATTATTTTTAAGTTAATTGTAATTTTAATTGTTAATAAAATCTATTTTTAGAGAGGTTTATGTAATGGAGGATAAAACCATTTATATTTTTTAAAATTAGATTACCATGAGAAAGATACAAATTATGATATGGAAAGACTGTGTATGGGTTTTTAATACTTCTAATAATTTAATGATTCCTACAACATGGATAAAAGGATATTTCATTGTTTTTTATATATAAAGACACCTGCAGTGTATCTTAAATTTATATAATGGATAGTTTGAATTATGAAATGCTGTTTATTTTTTAGATCTTAATAGTTCCCAAACCACTATATAATTTTGCATTCCATAGTTTGTTTATTGAGAAATGTAATTTGAATAGATCATTGAGTTATTGTGAGTAGTTCATGGAAAAGTTTTTGGAAAAGAAAAAGGGACTTGATAGTAGGAAGAAATACTAAATACAAGAATACCAAGAATGAATAATTTTAATTAAGACATATTTCACAACGTTATAAAGAATAAATTGTCATGGTGAATCTTTAGAATGGGAATCAAACAACATAGTATGTCTGAACATGCTGTAATTGAGATGTTATATCAAAATATGGATTTTTTAAAGAATTTTCCTAGTATTTAAGGATTTTAATGAAATTTAAATGTTCATTTATCAACAAAATTTGAATGGGATGACAGTCATAATGATCCTATGAAGACATAGAAATACTATTTGATGGTATCCTTTCGATCAGGTAAAAGTATTTGAACATTATACCACAAGACATAATTTTTTTTAAATGAATACATAAAAAAATTCTAGTGGTGATCATAGAGTCTATAAGTGAAGTTAGATATAGATGACTTATTGTATTGATATTAATTTAATGGTGAAAAAGGATGATATTATAGGAACATCATCTCACAAGAACGACATCTATTTTTGTAGAAGTGAGAAACCAAATAATTTGTATCTATATATACTTATCTTTAGAAGAGGAGGCCAACCATAGAATGAGCGTTGAGTTCCTTAAATTTCAAGATGAATTTAGATTATTTCCATTGTGTTAATAATTATTCTATTGTGTCAGTTTAACCCCTCTATCATGACAGAAAAAATAGATGCAATGCACTCGAGTTTTTTAGCAATATAGTCACATCACATTTGAATGCTCCTTGGACATTCTCTATTAGAGTGAACCTTATAAAAAACTCTATTTTATTATTTCACTTATCTTTATTATAGATATTGTAAATGAGAGAATGCGGTTTTCTTGACATTAAGAAAAAATATCTTTGAAGGGGTTATTTTATAATAAATACTACCTTAATTGACCCACTCTCAGGTAAATCATATTGATAAGCATCCAATAATTGGTATCTGGTTAGGTTAATAGGTGATATTACATGTCTCTCTCAAAAACATGGGTGTAATTGTATTTGTAATAACAATTGTGTGCAAATTTTTAATGGAAATATTTTATAGTTATTGAATAATAGAATAAATACCTACATCTGGTCATTGGGGATGGATATTTACAAATAATCTCATTATGTAATATCAGGGAGGATATATATAAGGTATTTATAACAATGTTACCACTTGTAATTGGATATATATGACCTAGAAATCAATTACCAAGGAGAATTTATGGAAACTCCTTTCTACATCAATGTAATATATTTAAAATCCTCACATGATATGTGAGAAAACTCATGAATATTTAAGATGAAAATTCCAATGATCAATGGGTAAATAATAAAGTATTTTTGAATAATTATAATGATAAGATCATGAGTTTTTCTGTAACAATTGAAGCAATTTTTTATCTTCTAAATATAGTAGTTCAATTTATGTGAATCCCGGGGGAATAAAAATAATCTGAAAATATTATAAAATGTATCATAATAATAATACATCTATGATTCATTGTGAATGTGTTTGTGCTCGAGGAGAAGGATCTAAATTAATTTTATTTGTGAAGACATCAATGTAAAAATTTATTATATGGAAAAATAAAAAATATAATTGAATCCATGTTAAAAGATAACTCATATGTTGTTTCATTAAAATCGATTAAGAATATATATATTAAATAAGATGCTTGAAAATATTAGTTTAATGGACTAATTTATTTCATATCCTCCTACCTAAAGTGGGGAAAAATAAAATCCAAATTAATACATGGTCATTTTTTCTTTTCATATGTTAATGTAGGATATATCAATACATTTTGATTTTAAATTTTTAGTATGATAAAGATAATTAATTTTCAATGAACCCTTAAAAGGGTATAAAAATAAAGAGAAACCCAAAAGGGAAATTGATCAAAAGCAAAAAGTTATTATCTCATGAAAATTAATGTTTAATTGAATCATAATTGGATCATGTTTAAGTTAGAATGGAAATATATCACCATTTATTAGTAGTATTTATAGTCAAAGCTCAATCCAATGATAATGGTGTTGAGACTGAAAATTTTGAAGTAAGATTCATTTTTATGGTTAAATAGGAGGTTCCACATATATAATTTGACAAATGGTTGGCTAAAAAAGAAACTAAATAATATTTTCATGATTATAATCATTATATGTAAATTAAATAAGAAGGAAAATAAAAATTAAGTCTTAATATGAATAAATAATAAATGAAATATCTAAAATTATAAAAAATAATTTTGACCTCAATAATATTCTGTAACATGTGGATATAATCATAGATGGATTGACCAATATAGTGAAATAAATGGTAAAATGGATTAAATATCATAAATAAGATGAAATCATAGTTTATTGATTTATGTATGTGGATTAATAATGAATCCTTCCACCACGTATGTTATTGGGTTTCTCTAACAATCCACACATAATTGAAGTAGATGAACTCTTGGTTTTGATTAGTATAGTGTGTATTCCCATCTCAAAATTATAGTTCAATAAAAAATTGGAATTTTATTTTGGAGCATGATCATTAGAATAAAAAACCATGTATTGAGATATTCCACAAGTGTAAACTCTACAATTGAATGTCGATTTGAGATACTTTTAATAGCATTCCCATTATTAAATAATTGTCATCATAATTAAATAATAATTCATATAATACTTGTTTTAATAAATGGGGAATAGACATTATTTGTGCATCATTGTATAGATATTTTTAGAGATTATAAAAAATAATTACAGGATATATGTTTTCTAAAATTTTCATATACTTATAATGGTTATTGGATTGGGTGTGATAGTTTTTGGGCACAAAAAACAATATTGTGCCTCTAGGGTTTGGTGGGATGTTTCTTAGTGGATTTAGAAATGGTGAAATCAATAGTTTAGAACCTTGAAGAAAAATGATAAAATTGACAAAACTTCCATGTGTTGAAATATATTATGTAATGATTTGTACTGTGAGATAATTAAAAGGTAAAATAATCATGTGATGTTAATGAATGGTCACAAATGAATAATATACGATCTTAAACATTTAAAATTATTGTTTTTTCATTTAGATCAGCTAATGTGTCTGGATTATGCGTTAGGGACAATATGTTTACCTTGTATATTAATGGAAATAAAAAAATATTCCATGAAATAAAAAATGAATAAGGTTGAATGATCTGATAAGGAAATGAAAAGTTTCTTATATTTTTTGGATTCAAAATGTCATAGTATATTGTAAATGATCTAAGATGTTTTTTTACACGTGGTGAAATAACATAGCCATAATCATTTAGGTGTGAGTCATTTATGTGGTTCAGCACGCTGTGGAATTTTTCAAGAAGGGGTGCACTATAAAATCTAGATACAGTACAATTTTCTACAAGGAAGAAGGATCTATGGAAATATGAATATCATTCTTGAATAAAATTAGTGAAGCATATACTATAAAGATAAAAACACACAAAAAAGTAGGGACTATGGAATTTGTTCCAATTATCCTAATAAAACCCTTTAATGAATAAATGATTTCTGATTTTAATAATCCCATGTTTCAAAATATTCTATACATGATAATAAGAAAAAATTAGGAAGACTATTCAGCATATATATATGATAATTAATGTAATATTATCAATGGTGTCGGAGCATGATATTTTCATTGTTTTTATACCAATCAAACAATTGTAATTTGAAATAAAATGTAATTGTTAATTGATTTTAGGTGATTATAGAAGGATATCTTGGTTGATGGTGATTACTCATAAAACAGAGCAATTCAATTGTATCACTTGTTACTAAAAATAATTTTAAAAGATACTTAGTGTTAAAATTTAGATGTTCATTATAGATAATTGTATAGAATTTTCAAATACTATAGTGAAATATTATCAAAGAAGTCATGGGAATATATATCTTCGGTTATACTTGATGAATATATAATTTAAGATAGTTATTAAAAATTGAAATCATATTGTTTACATCATGGATCAAAATATTCTATTAAAATCATTCCATTAGATTTTTATTTTAATGAATCGATTCAAAAAAATATATTCTATCTATAATTGATACATTCTGCCTAAATGAGGACATGAATCCAAAAGAAATATGGTTTTAAATTTTTTTGACAGTTGTATATTTATTTTTTATTGAAATAAATTGCATTACTTTTAATAAATATATTAATAAAAATTCAAATCATGTGGAGACAATTATATATTTATTGGATATTCATCTGAAATAAAGGCATGTATATGCATAAAAAACATAACAATAAAATAGTAAAAATACATTATGTATGTAAAAAATATGTTATTATATTATAAATATAGTAGACCATAAATTATCTATAACACCCCGAACCCAGTTACCAGGAGCCGGTGCATTATTTTAATGCATTTTCATGATTATAAAGAATCATGCCCTGAAGGACTGACCAGTTCAGTAGTCTTGGATAACAAATTACATACAATAATGATGCACTACAAATTAAAACATAAAAAAACATAAATAATTGGTTGTTAATTCCATTATTCCCCTAGATTAACCATGAATATCAATCATAATACACTTCCTGTAATCCAAGGAAAACCAAATATAAGGAAGAGGTGAGCACAGATGATATGTAAGGGTAAATAATTTAGTGGAAGCTATAAACTTTTAAGGAAAGATGAGTAATAGAAAAACATCCTTTTAAACACGAACGTGTACATAATATAGAAAAAATATATCAAACATTAAAATTTAAACATGCACTTGGATATTCTACTAGTCATATAATCACATGTAATGATAAATTTATTAATGAGGGAATGCAAAATTTCAGGCATCATTACCACATAGTCAAGGCCTCATTCCTAGACAATAAATAAATTTTTTATCAATTCCTTGTGCCAAGACACTACTGGGACTTATGAGGCCTACCAATGCATCGAAGGGATATAGCGGGCCCCACCTGTCACTTACTAATCAAATTGCAGTCCTCATATTAAAATGTTAAAACATAACATAAACATTTGTATTAAAACTAGCATACAAAATGAAACTACATCAACCATAAACAATGAATTGTATAAAAATATAACATTTCCAGTCAAACGTAACATTACTCATTTAATAAAATATAGAATGTTATTGTAATAATAAATCTAACTCAAACAATAATAACATACAAAAATGATGTTGAAATATTTAAAAATAATCCCTAAAACAATTTGAGAGAAATACCTTTCATTTCCTGAAATCATTTAAAATTCTGAAAATTTATAGAGGATTGAATTTAAATGATATGTTCAAATAAATGTTCCCCATAACACATTAAATCATTTTAATAGAATCAAAATTTTAAAACATTCATTTCCGTTTAAATAAATCCTTAAAACCATTATGAAAATATTGACATTAATGAGAATGATTTTGAATAATAAATATTTAAAACATTTAAAATGATGTTTTAGCCAAAGACTTCTTTAAAAGAATCATTTTGAATATTATTTTATAAAACATGGACATTGATAATAAATATTTCCTAGAAAATACTTACACATAATCAATCTCCGATAATAATGAGATTGAGAAATTAACCCTTACCTTGAACTTTTTATTGGTCCAGGTTACGTTTAACCACATATATAATGAAAATAGTATGTTTTAAAATTATACCTGAACCTTATTCATATTTATTATATAATACATGATTAATTTGGGACTTTATATTACCCATTTATTAATGATTAACTTCTAAAAATAAAATTTTAGGAAATATTTTCTTTCCTTATCATTTGCGTTTTAACATGTTATTTGTGATCGTATCATTTAGATCATGACTTAAATACATCCAGAATATAAATCATGTATTATATATCTTATATATCTAGAATATATTTATATTTATAATTGATAGATAAACTAAATGTAAAACACTGTTTATGGAGTTGCTAGGCCATACGTACGCATAAACCCGGTTTCTGTTTTTATATCATTTTGAACAAGAGTATGTGAATACGATATATTTATGTATATATATATCATATAGAATTATTATTTAATATATAAAATACTTATTAATAATATATATTTTTTATAATCATAATTTATTGCTGAATGTGGAAATGAATGTCATCCTGTCGTGGATACGGTAATTCGTACGTACACACGAGCGACGATATCATTTCCTTAATCCTTAAAAGGAATTTAATTGGAAGGTATATTAATTATAAAGATAAATTATCATGTAATTTTAACTATTTATATACATATTACTAATCATTATATATATCCAATGATAATAGAGTTGAATAACAAATTACACCATGGCATGGAGACGGTAAACCGTACTTACGCATGCATGATGACATTATCATTAATATGATGGATAGAATAATGAATATGTAAGTACCTTATTTATAATATCATAGAAATATGCATAAGTTATGGGAGTAATTTTTTTTCTTGAAATAACAAAGAATGAGGAAGTGGAAGAAGAAAATAAGTTTGAAAGTGGTGATAAAATAATTGCCTCTTCATTGGGTGTTTCCTTTTGATTTGAAAAAAGGGCTCTATATGATGGCTTTAGGCCTCAGGGTTTATGTGAGGGATGTTGGAAGGATAATTGGGTAGGGTTTGTCTAAGCCAAAATTCATTGGAGTTATGATTTTGAGAAAAGGGTAGGTACCCATTTATTAGCGATGTGAGGGTCACTTTAAAAAATGTTTGAAATATTATTTTATTATAAAAACATTTTATTTTTCTAATGGCCCAAAAATGGTTTATTCTGATTCTATGGTAGGGATGGTTCAAAAAACTTACTACCAAATTGGTTTTATAATGGTTTAGTTTACCTTCTTAAAAGTATCTTATAAATTTAACTCTTTGTTAAATAGTTTCACTTTCATCATTAATTCTTGTATAATTATTATTATAAATGTATAATAAAATTACTATAAAAAGCCAAGAGAAAATAAATTATATCATTATTAACATATATATTTTTACATACGCCCTCTTTCAGAGCAATATATTTTTAGAAATATTATATTAATTAATAATATATGTATTTGTTTTAAAAACTAATTTATGTCAGTTGTGACTGTATTTAGTATTTTTTGGGAAAGTCATAAAAACAATATCACTTAGAGAAAAATTTCTCTTATCAACCCTAAAATGTAAAATTATCATATGAAATTATTTGAATTCATTAAAAGATTCAATTTATATTTATTTGGTTATTTATGATATCAATTTTTTAAAACATTCATTAATAAGGTAATTACTACATCATCATTGTGTCATTAATTAATTTAATTATTTAACGTCTGAAAATTATAAAAAAAATTACAATATATAGGAAATCATTTTATCATTATTATGAATATTTATAATTTATTGTATCATATGTTTATCCATATATGAAAAATGTTTTAGTTATGAATCTTTGAATTTTACTCTTTAAACTCCTCTTTAAATAAAATAATAATAATAGTCGTAATCTAATAAAAGTGAACCATAAGAATCATATTTTATTATTAAGGTTTTTTTAGTATAAAAACACATATACAAAATAATTAGGACATTTTTAGGGTAATAATAATATCATTGTGACCTTTAATTACCCTATGTACATTAAACCGTGGTAAATAAAAGTCAAACGTTTCTATTCACCAAAATATTATTTTATCTTATTGAACCACATTTCACATAATGATTCCAACTGTGTCTCTCAGATTTTTGAAATTCAATTCACAGAAGTAGTAAAATTACGATTTAGGCTAATTTGCTAACGTAGATAGAAGGTAGGTAAAAGATGGTAAAATGTTAAGTAAAATTTTATAATCTGATTTTTGTTGTAAAAATAATAAATTGAATTGAATTAAACTTATATAACAGTTATGTATATATTTCGACTAAAAATAAATTTAAATAAAATAAATAATTAATTGAATAAAAAGTTGGTTTTAAAAAAAATGTTAGTGTTTTACACGATTCACCAAAAAAATGAATGTTTTCAGATAATTACCAAAAAATCACCCTAAGATAATTTATATATTTCGAATGTAAAATTGATGTCCATTTTGAAAAATAACATATATAAAATTTCAAAAGGTGGGAATTATTAATCATAACAGCTAGTATGATTGGTCGTGGTGTGTTAATACTCCATGTTGTGTACATTACACAAAATTGAATTATTAAAAGGGAAACATACTGTGTAAGCATGGTGTGTTACATTCTCCCCTCATTCAAATAATTTGGTCTAGGAAATTTCGTGAATATTAATGCATAAGAAGATTTGGGTGGTTCTTAATCATATGTACCATGGGATCCCATGTTGCATCTTCTGTCTTATGATTTCTATATAGTTATTTTAAGAGAGAAGTCGGTCGGGTTCACAACACATGTTCTCTAGTATCATGTTCCTTGACATGTTCTTCATAGTAAGACTAAATAGGTTTCAGTTCAATTTCATCATTGGTGATTACATGTGTTGGGACTTGCATGTATTTTCTCAAGAGTGATATCTGGATCACGTCAAAAACATTGGAGAGACTTGGCGTTACTTCCAAAGGATAAGCTTCAACTCCAATTTGTTCCAAGATTTAGAATGGTCTTATTAATAGGGTACTCCATTTACCCTTCTTATCGAACTGTATAACACCCTTACATGGAGATATATTCAAGAAAATATGATCTCCTATATGAAATTATAAATCAATCCTTTGGATATTTGCCTAACTCTTTTGATTACTTTTGTCTTCTTTGATGTGGGTTTGGTTAAACATCGCCCTTTCCACAGTTTCCTCTAAAATTTATTAACCTACGAGTTTTCATTCACAAACATCATTATAACAAGTTGTTTTGTGACTTCTCTTTTCATATAACGCTTCATGTGATGCCATCTAAATACTTGAATGGATATTATTGTTATAATAAAATTCTACCAGAGGTAAATATTGATCCAACAATCCTTGAATGTCAAATAAAAAAGGCATCAATATATCTTCTAAGGTATAAATAGTTTATTCGGATTCTCCATCAGTTTGAAGTTGGTAGGATGTGCTGAAATGAAGTTCAACATCCATTTTGTTCAGATTACTTTTCTAGAATCCTGAAGTAAAATGGAGATAATGATTTAAAAAAATCTATAGGAGTACTCCATGAAGTCTTACAACATCATTAATAGATATTCTTTCTAAACTATCAATTCGTAAATCTTCTCTTATATCTAGAAAATGTGCTGATTTAGTAAGATGGTCAATAATAAACCATATTTCCTTATATCTTCTAATAGTATTTGGTAGTCCCTTGACAATCTCCTTCGTAATATCATCCCATTTCCAATCAGGTATGGGAAGAGGTTAGATGAATCCCTTAAGATGTTTTCTTCTATCTTTAACCTTTTTAAAAAGAAAAAATAATGATACATAATCAGTAATCTCCCACTTCATGTTGTCCCACAACAAATTTTTATTTAAATATCTATACATCTTAGTGCAACCAGGTCTTATAAAGGATTTGGAGCTATGATCATTATCTAACAATTCACTTTTTTGATATGGTATGCCAAGAACACAAAGTATCTTTCCAAACATTAAAATCCAATGTTCATATATGAAGTTGATCAATCTCCCAATGTTCACAACATTAATATTCTTTAGAAACACCTTATCAAATGTCTGAGAAATTTTTATCCTTTCTACAAAAAAAGTTTTATCAACAATTTAAAAATTTATGATGATTCACCTTCCATGAATATTCCCATATTCATATTTACTAGATCCCTAATCATAAGATCACTTTCAACTATCACCATGTTCAAAATTTCATGATCCTTTCTTCTCCAATAATCATCCACCTCATTTTCCCTCCCTATGTTGTAGTGTATAGTGCAATTATAATCCTTGAGTTGTTCAAGCCATAATATTTGCCTCATGTTGAGTTATTTCTATGAGAAAATATACATCCTACTCTTGGGATCGGTATATATCTCAAAATTTTCACCATAAAGATATTGTATCTATATCTTTAAGGCAATGATTACTGTTATTAACCCTAGATCATGACTGGGATAGTTTTTTCAATAATTTTTAGATGTCATGAATCATATACAATAAATTTATCATTATCCATAATGACACAAATATATCCTTCCTTTGATTCATATCTTTAAATAACAAACCCGTCATTCCCCAATAGAAGACTCAAGATAGGAACATTGATGAATATACTATTCATTTATTAAAAAAAGTCTTCACAATCTTTTGTCCAAATTATTTTAACCCCTTCACGTGTGAGCTTGGCTAATGGGCTACCCAATCGAGAAAAATTCTGGACGGAATGTCAATAATAACATGATAAAACAATAAAACTATATACCTCGGTTATACTAATCTGTGCATGCCATTATTATATTTCTCTTTTATTAGACATATCGACAGTGATTCCATCCGTAGAGACAATATAGCCCAGCATAGTAATTTCATGAAGACAGGATTCACACTTGATAAACTTCCCAGGTAATTCATTTCTTCAGAGGGATTTTATAATAGTTCCCAAGTGATTTTCATGATCATTATAGCTTTTAAATTAAACTAATATATCATCAACAAATACTACTAAAAAATACTCAATATATTCTTTGAAAACTCTATTCATAATATCCATGAAAATTGTGGGTGATTTAGTCAGTCTAAAAGGGATTACTATAAAAATTGTGGGTGCATTAGTCAATGAAAATTGTGGGTGCATTAGTCAATCTTTGAGAAATATTGAGCTCTATGATGTTTCTCAAATAAATCATCAACATGAGGTTGGAGATACTTGTTCTTTATTGTTATAGCATTGATAAAACTATAGTTAATGCACATCCTCATAGATCTATCTTTCTTCTTAAAAAAATGAATAGGGGATCCCCATGGAGAAACACTATAGGGAATAAATCCATTATTGCTCAGTTCCTCTAGTTGTTTCATTAGTTACACTAATTCCACAATGGTTATTATATAAGGGGTCTTCGATATGGGCCTTGATCCCGTAATTAAATCGATTGAAAGCTCAATTTCTTATTCCAGTAGATGTCATAGTAAATCCTATAGATACACATCAACATATTCTTTTATAATTGGTAAATAATCTATTCGAACAATATTTTCCTCATCCAGAGTTATTTAATTCTCTTCTTCCCCAAGGATTGAATTTAGTAGAGCTACTGGGGGTGGATGTAAATAAGAATCAGGTGGTGGTGAATCTGCTCTAATGATAAGGTACACATTATCATCATCGAAAATGGTAATGTTCTTCTTCTTACAATAAATTATCACATCATGGTATGAAATCCAATCCATACAAAGGATTTTATAAAATTCAATCATGGGTATAATGATGGGATCAGGAGATAAAGAACATTTATATGCTCTAATGTAGACATATTCAAAAAACATTATTGTAATGATACATCCCTTGATATTTTTGAGGTACAAGTTCCTTTTTAAAAAAAATTAGAAATTTCTAATTTTCATAACAAACTTAGAAGATAGGAAATAATACAATGATCCATAATAAAATAAAGATTTGGATTAATTTGAGGAAACCATTAAATTACCTTCCACCATGTCTTTTAGAGCATCAACCTCAATAGTGGTGATCTCATAAGCATGTCCTTGTACCATGGTCTATTTTTGAGGTATGATTACTTGGTGCATAGGAAATTCATTTTCAAAGTGCCTCATTTCTCTAAAAAATATGCATTCCACATTGGAAACCTCTTTCATTCCCTTTCAATCATGATCATGGTGGCCTTTTTCACCACACTTGTAATATAATACCATTCAATTCAGGAATGTACCAAGGGGTTTCTTCCCACATTTACCACCATATGGATATTTAGCTTTTCCCTTCCTCCCATTATATCCATTTCCATAGTGTTCAATATATCCATTATTCTCTTACATTTATTTAATTTCTTAGTACATAGATAATTTTTTTTCATGTCTTGATATCACATGAGACAATATTGGTGTATTATTAGAAGGATAGTGAGACTAATTCTTGACAGAGAAATTGTTTTAACCCATCATAGAATCAATCAATCATACTTATTAGGTTTAAAATTATAACATGCTGCATGACTTGATAACCTTGTAATGATAGCCTCATATTTGTGACATTTTTATCCTCCTGTTGCCTCAGACTCAGAAATTGGCATTCCATATCTGATCGATGGTCATGAGGAAAGTATTATTCTAATATAATATCTTTATACTTCCTCTATTCCTTATTTTAAACTTCTTCATCATCCTTTTTGTTTTGAATTAATAACGTCCATTGATATGCATATCCCGTGAGCTGATACATTTCCATGAAAGTTTTTTCCATTTCGCTACACACCAAAGCAATGAATATTTTCTCAAAGGAATATATCCATTGCTCAGATACAAATGGATTTGGATTCCCATTTAATTTTGGGGGTTGTTTCCTCATGAATCAGTCTAACATTGATCATTGGTGTTGTGGATTAGGGTGCTCTATACTGTTAAGGATATTATTCATTACATAAGTGAGTTTTACTAGTATGGTGATAAGTTGATCAACACTAGTTTCTTAACAATATCCACTACAATTATCTTGATTAGGATGTAAATCTCAATATGGATTACATGAATTGATATAGATTCAATTAATTCCTCTATGTTCCATTTCTAAACATTGGAATACACTAGATTAGTTTATGAATCACAATACATAATTTCAAACATGTAAAAGACATGACATAAATTAAATAGTTTATGGATTTAATCCATAGTCATAAAAATGTTTTCATTGAGAAGGTATATACTAATAAATCCTTCATAATGGTTTTTAAAGAAAATGTGTATTATCCTAAGCATATCCCCTAGGAGTGTTGTAACCAAAAGTGCATCAAGGCCTATTTCCATGTACCAGGATACCCTGGGTCAAGCCTAAAACTCCATGTTAGAGATCTCAATCCTAGGTTCATCTATGCAGGAGAACAATCTACCATTTTGAATCCTTAGTAGGATATATTACATGTAAAATACATTAAATCTATATATTTACAAAATTCAAGGATGGTATAAAAAACTAATCCTTATAGTCTATCCTAATGAAATGATCTCTAATTAGAGTTTTTCCGAATATAGATTCAATGGTTTGTAATAAACATACTCTAAAACTAAATTTTTCATCCTAAACCTAGTATCCTAGAGTCGGCGCATTACTACATAACATTGGTATATTTATAAGGAATCATGTATGGAAAGACAACTCATTTTAACAGTCATGAAAAATAGATTGTATACATGAACGTTACATCACAAATTCAAACATAAATGAAAAAAATATATAATCCATTTAGAATACCACTATTCCCCTAGATTAACCCTACATATGAATCATAATACACTTCTTTGAATCTATGGAAGTCATAAAATAAGAAAAGGGTGAGATAAAATGCTCATTAGGGGTAAATAATTTAGAAGAAACTATAAACATTTAATGCAGGATTTGTAATAAAAAAACAACCTTTTAAACATAAACATGAACATAATATGGAGAAATTAAATCATACATTACCATATAAACATGCACATGGATATTCTAATAGTTGAATAATCAAATGTAATAATTAATTTCGTAATTAGGGAATGACCAACATAGGACATCATTACCACATAGTCAAGGCCTCGTGTCTAGACTACAAATAATTTTTTGTTCGGGGACTGGGGCCAAGACACAAATATGTATCATGAGACCTACTGATGCATCGAGGGGCTATAGTGGGCCCCACCCATCACTACCTATGTTCACTGCATTTCACATATATAAATATTGAAACATAACATAAACATTCGTATTAATACTAGCTTATGAAATGTCAATACATCAACCATAAACAATGAAGGGTATAAAAATGGAACATTCACTGGCCAACATATCATATCATAGTCAATACAATATTTAATATTATATATATAATAAATCATGTTGAATGAATAATAATATCCAAAAAGGATGTTGACATAGTGGAAAATAATCAGTAAAACCATTTGAGATAAATATATTTCTTTTCATGAAATCATTTTAAAGTCTAAAAATTTACAAAGGAAGATGTTAAAATAATATGTTTGAATAAAAGTGTCCAATATCACATTAAAAAATGTTAAATTAATTAAAATTTTATAACATTATTTTACATAATAAAATCCTTAAAACAATTTCGAAAATATGGAAATTAATGACAACGATTTAGATGAATACATATTTAAAAAAATTAAAATGTTGTTTTTTTGAAGATTACCATAAAATAATCATTTTGAAATTTCTTTTATGATACATGGACAAGGATAATAACTATTTCATTGAACATACCTACACAGAAACAATCTTGGATAATAATGTGATTGAGGAATTAACCTTTACCTTGACCATTCCTTTGGTTGAGGGTAAAATTATCCTCATGTATAAGGACCATAGTATGTTATTAAATAATAAAAGAACCATATTCATATTTATTATATAATACATGATTCATTTGTGAGTTTTTATTACCAATTTAATAATGTTTTCCATGAGAAATTGACATTTCAGGCAATAATCGCTTGCTTTATCGTACATGTTTTTACATGTTATTCGTGATCGTATCATTTATACCATGATTTAAATACATCCAGAATATAAAACATGATATATATATATATCATATATATTTATAATATACATATGTATGATTTTTATATATATGACGTGTAAAACACTCTTTATGGAGACAGTAGGCCGTACGTACGCATAAACGCGGTTTCAATTTTCATATCATATCGAACGAGAATAAGTGAATATGATATATTTATCTAATACATATATATATATATATATATATATATACAGTATAATTATTATGTGAAATAATAAATACCTATTAATAATACATAAATTTATAATCACCGTTTAATGGTGAACGTGGAAATGAATCTCATCGCATTGTAGAGATGGTAAGCCATACATACAAACGATTGATGATATCATTTCCTTAATAATTAAAAGGTGTGGAATTAAATGGTATAGTATTTTTATAGAGAAATTATCATGTTTTCATTATTATTTATAAACATATTACTCATCAATTTATCCATCCGAATAACATAGAGTTGAATAAAAAATTACACCATGACATAAAGACGGTATGTCATACGTATGAACACATTGTAACATCATCATTCATAGGATAGATAGAATAATGAATATGGTAGTACCATATTTTTAATAACATAAAAATATGTATAAGGTACATGATTTATTATTTTTTATAGTAAAAAAAATTGAAAGATAAAGTGGATGAAGAAACGAACATTGAAATAGGTGATAAAATAATTACCTCTTCTTTGGGTGTTTTCATTTTGATTTGAAAAAATGATCTCCATAAGTAAGCTTTAAAATCATGGTAAGGCCTAAAGGATGTATTAAGGGAAGTTTAGAGGAGATTTTGGTAGGGGTTGTTCGAGACAAATGTCATTGGAGTTGTGATTTGAGAGGAGGGTAAGAACCCTTTTATAAGAGAGTTGAGGGTCACTTCATGAAAAGATAGAAATATTATTTTATTATAAAATAACTTTTGGAATATGATGGCTCCAAAAAAATTTATTTCAGGGTTATGGTGGGATTTGGTCTACAACCTCTAATCCAATCAGTTTTATATAGGTTTAGGTCTCCATATTAACCTTATCATTTAGATTTAACTCTTACTTAAATAGTTTAACTTTTACCATGTATAATTGTTTTATTATAATAAATGATTAATAAACCAACTATAAAAACCATTAATAACTTCAATGGGTTCATTTTTAACATATATATTATTATATATGTCCTCTGGTCGAATATTATTTTTTTAGGAATATTATATCAATAATAATATAGTATTTGTTTTAAATACACCTTTATGTGAATTTTGACACTATCTGGTATTTTGTTTTTGTGTTGGTCATAAAAACATTATAACATCAGAAATATTTATCTAATCAGACATAACATGTCATGTTAAATTATATAATTCATGGAATTCATAAAAAGACTCAATTTACATTTATATTGATATTTATAATATAAATTATTTTAATCATTCATTAATAAGGTAATTATTGTATCATCATTGTGTCATAAATGAATTTAATTATTTAATGTCTAAAAATTATAAATAAAATACCACAGTGTATGAAATCATTTTATGTTTATAAAAAATATTTATAGTATAATATTTCTTATGTTCATCCTTATATTAATAATGTTTCATTTATGAAACTTTTAATTTAACACTTTTAACTCTTCTTTATTTAAAATAATAACAAATGTCCTCATGTAATCCATGTTGACCAAAAGATTCATATTTTAATACTAAGGATGTTTTTGGTCAAAATATATTTATTTAATAGAATTCGAACATGTGTTAGGATAATAATAATGTCATTTTTACATTCAATTATCCTTTTTTCTTTTAACTGTGTTAAATAATAGTAAATATTACTACTCACCAAAAATTATATTCATATTATAAAAGAAAATTATACATACTGATGTAAATCCTGTCAATCATATTTTTTAAATTTCATTTATAGAAGCTCTAAAATTACATTTTATGAAAATTTTCTAGCGTGCCTTGATGGTGGGTAAAAGACAATAAAAATAAAAATAATATTTTATATATCCAGTTTTATAATAAAATGACTTCGATGAATTGATTTGAACTAATATATGTATTATGAATCCAGTTTTAATGAAAATAAATTTAAATAAATTAAATAATCATTTAAATAAAAAGTGGGTTTTAAACAATAACATAGTGGTTTTCCCTATTCATCAAAAACTGAATGCTTTTAGAAATTTACAAAAAATTCACCCTAAGTTCATTTTGATATTATGTATCTAAAAATTAATATCACATTGAATAATAAAATTTATAATGTAAAAACTATTGGTTATTGATATTCATAGGGGATTTTTTGATTGGTCATGGTGTGTTAAAACTCCAAGTTGCTTACAATGAAAGCTATTGAATTATTCAAAGTGAAACATACCGTGGAAGCTTCGGGTGTAACATTAACAATGAATGATAGTAATTAAAAATAAATAGAACCATATTATTAGGGATAAAGTGATAAATATGTTTTTTATATCATGGTGAGTTCAATTGAATGTATTGAGTTTGATTATAGATCTGATAATGGAAAAAATATAGAAACATAATAAGAAAAACATATGATTCAATAGAGTTTAAATCACTAATAAAAATATAATTTGTGATGGGAAAACACATATTAAAAATAAATGAATAATGACATATAATCATATTCCATTATTATTTCCGGAGGAAAAAATTCATTTGATAGAGCTACCATAAATGTTTGTTGGATTTATGATATGCACGATGAGCCTGACTAGATAGAGAAAAATAAACCATGGAATATTTTCATGAGGTCATCCAAAAATATTTTTATTAGAAATAAGTTTGTCTTCAAAAAAACATAATGAATAATTTTATTTATGAATAAAGAGGAATTACTAGTGTGTAAGGGTAATTATTTTATTTAACCAACTTTTTATTTTATTGAAATATTAATGGGGTGAAACTGATAAAAATGATGTGGAGAGGGATATTGAGGCATGATGTAATGAATACAGAGTAAATAACCTCAAACTAAATCCATACCTTAGTGTGTAATACCACCAAGACAAGAAAAATATGTAACAGACGAACCTCAAAAGGCCCTAAAAGAAACAAAGTTAGCAGATTTATTACCCTCTGTCCCGATATGAAGGACATATATATAATTATTTATGAGCCTCCAACACATCCATTTTGGGCATGTAATTAACCAAAAAATGTCATAGAGACCTAGTATATAGGACATGATGATTTGGGATTCCTCCTCAACAATAGCCCAAAAATGTAATTCAGGTTACGAAGCTCCAATACTGAGAGAAGAACCCCCACCTCGTCCTCGAGGTAATCATTGGGGCCAAAATGGGGTGAGAGAGAGATAATCACATTACCTCTAGTGTCTTGAAAAACCCAAACACCATTCATTGTCCCCATATAGGATGAACCATTAATGCTATACTTGAGGCCCCCATTGTGAGGATTCCATAAGACCTGGTGATTTTGGAGGTATAATAGAATAGAAGAGTGTATATACCGGTTACACATGATGATTCTGAGAGATGAGGCATCACACTAGATTTATGAATCCCTGTAAGATTTAGTAATACACTACTGAATCATGAAATTAGAGTCAACAAAATTTATGATATGCCCACATAAAGAGAAGAGTTCAAGGCTTTCTGAATACACCAATATCCTACCACAAAATTATAACTCTTTTCTTATTATCAGATCAATTATATTTTTCCCCTTGAAACCATTAGAAAAAAAGAAACCAATAGATGGTAATTGAGTAGAGATTTTGATGAGCTGGCCAATGGAAATACAATTCACCTGATCCCTATAACATTCAAAAAACTGAGGCTCTAGGGACACATCATAGGGGTTTACAGAACACATACATCATAACACCAAAATTATTCATATATGATTGAGGTCTTCATCTGTTGGAATCACCATTTATCAAATTCATAAAACATGAAAAATAAACTTGGAAATGATCTTGTTGCACCATAGGGTGGGACCCAAACTTTCCCAATTAGTTGGTGGGAGATTTCCTCCATCAATGATCCTTCCCAAAAAACACTCTAGGAATCGATCCTGAATGAACTCATTTATTGACATCATCATTCATCTCAATAAAATCATAAAGGATTTGTTTATGATTTCTAATGACCAACAATGTAAAATATATGTTGCAATTTTCCTGAATGAATGTCATGTATGTGACTAGAAACCCTTATGCGACAATCACAACCCCATCCCAGTTATGGTTCCAAATGCATCTGTCACCACTGAAAATGATCCAATGGGTGTAGCTCTGGAGAAACTCAATTTGTTTCTAAATAGAGATCCATAAAGGGGAGATATTTCAATTTGAATAGACCTTATTGAGTTCATATTTTACTTTCATGAGACCTCCCCACAATGATCACCCATCAAGAACATACACTACAAATTATGTATGTTAGCCACACACCTACATAGATACACACCTAACTTTAGTTTCTTCTTCCTAAACATCCCTCCCCCAGCCTAGACCATGATTCCCAGTGATGCTTTCCATTAGTCTGCACATCCCAAATGAGATATTTCAAACTGTTTTCAATGATGGAGATAAATTCATTAAGATCCATGACAGTAGAAAATCATTCATTGGAATGGACGAATGGACACTATTGAGACATCGTCTATGGAGTGTTACATAACACCCAATACCAATTTTTTTAAATATATACAATGTGAAATTTTTTAATATCTTAAATTTATAAATTATCCCTTTTTAATTGGTTTTAATATTAGTAAAAGGATTCATTGATAATATATATATATATATATCATACATATTTTGAAAATGTGGAATGAAATAAGTCTCATATAGATGATTCTAAACCAATGGATATATTATCCGACATGTGGATAAAATTGTAAATATACAGTGAATATCAAGAGGATGAATTTAATCTCTACTAAAAGATATTTTGCAGTAATATTTATTTGATAGTCACTTGGAGAGAAATGTTGGTTTCCATTTTTTATGCATTCCATTTTAGGATTTTTCTATAATAATTTCACTTAATGGAGATCATGAAAATACATTGATACATCACAAAAAGAGTAGAATTTTAATTGTATTATTAAATAAATTCCTATTATCAATTTTTGGGATATACAAATGATGAGCATTTTAAGGTGAGTTTTTCTAGTTTTTTCATTTTTGGGTAATGTTATTTAAATAATGATTGCACATTATAAATTTTTTTGAGGTAAAGTGTTCTACATTGACTCATGCTTATACTCAATTGATATAAATGGGATAATGGCTTTATGACATTGTAATTTTGTGGTATATCATACATTGATTATTTATGACGAATCATGTGCTATAAATCTTTAAAAAAATACAAATAAACACATAGAGATGAAGAATTTTTTTTATCAAATACCATTTTATTAATGGTAATGTTAATAAGAATGAATTCAATGAAGTGTGTGTGTTGAATAAAAATCAATTGTATGATATTATGACCAATGAAACATATAAGGAGGATTTGGAATGAAATGTGTGGAATCTATTATTACAATAGAAACCATATATTTGTATGGTTCTTAATATAGACAACCCAAATCCCCCCATGGAAATTTTGTGTAATTCAAGTTATAACTTATTTCTTCACTCCATTTCAAGTATTTATATCTCTCTTTTGTGAACTATTATAGATGATATTTTTGGTATCATCAATTAGGGGAAATAAAGTACCTAGGATGGAGAAGAGTTCTTTTGATAATGTGGGTGTATTTTCTCATATGAAAAAATAGGGGACATCCAATAATAAGGTAGAGTGTTTAATTAAGGATTGAAAAAGTGAAACATTTGGAGTGTAGAAAATTCAACAGATGATTTTCAATGGGTTTTATCGTATGTATTCTCAAATCTATCCCTTTTTTCTCATGATCAAATAGTCTATTATATCTTTTTGTATTTTTTTATGTATGACTCATCAATTAATTATTCTAGGTCTACATGTGAATAATATGTAATGTTTTGGAATTTAAATATGAGAGATTATTTGTAGAAGTAAATTTAGTTGTTTTCAATGGTAGTGTTTTATGAAAATTAAATATATTTTTTATAGATGATGAAGGTTTACAATAATTTGTTGTGATGGGGGTGTTTTTATTGATTCATTAAATTCATTATATTTGGAAGTAGATGGAAAATATTTTTTTGAGAAAGGTATTAATGATTAATATAAAGGTCTAAAACATAATTCATGGATGCATTATAGTTCATTTCTATATAGAATAATATACATTGTATGAGGTGAATGACCAAAATTTTAATATCACTAGAAATTCTGTGATGTCGATGTCATGGATGTAAAATTATTACTTGGGGAGTTTTTAGGGATGACAGGTTATTTATCAATGTCATTATAGTTTAAAGGAGTCTTGTGCCAATGATGATGGGTTATGCCTATGTTTTTTTAATAATAATTTACAACATCACAATGAAATATTATTTCATGTAATGTGTTCATATAGAAATTTATATACCGTTATAATTTTTTTGATTCCAATTCCTTGGTTAAAGGACTATGTTTTATATTTTTTTTGGATTTAGAATCCGCCACTACCATTATCCCTTAAATCATGGAGAGTTTAAATTAGGTATTGTAAATGATGTGATTTTCATCCAATCCAGTAGGATCCCACACAATATTGTAAAGGTCCAGGTTGAAGATGGTTCATTGAGAAAAAATGATGATGAGAAGATTTCATTTTTTTGTGTTTTTTGGAATTGTTCTTTTCATGACAAAAAATGTCTTTTCATTAGAATCCACACTACAAAGAAGAATAACATATCCTATAAATTTTTTTCAAACCCCTTATACAATATATTAATGAAACAATATCATGGTTCTTTTGTTTAAGGAGGATCTTACACATTTTACGTGTGATTAATCCATGTAAACTGAGTTATAGTTATATCTAGATATTTTTATTAAATATTATTCTTCGGATTTCAAAAAATAATGTGAATTAAATATAAATTTATTTTTAAATTATGGTGAAGATTCAAATTACAGTTATCCGAATAAGAATGAGGTATAATTACAGAATTCTATCCCTCAAAAATTCAACGCTGTTTAAATTCCTATAACTGAACTCATTAGTACTAACGATCAATAAATAGATTGAATTATACTGGAGATCTATAGAATAGAATATAGAAGGTACATAGATAAGAATTATATGGATGATATAAAATTAATTACTAAAATGATTGATGATATTCCAGCAACCTAATATCATGGGAATTTATTCATGTATTACAGAATAGATGTTCTAAATTCGGTGTGTTTTCAAAAATATGTCTTAAGAAAAAGCGGTTCTCATGGATGGAGTAGTGAGTCCTTTATGATAAGAATGATAGTGATATTTTCTCATATATTTGAATAGATAAATTAGAGGGTTAGTGTGGCCTCATGATTGTATGGACCAAATAGAAGGATTATTCACTATTTTGTCATGTTAATATTTAAATTGACTTTGCATGTCCCTTTGAATAGAACAATTAGTGTGAACCTAATAAAAAATCATTCGGTGATTTATAACATTAATATCTATTAGAGATAATGTGAGTTATAGAAAGTAGAGTATCTTAAATGTTGAATCAAAATCACATTCAATAATATAATGTTCCAAATGAAAATATATTCTTCCTCCCTAGAGGAAATTTTATTTAAAAATACAAGCACTAAAATTAATTTCAACATCTATTGGTTTATGGAAATCCTTAGAATCATCCATGGTAAATCTCTTTCATATTTCTATAAAATATTTTTATTGGGATAATATGACTCGTTACATATTTTCATAAAATGTTATCCTATAATGATTAACATTACAACCCAAATTGAAAATAAAGTACATATTTATCTTCATTTTAAATGAAGCATAAGAATTACCATTTGCAACTGAAGAAATAATCCACCAACATAAATTTTTAAAATTATATTAGATATGATCATATTCTCTAAATAGAAATTTCATTCATATTTTCCATTATTTTTTTAATTTATTTAGGAAACATTCCTCCATGGAGTACTAGGATCTAAGGGCCAATTGTAACCTATTTCAGGAAATCATTAACATAATAAACATGCCTCTATCACTATTAATTATAATTACATTTATTTTCTCTATTTATATTTCATTTATGTATTCATAAAAAAAATTTGTTTTATATTCTTCTTATAATGTAAAAAAATAACTATGGATGACCTAACAAGTCACCTAAGAATTTCTACCACATTACCTGAGTTGTGTTCTTGATCACCTAAGGCCAAGAACTAATACCGGGGTACAAAAATAAAATAAGAGGGAAAATTTTCATAATGAATAAAAGAGAGTATCTACAATCGGTTCTAATTATAACCTAGTGTATGAACACCTTGAATTATAAATCCAATACAAAATAAATAAGCGGTAAATAAAATACCAAATAAATTTTCTTCCTAATAACAAGTATACATTAGTAATTTTCTAGAACAATTTCCCATTATAAAAAACTATTTTATATAAATATTTTTCAATCCAAAACCAGGAAATGTAGTTAAAAAATCTAGAGGCTATGAATTCCAATCAACTAAACGAAATAGCTGATTCATCGTACATTTTATTCAAAACCCCGCAACACTATATGACTTGTGTGTCATCACCATGAACCAAAACAAACCCACTTACTAACATAGAGTTGTAGAAAAACAATATTTGATCCATAAACATAGAACATATATAAAACATTGATATTATATAACTAACAATGTTTGAATGTCGGGTGTAATCAAAACAATTGAAGTATGCCACTATGATTCCGTTACGTTATTTTATAAATAAAAAATACCTCTTGTTTTATTATAATTGTGAAATATGATTTTAATTACAATAGCATATAATATAAATATAAATAATAATGACTTATATAATTTCATAAGAAAACAATTTCTAAAACCTAACACAATAAAGTTTATTTGTGGTAATGTCATTTAAAAAAAATGGATTGCATTTAAATTAACTTCTATTTATATAATCCAAGTAAATAATTTTCTTTTCCTTTACAACATTCATTATTTAAAAAAAACATTCTCATCAGTTTTTTATTATATCAAAACGTTTATTCAATAACTTGTATATAGAACATCCACACATTTTTTTAAAATAATTAATGTTGACACATCTCAAATTAGAGTGAAGAAAAATTGGGAGGCATAACAACCAAAACAATTTGAAATTCACAACACTTTAAAATAATAAAATAAGGTATGATATACAAAAATAACTCCCCATGATAAAAAATACATACATTAATATAGGCTGAAAACAATATATAAGTAACATTCATATGAATAAAAATAATGATTCATAACATTAGATATATATCATGAGGAAAAAAATTTGGGATAAATGGAAAATGTATATGTTTTGAATTGTTTTATCCAATATTAGGTGGGTTAAAAACCAATTAACCCAACACATGAATCACAATAATCTTGTTGCATAGGTTAAATTCCCACTAGTTGGTTCATAACATTATATTTTGGGATACTATCTGATTCATAACCACAAACTATATTTCCCAACATCCCTAAAATACCTATTTAGTATCCTAGGGTTTCACTTATCGTAACTAAGAGAGGTAAGTCATAATGAATCTTTTATAAATCACATGAAAATCGAAAAGATCAATGTAAACTAGAAAATAATAATAAAATTAAACCCACCCATAATACACCCCCTTCAAGCCTGATCCTCTTAACAAATTCACATAACATGAATCATAATCCATTTTATAATTAACACATCATGGAACTCATAATGAATAGGTAATAATGAGGATCAACTAAGATGTAAAAATCAATTAATTAAAAACATATTTAATAAAATATGTCAAACTATAAAAAGAAATGAAATTGAGAATCATACCATTACAGACACCAGATAAATACAATTTTTAAAAATAATGTGTAATTAAAAGGGAATAGGACACAACACCAATAAAGAGTCTTGATTAGTTTGATAAAATCATTATGCAATAACATCTGTCTACACGCACCCTTGAAAATAAGAAAAACACTTATTAAAATTGTGTATTTCTATAAAAAAGTTATCCCAATTTAAAAAAAGGACACCCAAAACTTTATAAATTAATTTTGGAAAAAAAAATGTTATAATAATTTTCTTTGTGAAACCCACCATTGTAAATTTATCAATAAAATTGAATGTATAAAAAAATTAAAAAAATGTTCCATTTAACTATATAACTGATATATTATTTTAATTGAATAAACTAACCCATTCCTGAAAAATATTTACTAAAACAAACTATGTATTATATACATTATCACACAAGTTAAATAAACATTCAAAGCATTAAGAATTTTGAGAATTATTTAATTAAAAAAATTCAAAAGAAACACCTACCTTATGTGATGAAACCATGTTTCCCTAAATAGAAACCAAAAAATTTATACTTATATGATGGATCATGACTTTTATAAACAAAATGATATAATTTAAATAAAATATTGAAATCCATGTAGTTCAACCATGTGTACAAGGGTAATGGATATTAGATAAAAATGATAAAACTTCTATATAAGGAAGGGGCTGACCTAACCTTTTTAATCTAGTAATAAACAACTATGAAAACACTCAGAATCCACATTTAAGGAGGGAGAAATATGAATAGGGGTCCTTGAGAGTTTCATAAGTCAAAATAGTTTGAGTGGGGTTAATTAGGGATAAGAAAAAATGAAATCATTGTGAAATGATAAAAATATCCAAAAAAATTAGGACTCACTATTTACTCATCCATTTCACCAAACCATGTGGCATCGCTATTATCATCAGTATCCAAAACCACCAATGTTTCTCTTTTTTTAGTATGTGGTATCCCCAAATATTTACCAAACTATGTGGCCTATGAAATTCTCCAAAAATTGTAAATTTTTAAGTTATGACTCCTTGAACTTAGTAGATAACCAACAACATAAATAACAAAAAAAATTATGGGAGTTTTAATTCTCTCCACCAAGAAACTTTCTTCCCCCAAAAAGTCATGATAAACTTATTTCAATGTAAATATATCAATAAAATGTCATTTATATAAGGGAACCTTCCCAAAATATAACCTCTATAATATGAAATGATGAACGTCAGATGTGGGAAACCTACTCCTAGGGAAAATAACACAAAATGATTCATGATTAACCAATCACGGAAGCAATATGAATCATATAAGCAGATTTATCTCACAAATAGATAATAGGATGAAACATTACCTTTAAAACTTTTAAATTAGACACTCATACACACCCACATATAAACATCACACCTTTTTTCCATTCCCATAATCATTCCAATGGAAACAATATCACCAATAACACCAGAACATCTAATTTCACCATTATTATAAGAAATCACTTATCCCAATGAAATATAAACTCAATGAATACTCCCATAATTTTTAAAAACACATAAAAAATTTCCTTTCTTAGCCGATCCATTTGTAATTCATCTATATTGGTAAATCATTAATTGTCACAGCAAAAAGAATCATTATCCCAAAAATTACATAAGTCTACTGAAAAAAATATATGATATGCAAACCCAAAAAGACATAATATCCTCATGAATATCCCTAAAAGGTTTAAAAGATCATATCTCTAAGATAAAACACTATATAATACAAAAAAACCACAATCATGAAAAATTTTCATCATGGAATGACACAGTTCATACAAAATATCACCAAACTCTACAAACTGTAACTCAGATCAAAACTCATGTAATAACCACCCTTTGTGATCCAAAAAAAATAAAGTAGATTAGTCCACTCAATCTGAAAAGAGACAAATAGAATATCCCAATTACATAAACCTGTATCTAATTTGTACACATATTATCCATCAAAAGGCATCAATCCATGTTCCACACCGAGAATAATGCAAACAAGATTAAAAAAAACTTGAGTCATGAACATATCATACACAAACACAAGGTCATTAAACAATTTTATCATTAAAACATGGGATATTAGGTGTACAAAATATGTGGAAAATTATCCAAAAAAATTAGAGCCAATAACATGGAACACACCAAAAACAAAAAAAAAATTATGACTCCCTAGTGGAAGTAATCACCCAAACTAACATAAAGATAAAATTAACTAATAAATTCTACAAGACGTACTAGTGTTCCACGATATCCCACACTAGAATCAGTCTACTATATATTACATTCCATTAGCCTGATCGCCTATACTGACACCAAATAGAGAATGGAATCACCTGTCACATATTTCACTATCAACAAAGCATCAGCGATGATGAAATCATCCATCACATCCAAAAATCATGTTTTTCATTACTCAAATACCACCCAACTTAGAACATGATGTTGGCCTCTTCAAATAAACATATACTTCAATGAATAATTTAAGGCCAACTCCAAAGGAAAGGTGTAAATTTCTATAATACATTAAATATAGTCCTTAACTAGTTAATTCCCCAAATTAACAATCAATTATTTCATATCTGTTTAAATTAATATTCCATTAGGATTAAATTAAATGTTAATATTGTCCTCAAAATAACCTCATGATAAAATATCTCACAGTTATGCATGGATATTGAAATTAAACCATTTTAGAACCAACCCATTGATTAATGGAGAGGTTCACCATACCCTGGAGGTTACATGAGTTTCTTCTGACTTGATGATATCATTAACCATGGATATCTACTTTCAATCCCCAAAATAAACCTAATTAAAACGAAAAATATGGAGATTCCGATTTAGAAATTATCTTATGTAATTCATGAGAATAGAAAAATTTACCCCACAACTCCATTAATTATATAAACATTCCAAAAGAAAGAAATGAATCATATAGATAACTCAAACTATTACATTAAATATTCTCTTCCATTCTTATAAATTTATTTTAGGGTTAATATTCTAAAATAACACACAAATATAATATTTAATCCAACTCTGATAAATAACAACACTAGTGATAGAGAATAAATAGTCAAATGAAATTTCTTTATACACTCTTTATAGTATTCATTAAAAAGTTACAAAAAATGACATCATTTAATATCAAAACACCACAAGGGTAATAAAAAATATCCCTTAATATTCAATTTGTAAAAAATAGAAAACATTTCACAACCATTAATTAAATAGAATCCACTTCTTGAAAACTAATTTTATCTTTGAAGAACAATGGAAAATATAATTTCAATATTTCATCTATATTTAAAACCCAAAAATTTAATTCCTTATAATCCATTTCCACCTGAAAATAATTTCTTTTATGGAAATATGTCATGATTATGTCTACAAAATTTCAAAGAAGGACATTTAAATACCCAAAAAATTGTTTTTCATGATAAAAATCACCTACAAAGGTAAATAAATTTCCTAAAAATTTAATCAAAAAATTTCAAAAATAATAAATAATATATATTTGATCACTTCCATAAAATTAACAACAATCATATGATGGGTTTGAAGCATAATGGATTAAAAAAATAAAAATCCTTCACATTTCACATTTTTTTATATACATGATTTTTAGACCATGATCAAACTATGTGAGTTCCCAGTGATGTTCTATATACCATTCTACAATATCAGTGAACGGAATGAAAGAGAACGACTGATATCCATCCATGTTGAGGTTTTTGTATGTTTTAATTTAAAATGAACATTTAATAGTATATCTCTGAAAGTATGTCAATAAATCAATGTAGAAGAAAACCTAAAAAATATAAAAAAAATTAATTACCATAGATAACATATTAATTAAAAAACTATGGACAAGCCATGGAAGAATGTCATCTATCATGTGAATGGGTTGGTCCAGAACTCCTCTATTCCCACCACTCATTCTCCTATGGTCATAACCCATATCTATCAAAAAATTCCAAATAATAAGATGTATTATAATCTCTTATGTAATGAACCATCCATAGTTTATCTGAAACATCACCAATTTATTTCCACCATAAGTAATTTTTCATGTTTAAGATCACCCCATGAAAGAAATTTGTGTTAGAAAATTAGATGTGAACATGAGGAAATGATTTTAGCCTAATTTAAAACATGGTTAAAAAATGGGTTCATCTTTGAACCCAAAATATGTTCTGTATGAAGTAGGTTAACATGATTAAATAAGGAAGATAAAAATAAATAATCAAATCCAAATATGAAATTATGACATGGATTAAAAAATTATTTTTCCACATAAAGAAACAATTTTGGAATATTTTTTTAATATCTTGAAATAGGAAAATATATAAAATAAATTCTATATGTTGGATATGCCAATTTACCATATGACATAATTAGTCTGTTAAATTCATGACACAATCCAAATCATTACCCTGATACCTTTTGGACTCCACCCTAAACCAAAAGAAAACCACTTCCTAATAGGGAGTGTTAAAAATCCATCCTACAAGTCATAACACTCGAACCGTACATAAGCATTAAGACTACATACCCACCAATGTAAATATATAGGCTATGGCTCAGTATCTATTAGGATACCACCATGAGTCCATTACATTCCTTTTCTAATATAAATAAGTACAGTAGTTTAAACTAATATAAAAATAATTTTACATTCACTTTATACAAATCGAAAAAAACCAAAAAATAATTATAAAACTTCATAAAGAATAATATTTCTAAAACATGCCTCAATTTGTCTTTAAAATGATATTTTCATTATGAAAAACATTATTTTCAAAATAAATATTATCCTAGGAAATCATGTTAAAAATTAGATTCAATATAAAAAAACTTTTTAAAAAATAATACATTTTCATAAGTTAAATGTGTTACAAAAAGTGTAGCCCATTTTCTTGGATCTAAAAAAAATATCTTATATTAAATTTAAATCATATATATAAATACTTCTCAAATATGTGAACTGAAAAAAGGGAATGCATATCAAAATTGACATCATAGAGGATCATAAAAATTATATCAATAATACAAATCAATTATTAATAAAATAATGATCAATAATAAAAAATCTATACATCAATGCTTTCTCTGATAATTAGATAAGAAACATGAATTCTGGACTAAAATAAAGTGGTCAAAATATCATACATATTATAAATAAATACCTTAGGTGCTTATTAGATATCTTATTTATTTTTATAGGTGTATCCATCTATTATTTGGATAATATTTTCATATTGAATCACATTAATCACTCTCAACTAGTCTAATTAGTGACATAAAATTATCTTGGTTATAATATCCTTCTAAGGGCTACTATACAGTGGGTAAAGCATAAATAGAATTGTAAAAATCCTTGAATAACCCACTACGGTACATAGGGATACTCCTGAAATCGATAGTATTAGTTGGCCAAAATCATTACCCCCTCAACAACATGACAATCACACAGCCCAAAATTTTTTTACAACAACCCCTCTCTAACACACCACCTTCAAATAAGAACCAAAAACCCAATGTGAATAAAATGAATTATAATTCGTTTAATAATTGATAGAAAATCACATTTATAGTGAATGTGTAATAAATATTATTGACAATAGTGTAAACAATAATAAATAAAATCAATCATTCAAATGAGATTCAAAATGGGCCTTTACCTTGAAATTAGGACCATTTTATTGGAAACCAGTTTTAAAGGCACTTTTGAAATAAAAAACTGTAAATATAATGGAACATGGGATAACATTGAGGAATATTATCAATAAATTTATAAGAATAACTAAACTATTATATAAATAAATATATTTATCTAAAAAATAAGGAAAACACCTTGAAAAAAAATGAAAATCCCCATTAAATTAAGGTAATTAACTTTAGGTAAAAGAGAACTATTTTAAACAATGGAACACCCATTTTTTGGAAAACAATCAATGAAAAACATATCAGGAATAAAATTTTTTGGTGAATATTTTCAAAAGTGTTTTTCAAAAATATATAATATATAAAAAACTATTTAATATCAATCTTCCATTGAGCAATGAAATTCAACAATTTTAGGGAAGGGAAAACCCAGCCAAGTGTTAAAACATATTGATAATACCAAACTACACTTTCTATAAATCATCACTTAAATTAAAAAAACATTTAATATACCTATCATCAAATTAAATTTTAATAATATAAAATGAAATGTATTAACCTTTCTCATGAGATAAGACAATTTCATCATGAATGGGATCCATCGGGTTTGGTATCCAAAAACATCTCACAACCATATAATCCAAAACAAAAAATTTATAAAATAATCTATGAAATAAAATTTTGAAAAAATGGAAACTAGAATTAGGGAATATTAATGAATGATGATGAAACATACATGGGATGTAAGGATAAGACCTATATTTCTTCTTTTAGGTTAGAACAACTAAAAAGCCAAGAATAATTCATTTTGGATTTGCTTAGAAAATCATGATATGTTCTTAGGAGTATTCCAGGATAGTGGAATATTGGTGGGGATATTTTTAGATAATCCCCATGTAAATAAATAGTGAAATGAAAAAATATATAAAACCAAGCAGGTTGAACGATTTTTAAACTTTGATGTTAGCATGTAAAAACTACTATCCAAAAATAACCTATCCATAATCTTTTACCTAAATAGTTTCATAAACCTTGTTTCTAAACATTAATCCCAATAAAAATAACAATTGTTTCAAAATATCACTCTAGTAAACTCTAAACCTAATAGGGAAAACAAGAATATAAATATAAAAAAGAAAATAAAATTCCATGGTGTCATAGATAAACATATAGTTTCATTGTGTGTAAACTGCTGAATGATTATGATGGTCTAAATTGCAATAATAATATATGAATTATATATATATTCTACATATTCGACCTTAGAATAACATTTTTTACTAATATATCACAATTCCTTGAAATCCTTCCTTCCATATTAATTTTATTTTTAATTACCTACTTTGTAACTATAAAAATTTAAACTTTAATACCAGGAATAAATGTTCCATGTTGAATTATTCTCAATCTGATATATCACCACATTCATAAAATTTTTCTTCATAGTAAAAAAATTTTAAAAAATTTTATAGGTTTTGAAATATGATATATTTTATATTCTATTCATTTTAATCTTATAGTCTACACTAAATCATGAAGACTGCCAATTATTTTTTCTTCTTTTCCATGCCTCTCAGTTATATATAGTTTCAATTACATAAATCTAACATATTATTCCATATCAAAATATCTATTTGATTTAACATAAATCTAATTTTCTACAATTTCAACTATTTATTTGTCGATATTTTAAAAAAATCATTACACATTGAAATTTTTTTAATTTTCAAAAAAAATTATGATTTTCTTCACAAAAGTTTAATTTATATTGTATTTTTTTAAATAATCCACCAACATATGAACCATTTTACATGAGAATATAAATCCTCTAAAATTTGGTAGACAACACCTGAATATCCTTACATTATCTCTATCCTAGTGTTTCCCATGATTTTTGTTTTTAATCATCATGTAATGTAGAATAACAAAATCTTTATAGTACTTAACTGTCAGATTTAATTTGAAAAAAAAATTCTATACTATAATGAATTATTAGTGGTTAGTTGAAATAAACTGTATATATGAATTTTTGAATGTACTACTTCCATTTAGATTAATTTTTAGATTTTTGTTTAATACAAATTTTTCAAAATGTGTCAACTAAACACATTTTCTTTCTTTGTATTACTCAGTTCTACAGGGGTGTATGCGTCACAATATATTAGTAATAAATTCCATTATTCATTATATATATAATATATTTAATATTTAACTACATAAAATTATTATATTTAGACCTTTTGAACATTTCAATATTTTTAGACTATTACTTCAAGAAATTCCCATTCTTCATTTAGGTGTAATAATCAATTAATATGATGTACATATAAACTATTTTTACTATATCATACATAAGGCCACATATGTTGGTATGATTTTTCTCATGTGTACTAATGGAAATAAGTTCCACTATTTTTATGTTTTTTAAAATATCATCAAATAAAGAATGGTTTGACAATAAAAATATTTATCCTTATATCTCTCATGTTACTATAGTTATTTTACCACAAAATATATTAATAAAATACTAATATATAATTAAATTCTTTTTAATATTTATGTATAATGTCTTCTATTCATTATTATCCCTAAAATAACAATAATTATTTTTGAAATAAATTTTGAATAGATTTAATTTTTTTCATTTTCATTAAAAGATAGTTACTTTTCCACATTTGTGCAATATAAAACATGATTCTTTTATGAAAATATCATTATTCAATCGTCAAATAATTGTCTCACACATAAATTAATATTTTATATTTATTTTATAAATGATATCCTTAGATTTAAACTTTTGGGATTTAATTAATATTATACCAACTCCCCTAATTAGTAATAAACTATCATTTTCAAAAATAACTTTATCTTCATAATTCAATACAATATTGTGAATCATATTGTTTTAACAATATACATGATAGTAAAGATGCATATCTTGAGTCTATAGCTTTCCATTTGTTGAAATCCTTTGATGGGTCTTCAACAATTAATAATTATTCTAAATTCTTCATTTTATATATTTTTTTATTTTTTCAAAAAATGAAATTATTTTTGAATGAGTATCCATACACTCATCAATAGATTAATTATTTTTCTCAATTATATGACATATCTATTCAAAAAATAAAATAATTTCATAATGTATATATTTAATGGGCACTTCATCAAAGATTTATTATTCCCCAAACTATTATTTGTCTTCAAAAAAATATGTCTTTTCATTGAAATGTAGCACCCCCTTAATTATACTTTAATACAAGGAAATAACATGGTTTTCCATAATTAACTGTCATTGTTCCCATAAATTACACACCAATAGAAATTTTTAAAATCATTTATATTCTATATTAATAAAATTTATGTCATGAAAACTATTATTTGGTTTTGTACATGCTTTCCTCATCCATCTATCTTTGGGAGGAAATTCATCTGAAAATTCTATATCCTTGTATTCATATTGGAGAAGATTTATCATTAATCATAAAATACTTATATATATCATTGTCTACATGAGAACCTCTACTATTAAAAATTATATACATTTTACTAAATTTATTTTGAGTTTATTTAACATTTCCTTTATGGAAATGATTCACAACTGCTATTGGTTTTTTAGCATTCTATTCAAATATTATACGAAATATTCCTTCATAATAATTAGTGATTTATATGTTCATGGAATATTACTTTTTTATTATTTAACAATGATTAGTTAGGATGCATATTTTTATAATAATCTTTCACATTTTTTCGTTCTCACCAACCAGTAACCATAACATCCACATTTCTTCAGTGGAACATCCTTCCCATTAGAAGATAACATCATTCCAATCATTCAATTTTCAATTTATATTCTTAATAACTAGATATAAATCATAAAAATTTTGTTTTGATCTGGATATAATTTAATTTGATAATTATTTATATTCTATATATATGTCATTTCACTTTCTCCTTCATCATTACTAGAGAATTCATTGTGTTTCGAAACATGATTCCTGATGATTTTTAACTTTTAATCAATATATTATTTATATTGTATAAATTATGTGGAGTTGACTTTATATACTAGAAACATAATTATTTTTGTGTTATATCTAAGAAAAAAATTCATTATCTAACATTATATTAAATCATCCATTATTATTTCACACTTTTTAGGGGGGTATTAGTTATTACCCATGCATCTTATAGAAACCTCCGTTATTATTTGGATATTTTATTTTAAAATTTTAAACATTTTTATACACTTCATTCATATTTTAATAATCTTCTGAATACCTTTTCAAATCATCATTATCATCAGTAAATTTGATTTTTCCCATGGATTCAAAATACATTTATTCCATGACCTAGTTATTGAATACATGAAGGTGCCTCATATCAATATCAATAATATTATTATTCACTTCATCAATATATAAATCATATAGGTCATGTAATATTATAATTTTAATATATAAAATTTCATGAATTCTCCTCCTCAAGATCTTAACAACAGTTAGGTTTTAGATTTTTTTCATAAATATTCTAAGGTTGTAGAAACATTCACTATCTTTCATGAAGTAGTTATCCATAATATCATTATAACTAACCCTAACATCAATAAATAATCTTCCCTAATGTTGTTTCATTAATTATTTAACCTTCACTTTGATATTATATACGATTTAGAGTTTCACCAATACCTCATTTTCTATTTAATTTCCCATTATTTCTTAATACCCTTTTCATTAGAAGGACATATGAATATCACATTAATCCATTCCGTATACCACTATATTTTACCAAATAATTATTGTATGACTTTTATTCATATCATTAATATATATATATATATATATCTTCTTCTATTGAATTACTTTAGGATTTCTTATCACTTACATAGTTATATACCTATAATATTATCACTATTAAACTCTTCTATCATTATGTATTTAATTCCACATAGTTCTTTTATTGGATAAACTAAAAACTGAACAAAAATACATTCATGATATCTATTTGATTCTATTCATTAAATTCACATGATCTCCATTAATTAATCATGGAAAAATTCTATACCACATCCAAAATTACTTCTTCTGCTTTAATCTTCTTAAATGCATTAAAATCATATAATAATTCATCAAGGCATGAAATAATCCTCAATGATATGGATTATTTTTTTCTTATTTTAAAAACATCACCATCATCAGACCTCACCGTCAAATGGTTTGAATCATAATTATAACTATAATCATATTATTACAACACTATATAATTAAAAAAGGATAAAGTAATTTTATTTCAGATGTATCTTCAAACATTATAGTATTTTAGAAAACAAACCCTATATAGAGTAAATAACTTTTATGTTTTCAATAACATCATACCATCATTAGTTGTTAACTTGAAAATATTACTCTTATAATCATCACTGAATCATTAAACGACAGTTATGCTCTCGCATAATATTTTTGGGCATTTAATTTTTTTTTAAAATTTTCTACATTAATGACCCATATGAATATATTGTGTATCTTCACTTTTTGTAATTTTAATTATATCCTGGGATCTAGAATATAATAAATAAGTAAAATTCATCTTATAAAATCCATGGAATGACTCTATTAGATCTTAGAAATGTGTATATTATTTTTTATATAGAGTTAATATTATGAAATCCTATAAAATTACTACAATAATGGGGATACTTATACAAAATCTATAGATATTTTTATAGTTCATCTTACATGATTTGGGTACTTTTAAGGTTTCTCAGTTTAGGCTTAGTGTTCCATTAAATTAGTCATTCATGAACTCTTATTCTCAAATTATATAACTAATTTCAATTAAAATTCTAGAACACATATTTAATAAATCATATCCTCAAATAATTTCAGAAGTACTCAAAAACATCAAATAGTCTAAAAAACCTATTACCACAAAAACACATCATCAATATATTCCAAATATTTTTAAAAATTGACCAAATTAAATAAAAACGTCAATAATTCTATTGTTTTATTAATATAGACCAAATTTATACCTATATATGGTGAAGGTTATAAAAGATACAATGTTTAAAATGTTAGAGTTTGATATATTATATTTTTAGGGTATCTTACATATTAATTATTATTTTCTTTTTGGACAAAACTAATTACATAAGATAATATCAATAATTATGGTTCAAAAAATTGGTTTGAAAAAATATTTATACAATGGTTATTTTTTATCAATTATGTATCTTATGTGGAGTTATTTATTAATATAAAATTTTTAAACATATACATTATGGTTGTTAAAGGTGGTAGAAATATTCATCCTAGTTCTTGGAAGGGAATGTATTTTACTTTCAGTATAATATAAAGTAGTATAACTCTAAAATGAGTTGTAGAAAAAAGATAATAAGGAATTTTTTTTTATATCAATGGATAATATATCTTGGGGTTAACATATGGGGTCACATTTCACAACATAAGAGATATTGAAAAAAAACTAATTACATGTAAAAATTTGTGGAACCATTGTCCTCTGATAAAGTGATGAAATTATTTATCAGGGGTTTATAGTGTTGTAAATTCCAATAAGATAAAATGATAAATTACAATAATGTAAAATTCAATAAATGTTGGATAAGAATAAAATATAATGACTTTTGGTAATCCTATAAAGGGTCTCACAAAGAACAATTGAATAATATTTATATAAACCAATATGAAATAGAGGAATATGATGGAGATCTCATGATAGTGAATGATAAGAAGGTTATACCTTTTTATTATGGAATATCAAATGTTTTTACATGTTAATTTAATTCATTCGTATCTACCGAAGAAGTATTATAATTATATTATAAAATACATAGGCACAATTATCCACTTGAGATCAAGGAAACTATTAAAGAATGTTAGATTTTGGGTTCATGTGCCCGTTTATTTTTTCATATAAATGGGGTGGAGATATGGTTTCACCTATTTTATTTGTGATATAAACATATGAAATTATAATTTGATTTTATCACAAGTTGAATTTCAAGTTTTATATTGACTATAGTGAATATTAACTTATAATTCCATTAGCTAATAATAGTGTTCGAAATTTTTAGTTTTAATGGGATACTCTTGGGAGTCATGTGATCCATGTTTTTAAATTCCATAGATTAATAACATATCAACGAGTTATATTGATTCATAGATTTGTTGAATCCACCAATAAATATCAAATTCATATTGTGGATAGAGATTTTCAAAAAAACTATCTTAAATACTACTACTGACCATCATAACAGATAAATGTGGTGATATCCATTAACATATGTAAGCGAATATACTTTGAATTTTCATCTTCAATTTACATGGAACCTATATAGCATTGAGATTTAATTACCCAATTGGAAAAATTAATGTAAATAAAATTTATTTTTTCATTTATTTCAATATTAGTATTAGTTTTTCTTTTTTCCAAATTGACAAACAATTTCATATATTTCATGTTTAACTATGGGATAAAGTATATAAATATGATTAAAAATATATTCATTTTATGTTTTAAATAATATAAATAGATTTATTATAAGGTATCTAATATGTTTTTTATGATTGATTTATGATATAATATCTCCAATCCATGGTAGAAGTGAATATCATTCTGATAAATTATTTGTTAATATGTAAAGAGGTTATGTGTTCTTGGTATATACATTGGGGTAAAAAATTATATAACTAATTTTAGGTCTAATATAAATAATAATTATTGTAAATATCATGAACCCTTATCATAATACATTTTAAAAAAAATTCCATAAAAATAACAGTAAAATCATAACAATTATATGTATAGTATACATGATCCATAACCATATTAAATAATGTAATATTATATGGAAAATAAATTTCATTTAACACTTTAAATTAATTCATTAGAAAAATATCGTTTCTTTTTCAAAAACTAGTTTTCTCAAAATGGCACGAAATTTTAAAAGAACTGAATTTTGTTAAAAATTAACATGAAATATTTTAATAGAATAATCATGTAAATATGGTGTGATGAAACATAGAAACCCTTATTGTAGTATATGTTAAATGAAATAATTCTTCTATTTCATTGGTCAGATATTTCAAAAAGTGCCTCATATGGAAAATGTATGAAAGAATCATTCAAACCCATGTAGTACAAGAAAAAAATAGGTACACATTACATTAAACATTTTAATTCGAGTTGTATAACTTTTTATAAAAGAAATAATAGAAAACATGTACATGGTTGATAAATATACCATAATAAATACTTACATATACACAATTTAGGATAATAATGACATTTTGAAATCCTCTATTACAATTTTTTAATCAGTCAAATTGTATCCCTTATAAAAAAATAGAATTATATGTATATCATAACATTCATAATGAGAACTATAATGTAATTATAGTAATAATAATCACAACTAAATATAGATAGGTGGTGTATAAGGAATATATCTCAAAGAAAAAAAAGTGAGTCAAAATATTCACATACCTAAGTTCTCATATCCTTTATATATATATATAACCCATGTATTATGATTTTATTAATTTAATTATATAATTATAAAATTATTGTCATTCTTATGATATCTTATTTGATAATAATATCATTTGTTGGTTAATAACATTTCATTCTTACTTTTTATTTGGGTATTAATTGCTTTATGTGCTTAAGATAGATTAGTCGTATAAGTTTTAGTTATCCTTCCTAGGACATATTTATATTTTTAAAAATTATATTAATATAATATATACTATATTTTTTTTTATTTACATTTATATAATTTTTTCATTAATGGATATCTTGTAGAAGGAATTGTGCCACATTGTAGAGATGGTAGGTCGTACGTACGCACGAGTGATGATATCATTTCGATTAATTTTAAATGGTATTTAATTGAATGTTATATAATTTGTTCTAGAGTCTATATAATGTTTAAAAAATCATATATATTTATTTTTTCAGTCATAATACCCATCCATGTCATGTTTTAGTGAAAAAAAACGATTAGACCACGACATAGAGATGATAAGTCATACGTATGCACGTGTGTAGATTTTATTTTTCATAGGATGGATTGAAGGACGATTATGGTTATTAAATTACTATAATATAATCTAATAATTTAATTTATACAATATTTGATACATTATAATGGAAACTAATGAGGAAGAGGATGATTAAAAAGAAATATGTTTTAAATAATAGGTACAACTAATTACCTCTCCTTCGACGAGTTCCCTCGTGATCTCCTCTAAAAGTCTCTATATATGGAATTTGGTAAAGACCACAAACTCTAAAATTTGAATAATGATGTTGATGGGGGAAATGGATATTGGATAGCTAATCCTAAAGGCTCAATATGAAGTGACATTGTGAGGGAGGATATGCAATTTTATAATTGATATGAGGGGCACTTTTGGGATAATAAAATTTATAAAATTATAATAAAATAAAACCACATAAAAAACATCAAAACTGTAATAATTTAAAATTTTAGATGATACAAGGTTTTAACATCTTTTATTCTATCCATTTAAACTATATCATTTTAATTTAACACTTAGTTATTCTATTTCATTATAACAAGGGTAACAAATATTTCAATATTAACAAGGTGAAATATTTAATTATTTTATTTCGATTATGTTATAAATAAATAATTTAAAAGAAATAGAGATTATTAAAATTATTATATATTGATAAATTTGTTTTATCATTTTTAAATAATTTAATTAAACATTATTTGGACAAAATATCCGTAATGTCAATATAGATACTATTCATTTTAGGGATTTTAAAAAACAACATGATAAGATGATATCTTCAAGAAAAATATCATTATATACCTATGGTTAACATATCCTATAAAATTCATTGGATATATAAATTATCCAAAATTATATTTATTTTAATAATTTTAATAACAATAATTTAATATTTCCATTAATAAAATATTTACTAAATTTGTTTTGTGTAATTGTGTAATATAATTATATATTAAATAATAAGTAAAAATAAAATAAAATAAAAAATATAAATTTTTTAGATTTCATTTAAATACTTATATTCGAATATATCTACTATAAAATCCTACATTAAAATAATTATATTTATTAAAACCCGAATTAGATAACTTTAACATCACTTTAAAAAAATATTATAAATGTCATGATTAATTCCATATAGATCCAAATGGTCATGAACTAGAACCTTGGAAGATTATGGTATAGATACATTCAAAAAATAATATTCGGTAATGTTTATTAGTATTTTAATAGATATTATAATTCTAATTAAAATTGTTTTTTTGTTTTTCATTAATTAAATAATTAATGTATCATCGCTGAATATGCCTTAAAGGTTAATAATTATTTACTAAAATTTTAAAATTAAATTCCATTATAAAAAAACACTAAATAGTTATAATTATTATTTATAGTCTTATTTAGGTTCTGTATATTCTTATTTTAAATATTGATATTTTTTAAAAAATTTGAGTAATAGGTATTTTTTTTTCAAATAAAATATATTAATAGTACAAATCACCTCGTTGTGGATTCGAAAGGGTATAAGATTCAACCAAGGATGGTTTAAATCAAAAAATAAAATATCCGACCAAATCATGATAATTATTAACCTATTTTATTAATTTAAATTTACCTTTAAATACCAAATTTACCTTTTTATCATATTAATAAATATTAATGATGTTATTATTAAAAATGATAGAAAATAAAAGAATGATATTAAAATAATATTTACTAACATATAAATATTGAATAAATTTCTAAAAAATTCAATAGAAATTTCTATCAATAATTAATTTAAATTTAATCACCTTGCCAGAATGAAAAATGGGTTTTAAAAGTTTAAACATTTGAAAAGATTAGAATGTTTTTATAGTAATATTCATAATAAAATTAATTATACTAAACAAAATTATATTAAATGATAAAAATATAATATATTTATAATTTTATGTCACTTAATATTATAATTTAAACATAAAAAAAATTTTATGAAAAAAATGTTTTCAATTAAAATTTTATATATTTATATTATTCATCAAAACTCAAAGCATATCAGAAAAATATAAAAATTTCATCGAAAGTAAGTTTTTATATCCTTCTCCGGAGTAATAATTATATTTTTTAAATATTATATATAAAATATTTAAAATAAGATTAAAAATGATTGTGAAATCAAAAAGGGAGAGAACATCATTTTCTGAATAGTACTTCTTTTATATGAACAATTGCATTTTCGTTCTTATACCAAGTCTAAAAAATTTATAAGATAAATGCCAAACATGAAATTGAATATATTAAATAAAAATGAAATTTATAATATCTATCATTATTGATCATATAATTTTATAAACTCCCTTATTTTCATTTAAATAGTTTTTTATAAAAACATTTACTTGTATTCAAAATGGTTTTTGTTTTCATTTATAATTAATTTCTCACTGAAGAATTAATTATAAATACATGTGTAAAACATTATTTCGTAATTTGGTTAATATAATTCATACCCTCCATTATAATTACTAGGTTATAAGGTATCATAATAATATTTAGTTGTTTAATTGAACTCGTTCTTGCATGAATTTAATTCTATCAAAAGATGATGGAATTGTGAGTAACAAAATACATGAATAGTGTGGGGTATACTTCAAGGTAATCTGATGTTTCTTATTACACATGATTATCATGGTGTATCATAATATTCAAGACATCAAAAAAATTAAAAAAATATTTTTATAAATATATCAAAATTTTACATTATACCCCCTCATAATTAATTTTTCCCACAAAATTATTCTATGTTATAAAAGGATTTATGATTTAAATGTTATTTTATAGAAACTCGCATAAAAAAATGGATACTAATACATCCTTTAAAAATTTAATGTGGGAAACATAAAAGTTATACAATGAAACACATAGTTGGGTTTCCACATAGGAATGCATAGGTGGAATGAGAAAACATATATATGGAAGAAAAATATGACCATCAATTTCTAATAGAGGGTTATAGAGAAAAAGGTTGGGAGAAATATAATAATCATAAAGCCATACATTTATACTATTTATGTGGCCACTATATTCATCAGAAATGAAGGTATATAGCTAACATTTTTGGTTTAAATATTGTTTCCCTCAATTTGAATAATGAGAATAACTACATACATGAGTAAAATATCATTATTTCTATATTCATTAATCAATTTCAACATCACCTCTTTTTCTATGAAATGAAGATTATTTTTTCTTTCCTAAATCATTAGTAGATCATGATATCCAAAAATAGAATGAAAATTTATTTCATCTGTCTATCTCACAACCAAATGGTTATCACATGTTACCAAATATGCATAAGTCCATTTGCAGTGAGAAAATACTATAGTCTATCAAATTTAATCCAATGAATAACTTAAACATTATATAAATTGATAACCTGATATTCTATCAGAGAGCATAAAATCCAAAATCATAAAAAAAAATTCACTAACTCAGCATAACATTTATATCACATATATCATAAGTTATATCCTATTGGTCACATTCCAAACATATGAACACCTTAATCATGCATTCTCTTGATAATAACCTAAAATACCATATATCTATTATTAAACCATGTATGTTTCATTATTCAAAATAATTTTAGATATATTACACAATTAAAAAAAATTGTATACATAATCTATAATAGCATAACTCTGATGAAAAAAATATAATTATTTCTCAAGAAACTAATATCATCCAATTTATTTATTCTTATCCAACATATATTTATACATACATCATTATCTAAACGTTGATGACTTATTAGAGGTCGTTTTTCCTTAATCATGTGTTCTCCAAATATATCACCTTACACTTAAATCACTTTTCTAATTCGTCATCCCAATTCAAAATATTCATTAAGATATTTAATGAAAAATTTATACAGAAAATACATATCTATTTAATAATTCCTTTAAAATAATATTAGAATTCAGAATCATATAAACCTCAATCAAAAAAAAATATTCATAAAACATTACTCGGTATCCATTAACATAGTATTTCATAAAATATAAATCATGTATTAAGGTTCTAAAAACATAATATAACAATGATTCTTAAGATTAAATTAAACAATAATGAGAGAATATCCCATACCTTTCACATATTGTATACACTCTATTTATCATCTACATTATAATCCAATACCCATAGCATTTTCAAGATTCTTTTCATGAGATGTCCACATATAAAATTGATTTTCATAATTACAATACATTATACATTTGAAAAATTCAATTTTACCCATGTTCCATCAAGATCCGTCTGTTGACTATGACAAGAAAGAAATGTTTATGAAATAATTATCATAGATGAAAATCACATTAACAAGGGAAATTATATATGATATTTAAATCAATGAGAACATAGGATTAATCATAGGTTATTTATGATTGTTACCAAAATTATTGGATTGTAACCTACAGTTAAACTATTCCTTAGGGATATCCCAAGACATATCCATATAAATATCTCTACGGATCTCAATAATGTTTTTGAATCCATGTATCCAAAGGTTACTTAAACACTCACCCTAATACCAACTTTAAAGATCCAAGCCATATGTGCATGGAAATTACATTTCTTCTATGGAATACATAATACCTGAAACAAAAAAACACCCAATAACTGTATTAGTTTACTGTCTTTAGAAACTAGTGACACATTTTTCTATCATGCTAATAAATCTTCAATATCTCCTATAATGATCATCCCATTTATTTATCCTCCCAAAAACATTTCATTATATACTACGGAAAATAAAACATATGAAAAGGGTGATCTCAAATGATCAGTAGGGGTAAATATGTAAATTATCAAACAAAAAAAGAATATAAAAACATGAATATAACTTTTGAAAATCATACCATGTATAACATTTATCAAAACATTGAGTTAAGAAATTTTTTTTGGTAGTTTATAAGGTATAAATCCCAATTGACTAAGAGCAATGAGAAAATATATTTTAAATAAAACATGGAATTGTGGAAAACACATAAATTTATACCATCATTTACATATTTTTCAAGAACATCATAGTGGAAAAAGTCCATTAATGAACCAGGTTTACATTCCTTTCCAGCCCTATATTACTAAACTAGATTTACTTTTTATTCCACCCTTATATTACTAAACTAGCATAATATGTCATTCCAGACCAATTTATGAGATGAAATATAAATATTTACCCAATTCATTGTATGTAGACATAGATTCCACCTATCACATAATAAAAAACATTCATATGTGTTCCATACAAGCACAAATCATTCAATATAACATAAAAAAATGTGGTTATTAAACATAATTCCATAAAAATATAATCAATTTAAAACAAATTGATTTTATATATAATATTGCATAAATAAGTAAAATAATATGAATAATAATGATAATATACATGAAAAATAAAACTATTAATAAATTATATCTTTGATGGAAAATATTTTTTATTGAACAGATGTAATTAATTCTTAATGAGAATATCCTTTCATCTTCAAAAACGTTTTTTATCACAATGCAACAATATTTTAAAATAAAATAATTTCATTATAAATAAAATTTACATAATTTAAGGTAAATTTCCAATAATTATGGGATAATGGAAATGTAAAAACACATCATGTTGTATAATTTATAATAAAACATTCCCCTCATACTATTGTTGGAGAAGTCAAAAAGTACCTCATATAGAAAATTAAAGAATGATTCGTTCCAAACCATGTTGTAAAATAAAAAAATGGGAACAAATGGATTTAAACATACATGAGATAATATTAAAATATTTTATGATAGAACTTTTATAAAAAAATTACGTGGATGATAAATATATTATAGTAAATTTTTATATATTAAAATTCTCAGATAAAAATGATATTTTGAAATTATCTAGTACCAATTTATAATGAGTGAAATCATATGACACATAAAATAATGAAGATTATATTCATATCATAACCTTCATAATATTGACAAATAAAAAATTCAGAGGAATTATAAACATAACTGAAAAGAATAGGTGGTGTTTTAGGCATATGTCACACATAAATTAAAGTAAGACTAAATAATCATTTACCTTTTGTCTGGTATAATTTTTACGTATCCAAACCTATTGTATAATAATTTAAAATTATAATTTTTTTAATATATGAACATTGTCGATTTTATGATATCATATTTGATCCTGTTATCTTCTGTTTGTTAGTATCATTTCATTGTTACTTGTTATGCGGGTATTAATTACATTATGTACTTATGCATGTTTTTTTAAATTAGATTTGTTTCTCAATTTTAGGTCATAGTTATATCATTAAATAATAATATTAACCTAATATATACCGGATGTATTTACTTTCTACACTAATATAATCATTATTTAATGGATATCTGGTAGAATAAATCACATCATGTCGTAGAGATGGTAGGTCATACACACGCACAAGTGATGATATCATTCCCATAATTGTGAAATGGAATGCAATTTAATGGAATAAAATTTGTTCCAAAATTAATATAATGTTATAACAATAACATATAGTTATTATTCACATCATTATACCCATTCATGTCAAGTGGTGGTGAATAACAGATTTCACCACCTCGTGGAGACAGTATGTCATACCTACGCATGTGTAATGATTTCGTTTTTTGTGGGATTGCTAGAAGGTGGAATATGGTTGTTAAATTACATTAATAAAATCTCTCTATATGATTTATACTAGCTTTATTAATTTATAATTGAAAAACCTAATGGGGGAGGATGTTGAAGAAGAAATGAGGTTGAGAGAATCTGTATGGGTGATTATCTCTTATAAAATGAGTTCTGTCTAGAAACATTCTTAAAGGCTCTAGAGTTGGTATTTTGAGAATAGTAAGACCTATAAAATGTGAATAAGGATGATTATAAGTTAAATGCATAGGTTATATCTTATAATTAAGGCTAAAAGTAATGTTACATTGTGAGGTAGGATGTCCCTATTATAATTGAGGTTAGAGGAACATTTGAGACCTCCAAGATTATTAAATTGTAATAAAATAAATCCACGTACAAAACCTTAATAAATGTCATAATTTATAATATTATATGATATAAGGTTTTAATCCCATCAACTAATGAATATTTTAAAATTGTTTTATCCATTACAGCCTACTTATTTTCATTTTATGATTGGTAATTTTATTTCATTTTAACTAGGAAAACTAATATTTCAATATCAGAAGGGTGAAATATTTTATTATTTGATATAAATTATATCACAAATGAAAACATTATTACATGTTAATGAATATAATTATTAGATTTTTTTAAAAAAATAAGATTTTTTTAATAATTTAATATAACATTATTCTGAAAAAATATAAATAGTTTCAATTTGGAATTATTTATGTCAGGAATTATTAAAAAAATAAATATAAGATGACATATTCGGAAAAACAATTATAACATACCTATATTTTCACGGTCATTTATAAAATTCATTGGATATATTTATTATCCAAAATTATATTTATTTAATATTTTTTAAATCATTAATTTGATAATTCCATTAATAAAAATAATTAATAATTTATTTTTTTGTAATTATTTAATCTACTTATATGTTTCAATTAATTAAAAATAAAATTATATTATAAATATAAATCTCTTATATTTTTTTAATAATACTTATAATATAATATTTCTCTTAGATATCATACAATAAAAATGGAATATTTAATAAATATTGAATTGGATAACTTTTACATCATTTTAAATAAAATATTATAAATGCCATACTCTATTCAATATTAATATAAATTATCAATAACATGACCATTGGATATTTATGGTCGAGATATACTGTGAAAGTAATATTTGGTCAGGTGTTTTGGGATTTTGACAGTTATTATAATTTAAATTTAAATTATTTTCAAGATTTTCAATCAATTAAATAATTTTTTTATCATCACTGTATAAGCCATTAATATAATTATTTATTTTATATAAATTAAAATTAAATGAAATGATAAATAAAAAAATTTATATTTTAACATATTATTTATAGTCAAATTTATGTTCTATATAACCATATTTTAAAATATGATAAATATATTTAAATTATAGTAAGACATATTTATCTTTTATTAAATGAAAAATATTAAATGTCATAATCCCATCAAAGTGTCTTCAAAAGGGTATTTGTTTTACAGAAGGATATTTTAGGAAGAAAATAACTCATTTAATAATATTTTGAAAATTGTTATGGTAATTTTATAATTTTATTTTTACCCTTAATTACCTAATTTACATATTTACAGTATTAATAAAAATTACTAAAGATAATATTCATAATTCCAAAAAATAAAATATTTAGAATAAAATTATTTAGACATAATATTAATAAATATTTAATAAATATCTAAAAATTCCAAACACAGATGTTTCAATAATTAATTTAATATTAATCACATCATTGGAATGAAAAATGTGTTCTTAAAGTTAAAACATTGCAAACAATTAAAATGAAATTACAAAAAACATTCATAGTAAAATTAATGTAAATAATAAATATTATAATAACTACTAAAAATATATTATATTTATATTTTAAAACCATCCAATATAATAATTTATCCATATTAAATACTTTTCGAAAAAATTGTTTTTCATTAAACATTTAGTATATTTTACTATTCATAATAACCCATAACTTATTAAGAGAATATAAAAAATTCATAAAAAGTAAATTATTATATCCCTCTTCAGAAAAAATTTATTTTTAATAAATAGAATATATAAAATTGTGAAAAATATATTTAAAATTGGTGCACCATAAAAAGGAGGAAAAATTTTCATTTTTTTAAAATAATTTTTCTATCTAAAAAAAAGTGAATTTGTTATTATAGCATGTCTAAAAACTAATATGGTTATTTTTGAACAGTAATTATAATATATTTAATATAAATTTTATTAAAAAAATTATTCCGAGTGATCTTATCATCTTCTAAACTCATTTATTTTCATTTAATGTGCATTTCAAAAATATATTTTCATTTCATTAAAATAGATTATATTTTCATTTATAACTAATATATCACCGAAGAATTAATTATATATATTTTTTAAAGAATAATTTTATAATTCTGTCAATACTGTACATACCTACAATTATAATGACTATGTAATAAGGTAATATTAAAATATTTAGTCATTCACTTAAACTCGATCTTTCTTGAAATAAATTTTATCAAAATAATATGAAATTTTGTATAACACTTGACAAATATGATTTTTGTATACTGAAATATAATTCAGTTTGCTAATTATGAAAAAATATCTTTGTGTAGTGTACAACATAATACATTAAATAACTTAAAAAATTCTTATAAATATATTGTGGTGTTCTAATTTAACTATTTATTTATTTATTTTTAGGTGAATTTTTTTTATTTTAATGTGATATTATTATGTACATTACTTTATCTTGTAATTTTCTCTAATATATACCATTTTAATAAAAAATTTAATTTTTAATATTATTCCATGATATCTAAAAATTATTATTATAGTATTCAATTTTTTTATTTCACATTTCATGGTTAGTTTATCATATCTACACGTGTTTTAATGGAAAATGGAATTATATATTTAATTAAAAAGGTCTTTCATTCCTATAAGTGTTGAAAATCATATGTAATACATTATAAGTGTCAATGTGATTTCTGAATGATATTAGTAAACTTATTTTATTGAAATTATTATATTTTCATAAAACAAGATAATATTTTCCATCCTTGTTTTTTCTCATTTATTTTATATACACTACAATATTTCTTTTATAAAATATGAAATTATCGTAGTATTAATAAATAATAACATTCATCATTTTTATGTAAAAATTTATTTATGAAATTCCATTGAAATTTTTGATAATAAATAATTTACTTATTAACTATTCTCTTATCTATAATTTAATAAAATAATCATTCTAGGATCCTCAAGAATTTTATATGTACCAAACCATTTTATTAATTTTACCTAAATATTGAAAATTGGATTAAAAATATTCAAACTACCATTACCTGTATTATATTGTAAAATGTTATGCATGTCTTATTTAGTGTAATCTTACTAGGTATAATATCTCACATCTTACATATGCCTTGGGGTATGTTTTTCTTAATTATTCTGTGCATGTGAAATAGGGAACCACATAAGAAAACATATTATACATAGAATTCCATTGATAACAATGGTGGATAAATGAATATTTTCCATTCTATTAAAAAAGTGATGGAAACTTCAGTTTTAATTTGGTATTTTTGTTATGTTTTGATATTTATCATAATACAATCCGTATTATAATTCTATAATAATTATTACCATCTTTTGGTCTTTAACATATTTTTTATGAAAAATGATTTTATATGATATTTTGATGGTTTTTATACATTATTATTTATGATTCATTTTTAATTATGTATTATTAATGTGTTATCATATATTTCTTTCTAGTATATTAATTTAATTATTATATATATATGTCATCTCCAACATAATAAATGGTATTTCTCTATTTTAGTTTTGAATCCTTCATTTATTTTAATATTATTAATTTGAATCATTCAAAATGTGTTATATTTATTCTTGTATATCTCTCATCAAGTGCATGGCTATCAAAAACAAACATTATTCCTCATGGTGGGATAGCTTATATATTAGTAAAAGGAATCCAATATTTATTCAGTAAGAGAAATCATAAATCAAGGTGTAGGTTATCTGTATATTCTTGATCATGCTTTTCATGTTGATACATGAGGATATAAAATATGAAAAATCTAATTATAATATGTTATAGTTTTTACTTCATTTAATATTAGTGGTTATAGGGTTGGGGTGAAGTTGATACTGGTTGTCCACTAAAAATTGAATAATCTCAACCAAAAAAGTTAAATATATTTTTTTATTGAACTTATTATTTATATGATTTCATATTATTTTTTATTATTTTTATGAGACATTTTTTAATTTAATTTTTATTAATGGTTTTAGTTGTAATTTAGTTTGTTGATAGAATTCTACATTATCATGATATTTTAATCTACTTTTGTATTATCAATGTTTTATTACCATACACGTTTATTTTTATGGGATTAATTGATAATTTATTTAAGATGTGTGTGGTTGATTAATTATTTGGTTGAGTTACTAATTTTTTTATAATTTTTTATTTTTTATTAATGATTATAAAAAATAAAATTTCCAAATCCCGGTTTAATATGATAAAATTTATATTTATAAATGATTTTTTTTGATTCATGGGTTTACATAATATATTATTTAATAAATGAATTTTATATTGAGATTTTGAAATTCATGGTGTAATTAATTTCAAAATAAAATAATTATTAATTAAATTTCATATATTTTTATTTAAAATGTTTGATTTGTTGTATGATGATTTTGAATTTTAAAAAATGTGGGGTTCTGCTGATATTATATAATGTTTGAAAATAAATTTATTTTCAATATATTTTAATTTTTTTTGTAAAACACGTACGCTTTTAAATATTTATATCATTTCATAATATATTGGTATTTATATGTATCCATTACTAGATAAAATTCATAGTAAGAGCTTTATGATTTATTTAAGTGTAAATCTAGTTGAAAAAATTTGTATGTTTCACATTAGTGGTTAAATTGATTTAAATATATCTATTTAATTGGTATAGAATTTTTATTTTTAATTGTCCAAAAAAATTATAATTATTTTTTTATTAAATTAATAACAACACATTTATATTTAAATAGTTTCTTAGGTTTTGTATTTCTTTTTATCGTAAAATTTTGTTTTCATTAGGAAATTTATTCGAAAACATAGAGTGATAGATATTTAATTTTGGCAGTAAATTAAATCTATGTTGGGTCCTATTATATCTAATTATTATTTACATTCGTCATTATTGTTTTAATTTAAAAAACATAATGCTCTTTTAGAGAACATATAACAACCAATTTGGTTTTGATTCACCTAAATTGCATTTTTAATATTCTCAAAAAGACTCTTTTTGAATTGGTTAGGAGAACACCATGAATGGGACTCCATTAATTATTTTTTAGAGGGATATTTCATTCAACAAAAATTTTATGGGAGAGGGGGGAAACCAATATATAGTATAGGGGAAACACATAAACATATGGATTGTAACTCATTTACCACACCAACCATCTGACCTGACCATTTCAAAATATTGAGTGAGCCACCTCGAGTGTGAGATATACCAATTAATGGACCCAGATTTTATGTGTTCCCTTTTTTAGCCTTAACATTTCAATGATCATTATTTGTTCCATTGAAAAAAACTAATTGAAATAGTGCAATGAAAATCAGGATAAAATCGAAAGCGCACATGCACCATGTGTTTCCACAACTATAAAACCCAAAAAAAAATTACCATCATACCAACCAATAATGGTGCATGTTGCAGTCGACCAAAACGGTATTGAGGACAATGATTCATTTTGAAAGAGTAAAGATGAGAAAAAAATTCATCTAAAAAATTTAGTAACAATCATAGTGGGCACAACCAACAAATATAATATAAAAACTATAACCAAAAAGAGACATGAAAAATATTACACAATAAAAATCCTGATAAGACATAAAAACCATAGAGTAGAAAATTTTGAGAGTTAAACCCAATGGATTGATAAAAAGGGTAACAGTTGAGGTTGAATGAGACCATTCACTTTAGATTTTGACCATAATAAACCATAACAAGAAAGATATATATAATCCCTATAATCCTCTATATGTGGTAAGTGACTCTAAGAACATAGAGAACATGTATGGAACATGAGAGACTATGAATCATAATATGCTTTTATCATATATCACAATATACAATTAACTCCGCCGAAGGGAACGCTAACTGGTAATGTCATAGTATATTTTCATAAGATAAATTGAAATCATAAATTAAATTTATTCAACAAATGATGTGTTAGAGGTGAGAACAAACTTGGATAGGGGGTGTTGATAAAGGGTGGGATAGCTAATAAAAATCACCATAATCTAGAATGAGGATCTGTAGAAAGAGTAGATTGTGTCATTTAGTGTGGAAAAAAACCCTAGGTGCATAAATCACTCAAGGATTGTACACAATAACAAAAATTTATCTTTATTATTGCACACACATATATTTTTTGGTTTGAATACAATAAAATTAATTAAACATTAGTAATTCAAACAATACCATGTATAAATTTATATTTTATAAAATTTATTTTTCTAGATTTCATTCTGTTATTGAAATCCTATAGTTTCTTCCTTGTGCCTTTATATCATTTATGTTTTTGAAATATTAATTTTTTATATGTTTTAATTTTTCTCATTATTATATCTATTTGTATGATTTTTCAAATATAAAATACTATTCTTCTCCTTATTCTAATAGTGGTGTATTTTATATCTAGAATTTTTATATTTAGTAATTTAGTTTTGGGATTGGACATTTTAAAAAGATGATTTCAAAATGATTTTATGTTGTACATTTTTTTATTTTGGATGTAATTTTTTATTAACACAAGAATATATGATTATTTATTAAAAATTATTTTCTTTATTGGATATATCATATTTAGATTTAGATTATTTTGTTGTGGTTATTTTTTTATTTTCAACTGGTCACGTTTAGTTTTACATTAAAATTGTGTTTAGGACTTCTTCCATGTTCATTTTTGGATTAAGAATATTATTTTTTTAAAAGAAGCTTGGGTTTAATCAATTAAAATTATTTAAAAAATCAATTTTTTCTTTTAATTTTAATGTTTTATATTTTAATCTTACTGATTAATATATTCATAATTTTCTATAAATGGGTATGGTGTGTTTGTGTTTCTATAGATTAACTAGTTTGAGTAATGTGTACTAATAAATTATTATTTTTTTATTTTTTTTAGTTATCAGTTATTGAATTACCTATTGAGAAATATTTTAATCTTTAATATATTGATATAATTAAATTGTGGGGAGAACATAAACTATAAATGATTTTTTAATCTATAATTATATTACATATTTTTTATTTTTCATGTATATAATATTATTTTTTGTTACATAATTTATTTCCTACAAATGATAGATTTCATAAAATCTAAAATTATAAAATTTTTATAGTGTTAATATTTAAAAAGGATTTTAGTAGTGCTATAAATGTCCATTGAAATCACTGAAAAATGTATTATAATATAAGCATGGATAAAATCATGAATCTTTTACCAACGATAAAACAAGCACTGTTAAAGGAACTATTTGACAACACTAAAAAAGAACTGTTAATAAGTTCCTATAACCAAGAATTTTTTTCATAGCTAAAGTGAACTTTTAACAATGCTCTTTTAGTACTGTTAAAGGGTGAATTTTTCAAAAAATTATAACTGATAAATAAAACTCTATTAAACGAGTTAAAAAATTGGAACATATGTTCCCCAACTATTTATCTACACTTCCAATAGCCCTTTAACATTTCTCCACACACCTTTTATCATCTCTTTTCTCCCTACCAACCCTTTTATTAGATCGTTGTGAATTTCTATCATCATGTGTGAATGGCTGGATTCTAAACCTGCATCTTTCCTTCAAATATGGAACACCATTATCATTACACAATGTTTTTTTGCAGTCTGTTTAATAATATTTCTGTTTATATATATTTATATAATTATTTCTCAATAAATTTATACAATATATGTGTGTGCTTGATATATATAATATTTAATTAAATGTACTATCTATTATATTAATTTACATATTAAATTATAATATATATATTTATTTATTTATTAATACACACACATGTATATATAAATATAATAAATATATTTTAATAATGTGAAAAATGGTTAGTTATTGTTAAAAATACATTTTTATAATTTTCATTTTACAACACCCTTTTTAGTACTCCGAAATACGGTTTTTAACATCATTTATGGATAACACAGTAAAATCCCTAGTGCTATATAATCACAATTTTTTAGTACTATGATAATAATGGTAGAAACAATGAATCTTTTTTTAGTATTTATTTTATTATTGTTATGGTATTTAAAAATAGTTCTTGTGAATATAAATATTTTTTAATTATTTTCCACCATGCACTGGTTGGGTTCAGGAAAATTTAAGATCCTAGGAAGATAAAAAATGGATTTTTTTTTATATTTTGTATAACCCAAATCTTTAATGGTTTTTCTATTTTTATATTTAATTTCATCGATAGCTTACATTGCACGCAACACCCATTTTAGACTAATAATTAAATATTTGTATAATCCCATCATCAAATTGGAGGTAATTACAAGTATTAACCAAATTATAAAATTATATATTAAATACTAAATAATTTTTTTTGAATCGCATACATTAGATTCGATAGCCATAATAACAAATCTAATTATACACATAGAAGAAATATTTTTTTGAAGACAGTTTTGTCTTTTTTGAATCGTCGACTTCTTTGAAAAATAATTTTTCATTCGAAAACTAACATTTTATATAAATAATTTATATTGATTAATTGTTTTTAAAATTTGTTTAAATGTAATATAAGATGAATTAAAAATATATTAATCTAAATTATTTAATTTTAATTATTTATATATTTAATTTAGATATAAAACCACAGTAAACTTTTGAATAGTTAAACTATAAAAATATCCTTTCTCACCCCATATATGTTATTAATATAAAAAAAATTTTAGCAATTTTTTTTTTATATTTTAAGAAATTTATTCTAAATTTTTATTAATCAGTTAATATTTTATTAAATAGGTTTATTTTATTTTTGGACAATATGAATAGTAACCTTGGTAATTTTTATTACAATGATAATGGATAAATTAGGTGATTTAGTTTATAAATATAATGATATAGACTGATAAATAACACAAAAACATTCCAAAATATTATTAGATGATATAATTCAATAATTAAAATATTAATCTTCAGATATATGGCCATTTATAGATATTTAGATGAAGATATGATATTTGTAATTTTTTATTTAATGAAAAATCAAAAACTCCACACTAATGTTTTTAATAAGTATAGCATTTTTAATATGGTTTTATCTGAAATGTATCTTTGAGTAGAATAAATATTTATAAATCTAAATTAATCTTATTTATCATAGTAATTTATTTTTATTTATCATTAATGAAATAATTACATTAAATCCTTAAAAATGAATTTGGTAAATTAGAATTCATTTTTGAATTTGGAAAATCAAAATTATCTTAGGGAGAATATTTTTTTAAAATATTAAATTTTTTAAGAATAGTTAAAAATACTTCATAGTAAAAAAACAAAATTATCCATTTATAAACTATTTTTAATGAAATGTTTTCATAAATTCAAAATAGTTGAATAATAAATATATTATTCGAATTCCATCCTTTTCCTTTTTTTAATATTTAATTACATGTAAAAATTCATTGATCTTTTTTATCATCTATTTACACACCTTCTGGGCACATTTAGCCACCTTATACGAATATTTTCAAATTAGCATAAAACAAAATTTTACCACTACTATGAAATTAATTTCAAAATTATTACATAAATTGTTTCAATTATCATGTTAAATGTTGTTTAATAGGATCAAAATATTTTTTGGTGAATAGTAACCTCTGAATTTTATTTTCCCAAGTTAGAAATAAATAGGGTAATTGAATGTAAAAATAATATTATGAAAACATAAAGTAACCCAAAAAACATTCCCAAAATCTATTGGATAAGTGTATTTAGACCGAAATCAACCTCAAGAAAAAATTAATCCTTTTTAATCCACTCAGGTTAGATTAGGACAATTATTAAATTATATTTAAAAATGTTTTAAAAGTTTCATACACAAATATTAATAACTAAATGATTTTTAATATAGGTGTATACATAAGATAAATTCAACTACAAATATTCATTATAAATATTAAAAGATTTCCTAGATCATGATATTTTATTTATAAATTTTAGACATTAAATAATTAAATTTTTTTATGACGCAATTATGATGCAATGATTTCATTATTAACAAAATATTAAAATAAATGATATTATAAATGTTAATATAAATTCGATTTGAAACATTTGATTCAAAAAAAAACTACTTTTATATGTGACTATGACATGTTATTGTTGATTTTTTTTGTCAAAGGAATCAAGTTGTTATGACTTTAACCTAAATCAAGTATTAAATATTAACAAAATTGAAAAAAATGATATTTTAAATTAAATATTATTTTATTAAATAATATAAAAGTAAGAAAAATATATTGATCTTAAATCTAAAATAGATAGTGTTAATCTATCGTAAATGATATAATATAGGATTTTTTGGAAACTTATAGTAATTGTATTACCTTGTAGTATATAAATACAAGAAGATATAGTAATACATAATGTATTTAACATAAGGTTAAATAAAAAAGGTTAATATGATGGCCTAAACATGTCAAAAACATATTGGTTTAGAAGAGATAGTACAATCATCATCTTATTATTAAAATAAATCAATTTGGATCTACAAAAAAATAAATTCATTTTATAATAAATTGTTATTTAAATATTTATCATTAGGTGCCCCTCGCCTCTCTTATAAAAGGGAATATCACTTTATTTTTCATTCAAACCTCCAAATCCATTTTGATCTGCAAAAACAAGCCCATATATCACAAAAACTACCCTCACATCAACCCAGAGGCCTTAAATTTTTCATAAAGCCAACCTATAGATCTGTATTATTCAAATCAAAAGGAAACAACAAAAGAAGTGGTAATTCTATTATCACCAGTTTCAAAGTGATTTTCTTCTTCTAACATCACATTATTTTTTGATACCATACTAAAATAGTCACTTAAAATACATCAAAATTCTGATATTTTATTATAAATATGTTACAACCATATTTATTTTTCTATCCATCCTATCAATGATTGAGTAACCATGCATGCGTACGTACGACTTACTATCTCTATGTCATGGTGTGGTTTGTTATTCAACACTAAATTATTTGGATAGGGATAATAATGTGTATAATTAATGTAAATAATGATTATAACAAGATAACAATTCCATATATATAAAATACCAAACAATTAAATTCAATTTTACCATCAATAGAATCATATTGTCTCTCTTGCATGCGTAAGACTTACTGTCTCCCGGAAATGATGGGATTAATCTTCAACGATCACCATTCAATAATTTTAATAAAAAATTATATTTATTAATTATGAAATATATGAACGGTGTTTCCATTTCATATATAAAACTTTTCTACATATTTATATTCTGAATATATATTATATATAAATAAATTTTAATATTTTTTAAGTATGTAAATAATTATCTACGAGATACAATCAAGAATATCATGTTGAAACATGTATGATAAAGAATGTCATTATTACCTGAAATGATACATTGACATGGAAATTATTATTAAATGAGTAGTATAAATTAATAAATGAAACATATATGATATAATAAATAGTAATATAGTTCTTGAATAATTTAATAAAATACTATGGTCAATATGAAGGAAGAATAACATACCCTCATCTAAAGGAAAGTATAAGGTAATGATTAATTCCTCAGTCTCATTATTATTTGAGATTGATTAGGTGAAAGTATTTAATGAGAAATATTTTTCATCAATGTTCATGTTCTTGAAAAATTTAATTAAAAGAAACCATTTATGTTTTTATGGAAGGGAATATTTAAAAGGATCATCATTCCAACCGTTTTAATGATTAATTTTTTTAAATCATTTCAATTAATGCCCATGATTTCAAAATGATTTTAAAGATTTATCTGTTTGGGAATGATTTTTTTTAAAATGATAATTCCATTAAAAATTTTCAAAGTGTAATGGGACACATTATTTCCAAAATATATTTTAAATGAATACCATTATAAATTTTATGCCTTTTAAATGATTTTTTTAAAAGGGAATATTTCTTTGAAATTGTTTTACTGATCATTTTTAACAATGTGAATATACTATATAGGTTATTGATTTTGATTGAGGTTTATTTATTATAATAAAAAATTCCATATTGTATTGAATGAGTTAGGGTATGATTGACTATGGATGTTATATTTTTATAACATTTTTGGATTATGGTTAATGTATTGACATTTCATATGCAAGTTTTAATAAATATTACTATGTTATATTTATCATCTATTCATATAAGAAATGTATTGGACATCGTATGTGGCTGTTGGATCCCGCTATAACCCCTTGAGAAATCAGTTTCCCTCATGAGACAAACTACTGTCTTGGCATAAGGTCTTGATAGAATAATTGTCAATGGTCTTGGCACAAGGCCTTGACGTAGTGGTTATAATGTCTGACATTACGCATTCCCTCATTATGAGATTTGTTATTACATCTGATTATTTGACTGTATGAATATTAATTTGAATGTTTCTATGGAAATAATTGATTAATTTTTTCAATATTATGTTCAAGTATATTTGTATATGGATTCTAGTATTATTATACATTTTCATTAACTGTTTATGGTTTCTTATGAATTATTTACCCTTACTGGGCATTTGAGCTCACCAATTTCCTATGTTTTATATTACCAGGATTTCAAAAAGTATATTAGGATTGATATTCATGATTTAGATAGGGTAATAATGGTTTTATAAAAGGATTATATATGTTTTATTTTATGTTAGTAATTATATTGTAATGTCCATGTATGTGATCTTTTTTTTGAATTCTAAACTAATATGTCCTTCCGGACAAGATTCAATGTAATCATACCAATGTAATATAATATTGCACTAAATATGAGATTTTGGGGTTGGGAATTATTATTTCCTTGGAAAACCTATATGAAGGATACTATATGTATAAGGCCCCAGCCTTAAACCTTACTTAATCTTGGGTTATTACAAGATTACACATTGAGGATCTTTTCAGGTTTAGAGTTTTAGAGAATTAGATCATAAATCTTGCATTACATTCCACATTTAAACAAAGTGGTTATATAAAAGATAGTATTCATTTTTTCCATCAACGGAAACATATTTAAAATAAAACATGGATTCTTTCTTGACACATCTTTGACACTATCATCACATCATGTACCTTTACCTTGACCTGTGAAAAACATTTCAAAAACATGGGATGAGCATAAAAAGCTCAGTAAGGGTTATAAAAATATGGAAAGGAAACATGAGTTCATATATACATAAGAATGAAATCATACTATACCCATAAAACATAAGCACTTTAACATACCTCATAAAATCATGAATACATCATATAAATCATAAGACATAAAAGGTAACTTGAGGCATTCCTAACATTCTTATGTAGGGAGTAACCCTCTTGGTTACGTTTGGAGTACCCACCACAGTATAATCCCTAAATATCTTCAGAGAAACCTTAATGTTTCACTCCTTCGTGTTACCCAATGCATTGGAGAGCTATATCGGGCTCACCCGCCCTTAGTTTATCACGGAACCACCCATCTTCATAATAATGCCCAAGAACCTCAACATAATCGTATAAAACATGAATAAAGGAAAGATAACATTTCCACCTTTCAATCACAAGATATCAATACAACACATTGATATAAAAACATTATGAAAACCATTTTCAATACCAAAATAAGAGAAAAGTAAAATATGGTATTTATATTTCTTTTAAAAAGATGTTATGGCTTGTAGAGGAAGTCGAAACTCAAATAATGGTCACGACGGCGGAGAAGTCGTTGTCGCCGCATACGTATGACAGAAACATTCCCTTTTGTCATTTTGTAAAATGATTTGTATAAAAATATTCCTTTTGGATAAACGTAACAGTCAAAGGGGTTTATACACCGTATAAAAGAAGGTTGTGTATAAAACAAAATATGCCTCAATGAATTTAGATTGAGACAAAGTCCTTTACAAAGAGGGTATCCTTGGTTTAAGGATAAATCAATTACATAATTATGTGTGAAAAACGAATACACCAAATATAAGTGGATATTAAGTGTAAAATAATAAAAGGTCATTCACACATATTCAAATGATGACATATTCAAAAACTACATGTTGAACCCAAAGAAATCGAAATTGGGTTAAGAAGTTCCCTTGACAGCCTAACGACGTCACATCAAAATGAGTTGATGAGAGATAAAAAAGGGTATCTCATCACTTGGAAATAAAATTTACATAAATAATGATATATGAGAACATATCCTAACATAACAATATGTAAAATAAAAGACCCAACAAAAGAGGTCTTTTAAAAAGAGGAGGGTGAAAGGTTCTCTTACCAACATGGGTATCTTTCAAGACATACACCTCGTGAAAGAAGGACAACAAAACATTGATGTAAATACTCATAAAAGAAAGTATATTACACAATGAGTAAAATAATGGGAAGTACATACACCACTTAATGGAAATTGTGGCAAATGTAGCATAAATCTCACGGGAATAAAAGTGAGATGAAAAATCCATTACGAAAACTCGGCAACCTAACAGCGCCACTTAAAACTTCCAAAAATGGATTGATGAGATAAAATAGGGACTCTCATCATATTAACATAAAGTTTATAGAAAGAGGAATATAAAAGAACATCCCCCAACATAAAAAAGAAGATTTTAAAAGAAGTGACATAAAAGAGAGTACTTAAAAAGAAAGAGAGAGGATAGATCTCTTACGAAAATTCGGCAGCCTAACGGCGCCACTCAAAACATCCAAAATGGATTGATGAGAGAGAATAGGGACTCTAATCATATGAGAATAAAATTTACATTAAGAGTAATATAAAATAGCATCCCAATAACAAGAAATATTATCTTTAAAAGGAATGACATAAAAGAGTGTACTTAAAAAAAAGAGAGGAGTAGGATCCCTTACCTCAAGTCCAACTTGTCTTGTTCGTTTCTTTATATTCCTGAATAATAAACATTGGTCAATTAATAATTTCCTAAGTACCTCTTTTAGAGATTATTATTCAGTTCATATAATATATTATAATTTTATAATAATTGTTTAATAATGGTAGTTCATATCAGACGTTTTTGACGATGTTTGGTACATGAGTCAAAAATGAACTTGTTTGAAAAAAGATTGCCCATGTAGTTATATGTAAATAATTTACAGAATATTATTAATGATTAAAATATCATATATATCCAGTAAATATTCATTTTATACTATTCCATATCATTTAGAGATAAAAAACGAAAAGCATCGTTCATGGAGACGGTAGGCCGTACGTACGCATGATTGCTACTTTCATTTTTTGTCATATTAATGGAATTAATAAAATGAGATATATATATATATGTTATAATTCCAGAATTTTATCCATAATTTAGATGTAATATATTACATATATATCCATTATATATATGTACATATAATATTACATAACTTTTTGAGATAAGAAATGAAATGTACCGTTCATGGAGACGGTAAGCTGTACGTACGCATGAACGCTACTTCCATTTCTATTTCATATTTAATGGAATTAAAGCATAATGATACATAATATAATTTTAATTCCATTATGGTGTCATATATAATATCATTAAATATATCCTTTATAAGTACCACATATGGTATTAACGAATCAAATCACTTTGAGGGGGCGGTAGTCCGCACTTCCTTGAATGAAGATATCGCGTTTACCAATAATGGAAACCATAAAGGTACGCCATAAATGAAAAATAAATAAGCTTAAGTAAAATATAAACATATTAGATATCATATATAAATACAGTGTCATCTTAATGGCCAGCTTTGAATGTGTTAGAATAATGTTGAACAATCATCGTTTCGGGAGGCAGATATTCGCCATCCACAGAAACAGTATATTCTTTAACCATTAGATGTAGGTGTGTGTAATTTTAGCTCGAATCCATCTTATAAAAACATACTAGTATATTTATGATACTGTATTTGTTACAAAATAAATGAATAAAAAGAGTTTAGGGGGATGGAGAAGCAAAATAAAACAAAAGGACATAAGTGAAGACATTACCTTAAAATCAGGTAACTCCTTTTGGTTTGAGATCAATGGCTTCCTTGGAAGACTTCTGCCCAAAGTGAGGCTTCAAGGAGTAAGATAGGGAATTGGAGAGACAAAATGGTCAATGTTTGTCCGATCCAAAGGCTTTGGGTGTGTGGGTAAAGAGGTAGAGGTGGGGGACTTTTATAAGAGGAGAGGAGGGGCACTCTTATAAAGTTACAAAATGTTACTTTATTTTCAAAAGTCTTTCGGATTTTAAAGGTCCCAAATTGATTTACCTCAAGGATAAGGTGATAAAGGTTCTAATACACTCATACAATATGTTTTGGACATGTGTAGGTCTTAGATATTACATTATCTTTCCATTTTATTTAAATCGTTAAATAATGAGGTCATCGCTGCATCATCATGATGTCATAAATAATTTAATTTATTTAATGTCTAAGAATTATAAAAAAATACTATGATGTAGGAAATATTTTTATCTTTCCAATGAATATTTATAGTAAAAACTATGACTTGTATCACCCCATGTAAAAATTGTTATAGTAAAACATTTCATGTTTGTGTCATTTTTACTTTAATATTAAATAAAAAGATATTTATGTCATTTTCCAACCAAAGTGGCTCCATGGGGTACCCAAGTTGACCCATGGATTTTCTTGGTCGCCAATGACAAATCCAATGAGCGTAGGACAAGTTTCTATGTCATTTCATTTTATTAAAACATTATTCTTATCATAAACTACACTAATTACCTCTAATCGCGATTAAAAACATAATAAGTTACTATTCACCAAAAAAATTATTTTTATCCCATTGAACTACATTTTACTTATTAATGACAACCATGTATGTCAAATTTTTGAAATTAAAAACAAAAAGATGGAAAATTTTCATTTAAAAGGAAAAATAAGTTTTTATAAGTACCACTTAGTGGTTTCACTATTCATCAAAAATTGAAGTTTTTTAGATAAATCCAAAAAATTCACCCTAAGCTATATTTGATATTCCAAATTCGAAAATGAAGTCTATTTTACAAAATCAAAAAATATAAGTAACATTAATTAATTTAATAATTAATTCCCTCTTTCAGAGCAAATAGCGTGTTTTTATGAAACAATAAGTATCAAAAGATTGACACTAGTTTAAGTCTGATTTCAAAGTGAAATTAATTCCAACGACCACTATTGGATTTAATGGTAAACATATATTCTAATTTCACTTTAAAACAAATTCAAAAGATAATCTAATCATATAAATAAATTAGATTAAAAATAGGTTTTGAATTAAAATACAACATTTTACACTATTCATTAAAAAAAATGAACTTTATCAGAATGATACCAAAAATTTACACAAAGTAAATTTTGTTGTCCCGATTCTTAAGAAGAGTTTTATTTGGTCAAATAGAATGTATAAGAGTTAAAAAAACTATATTTAATGACGGTTCTCCATCAAAAGGCGATAAGTGAACCTTTAGTGAAAACTAGGGCATATACGCCTAAATTTGAATTCTTTCCGTATTTTAAGCCTTTATCTTTTATTGGCTAAAATGTAAAAACATTTAAAAACATATATAATAATATTTTAGTTATTTCTATCCATTCCTACCAATATAACGGCTACATGTTATATACCATTTAAAATAAAATTATTTTATTATTAGAGTGCAACGTAAGATTCCCAAGAAACTGGTTGTTGCGTGTTGGGTACGCCATCGAGCATAGAGTCCCCATTAAAGTCATATTAATATTTTATTCACAAATATGGATAAATATGAAAATTTCATATTATTTATTTACTTGAGGTGTTACATCCTTCCCCCTTTTGGGAATTGCGTCGTCACAATTTTTAAAATTGAGCTTGGAAACATCCTTGAATTTCCCACATCGGAACAAGAGTCGGTAAAACAATCACTTTAAAATAAAGGAAGATAAGTACAGAGGTCACCTGAGTTAACCCATACTAGGATTACATGTAGAAAAACATGGACATGGAAGAAAAAGCAAAGGGTCATGTTCTTGAGGGAGAGTGATAGTAAACATGTCTATGAGAAAGTTAATCATAAGAAAATCAAAAACTTTTGTTGGGTTAAACGGTATTCGATTCCCCAGTATGAAAAGTTAATAGACAACTTTTTTGTTTTAAGTTACATTTTATTGAGAAATTTATTCATAAGGAAACATAATCACTTATCATGTTGACTTTCAACTTTTTCTAGATTCCTTAGTCAAACTCATATTTTTTTTCCAAAAGACGAGTATTTAGGGAGACTTGTTCCCATTAAGAGTACTATAATCAACTTCTACGGAATAACCTAATCCACAAAAGAGAACTATATACTTCCCAAGTCTTTAGACTATAACCAAAACCAAAAAGGTTAGTACAAGATCAGATAATCCAGAAAAGGATATCTCTTTAAAAAGAAAATCTATGCTTAATCTCCAAAATTTGTCCAACAAAACCCAAAGTTCAACGTGGACCATCCGATAAACAATTTTTCCATAAATATTCGTCAATTTAAACCAATCTATGATTGAAACCCAAATATTTTAAGGATTTAGTCACATAGACTTCCAAGTTAAATCGTAACATTTATCTCCAAACACCATCAGTTGCTCCAAAATTCTCGTATTGAAAAGTTATTAACCTAATGATATATCCTCCATGATAAGTTATTAATTTTCATTAATAACCCAAAATCAACTTACTCTTAATTCATAAAATCGTATAACTAAAAAGAATCAGAAAAACTAACCAGGGACTTCACGAAGTCCAGTGGTAGGCGTTAAATACTAGTCGCACTTTGGTTGTGGGTTCGATTCCCGCAGCTTTGTCCGACGCGACGGGTAGTCACACGGTCTACGTGTTGTCCTTCTTCCAAAACTATATAATTCTCAAATAATTCCCCAAAAATAGATAAAATCATCAAAAATAACCTTAACATAATTTAACCTCAATTTTATCTCATGCCTTTCACTTCCATCATAACATATAGTAACCCATAATTACCTCAAAAGTAAGGATCATATAAACTCTAATAGTTACCTTTATAATTATTACCTGAACTTACACGTCGATTGTTCATCTCGTACATGAGGCATTAATGATCATACCATGGTTCTAGTGGTTGATCATGACTCCTTGATAGTTGGTTTAGAACAACCACGAGTTTCCTCATTGAATCCCCCATTTTATCTAGTATCTTAATCATAGAACCACCACAGTTTCCTTCAAACATGTTGTCTCTTTGGTGCCTGTTTGATCCATCCATTCACTAAAAATAGAAATGTCAGTGTGAGTATATCAACAAAACCATCATGTACTAATGAGGAAGTTAAACACTAAGATACACTTACTCATACACTTTATCTAAAACTAGGACTCTTTCTGACATCCTAACCATTATGGTAATGCCACTTATGCTTAAAAAATACCCTAACATCTAAAGTTATCTAAACCGACCATTGATACCAACAATAAGGCCCCAGCCTTAAACCTTACTTAATCTTGAGTTATTACAAGATTATACATTGAGGATCTTTTCAGGTTTAGAGGTTTAGAGAATGAGATCATAAAACATGCATTACATTCCACATTTAAACAAAGTGGTTACATAAATGATAGTTTTAATTTTTCCCATCAACAGAAACATATTTAAAATAAAACATGGATTCTTTCTTGACACATCCTTGACACTATCATCACATCATGTACCTTTACCTTGACCTGTGAAAAACATTTCAAAAACTTGGGATGAGCATAAAAAGCTCGGTAAGGGTTATAAAAATATGGAAAGGAAACATGAGTTCATATATACATTAGAATGAAATCATACTTTACCCATAAAGCATAAGCACTTTAACATACCTCATAAAATCATGAATAAATCATATAAATCATAAGACATAAAAGGTAACTTGAGGAATTCATAACATTCTTACATAGGGAGTAAGCCTCTTGGTTACGTTTGGAATACCCACCACAGAATATTTCCTAAATCTCTTCGGAGAAACCTTAACGTTTCACTCCTTCACGTTACCCAATGCATTGGAGAGCTATATCGGGCTCACCCGCCCTTAGATTATCATGGAACCACCCGTCTTCATAATAATGCCCAAGAACCTCAACATAATCGTATAAAACATGCATAAAGGAAACATAACATTTCCACCATTCAATCACAAGAAATCAATACAACACATTGATATAAAAACATTATGAAAACCATTTTCAATACCAAAATAAAATAAAATTAAAATATGGTATTTATTTTTCTTTTAAAAAGAAGGTATGGCTTGTAGAGGAAACCGAAACTCAAATAATGGTCATGGTGGCGGAGAAGACGTTGTCGCCGCATAAGTATGACAAAAACATTCCTTTTTTCGTTCTGTAAAACGCTTCATATAAAATGATTCCTTTTGGATAAATGTAAAAGTTAAAGGGGTTTATACACCGTATAAAATAAGGTTTTGTATAAAACAAAATATGCCTCTTTGTATGGAGATTGAGACGAAGTCCCTTACAAAGTTGGTATCCTTGGTTTAAGGATAAATCAATTACATAATTTTGTGTGACAAACGAATACACCAAATATAAGTGGATATTAAGTGTAAAATAATCAAAGGTAATTAACACATATTCAAATGAGGTCATATTCAATAACTACATGTTGAACCCAAAGATATCAAAATTGGGTTAAGAAGGTCCCTTGACAGCCTAACGACGCCACATCAAAATGAGTTGATGAGAGATAAAAAAAGGGTATCTCATCACTTGGAAATAAAATTTACATCAATAATGATATATGAGAACATATCCCAACATAACAATATGTAAATTAAAAGACCCAACAAAATAATTCTTTTAAAAAGAGGAGGGTGAAAGGTTCCCTTACCGACATGGGTGACTTTCGAAACATACACCATGTGAAAGAAGGAAAATACAACATTGATGTAAATACTCCTAAAAGAAAATATATTACACAATGAGTAAAATAATTGGAAGTACATAAAACACTCAAAGTAAATTGTGGAAAATGTAGCATAAATCTCACGGGAATAAAAGTGAGATGAAAAATCCCTTACGAAAAATCGGCAGCCTAACATCGCCACATAAAACATCCAAAAATGGATTAATGAGATAAAATAGGGTCTCTCATCATATTAACATAATTTTTACAGAAAGAGGAATATAAAATAACATCCCCCATCATAACATAGAAGATCTTAAAAGAAGTGACATAAAAGAGAGTACTTAAAAAGAAAGAGAGAGGATATCTCTCTTACGAAAATTCGGCAGCCTAACAGCACCACTCAAAACTTCCAAAATGGATTGATGAGAGAGAATAGGGTCTCTCATCATATGAACATAAAAATTACAGTATGTTTAATATAAAAGAACATCCCAATTACACGAAATATTATCTCTAAAAATAATGACATAAAAGAGTGTACTTAAAAAGAAACAGAGGAGTAGGAACCCTTACCTCAAATCCAACTTGTCTTGTTCGTTTCTTTATATTCTTGAATAATAAAAATTGGTCAAATAATAATTTCCAAGGTACCTCATTTAGAGATTATTATTCCGTTCATATGACATATTATAATGTTATAATAATTTTTTAACAATGTTAGTTCATATCAGACATTTTTGCCGATGTTTGGTACATGAGTCAAAAATGAACTTGTTTGAAAAAAGATTGCCCATGTAGTTATATGTAAATAATTTTCAGAAAAGTATTAATGATTAAAATATCATATATATCCATTAAATATTCATTTTATACTATTCCATATCATTTGGAGGTAAAAAACGAAAAGCATCGTTCAGGGAGACGGTAGGCCGTACGTACGCATGAACGCTACTTTCATTTTTTGTCATATTAATGGAATTAAAACAAAATTAGAGAGATATATATATGTTATAATTCCAGAATGATATCAATAATTTAGATGTAATATATTACATATATATACATTATATATATGTACTTATAATATTACATAACATTTTGAGATAAGAAATGAAATGTACCGTTCATGGGGACGGTAATCCGTATGTACGCATGAACGCTACATCCATTTCTATTTCATATTTAATGGAATTAAAACATAATGATACATAATAGTATTTTAATTCCAGTATGTTATCATATATAATATCATTAAATATATCCTTTATACGTACCACATATGATATTAATGAATCAAATCACTTTGAGGGGGCGGTAGTCCGCACTTCCTTAAATGAAGATATCGCGTTTACCCATAATGGAAACCATAAAGGTACACCATAAATGAAAAATACATAAGAGTAAGTAAAAAATAAACATATTAGATATCATATATAAATATAGTGTCATATTAATGGACACCTTTGAAGGTGTTAGAAGAATGTTGAACAATCATCATTTCGGGAGGCAGAAATTCGCCATCCACGGAAACATTATATTCTTTAACCATTAGATGTAGGTGTGTGTAAGTGTAGCTCTAATAATTCTTATAAAAACATACTATTATATTTAATACACTGTATTTGTTACAAAATAAATGAATAAAAAGAGTTTAGGGGGCTGGAGAAACAAAATAAAACAAAAGGACACAAGTGAAGCCATTACCGTAAAATCGGGTAACTCCCTTTGGTTTGAGATCAAAGGCTTCCTTGGGAAGACTTATGCCCAAAGTGAGGCTTCAAGGAGTAATAGAGGGAAGTCTAGAGACAAAATGGGCAAGTTTTTTCTGAGCCAATGGCTTTGGGAGTGTGGGTAAGGAGGTAGAGGTGGGGGCCTTTTATAAGAGGAGAGGAGGGGCACTCTTGTAAAGTTACAAAATGTTACTTTATTTTCAAAAGAGTTTTGGATTTTACAGGTCCAACATTGATGTATTTCGAAGATAAGGTGATAAGGGTTAGAAATAAACTCATCCAATAGGTTTTGGATATGTTTAGTTCTTAGATATTACATTATCTTTCCATTTTATTTAAATCGTTAATAATGAGGTCATCGCTGCATCATCATGATTTCATAAATAATTTAATTTATTTAATGTCTAAAAATGATAAAAAAATACTATGATGTAGGAAATATTTTTAGCTTTCCAATGATTATTTATAGTCAAAATAATGACTTGTGTAAACCCATGTAAAAATTGTATTAGTAAAACATTTCATGTTTGTGTCATTTTTACTTTAACATTAAATAAAAAGATATTTATGTCATTTTCCAACCAAAGTGGCTCCATGGGGTCCCCAAGTTTACCCATGGATTTTCTTGGTCTCCCATGACACATCCAATGAGGCTAGGAAATGTGTCTAGGTAATTTAATTTTATTAAAACATTATTCTTACCATAAACTACACTAATTTCCTCTAATCGCGATTAAAAACATAATAAGTTACTATTCACCAAAAAATTGTTTTTATCCCCTTGAACCACATTTTACTTCTTAATGAAAACCATGTATGTCGGATTTTTAAAATTCTAAACACAATGATGGAAAAATTTTATTTAAATGGAAAATTCAGCCTTTTATAAGTACCACTTAGTGGTTTCACTATTTATCAAAAATTGAAGTTTTTCAGAAAAATCCCAAAAATTCACCATAAGCTATATTTGATATTCTGACTTCAAAAATGAAGTCTATTTTAAAAAATTCAAAACATATAAGTAACATTTATTAATTTAATAATTAATTCCCGCTGTCAGAGAAAATAGCGTGTTTTTTTGAAACAATAAGTATCAAAAGATTGACACTAGTTTATGTCTGATTTCAAAGTGAAATTAATTCCAACGACCACTATTGGATTTAATGGTAAAAATATATTCTAATTTCACTTTAAAACCAATTAAAAAGATAATCTAATAATATAAATAAATTAGATTAAAAAGTGGTTTTGAATTAAAATACAACATTTTACACTATTCATTAAAAATTGAACTTTATCGGAAAGATACCAAAAATTTACACAAAGTAAATTTTGATGTCCCGATTTTAAAGAAGAGTTTTATTTGGTCCAATATAATGTATAAGTGTGAACAAAACTATATTTGATGATGGTTCACCATCAAAAGGTGATAAGTGAACCTTTAGTGAAAACTAGGGCATATACGCCTAAAATTGAATTCTTTCCATATTTTAAGCCTTTATCTTTTATTGGATAAATTTAAAAACATTTAAAAACATATATAATCATATTTTAGTTATTTCTATCCATTCCCACCAATACAACGGCTAATGTTAACTACCATTTAAAATAATATTATTTTATTATTAGAGTGCAACGTAAGATTCCCATGAAACTCGTTGTTGTGTGTTGGGTACGCCATCGAGCATAGCGTCCCCTTTAAAGTCATATTAATATTTTATTCAAAAATATGGATAAATATGAAAATGTCATATTCTTTATTTACCTGGGGTGTTACAATATGAGTGATTTTTTATCGACTAATAATTTGAACACTCATTATTCCTATAAACAATACCATCATAGATGATGATATATGTAGTCATTACATACGAGAGTTATTTTTGTTACATGCTGTTTTGATGAGTATCATTTCTCCAAGTCAACCTCATTTCATATCATAGTTTTGGATGGGTCTTCCAAAGGATCCAGGGTTGCAAATAGTTTTTAAAATGGCTTATCATCCCCAAACTATTGGTCAATTTGAGAGGAATATATTGATTCTACGGAATATGTAACGTGAATTTGTTTTTGGATTTGGTTAATTAGGGGTAAGAATATATGGTACTCATAATGTTTTCATACAATAAAAGATTACACGAATCAAACCATCTAAAACATTTTGAGTCGTTGTATGTCATTTCCTGTAGTTTATCTCATTTTTGGCTTGAGGTAGGTGAGTCAGTGCTTGTCGGGCCCAGTATTTTTTCGAGATATTTGAACATGTTATGTTGATTAGACCTTAATTGGTGAGTGGGAAGAAATGAAAAAATTCTACACTAAACATCAGATACTACCTATGGAGTTTCAGTTTTTCCATCAGGTTTTTCATCGGGTGTTGTCTAGGTTGGGGAAATGTCATATCAATAAACAATGAAGGATAAATCCAATGTATCTAACTCCATTTAGGATAGTGGAAAGATATATTCTAGTGGAATATTTATTAGACCTTCCTCGGTTCTATAGTCCCTTTCATAACATGGTTCACATATCTTAGCTTCCATGATAGTATTCGGGCACATATCATGTGATAGACATATCAAGTATCGATATTAATGATTATATGTTATTTGAGGAGAACATGATATAGATTTTGTAATGAAAAATAAAATTATATACAAGGTATAAAGATTATATTATTTCATGTGTAGTGGTTTCATGTGTTAGTTTGCAGAGGATACCCTAGAGAGGGAGTCTAATACGTGAGTATTGTTGTTATTATTTTTTCTAAGACCACAAAATGAATCTTGAATCTTCATGAGGAAGTGATTTTACATTGTGGGAAGGTTTTGAGATCTTTTCGTTTTCCATGAATGTTCCCCTTTGATTTTTCGGTTTAATCCTTGTTGTATGGGTCTTTATCGGAGATAGAGAGAATTTTTTGGGGAAAATGACATAAATTTCAAGGTTATATGTTAGTTTGAATTAATGGAGTCAAGGTATTTACCTGTAAACTAGGTATATGTGGTTTCTTCAATTCATTGTATATATTCAGAATTAGTTCATGTTAATTCCTGGATAAATTGGATGGAGGCAATCTAAAAGGAAATTACATGTCGTGTAATGATGATACACGATGTGTAAAAAATTATAAGAACCATTTGTGAGCTTGGATAACAATGTGAAATACATAGATGGTGTAGAGACATTAAATTTCATGTAATATTTGGACAATATTAAAAATCCCCATAGTTGATTCATTTTTAAATGTATCCATAAAAATAAAACCAGATGCGTTAGTGAATTACAAACTATGTAATTTACTGAGAAATATTCTAAAAGTTTTCTTACACAATATTGATCTCATTACCTTGTGTGAAGCCTCCTCCTGTCAACTGTTTGTAAGATTCCTGTTGATTTTGGAATACATTTCATGATTTTGGATGTCTTGATCATGCATTCAATCCATGGTAAGTGGTATTTTCTTTTGTTTTACCATCTATTACTTTTTTTCCATCCATTGCAGCGTAATATCATGATGGTGGACATTAATGGTTTTGATAAGTGATCCTTCGAGTTATCACCTGCACCATCTTCCTCATTTTTATTATTCATTGTATTCATTTTTTTAATTACTGTTTAAATGTAGGTTTTCAAAACCATAACTAAATGATTTTATATTTTTCATATTTGTTCAATATATCAATTATGCTAACATAGTGTTCACATCGATATGTTAAATGTTAAATCATATTATTATTCCTTGGAGTCTCATTGTATGCAATTGGGTATTGACCTATCTTGTTGCTACCATTTCAGAGACTGAACACAATATTATAAATGTATTGATTAATTGATTATTGTGTCTTTAGTGTGACATGGGATTTTTGTCAATTTCATTATATAAATTTACATTTTATTGGCCTGATTATTGAAGTGACTAACATGTTACTAGTCCAACAATAAATGAAAAATAAATAATTTAATTGAATGATTAATAGTAATTTTCATAATTAAGCATTGAGACTTATGCTGTGATATTATAATATACATATTGATATTAAATTATTTTTATGTTCTATAGTTTTATTCATATATAGGTTGGTTCCTTAGTTTATATACTATAATTCATAAATAGGGCATTGGATCAGTTCACTTAGGGAAATTCTTATTTATCGAGCTATTCACTGAGACACATGAAAATGATTACACACTACGATATGACCGGAGAAATATTTAAATTCTTTTATACAAGGCTACTACCATAGACATGAGGAAATGATTATGTAAAATGTTTTGCCTAGTTACACTTGATGAAATTATTATATAATAGTATTGAGCTTGTCTAAATGATGAAATGATTTTATATAGGGCTTGACCTAGACATTTGTGTTTCATAACATGGTTATATGGATTTAGATACCTTGTTTGTGAGACATGCTTAGGGACATTCTAACATAGTGATGTGGTTGGTTTTGTTTTAGAATTGTTATCTCATTTTGGATGAATGGTTGTGAGAAACCCTCATATACATTATAGAATGGTTTCGATGTAGGTAGATGTGGAATTATGTTAATTGATAAATTAATTATTAGTGTCACGACCCGGCCCAATAGGGCTCGATTCGAGACTCCCCAAGCCCGCCTCCAATAGGCCAGGGGCTGGCGACCATCACCGAGTAGGCTATCACACACATGGGAGGAATTAGCCTATGGTACATGTACACACGCACCCACAAACACCTCCATGGAACAGTGCAGAGATATAGAAACTGAAAAAGTAAATGCATGTATACAATCTATCCCAAACCAGAGTGCAACATAAAAAAGTACAAAGGAAAAAACAGGGCCCACCAAAATAAAACTACAAGAGCGTCCAACCTACTCTGAAGAAGGGGAACACTGCCACAAACACCCACTGGAAAGCTCCCTCGGCACAGCTCCGGTAAACACCCTGGTCAGCATGATCACTAAGCTCCGCCTGCACCGGGTCCTCCTGGGACTCCTTCAAAAGGCATGTTGTCTGTACAAGACACAAACATGTCCATGCAAAGCCCATGCAGGGGTGAGTATAAACATACTCAGTAGGCACCCCAAAACCTAAAACCAAAGAGAGAAAATGAAAGGCATCAGTTCGCTCATCCCAGCCAGAGGGAACCCAGATGATAGGGAAACTTCATCTCATGACCATCCTCGGGTAAACACAAATAGTCAGCTCAACTCAGGTCACTAGTGCAGAAAACGTTTTTTAAGTCGGTTATTTTTCATTTTTTACGTCGGTTTCTAGCCGACGTTAATACGTACGATGTTATAAATAAGGTTTTTGACGTCGGTTATTTAAAAACCGACGTCAAAAACATAAAATCGCGATGTTTATCACGTAGGTTCTAAAATAATCGACGTGATAAAGAAAATGGGAGGGGTTTATCACATCGGTTATTTAACAACTGCCGTGATAAAAGGCCTGGAAAATGGTTTATCACGTCGGTTCTTATAAAACCGACCTGAAAACCCGAGGGAGGGGGGTTTATCACGTCAGTCGTTATATAACCGCCGTGATAAACCGGCGGGAGGCGGTTTATCACATTGGTTATTGAATAACCGACATGATAAACCATTGTCTAGGCTGCTTTATCACGTCGGTTATTGAATAACCGACGTGATAAACCATTGTCCAGGCCTTTTATCACATCGGTTATTCAATAACTGACGTGATAAACCATTGACCAGGCCTTTTATCACGTTGGTAATTAAATAACTGACATGATAAACCATTCTCCAGGCCTTTTATCACGTCGGTTATTAAATAACCGACGTGATAAACCATTCTCCAGGCCTTTTATCACGTCGAATATTAAATAACCGACGTGATAAACTATTTTCCAGGCATTTTATCACGTCGGTTAATAAATAACCGACGTGATAAACCCATTTTTTTTAAACAGAATGCAGTCATCTTCTCTCAAGCAGAATCAACCAGAAAACAAAACAAGAAATCGTACCACAAAAACAAAAGTAGATCAAAATTAAGCATGTACATTGATAACATATAAAACATACCCCCTAGACAGCCCCCACCCTCATTTATACCCCATGGACAACCCTCCCCCACCCCGTTGGAGCCCTCACCCTCATGTATACCCCCTGGACAGCCCTCTGCCACCCCATTGGATAAAACATACCCCCTAGACAGCCCCTACACTTATTTATACACCATGGACAGCCCTCCCCCACCCCGTTGGAGCCCTCACCCTCATGTATACCCCCAGGACAGCCCTCCCCCACCCCATTAGAGTTCCCACCCTCATGTATACCCCCTGGACAGCCCTCCCTCACCCCCACCCCCTCACCCCACTTGACAGCCCCCACCACACACCTGGACAGCCCCAAACAGCCCCAAACACCCCTGGACAGCCCCAAACAGCCTTCCCCCACCACATTGTATAAAAATTACCCCCTAGACATCCCCCACCTTCATTTATACCCCATGGACAGCCCTCCCCCACCCCGTTGGAGCCCTCCCCCACCCTATTGGATAAAACGTACCCCCTAGACAGCCCCCACCCTCATTTATACCCCATGGACCGCCCTCCCCCACCCCGTTTGAGCCCACACCCTCATGTATACCCCCTGGACAGCCCTCCCTCACCCCATTAGAGCTCCCACCCTCATCTATACACCTTGGACAACCCTCGCCCACCCCATTGGAGCCCCCACCACACACCTGGACTGCCCCCGACCCCCGGGCACCCCCAAACACCCCTCGACAACCCCCACCCGCCTGAACAACACCCCTCACCCCCACACCCCACTTGACAGCCCCCACCACACCCCTGGACAGCCCCAATCATCCCCAAACACCCCTGGACAACCCCCCCACCCCTGGACAGCACTCTCACACCCTTGGACGCCTTCCCACATCCCTGGACATCCCTGCCACCCACCAGGACTGTCCCCCACCCCACCGGACAACCCTCCCAGACCGCTGGACACCCCCCAACTCCACTGAACACAACCTCACACCCTTGGAACCGCTCCCCCATAGACCCAAATCCATTCTAGAAAAACCATCAAAAGTAGACCAAAACAAGAAGTAGAGAAAAATTAAACATTCACTTATATAACATTCAAAACCTACACTGTCAAGTTCAAAAAAAAACTAAATCCAACCTAAACAACTACCAAATACACAATTAAAACGACAATATTCAAAATTACATTTTACATTACAAACAACTAAAATTCAATCAAACCTGTAAAATAATTTGACCACTCCACTTGTACGTGTTTGATGTCTTCAGCAGTATAGGGTTGAGGGTCATCAAAATGCTACAAATGAAAGAGAAGATAGTTAACGCGTATAATGAATAAATCAAATTGAAATACTATGGAAAAGTTTAAGAGGAAATCATACCAGGTCAAAATTCACAATTGTCCCAGTTGTTATTATTTCATACGTAAATCTTAACATATAATATCCGCAATCGATGACGCCTTGTTGTTCATGAAAATTATGTTTAATGAGTGTAAATTCAATATATTATTTTTATGTAATAAATAAAAAAGTACAAATTATAAATGGAAATTTACCTTCGCATTTACATATTTGATCTTTGCATTTCTTTTCTTTGTGTTTTTTCGATAGTAGACCCATGCACTGTTAGAAAATAATATGAATGGGGTAAATTTAAAATTCATTATAATATATAAAACTATTGAGAAATTTAAACTTACTTTTCCAATATATTCTTGAAACATTCCCACACATCACCATGAACAGAGAATATCCAATAAAGAGCTTTCTCCCTTGGGCAAAAAACCCTAACATCCAATGATAACTGATAAAAAGAAATTTAATGTTAGTGGGTTTTTATGTTAAATGATAATTAACTCATTGAGAGAAATGTGTTTCATACCTCTCACAAAAAGGCATCATCCAACATTATGTGATTATATTCTTTTCAAATCTTTCAGCAATATAAACCATTCTTTGTTCCTCATTCAATGCACATGCTTCATGGGAAATCAATTGCGGGTCCATGAATCCATATACTTCTGTCAGCTCATTCCTCTCACAAATTTTATAAAGATACCTAATACAAAACATACTTAAGTATACATTTTTAATAAATATAACGCATGGAAAAGGTGTTAAGACATACATGGAAAAAAATTTCACCATGTTGATGCCCAACTTATCTCCAGTAACAAGCTCCATGATATCAGATTTTGTAATCCCCACACTTATTTCACGTCCAAAAACATGATATTTCATTGGAAACTCATAAAAACCCAACAACAAATGTGAATATTTTGACAATCTGTCAAGACCACTGGAATCTGTATCTGATGTCATAGCATGTTGTCTTTGTTGTTGTCTATACAATATTTCTTTACCGTTGAAGTATTCCTGTGAAAAAAAAATTTGAAAAATATAGTAGTTTTCAACTGATAAAAAAACTTTAATAAAAAAATAAAATAAAAGATATAACATTCACACCTCTATGGTAATGAGTCGAAGAAGTCTGGATGGCCAAATTAAAAAATGACCGATACTGTGTCCAACTGTTGCCACCTCATCTGTAGGTATTGGTACCCTAGATGATCTATCTATAATATCCTGTATAGTGACCCTCTGATTCTCTACCTCTAATTGTTGATGATGAACTGTATCTCCTATACAATATACCAACCCGTATGCTACTATATAATGTTGAGAATCATCAACATACAACTCGCAAAATGTAGGAAGCTGCGGCAGAGGCGTAGGATAAAAAATGGTGTCCGCAGGCTGAGGTGGGGGAGTGGGAGCTACTGGCGGAGGTGGAGGATAAATAATGGGGTCTGTAGGGGGAGGTGGAGGAGTGGGAGCTGCAGTCTGAAATTGTCTTTGCATTTCTGCAAACATAGACTTCACCGACTCTCTAATATTTTCCTCCATCATCGGATTAATATTTTGATCTTCAGCCTCTAAGGATTCTATTTTTTTATAAACCCCCTCATTGTTAGAAGTTGAAGAATGTGGAAACACTTTTCTTACAGATACACCTGCCGGATATCCTCTTACACGACCAGGATGTTCAGGCCTTCCCAATAATGCAAATAAAAAATCTTCCATCCCAGTAGCTTTAAATGTCCCCTCTAAACTCTGCTCCTCAAGAGAGTCCTGTATTAATTAATTGAACATTTCTGTAATGATTAAAACTTATATGAAGAAAAAATTTAATTTAAATAAATTAAATCGATATCTTACAATCCTCTAAGCTACGATTCTCGATTCTTCCAAAAGATATTTCCCTTTTTTCCCTTCCGAGCTCTCTTCCATTTTTCATTTCTAGATGGAGGGGATGGAGGGGCCACCTCTCTAGAGCTTGAAGACTCAGCTCTTAGTTGTTAAAATTTTTCCGCCATCATTTTTTCTTCCAATAATGTATACCCTCCCTGAGATAAACTATGAGGGTATACATTTTTAGATTGGATCTCTTGATGATCTTTACATGTTTGCTATAATATAAGAATTATAAATCATTAACAAAACATTAATAAAATCATTTATATAAGAATGTTTATAAAAGATTACATTGCCATTACCAGAAATGACTCTTTTTTTCTACTTTCAAAAAACTGTCTCCATGTGTCTTCATCTATAAAAGGATATATACGACATGGATTGTCATGACTCCTATGACCATAAATGAAATCAGATGACCGGGTTGATTTGAAATCCCTCCATCTCCTAGCAGCCAACGATAAGCATTTCTTCCTGACTCCTCCAGTGTCAGGAATATCAAATGTCATCTGATAAAGAAGAGGTTAAACATATTATATATACTAGAAACATTAAAAGATTGGTCAAACTATGAAAAAATATCTACCAAAATCATCTCCCACAACTAAGAGGTAATCACTTTATCCACACCTCTCCAATCATCATACAAAATGCTTACTTTGGTCTTAGCCTGAGTTTCAACAGAACTCTTAAAATCTTTGGCATTCGGACCTATAGAAATATCATCATCATCAAACTCAACGACTATCCTCTGATCCTGCGTACGGGCAAGTGATAATTTTTGGTAAACGTGTGCACCCAAATTTACCAACCTTTGAACTCTTTGTCTTAATAGGAGAATGTGAATGTTCATCCCCAGAGGTATGACCAGCAATATGCTCATCTCCAGAATCATGTGGTTGATCATCTGAATGATCTGTCATTATCCTTCAAATCAAAAAAACAAACGTCAGCTCACAAATATACAAATTCAAATATTTTAATACTATTGTAAGAATAAAATAGAAAAGTGTACTAAGTTATATAATAGTAAACATTGGTAATATGGTAAGCATGTTAAACAATGGTAAAGATGGAAAATATGGTCAAGATGGTCAAGATGGTAAAAATGGTAAAAATGGTAAACCTGGTAAACATTGTAAACATGGTAAAGTAATTGTCAATGAATAAAAATATGCATTTTAAAATTCATGTAATGGTTATAAACATGATAAATTAAACTAAAAAAACTTAAAAGAAACAAAAACATATACTTATTTTATTTTAAAACATGTTTTAATAAGTAAAAAACTTACAATATCTAACATTTATGGAAAAAATAAATGTAAACAAGAAATAAACATATGTTACCTGCAATTTTAGGAATGTACAAATGGATTGTTTTCCCAAATTCCTTCATCGTGATCGTTCCTTATGGCACAAACTATGTCTTCAACATGATCATCATTATATTCTGGTAATATTTCCATGGAAGTAGGGATCTCACATAAATCAGTATATTCATCAAGTTCATCCTCACCAACATATTGTTTTTTCCCTTGTAAAACAACAGCCTACTGCATATTTGATTAATCTACTACATAGAAAATTTGTTTTGCATGTGTTGCCATTATAAAAGGATCAGACGTGTCTTCCAATCTATTCAGATTAACAAGTGTCATTCCAAATTCATCATGTCTGACACTGTTTTTATCGTTAAACCATTTACAGTTAAAAACAGGAACTTTAATTTTAAAGTAATCAACCTCCCATATGTCTTCAATCACTCCATAATACGCATTGGATGCAGAAATTGGGTTTTTCAACTTAGCACTCGAAAAATGCATTGCTTCTACAAACACCAATACACCACTATTTTGAACTGCACTTCTGTTGTCCTGAGCTTTTGTATGAAATGTATAACCATTAATGTAATAACCGGACAATGTTATCACATTTAAACATGGACCACTCACTATCCATTTTAATGTCTATGATATATCTGATCTACCAAGAAAATTCTTTTTAATCCATGACAAAAAAGTTTTGTTGTGCTCATTCAAAATCCAAATTTCTTTCTTCTTTGGATGACAATGTTTCAACTCATTAATATGCAATGTGATATACGGTTGAGCATCAGCTATGTTATTCATAATGTATGATTCTAACTTCTTCATCTGTTTAGCTGAAAATGATTTGACTTTCAAGCCGCGAATCCCCTTTCCCTCATTATTAACTCTTTCATGGCGAGATGGAGGAAAACCTATGTGTTGTGCGGAAACCAAGTAGCTCGTACAAAACTCTGCTACCTTTTCAGAAATATACTTTTCAGTGATGGAGGCTTCAGGTCGATATAGATATTTAACATACATCTTTAATATTTTCATATACCTTTCAAAAGGATACATCCAACGAAGATATACAAGTCCACAAAGCTTTATTTCTCGAACCAGATGAATCATTAAATGCACTATTATATCAAAAAAACATGGAGGAAAATACATTTCCAACTGACAAATTATAAAAGTTGCATCCTTTTCCAAAATGTTCAAAAGAATTCACATCAATTGCCTTGTTACAAATTGAATTAAAAAAACAACACAACTCCATTATAGTATTTCTGACATGAATGGACAATATTCCACGCAATGCAACTAGAAGAATTTGATGCATCATGACGTGACAATCATGTGATTTCATACCTATCAACTTCAAGTCCTTCAATGAGGCAAAATTTTTTACATTAGAAGAATAACCTTGAGGCACTTTGGTATCAAGAAGACACTGACAAAAGCTAATTTTCTCCCTCTTCAATAATGTATGACAAGCCGGGGGAAGAAATGTTCGTCTTCCTTTATGAGTGGGAGCTAACTCCAAACGTATTCCCATTGATAGTAAGTCTAATATTGCATTCAACCCATCTTTAGTCTTTCATTTAATATCAAACAATGTTCCAATCCAATAACCATAGATATTTTTCTCCATGTGTATGAAATCAATATTATGTTTAACTTCATGATACCTCCAATATGGTAGCTCAAAAAAATTGCCCTTTTCTTCCAAATATGTCTATCATTACCAGATTTCTGTGTCTTTCCCAATGTCACGTCAAGGTTTTTCACCCTCTTAAAATACAGATCAGGGGATAAAGGTTTTTGGAGGAGTATCAAATTCTTGTGAGCCATTGAATGCCTTTTGTAGTCTTCTATAAGGGTGTTCCATAGGCAAAAACTTTCGATGACCCATGTACACTGTTTTCCTCCCATAATGCAATTGACAATAGGACGTCTGTTGTCCACAAATTGGACATGATTTATGCCCTTTAACACTGTATCCAGACAAATTTCCATATGCTAGGAAGTCATTTATAGTAAACAGAAGCACTGCATGCAGTTGAAAATATTCCATTTTATAAGAATCAAACACCCTAATACCATCATCCCATAACAGTTTCAAATCATCAATCAACGGTGACAAGTAAAAATCAATATCATTACCGGGTTGCTTTGGACCAGAGATCATTGTACTCAACATGACATATTTGCGCTTCATAAAAACTTCCGGAGAGAGGTTGTAAATTACCAATAAAACAGACCATGAACTATTTGTGCTATTGAGTGTTCGGTATGGATTCATTCCATCTGTGCACAACCCTAGTCTGAGATTTCTAATTTCATTTCCAAATGTAGAATATTGCGCATCAATTTTCTTCCATTGTGAACAATCAGCTAGATGACGTATTTTTCCATCACATACCCGCTCTTCAGCATGCCATCTTAACCTTTTTGCATCATGTGAATTAGTAAATAAACGTTTGAAACGATTAATTATAGGAAAATACCAAAATACCTTTGAAGGGAACTTTGTAATCTCTACAACAGCCTGTGATTTTTCTTTCACCTTATACCGTGATTTCCCACATTTAGGACACTCTGACATAAATTCATATTCAATCCTATATATAATGAAGTCATTCGGACAAGCATGTATTTTCATGTATCCCAATCCCATCAGGCATAATATTTTCTTGGCTTTGTAATGTGAATCTGGAAGATCGTTATCTTTTGGAAGAATATCTTTCATCAATTATAGCAGCTCTGTAAAACTTCTGTCACTCCATCCATGCTTCGCCTTCAGGTTAATCAATCTTAACACCGCCGAAAAAACTGTAAAATCTGTACAACCGGGATAAAATGGTTTTTCAGCATCACCATATAGACGTGAAACTGTCGGTTCTATCTCAATTTATTCTGCTGCAATATTGCGAATCATTTCTTCAATTCCATCGGAGTTACCATCTTGCGAATCATCATCATCAATGACATTCCGTCCAGTTTCACCACGCCAAATCCAAGTGTTGTAACTCAGATTAAAACCATGACAAATCAGATGATCTTTTATCCCTCTACTTTTTAACTTCTTCATATTCAATCATTTCAGGCATGGACAGAAAAAAATGTCACTACTTGGAACATTTCGTTTTGCAAATTCCAAAAAGGCATCAACACCTTCCTCAAATTCATTGCTCATTCGATGTGCCATAATCCAACATCGACTCATTATTACCTATAACAAATATCAACAGAAAATATATATTTTTAAGATAAGATAAATATATGTTTATATGAGTAAAATCATAATTTGAATGTAAAACAATTTAAAATATAAAACAAATCTATAGGTATTTAAAAAAATATTCTTGAATATTATTTTTAAACAAAATATAGTTAGATATAACAGTTTTAAATTTCATTGAATCAAAGAAAACCATGACGCATACATAGATTAATATTTATTGCGTTTTTGATGTTTTAATATATTAGATAAACTACCTATTTAACATGTTATTAATGGTTTCTATAGACCCTAAATCCATTTGGTAAATATTTTCACACAATTATAAAAATCAATGGAAGTGTTTTTGGGAGGAATATGTTCAATCATTTGATTTTGATGTCCCATATTCTATAACAAAAGGAAATGTGGATACCAAATCCCTTAGTTTGGTTTTTTATTCTCAAAGGGTTTGTGATGAAAAAGAAGAGTATAAGTTGATGTATATGATAAATAAAATACAACTATATTTTATTTATGGTTATGATAGAATGAATTCATACAATATCATTTAGGATCTTCTCCCACCAAAAGTAACCCTCCTCAGTTCTAAATGAATAAATTTAGATAATTATGCATGAATTCATACAAGTATTTTTGTACCTAAACCAAAAAGAAGATTATTAGTACTAAAAGTAAAACTAGGAAGAAACAATAAACTCTATATACTCATGAAAGATACTCCACAACACTTCCATGCTACTAACATCTATAAAAAAACTACAAATTGCTTTTAAAAACCAAAAAAATTGTTTATATTTATGTATGGTGGGCATAACATGTATACATAGTAAGATCCTCCCTAAAACATCTCATGAAAATGTTGAGGAAGCACACTAAAGCCCTATGAAAAAAGGAGTCTAAATCATCACCTAAACAAGGAAAAATAGTTTCATATACTCACTATGGATCACTCACAAAATAATTCATATAAATAAACCTTTTCGTATAAAAAATTATATATATATATATATTAAAATTAAGGTTATCGGATACCACTTCTCAACTAGTTTTCCTCTCACACCCCAATGCTAATGTCATGGTCTCACCCCGCCCATAAATCATCCTACACCATGTGAAATTGTATCACTTCCATCGATGAATCATATGTATCTTAGATTATCTCATCACCATATTATCAAAATAGTAATGAGGTGCATACTTGGAAACCACTACAACTTGTTTACATTAAATGTACAAAAATTGCAAAACATAATTATAGAATATCCGTGAAAAAAACGAATGAAATAAATTTGTGGAAGGAATACTTGATTGTTGTGAGTTGAGATGATAGATCTGAGGGTAGTGGAGAAGATAAAAAATGAAGCCAAAATGAGTTTAACGCAGGTCGATCGACAAGCCGATTAGGGTTTACCGCGCGAGAGAGACGAGACGACGGACTGTCAATCAAAAAATTGTAAATGACAGTCCACGGGGAAATAATTTATTTAAAAGTTTTATAACGTCCGTTATTATATAACCGACGTTATAAACTATTTTTTTAAATTTTTAACGTCGGTTATTTTAAAAACGACGTCAAAAACCCCCTGCTCTTTGGTTTTTTACGTCGGTTATTTTGTAACCGACGTAAAAAAAGAGTTATGTATGGGTTTTTTACGTCGGTTGTTTTTAAACCGACGTCAACCCCCCCCCCCCCCCCCCCCGTGCTTTGGTTTTTTACGTCGGTTTTTTATAAATGACGTAAAAAACCAATGCGCGAGAGGTTTTTTACGTCGGTTATTTGGAAACCGACGTAAAAAACCAATGGGCAGGAGGTTTTTTACGTCGGTTATTTGGAAACCGACGTAAAAAACACGATATCTACGCGTTTTTTACGTCGGTTATCAAATAACCGACGCAACAAACCAAAGCACGGGGGGGGGGGGGGGGGTTTACGTCGGTTTTAAAATAACCAACGTAAAAAACCCGTACATAACTCATTTTTTACGTCAGTTACAAAATAATCGACGTAAAAAACCCCGCGCTTTGGTTTTTTATGTCGGTTATCACATAACCGACGTAAAAACGCGTAGATATCGGGTTTTTTACGTCGGTTTCCAAATAACCGACGTAAAAAACCCCACGCGCATTGGTTTTTTACGTCGGTTATAGGATAACCAACTTAAAAACCGAACAGGTGCGATTTGTAACGTCGGTTATGAAAATAACCGACGTTAAAAAGCTACTCGCCGCATTTTTTACGTCGGTTATATATAACCGACGTAAAAAATGGTGACGTAAAAAACGTTTTCTGCACTAGTTGGTGTATTCCCATACATACACCTTGAACAATCTAGATATACTCAGATCACTACAAAAAGCCACAAGAGGTACCGACCTCAACACCAGCAACTGTCCCCAACCTGGAGAGTACACCACATGAACAATGTCATACCAGATGACACTCATCCGAGAGATACACTCCATCGGGTCCCAAACAAACATCTCAGATGCTAATTCTAGAGATCATGCTCGTAGGATAGTATCACTGATGAAACCTCGCTGAAACAACATAACCAACAAACTCCTCGGAAAAAGGGATTGCAGCTAGGGTCCGCTAGGGGATACCAAAACCCACTCCGGTATACGTAGCTCACAGATAGGGGATCACTCTCAGGGTCCGCTGGGGGATACCTCGACCTGAAATGGCATATGTAGTTCTCACAGATAAAGAATCAATCCCTTGATCTTCTGGAGGATACCATAACCTGATCTGGCGCTCGACAGAAGCTCAACACTCAGATAGATTATCATCATCCATATAAAGGTGGTCACGACAATACCGGAACCCTATCTGGTATAACTCGTGATGTAGGGGATCGAACCGACGATGTCGTAACCCTACCGAAATCGCGCACTGAGTAAGGGATCACATAACCAACGATACCGCAACCATACTATAAACCTCATGCTGAGTAGGGGATTATATTCCCGATGATTCCACAACCCTACTGAGCATGACCCACCATGTAGGGGATCATATTCCCGTTGATGCCACAAACCCTACGGGGTTAACCTGCTAGAAAGGGGATCGTCGACCGGGAATAAGCGGTCACAATGATACTATGAACCTGATATAGGATAAAGATGTTAGAGGATCCGCTCTGGGCCCACCAGATGGATACCACAACTCTAACTGTGAAAAAATCCCATCGAGAGGATCACAAACCTATAAGAAGGTTGTGATGCCGCCCGGACCCTCATGGGAACGAACCGAGGGAGAACACTCAACCAGTGCTGGTCCAAACATCGCTAACCCGAGCGACCTTCCACAACGCCACAATTTTCACCTCCTATGCCAATACCGAGGCCACCGTCGCGATCTACGTGGAAAAACATGCAGGATAGGCTATTTACTTGCCCGAAACGGAGCACCGGTGAAAAGGGAACTATTCACCGTAGCTACCTCATGCGGGGCCCATGCAACGATCCCAAAACCCATCGAGTGGACCATAGCATGGCGATCCCCTCGGTGAAACAAGTGGAATCGACTACTCGCTCGTCCCAAACGGGCACCCGGTGAAAAAGGCACTATTCACGGAAGGCCAGGTCGGGTGGGGCCCATGCCTAGATTCCGAATCTCATCAAACAAATTGCACCATTGTGATCCTCTCGGAAAAACACACAGGATCAACTATTCATCCGCCAAAATCGGACTCCTGGTGAAAAAGTTGTGTTTCTCCGCAAATGGCAAAACCTGGCCTCATGGGGCCCACACCCCATTCTCAGTCCCAACACCCGGAAACAATCTCAAAAAGTTTTTCCTACCATCAGGGTCTCAAATCCACTGAAGACACGTCAATCGGATGCTCCGGGTAGAAGTTACAATGGCCCGAAGTCATAAAATAATAAAATAATATTATTTTATACGACGTTTCTAGCTCCCGGGCCACGATCCCGAACCTGTAAACCCTTGAACCCACACCGGAGGGTTTGCCTCATCGTCGGGGTTGAGTAGCCGCAAACTGTGCATGGATCCGGCTCCCAGATTGCATGATACGGGGGTTTAAAGACCCCCGTATGTTAAAAGAGGCCGGACCGGCCTGGACTGGCCGCCGCCGCCGGCCCACCCTCGCCGGTAGCCCTCCGGCGGGCGCCACCGCTGTCGCATCAGTGGAGATTCCGCGGACCGATGGGGGAACCCCGGTGGTCCGTTTTGCAATCTGGAGGAGCCTACACGACCCTCGGGACCCGATCTACACTGTTACGACATCAATTTGTAGAAAAACGCAACAAAAACAGGATCGAGGGTTAAAACTGAAATCTGCCTTCCTTGCGGGCCAAACACCGACGTTCTGCCTTAGATCCGCGCTCCAGATATTCTAATGCACGCTCTTGGAATGTTTTCCATCAAATTTTGAGCTTGTGGGCGCTTCGTTTGCTCGATTCGGCGGAGCGGCAACGAAGAATGACAAAGAACGTCGACCGAAATGATAAAGGGGTGCAGGGCGCTGATATTTATATCAACCGCCCGCCGGCACCAAACCCGCCTCGGACCTAACGCCTGATGCAAACAAAAGTAAGGTCACCCCTAGGGTAAACGCATCATTATGAACACAACGACAGACTCAGATTTTCTATCCGAGACTCTGTTCAGAAGTTTTTTGTGCCGATGCTCGCACACTAACTTCGCTACTTATTAATGAAAATGCCCCTAGTGGCGTTTCTCACCGCATGCCCGTGCCCGCAAAGTTTACACCCCGCCAAGGGTAAACGGAATGTTCCGGATGCAACCATGCCATCAGATTCCCATTCTGAGCTACTGTTTAGGAGATATCACACCCATGCCACGTGCATAGTATAAAAAACTTAATATTTTTCTAAAATTAATTCCGGGCACACCGGGCCTCGGAATCGCACGTCGTCATCGGGCCTAGCTCTGGAATTATTCGTTGAAATATTCCAAAGTCTGACAGGGCCAAAAACCCGAGTCTCTAAAATTAGACCTATTTAATTTTTTTATTGTAGGAACACATTATCAAATTGGTTGTGTGTTGACATTGTCATGTTGAACATCCGATTTTTACTCACACCCCATTAATGTCACCATTTATTACACTAAAAGATTACATGGATGCATCACTAGAAAAGGTAAAAACCTTGTTGTTCATTGTTTCTTGTTGGATGAGTGGGAGTTTGTAGTGGGGCCAAAATTTGGTTAAGGACTGGGGTTTTTTTAGTCCTCTATTATTTTATTTTTGATACATATAACCTGAAATTTAGTTAATATATTGCAAGAAATTACTTTATTTCTTTATTTTTTGTATTTTTTAGTTGGATTTTATCATGGTTTTCCACTATATTTATTCTTTTCTATTGTTTTCCACACTATGAAATTTTAATAATTTATATACTATGTAATATGACTATCCCACTATGTTGTAGAATTGTTTCGGTTGTATAGTATCCCCAATATAATTATCACACACCTACTGCTAGTTCTGAGACTATTGTATATACGGTGCCACGCATGGGGTTTGGTAACTAACCTGTTTAAACTAGGAAAGAATGTACTATGGTTTGGGATTGTAAAAATTGGATTAATAATCTGACTACATTTATTTGATTCCTCATCATGGATAGGATTATTCCAAAATTAATTCTTATAACATCAGGCCCAAATTATTTTTTCCAAGTTAATAATGGATTGTCCAGTCATATTCATATATTACTCTAACCATATTCAATAATAAATGTAAATATTTTTTCCAACCAACCCAGGATAAACATGACCAGATATCTGTTCCATACTATGTAATGTCTTGAAGGGGTTCTTGATCCCAATGGGATGGAAACTAGTTCGTATGATTTAAGGGCACACATGTTTTAATAGTTATTCCAAATATATCAATCTACCAGCAAGGGGGTTATATATGATAACTTAATATGACATATACATGGGTTAAAGAGACATTCAACAAAATATGAAAAATTAGACATACTACATTACCAAAATGATACAATATAAATGATTTGTAAAGAAGAATCTATAAAAACCAGCATAATTAGATGATCGTCCATAACATAACTAAGAGGTGAAGAATATATATATAGAATAATTGGGAAATGAATCTAAAATAATGAAATATGATACTATTTTAATGAAATAAAAGATAATGAAATATAATATTTGTGAAAATCTTAAATGATTCAAAATAACCATTATCCATCTATCTGTGACATGAGGGTTAAATCCCCCTTTGTCACCTTCATTAAACCAATATAAAACTATCATGAATATCCCTACCTCTATGATGTGTCTTACCTTTTCATTTATTATCTAAATTAAGATTGATATATACTTAATGGTTTATATTGGGTATGAGAATAAATCACCCATTAGGATCCTACCAAGTGTTCCATGAGAACAATTTGAACACTCGAAAAAAATTTAAATATTAAAGTTATGTGCCAAATAAAAAAGTTATAATAAGGAATTAATCGTAAATATAAAGATCCATATAAACATAAATTTTCAACCAATATTGTTTTCATATACCCTAGCGTCTCTAGGGTCAATGCCTTCTAGGCTCATCAAACTAATTTGTTTCTGAACCTAATATCTCAGAAAGAATTCATATTACATTCCATAGTGTCATAGTAAAAGAGTTTTAAATAAATTTGCCAATGTGACATCATGACATTGGAAAAAAACTAGGTAGAGTGTAATCATTCCTTATATGGTGAAATGCTATCCCAGTTAGAGTAGTATTATAAATAGAAATTATCCATGGTAATCTAGGCATAATTGATTCAATTCCTAGAATGTACTTGTCTTAAGATCCCTATCAATGCACCCAGGATTCCTATGGGATATAATTAATAAAAAATAAATACAATAAATTTCATATAAACCATCTCCCTAAGATAATTATTTAATATGAAACTATTCATAATGAACCAAGTGATGAAAATTATCAAATATATTAAATGATTCAGTAAATTTTATTTATAAAGAATGGAATCAAGGTATTTTTATTTAAAAACATGAGATATTTAATAAAGTATATTCTCAAAATTAATAAATCATAGATTTAATATTTTTGAATCCCCATTTATAATATTTTTGAATAAATGGGTTTTCAAAAAATGAAATGTATTGGAAAAAATAAATTTAAGTGAGAAAATCATTAGTAGATGATAAAAATATACTAATGTATAGTAAGAAAATCCCTATACAATTGATTAGAATCCTTAAACAGAAAAATCATAATGCTAAATTAAAAAAATATCAACCATATGCCACATTTTCAATATTATAATAATAAACTCAACGAGAAGAATATTAAAAAACCAATGATAAAGAATAAGACCGCTACATGAATATTTCTTGATAACTTAATGAACAAATCTATGAGAACAATTGGAAAGTGGATGGATATGAAAGTGAAAATTCATAGATAGTTTAGAATTTATTCGGTAAAAGTTAATGTTAATCATCTATACAAATAGGTGTAATGGAGAGACCCCTAATGAAAAAAATTACCTAATTTTATTATTATTCATAAAAATGATGTAAAGTCCCGGAAATTTTAAGTAAATATTATTTCATAATTTTTTTGGAATTTTACGAGTCCGCAGTTTCTGATGGCGCCGGATTTTGAGTCCTGGTGTGCCCAGAATCATTTTTTGAAATTTTGTCCGGGTACGTTTCGTAAACATATGTGCGGGTTTTTCTATATTTTGAACTGGTGCTCAAAATTGAAATCTGATGGCACCAATGAACTCACAACGCCAGTTTTCGCTTAAGGGGACCTCTACCATAGTTGCGTTTTTTTCAGGAGGAGATGATATTTTGTCATGTTGTTATTAAAAATAAATATAAATTTTTGTTAGATATTTTTTTTTATGTTGGGGGTTATTTCCTCCCAAGGGGAGTTGGAGGTGGAGACCACACCCACTTAACAACCCATGAGAGGATATTTGTGTGGTGGGGCACACCCTAAACCCACACCATTCATCTCCCCTTATACTCCCCTGAAACTCCCCTCATTAACTCTTAAACCTTTCACCCTCATATCCTTATTAAATATTCCAACACAAGTAATCAATGACTTCATTAATTATTTAGGTGTGTCCAAAATTCACTGAATTGTTATATTTTTGCATGTAAATGTTAATATATTAAAGGTCCTTTTATAATATTTGATTTAGAATGTATTTTGGGTTGGAAAATATTTGGTGGTGGAGTCTTTGGAAGTTTTGAGGAGGGATTCACCCCTCACCAATGAAGAACGCGAAGACGCTGGCGACGACGCTTCTTCCATGGAACCCCCTTCCAATGTGGGACATCTCAGATGAATCTTCTTTCTTCCTCTTAATCGTCAATAGACCGACGTATGATCTCGGAAGAGGAAGCATACAGTGAACAATGACAACTTCATCTTCCATCACAATGAATGAACTCCCGATAGTTTAAAATGTAGGGGAATTATATTGATTTTAACCTTTCCTTTTTGTGGAAAGAAAGACGAGCATGGACCATCCTCTTCCCAGTTGATCCGCGGATCGCACGTTCATGCAGGTTTGGATTCAAATTTGATGCGGGGTTATGTTCGGGTTTGGTTTTAGTTTGAATAATTTAATTTTGATTGAAAACTTCTAACATGAAGGGATCGGGCCGAAGAACAAGCTCGAACCCTCCACTATTTCTTCGTCTGTGCGCCGATTAATGGGCGACGACAAAACAAGACCACAACGGTGATTTGGAGCTTCTGAAGTGGAGTTAGGGTACCGATATGACCATAGGAAATGTCGGTGGGTAAAACAGACCACCATAGCACATCTGGGGGTCTGTGGAAGGCGGACAAGGCACGCGACGCCAGAATAGGCCGCCGCGGCTCAGCCGCGGCGGCAGGTGGAACCAGAATGGAAAACCCATTCTGGAAAACAAGAGGCATGACATTAAGCCGCACCAACTATCCATGGGGTCGTGCCCTGCTGGGCAGGCCTGCGCCATCCATGGGTCGGGCTAAACCATGCTGGGCGAGGCCCGGACCTAGGTCTGGTTGACCCGGGGTGTGATGGCCTGGGTCGGACAGGGCCCATCCACCCTCTTCAGGACCTTTTTCGGTTAAATGCCGATAAAATGAGATACAAACCTCCGATCGACACACCGTCAATTGAGTAGGATTCCTAGGATCGAGTCAGTCGTTTTGGAATATTACATTCACTATTTTGGAGATGTTTGGGTATGTCTGGGTTGGTTTGAACCTGAAACCAATCGGGCCCTCAGAGTAGAAATGCTTATAACATAAAGAACAAACGTCTGGTTGATGTCCCATCAACTATGTTGGATTCATTTTGATTAGACAGTTCTTTTGGAATACTCCACATGGGATTCAGAAGATATTGGAGTATGGTCGGGTTGGTTTTTGCTTAAAAACCAACAGGGCCCCTGGAATGGAAAAGTTGATAACTCACAGACCGGGCGTCCGATTGACATGCTGTCAATTGCATTGAGACCCCTTTGACGAGGCGGTCAATTGAGATACTTCCACGTGAGACTTCATGAAACTTGGAGTATCAACATGTGGGTCATGGATTGGATCCTCTTGGAGACGTGCATATGGTGTACGGAGACCTAGTAGCTGTAGACCTGACGACTGCTTGACCGATTCGACTCGGAGTGATTCGACTAGCCTAGTGTATGGAGCACCCAGTTTGGTGGTAGACCCACGACAGATGGAGTGCATGTTTTTGAAGCAGACCCGCAGTACTTGACATGAGGAGTGCCTTACCATTCTGAGGTTAGTTAGTAGCCCCTCGGAGTCATGACAAGGCCACATTACATGATAGAGGATGAGTTTTCCAGAAGTTGTGGTTTCGATAATGAAAATTCTGGTTTGATCTAAGTCAATGACCTTTGTGTTTTCCTCATGATTGAGATGGGTTACTTGATAACTTAGGTATATGTATGGGCTTATACCTAAGTAAACGTTATCGGTTGAGATCATTGTCTGTGGTTTATCTATATTGAATTTAGTGAGACCTTGAGAGTCTTGGGGTCCCTACTGAGTATCGTTATATATAGAGACCCAAAGATTGAAAAACAAGGAAATTACATTACTTTTTCAGACAAATTAACACCTAACAAAAACAAACACCGAAAAACCATAATGGTTTAGTGTCTTTGGAAACTGGGAACAAAATCTTCTAATCATGTAGAATGATCTTCAACATCACCCATAAAGATCTTCCCATTTTGTTTTCTTACCTAAAACCATTATTTATATCCTTGGGAAAAAAACATATAAAGGGTGAGCTCAAATCTCAATAAGGGTAAGAATTGAGAATGTAAAACAAACCATATACATTTGATCATAAAAACCTGAACATAATGTTTAAACATCAAAATCATGAGCAATGACATAAAACATGGTAGTATGTAAGGCATAGATGACAAAGAAACATTAATCATGACAAAATAAAATGGGAATAAAACATGTAATTGTGGATACCATTAAGCACATGATATGATTTCCATAGTAGCCAAGGCATTGCTTCCAAGACCATATTAGTGGACAATGTCCCTTTCTGAATCAAGTTCACTCCTCATTCCAGTCCTGTATCACTGAACCGAATTAACATACCATTCCATCCATGTCTATATAATGAGATATTAATATTTACCCAATGAATTTTAGGGAGATATAGGTCACACCTATCTCCTAATTAAATCATTCTTACTTTTTCCACAACATAAACATAAATCATTCATCATAACCCAAAGAATAAAATGGGTTTCATAAACACCACCCCATCACAACATAATCAATATAAAACAAATGGATATCATTTCATCAGAAAAAAATTTAAACCATGTAAATCATAGATATATTATATTTTAAACATACACATATGAAATAATGTCATCTCAGATGGAAAATGGATTTGATAAAACACTTGAAATTAATTCTCGAGGAATATATCCTTTCTTCCTCAGAATCATTTTCTTTTCACAAAATGCCATGAAATTTTAAAAGAAAAGGATTTTGTTGAAAATAGTCATGAAATCATGAAGATTATGCTTCATGAAAATAAGGTGTTATAAAACTATAAAAATACATTCATTCCGTATATGTTAATGAAAACATTCTCCTCGTACTTTTAACAGAAAAGTCAAAAATCACCATGCATTGTAATCAAAAGAAATATTCCATCCATAACACAATGTAAATGTAAATATGGTTAAAAATGAATTTTAACATAAATGGAATAATATTAAAGACTTTATGAAAACATATTTATGGATATGGATGAAAAATATAACCCCAGTAAACACTTACGAATAACAATCTTGTATATGAACGAGATTGGAATAGTTATCCCTTACCTTAGGTCTGATATGCTTCGTACGTATCCAAACCTGCTGTATAATGATCTAAATAATGTCATTGAATTATTACAGAATCATATTTCCTGTTATGATATCATATATGGTTCACTTATGACTTTATATTACCCGTTCTTCTGAAAATTCGTTGTAAAAGCAGTGATTTGGGTAAAATTGTTTCATTTATTGTACGTGTTTCAACATGTTGTTCTTGATATTATTAATTATATCCTGATTTAAATAATTCTAGAATATAAAACATGATTTATATATGATATATTTTATGAATATAAATATATATATGATAGATCGATAAATGGAATGAAATAAACCGTTCATGGAGACGGTAGGCCGTACGTACGCATGAATGTTGTTTTGGTTTCCTTATTGAATTGAATGGAATTAAGTAGATGAAATAAACATATATATATATATATATATATACATAAATCCAGTATAATTATTATTTCATATATATCATTATTATTCATTACATATTCTTTATAATCATTAATGAATGGTTAACATGGAGAATGAATCTCATCGCGTCGTGGAGACGGTAGTCTGTGCGAAGCACGACCGACGATATCATTCCCATGGTCGTTGAATTGTATTGAAGTGTATGTATAATATTTCAGAATAAATATCACATTAAAATAATCATATATAATTATTTATTTACACCATTATACCCATCAATGTAATGTGGTGGTCGAAAACAGATTACACCACGGCGTGGAGACGGTATTTTGTACGTACGCACGTGCGGTGGTTTCTTTTTCCGTAGGATAGATAGAAGGGTAAATAAGGTTGTTTCATATTTATAATAACATATTAGTATAAAATTAACATAGATTTTATTAAATTCTAATGAGAAAACTAAATAATTATAAGTATAAGAAGAATGAAACTTGAGAGAATCAGAAGAAGAGATTACCTCTTCTTCAACACACCTCCTTTAAACTTCATCTTAGGGCACTATAGTTGGCCTTTTCAGAAGACCAGAACCTCTATGATATAACTCTAGAAGTGTAGAAGGGTAATTGGTAGGGGTTGGCCGAGTTTCATGGCTCAATAGGTTGTGAAGTGAAGAGGTAAGGGGTGCCCTTTTTATAAGGGAGGAGAGGGGAACCTATGGAAAAACATAAAATATTATATTATAATAAAGTCATATTCGGTTTATAATAGCTCTAAATTGATTTATTTAAAAGATAAAGCGGGGAAGGGTCGAAATTCTCTCAACAAATAGGTTTTAGACAAGTTTAGGTAACTATTTTAACCTTATCATTTAGATTTAACTTTATGTTAAATAATTTTACTATTACCGTGTCTTCCTGTCTTGTTAAACTATATGGTTAGTAAACTTACTATAACAATCCAAACAAACCCTAAGTGGTTAATTATTAATATATATAACCTTTTATAAGTTATGTTTGTGAACATTATATTTTTAGGAATATAATAACAATTAATAATATAATATTTGTTTTAAAAACTATTTTATGTCAATTTTGACACTATTTGTTACATGATTTTTGTGAAAATCATAACAGCATGAGTTTTTATAAAAAAAAATTTAAATCATCACTATAATGTCATATTAGTCTATGAAATTAGTGGAATTCGTAAAAAGTCAAAATTTTTATTTATTCGCGTATATATTACATCAATTATGTTAATATTCCATTAATAAGGTAATTACTTCATCATCATAGTGTCATAAATAAATTAACTTATATAATGTATAAAAATTATAAATAAAATACTATTATCTAGGAAATATTTGTTTCTTTATACTGAATATTTATAGTCAAATTTATCTTATATATAACCCTAAATTAAAAATGTTTTATTTTTTAAACATTGATTTTAACTATTTTAATTATTTTTTAAATAAAATAATAATAAATGTCATAATCTGATCCAAGTGGACTTAAAGGGTAAAATTGTATCCCTAAGGTTGTTTTAGGTCGATAAACACTTATCCAATAGAATTAGGACATGTGTTAGGGTAATAATAATATCATTTTTACCCTTAATTAACCTATTTACTTTTAATCGTGGTAAATAATGTAAAAAGTTACTATTCACCAAAAATTATTTTTATCTTATTGAACCATATTTTACTCCTTGTTATCAACAATGTATCTTGTATATTTGAAATTCCACTCACAAACGTAGTAATATTATGTTTTATGTAATTTTTCAAACTCTCATAGGAGGTTGGTAAAAGACGGTGAAAAGTTCAATAAAATTTTTATATGTATAAAATTATTATAAAATGACTCCAATAAATTACATTGAACATATATAGGTATGATGTATCAATTTTTACTGAATATAAATTTAAATAAAATAATTAATTATTTATATAAAAAGTAGGTTTTTAAATAGTAACCCAGTGTTTCCACTATTCACCAAAACATGAATGTTTTCAAAAAAATACCAACAATTTACCCTAGGCTAATTTCTATATTCCAAATCAAATATGAAGTCCATTTTGAAAAATAAAATTTACAAAACATTAAAAATGGTGTTATTACTACTCATAACGTCTAGTTCATAATAATATTATAATAACAAATCTTTTAGTGAAACTTGGTATTGCGTACTACACACGCTGTCGAGGAATGTCTTGATTGAATGTAATTATAGCCATGTCCAGGATGTGTGTAGTGAAAGATTTGTTTTGTTTCTAATATACCATAATCACAACATATATCTTTTATATATTAAAAAAAATATACTTAATGTCGCGTAAAATAATATTTTCAAATAGAACATGAAATTCTGTGTAACACGAGCCAAGAATAGTGTTGCGTATTCTACAAGATAATACGATGTTGTGTATAACCCAAGACATCAATGAAATTAAAACGAATAATTCTCATTAAATCTTGGGTTGTTACATTCTACCCCTCTTAAAATAAATTTCACCCTCGAAATTCATCCGGGTTATAAATGATTTACTACATGAATGTTTCTTTCATAGAAACCCACATCGTAAAAAGGAATACAAAAACTAAACATTAAAAACTAAATTTTGAAATGTACCAGTTACCCAAATTAACTAATCACTGGGTTTCCACATAGGAGAACATAGGTGAAAATATGGATTTAGAAGAAAAATATAACCATCATGTTCTGATGAAGAGTGGTAGAGGACATGGACATGAAAAATCCAACAATCACAAAGCCATAAATTTGGGATGATCTAAGGTACCCTCTGATTCATCCGATATAAGGGCACTAAGACAACATTTTTGGTCTTCAAGATGATTTCCCAAAGTTGAATAATTTGAATTAGAAGAAATACTTACTTTATTTCGGTATAATCTCACTGTTTTATGTGCCTTGATTAATTTACACTTTATCTCTTAAAGAAATAAAGTTGAATTTTTCATTTGTGAAGTGTTAGAAGATCATGTGATTGAATGATTTGTCTTTCCATATGTATAAAACAAATGGTCAGAAAAAGTTATCAAATATACATATGTTCATCTATGGTGAGGTTAATCTTATATGATTCCAAATATTGAATTATATTTCATCTATCATACTTCTTAAAAAAATAAAACTAGTATCTACTAACCAGGGACTTCCTGTAGGCATGTGGTAGGAAATAAAGGCATGTCACACATCGGCTGTGGGTTCTATTCCCACATCCTTGTCTGACATGACGGGTTGTTGGTCATCCTGTAGGTTTTCCTTCTTCTAAAACTACATTATATTAACATTCCATCAATAATATCAAAAACGTTCTATCCTCAAAAAATACTAACTTATGCCCAACATAATCCATACCAATATTTAGGCTAATCCAAAATACTTCTCTCCATGATCATAGTATAAAGAAAAAAATTACTAAAAATGTCATCTACTGAGCATGTGAATACCATCATTTATCCCCCATATGTCATAAGATATATCTTGTTTGTAAAATTACAAATATTTGAATACCTTAATCATGTATTGTATTGAAAAATTAATACCCATTGAACCTTAGTGAAAACATGAATGTTGTCAAAAGTTAACTCTTTCCACATACCAAAATACCAAAAATTCTATATACTCAAACCATAATATCACGTAGTCCTTATATCAGTCATGAGCTCATGAATACTATCAAACATCTCATTAACTTCTTATACCTTCCTTATGTTCATATCATCTACTTACCTAGAATTTCTGAATAACGTTGATGGTTACCGGTACCATTCAACATATAAATTCAAATACTTTAAGAAAAACAATAGTGTAACAATCCTTAGATGTGTCTTTATTCCATAGTACCATTACTTATACATCATAACTCTTGATAAACATAAATCATTCCACTACATTCTTAAACCATTGACTGAGCTTCAACAGTTATTAAAACTCACATATCATTTGTAGTCTCTTCATCATCATCAACATAAATAATACCCATATGACCATGGAGATTCTCTTCATGATACTTTCCCTTAGGGCACTGGTTTGCATAATTATCATACATTCCACACTGAAAAAATTTAATCATTGTTGATGTTGTAGGAATACCATTATCCTTGTCCATGGTGTTAAATGAACCATTTCCATTTCACTTACAGGATTTGTGTCCTTATTTTCCACACCCAAAGAGTATTCCAGTTCCCCTGAAACATTCTCCCTGATGCCTCTTCCTACATGATTTACATGAGGGAAAATGAACATTCTCTCCTCTATGATCATCAGAAAACTCCATTATTCTCTTATTAGATGAGTCGGGATACTTACCAAAGTTGAGAATATTGATCATATTATGAGATTTATGATTATGCATAATAACAATGTTTGGACTTCCAAATCCCATTTCATTTTGTTGCTCATGAAGAATATCATTCCATTGTCCATCATATCCTTCATTATCGTGAATCTTCTTGTTTCCAACATATTTATAAAACCCAAAAATAATAGTGTGAGAGGATAAAATCATAATCAAGGGGGAGTACCTTCAATATCTAACATCTTAGGTTTAATTCTAATATATTTTTCGTAATTATATTACTATAACCTATACTTATACATAACCATTGGAACATCCCTAGACATACCGTGGAAATATCTCTAGGGATCTCACTAAAGATATCGCATCCTAGTTTCCAAAGGTTAACTAAACCGAACCTCTAATACATACTGTAGATTCCCCAATCATGACATACATAAACATTACATTACTTTTGAAGAATACTTAATACATAACAAAAACAAAAACCAAAAGACTGTAATAGTTTAGTGTCTTTGGAAACTCAGAACATAATCTTTTAATCGTGGTGAAACATCTTCACCATCTCCCATAAAGATCACCCCCTTTTGTTTTTATACCTAAAAACTTTCTATATATCCTTAGAAAAAGAGAGCATATTAAGGGTGAGCTCAAATGCTAAGTAAGGGTAAGCATGGAGAAAATAAAACAATCCATATACATTTGAACTTAAAAACATGAACATAATGTTTAAACATCGAAATCTTGAGCAATAACATAAAACATGGCTGTACGTAAGGCATATATCATAAAGAAACAATAGTCATAATAAAATAACAAGGGAATAAAACATGTAATTGTGGAAACCATTAGGCACATGATATGATTTCCATAGTAGCCAAGGCATTGCTTCCAAAACCATCTTAGGGAAAAAGTACCATTCTGAATCAATTTCACTCCTCGTTCTAGTCCTTTATCTCTGAACCTGATTAACATACCATTCCAGCCATGTCTATCTCATGAGATATAAATCTTTACCCAATGCATTGGAGGGATATATAGGTCCCACCCAACTCATAATGAAATCAATCTTACTTGTTACACAACATACACATAAATCATTCATGATAACTCAATGATTAAAATGGGTTTCATAAACATAATCCCATCATAACATAATCCATATAAAAAAATGGATATCATTTCATCATAAGAAAAGTGAAACCATATCAATAATTGTGAAATTATATTTGAAACATACACATATGAAATAATGTCATCTTAGATGAAAAATTGTATTGATAAAACACTTGAAATAAATTCTTGAGGAAAATATCTTCTCTTCTTCAAAATTATTTTATTTTCACAAAATTCCATGAAATTTTAAAAGAAAAGGATTTTGTTGATAATAGTCATGAAATCTTGAATATTAAGCTTCAGGAAAATAAGGCATTATAAAATCGTAAAAATTCGTTCATGCCATATATGTTAATGAAAACATTATCCTCATACTTTTAATGGAAAAGTAAAAAATTACCTTGTGTGGTAAACAAGAGCAATATTCCTTCCATTACACAAACTAAAAGTCAATATGGGTAAAAATGACATTAAACATACATGGAAGAATATTAATGACTTTATGAAAACATTTTTATGGCCACGTATGAAAAATATAACCCTAGTAAATACTTACGAATAACAATCTCGGATAAGAATGAGATTGGAATAGTTATCCCTTACCATAGGTCCAATATTCTTTGTAAATATCCAAAACTACAATATAATGATTTAAATTATGTCATGACTTATTACAGAATCATATTCATTTTTATGATAACATATATGGTTCACTTATGACATTATATTACCCGTTCTTCTGTAAATTCCATGAAAAAGCAGCGATTAGAGTAAAATTGTTTCATTTATTGTACGTGTTTCGACTGGTTGTTCTTGATATTATTAATTATATCCTGATTTGATAAATTCCAGAATTTAAAAAATTATTTATATATAATATATATTAATTATATACATATATATTTGACAGACTGATAAATGGAATGAAATACACCATTCATAGAGACTGTAGGTCGTACGTACGCATGAACATTATTTTCGTTTCCTTATTTAATGGAATGAAATTAAGTAGATAACTTAAATATATATATACATTAATCCAGTATCATTATTATGTCATATATTTCATTATTATTCATTATATATACATAATAATATTTCATGAATGGTTAACATGGAGAATGAATCTCATCGCGTCGTGGAGACGGTAGTCCGTACGTACGCATGAGTGCTGATATCATTCCCATAATCATGGAATTGTATTGTAGTGTATATATAATATTTTAGAATAAATATAAATTTAAAATAATTATATATAGTTATTTATTTACATCATTATACCCATCCAAGTAAGGTGGTGGTCGAAAACAGATTACACCACGGCGTAGAGATAATATTTCATACATACAAAAGCGCGGTTATTTCGTTTTCCATGGGATGGATAGAAGGTTAAATAGGGTTGTTTCATATTTATAATAACTTATCATTATATAATTAATTCTGATGTTATTAATTTATAATGAGAAAACTGAAAAAGAAGATGTAGAAGAAGAACGAAACTTGAGAGAATCGGAAGAAGAGATTACCTCTTCTTCGACGCACCTCCTTTAATCATCTTCTTGGGGCACTAGAGTTGGTCTTTTGAGAAGTCCAAAAGCACTATGATATAACTATAGAGGTTGAAAAGAGTAATTTTCCAGTTTTGGCCTAGTTTCAAGGCTCAAAAGGGTTTTACGATAATAGGGAAGGGGTGCCCTTTTTATAAGGGAGGAGAGGGGATCCATTGAAAAAACCTAAAATATGATTTTATAATAAAGTCATATTCGATATATAATAGCTCCAAATTTATTTATTTCTTAGATCAAGTGGGTAGGGGTATAAATACTCTCATCAAATAGGTTTTAGACAAGTTTAGGTTACTATTTTAAAATTATTATTTAGATTTAACTGTAAGTTAAATAATTTCACTTTTACCGTGTCTTCTTGTTTTCTTAATCTATATGGTTAATAAATATAATATAACAAGGAAAAAGAACCCCAAGTGGTTCATAATTATTATATATAACATTATATAAGCCTTTTGGCCGAAATTTAGATTTTTAGGAATATAAAAACAATTAATAATATAATATTTGTTTTAAAGACTATTTTATGTCAATTTTGACACTATTTGGTACTTGATTTTTGTGAAATTTATAACAACATGATTAGTTCGAAAAAAGTTAATTAAATCAATAATAACATGTCATATTAACCTATAAAATTAGTTTAATTCATAAAAGGTCTAAAATTACATTTATTCAGGTATTTAAAAGTTCATTAATGTTAATATTCCATTAATAAGGTAATTAATGCATCATCATTGTGTCATAAATAACATTAATTATATAATTTCTAAAAATTATAAATAAAATACCATTATTTTGGAAATCGTTTTATCATTATAATGAATATTTATAGTCAAACTTATCTTATGTGTAACCCTATATTAAAAATTTTTTAGTTATTAAACATTGATTTTGACTATTTTAATTCTTCTTTAAATAAAATAATAATAAATGTCCTAATCTGATCCAAGTAGAATTAAACGGCAATAGTTTATCCCTATGGTTGTATTAGGTTGATCTACACTTATCCAATATAATTAGGACATGATTTAGGGTAATAATAATATCATTTTTACCCTTAATTACTCAATTTACTTTTTACCGTGGTAAATAAAAGTAAAAAAGATATTATTCCCCAAAAATTATTTTTATCTTATGGAATCACATTTTACTCCATGATATTAACCGTGTCTCTCAGATTTTTGAAATTCCACTCCTAGAAGCGGTAAAATTATGTTTTATGTAAATTTTCAAACTCTCCTAGGAGGGGGTAAAAGACGGTGAAAAGTTCAATAAAATTTTTAAATGTCTTAAATTCTTATAAAATGACTTCAATGAATTACATTGAAAATATATAGGTATTATGTATCAATTTTGGCCTAAAATAAATTTAAATAAAATAAATAATTATTTATATAAAAAGTCGGTTTTTAAATAGTAACCCAGTGTTTTCACTATTGATCAAAAATTGAATGTTTTCAGAGAAATACCAAAAATTCACCCTAGTCTAATGCTTATATTCCGAATCCAAAAATGAAGTCCATTTTGAAAAATAAAATTTATTAAATTTTAAAAAGGGGGTATTACTATTCATAACGGCTTGTTCATAATAATATTATAAAAATATATCGTTTAGTGAAACTCGGTAGAGTGTACTACATATGATGTCGAGGAAGGACTTGATTGCGTGTAATTCAAGCCATGTTAGAGATGTGTGTACTGAAATCTCTGTTTGGTGTTTCCTATAACATAATCAAAACATTTTTCATTTATACATTAAACAAAATCTATAAATTATCGTTGCGTAAAATAATTTCTTCAAAACAAACATGAAATTGTGTGTAACACGTGCCAAAAATAGTGCTGCCTATAATACAAACTAATAAGTTGTTGCGTATAACACAAGAAATAAATGAAATTAAAAAGAATAATTCTCATAAAATCTCAGGTTGTTACATTATATTCACCACAGCACGGGCTATGCCCGCACCTCATTGTGTTGGATGCAGACGACGGACAATGCTGATCAAGGCAGAATGTACGAGGACTGGATGATACCCGGAGGTGGACACTTGACATGATGGCACATAGAGCAGTCCGTTAGACATGGAGTGCTGGGGAGGACATCTGTATTTACCCTTCAGGTAGGAATGCGGGGGACGATCCAGGGGCTGCTTCCATTCAGCTGTTTGTCTTTTCAGTTGTATTGTCTTTTCAATTGTACTTTATTTTCAATTGTACATTCTTTCAGTTGTTGTTGTACATTTCTGTTGGGATTGAATTTCCAACCCCTATGTACATTCATCACACTTGTTATAGTAACCTATATAGTTTTTTCTACATCTTATACTCTGGTTGTGTGTGTTTACATTTTATAATGGCAATGCCTTCCCAATTTTTAGGGAGTTACCTCTTTGGTGCTAGTCGCCAGCCCCTGGCCTATGGTAGACGGGGTTGGGGTAGTCACGGAACGGACCTCGATGATGGGTCATAACAAATGACATATATGAAATGTCACAATGTGGCCCCTAAATCATAATATGATTCCCCTATATACCGTCATGAAATTTCTGCTTTAGAAATGGGATTATTTCCTTTATATACCTTCACAATAAATTTTTAGAATATTTTGGAACATACCATACTTACCAGGAAACTCTTATATATAACTATATCTCATTAACACTAATTATTTCCAAAATATACAATTCTCTTTTTTCCATGTAATACATTACCCATCACATAGTGACTAACAGCCCCTGAAAAACATAAGATAAGTATCAACACTAATGTATCATAAGGTATTAACACTTACACACTTTATTAACACCCAAAATACCCTATATTTCATAGAATCTATTGATATTATTCAATTTAAACTTCCATAAACAAGACCTAATATATATTTTGAACCATTATGTACTATATTGTGAATCATATGCATTAAAGAATTAAAAATTTTATGACCCAACCGCAGTAACCATAATGCAGCATATGAAAAATCATAAACATCATAGTTAACCCTTATATATCTATATGATTTTGATTTTGCATCATATTTTTTCATATTTACTCAGACCAGATAAATCATAACATAGTATAATGGTGAATATAACAATAAACATTTAGACTTATGTATCAAATGGATTCCAACACTTTAGCAATTTTCTTGAGTAAGTAAAATATCATTACACAAGAGGACATTCAAATACTCTTTGTTCACCTTTACACACTATAATAATCATTTACACATGAGGACCATAACCTAACCAAAAAGTACACTTATTCTAGATTATGTAAAAAAATTTCAATAAGGGGGCACTCAAAAATGGGGAATCTCATGCATCATAGCTAGAATATATTACAAACCAAAGAAAAACCTTAGGTGCAATAACTAATGTACCCTTACTCATGATTATGCTTCCATTCTACAAAGGACAAGCTAGAGAATCATCATGTCATAGTTCCCCTAACCATGACTATTTTTCTATTTCATATAATACTATTATTCCAATTTTAAAAACAACTGACTTGATCCTAGTCTAACTACCAGAGCTTGGTTCCCGACCCATTATGAGTCCCTCATCCATTCATGAGTTTCCAAACACACATTAATGACCCTAGATCTGACCCAAATAAATAAATAATGATAAATATCAATAAATTATTAAAATAAAACTGAGAAATATGTTCAAGGTGTCACGACCACTCCTCAGGGCCCGGGCCGTGACTACCCCAAGACCGCCTTCCATAGGACAGGGGCTGGCGACTAGTACCAAAGGCGTAAATCCCTATAAAACGTGAAGTAATTGCCGTAATATAAGTAAACATACAAAACAGAGTATGCAGATGAAGGAAGTACTAAGTAAATATGTGTACAAAAGTAATTGATGAAAAGTAAATGGGCCTGTATACAATCCAAACTGAAAGTAATGTAAAACTGAGAAAGAAAGTACAACAACAGTAAAGTAAACCTGTAACCACTGAGTCGTCCTCCAGATATCCCACGTAAATGGTTGGTAAAGATGGTCTCCTCAGCTCCCTGGGTCTAGTCGTCCACTCCATGTACGTTACGTCCAGTGGTCAATCTCCAGGTACCGTCCAGCTCCACAAACATCCACCTCAATCAGTGTTGTCTGTCATCTGCATCCATCACAACATAGTGCAGGCCTAGCCCATGCAGGGGTGAGTATACAATATTCAGTAGGGACCCTGAGACCCCCGATGGTCTCCCCGAATCAAAAAAGGATAAACAAAAAAGGAAAGATACAAACACAAAGTATCAACCAACTCTTCTTAGGTATATGCCCATACATATACCTAAGTCATCAATCTCAGCTCAGCTCCAACATCTGAGCCCAAGCACAGTCCAGTCCACACATGAAGGAAATCAATCATACCAATGATAATGATTGAAAGACTAGACTCAACTGGCATAGGTATACTACACACGAAGAGGGGTGGAGATGATTAAATGTAGCCTCTGAATCATCTCCTCTGCCGAACCCATGTAGAATCCAATTACAGAAGTCATCGCTGATGAACCTACGTAGGATCCAAGTACAGTTACCGTCGTTGTCGAACCCACATAGGATCCATGTATAGTCGTCATCACTACCAAAACCACGGAGGATCCAAGTACAGTCGTCATCACTGTCGAACCCATGTAGGATCCAACTATAGTCGTCTTCGTCATCGAACCCATGGAGGATCCCATCACGCTAGTCATCGCAGTCACAGCCAGCTCTAAGGTTCTCGCACACAAAAGTACTCGATTCATGGAGGGTCCGCTCCTCGATTAAAGGGGCCAATAGATCAATTATCACGAAGTCTATAGTTGATGTTTCTTGATGTTCCACCTCGTTTAATGTAACTCAATGCGACAGATGTCACATCAATTGGACTCCTGGTCTGAGAGATATTGGCTTTTTCATTCCTGGGGCCCGGTTGGAAATATGCTCATTCCAAACCCAGCCATTTACTAAAGTTGTCCAAAAATCACTTAGAGTCTCTCAAAATGACCACATCATCGATATGGTCCCAGTTATGCATGAGAGAACTATAATTCATAATCATGCATATATATGGAAATTTCCATCATGTCACATGAGAAAACTCCCATCTACACAGTATTTTGTTATATTTATGATTTCAATATCATAAGTTATTTAGTCAGAATGAATTTTAAATTAATTCCCATCAAAGAAATTGATTTGATGTAAATCCACCCATAAATTATATGGTTTTATAAAAGAACTATATGGATAGAATATTTGAAACTATAATTCCCAAAAGAAGGAATGTTAACAAAATTATGAAATAACAAAGAGTAATAATGAAAATAAAATAAAATTATTAATCAAAGACACTACACGTGGTACCCACAAGACATATAAACATTGAATCAATTTAAAAATAAAATAGACAACTATGTCTAAAACATAATGATGTAAATTTAAAATAAGAACTTTCATGATACATCCAATAACCCAAATAGATTATAATAAAAAAATAATCATACAAATCATGATCATTTATTATACATTAATTTTAATCAATTTTACCAAATTTTAAATTTAAATTCCTATATAGCATATTTTAATAAACATATTATTAATATAAAATATATGTTTTAAATTTCTATATATATCGATCTTGACCTTGTATATTTAATTGGATTTTAACTTCATAAAAACATTCAAATGTTTATAATCAATAAAACATTCTTGAATTAGTTTTAATTAAGACTAATACTCATCTCATAAAACCTAAACTAATCAAGCATTCAATTTTATCCTTCCACATTATAAAACAATTCCCATTTCATATATAAATTATCCAAATATATGAAAAATAATAATTTAAGAGGAGAAGATGTGCTTATTATCATTAAAATATTCCTTATTTGATATAAACAATCAATATATATTGATTATATATTTAAAATTTTTATTTATTTATTGTAATTTTAACCAAAATAAAATTACTCCATCATTATACAAAAAGCTAACAAAAAAACATACAAATGAATTATTTATATATATAATTAAAAAATAACTCTAACATTTAATTAAATAAATTCTTCATAAATATTCAAATGAAACTATTTAAATTCAATTCAAACCAGTCATTAATTGAGGAAAATTTCATGATTCAAATTACAGGGGAACATTAACACTCATTTCAATTCAAATACAGACTAATTTTTTATAAATTATCGAATATAGGTTGGGATTAAATTTTTGAGAATCTATTTAGAAATTTATCACACCGAAAGTAGAAACATTTGGGCCCATTTATTTTTAAAAATATTATATAACAACATAAAAGTGAAAATAAAATACAAATAGTCACTGAAAATCATTAATCATTAAAAAGGGATAATATAAAAATTTATATTTTGGAACAATTACCATAAAAATTGATTTTATAATAGAAGAATAATTAATCCATTTCAACTAAAAAGTATTTATTAAATTATTCTTACAAAAAAACAATAATTTATATATTAAATTTATATGATATTACAAAATGAGAACCTTATATTATTATATAAATATATAAAACACATGAAAATTGAGGTTATAACTAAAAAATTGACACCACCCCTCAAACAATCGTCATTAAAATATTTTCTATATACTTTTAAAAGTAAAATATTTTGTTATGATGAATAAGTGGATAATTTATATCTATTTTGTTATAAAATTGAATTTTAAATAATAGTAAATATATCAAACCATTAATAACAATTACGTTATCCTATTTTATGACTATTATATCTGCATTCAGTATAAAAATCTATTCCAAAATCGGAAACAATTATTTTATTCACAAAAAGTTACGAAACCAAATTATAAATTGATTTTATATTTCTTCTTGAAAACAATATAGAACCAAAAAATTTAACCAACTGCATAAAAATATTTATTAAATATTTTAATTAAAAAACACATAGTAACATCATTGGATCGAAAATTAAATATTCGAAATTTTAAATGAAATTAAATAATTTTACTCTTTGTAAACATCCCAGAAACCAAATATTTTTGTGAACAATACCTTCAAAAAGGATGTATTTTAAAAAAAACATGTATAATAATTTATCTTCCACAACAAGTGTTCTTAAAAAAATATAAGCTTATAAAAATTTACAATGATTCTCAAGGGACCAATTATAGTTTTACAAATTAAAAAGATAATATTTATTCAAAATCTATTACCAAATACATAATAAGGAATGAAACACACTGATCCATAAAATTAATTTTCCAAAACACACCTATTATGTCACCACAAATATAATCTATTTATAATTTTATATGTTATGTGTTTATTGACTATAAAATTTACATTGACTCAATTTATTTATATGGTATTATAACATTTTAAATAATATTATTTATATTAACATCAAAAAAACATATAAAAAACCGAATCAAAGTAATGAATATTAAATAATTAGAATCATGAATAATATGCATTGTGTAATAAAAAATAACATTCAAAACATGTTGAATAGTATTAAATATAACACATTAAAATAAATTCAATTCATTTTATTAAAACGACACATATTTACAATCCTCATATGTTAATGACAACCCAAATGATTCAGATTTAAATTATATGAATGTAGAATAACATAATCCATTATATATCTACTAATTTACCTTCATAACCATAATATTATCCTGAAATCGCTATAATAAGCGAGTTGAAAATAATTGATAATTAAAAATTATATACAATACAGAATCCTTATTTAAAATCCATATATTTTATTTATCCTTTATATTTAATATATTATCAATTCATTATTAAAAGTCTTTCATGTAATATTTTAAATTTCACACTTTCATAAATATTAAGAACATAAATTTTATGTGTCTTCATTATATCAAGAAAACCTATTATATCCCATTCAATAGATCAATAACCCCCTATAGAAATGTCATTAAAACGTAATATTGAAATAATAAAACATATCAAAAATTTCCTTATTAACTAGAATACCTCTAGTAACCACATTAGAATAAAAAAATGTTCAATAAATACATAGGAGGAATCAGAATAACTCACCCAGGGATGGTTGATTAATTAATACATGGTAATTAAATTACATGAGATTATATTTATATGATAATGGTTCAGTATTCTATAAGAGACTATATATATAAAAATTAATATACTACATGATAATATTATATCAATTTAGTATATATAATCATAACTTAATTTTATCAATGGTTGATCACATTTTGTATTCCACTTCTTTAATAGTGGAATTTGGAAAAAAAATATTCCCTGAGCATAAATTATCAGTAATGGATAATATACAAGAGATGTTACCATTGAATAATAATGGAATATGAAATATAATGATAGTAGATAAACAAATGATTCTTTATCAATAGACATGTTATTTTATTAAATTCATATTAAAATAATAAAATAAAATAACAATGATGAATTGATGGGAACATATAATCCAATGCATTATAAAAACACAATCAATTCCTTCTTCCAATACAACATATATAAATGGTAAGGACACTCCCATTACCATATCATTGTTGTAACATGATATATACTAGTGAATTTAGGGTATATATAATTCTATTCTACGCCCATTGTATAAAAATTAAATGAATTCCATATCATCATAAAAATTCCAAGGTAATAGATAAAATAATGATCAATAATGCAAAACTGAGATACATAGAATAATTTATCAATTAATATTATCTTATAATATTTTCCCACGTATAACAAAGGATTATTAGTGAATATAAATATATTTTAATTATAAATAAATTAATTTATATGTATTGGTGATTTTTATTGAATATTAATTAGGATATTTAGGGATTTGTAGGGTTTAAATATATATATATATCTTTATCTGGTGAAGAATATGTAAATATATTTATCTAGTACATATAAGATCTAGGATGATCAATGTGATTAATCTATTGAATACATGTATTTAAATTAGCATTAAATAAAATTAAATATGAAAAGAAATCTTATTTTAATAAGAATTATGTAATAAAAAACATTTAATATGGAATAATTGTTAAATTTTCATGTAATGATATACTTCTTGTCAACATGATTTGCTAGAAAATGTAAAATTGTTCCAAAAACAAAGATTAATACTCTTTTTACCTAATATAGGCTCCTGTATGTACATTGTGAGATTACCCCGCAAGTTTTCAAGTGTTACAGAGACGGGGGGAAGAAGTAGTGATATCAATTTCTTTTATGTTTTCTTATATATGAAATAACCTTTAACTCCAATTATAGATTTCTTTATGTACTAAGAACAATTGAAACTCAAATCTATATGAAAACAAGATTTTATAGTCTTGAATACTAAAAAATAGTATCTATTTATGTGGTATGGTTTGGAAAAATCCAATACAAAAAAATCCACTAGATAATGTAAAAGATGATGTAATACCATTTTTTTAGTAATCATTTTGTGGTGCTTCTTGATGAAATTTCAAAAATATAATATTTTTGAAAAATTATTGAAATTATAACACAAATTATTGAATTAATATTGATAATCAGTATGACACTTCTGTCCAATTTCCATGTCTAATTACATATTACCTAAATCCCATTTTCTGGGTACAATTTAGATTGTGTAGATATTTAATTTGAAAACTATTTTAATACCACTTTTACCCAGCATGAAATAACATGTATCCTCTAAGAATTCTATTGTATCCCATACATACTAAATTTTTCTGGGTTGTCTGATTGCTTCTTGGACCACTTATTCTTCTCCAGAACACTCTTGCTTCCTCAAAACAACTCTTTTCAGTAGAGCATTTCCACTATTTTGGATTTCAAATAATTTATCATCCACCCATTCCATACACGTAAACCATTTACCTATGTGTAAAACCATCAATTAAATATAAAATATTTACATCAATGGAAATCCTTTATTTCTATTACAATTAACCCCACAAACTACTATTGCCCGTGAAATAATTCCTTGTGAACTTCATATCCATCACAAAATTCTTCCTCATGAACTCATTTGTACTTAACTATATTCGTACAGATCTATTTATCTATTTAAATAAAAATCCTAGTAATTATTCATCTTATTATGGGTATTTTTAAAATAAAATAATATCCTTTATACACAATAATCTGAATTACATGAATACTTGATGAGGTATAGCCTTTATCGCGCACTGATGTGTGGTCACCATATTGCCTTTGTCCTTTACAGTATATGATGGCATTTAAAAAAACATTTGTATTATCATAAATAAAGACCTAAATATATAGATGACATCTCTAACTTAAACTATGAAACTTATGTAAACTATTTTCCCTATATAGTCTGTATAATACTCTTCCCGATCTACATAGCACAAATATGTCAAAATCAACAATTGACGATATTCCTTCAACGCTACATTTAAGACACATTTAGTTTTATAAAATTTCTTCATGTTTTGAAAAATTCATTCCTATACCACCTTGGTTTATGAAATTCCCTTTCTATAAAACAAATACAAAATTTGGAGGAACAAAAAATATAGAAAACAATGGGAAACTATGCCACCTGAAATTTTATTAAGCAACACCATCCGTACTGATTCATGGACATCTATATTTTTCAAAAAACTAAAATAGAAATAAAAATAATGAGTCAACTATATTATATAAAATTTTACTTATTTCTAAAAATACATTATTGATTTCATCATAAACCCAATCCGTCATCATAGTTAACTGTTGATCAATTACCTTTAGCATCATTATATTTTCCATGAAATTTGTGGTAACATCCTTGTATTAGAAAAAATATCTCCTTCCTAACAAACTATAATTTCATATGAATTGTGGGTATGATAATCTGAATATTATAGTCAATTCAATCATCAACTTTTACAATGGGACATTATTTAATTTATTCTAAAATATCTTTAACAACAAAAGATAATACCCAAATATAATAATATTCTTCAAACAGCTTGGTCCTCAAACAATGAAATAATAATTAATGAAATACCAACTCTATGATATTATAATCCCATTTCACCTCTAATATAAGGAATATAGAGGTATTTTTTTCAAGGGGAAATATAGGGTTATATGCCTCATGGGATAATATGGAAATTAAAAGAAATTATAAAGGTGGTATAACATGAGTGGAATGTGAACTAAAATGTATAAGATATCATATTTAAAAAATTTAAATTGATATTAAAACAATATTCTAAAAATAAATATATATTTTAAATGGAAAATATAGTATAAATTAAAATTAAAATTGAATTGGGTGGGGGAATGTCCCCTTACCTATTGTGAGCTTCTTATAATATATTTGAACTTTAGAACCATGAAAAAATTACGATTAATGTGTGTGATATGAGATTGAATCTATACGAAATTTCATTAGATATAAATTAAATTATTTTGTGGGAGAAAATATTAGTTTGGGTGGGTATTTATAGGCACGCTGAGTAGAGTTTCATGTAATTAAGTAATGAATATATATTATTCTACTATCATAAGTGTTACACTACCTACTATAGTATTCAATTACATCAATTAGTACTTGAATATAATTGTTAGTTCCAAAATATGACATTGTGAGTTACCTTATCATATTTAAGTCACAATTACATATATAAGATTCCATATTTACCGTATTTCATAGTATTTCACAAAATTATAGTTATTTTACTATTTTTTACAAAAAATTACAATATTTAACAGAATGTACAATTTTAATGATAGAATTCCAAATACTAAATCAATTTTATGAAATTCCATAAATAATTGGGAATATTTTTATTTTTATACAATTATTATATAATTGATAAAAATGTGTTTTCTTAGTATACATCATTTCATATTAAAAATAATTTACAATTTAACAATACCTAACCCCAAGAGACATAACCTCTAAACATGACCTAAATAACATGTTTCATAATGGGTGTCATTACTAATTGATTACATGAATTTTCCCTCACGTATCAATTATATATCATCATTTAACATAATATAAACTAATTATAACACTCACTTTTTAATGATTGTATCACCAACATTTAAAATTCCCTTCATTTGTAGTTCCAAAATTTCATGTAACGGTCATATTTATTTCGTATAAAATAATATAAACCAATGCCATAAATTATATATCATAATTTAATTTATTTTAATAAATCAATTTAATAGAATTTATAAATTTTGTTCCACACTACACTCATTATAACTATTTTTTAATTAGTTAACTAATTCATGAGACATCTACAATATGCATTCATTATTTACTAATTTTTAATTTACACTATTAGTTATAGAAGACTTAGTAAAAAAAATTTCTACAAATTATAATATTCAATTTTTTTTAAAAATATACATATGTTTTACAAAAATTTCATGGTATTATATTATCCCCCATTTTAATATGTCTATTACTGAATATGTAAATATGTTTATGAAATTATTTTGATAGTCATTTATCATTGCATCCTCAGGATATCATGTTACCTACTCTAGTAGTTGATTATTCCAAACAACCTCCACTAGTCGAGTTATCAAATTAGATATTTTTTTACAGGTTTCATGAATCAATATAGGATTTTATATATATGAAAATCTAGAATTAAATAGAACATGATCAACATTTAGAACATGGGAGGAGTCATGAATATACTTCCTTATAAGTGATATATATAACATCATACCCTTAATAATCGATAAGTGGAATAGCTAAATGATATTCCATAGATCCTATCTAATATAATATTTCAAAATGAATGATATACCTTTTATATAACTTCTAATTATTTTCAATTCTCATGACCCATTTCCATGGTGAAATCATTGGGAATACATGGTCCCCTACATGGAACTCAATATCCTCCCTTAAGTTGTTAGTATGTATATTCTATCTATTTCTCATCATATTATTTTCTATGTAATTACTTATTTAAAACTCTTATGGTTGGTGATTACATCCAATTTATATCCATATTGGTAATTTATCAATTTTTTGGGTAAAAAATCATAGAATATATCTATAAATCATGAGTTTTATAAATATCAAAAAGGCTTTTCAACAATTGGGATTAATTAGAAACTACTCTACCAATGTTTTCAATAGAAAATAGGGAAGTCATTTTGTTTATGTATTGTTATAAATAATAAACCATTTTAACCAGTTTTAAGAGTTTATATAAGTGGATTTATCACTCTCCTCTTTAATTAAGAAAATAAATATATGCATTTATAAATACAAATGAATTTCAGGAATTATGTGTCATCGTTTTTAAGGGATCAACCAATATTATGATTTATTCATAAAAAAACATATAATACCATGACAATCCATGAAAACCAGGTATTTAAATTATTATTGTGGGCATCGATCATTCATCAACAACTTTTTTTTAAGGGTCAATCGTTGTACAATACATGGAAACAATGTGATAAATGAAAACAATTTTTTGTGTCCACAATTAATTTTTATAGAGATTCCAAAGTAACTCCATTTTATCATAACCTCAAGAAATATTTGAAAATGAATTTTAGGATCATTATATAATTTAGTGTATGTAATATTATAATTACAAAATACAACCAAAAACATATCATGATAAGAAACAAATAGTTTCTTTACCAATTCTATATGCACATAGTCTATATTAGTAATCCCAAATGTCATTAAAATGAAATAATGATGATGAAAACCCATATGAAATTCCACCATTAGGATATTAGTCTTCTTAAATATTAACTAATGATAACTAGAACATATATCAATCTATGGGAATTATTTTTCCCCCTGAATCTGATCAAGGAGATCATAAATACATATAAGTGGGTATGTTTTATTCAAATTAATTGAGAATATTTCTTTATATTCAATTCATATCCACATGATAGAATTATAAATATTCTCCTAAAACAAAGTATTCCTCATCATGAAACACTAGGTTGATTGTAACCATTATCATATAAGTATTATAATACTTTCATAAACTCAACTAATTCTACTAGAGTTATTCTATATGGTGTCTAAATATTTAATTCTAATAGTAGATAATATCATTAGAAAATTTAAATTCAAAATCAGATGGAATATTTGTAATTCATCAAGAAATACATCAATATATCCTTCAGTAATGGGTTTGTTTTTTATTTTCAAACAATCCATCCAGTTCATAGAATGAATTTAATCCAATTCTTCCCCATGTATTATATTAAGATTACATACTATGGGTTGTTTCCGAAAATATCCCGGTAACTTGATGTCCCCTAAATGAACGTATTTCAATATTTTCCGCACTAATTAAAACTCGATTCTCTATATAATAAATTTTTTACTTATAATCCACAATCCATTCTATACCTGAGATAACATCAAAATCCATTATAAGTATGATGATTAGATTTGATTATGGAAACTAGATATTTATTCATATTTTACTGACATATTATATCATATTTGTAATTAATTAAATCCTTTGGGGTTTTACTAATAAAGCATTCCTTAAATCCCCTAATAAATTTGAATATTCATAGAAACATAGATGATATAAACTAGTTCATTGTTTCAGAAAATATATTATATTATGTATATTTTATTTTACAATAAATATATAGGGTATCACTTCATTTGGGTCTTCAAAATAACCAATTTGTATTTTAATATATCAATTATGATCCATATTCCTCTTTTACATATTATTTTATTGTCTCTAGTGATTTTGATTAAAGTACTTTCCCATGTCATTTCTATTGAATAATTTCACATTTTTTTCTCTATAAATGTTTCAATCATGGGTTTAATAACCATTATCCATTCATTTCAATAATACACCCATTAAACTATATAATTTATATGGGTGTTTCTCCTTAAATTTATTGCATAAATGGAACTCCACTACCTGATTCATTTCTTTTTAGATTTTTGAATACACCAAGAGATCATACAACATCTTCTTATATGTTTTACATTTTCAAATGAATTATTTATAAAAATAACACCTAGTAATGATATCATTTATCACTACATCATTTTATTCTCAACAATTTTATTAGATTAATGGAATTTTATGTACTATATTCAAATCATCAATATAGATGTGTCATCCTGGACCTGGATTTCAATTAAGAGGTGCCTCAACCTAAGTTGACCTGTTTTCCTCAAGGGAGTATCCTCAAACACTAAAGGATATGAACTAGTAGTGATGGCCTAGGTTTTTTCTATGAGGAGACTATAACCTGATTAGCAGAGTGTAGCATAGTAGATAAAAATAAAAAGAGGAAAATAACAGAAGAAATAAAAGTGAACAAATGGCATAGAGAAAAATAGAGACCACAATAACAATAACTAACATAATTTGAATAATATAAAACAACTTATGATGATATTTCATGAATATAGAATAAATGTAAGAAATGTATACCACAAAACATATATAACTTGTTTTAGAAAGTATAATGGAAATAAAATAATATAGTAAGAATCTTGTGCACCAGCGCAGTAATCTACTATCATGATCCATTCTAAATGGAATGAAATGAAGTGTTTGAATCTATATGATTCTATTTTTCAGCACCAATATTCATATAATATACTACTAGTACCAAATGATACTCAGAGTGGGTGTGATATAAATATGAGTTGGCCACCACCAAGAGTGTCAATAGCATCTTTCTTTGTAATGCAAACTTAATGGTGTAAAAACATGCATATATAATGTAAAGTAGCACAATGTAACTAAATACCCAAGTACCTACTTCATCCTTTGGCTACTATCTGAACATAACCATTCCATTAATTTATTATTACCAATTTATAAATGGGTTATTTGATTAATTTAGTGAAGGTTCCATGTTATGTAAATGAAACCTATAATGACATCTAATAATCAAGTTCCTTGTTAATAACAATGACAATGTAGAAAACATGGGTCGCTAGAAAGTATTTAAAGTGTCCTAACTAAGGGTAGGTGTGCAATGAAAGGGGTATTGTCCAAGGTATTCTACAACATGAGACATACAGAGTACATAAAGTTAATCCAATGTATAATAGGGATAATCAATTACAAGGCCCAATGGGCTTTAACCCAGGCACATAATTGTCAAAACAATATCCAAGGAGTGTATCCAAAAAACCTATAATAATATTTGAGGGATCATATGATGTCATATCAGCAATCCAATAATAGTAAGGCATTGGGATATTGGTGGGTCTCAAATTTGCAACCTGTATCCTAGAATCAAAATGTTGTTCTCGATTTCTCATGGAATTTCCTTTTCAAAATCCAAGGTGTGGTAGAGTTTATAAACTTTAATTTAATTATGATTTCATGTTATATTTAATTTTGGGAAATACTTTCCTTAAATTAGTATGATAATTTATAGTATCATGAATCCTATTAAACATGTCATCATTAATCAATTAGTCCATTCGGTTCATTCTATTCCTTTCATTAGTGCCAGAAAGACCATGAAGCATTAACTTATTATTAATCCAATTTATGGAATATTTATTAATTTTGTTTCATTCTTCTTACTTATATTAAATAGGTAATGAGTTCTATGTATATTAATCCTATATTTATTAATAATTAATCCGGTCAAGTGATATAATTAATATACATTTCAATTTCCATTTAACATTTAATTATCAATTTGATGAGCTTACCTCAGGCTTTTCAAGTGGAAGTGACATGGTACATTCAATTCATTATTACATTATTCAAAAATCATTTATGATAAAGAGTCCAATAATTTTATTTTTTAAACTCGAGCACATACAAACAATTTCTCAAAACTGTCAAAACAATATAAATTCAATTATGAAATATCATCTAACATGGGTTGGATGCCGTTGAGGGTTTTACCACGAAAAACTATTCCAAAATATTAAAATAGAATAATTATATGGTTATAATGATTATAATCAAAACTTATAAATTCAATAAAAATAACCCGATGAAATTGGTGGGCCCCAACCGCAAATTCAATAAGATACATACAAGAGGGATGTGTTATAGTCCTCCCAACTTATGGTTTTATTATTATTTTCATATAGTATCAATATATAATTTATCTTAAATCAAACTAGATTTTTGAAAAAAGAAAAAATTATCACTCCAGGATTCCTAGGTTGAGAGATATAGATGAGAAGACTGACTAAAAAGGACTCTAGTACTTACAAGTGCACATCTAACTTGATGAACGGATGCTCGGTTGGATCCCAGAAGATAGATATTTATTGACCCAAACCTCAACTATTAAAAAATATGCAAATTTTTAGAAAATTGAATCCCTCCAACAAGATCATGAGTTGATAATGAAGTGGTGGATAAATTAGATCATTAATGAAATAATAGTAAAATTACCCTAAAATTTTTTTATTAAAGGTTTTCCCAAACTGTTTTACAAACAATTCCTAATCAATGAATGGGTACCTTGGAAGAAATAGAACGTCCAAGTTTAGGCTACATGACCATGCACGAACCGTTCGATATAGTTCTTCCTAAAAATAAATAATCCACACGGTTATAAAAACCATGTGCCAACTATGATCCAACTGTATGACATTTCTAGTTACATAAAAATATGTGGTTTTGGCTCTAAAATGGCCCAAGAACCACTATGACCATTGGTTACTAATTAGTAATCCATATTATTTCCCTAATATTGAATTAGACCTAAATATAATGGATCCATAAATGCGTGAAAAATTGGGTTCTTATAGTCTCCCCTCATTGAAATTACTTGTCCCCGAGTATACATTCCATGGTGGTAGAAACACTGTATGTTAACTATTCTAGAGAATGATCACGTTTTTTTCCTCCTTCCCCCATGTATTTTCGTAAACGTGGCCATGATTCCATAGTAACGATAGTAGAGGGGCATACCATCCTTAGATAACGTTCGTTCCCCAGTCGATGACTCTTACTAGATACTCCTCCAAGGTAGCACCATCTTCAAACTCAATAGCCTCAGGATAAAAGGCATGATATGGGTTTCCATGATACTAGTGAAATATTGAATAAGATAGACTTAATGCATGGAATTGTACCATGGCAGTAGTATCAACCTATAATCTACTGACCAGACTATCTTTAGGATCTCAAACGGTCCAACGTTACGGGAAAAAACATCGCCTACTTCTATAGAAATCTATTCCATATCCAGGGTGATACACGAAGGAAAACATGATCCAAGAACATTAAATATAGAGGTCGTTTATGGTGTCTAATATATTATTTTTCTCAATAATAGGTAGTAGTCAACCTCTTTTTGATCAGTTGAAACTACTCCAAATTCTATTGAATGAGAAGATGACCATTTATAGATAGTTCACCCGCATCTATGAAGCATAAGGGTGAATAGAATGACCTAAAATATATGGCCTCAATAGGATACATAAGAATTTTTATCCTAGAAGCTATTATTAATGGTGAAAATAACAGAGGAATATTCATTTTCCAAGAACTGCCAAAATCAATGACTCACGGTTGAAGCATATCCTCTTGAACATGAATATTCTGTTATGATTATCTATTGGTCTGAGGGTGAAATGTTATTATTTCAAGAACCTATTTTCAAATGTAATATTACAATCCCTACAAGAACTAAGATGTAAAATGAGCATAAATATTTAAAATTATAGTTTAAGGGTCCTCATGTAGTCATATGATATCACAAACAGACAGTCTTACTATATCATCAACTAAGAAAGCATCATGAATAGGTATGAAGTTGGATACATTCATTATTCTATCATTGAAAACCAATAAAACATCACTACCCATAAAAGAACTTGGTAACCTAACTAAATTTTCTATAGAAAAATATTCCCATTTGAATTATTAGAATATAAAATGTTCTAACAATTTTGCAGGTCTCTAGTGCTCCGCCTTCACCTAATGATAGGTGAAACACCTAGTGATAATGCCTTGTATCTAACATTTCACCCTAGGTCACCAATACTATCATCACATATCATGATACATCATTGAAATGCATAGAGGAACTTCTCACTAAGATGTGTGGGAATATTTCATCAACACCACTCTCAAATATGTAGGGACGTAGACACGTCCATGGATAATAAGGATGTCATCTCTGTCTACAGACCAATCCAGAGGTGGGTATCTCTTGATATATTCTCTCGGAGTACCCAGACATCAGGATATGAAAATTTTCTTCTCTTCCCCTTCCCAAGGATAGGAGAGCTAAGTTCTAAATATGGTAGATAAGACTACTTTTTACTCTCAAGAAACACAAGTTGAAACATTCAAAATTGATCCATTATGTTCCATTCATATCTTGGATCTTGTATAAACTCTACCCGAGTTTTCCATCTTAGTGCATCTGCAACCACATTTTTCACCCCAGTTATATAGGAAAGCTAAAAATCAATTAATTGTATATATTCAACCGCTCTCCCCTATCTGATGATCATGTCACATTGATTAATGATATATTTGGGGTTCTTTTAGTCAGTATACACCACAATATGCCCACACAATAGTTAATGTCTCAAACAATGTACGGCATGGAAAAATACTACTGGATCAAGGTCACGTTTCTTGTAATTTCTCTTATAAGGAAATAAATAATAAGAGCCATATTCAAGGAATCTATATTCATTCATAGTACTTCTCTGATGATGTTACCAAATGAATCATTGAAGATGCTGAAACCCATGACATTCTCTAGAAGAATTCGAATTGGAGATGACAAAATCATTCCATTCAGCTCCTGGAAGGTTTTCTCTCACACATATGACCAATGGAACATGGAACACATCCTTGTATGGATGGTAATAGGAAATGAAGGTTGTGATGTGTATTTTATTATATTCATGTAATATATTGGTATCCCCATGAAACATCATTTTTAAAACACTTTTTTGTGTTATTCCTTGGAAACTACAACACTAATCATTTATGGGTCAACATACTCTTCTAATTATAAGATGATATAATAAAATAAGTGAACATTATTTTTTCTAGAAGTGGAATTTAGAAATCCTGGCATAATGTTGATGGTCTCATATTGTACATAGAAAGTTCTCATGAAAATTGACATTGTTACTACGAGTGTGAAAATACAATAAGATGTCCTCCACAAGGACCACAACAACAGAATCCAATTGAGGGTGGAAGAACCTATTCTATAGATCAATAAAAGTGGAAGGTTCATATTGAAGACAGAACGACATAAATAGGTAATCATACAGACTATACCTTCTAAAAAAGGTCGTATAAGGTATTTCCAGTGGCCTTACTCGCACCATATGTAAACCAGAACGCAGTTTAATCATAGATAAGAAACTGAATCCTTGGATATGGTCAATGAGAACATTTATTTGGGGAAGTGGATATTGGTTATTGACTATAAAATGATTCAAACATCATAAATCCACACAATGAATTGATGTTCTATCATCTTTCTTGGCAATAGGCCTGGAAAAACCCCCAGAGGTTGTAATAGTCCCTATAAAACCTTGAACCCCTAAATCCTCTAACATCCAACTGATCCTTTAACGATCTATTTGTTCCATCCTGTACAAAGTAATTGAAACTAGAGGTAATCTAAAAAAATCTCGATTAGAAACTATACATCTTTCTTAGTAAGTAATCCAGAAAAATCATAGTGAAAGACAACCCCGAAACGATACACTACTAGAGGGAAATAAACTTGTTTTACAACCTGATCATCTATGATGAGATTTTAAATCTTGTTTGTCACTCTTGTTATACCATGTTGCATTGGTACCTCTTTATATGCTTGGTAATTCCACTCAAAATTATATAGATTAATGAAACCATCTACTAACGTAAATTATAACCATTGATGATAGAAATATATAGATTCGTGATACTAAAATACCTACCCATCCGTAGAATGAAATTGAAGCCAAAAATCTCAAAAATAAAGAGGTTTTATATAAAATATTAACTGCCTACCTAAAATTGGAAGTCCCTACCCTATCATATTCCATAAATCCATACCCCTAATAGAATATCTAGGGTAATTACACCATAGATATATTGTATCTCTAGTCCATGACATTCAAAAATATATAGAAAGAAGAAATAGATTCTTAAGAACGTATAGAAAATAAAGAAGATATTATATTAGAATCCACAAGAATAGTACCTCGTACAATATATGGTCTGGTAGCATGATCCTTGTGTATCTACTGTAGTCCATGCAATTGACCGGATCCACGACATTGTTCAACAGATATACTACCACGATAAAAACTGTTATGTAGTGATGCTAGTTAATAGAGATATGGCTTCCAATACAACATTCTCAACGTCGGCTAGTTCTAATGGAGTTTTTCTAACTCCCCACCAGAAACAGTGTAAATGAACACACTCCTGAAGTTGGAGCTAGAAAGGATCCTTTTCCACATGAACATAGAGACAAGTTCTTACAGAAACACTAGAGATGGCCCATATGAAGACAAGCCTAAAATTACAATGGGTCTCTATCATAATGTGGATTTAAATTCCCCCATCGTCAACACAGATGACTTAATTTAGAGCTAGCAAAATTGGCACTCTGGTTGTCACTCCTCTAATAAAAAACCTCAAGATAATGTTTCCTACCAATAGAAGAACTACTAACCTGACGTACCTCTAATCCTTTATACCTGGTAATATTTCCATCCCTCACATTATATTCAGTAATAATAGATTGATTTTCTATATTAGAGAAGTAAGGATGGCCAATGACATTCACCTGTGTATAGATGGTGTAAATTAACCGTCCATGAAGAATCTAGAAGGTAAAATCTCATCACCGACTAGATGACTTGCAAAGCACTGCAACTCCATGAAAGGAATTGAAAACTCCATGACATGCCATGATAACGACCAGACTGGGTAATCACATCCCACGAATGCTTTTCCAAATCCCAAATCATGTATGTGACAAAAATTATCCTATTATCTGGAGTCATATTTAGATGATCATTGATATATAGGGTGGGCTCCAGCTAAGACTCAACAGCATACAAACTGACATCCACTAAAAGGGTATGATGTTGTTTTTGTTGGCACTCATGATTAAAATCATCCATTATTGGTGCAATGTGTGGAGAACTATGAATGGACTGATTCAGACATAGGAAACATTCATGAACATGGTCATTAGTTCATAGATTAGGAACAAAAATCAGTGCCACGAGTGTCAATATTATAGGTATGAGTGGTGTCTCAGGGCCCACTATGTCTGGAGCATGCTCATCTCATCCCTCTTAACATACAATACGATGAATTCTTTGTGTAATCTGAGAATTAGAAAACTCAACACCCAAGGTATATTAACCTTACTACCAATATAGAGAACCATGTATCGGGATGTTCTCAAGTATAATTTTCATTTCATTTTAAATTTAATTTATAGGTTCACTCCTTTAGCTTTAATATACAAGACTAGGATTGATAAGGATGTACACCCAAAAAAATTTAGATTTCATTATTCAATTTATAATAGATGGCCTTTCGGGTGAATCGGGGCCCACAAACCATATCATTGCAAACGTTTTACATTTATTTATTTCATTATGGACCAAATCTATAATTTAGACATCCTAACACAATAGGGCACATACACCTCATGAATTGAGATAAAAAATCACACAATCACAACAAAAAATTATACAATCATAATATAACCATCATAACATCACTCAATAATCATATGCTTATAATGAAATGTATTGTGAAATGGACCTATATCGAATGTAAATATTCATGAAATGTAAAATCTAGGGGCCTATAATTATGCATGTGACAATGCTCCTTGACCTCATTTCACAAGGCCGTTGAAGGAAGAAAATCCTCATGCAATGTAATAATAAACAACATCGCAAAACATGTGTATCACACAATGTTGAAAAAATTCAACTGTAATTGGAAAAATAGAACATCAATTATAATTTTGGGTAACATGGATTTTACCCCAAAATTGGGTTCGTGACACCCTATCGCAATTTACGACCATGTACCAACAGGTTCCTAAAATCTAAAGTATTATCTCCAAATTGTAATTTAGTAATGGAAAAACCTCCTTTTATAGCACTTTATGATGTCTTGGACCTAGATTCCATTTAATAGTTGGCCATAGTTTGGTGGGCCATATGCCCTCAAGAGCATTTATCCAAACGTCAGAGGTTACCGACTGGTATCCTGGATGTAGGGTGTGTCTATGGGAATACATTTAACTTATTATCAGAGTGTATCATAGAGGATAAATATAAAAATATGTTAATAGAATAAAAAATATAAGTAAAGAGATGGTAAACATAAAATAGAGATAGCATTAACAATAAATAAAATTATGGAATAACATTAACCAAATGATGATGATATCCCAAGCATCCCGTGTTCTAGCTCGATCATCTGCTATCAAGCTCCATCCTAAAACAAAAAAAAATCATGTGTTCAAAATCTAATGCTTAACATTATCAACACCAATATACATACAATCTACTTTCAGTACTATATGATGTATAGAGAGGGTCTGAGATAAGTCTCAGAGGGAAACCACCAATGCTGTCTATAAAAACCTTCTGGTGACTTTTAAATATAATAGTGTGTAATCAAGTATATATATTGTAATTAATAATATTGTAACTAAATAACCATGTACATGATTCATCCCTTGGATGAAAATAGAACATTACTAGTCCATTAATTTATTATTACCAGTTTATAATTGAGTCACATGTTAACAATAATGAATGTTCTGAGTTATTTCAAGGCAACCTGAAATGACATCTAATAATGAAATTCTACTTTAATATAAAGGCAATATAGAACTCAATTTTCCAACATAGTAATAACTATAACATGGATATGGGTAAGAGTATAATTTGTGGGGCATAGTCCTAGTTATTCCACAATGATACAACTACTGAGTCTCTGGAGTTCATCCATGGTAAAATTGAGAAATTCACTGACTGGGCCTGACAAAACATAACCATGGAATCTACTTGTCAATGATGGATCAAATTAGTATATCCAACACATCTTTTAATACCATGTTAATGAACCTATAATTTATTACCCGGAATCCAAGAATAATAACGGATCAGGATCTAGTTGTGCCTTAACCTAAGAAATTAATATCATTGAATCGCAATGAAGTACCTAAGTCCTAATGTCATTACATGATAAGAATCCACGATGAGATCAAATAAGGTCACCCCGGTTTAATTATGATGTCATTTGATATTTCATTTGGTCAATCCTCTACTTTCATTAGTGTGATATGGACATTTATCATGAATCCTTTTGACATGTCTTAAATTAATCAATAATTTTTTTTTTCAATCATATCCTTTCATTTGTGTGATGAGGCCTAGTAGAATTAAAACCTTATTAATACCATTTAAATAATATTCAATAATTAAGGTTAATTTCACTACTTCCCATTTATTTGGTATGGGGTGTTATAGAAATGAACCCTATATTTATTTACAATTAATCATGTGAAGTTATATACATAGTATAATTCCCTATTTCTATTTCAAATTTAATAATCTATTCCATGAACCTACCTTAGTTGGTTCAAGTGGAACTGACCTGTCACATTCCATTCACCATTACAAGATACAAACATAATTTATCATAAAGTGTCCTACCATTAGTGTGGTCAAGCTCAAGCACATCTGAAAAATTTCCCAAAAGTGTTAAAACACTAAAAATTCAATTATGGAACATCATCCTACATGGGATGGAGTAGTCGGGGGAGTAAACACCAAAAACCAATAAAAATTATTGAAATATCATAATTATATGGTTTTAATTATTATAATCAAGAATTATAAATTCAATAGATGACATACGCCTATATTGGTGGGCCCCACATGAAAATGTAAAAGTCAATGAACTTTAGGGATGAGTTATAGATCACCGACACTAGGGTTGTATGATCCATATACATCAGTATCTCTATCTAATTGAGATTAAAATGTAGTTGTTCAAAGAAAAAGGAAAAAATTCTTTCACCTTTACAACTAGGTTGAGAAAATTATAAGAGAAGAACAACAAAAATTTACTCGGGTACATACCTTTTCACATCCAATGTGACGAAATAAATCTCAATTAGTAATAAAAAAATGGATATATCAGTCTCCCTATCATAGGCATTCAAGAAAATAAAAATTGAGAGAAAATGGATGTTCTCCCACTGGATTCCTAGTCAAAAAATATGGGTGGCTTAATTAGATCATTTAAGGAAAATAGTAAAATTACACTGAAATTTTCATATTCATGGTTTTCCACACTATTACACAAACCTGGTGAAAAACATTCTTGGGTACTTGGGAAGAAGGATAAATCACATGGTTAGGCCACATGGCCATGTGCCAACTATGAAATATGGTTATGCATGAAAATAGATTATCAGCACAGTTAGGAAAAATGTGCTCCAAGGGGGAGACATGTCCAGTTCCCCAAACAGATGTGTTCCAGGATATGAACAACCACTTAAGTCCTCTAATACTATTTCTGATGCATTATTCATCAAAATTAAGTCCAAAATGTAGAATTGGACTGATATTTAAAGGATCCATACATGAGTGAACATCTAATTTTATATATTACTGATCAATATTATAATTTTTTCATAGATAATTTGAAATTAAATATCATAACCATATGAAATTAGTCACATAAATAACCTCCATAACTTCTTATACTTTTCATAAATTAAATAATTTTAGTTCAATATCTACACTTTTCTTTTGATGAAATTATTTATATAGAAAATTCGCATTAAATGCATTCCACTCAATGTATTCTATATCATATTCTTTATTAATATCATGAATAAGGGAACATAATTAGGAAAACACCCTTAAATGATACAAATTCATGAAAAAAATTCCTTCTCAATGTACCCTAATTTATAAAGGGCCATTTCAAGAGACTTTTTTCACTTCACTATAACTATTGGATTATGGGATCTAGTAGATGATAGAGGATCCTATATCATTAATTGATATGAATAGGTTGATCCCTATTTATTGGAAACTGATAGCACCGGCTGGGAAAATGTATATTTCATAACTGGGATCATTTTCTCCAATATATTATAAATTTAATCAGTACCAACACAAATTCTATTATCCTAATTATTGGGAAATTTCCCACAATTTTTTTGATTGTTGGTTCGGTTTACATTAATATTAAAAGGAACAATTATCTAATGTAAGTAATTTCATAATTAGTAATATTATATGATATAAAAGTATAAAAACATATTAATATATCATTTTTCACCAAATTATTATCATATTAATAGGATACCTTTGAAAACAATTCTATTGTAGTATCTAAATTTTCCAAGTAGTAAAGTCTATGTTCCTTACCTACATTATTTTAAATATTGTTCCCAAATATTATACTATGATTTTATTCTATAAAAACTATAACCACCCTAACCTAGTCATCTAGAGTTGGTGGGTTATTTATTATATAGTAATCCGATAATATTATAATTCATTTCAATGATGATTTTTTAATATTCTTTAAGAGACTACATATAAAAACAATACACTAAAACATGAAATATCTAATAATTAAATTAAAAATAATTATTTATTAATGTTATCTGAAAACATGACCAAATATAGTATTCTAATTAACTATCTAGGGAATTTATAATCAAAATTAATATATGATATTAAATAATAAGTATGGTATAAAAAATAAAAAAAGATAATATGACTTAAGTAATATTCTAATAGTGGATAAACAAATGATTCTAAATAAATAGATACATAACCAAAACACAATTATATAAAAAAAATTAAATTTCCTAACAATTTTTTAAATGATGGGAATGAATGATGATAGAGATTATAAACAGACCTCTAATTCCTTATTACATGACATCATACATAATGGTTTAGGATATTATAATTAAATTATGTTGGATGTATCAAGGGACCTCCCAATGCACTGAGAGGATTTATTATTCAATTCCCCACCTGTCATATAAAATTCAAAAAATTCTATCATATAATAAAATTGAATTGATAATACAAGATATAATATTCAATAATTATAACCATTTAAATTTTATCATAATTTTTATACTGAGATTGTCTTTTATGATTTTCTCGTATAGAGAAATAGATTATATATTAATTTAAATGGATTTAAGAAAAAAAGTTTGGATTTATTTTTGAATTCACATGAATGATATTATGGATAATTAGGGTTCTAATATATTCATGTTTGTACCACTATCAGATAGAAAATATATTATTTTATTTACTTGAAAATTCAATAATTATGATGAAATGAGTGAAAAGACCATCAATATGAGTGGGGATTCATTAGGTAGATGTTTAAATAGTTATTTAAACTAATTTATTTTTCATATTGTTACATTCATCAAAAATTGTTAAACATATTAGTCATATCTCTTTCAAACACACCAAAGCATAGACAACATGAACACATAATTTTAAAATGGTTCACTCCCAAATTACACAGTTAGTCCTTAGATGATCTGAATTAATACATTATTATACATTACACTTGTCTCATTAAATTGATTATAAAGATCCAGGCTTATTATAGAGACCTGGAGCTTGACATACATGAACATTATATTATTTTTGCAGAACACATAGTACATAAAAAAATAGACACACAAGGATCATAATAGTTTAGTGTCTTTGGATACCTGGAACGTAATCTTCTAATCGTGGTGAAAGATCTTCAACATCTCCCATTAAGAACTTCCCATTTTTTTTTCTTACCTAAAACATTTCATTATATCCTGGGGAAAAGAAAACATAAAAAGTGTGAGCTCAAATGCTCAGTAAGGGTATGCATGAATAAAATAAAACAAGCCATATACATTTGAACTTAAAAACATGAACATAATGTTTAAACATCAAAAGCTTGAGAAATGTCATAAAACATGGCAGTACGTAAGGCATAGATCATAAAGAATCATTAAGAATGATAAAATATCATGGGACTAAAACAAGTAATTGTGGAATCCATTATGCACAAGATTTGATTTCCATAGTAGCCAAGGAATTTCTTCCAAGACCATCTTAGTGGACAAAGTCCCTTTCTGAATCGAGTTCACTCCTCGTTCTAGTCATGTATTACTAAACTAATTTAACTTTCCATTCCAGCCATGTCTGTCTCATTAGATATAAATATATACCCAGTGCATTGGAGGGAGATATAGGTATTACCCATCTCATAATGAAATCATTCTTTCGTGTGCCACAAAATCATAAATCATACATCATAGCATAACCCATGTAATAGAATGGGATTCTTAAACATCATGCCATCATAACATAATCCATATAAAAAATGCATTTCTTTTTATCATAAGAAGAATAAAACCATGTAAATAATGGAGAAATTATACTTGAAACATAAACATATTTAATAATTTCATTTTAGATGGAAATTTGTTTTGATAAAAACACATGAAATGAATTCTTGAGGAAAATATCATTTCTTCTTCAAAAAAACATTTCCTTTCTTAACATGTCATAAAATTATAAACTAAAAGAAGTTGATTAAAAATAAAATTCAAAACATGTATAGGAGGCTTCTTGGAAATAATGTTTTAAAAATCCATTCATACCGTATAAGTTTAAAAAAACATTCTTCTCGTACTTTTATTGGAAAAGTCAAAAAGGACATCGTACGAAAAATGACAAAAGATTCCTTTCATATATTTAACTAAAAACTCGCCGAAGGGTAAAATTTGGATTTAAAAAGTTTTAAGTGGATGGAAATCATATTAAATATTTAGGAAACATGGATTTGGATGATAAAATACACCCCAATAAGTATAAACAATCTCAGATAAAAATGAGATTGTGATATTTTCCCTTACCTTAGGTCCAATTTGCTTCGTAAGTGACTGAACCTCCTGTATAATGATTTAAATAATGTAATTTACTTATAAAAGAATCATATTCATTGTTATGATATCATATATGGTTCACTTATGACTTTATATTACCCATTCCAATTTAAATTAATGTTAAAGTAGTGTTTTGGGTAAAATCATCTTATTTATCGTACGTGTTTGGACTTGTTGTTCATGATGTTATTATTAATTATATCATGATTTAATTACCTCAAAAATGTAAATCATGATTTATATATCATATACATTAATTATATATCCAGAATATACAAGAATTTATAATAGTACATAACATATGGAGGTAAGAAATGAAACGCACCGTTCATGGAGACGGTAAGTCGTACGTACGCATGAACGATACTTTCATTTCTATTTCTTATTTTAAAGGAATTAAAACATAATTATACATAGGTATATTATTATTCCAGTATAATATCATATATAATATCATTATCTGAATCCTTTATACATCCCACATAAGGTGTTAATGAATCACATCACTTTGAGGGGGCGGTAGTCCGCACTTCCTCAAATGTGATTATCATATTTACCGACTATGGAAACCTTAAAGGATTGATATAATATAGAACTAAAGAATAATAATTAAATCATAAACATAATATATATTTTATATAAATACATTTCCATCATAATGGCCACCATGAGAGGCGGTAGGAGAAAATCGAACAATCATTGTTTCGTGAGGTGTTAGTTTTCCATCACAGAAACATTATGTTCTTCATCCATTATATGGAGGTGTGTGTAAGTTTAGTTCAAATCCATATGATTAAAACTTCATAGTAGTTTCAGGATACTGGTTTTGTCACAAAACAATGGATTAAAAATATTTTAGGGGTTGGAGAAGTAGAAAAAAAAAAGAAAACAACTTAAGAGAAACTATTACCTTTAAATTGGGTAACTTTTTTTGGATTGAACCAAAAGGACTTCTTGGAGTGTCTTATGCCTAATGTAAGGCTTCAAGGGGGAGGATAGGGATGTAGTTAGCTTATTTTGCAGAGTTTGGACGATCCAAAAGGCTTGATAGGTGTGACGAATTGCATATAAGTGGTCTCCTTCTATAAAGGAGTGAAGGGGTTCTTTAGGAAAGTGTGAATACATTATTTTATTATAAACTTATCTTCAGTTTAAAGAGGTCAAAAAAAATTAATGTAAAAGATAAGATGACTAATATTCGAAATAAAATCATCCAATTGGAATTGGACTGGTTTTGGATGATATTTTAATCATTTTAATCTTATTTATTAAAAACATTTATTAATGAGGAAAATACTACATCATAATTGTGTCATATATATTTTAATTTATTTGATGTCTAAAAATTATTAAAAAAATTCCAAAATGTAGGAAATATATTTATCTTTTCAATGAATATTTATATTCTAAAATATAATTTATATATCCCCTTATCAAAATTAATTACTAAACAATTTTTGTTAATTCCAATTTTGTCTTTACATTAAATTAATTAATCTAATGTGTCATTTTCTTTCATAAGTGGCTCCACAGGGTCCCAAAATCGACCCAAGGATACCCATGGTCGGCCAATACTCATCCAATAAGGTTCGGACATGTGTCAGGGTAATTATTAATTTTTATAATTTTCTTTTATCCTTGAATTACCCTATTTACCTTTAACCGTAGTAAAAAAATTACCGTAGTTACTATTCATGAAGCCCAAAAATAAAAAATATACTATTAACATAATATGGACCCACTGATTCCAAATATGGAATCCAATTTTCCAAATTCAATACAAAAAAGTTTTAGAAAATAAATTAAAATTAATCCCGTTGTCGAAAGAAAACGAGTTTTTTTTATAACATTGCAAAAGATTAAAATGATTTATCCTACGAATTCAAGGTAAAATCAATGCTAATGGAATACATTATATTAACTGGTAAAAATATATTATATTCATGTTCTAAAACCATTCAATATTATAATATTACCACATAAATTATTAAGAAGAAAATATTTGTTTTTAATTAAAATATAGCGTGTTTTTACTATTCATTAAAATATGAAAGTTATCAGAATAAGATGAATATTTTATCCAAGGTAAAATTTTATATCCTTATTCCAAAGAATAATTTTATTTTGTAAAATTTAACTTATAAACATGTCAAAAACTATATTTAATGTGGGCGTTCCATCAAAAGTTGGCAAAACTGCATTTTTTTAAAAATACTTATTTTACCCAAAAATTTTATTTTGTTCTCGTACCATGTTCTAGAAAATATGTAAGATGAATAATAATGTTATAAAATTCAATATTTAGTTAATAATATCCATAAAGTCTAGTTTATAATTATATTATTATAATATATCGTTGTTTAGTAAAACCTGATATTGCGTACAACACCTACTATCCAGGAAGGTCGTGATTGAGTGTAATGCAAGCCAAGTCAGGGTTGCATGTTGTGCAAGACTCTTCCATTGTTTCGTATAACAGAATCCAACTATATTTCATTTATACATTGAATATATATATATATATACACACTCAATGTTGTGTATAATAACTTCTATCAAACGAACTTGAAATTGTGTGTAACACGAGCCAAGAATAGTGTCGCGTATACTACAAGCTAATACGGTGTTGCGTGTAGCGCAAGATAATTTTGTTGTATCGTACAATAGAAGATATGAATGAAATTAAAAGGAATGTATAAAATATCGGGTTGTTACATTCTACCCCCCTTAAAATGAATTTCTCCCTCAATATTCATCGGGGTTATCAATCGTTTACTATCCATAGAAACCCACATCGTAAAAAGGAATACTAAAACTTAATTTTAAAAACTAACGTTTTAAATGTAACGATTACCCAAAGTAACTCATCACTGGGTTTCCATATAGGATAACATAGGTTAAAATATGGATATGGAAGAAAAATCTAACCATCATGTTCTGATAGAGAGTGGTAGAGAACATGGCTATAAAAAGCCAATAATCAAAAAGCCATAAATTTGTGATGATCTAAGGTACCATCTGATTCATCGGATATAAGATAACCAGGACAAAATTTTTGGTTTTCAATATTATTTCCCCAAAGATGAAAATTTTGAATTAGAAGAAATACTTTCATGATTTTGGTACAGTCTCACCGTTGTTCATTCTTTGGACAATTTCCACTTCATATCTTAAAGAAATGATGTTGAATTTGTCATTCGTGAAGTGTTAGAAGATCATGTGATAGAATGATGGGTCATTCCATCTGTCTCAAACAAAATGTTATAAAAGTTATCAAAAATACACAAGTCCATCTATAGTGAGATTAATCATATATGGTTCCTAAAATGGACTTATACTTCAAATATCATACATATTAATATAATAAAACTAGTTTCTACTAAATAGGGACTTCCTATAGGCCAGTGGTAGGCGATAAAGGCCCGTCACACTTCGGTTGTGGGTTCGATTCCCAGACCCTTGTCCGACGCGATGGGATGTCGCCCGTCCTACATGTTTTCCTTTTTTAAAACTACATTACTATAACATCCCATTAATAATATCAGAAAAAGTTATATCTTTAAACAATACTATCTTATGTCCAACATAATCCATTAAAATATTTATCTAAAATACTTCGGTCCAAGCTCATAGTATAAAGAAAACGATTACTTGAAATTTCATCAACCAACCATCATTTATCCCCCATTATCTTGTTGGTCACATTCCAATCATGTGAATACCTTAATCATGTATTCTCTTGAAAAATGAATTCCCATTAAACCTTAGTAAAAACATGCATGCTGTCAAAAGTTAATTCTTTCCACATACAAAAATTGAAAAATTATATATACTCAAACCATGATATAACCTTCTCCTTATTCCAGTCATGAGCTCATGAATACTATCAAACATTTAATGTTCTCTTTATCCCTTCATTGTGTTCATATCATCTACTTTCCAAAAATACTGGTACCATTCATCACACACTTTCAATACATAAGGAAAGACAACAGTGTAACAATCCTTAGAAGTCTCTTAATTCCAGAGTACCATGATATTACTTATACAACATTACACATGATAAACATGTAATCATTACACTACCTTCTGAAACCATTGACCGAGCATCAACAATTCTTTCATCTCACATATCATTTGTAGTCTCTTCATCATCATCAACATAAATATTACCCATACGACCATACCGATTCTCTTCATGAGACTTTACTTAGAGAATTGGTTTGCATAATGCCTGTACATTCCACATTTTAAACATTTAACCATTGTTGATGTCTTAGAAATACCATTATACTCATCCATGGTGTTAACTGAACCTTTTCCTTTGCACTTACTGGATTTATGTCCTTCTTTTCCACACCCAAAGCATCATACTGTTCCTTTGAAACAATATACTTGATGCCTCTTCACACATGATTTACATAGGGGAAATTGAACTTTCTTTTCTCTATGATCATCATGAAACTCCATCTTTCTCTTATTAGCCGAGTCAGAAAACATACCAAATTTGAGTTTATTGATTATATTATGAAATTGTTGATTCGACATAATAATGATGTTTGGACTTCCAAATTGTCACGACCCGTCCTCGGGGCCCGTGCCGTGACTACCCCAAGCCCGCCTTCCATAGGCCAGGGGCTGGCGACTAGCACCAAGGCGTAAAATCCCAGTAAACAGGGAAGGCATTGCCTTTGTAAGTAACAACCACACAGAGTCAGCAAGCGGAAAGTAAAGTGCAGAAAAGTAAAGGGGGCCGGAAATACAAGCCCAACTGTAAAGTACAACTGAAAAGTAAAGTACAGTAACTGTAGAAAAGACGGCGGCCTCGTGTCGTCCACTGGCAATCCCACCTGAAGGGTGGGTACAGATAGCCTCCAGGTTCCTCGGGTCCCACGTCCGCTCCGAGCACGTCCCGCCCAGTGGTCCACCTCCAGGTACCGTCCTGCTCCACGCCCCAACCGTGATCAGCGCTGTCCGTCGTCTGCAACCAACACAACAAGGTGCGGGCATAGCCCGTGCAGGGGTGAGTACAACTACTCAGTAAGGACCCCGAGACCCCCGAAGGTCTCCCGAAATCCACAAAGGATATAGCACAAAAGAAAGATGCAATCACGAAGTAACATCTGACTCGACTTAGGTATATGCCCATACACATACCTAAGTCCCCAATTCTAGCTCTGCTCACGAGCTCAAGAACAACTCAATCCACAAAGGAAGCAAGACTCAAATCCACAAGGAGAGTAACAGTAAATCCACATAGGATAGTTCAACACAATCCACAAAGGAGAGTAACAGTAAATCCACATAGGATAGTTCAACACAATCCACAAAGGAGAGTAACAGTAAATCCACATAGGATAGTTCAACACAATCCACAAAGGAGAGTAACAGTAAATCCACATAGGATAGTTCAACACAATCCACAAAGGATAGTAACAGTAAATCCACATAGGATAGTTCAACACAATCCACAAAGGAGAGTAACCGTAAATCCACATAGGATAGTTCAACACAATCCACAAAGGAGAGTAACAGTAAATCCACATAGGATAGTTCAACACAATCCACAAAGGAGAGTAACAGTAAATCCACATAGGATAGTTCAACACAATCCACAAAGGAGAGTAACAGTAAATCCACATAGGATAGTTCAACACAATCCACAAAGGAGAGTAACAGTAAATCCACATAGGATAGTTCAACACAATCCACAAAGGAGAGTAACCGTAAATCCACATAGGATAGTTCAACACAATCCACAAAGGAGAGTAACAGTAGATTCAGCTCAACCAGGATTTTCATTATCGAAACCGTAAATGTTGAAGAGCCCCATCTCTGAAGTGTACAGTGGTCCTGTCACGACTCCGAGGTACTGATCACTAACCTAAGACTGCTGAAGTACTCCTCCTGTCGAGTACCGCGGGTCTGCTGCCAACTACCGGGCGCTCCGTCCGCTGAGGGTCTGCTGCCAAATACCGGGCGCTCACCCAGATAGCCTACTGAGGTACTCCTCCTGTCGAGTACCGCGGGTTTGCCGCCAACTACCAGGCGCTCCGTCCGCCGTGGGTCTGCTGCCAACTACTGGGCGCTCCGTCCACTGGGCTAGTCGACTCACTCCAAGTCGAGTCGGTCAAGCAGTCGTCAGGTCTCAGTCATCTACACGGTCTCCGTACTCCGCACGCACGTCTCCACCGTCGCGGGTCTGTCGCTACAACCAAGCGCACACACTCCGTAGAGTATCGCGGGTCTGCCGCTACAACCAAGCGCTCCACCGCCAAGGGTCTGTTGCTGCATCCAAGCGCACCACCACTGTCAAGTACCACGGGTCCGCCGCTACACCCAAGCGCTCCACCGCTCAAGGTAAAAAGAAGATTCAGCTCACACAGGTTCGGTAGCACTGTTCCACGTAGGATCGCTGAGTGCAGTAGTCGACGCAGTCCACGGAGGATCTCTGCACAGTCGTCGCCGCAGTCCACGAAGGATCTCTGCTCTGCCGTCGTCGCAGTCCACGGAGGATCTCTGCTCTGCCGTCGTCGCAGTCCACGGAGGATCTCTGCTCTGCCGTCGAAGTCACAGCCAGCACTAGGGTTCCCGCACATAGCGAGCTCGTTAGGAGGGTCCGCTCCACGAGCCGAGAGGCTGATACATCAACTGACACGTAGTCCGAAGTTGATGTATCCAAAAGTTCCGTATCGACAACAGGATCTCAACGCAACAGACGGCGCGTCAATCGGACGCCCGGTCTGAGAGTTATTGGCATTTTCGTCCCAGGGGCCCGGTTGGTTTTTAGGGCAAAACCAACCTGACCGTACTCCGCCTGTGTCCGATCCTCGGGCGGGGTATGCCAAAAGTTCCGTCTCACTTAGAGGAAACTACCACAGCTGACGGTACGTCGTTCGGACGTCCGTAGCTCAAGTTATGAGCGTTTCTGCTCCGAGGGTCCGGTTGGTTTCGTGTACGAACCAACCCGGCCGAACCCAAAATCTTCCGAAACCTTGAGTATAATATACCGAAACGACCGCCTCGATCCAAGGATCGCGTAGCCGCTGACGGTTCGTCAATCGGAGGTCCCTGGCCCAAGATATGGGCGAAAGACCGAAGAAGGCCCGAAACGGGGGTTCTGGGCCCGGGGCGACCCGGCCCGAACCCCCCCCTTGGGTCGGCCGAACCGGGTCGGCCCGACCCAGGTTGGCCCGAACCGGCTTGGCCGGGTCCGGTCCGACCTGGGCGCGGCCCGGCCGACTGGACCGGCCGGCTCGGCTTCGGCCGAGCGGCCGAGCAGGCCGCCGCCGTGGGTTTGACCCGCGGCATTTGGAGAAACGCGGCCCCCGCAGGGGGCCGCCTGTCACGCGGACGCGGCCGGGCCGCCGCGTCCGTTCCCGGTTCCGCGCGGCCGCGGAACCGGCCGCCGCCGCCGCGGCTTCAGCCGCGGCGGGAGATCTCCACGGCGGCGCGCCGGGCGCCGCCGCCTCCGGTCGCCCGCGCCGCCGCCTCCTTCCGCGGGCCGCCGGAGTTGCTCCGGTGGCCCGTTTTGCCTCCCGTCTGCGCCATTGTTCCTCCCGGGACGCGTCCTCCACTGCGGAATCAACAAATGGCCCTTGCGTCGTGCTTTTGCCGTCGCCCGCCAAATCCGCACAAAAAGGAAGATCGGCGGAGGGTTGCCGGGTCTTGTTCGTTAGACCCGCTCCCTCCGCGTTAATCATAAACAACGGGAGAAAAGAATAAGATGATCAACACATGATCCAACAATTTTATTTAAAGATAAAATTGTTCGCTTGAAACCGGCTTTTTAAATTTTCAAGAACGTTCACGAGAAAATTTAAAAGGGGCAACTTTTCCAAAATAAATCCCTACCTCGAAGTCGTCGTCGGACGAGAGGTCGTCGCGGAATCGCTCGTCGCGGAAGAAGGAGATCGTCGCGTCGTCGCGGTATCCGGCGTCGCGTCGCCAATCTCCAGATCAAGAACAAACGGATTTAATTAATTAAATCCGTTGTTATTAAAATTAAGAAGGGAGAATTTAGAAGTTTCGATTCTCACCTTTAACCGCCGATCACAGGTTCGCCGCGGAAGAAGAGGCACCGAAGAAGAAGAAGGTCGCGGAAAAGTTGTTGACGTCGCGGATCGTGCGTCGTCGGATTCCGGTTCCGGCGTTCTTCGCGTTCTTCGCGTTCTTCGCGTTCTTCGCGTTCTTCGCGGAGAGGGTGGAGGAACGAAGATTCTCTCAAATCCTTTCCAAGGATTTTTAGGTTGGTCTTATTTTATAAACATGCCAACACGAAACCGGTTAAGAAACGATCCATCAATTCGAAAGAAACGACCCATTTAATTCACGAAGAAACAGTCCATTTAATTTACGAAATAAACCGCCCAATTAAATGGTCTGTTAAGAATTAAAGAAAACGCGTCGGTTGACTTTTCAGTTACTTTGACGGGTTTTCGCGGGTGCGTTACTTAGCGAAAGAAACGGCGGGGCTCGTGCGGGTCCCACCGCACAAATATCCTACCAAGGGGTAGGATATTTCTGGATAGCATCATATCCAGTTCAACTCAGTTCAAGCCGCCTTTAAGTGACTTTAAGTGGCTTCCAAGCAGTTTAAGTGAAATAAAATAAAGTTGTCGCACAACTTTATTTTATTCTGACTTAAAGTCGCAAAATTAAAAAACCACGTCTTGAGCAAACGCAACTCCGGAAGAGGCGTTTCTAAGCAAATACCGGCGCTGCGATTTCATCGGTGCCCTCAGAATTCGATTCCGGGCACCGGTTCAAAAGATAGAAAAACCCGCTCGTCCGTTCACTGAACGTACCCGAGCCAAACTTCGGAAATTGATTCCGGGCACACCGGGCCTCGGAATCAGGTGCCGTCTGAAGCTGCGCTCTTGTAAAATTCCAAAGAAAATTAAGAAAAAAATTTCCTTGAAATTTGCGGGTCTTCACATTACTCCCACCTCAGGGCTTTACGTCCTCGTAAAGATACATCAAAAACTAGGGGAACAAATGGGGGTACTGAGCACGCATCTGAGCCTCCCGCTCCCAAGTGCTCTCCTGGAGGTTCCCGTGCTGCCATCTGACGCGCACAAGAGGAATCGACCGCCCACGTAGGACCCGCTCCTGTCGATCCTCGATCTCCACTGGGACCTCCGCAAAAGTCGCCCCATCGTCCACGTCCAGCTCCCCAAAGTCGATGATGTGCGTCGGGTCGTGCACGTATCTCCTCAGCTGAGACACGTGAAAGACATCGTGCACCCGGTGCAACTGAGGTGGTAGAGCCAGGCGATAAGCCACCTCTCCTATCCTGCTGAGGACCTGGAAAGGCCCATCGAACTTCGGAGATAACCTGCCGCCTCGGCCACATCTCCGAAACCTCATCGGGTTGAGACCGTATAAGAACGTGTTCGTCCCCCTCGAATTCAAGAGGTTTCCCTTTTTAGGTTAGAACTGAAACTCAAAACTCCTGCTGCCACAAGGGTAGGGTTGACCAACTCAAGAGTGATCGGCCACACCCTCTTATGCCTGAGTTTAACATGTGCTGCCCAGGGTTTCCTTTTCGCCGACCAAGGAAAACCCATTCCGACGTTTGCCTAAAACAGTCAACCGGGGTATGATTTGTGAATCATACCCAGATCAACGTCGTAAGGCCTCTACGCTGCCACCAAGAGATTCCAACCGAAACTCTCGCCTCGAGGTCAAATCACACTGTCGGCGTAAGTGTGATTATCGAGTCTCCTCCCAAAGGTATCTCCAGACGTGAGGGTCAAGTCTACGGCTTACCCGGAACCTCTAGGTCTGGGACATGATTCGTGGAAGGGTTGAATGATCGGTTCCTATGTCTATAGATATGGCAGCTCGTAGTAGACATAATTCGTACCCCGAATCATTCTTAGAGTTCCTGGGTCACACTCCTTGACCGCAATGCAGCTACTCTCCTCCCCAGCCCTCCTGCTCCCTGAGCCTGGCGGGGACTACTAAGTCGGGTGGTCGTAACATGTCGAAATGTACACCACCACATGCTGCTCTCTAAGCTCCGCTTCCACGTCTGCTACCCTGCAGATTCATCTGTCCTTAGCACTTCCTCCTCCTGAAACATTTTACACGCCCGAGTCTCTGAGACTGGCGCTAGTTTCCTGCCTTTCACTGCTAACGTTCACAACCACAAAGGTTCTCTCTAGCATCCTAACATAGGTAGAAATGCATAGAGGAAAAGTAATGGTTCGGATTTCCCTTAGACACACTTCGCTCAGAAGTTCGAGTCTAAGGAACTGATCACAACGTAACCAACGAGTACTACGATTGATTGGTAAGCCACGATGAGTGCTCTGCTTCCGACATGTCGTACTGTCGAAGCTGTATTAGCTCCAGAAAACTCACAACCACCTCCTCAAGCCAGTCCTCAACCGCCTACGAGTCAGGCTCACCTCGAAACTTGAGGGATATCTGGTGCTAAAACATATGTAAGGCACTAAGCCTGTGATTCTCTGCTACCGGTACCGCCGGTAGTGTCTACTGACCAACAGGTAGTGACATAGCTGGCGCACTACCCGTAGGTACTATCCCAGGTATCGGTTCGCGTACCGAAGCCATATTACTATAAGAACCAACCTCATGGTCACTCACTGGAAACAACAGAAGCTAAGATCATCATCTGCTCTACTAGTATCCAAGCTAGGCGTAGAACTCTAGAAACCGCCTCCATCCAGTCCACTGCTGCCTGGGAAATCTGTCTCGCCTCGTATCCTCAGAGGCCTCTACTGCTGGAACTCGTGCATCGCGCTCTGCTAGCGTGCATTGTCAGCTAGTGGCATCCTCTGCCTAACGGGTGGTGGTGCTGCTGGTACACCACCCGAAGGTGCCAACACTGAAAAAGGGCCATGCACCGGAGTCTCGCTGCTCGGTGGGCCATCATCGAGAACTCTCTCGGAACTCCAGCTAACTATCTGCATGGTGACATCCTGAACAGTTGTGTCACGGTCAACGATTTATACCTGGTGAGCTGACCTGGTTTGAGCTGACTTTAAACCTTTTGGGAAACACACACGCAATCAGTGTTTTCGTGCATTAAGTTGGAAATCAGAAGTCAGGGTCCTGGTGTACGGATACGTCGGCCGCCGCACCAACACTGGGCTCCCTGAACTGATAACCACACTCAATACACTAAACACTATTGCTTCACATAGAAAGAAAGGACGATCAGAGTCCGCGGTAGAACCGACCACCTCTGATACCAATTTGTCACGACCCGTCCTCGGGGCCCGTGCCGTGACTACCCCAAGCCCGCCTTCCATAGGCCAGGGGCTGGCGACTAGCACCAAGGCGTAAAATCCCAGTAAACAGGGAAGGCATTGCCTTTGTAAGTAACAACCACACAGAGTCAGCAAGCGGAAAGTAAAGTGCATAAAAGTAAAGGGGGCCGGAAATACAAGCCCAACTGTAAAGTACAACTGAAAAGTAAAGTACAGTAACTGTAGAAAAGACGGCGGCCTCGTGTCGTCCACTGGCAATCCCACCTGAAGGGTGGGTACAGATAGCCTCCAGGTTCCTCGGGTCCCACGTCCGCTCCGAGCACGTCCCGCCCAGTGGTCCACCTCCAGGTACCGTCCTGCTCCACGCCCCAACCGTGATCAGCGCTGTCTGTCGTCTGCAACCAACACAACAAGGTGCGGGCATAGCCCGTGCAGGGGTGAGTACAACTACTCAGTAAGGACCCCGAGACCCCCGAAGGTCTCCCGAAATCCACAAAGGATATAGCACAAAAGAAAGATGCAATCACGAAGTAACATCTGACTCGACTTAGGTATATGCCCATACACATACCTAAGTCCCCAATTCTAGCTCTGCTCACGAGCTCAAAAACAACTCAATCCACAAAGGAAGCAAGACTCAAATCCACAAGGAGAGTAACAGTAAATCCACATAGGATAGTTCAACACAATCCACAAAGGAGAGTAACAGTAAATCCACATAGGATAGTTCAACACAATCCACAAAGGAGAGTAACAGTAAATCCACATAGGATAGTTCAACACAATCCACAAAGGAGAGTAACAGTAAATCCACATAGGATAGTTCAACACAATCCACAAAGGAGAGTAACAGTAAATCCACATAGGATAGTTCAACACAATCCACAAAGGAGAGTAACCGTAAATCCACATAGGATAGTTCAACACAATCCACAAAGGAGAGTAACAGTAAATCCACATAGGATAGTTCAACACAATCCACAAAGGTGAGTAACAGTAAATCCACATAGGATAGTTCAACACAATCCACAAAGGAGAGTAATAGTAAATCCACATAGGATAGTTCAACACAATCCACAAAGGAGAGTAACAGTAAATCCACATAGGATAGTTCAACACAATCCACAAAGGAGAGTAACCGTAAATCCACATAGGATAGTTCAACACAATCCACAAAGGAGAGTAACAGTAGATTCAGCTCAACCAGGATTTTCATTATCGAAACCGTAAATGTTGAAGAGCCCCATCTCTGAAGTGTACAGTGGTCCTGTCAGGACTCCGAGGTACTGCTCACTAACCTAAGACTGCTGAAGTACTCCTCCTGTCGAGTACCGCGGGTCTGCTGCCAACTACCGGGCGCTCCGTCCGCTGAGGGTCTGCTGCCAAATACCGGGCGCTCACCCAGATAGCCTACTGAGGTACTCCTCCTGTCGAGTACCGCGGGTTTGCCGCCAACTACCAGGCGCTCCGTCCGCCGTGGGTCTGCTGTCAACTACTGGGCGCTCCGTCCACTGGGCCAGTCGACTCACTCCAAGTCGAGTCGGTCAAGCAGTCGTCAGGTCTCAGTCATCTACACGGTCTCCGTACTCCGCACGCACATCTCCACCGTCACGGGTCTGTCGCTACAACCAAGCGCACACACTCCGTAGAGTATCGCGGGTCTGCCGCTACAACCAAGCGCTCCACCGCCAAGGGTCTGTTGCTGCATCCAAGCGCACCACCACTGTCAAGTACCACGGGTCCGCCGCTACACCCAAGCGCTCCACCGCTCAAGGTAAAAAGAAGATTCAGCTCACACAGGTTCGGTAGCACTGTTCCACGTAGGATCGCTGAGTGCAGTAGTCGACGCAGTCCACGGAGGATCTCTGCACAGTCGTCGCCGCAGTCCACGAAGGATCTCTGCTCTGCCGTCGTCGCAGTCCACGGAGGATCTCTGCTCTGCCGTCGTCGCAGTCCACGGAGGATCTCTGCTCTGCCGTCGAAGTCACAGCCAGCACTAGGGTTCCCGCACATAGCGAGCTCGTTAGGAGGGTCCGCTCCACGAGCCGAGAGGCTGATACATCAACTGACACGTAGTCCGAAGTTGATGTATCCAAAAGTTCCGTATCGACAACAGGATCTCAACGCAACAGACGGCGCGTCAATCGGACGCCCGGTCTGAGAGTTATTGGCATTTTCGTCCCAGGGGCCCGGTTGGTTTTTAGGGCAAAACCAACCTGACCGTACTCTGCCTGTGTCCGATCCTCGGGCGGGGTATGCCAAAAGTTCCGTCTCACTTAGAGGAAACTACCACAGCTGACGGTACGTCGTTCGGACGTCCGTAGCTCAAGTTATGAGCGTTTCTGCTCCGAGGGCCCGGTTGGTTTCGTGTACGAACCAACCCGGCCGAACCCAAAATCTTCCGAAACCTTGAGTATAATATACCGAAACGACCGCCTCGATCCAAGGATCGCGTAGCCGCTGATGGTTCGTCAATCGGAGGTCCCTGGCCCAAGATATGGGCGAAAGACCGAAGAAGGCCCGAAACGGGGGTTCTGGGCCCGGGGCGACCCGGCCCGAACCCCCCCCTTGGGTCGGCCGAACCGGGTCGGCCCGACCCGGGTTGGCCCGAACCGGCTCGGCCGGGTCCGGTCCGACCTGGGCGCGGCCCGGCCGACCGGACCGGCCGGCTCGGCTTCGGCCGAGCGGCCGAGCAGGCCGCCGCCACGGGTTTGACCCGCGACATTTGGAGAAACGCGGCCCCCGCGGGGGGCCGCCTGTCACGCGGACGCGGCCGGGCCGCCGCGTCCGTTCCCGGTTCCGCGCGGCCGTGGAACCGGCCTCCGCCGCCGCGGCTTCAGCCGCGGCGGGAGATCTCCACGGCGGCGCGCCGGGCGCCGCCGCCTCCTTCCGCGGGCCGCCGGAGTTGCTCCGGTGGCCCGTTTTGCCTCCCGTCTGCGCCATTGTTCCTCCCGGGACGCGTCCTCCACTGCGGAATCAACAAATGGCCCTTGCGTCGTGCTTTTGCCGTCGCCCGCCAAATCCGCACAAAAAGGAAGATCGGCGGAGGGTTGCCGGGTCTTGTTCGTTAGACCCGCTCCCTCCGCGTTAATCATAAACAACGGGAGAAAAGAATAAGATGATCAACACATGATCCAACAATTTTATTTAAAGATAAAATTGTTCGCTTGAAACCGGCTTTTTAAATTTTCAATAACGTTCACGAAAAAATTTAAAAGGGGTAACTTTTCCAAAATAAATCCCTACCTCGAAGTCGTCGTCGGACGAGAGGTCGTCGCGGAATCGCTCGTCGCGGAAGAAGGAGATCGTCGCGTCGTCGCGGTATCCGGCGTCGCGTCGCCAATCTCCGGATCAAGAACAAACGGATTTAATTAATTAAATCCGTTGTTATTGAAATTTAGAAGGGAGAATTTAGAAGTTTCGATTCTCACCTTTAACCGCCGATCGCAGGTTCGCCGCGGAAGAAGAGGCACCGAAGAAGAAGAAGGTCGCGGAAAAGCTGTTGACGTCGCGGATCGTGCGTCGTCGGATTCCGGTTCCGGTGTTCTTCGCGTTCTTCGCGTTCTTCGCGTTCTTCACGTTCTTCGCGGAGAGGGTGGAGGAACGAAGATTCTCTCAAATCCTTTCTAAGGATTTTTAGGTTGGTCTTATTTTATAAACATGCCAACACGAAACCGGTTAAGAAACGATCCATCAATTCGAAAGAAACGACCCATTTAATTCACGAAGAAACAGTCCATTTAATTTACGAAATAAACCGCCCAATTAAATGGTCTGTTAAGAATTAAAGAAAACGCGTCGGTTGACTTTTCAGTTACTTTGACGGGTTTTCATGGGTGCGTTACTTAGCGAAAGAAACGGCGGGGCTCGTGCGGGTCCCACCGCACAAATATCCTACCAAGGGGTAGGATATTTCTGGATAGCATCCTATCCAGTTCAACTTAGTTCAAGCCGCCTTTAAATGACTTTAAGTGGCTTCCAAGCAGTTTAAGTGAAATAAAATAATGTTGTCGCACAACTTTATTTTATTCTGACTTAAAGCCGCAAAATTAAAAAACCACGTCTTGAGCAAACGCAACTCCGGAAGAGGCGTTTCTAAGCAAATACCGGCGCTGCGATTTCATCGGTGCCCTCAGAATTCGATTCCGGGCACCGGTTCAAAAGATAGAAAAACCCGCTCGTCCGTTCACTGAACGTACCCGAGCCAAACTTCGGAAATTGATTCCGGGCACACCGGGCCTCGGAATCAGGTGCCGTCTGAAGCTGCGCTCTTGTAAAATTCCAAAGAAAATTAAGAAAAAAATTTCCTTGAAATTTGCTGGTCTTTACACAAATCCCATTTCATTTTTTTTCTCATGAATAATATCATTCCATTGTCCGTCATATCCTACATTATCATGAATCATCTTGTTTCCATCCATTTTCTAAAACCCAAAAAGAATAGCGTGAGAGGAAAAAATTATAATAAAGGGGGAGTAACTTCAATATCTAACATATTAGGTTTAATATAATATCGTTACCATAATTCTAGGACTATAAACCATACTTATACTTAACCTTAGGGACATCCCTAGAAATACCTTAGAAATATATCTAGGGATCTCACTAAAGTTATCACATCCTATTTTCCAAAGGTTAACTAAACCTTTCCTCTGATACCAATCGTAGAGACCCAAATCTTGACGTACATGAACATTACATTACTTTTGCGGAATAATTAGTACATAACAAAATCAAACACACAAATATTGTAATAGTTTAGTGTCATTAGAAACTTGGAACGTAATCTTCTAATCATGGAGAAAGATCTTCAACATCTCCCATTAAGATCATCCCTTTTTGTTTTCTTAACTAAAACATTTATTTATATCATTGGGAAAAGAAAACATAAAAAGAGTGAGTTCAAATGCTCAGTAAGGGTAAGCATAGATTAAATAAAACATGCCATATACATTTGAACTTAAAAACATGAACATAATCCTTGATGTTACACAGGATGCGCAATGGAGGGTAGTACGAGGTGCATGCATATAGAGGAGCATTACATTAGAAGAATAGAAAGAGATGTTAAAAAGAACGACCATGGAGACTTGGAGATCTAGAGCAGGTGTTTCTTGTATATCCCTCGTGTCGAGAGCTACTTCCTCGAATATCAACGCAGGGTTTCCTTTCGATTGAAGACGGCTTAACTTTGGGGGGCCTAACGACTGAACATCAAAAGCTTGAGCAATGTCATAAAACATGGAAGTACGTAAGGCATAGATCATAAAGAAACATTAAGAATGATAAAATAGCATGGGAATAAATCATGTAATTTTGGAAACCATTAATCACATGATATGATTTCCATTATAGCCAAGGCATTGCTACCAAGACCGTCTTAGTGGACAAAGTCCCTTTCTGAATCGAGTTCACTCATCGTTCCAGTCCTGTATTACTGAACTGATTTAACTTGTCGTTCCAGCAATGTCTATCTCGTTAGATATAAATCTTTACCCAATGCATTGGAGGGAGATATAAGTCCCACCCATCTCATAATGTAATAATTCTTTCGTGTACCACAAAATCATAAATCATATATCATATCATAACCCATGTAATAGAATGGGATTCTTAAACATCATACCATCATAACATAATCCATATAAAAAATGGATATCTTTTCATCATAAGAAGAATAAAACCATGTAAATAATGGAGACATTATACGTGAAACATAAACATATTAAATAATGTCATTTTTGATGGAAAATAGTTTTGATAAAAACACATGAAATGAATTCTTGAGGAAAAATTCCTTTCTTCTTCAAAAAGACTTTTCCATTCTTGACATGTCATAAAATTCAAAACTAAAAGAAGTTAATTAAAAATAAAATTAGAAACATGAAAAGGAAGATTCTTGGAAATAATGTTTTAAAAATCCATTCATTCCATATAAGTTAAAAAAACATTCTTCTCAAATTTTTTTCAGAAAAGTCAATAAGTACCTCGTACAAAAAATGAAAAAAGATTCCTTTCATATATTTTACTAAAAACTCACCAAAGGGTAAAATTGGATTTAAAAAATTGTAGGTGTATGGAAATAATATTACATATTGAGGAAACATGGATTTTTTTGATAAAATACACCACAGTAAATACCAAAGTACAAACAATCTCGGATAAAAATGAGACTGTGATATTTTCCCTTACTTTAGGTCCAATTTGCTTCGTAAGTGTCTGAACCTCCTGTATAATGATTTAAATAATGTCATTTACTTATTAAAGAATCATACTAATTGTTATGATATCATATATGGTTCACTTATGACTTTATATTACCCATTCCTATGTAAATTAATGTTAAAGTAGCGTTTTGGGTAAAATCATCTTATTTATCGTACATGTTTGGAATTGTTGTTCATGATGTTATTATTACATATATCATGATTTAATTACCTCCAAAATGTAAATCATGATTTATATATCATATAAATTCATTATATATCCTGCATATACAAGCATTTATAATAGTACATAACATATTGAGGTAAGAAATGAAACGCACTGTTCATGGAGATGGTAAGTCGTACATACGCATGAACGCTACTTTCATTTCTATTTCTTATTTTAATGAATTAAAAATTAATGATACATAGGAATATTATAATTCCAGTATAATATCATATAAAATATCATTAACCACATCCTTTATACATCCCACACAAGGTATTAACGAATCACATCACTTTGAGGGGGTGGTAGTCCGCACTTCCTCAAATTTGATTATCGTATTTAGCCACTATGGAAACCATAAAGGTATGATATAATTGAGAATTAAAGAAGAATAATTTAATGATAAAAATAAGATATATTTTATATAAATACAGTTCCATCATTATGGCCACCATGAGAGGCGGTAGGAGAAAATTGAACAATCATCGTTTCGTGAGGCATTAGTTTTCCATCACAGAAACATTATGTTCTTCATCCTTTAGATGGAGGTGTGTGTAAGTGTTTCTCTAATCCTTCTTATAACAACATCATAGTATTTCTAGGATACAGTTTTAGTCATAAAATAAAGGATTAAAAATATTTTAGGGGTTGGAGAAGTAGAATAAAAGAAAACAACTTAAGAGAAACTATTACCTTTAATTTGGGTAAATTCCTTTGGATTAATCCAAAAGGACTTCTTGGAGTATCTTATGACTAATTTAAGGATTCAAGTGGGAGTATAAGGATTTATGGAGATTATTTGGTCATATTTTGGATGATTCAAATGGCTTTAGAGGTGTGATGAATTTCATAAAAGTGGTCTCTTTTTATAAGGGAGTGGAGGGGCTCTTTAGGAAAGTGTGAAAACATTATTTTATTATAAACATATCTTAGGTTTAAAGAGTTCCAAAACACATTAATGTCGAAGATAAGATGACTCATATTCCAAATAAAATCATCCAACAGTAATTGGACAGGTTTTGGATGATATCTTAATCATTTTAATCTTATTTATTTAAATCATTTATTAATTAGGTAAATACTGCATCATTATCGTGTCATAAATATCTTAATTTATTTGATGTCTAAAAATTATAAAAAAATACCAACATTTAGGAAATATCATTATATTTCCAACTAATATTTATTTTCTAAAATATAATTTATATATCCCCTTATAAAAATTAATTTCTAAACAATTTTTGTTAATTCCAATATAGTAATTACATTAAATTAATTAATCTGATGTGTCATTGTCTTTCATAAGTGGCTCCATGGGGACCCAAAATCGCCCCAAGGATTCCCATGGTCGGCCAATACTCATAATATAAGGTTAGGACTTGTTTCAAGGTAATTTTGTATTATTATAATATTCTTTTATCCTTGAATTACCCTATTTACTTTTAACCGTAGTAAATAAAAATTACCGTAGTTACTATTCATAAACCCAAAAAAAATTAGCTTATTAACATAATTTGGACCCACTGATTCCAAATATGGAATCCCTTTGTCCAAATTCAATACTCAAATTTTTCAGAAATTAAATTAAAATAAATCTCGTTGTCGAAAGAAAATGGGTTTTTGTTTAAAACATTGCAAAAGATTGAATTGATTTAACCTACGAATTCATGGTAAACTAAATGCTAATTGAATACATAATATTAAATGGTAAAAATATATTATATTTATACTTTAAAACCATTAAATATTATAATTTAACCACATAAATTATTACGATGAAAAAAATTTGTTTTTAATTAAAATATAGTGTGTTTTTACTATTCATTAAAATATGAATGTTATCAGAATAATATAAAAATTTTATCCAAGGTAAAATTTTATATCCTTATTAAAAGAATAATTTTATTTTGTAAAATTAAAGTTATAAACATTTCAAAAACTAGATTTAATGTGGGTGTGCCATCAAAAGGCGGCAAAACTGCATTTTTTTGAAAAATAGTTATTTTTATCTGAAAAACTTATTTTGTTCTCATACCATGTTCTAGAAAATATGTAAGATGAATAATAATGTTATAAAATTAAAAATTTATTTAATACTATTCATAACAGCTAGTTCATAATAATAATATTATAATATATTGTTGTTTAGTAATACCGGATATTGCGTACAACACACGCTATCGAGGAAGGTCGCGATTGCGTGTAATGCAATCCAAGTCTTGGTTACATGTTGTGAAAGACCCTTCCATTGATTCGTATAATAGAATCCAACCATATTTCATTTATACATTGAATATATATATATATACACTCAATGTTGCGTAGAATAAATTCTATCAAACTAACTTGAAATTGTGTGTAACATGAGCCAAGAATAGTGTTGTGTATACTGCAAGCTAATACGGTGTTGCGTGTAGCGCAAGATAATCTTGGTGTATCGTACAAGAGAAGATATGAATGAAATTAAAAAGAATGTATAAAATCTCGGGTTGTTACACTAATCCTTGAACTCTTGATATATGATAGTCCCAAAAATTTTTAATGAACTCATAAACTAATAACAAATTATATTAATGGTTTTATGAAAAATAATTTCTTCAACTAAACGAGACATCCATTGAGTTTTCTTAATAGTTCTTCTTCCTTATATTATTCTCTTTATTATGAATAATTGTTTCAATTAAACCCTTCTTTATGAATCACATGAATATAAATATAATTATTTATTGACATAAAAATAATTAAAATATTACCACCACAACATTAATTCAGGGAACAATTTTCATTTATCTCACACAAAATAAAAACATCATGATTACATTAAAATTTACATATTAAATTATTAAAAAAAATATTTTTCTAAACCTATTCTGGATATTTTATTCATTTTCATTCTTATTATTCCTGTTTTTCATTCATTTTATTTATATAGGCAGACTCTAAAATTAAATATGAGATAATTGTATATAAAATGATGTGTTAGATCAATAATTTATATATTGAAACTCCCATTATAACACAACAACATCTACAGGGGAAAATATATTTATTCAATATATTATTATAATGATTATCTTTATGATATTTAAACCTTGATATATTATCTTAGAAATCTTATGATATGATCTTCTAGAAGTATATTCCAGAAATTTTCATTTTATCAAATGATATACATTTTTTTGAATACAACCCTTTTTATAATTCTATATGTTATAAATAATTTTATAATTTTATAAATTCAAACATATTTTTGAAAGTATTAAATATTTATAACATTCATTTCATTTCTAGAATATAGATAATAGGAATATATTATTCTTGGTTAGAAAAAATATTACACTTGCTCAAATGTCTTATGAAATCAGAAGGATGTATTATTAAATAATGGTTATATTATATTATATTACTATATTTTTATGATCTTATGAATTTAATAATTTTTTGTTCAATATAAGATCAATATATATCTATAAAATTATCAAATTATTTATAAAATATTTTATATTATCAGACAAATAATTATAATAATCTTATAAGTCTTAAAAAATGTAACTAATGTTATTTGAAACTATTAAAGTTACTATAAAATGATATTCCCTTTATATTTTTAAGGATTATATCTAAAATATTATGAAATCTACAAGAGTCTTTTGAATTATATAATGAGTCTTATTCCTTATCAAAAGTAAATTATCATGTAGTATATGTTCATTGGGACATGGAGGATATGTTACTCAAACTACTAATATTTCATGAACACTTAAACTATACATAGATCCTATTCAATTATTAGATGAAATTATCTAAACCTATTTAAAAGACATGGGAACAAATAAATAACCTTCATATAAAAAACAAAATTTATATGAGTTTGAATTTTATTATATAATTATAGTAAAAGTTAAAACAATAATCAAATCCACTAAAAATATTGTTTAAATATTCATCCATAGACAAATAATATAAAAACATGTAATTCTCTTTCAATTCTATATTTTTAGTGGATTTTATTATTGTCTTAATGATTATATCTAAAGTATTATGAAATATATATGATTGCTATCAATTATATAATGAGTCTTATTCCTTATCAAAAGTAAATTGTCATGTATTCTATTTTCATTAGAACATTGAGGAAATGTTACTCCAACTACTAATAATTCATGAACACATAAACTATACATATATCCAATTCAATTATTCGATGAAATTATGTAAACCTATATCAAACACAAGGGAACGAATAAATAACCTTCATCTAGAAAACAAAATTTTTCTGAGTTTTAATTATATTATATAATGATAGTAAACATTTAGACAATAATCAAATCCACTAAAAATATTTTCTAAATATTATTCGATAAAATACAATAATAATAGGTAATATTATGTCAATACTATATCTGAATAAAATTTATATTGGTCTCCAAGGCCTCAACATCACCTGAAACATATCTTCATCTCAAAAATCACTCCCTTTATATTTTATTTGAAACCAAGAACATATATCAATTTCAAAATCAAAATTCACAGTAATAAACCATCATTCAAAATTTCTATGGCTATGTGCATGAAATCGGTTATTCAAATAATAAAATTGAATATTAATAATTTGGATTCCGTTAAACTGTGACATAGTTCCAATTCATTAATGATCTTGATACTCTTGATTGCAAATGAATTATTATCTTTCCTTATCCCATGATTCCACATGATATAAATCTTATCTAATTTATAAACATATGAAAAATAACTTTTGAACTTATAAAAAATTATAAACCAATCATAACCACTATAATAGTTCAAAAATTTCACAAATCCGATCTAAAGACATCCACACCCACATTCTATATTCATAGCATTACCATTTTAACAACTCTATAAATACATGATCCCTCTAAATAAAAAATATCCCCCCATTATATTAAAAACATAGCCAGGTATACTCCCACTATATAGTATTCCACTACCATTGTAAGCATATTATATGACATAAAAGATAGATTTATATTTTTGTTATCCCACGTTGAAATTTATATCAAAAAAGAATTTCAGATATTAGATAGAGTCACAATATTATATCCTTGATAGAAATGGGGTTAAACTACTATTATCAACCATAACCTATAAATACATTAATTTGATGTTTTTATAGTAAAAATAACTTTCATATACACATCTTTAAAAAAAATTTATAACATCAAACCACTTCTCCCCTTATGCTACTTCATAGACTGATATTTTATATAAATGTTCATTGATAAAGAAGTGTGAATTATATTTGATTAATAGATTCATATAGCTTTTATTAACCCATATTATATGTAATGGAATCAGTATTTAATCATTGAGATATTTCAATAAAGTTCTCGTCCACATTTATTTCTACTAGTCTTACGTTTTAGAGATACATCAACCTCAGTAGTAGTCATGGTCATAGATAATTATGTCTTTATATTTCAACATACACATATTTCACCCAAAATGAAATCTCAAATATATGTGGACTATATATAATCTACATTTCCACCACAATATCCCTCCTTTTAAATATGCATATAATGATTACTATTTCTTCTATATTTTAATACATATTTTTTTATTCCTTTTTACATACCATCAAATTATATTTACTATAAAAAAGTAAGGATCCTTTTGTTTATTTTAATGCTAGACACCAAATGTAACAACATACAAAAAATATATTCATGATTCATTTTTTATAATAAGAAACTAATAAGCTTTAGAAATTCCCATTATTGTACTTATTTCCCTTTATCAACCATGAATTATTTAATTGCCATCGAAATATGTGTAAACCCCATTTTACAATCCTCCATTACAAAACTCATTTTAATTTCATGGAAAAATAAATCTGAATAAGAAATATTACATCATCGTCTTAATAAATTTGTAAGCTAAAAACATATCATTTCTCCAATCAAGAAGATTTTAGTCTTCCACTTAATTTTCAAAGAAACATATCCACATAAAAATTCACTATTTTATAAAAATTATAATACATATAAGTTAATGACATATTTAATGTATATATATTGATCTACTATTATTTCTATCTTGTACCTCTATTTCATGAATGTACTTGAATTGAAATACCATGATACTATAGATTTATTTAAACCATATAAAACATTCTATACCATTTATACATAACTATTATATTTAATATGAAATTGAAAACTATGTTTCTCAATTTATACTTCAAACACTAATTATCCATTTTGGAAGGATGTGTTGAAATCCATTTTAAAAATTATGTATTTTATTTGATCTATAATACGAATAAAGGAAGTATTATTATAGTATCTAGTCTAGGGAACATTATGGATGCCAAATCAGAATATATTTCACAAACATGTGAGTACTCATTTAACATAAAACATTCCTTGATTATTACAAAATAATTTCTTTCAAACATCTAGTTTTAAAACACTCACATAGTTCTGATAAAATTCATATTTTGTGTCATGGGTACCAAAACACATTATTCCTTCTTCTCTATGTAACATAAATCTCCATTTATATTATCACTCAATTTTTTATGATCAAATGTTTCATTAAAATATCGTAGTCCAACATGTGTAAAAAATATCCTATATTTATAATACATGTCTAAGTAAAATACTATCAATTTTTTATAGTTTTCATTTGTAAAAAAATATTTCTTAATTATTTAATATAATTTAGAAATTATTATAAATAGGTTTCCCAATAAAGGGGTTCCTTACACCACTAAATCTATGAAATAACTTATAGCTTAATATAGATACATAAATACTGTTATAAATATTATTTGTTATTTAAGATTCATGTTTCAATAATTCCTCTACAACCTACCACTGATAAAATTACACACTAAATATTTCATTCATTTTTTTCTTGAACTAACATGGGATACACCTAACCCTATTACAAATATAATTTGTGATGAGTCCAGAAAGGAATTCATAATCCCTATGGGGAGTAAAATAGTTTTCGTTAATTATGTACACAAAATGTGGAATTTTTTTAGTTAATATATTAATCTACATTAGGGGATTAATTGAGTAAAAAATGACATGACCTCTCCATGTGTCGGTGAGACATGCATAAAAAAAATACTAATTTGTAAAAACATAAATGTTGTATATTAAATATAAAATAACAAAAAACATAATAACATGATCATCCATAACATAATACATGGGTCAATCATTTGTATATAGATAATTTTAGAAATAATGTAAATAAAAAATTATGTGAGATGGTGATAGGATAATAACATAGTATAAAATATACAACAAGAAAAAAAACAAAACCTATACTAAACAACTAAAAACCATTTATATGTGAATTTAGTGTTAAATACCATCATGTTACCTCTATCTAATCGAATAATAGCTATCTCGGCTAACCCTTACCTATAAGTGGTTCCTTTCCTTTTACTGTTTTAGTCAAAATAACTTGAAGACACACACAAAGGGTGTATATTCAGGGTGATAATATCTCACAATATCACACCATTATATTTGAAAAGAATAATTTTTCTTTGATATCATAAAGACAACAGACCAATTATTTTTCTTTCATTACATAGAACACTCAATGTGACATGTTGTACATGAACCCCTGATATTTTTACATTCAATGACTTATTTAACACGTAACACAAAACATAATAAACCTATGATATATATGACAATTATAAGATATCAATTTGAATTAAAGGAATTAAAATGATTAATATAACTATGAAAATATGGCTTTAGTATTGTATATGATGACAAATTAATTAGAAATGGAAATAAAACCCTTCTAAAAATGAAAGGAAATCTTTTTTTGAAATTCTTTTTTATGAAAAAACTTATGTTTCTTACAAAAAAATTAACGTAATCACCTTTATTAGATTATATTATTTATATTAATAAAATATATATTCAATATAAAATTTTATATTCATCATATTTTATTTTTATAAATGAGAAGAAAATGTATCCAATTTTATTTAAGAAAAAATATATTTTTTCCTAAAAGTAGTTTTATCACATTTTTATGGTGAAATTATCTGAAAAATAATTTTTTTAATTTCTTTAGAAGATTGAGTTAAATTAAATAATTTTTTTGGAAAATTTTTTTTAACTTACATAGTGTGATATTTTTTACTTTCTAGAAACTATATTATTTTCTTATGAATAGTGAAAATATCAATTTATGAAAGGAGATAATTATTTTTAATTTGGAATTTTTTAAAATAAGGTTTTTGGATTTAAAATGGGTTGTTTAAAAAACAATTTTTTACAACATAATGTTTTTTATTTTTAATTAATTAAAATAAAACATAATGTATAATATTTTAATTGATATATATAAATAATATATTGATAAATATTAATTTATTTTAATATGACAATTATTATTTTTCATAATGTTAATATAGAATATTATTGTTATAAAACCTCTTCTTAAAAACACCCTTTGTCACCACATATAATGGATTAAGGTCAAATTATATATTACCAAATAAATTACCTAAATTTAGATAAATGTATTCCCCATATTGAATTAAAATAATTTCTAATTTCTAATATATCCAACTTAAATTTATAACACATTTATAAGTGAAATAATTAAAACTAATTACAACAATTAAGGTTGAACCATGCTTTCTTAGTGGTTGAAAATAAAATAAAAGATGTATAAACGACCCAAAACATGAAAAACCCCATTTATATTACGATTTTTAGACCTTATATATTCTATTATTTACTTTTAAAGATTATTTTATCATTTAGGTATGGGAAAATGATGGTTTACCTCTCTTATTTCAAAATATTTTAAAGTGTGTCACTCACAACACTTATAAATGTCCCAATAACAACATCACTTCAAACCATAAAAACCAATTAGTTCATCCAATAACTACCGAAATAACATATTTTATTCCATAATCGAATTTTATAGTACTTATTTTGGGAATAAGTCCCTCTTAGATATTCATCGGTGAAAACTAAAAGGAGTTACCCAAATAATAGGCAACATTCATCAATGCACATTTTTTTATATATTTATCCACCCCATAAATTTAACTAATAAAAATATGATATAAAAAAGTAATTATATTTTATATACATTATGTTTTTATGTTATGTTTATTACATAAAATAAAACCCACTTTCATAGAATGGGTTATGAAATTATTATTCGTGTGTTAGACAGACTACTGCCATGTGAGATGATGTCGTTCATTTTTTTAGTTACAACATTTAATTGTTTGTTAAGTGGATAGATATAATGTTTATTTATTATTTTAAAATATTATTATTACATATGGATTCATTAATTCATATATAACTCTTTGGGGTCAATTCTACATGGGATAATATAATGTCGCTCGTTTGTATAGTGGACTGCTACCTCGTAAAGCGATGTTATTGTCTTTTGACTAACATATTTAACAAAATGAATTAAGGGTAAATATAAAAAATTAATTTTATATAGATGAAATATATATATGATAATAATGATATTTTTAAAAATTATTAAATGAAATATGTCATTTTATTTTTTACGTTTTCACTCGCTAAATAAATATAACGTCATTTGTGGATGTCTGGACCACCTCCTTATCTATGTGATGTGATTCTATTTTTAATTAAAAAAAAGATTTATATATAAGTATATATAATAAAATAAGACAGTATTTATGAAATTATTACCATTTGTTAAATTTAAATTCAACTTTTCTACATTCTATAAGTTTCATTGAAAAATGGAAATGATACACATGGTACGTACGACCAACTATCTCCATGATTGTTAGCTAGATCATTTTTCAAGAACATATTTAATGATAAGATTAAAAATTATATAGGATGTATAAATATGATTATTATTTTATTTTTATTATTCTTTATATGTTTAAATAAATACAATTTTTTCCATAGTCACCCCAACTAAGTAATTTTAACACATAAGTCAAATGTGGTATAAACCATCGAATTAAACATTATAAATTATGTAATAGAATATAAAATGGTAAAATATGAATTAAAATTAATAATAATCTAGTAAAATTATCTCAAAATTTTATATAATTAATATAATATTATTATTCATGATGATTAATACACACATGATATGTTAGACTCAACTTAAAGGGTTTTTCTCTTCTCAGTTTTATTATTATGAGATGTATGCCATATTAACAATTTATTTTAGTGGTGTGTTATATATAATGTAAATAAATATAATTTAGGATTATTATAAATAAATATATTCAGATTTAAATATCTATTTTATATTCTCTATATCATGGGGTTTATAGATTGAACGTAACAAATGAAATTGTGATTTGTGGTTTCCATTATTCTTTATTTAGATGAATTTTTTGTTGTACATCAATATTATTTTATAATGATTTTATAATAACCATTTTAAATGTTATATTATTAATATTATTTTTTAATTGATATATAATTTTTCATTTCGTGTTATTATTTCATGGGGATTATGATTTGATGTAGTAAAAAATGGTAAGATTGTTTTTCTACAATGTCACCACTTATCGGGTTGTTGAGTGATAAAATATATGATGTTTAAATATTATAATTATAATTATTTATTTTCATATATATTTATTCATGATATTATCAAAAAAATTTACCTTTTTCACTCTTTGGTACTTATTATATTTTGGATGGTGTTTTGATGAAAACCCAACTCCATTTATCTTTTCGTTCAGAAATCTGTTTTCATCCAAAATAAAATTTTAGAAAAAATCATTCAAAAATTTATTTAAAAATGATTTTCAACTAAAAATGATATAATTATAATTAAATTTTGTATATAATTATAACAATTTTACTTTTATAATAACTCACATTTATTTTTAAGGTCTAATATTTTTAAATGTATTATATTTTAAAAAATAATTTTCCTAATGAAAATGGAATTTTCCTCAAAATGTTTTTAGTGAACATTTAATGGTATTTGAATACATAAATGTTAAACAATTGTTGATAAATATAAAAAATTATAGATATTATGTATTGATACCATCTCCATTCTTTATTTTGACTTATTAAGATTGATTCAAATATATTGTTATCAAACTTATTTATGTTTACACATGTTAATCGTGCTTCAACGATTTCTATGGAAACCATATCCATTCCACATACTATTAATTATCTGTAAATATTAATTTTTGTTTCAATTAATTATGAAGATATTAATTTTCTATGTGAAATATTTATTATTTTTTCATGTACATAATAAAGTATGGGTGCTCCCAAAGAGCGTCATATGATCTAGTTATAGCTCATTTGATCAGTTCACCCATATATCAGTCTAATTAATTAGGTATTGGTAATTTTTTCAAGAGAATTACATTATATATTGAATGTGTGGATATTAAAAATTTTAAGGGTTCATTCAAGGTTTTTTCAGGGATCTGTGAGATGATTTTCCAAGTTACCAATATGTTTTTTAATGCATTCTATATGTTTATGATGTTTTATTTAATCACTATTGATATCACATAGAAGATGAATATTGATTCTATTAAAATTTCCCATTTTTTAACCTTATATTTTTGTCATGTTTTATGATCTAGTTATTGATGGTATTGAATATTCATATCTTCTCATCATGCTCTATGATCATGTAAACATATACATATTCACATATTATGCTTAGTGACGAAACTCATTTATTAATTCTTATATTTTCTCATAAAAATAATTTGAGATCAACCATACTCTGTTACATTTTTCACTGGATATAAGTAATCTTTTGAGTCATAATTTTGACTTATTACATATCAATTCCTTTATTTTTTGAAATCACAACCACTTTCTTAAAACATGTTTACTGACCTTTTATGTCCCAAGAGGTTTACTATGTTATTACAGATAATATTATATTTTACCATACATAGAAGGAGTTATAAATATTCATGAATATAAAATTTATATTAACAATTAATTCAATTAAATCGATTATAAATATGAGTATCTAACTCAACATTAATTAGATGAGGAGTTATACATTGTATTGTTGATCGTGCTAAAAAAAGACTACCATCATATTGATTCTGGTACTGATAAATCAGACTGACACTCATAAGAATTATTGTGCTGAAAATATAAAAATAAGCAAAACATACTAATATATGTTTATAATTAGATTAAAAATAGCGACTTCTATTTTAAATCATATATTTAACATTTTAATGGTGTTAATTAATACGATTTTAGTCATCTGGTAGTGCTAAAGAATTATACGATATAATTTGGTTGATGTATAATGTTGTTGCAAAAAACATAGAAATATGACTATTCAGTTAATAACTCTAAATAAATATTCATTTGAAGTGTTTTAGACGGTTTTTTATTGAGTTTTGAATGTTTATATACATGAAACACTCATTTTATGTTAGTGTAATTAGTAATATAGTTTTTATTCTAATTAATTTTTTATGTTGTTTTCTTAATAACATTAATTATTTTAATAATAATCTGATAATTATAAAAATTGAGAGCTTCTAGGGATAAGAATATAGTTAATCCATTCCATCAGGTCAAGGGATTATAGGAATAGGATGGAAGAGAAAATACTATCATCATATCAAAGTCTTCCATGGAATGGAAGACAATGTCATTTTGATCATCATATCATGGGATTTACTTGTATAAATTGACAGACTTCAAAACAAGCATAAAACTAGGAATAACAATAGTCTTGTTTATTTACTACATTAGTCGTATAGTTTATAGAGTTCAATAATTTAATAATTTTATAAAATTATTACAAAATATTATATATCTATTGTATTTCTTATTTTAAAATTCTTTTTCCCAAAGATAATATAATAGAAAAATAATAATCACATATAGGTTTCAATACAATTGATTTTATCAACTATAATCCAATTAATATTGGAAATATATATTGATATTAATTGGATATGTTGTTATTTAAGTCCTTCTACTCTAATATAATCACAATGTTTTCTAGCTCTAATTTTGTGACTCAGATAATCAGATTGAGTCTGAGTTCTAAATAATTACAATAATAGGTATTAAGATTAGTTTTATTTATATATTTTAATCATTGTTTATAAAAAAATTTACCACCTTTTTATTCGAACATCCATCATAAGATAAAATTAAGATCATATTATGGCTATGAGAGATAATTCTCCTGCATAAACTTGCAGAGTTTGTATTTATTCTATCAAATTAATGTTTTACTATGTTTTATTATAAATGATTTAGTTTTAGTTTTTTTACACTAAATGGTTTGTAGAAAAAGTATTTATATTATTATTACGATGCAAGGTCTTAATGGCAGTTCAATTAAAAATATAAATCCAAGAAGAACACATGTCTTTGTTGGATCTGATTATGAATACTTGAGAGATATGATGAAAAATATTGTTATGATAACTAGAGACTAAATGATTCATTAAAAATAATTAACTAATTTTAAACATCATGAAAAAAAAAAATCATTAAGGTATTGTGTAACGAATAATATATAATGTTCCATGAATACTATCATATACCTTCATATATATTCTTGTAAAGATTCAAATTGTATATTGAAAATTCGTTGAGTCACTCACATTTGAAATTATAATTTTGTTGAGGTATAAAGATCTATTCAAAGAGAAAACAATCTAGATCTTTATTTTTTAGCAGATGAATTAATTTTATAGATGCACTATAGGTTCATAAAAATCATAAAATGTTAAAAATATATTGGAGAAGAATGAATTGATGAAGAAATCCATATTGAAAATATTATAGATCTCAATACCAATGATTGGTAATTAAAAATCATAGTCAGAGATGTGAAAAAAATATTAATAATCATACATTGGATGATATTAATTGAACTCACATGAAGTAAAAGCTATATTGAAAATAGATAATGAGAAAATAAAAATAAGAAAGTGTGTGTTTCTATTTCTTCTCCGACTATTACAACTAGAGTATAAACCGTTGATAATGTTTTTAAAAATTATAGGAATAGGTAACTTATTATTCAAATTTTATTATGATCTTTTTGACAACTGGAGTTGTAGTGGTAGTGATAATTCAGATTTTTTTTTATAATGAAGGTTATGGATAAAGTATCATAGGTCTTTTTAATCATTTGTCCATTGAAAATCATTATCTTATGAAAAAGGTGCATGAATAAGAATACAACACCCACATGTCTCCAAATTATAATTATCATGATGATAAGAACTCCACACCTTTTGATGATGAATCTTTATCATTAGAATATAATACTATACATTCTAATGAGGTAGTTTCTTGTATTTAAAAAAAATTAAACATAAAATTTGATGACTTAAAAAAATTATAATACTAAAGATAAATTTAATATGGTAGATGATAACTATTTTGACTAATTGAATATTAGATCTTCGTAAATATCCTGATAAAAGTAATTCTGAAAAAAAATCAAATTCTAAATCTTTTGAAGAAGTGGTTTCTAAGAAAATAATTTTACAAAAATAGATTTGATAAAATTAGATAAAAAACTATTACAAATGAGAGGACAATAATTTAGTAGTGAAAATTTTAAAAAATTTATTCCTTTAAGAAAATGTTATCCAAATTTACCACTAGAAATGAAAATTCTATGAAAATGTAAACAAAATTGTATTATAATACTGTTAATACGTGAATGGGTTATATATATATAAAACATATTTTTAGTAACAATTAATTTGATCATAAGATTTAACCATTTTTCAGTAATTTACATTTTTTTAGACACTGGGAAAATAATTATTCTTTTTTGAAATTTTAGTCTCTGGGTTTCTATAATGATTAATTTTTATTTGAAGTGATATTTTACCAAATGAATTTTGAAAAAATTTGTTTACCTATAATATTGATTTTTTATAAAACCACAAATAAAATGGCTTTTGTTCCCAAAACATTTGTTTTTATTTCTAGGATAATAAATATAGTACCAATAAAATAAAGCTATATGGGTATAAGTTATTCTAGGAACGTGACTTGAAATAAGGTATTTATCAAAAATATAATCAAGTTGAATAATAGAAATATAATTTTTAGAGGTAATGATCATTGAGTAATTATCAAAATAAGAATCATTCTTCTTCTTATAGATGTTCTTATTTAAAAAAAATCTATAGTTCTTAATAACAATGCTATAAACATATGATAATTATGTAATTACGATTATCTTGTGAATGTTTAGAATGATCAATTTATATTACATGGATCGAAGAATGACTTTATTCTTTTAGAATTAATATGAAAATATTTTTACAGTAATAATAGAAGCCATTTGGTTATAATAAATACATTACCTTAGTAAAATAAAATATCAATCATGGTTGTCATAGATGGATAAGAAAATGTATCCTTAAAAGCATATCTATGTTAACTAAGAAAATAATTGTTAAGGATCTACCAGAACATATGTTTTATAATTCAAAAGACATAGAAACGTTTCAATATGTTAAGATACAGAATTCATGATTCAAATATATTACTAAAGTCTCAACATATGTAACATTATAGTTAATTTGTATGGGATTATATGTTCAAACTAAAACATGAGTAATTAAAGGAAAATACTATTTATATGTTTTAATTGAAGATTAGACAAAATATTTTTGGGTCTATTTTCTTACAAGGAGATATGAATCCTTTAGTTATTATAAATAATATGTATCCATAATTAAAAATGGGGAAAATATATTTCTTGAAAACTATTCATTGTTCTTAGGTTGGAAAATTTTAATATTATGAATTTGAATAAATTTGTAGTAATTATTTTATTGAACATAACATTCATCACCTTGTACACCGAATAAAAATAGTGTATTTGAAAGAAGAAATATAATTATTTTTAAGATTACTAAAACCATTTTATGTTATTATTCATTGATAAAATATTTTTGGATAATGAATTTCTTCCCCCCTATGATACTATAAATTGAATTTTAGTTAGACGTTTTAATAGTAAAACTATTTCTGATTTATTGAGAAGAGGGAAGCCATAGCATTATTATTCCATTTTTTTGTTTAAATTTATGTATCATGAATATTAAATATAATTTAACAAAAATATCACCCATATCTGATGAAGGAAAAGTTTTTGAATATTCTACTACTTTAATAGATTATGAAACATTTAAAAAAAATTCTTGCACTTTTTATGAACATGAACATGTAATGTTCAAAGGATACTGATACTTTTATTTTTCAAACAATATCATCTTAAATACATGTATGTATTTCTAATGATAATGTTCATCCATTGTTAGATATTTCTTCTCATAAGTATATTAATCCAGAATTAATTTATAATGATTCTCAATAGGATTATTTTATACTAATTTTGGATGAAAATTATTCTAGAGACCCAATAAGTAAGTTGTCCCTCATGAATCATCATAGAATAATTATCATTGGTAATATAGATAAACTAGTTAGGACTAGATATTCCTTATGGAATAAAATTGAACATCCACAATTCATATCCCACATTGAATATATGAATCTTGATATGGATTTAGTTGATAAAGATAACCTTACTAAATTTCATAATGAGATAAATGTGTTTTAGAGGAACAAAATCTGATAAATAGTTGAATGGACTAAAGAAACGTAAAAAATTGGAGTAAAATGGTTATGTTGGAATCAATGTAATGTAAATGGAATAATATGTATAAATAAAGATATAATTTATTTCTTAGGGATATAATCAATAAGATTGAACTTTTTTTTAAGAAACATATGCTCTTGTAGAATAACATGAATTTATTTGAATAATTTTTCCCTTTTTTCATTATTTAAACTCAGACTATTTCCAATGTATTTCATCTATTCTCTATTAATGAATATATTTAAGAGGATTTTTACATTCTTAAAAAATTGTAATTTGATACAAATTACAAGAACATCTCTTTAATATTACCATGGATTTACATGAACATAAAAAATTCTCAAGATATTGGTATGATAAATTATATGGATATTTATAAAATATAAATTTTGATCATGGAGATGTGAATCCAAATTTTTTAATAAAGTATGTTAATAATTATATTATTATTTTAAAAAATTATATTGAATCCATTATATTTGGTTCAAATTAAAATTATTTAATAAATTCCTTTATGGATATTATGAAGCCTTGGTTTGACATGACTATGAAAGGTTTTTCATCATATTTCATTGGATTTCCACCTTTATAAATACCTAAAGGAACTTTTTTATCTAAAAACATGAATATAGTAAATATTTTTACAAAAATTATAAATGAAAACATGAAAAGGGGAAAGAACTTATATTAGTTCATCCAACAATTTGTATCATGATATGCATAAGAATATATTTAATCCTATATCCTTTAGAGGTAGGATAAGAAGATTACATTACATAACTATTATCCATCGAGGATTAATGTTTTTTGTATGCATATGATAATGATATAAAACCAATCCTAATTAATCACATATAAAATCAATAAAATGAATTTTTTATTAGTCTTTTAAGAATTATGGATTTAGTCAAGTTCTATTCTTCAAGAAATTCTTTTGAACTGAAATGTTTTTCGGATGCCAAGATTAATGGATATAACATTTGTAAGTAAAGTAATTTCTTAACGTATCATTTCATAAGAGATTATTTATTTTCCTATTCATATAAGAAACTAAATTAAGTATAATTTTCCATTAATTATGTCATATATGCAGTAGCTAAATGTTTTTGTGGTCCCGTGTAGTGGATACAACACACACTCTGTGAATATGGAATGTGTTTTAATGAAACACATATACTTTGAGAAAATAAAAGTTGAATTTCATTAATAAGAAATCCACCAAAAAGCATACGTATGAAGGACATAAATATAGGAAACAATATCCAATATGATCACAAACATAAAAGAGATAAAATTTTACAATTCATCATAAATCAAGAACAATATGATAATATTTTTACAAAACCTCTTTGTTTTGATATATTTTATTACATTAAATTAAAATCTTGAATGATCAATGTAAATTTATCATTAATATGTACATATTTTATATCCATCTCAAAAAATTAAGATAATCATTTTCATAGGTTGAGTACATATGTTTTATGTTTTCCAATATAATATAATATTTCATAAACTTTTGAATTTTTTTTTCTAAAACAATATCGTAATGAGTTTTCCTAAACTCTAAGTCTTTAAAAAACATCATATTTAGGAATATAGTTTTTTTTATAAACAAAAAATCTTTTAAAATATATCCTTAATAATACATTAGTAACTATATGGACAATTGTTTTTTTATTTAATGAAATCATTATCGATTTTCTTAAAAAAATATCATAATCTGTTATTCTGAATAATTTATCATCATTTTTTAAATGAAAAAATCCTAATTGGTTTTTTATATTAAAACTATTATAATATGTTTTGATAAAAAAACACTAAAAAGAATAGGATAATCTTACTGATGGATCCTTTCACTCCAAAGGAACACTCATATTATGTTATATTTTTTTCACTACATTGTTACATTAGATTATACTAGTTTGTTGTTATAATATTAATTATATAAAACAATTTGTTTTAAATTTTTTTTAACAATTCTTAATTGGATTGACCATCACTGCAAAAAATTTATTTAAAATCATTGAGATTAAATAAATTATTTTTAATATTTCCTCAAATAAATAAAGATATTCAGATCATTTTTAATCTCAATATTGAGTTATATTAGTAAAGATGAAATACCTCCCTAGATTACTAAATATTTGGGGGTCACCCCTTTCACAAAATCATTTATTTGGATATTTTTTTTACCCAAAGATACTACACTGTTAAACATTTCTAATCTAATTGCATTTTTTAGGTCGGATCACCAACTCGTGTTCATGATCCGATTGATATAATATAACAATTTTTAAAGTGGATTATTTTTTGGGAGAAGTTGGTAGAGTTATCATGGTGTGACCAATACAACTCTACTCTCAAGAATCTCATCTTCATTTAATGTTGTGAATCAGTTATTTTAGAAAATCCTGATAATTATTTGAATTTTTATTATCCTAATTTAGTTAATGAATCATATTCACAAGCGTTGTTTTTCATAGATGATGGTAATGATAAATTATCTTACATAATGTATTGGAAAAGTTATATAATGTATTACAAGAATCATTCTAAATTATTCATAGTTATTCTAGAATGTGAGGCGTATTATTCTTTTCAAAAGCTACAGAACAACTATAAAACTTTTAACAAAACCCAATATAAAGAATCACTACTTTTAAAATTTTAAAAGGTTACAAAATAATCATATTTTAATTCAATAAATATTGTTTTTTTTGGAATCAATGTCACATTGTTTTGAGAAAAGGAGAACAAGTTATTTTGATGTTATCATATGTTTTTTAGAAAACTATTGAATATGAGGAAGATATGACCTTTCAATACCATACTTCTAACAATATGTAATATAAATTACTTCTTAATAAAATCGAATAGGATTATGTTTTTAAATTTTTTAGGAAGATCGAAGTAATAATTGGGTATATTTTCAATTCAGAAAAAACATCAAATTGAATGACTAAAAATATTTCATTAATCAAGAAATTGATAAGATGTATGAAATTTTGATTTTAATTGAAAAACAAATAAATTGGTATTAAAGGATGATGGTGTTTTATATTATTCCAATTCATAATGAAAACCAAATGATGATATGAAAGAGATGATATAGTCACAATCATCACAAAAAATATAGAGAATTAAAGATGTTAATATTTCTAATGATGTTTTTCATATGTTGATGGAACGTAATTCCAATTAAATCCTTGGGAAAAAATTTCAAAATCATCCTCTCTGAATCTATTCTTTATGAATGTGGGATACTAAAAATTTAATATAAGAATAAAAAATAATTATGCAGAATATGATATTTCAAAAATATCAACATTGTTTATATCAGTTAAAATTAGATGAAATAGATTTATATAATGTAGTCCATCCCACTACCCGGCGGATCCATTTCTGTGCGTTCCTTTCAGATTTAGAGTGCTGTCTCCCCTGTCCATCGGCACGCCCTCGCGCGTCCTCCACCGTGGCACAACACCTCGACCACATTAGGATCTGGGCCCTTAGGCACCGCCAGATCCAGCAACGACTTTGCAGAATCACCGCCTCTCATCGCCGGCCCCGCAAGTGCGGCTTTCCCGGTGCTAGTGTGGCTTTCCCGGCGTATCATCGACCGGCCCCACTAGTGTGGCTTTCCTGGCGCTCCGTCAACAGGCCTGGCTTTTCTCTGCTGCGCCCGCGACATCATCTTTCATCCATCATCCTGAGGGGGAGCTGCAATCTTGAGGGGGAGCTACGATCGTCAATTTTTTTTATCTTTTTTATTTGGTCTTGTTTTGTAATCAAGCTGGGTATGTCCAACTTGAGGGGGAGTGTTTGTTGTCCGTTGATTGTTTTATTTTTTCTTTATGAGTTCAAGCTAGGTACACCTAGTTTGAGGTGAAGTGTTGGAGTCTGAATCCCACATCGGACTTATGGTCCGATGTGGTCTTTATTATTTAATAATAAATTTTTGTAATCCATAAATTTTTTGAATAAATGCAATATGTAAAAGGCTAACATAACACTATGAGGAAGATCATGGAGAGGTTGATAAAGAAGGTGATGAAATAGTTGATGTAAATTAAGGTGAATGAAAATAATGAAAAAAAATATGAATATAAATAAGTAGAAGATGTGGATGATGATGTGGTAGAATAAGAAGTGGTGGAAGGTCAAAACAATGAAGGGGATGATAGTGATGAAACCAAATATAATAAAGATTCATTAATTTTATCCTCATCATAAGCATTAATACCAACCACGAATGATAAATTAGAAAAATCAAGATGTTCACAACATAATGATTCTTCATTAAATGATAATTCAAAATTATCATCAATTATTGAAGAAGAGGATAAACATTTAAAAACAAATGTTGATGACAAATTAATGAATATTTAATATGTGGATATTTTAGAAATATTATATTGTAAAAAAGTTTCCAAAAATAATGATAATGAAGTTCGGATTAATGATTAGAAGAAAGGTAGATATATATAAGTATTTTCCAAAAAAAATGAAACCATCTCATCATGATCCTAAAAAATCATACTCCACATGGACAATAGTGTGAATTGATTTTGATAATAATTTAAATTTTTTCAGAAAATATAAAAAAAATTCCAATATTTTGTAATGTGAAATAAATAATTCATTTAATATAAGACATTATCAATAATAAATTATTGTCAATAAATTTTTTGTTAGAATTATTGATCCTAATTGAAGAAGATATAAAAAATTATCAAGAGTATTAAGTGAATCGTAAGAGATCATGCAATAAAATGATAATGTGGTCGGACCAGGTTGATTCCAATGTCCAAATTATTGTTGGGATGTTTGATGTGATCAATAAACTATTTATATAATTAAATTAATTTTGAAAGTAGTTATCTAATTATATGAACTGTGATGTTATTTTTTAAGAGTTTATAGATTCCACTAAAGAACTTCCAGAATATTTCTATGTAATAAAACTAATAATGTGTGATTTGGATCCTGATATGAGTAGGATAAGGTCTTGAAAAGAGGATGAAATAGTATTTATAGATTTCAAAATAATATATTGAGGAAGATAAATGTATTATTGATCAATATCAGAAAAAATAAGAAAGTATTTTGAAGCTATAGAATGTCTAGAAGGTGTTTCAGAAGATGAGGGCATATGTAAATACATCGATGAAGAAAGAATACCTCTTATATTGAACACTTGATTGATTTTTTTTATTAAATAGATTTTTTAATTAGGTATCCCTTCAACCAATTCTTTCAGACTTGAATATTTTTCTAATTGGGAATGATTTTATATTCATTTATATCTTTTTTGGATGATTAATTTGTTATGTATTGCTTCATATTATGTTTTTAATGATATAAAAAACATCATATTCATTCCCCATTCATTTATAGAAATCATAATTGGGTATAACGTATTAACAAATTGGAGTTGATTTTTTAAATGGTGTTTTAATAGAAAGGGGTTATTTTTCGATAAGGGGGAGAAATTTTTTAATTCAAAGGGATAATATTTTAAAAAGTTTGAAATCCTTATATTAAATGGAATATGTTATACAATGGGTGATATGTTTTTAGTGTCATATTCTATATCATTCTCTCGATCATCTTTGAAATAGATATAACCTTTGGGGTGTTATTTATTAAAGAAACACTCAAAATGAAATGTTCTTAAAAGAAAAATGGGTTGAATGTTTTAAAGATATCATAAGTTTATGTTTTTGGTTTTATTATTTCTAAATTGTTGGATATAATTGAGTAATATGATTTAGTTCATTATTTTGTATTCCATTAGTTTTGGAAATAACAAACACATTATTAAATCATGTTTACTAATGTTTTATGTCCGACGGGTTTTACTATGTATTTTTAGAAAAAAAATATATTACCAAAAATAGAAATAGTTATAATATATCACAAATAAAAATATAATATTATTCATTATGAATATAAATTTATTGATAATTCATATTAACAAATTCAACATTAATAAAACCAGTTGTTAACCATTGACATGTTTATTGTACTAAAATATTTTATAACCATCATACTAATTTTGGTACTGATAAATGAGAATAACACTCATATGGTTTATATTATTTACTATATATAATGAAATACATTAAATAAAACTATTTTTTTAATAAGAATAAAAACAAATTTTCATATTTTAAAGAATAAATGTAATACAGTAATTGTGTTAATCAATATAATGTAGGATATTCATTTATTCCAAGTCATTCTGATTTTTCAAGTACCAGGTGTATGAAAAAATTACAAAAAACATTGTAATATTACCATTTTAAGAATGAATATAAATACTGATTCTTTTGAAGAGTTTTGAGATGGATGATTTTATCATATTTAAAAGTTTTCACTAAGTCAACCAATCGTTTTTAGCCAGTGCAATTTTTTAGATAATTTTTATTCTATTAAATACTTTTTAGGTTCATTCTTGAAGTAATATTTTTATTATAATCCTCATCTGATCATTTTTGTGGTTTATAAATATTTTAATAGGAATATATTGAATCTTATACATCAAATGATAAAATATGAGGATTGGAAAACAGAAAAAATATGATCATCATATCAAGGGATTTGAAGGATAAATAAGACAAATATATTCTGATCAACGTATCAAGTTCCCTTTTTATATAAAAATTTAGTCATGATAGTAATACTAAAACTATAGATACACTTTTTCATGGTTTTCGAATAATGTAATCATATGTCTAAAAGAGGTAAATATTTTGATAATAGATTATAAATGGTTATTATTTTTACATTTGTATTATTATTCTTGTATTATATGTTTTATTATTTCTGATCATATCATAAAAAGATATCCATATTACGTATATTTATATACATTTAATTTTTTTAATTTTTACACTTATTACATTAAAATAATACATTTAGGCTAATAAGATCTATTGTGATTATGATTATTTTTCTCTGATGTAATTTTATTTTTTTATTGTTCCAAATATGTGACAATGATAATCAGACTGATAATATGTCAAATATAATTATTTTAAAAAGAATTATGCTTTGTTTACATTAAATTATTTCAACTATGTTTTTAAACTGCAATTCAACCCACCTCTTGTAAGTATATCATTCATATCATACTATTATGATCCTATAGGAATAGGCAGAATTATTTATTTCATTATGGGATTTTATGTGGATTATGATCATGTCTTAGTATTGAAATAAGAATGTTTGGTTTAGTAGGAGTAATACCTATTTTAATTCATTAAATTGTTAATGTAGGAGGTTGTTCTAATTCTCTGAAACACTGACTCAAAAAGGTCCTCAACGATTTTTGTGATATAATTTTTCCTTATGATTTTATATTGTTTGGATGGGAATAATGAGGACCAAATTATGGTAATCAGTTCTCAAAATGTAATTTTTATGATTTCATCACCAAATCCATGAATGTGGGGTTTGGTCTATTAATTTTGGGATTAATGATCAATTTAGATATCATTATAGATTAGTATTTCCTCATGTGAGATTATCTTAATAGTAATGGATATAATCATAGGACTACAATAACATGGTTGGTCAAAAGTTCAATGTCATAGACAGCCCTCAAGTGTTTTAGGTAATGATATGTTATTGTGATTAATAAAACATTTGGAGATGACTTACTAGCTTGATGTGTATATAATCATCCATTTAATGTGTTAAATTCCATTCAATTATTTTGGAATAATATTTATTGAATTGATAATATTTTTGGTTTATGTCATCCTAGATATTAAGGAAAATATTAGAACACAAGTTTAATCATATTAATAACCAATATATTTAAAATATATTTGGATACTAGAAGATTAATGTTATTTAAAAAATAGTGATATCATGATATTTCATTCATGGATGATGAAAGTTATGAGAGGAAATTTTATGTTAAAACTACATTTTATTTTGGAGGATATTTTTTGTTTATCATTTTGAAATTGTGTTGAATTTGGAAGATTAATGTATCACATTAAGGTTTATTCATTTTAGTGATTATCCTATCAAGTGATAACACATTTTTATTTTGGTTAATTTATAAACATATGATAAATATATTTTTATCCCTTTTATGGATATATGGGATTTAAATATTAATTTTAGTCATTCATACATAAAAAATTCATCTTTAATAATAAACATTTGGAGAAAAATATGATATTTTTGTGTAAATTGTATAATAGATGAAATTGAACTCGACAAGTAAATATATTTCTCTATGTTTTCAGTCTATATAGTGATAGAACTCTTCATGTCTATAAAAAGGATATTGAAAAAAATGTTTTATTCTAGTTCAATAAATTATTATTAACATATGATCTATTAGAAAATAACATGTTAATGGTTTTGAGGCCCATAATATTTCATTTATCATTGTATTTTTTTGATCAATGACCTCAAGCATCCTCTATAATTATTTAACTTTTTTTAATACCAATATATATTATCGTAGTCTAAATGTTTTTAATGTGTTATTCCATATGTCATGTGTATATCTATTTGTATCATATTTATTTTATATTTAATTAACCCATTTTATAATATAAGTTTTAAAAATTGTTTTTTAAATAACGAAACATTTAATACGAAGATAAATATAAAAGTGAGTGTATGAAATTTATTAACGCGGGGGGGGGGGGTGTAATGCCTCAAAATATTAAAAAATAATTATATATTAAATGTCATTAAAATAACACAACAACGATATTATATTTTATTTCACAGAACACTTAGTTTAAATGTCAATAAACAAAACCCTGAGATTTTTATGTTTTATAGGGTATAAAACATGAAACACTGAAGATACACAACCCATTATATATATTACCAACATAATTATTCCATTAGAATAGACGTTATAAATTATATTTACTAAATTACTAAAATGGGTTTTACATATATTATTTTTTGACTAATTAATTATGAATTAAAAAAAACCCTTTTGAAAATAAAAAGAACTCTTTTTCGAAAAAACTATTTTAATGAACACAGATGTGTTTTATAATAATAAATAAAATAAATAACCCTTTTGGGTATTATCAATTAAATTTATACATTATTAGTTAAATTTAATAGGTAACATTTATAATTTGTGTTTTATTGAATTGAGATAAAAAGTAAATCAAATTTTATGCTCAGGTAAATATTTTTTTTTCAAAAATCCTTTTTGTCCCCTTTTTATATAATAGTTATAATAAATTCATTTTTTGAAATATTTATATAATTTATTTTTTTAATTTAAATTCACTTTTGGAATATAAATACAAAAAATCCGTTTCGGTAAAATATTGTTACTTTTTTGAAAATATTGATTTTTAAGTGAATAGTGAAAGAATATCGATTTTAAAAAAGTCCATTTTTATAAATTACAATATTTAGTATTATAAATGTGTTTAAACATTATTTAATGTGATATTAGTATTACTTATTAATATTTAATTGACTTAACATAATTTTAATATAATTTGTATTTCTTTTTATTATATGTTTTAAATGTGTTCAATAATGTTGTTTTCCAAAAACTGTTTCAAGATGAATAATATATACAATTTTTAACTAATTAAATTAATATATAATGAGTATTTATTGAAATGAAATTCATAGATTATATTTCAATAAAAATTAATTTATTTTAATAAAATTTTTTTATTAATAATATATTTAACATAGATCCATCTTTTCCTAAAGAAATCTAATTATAAACTCATTGTCTTGTCAAATTTGTGGGATGAATATCAAATTTAAATATAATAATTATGTGATTTTAAATTTAAAAAATTGATCTAAATTTTGAATCCGAATAAATTTTAATGTACTAATAAGAAAAAATAATTTTTTTTCAAATGTTATTAGTGAATCAATTAAAATTAATTAAATGATTATGTTTAAACCAAGTTTACATAGTTTAAAATCTTAAAATATAAGATATAAAAATGATACAAAACATTTAAAAAACACATTCAATGAAAATTTATATTACTTAAAACTTATGGGATCTATTTTTGTATTTTTTTCAATCCTTGTGGTAGGTAAAAACATGGTTCACATTTTTTTACATTTACAAGTGTTTATTAAAACTAACTTATAATAGGATACACACTATCCCCTAATATTTTCTACATAACACCCATTTGAATCAACCAATACTTACCAAAAGCACATATTAATATTAATCCTATCACCCGAGAAGCCTTAAATTTGGAATAAATCCATCCATGTATACCCTATGATGATAACCAAAACGAGTTACCCAAAGAACGGGTAATGTTCATCAATGAGGAAATTTGATTTAATTCTTTCTACACCACTACAATTATTATTATAACATTTTGATATACCAATTAAATTATATCAATTATACTTATATATGGTTATGTGATGGGTATTTCTTACATGAACAAAATCTTCCACCAAATTGGTTGTGAAACCATTATTTATGTGTACTGTGGAGTACCTCCAAATGCTATGATGTTATTTAATTTTCCATTCACAACTCTCATGGTTTGGTATGATGATTGATATATATTTTATAAGAGATATTTATAAAATAATTATACCATTGAACTCATTATATAATATATACCATTTACATTCCATTCTATAAGGGATGCAACAATGTCGCTCATGTGTACGATAGACTATCCCCTCACGAAGCGATTTGATTAGTTTTCCCTAAAGTGTTACATGAAATGTATTAAGGGGGAAAATGATAAATATATGTGATATTAATGAATTATTTATTAACATCATGTCATATTTATCATTATGTAAATGTAATATTTCCATTTAACTTTTACCTTTTCACTCACTCGAAAAAAATAGTGTTGCTTGTGGATGTGCGAACTATCACCTCCTCAAAGAGATGTAATTATTTATATCAATTCTACAAAATAATATTGATATATTTAGGAATGTATAAATAAATAATACGTTATTTATGATATTATGATCATTTTTTAAAGTTAAATATTTTTTTATTTTATTCCATTTTGGTCATTGAAAATTTGAAATTTTGCTCATGCGTACATATGAACTACCATAAACATGATAATAATTTTAGATCATTTATATGGATTTTAACACCATTTTATTCTAATATTGAAACATTGTATTCTATTTTGTGTATAGAACGAAAAACAACTCATAAGGGTTTATAATAAACTAAGACTTTATAATATATTTACTATTTTTGATAAAATTGAATCTATGATATTGCTTCCAATGAACACAATACCGATTTATCATGCATTAAATGAAATTTGTACTTTATTTGATAACCTACTCTACACGAATGACCGAATTTTTCCAAACAATATGATATTATTTAAATATTATTTTATAATAAAATAAGATATATCATATCAATTTAATTAAAAAATTTGAATATAATTATCTATCTTATGAAATTATTGGATTTAGAAAAATTTAAAAAATAATTTCATAAAAATTAATTAGAAGTTAATATATTAGTTAATTTAAAATAAAGGGAATATATTTATAAAAAACAATACATTTTTCAAATATATATTTTATCATAATAAATTAAATTAAATAGAATTAGTGAATGATTTTAATTAATTATATAATTTTTATATTAAATTATACCTTTTTTTCATCTATGAATTACATTTGATAGACTAAGATAAGAAAAAATACAATATTACCCATCAACCCCTATATTTTTATATAGGAATTTTTAATAATTAATAATGGAGACCCTATTTTAAATCAAATATTCTGATGTTTTATAAATATTATATGTTTAAATAAAGTTAATAAAAGAATGTAGATCTGAAAAAATAGATTTTAATATATTTATGGAAAATTTATAGGATGTTACATTTTTTATAAATATTGAAATATATGAAATTTTAATTCAAAACTACCTTATTTTAATTGTTAAATTATATTTAAATATATTTTTAAAGTAAAAATATATCAATTATATATCATTAAATCCAATTTAGTTTATTATAATCATTTTCACCTTGAAATTACATATAAAACATTTTCACACTTCTATTCATTTTTACATTAAAACCTTGCTTTGTCATCCTGTCTGTTAGATTAATATTAAAATAATTTCTCCAACTTCACTGATTTTAATTTGAAAAATATTATTAAAATTTTAAAAAAAATTAATTAATATTGTATTATAATTTCATCATATATTTTTACCAAAAAAATAGTAAATTTACTTAAAAGTTTTTAACAATGATTAAGGTGAAATTAAGCATAACAATATAGTAAACCTCAAACATGTCGGCCAAAATGATCTAAATAGTAATCCAAGAGCCATTTTATTGAAATCTTTAGACCCTATTATCCTTGGGATATATTTTTTCTAGTATTGTATCCCAAGAAGATGGGAAAAACGTGGGTGGAATTCCCTTTCCAAAAATTTACATGAGTCCCAATCCTCATCTATTAAAAAGGGCCCCCACTTCCTCATAGCACCATAGAAACACTTCATTGACCTATATCATCAAACAATTCACCAAAAAATTCCATAAAAAATCCTATAATCCTAAATTTATTAATGAATATCTCCAAATTAGAACTTTTATGAAATGAAATACGATTTACCTAAAGAAGTTATAATATCTCTCCTCAAGATCTTTGGATTTATTTCCATTTACACCCCTTAGCATTCCATGATAATGAATTATATAAAAAAAGGTATCCCCAACATACATAGGTGTTATTATTTTATCGTTTAAATATATAATTTCACATTCATCCATGAAATGTTTAAAAACATATTGTTTATTTTTATGGATAACTATCGCCTCATGAAACGAAGATTGTTCGTTTTTTAATTCACCACCTATCATAGTTGGAATTACAACAATATCTATATTTATATATGAAATGTATGATATTTATAATTTCTTTATTTTTATTTTGGATTTTATATAGAACATACCATTATGTTTTCCATCTTGTGGGAATACGATAACATTATTTGTAGATGTTTGATATATCGTCTCCTCCAAGCGATGTGATTCATTTCCGCTATACAGGGATTGCATAGAGGATTGTTTTTATAAAACTATGTCACATATAAGAAATTAAAATTATTATTTACTTATAATATTCTTAATTATAATTAAATTTTCATTTTTTTCATATGAAAATGAAATGGAAGTAGCGTTCATGTGTATGTACAACATACCATCTCCATGAACAGTTTATTTCATTTATTTTCACAAAATGTTATGGATTAATATAAATGAGTATATACTGGATATATATGATATTTAAATCATTGTTTACATTTTTTATATTATGAAACCATTATCTTATTAATTTAAACATCAAATAATAAGTCAATATTTACTCGATAAACTAAGCATTTAAGGACCGAAATATTTAAAATAATGAATGATTATTTAAAAATGGTAATAAGGTAATAAAAGTAGAGTTAATATGAAATTGTAAATATGATTATGGATATTTTATGTGTTATTGAAATTTTAAAAAAACTTATAAAGAAGGATAATAGATTCTCACCTAAAAGGAAAAGCTTGTAATGGATTTTCATCCCACGTTTTTCATTTGTGTGGTAAATGACATGGTTACCACATTATGAATTCATGTTGTGTATATACAACCCATTATTATAAATTATATCTATAATTATTTTTTCATAAAAGTTTTTTATTTTAAAATTTTATTTATTTATATTATTGGGATTTGAATTGAATGTTACGATTTGGTATTGAATTTCCAAACCTAAATCAATTTCAATGTGTTCTATAACATATTCAATGTCATTAATATTATATGATTATGTGTATAATATTTTTGACACTATATATATTTACATTCACATTAATTATGTGTATTTTCATTTTATAAACAAAATCAATTAGTTTGGTTGAATACCAGATCAATTTCATGTTATTTTAAAGGGGTTAGTTCAAAATCTTGTTTTTTTGGCATTGTTTTCACTTGAATTTTCATAAGAAGAAATTATAAGATCATTTTATAATTAATGCCTTAATTTTATTCTTAATGGATTATTCATTACCTTTTACCATGTAATAGTATAATTTTTGAACTCTTTGTCACATAAAATGTTTTATAAGTTTTTTTTAACAAAACTAAACAACATTTATCAATTTAGTCAGCGAAACTATTTTCTTCGAATTACCCTGTTTGGCAATATGGTATTCCAAAAAAGGATTTTAACCATTATAAAATGATTTGGTAAAGAGATTTTTACCATTTATGTCTTAAAAAAACATTTAATGCAATATTATTATCACATTTTGAATAAGGAATTTTTCTAGAATTTTTACCATAACAAATTAATGTACTTGAATATCATATAGAATTTTCTGATTGACATTCCATAATATATACAATTATTAAATTTATTGTCTTATTGTTTTATTTTTAAAGAAAATTATTTTACAATGGGGGTTTCAATAAAAAAATCAATCTTTTTCTCTAAATGAAAATGATATTTTCCCCAATATAGTTTTTAAATGATATTTTATTTCAGTTAATCAATGAGAATTAACCTTTATTTATACTACATTGTAGATATGTTGTAATGATACCATCATTAATCTTTCTATTAACTGTTTAATATTCAATTGGACTGTGAAAGTATTGAAATTCACTTCCTTGATTCAATTTTTGTCCCCTATAAATATTCAATTTTATGATAATTTGAAATTAAATTTGTCTAATTATCGATAGCATTTTCAAAGATATGTGTATTTTCTAAACCGTATATCATTTATACATATAGATATTCCCTTAACATGAAATATCCTCAATATACATATTCTTATTCCATTATTAGTTTTTGTTATTGTTATTTGTTTTTGTTTATTATTAGTCAAATGATCCAAAGTGTTATAGGGAACATTATATGATTGATGGTTATTTTCCTCAAGAATAATTTTATTGATCATTTAATGTTAATTATATTAAATAACCTAAAAAATAATTATTGTTTCTTATCATACACTTAGGAATTATTGAACAATATTTTTCTTCTATTCAGTATAAATATTTTATATTGAATATTAATTAAATAAATTATTTTATATATTATGAATGCTTTTACAGGAACATAACAATTGGGTCCCTATTATAGACATCCCCTGGATGCATCGATTGTTTCATGAGATGAATTAGTTGCACAAATAATATGGGTTTATACATGATATACTAAACTGTATTATGAATGTACCTTATTGTAATGGTTTAATGTTACTATGAAAATGGGTGTCCAATATTATAGATTATTCCTCTATTAGAATAATTTATTATTATCCAAATAGATCTTGTGTCAACATATATATTGAAGAATTTATTCTTTTAGTTAATTGATTAAATTAATTTTGTTTATGTTTACTTCCCACCTATATTGATTTTTCCGAATCTAGTAATTTGAAAGGAATATGTTTCCAGTTATTACCTTACTATATTTTTTATGCAATTTCATTACTATTTGTTGATTATATGGAATGTGTATTAAATAATTTACAATTTAATATTTATAATTCCAATTGTTTAATTATTTATTTAACTATAAATAATGATTAATGTTCATTTGATCTCACACTTATTTTTTCCACTTCCCCTAGAATACAACATGAGCACTATGAAATACATGTAAAGATATATGATATAGATTTATTTTTATCATTGAAATTAAAAAAATTATGTTGTAATTATGGAATTTATTTGTAAAAATAATTTATGTATGTATCTAGTTTACAGATAATAATAAACTCTTTAATCCTTTGGGATTTGATTCCTTATAATCATACTAATGTAATGTTAGTGGATAGAGGATCTGGCCTTTATGGGTTGACTCAGTATAGTTAGAATAAAAATAATTTTTTTGAAACCATAAGAACTATATTTTCGAAAACAATGATTTGTGAACATTTACCTAAGTTATAATTTGATTATATCTTCATAAAGAACATCCTAAAATGTTGTTATGATTGATATTATGAGGGGTTTAGTATATATAAATCCATGTATCTTTGCTAATGTAGTTGTGGTTATGGCATAATTGTACATACTGATTAATACTCTGAAAACCAACTTTTAGATGAAATCTATCTTATCCTGGTACATTACAACATGCCTTACTCTAGAATAGGTTTTACTCACTTGGGGGGTACTATAAGGATAATTCCCATTTTCATTACACACCATTATGAATTATTTGAAATGAAAATAAAAATGAATGTCCTAAGATAGACCGTTGATTGAGGAATGTCTTATATGAAAATAAAATATAAGAAATATTTATGTATTGGTGTTGCATTGATACCCCTAGAAAAATATATATTTAGTGATTATCCAAATTTCAAGATGTCCACCATAGTTATTTCATATATTTATATGTCTTTTGAAGATGTATGATCTATATAACAAGTTAAAAATTATCAAATATGCCAAGGATGTGGGACATAAAACCATTTATTCTGGATGATAAGAGTTTAATGCGATCCAGTGACCTATACAATGTCTTGGTTAATATTTTATTGGTTTTAGTTGACTTTTTTGAATAAATATTAATGATGAATCCATAGAGTTCCTTTTTAGGTTTAGAGATAATTTTTTTAACCATATTTTATTAGGAGAATATTTAGAGACAAATGTACTTAATTGTCACCATTTAATTGGAATTATGATCCTTTAAATGATTTTTTTCAAACATATATCATCAAATTTAGTTTATTTATATCCATTTCTTGATGTAAGGGATCAATTATAATTTCATCAACGAAGTCAAAATATGGAATTTTTAAGATGAAATAATAACAAAACATGTATGTAATTTTTTTTAAAATTCTTAGAAAGTGAAGGGATTTATAAATATGAGGAATAAAATCATTATAAAATGGTATCCTAACACCTGTTTTTTAACCAGTAGTATTCTAATTCATCACATATTTATATATTTGAGGCTCTAAACATTAAATTAATCTTTCATTTTTTTGTTATTGATAATCTCAATCAATCTCTATAAATATTAATACATTTCATCAATCTATATATCTCTATATTCCACTACTGATCACCTTTATAGAAACCTAGTTCTATTATACATCATGTAAAATTTTTACATCATTTACTAAATATTATTGTCTATTTATTAAAAAACCATCACATGATGTGGGACTTAAAAAATTCGAATTATAAGACAATATATTTAAAATATCTAGTTTAAATTGCGAGGAAAAATTTATAGGTTAGTTCTTATATATAATATTACATTTTTATAAAAAACAATTTTCAATGTGACTTTGAAGATTATTTTAAAAATAATTTCTTAATAATATAAAATTTAATTTGATAAAATGTATTGTATTTTTTGTAATTATCATTTAATATTTTCATTATGAGTGATATTTTATTTTGTTCATAAAAAATAGTAAAAAATTAAACATTTGTTACTAAAGATATTGTCAAAACAGGTGTAACATGGGTTAAAATAATAGATAAGGATAATAATATAAAAAAATGTAAATATTTTTTTATTAGAGTATAACCATATATTATCATATATTCTAGATATTCTCCATTCTGAATCATTATACATGAAAGATACATAAATATTAAAAAAATATTTGTTTTAATTCCATTTGTATCTTCGTGCTCACAAAAAAAGGGAACTAAATATCCCTCATTATTAAGTTAATAGGATCATTATATATCATCCAATATGTATTTAAATTAATGTATTATTCCTTTCCTTAATCCCATATCCCCTAGTCTTCCCCTATAACCAATATTTCATAGCCTTAGTTGTCAGCTAAGGAGGACTCCCATTGAAGAGGTATACATCATAACCGATCAATTATAATTATAATAATTCTTCCCTATTTCTAAAACTATTGTTTCTAAAATTAAATTATGAATATAGTATCATCAAAATAGGGTGATTTTATTTTTATATTTTACAAAAAAAAAATCCGCCTACGTTTCGTTAAATTGGAACTAAAATTACCACTCATGTGTACATGTAAACTACAGTCCAGAAAATAAGATATGAATCATTTTCCATCACTGAATCACATGGGTATTTATTTTTATGTATTTAATAAATATACAATATCATTATTAAAAAAATTATTAATTTTTAATGATAAATTTTTTTAATGTTTCAATCATTTTTTAGAAAGTAAAAATTGCATTCATGTGTAACTATAAACTACTATATCCATGAATTGTGGAATTAAAATTTATATCTATATATTTATGGTACAGTAGAAAATATTTATATAATAAAAATATAATATATTTATATAATTTTATCAATTTGGAGTTTATTGAACCTAGATCATGGTATAAGGAATTGAACCACCAAATTGAAGCATAAATGAAAAACTAATCAATTAATACTCAGAAATGATTATTTTAATAAAGAATTATTAGGTATTTTATATTTAAATATTATATATGGATAATATATGATATTATAATTATTTATATTTTTGTTTTATAAAATTAACATATTTTTTAAATTTATTATAAATGAGGTTATAGTGCTTTTGATGAAATCTAGACTTGAGGTAAGGGTTTTATGTTACAATAAAATTATAACCCGGATATTTTGTTATTAAATATTTAATTTTTGAAATTATATAATATAACTCTAAATAATAAGAATAATTATTATATCCTTGTTATTCCTCGATATTATATATTTTATTTTCATGTTCATCTCCCTGTATACTAAAAATTGGGAATATTTTAACGAAAATTTACTTAATTTCTCTCATCTGTAGAAAATATTTTATTCCTAGTTTTTATTTTATTTAATATATATTAATTAACGTTTTTAACATTATATAAGGACTAGTAAAATTAATTTTTATCTATTTCTGATATTATATTAATATTTTTAAAAGGAAACTAAATCTTCTTTTCATTTTATAAATAATGTACTTTTCACCAATAATGTGAACACAATTTTTATTTTAATATACACTACTTGAAATACATTTTATTTCATCATGATTACTCTATGATTTTAAGACTCACAAAAAAATTCTATGTTTTAATTCAAGTAAATAATTTCATTAATTTTTTTAATATATTATATTTAATATTAGTTTTTACAAAATTAAATCAGTATTTGTCTCAATAAATATTCTAGAAAATTTTTAAAATAAACATTCATCTATTATGGAAAACATTGATTTTTTAAGCTCAATTTTGGATATTATCAAATAATAAAATCCATATTATTTCTCGGGATGTATTATGATGCTTAAATATTATTTATTCATGTTTTATTTTTAATGAGTTAAGTAAATAAGAAATGATAATTTTGTTGTCCTTTTATAATTTATAAAAATAGATTGTGTGGTGTGTGGGTATGGAATAAACCTCAAATTCATTAGTTAACATTTGATATTTTGTGATCTAAATTATTATATGGGAGTTTATCCTAATCCTATCATGTGTAAAAATGTGGTTATCTCATGCCCAAATAAGTCACAATATTGGTCATAAAAAGCCATGTATGTGAGGAATTTTTTGATTGTTAAAATTCAAATATGATTTTTTGATTATGTTTATGACACACTGTATTCCTCTTTTTTGGAAATGATATAATTTCAATGTGCTTCTATAATGGATCATTTTGGTTGATTACTTTAAGATTCATATCATATAAACTTCCTAGATTTAATCAATGACTTATAATTGTGATTTATTAATTGTTTTTTGTTATTTTATAACGTTTAAATATGTATTTAAAAACCATATGCTCCTGTAATGCGTAAAATTGATCATGGATTGATATATCCCTTGATTATCCTTAATAATAATCTATGCTCACCATTGACTATGTTTCCTTTTCCATAAGATGAAAAAAAACATTTTTATTTATGATATGTCTAAATAGGGGGATAGATAATAAGTACAATGTTGGAGATAATATTGATATTTTATGTACTGATTTTTTATGTGTACGTTTTTTCTTAAGAAAATAATCCTTTATGGTTCTGGTGTAGATTATAACATTATGTAATTCACATTAATATAATAATATTCAATATTTATTTATGAAATTATTCATCACCCTTAGTTGGTCCTAGAAATTTTTTTAGTCATATTTAAAAACTAAGATGATAAATTATTAGTTATAACCATTAGGATAAGCATAAGACTAAGACAAAAATCTGATGATGTTGTTAATAAATAAGTGTGGTTATCATAGAATACACATCCTTGTAATGATATTGTAATGTTTATGTGGCTATGGTAAAAATTTTCACATTGTATAAACTCTATAAGTGGTAGATTTGGTATTAAATCAAACGTCGCTAGTGAATAATGAATGTTCCTATGGCTATCCACCAATATATACATAGCTGATGAATATTCTTGGATTAATTCATATTGTCATTATGAACCGTTATGATGGACTGGAAGAGATAATAACCATAGATGACACAAGTAAATATTAAGGTGTCATTGATTTAAAATAATGTGTTATTATATAGACATCATATAAATGATTTTAAAAATCATATGATTTGTATTAATATATATATTTTTTTCTAAAATTGTATACGTATTAATTTAATGGATGGAAATATAAGGATCCATGATAACATTTAATGTGATAGATAATTCAATGACTTTTTTCTTGGAAAAATGAACGTCAGGTAAACTCTAAGGAAAAATATCATTTCTATTCATAAAACACATTATCATTACATGACTCATATTGTGATTCTAGACAAGTATAAGATAGAAAAATGCTTTATTGAGACATTCATGATGAATATTTATAATTCTTTTAGAGGTTCTTCTAACTCAATAATTTCTGAATAATTAATTAGTTCAACTAAAAATATTTTCTCCATTATCCAATTCTCAAAGTATTAAAAACTTATTTTTGATATTTATCTTATGGACTGTGGAACATATTATTAGCGTAATATTATGAGGAAATTTGGAAACATTTGGAAATTTACTCTATTAAGTGGGTTGAGTTTAGATGGATATATTTAAAAAAACAGTCATTGTATTTTTGTTATAAATCTCTATATGGAATTAAAGATATAAACTAGAATGATGTTAAATTCATTAGTAAATATGAGAAAAATTTTATAATTCTTTCGAGGTATTATTTTGGTATTTTCCTCAAGCATAAAAGAAAAATTGTTATCTTTATTGGTGTATTAAAATCTATTATCTAATGAGAGGGATCCTATGTTACCTCAGTATCTATGAAGAAATAATTATATGTTGTCTCAATATTGAATTTGATATCATATTCATCCATCAATATTATATTTTTTATATGAAAAGAAATCTAAATTTAAATAGAAATTATAATAATATCATCCTTGGAATGAAGAAGGTGGGTCATCATTTTTTTAAAATGTATCTAAAGAAGAATGGTTTATATTGTCTTATTGGTAGAATTAAATGATTTAATTTTTTAAATGAACTTAATTATGATAATGAATGTTAAATTAATGGAATGATGTTATCTAATGTTGTTAATGTAGATAAAGATCCAAAAAAATCACTATCCACACACTAGTTAATTAATTGAATGGAGTATATAAATTATTATAATCTTTTTATAAATATAAGGGTCAATGAAAACAATTAACATTAAAAACCATTAATGCTTAGTGAAAAATGAAAACATCATGTGATCACTTTATCTGATGTGGGTTATTTGAATGAATTTTTCAAAGGTACACTTTACATCCACTCTGTAATTGTTAATGAATTATTTGATTTTGGATCTTACAACTTTATAATATATTAAAAATTCAATAGGTGTATCACATTACACCCTAAATTTTTAGATGTTAAATTTTTAAGGAAAACTCATGTTTGTGCGATAATATCATCTTGAGAATATGATTCCTCTCTGAATGATGTTTATTGGTATGTTCTTGAAAATATTTTAAATCATTCTATAATTGAATATGATTTTATTTTTTGAATGTATTTGATTTCATTATATAGGTGTCATATTAATTTCTATGGTACTAATGGGTAAAATTAATATTTCAAACAAGCCTATGATAATATACTTGTGATATGAAAAATATGATATTCTAATAGAATTTTCTACCATTTTATGTGTCTTGAATCTTATTCAGTAATGTCATTTTTCTCTAAAGGCAGAAGATAAAATGAACAATAATTAAATTCAAATTGTATTGTAGTTTATTGATTTATTTCTAGAAGAGTTTTTTAGTCTTCACCTAACTCATAGATTTCTTTTTTCACTATATTTTATATATTCTAACACCCAGATTTTAAATTATATGAATAGAACGAAACAGATTCAATAATAGGAATTGAAGGAGATACTCTAGTAGAATATTGACAAGGGATATATTAAAAAATTTCAATCAAAATCAGCTGTGCATATTTATTTTATTAAAAAAATGATGTATCAATGTTACACTAAGTTGAATAATGAAAACCTATAAATATTGACATCAAGAATAAGTACCATCTACCTCATATCGATTATTTGTTTGATAAATTTTTAAGAGATATATACATCTCAAATATTTATCTTTGATTTGTATTCTATTAATTTATATTTAAAGGTGAATGCATACCCAATATTACATTTATACATGGATTTTACAGCAGGAATTTATTTTGATGTCATTTTTTTATACTAATTCCCCTTTTATGATCATAAATTTAATGAATAGATTGTTCAAAGATTACCTTTATTTGTTTTTAGTAGTATTTATATATTATATTCTTATATATTCCAAGAGAAATTAAGAACATGATAATCACAAGAGGATTGTACTAATGACCCTAATAAATAATAACTTTTAATGAAAATTTTCCATGTGTGATATTTTGAAATATAATGTTTTTTTGTTATATAATATCAATAAAGGTTATATCATTGAATCCATAAAAGGTAGATGTTTTTTAATTTTTTCAATAACTAAACACTATGATTGAGAATCATAATTTTCATTGATTATGTAATAACTATTGATGCATTGTGAATAATTATCAATATTTATCTAATCAACTAATCATGTTAAATAAAAATAGTGTTATGTTACATTAGACTGATAAATTTAAATAAGATTTCATAGAACATAATAGAGTTTATGTTAGTGAACATGAGCTAACTATACCATATAGTGGAAAAGGGATTGTGATTTATAATCGAGCATTAAAGATAGAGGTTTGATGTGTTTTTATGAGGAATTAAATGATTATATCTTGTTCCTCTCATAACATAATGGTTAATAAGATGAATTATCGGACCCATGACATAGAGATTTCCTCACCATCAATTTCATTAAGGATATGTGAGAATTATCATTAAATAAAAATGTGTGACATATATATTATTCATAGTTTTCTTTGTATATATATATATGTGAATAGTTGAATGTATATCAGCTATAATGGATATATTTCATTAAAGATTGTGACTTGTCAATAAATTACCACTATGGGAAAGAGAACACGGTTGATAATTCATTTAGTTGAATGGATCATTATTACTTATATGTGATTAGGATCCCAAAATATATAATATTTATGTTCATCCAAAGGAAATCCATGAAATATTTATGGAAGGGACAAAGCGTATCATTCCTATATCAGTGTTCAATAATCGATCTTCATGAATACTAAATATGTGAAAAAGGAAGATGTAAATCTAAATAAGAATGGGATAACTATTTTGGAGTTCAAAAATCATTATTATGGATTGATAAGGCATAGGAACTATTTTTATGTCCCATTAATACATGACATGTATAAAAAGATATTGGATTATTCTTGTTGCCCATAATTACCTATTCATCCTGTAATTATGATGATGTATAGAGATCTAAATGAGTATTTTTGGTTGGACCAAAAGATATGACACAATATTTAGTATATATAATTTTTATAAGAATGTTAATAAGTTAAAACTGAGATATAGATTTCTAATGGTATTTTACAAAAATTATCCATACTAGAATGAAAATAGGAAAACGACATCCTGTATTTTTTCAACAGAATCTCCAAAAAAAACTAAATTACATAACTATATTTGGGTTTAAGTAAGGTTCATTAATTAGTTATACAATATCATAAATATCATGTTATATATTTATATTTACCTTTTTTCTATGATATTTATTAATCAAGTTGAAAGGTTTTATGGAGTACCGCATTCTATTGTATCCAATAGAGATCCAAGTCTTACCTCAATGATATGTTGAGGCATTGAGTAATCTTTTGATAAAGAGTTGTTCATCATTATTAATTATCATCCATATATTGATGGCTAGTCTGAGACAACCATTCACACCCTAAAGGATATGTTATTTTTATATTGTATAGAATAAAATGCATTTATTATCAAAACCTTCCTCTAATTGATTTCTTTTGTAATAATAACATCCACAAGAACATTTGGATAGTGTCAAATGAATCCCTTTAGTGATTGAAATGAAAAACTATGACATGATGATGTGAAGTTTAATAAATAAATCTATCAGGAATAGCGTTATATAATTAAATTAAATATAATGATAGGTTCATTCAGTATCATGTCACTGTGGCTGAGAGTGGAAAAATAGTTATGATTACAAAAATCATTGAAATATTGAATTTAGATTTGTCGAGAGAGTATTACTATGAATTTAGTCATGAATATTGTTATGATAAATATAAATAATGTAATTAAAATCCCTTGGTATGTTATGTGATCATACTAAAGGACCCAGGAACACCCTACGAGAGGATGAGTGAATCGGGGTGTCATCTTTTTTTTTTAAAAAAGTTTTAGATATTGGTACCATATTGGTAGGAACTTGTAAAATCTATTAAACAAATAACAGTAAATATATGGAACAACAAATTTACATGGTTCATCAAAAAGTAATATTCCAATGATCATATGATGGCAGTGTGTCAGTTATACAAAAATCAACTAATATTCTCTAGTTTATGGATTATTAATTTTTGTCACAGACACTCTATTCCCAGCACAATGCCTTTTCCAAGGTTCTGGGAACACTCAATATATCTCTCAGATCATTTATGTCAACTTCCCCAAGAAAATAGCCTTGAGAGAAGTCAAACATGGTTAATCAAATTGAAGGAATATTCAATAGATTTTCATTGAAATATTTGTCTCTGTTTATCATGAGACGATACTTGGATAAAAGTCCATAATGGAATAACATGAAATCACTGAACCACTGAACCAGATAATCAGAAGCATGTCAAAGTTATAGCACCACACATGCATGCAATTCCGAAACATGCACACAAGATTTTAGAATTGTTGATAATGATTAATTTTGTGTGACACCTACATTCCATGAAACCCTTATATTTTACACAACTTCACCTAAGGATTAACATGGTACTTTTAAACTAAAGAAACACCTTTCAAACAATATTTTCTCTCTTCAAAACATTCTCTTGAAAATCATTATTGCAGCTGAGCTACTGGATATTTGTTCAATATAGTTATTATGTCTCCCATGGGGTAGCTAAATATTTATAGGCCCTTGATGACCCTTCAGAAAATATGCTGACATGTTTTTGTCAGTGCACAAAAGAATCTTTTTCTGCGCACAAAACTGCTTTTGACATCACATTGGGCGTGCAAACCCTTTCGCATAGCATCATATACACACACTCCATGAAATTTCCATTTTCTATGTTCTGAAACTAAAATATGACTTGCACACATGTTCCAAATACACCTTCAATATTTCTTTCAAAAACCAATATTCTGTGCTCACTTAAAATCTTTCACGCCCCTTCCTTTTCCAAAAACATCTTTCCCCATTTTCGAATTTTAAACCCAAAATTTTTTAAAACAGTAGAGAAAAACGACACCATCAATACTTCTTTCAGATCAAACTGTATGACCCCTTTCCATGAAATCTCCCAGATCATCCGTGAAAGGGATTATAATAACAAACACAAACCATGATCAAACCAATGTATATTGACAACAAACTCAAATTAAACTCCATTTCCAACAATGAAAATCCTTAGTTACAACAATCTCACAATTTGGGTGGGTTTTCCATGTCCATATAAATTAAATAGATCACTAGCCATATGAAAATCTGAAATACGAGAATCAACTCAGGTAACACTCTTAGTCTATGTGAGCAATGCTCAATGTATAAAACAAGAGTGAAGACAATATATGTTTTCTTGTGGGTTTAAATGAATCTTCTAACGACATCTTCATTACAATAGAATGTTTTGTCATAACACTGGAAAAATTTCTCCCTACAATATTATATCTATCTACAACCACCATTCTCTCTATCATTTCTCATACAGAGACAATAATTCTATCGAATGTTTCACCATTTACTATTCGCTCTATCTTCAGCAATGATTTTCTCGGTCATCTCTCATCCAAAGACATAATTCTATATATTAATCCCCCATTGTCCATAAACCCAAAGACAAATAATCATCCATTTTAGAGCTCAAAAAAACTCAGCTAGATTGTATATCCCCCATAAACCTGAAACACACACACAAAAAATATTAATACAGTTAAAAACACTGGGGAGGGTGGAATATCCAAACCTTCTTATGCACTTGGAGGTGGCTGAAACATTGAGTTTCAACCGATGTTTCTAAAACATATCCACTAATAGAGGCTTCATCACGATATCAGATATAAGGCCTCAACCTTAAACCTTACTTAATCTTGAGTCATTACAAGATTACACAATGAAGATCTTTTCAGGTTTAGTGTTTTAGAGATTTAAATCATAAAACATGTATTACATTCCACATTTATACAAAGTGGTTACATAAAAGATAGTATTCATTTTTCCCATCAACGGAAAAATATTTAAAATAAAACATGGATTCTTTCTTGACAATTCCTTAACACTATCATCATATCATGTACCATTCCCTTGGCCTGTGAAAAACATTTCAAAAACGTGGGATGATCATAAAAAGCTCAGTAAGAGTTATAAAAATATGTAAAGGAAACATGAGTTCATATATACATAATAATGAAATCATACATTTCCCATACAACATAAGCACATTAACATACTTCATCAAATCATGAATAATTCATATAAATCATAAGACATAAAGGTAACTTGAGGCATTCATAACATTCTTACGTAGGAAGTAACCCTCATGGTTACGTTTGGAATACCCGTCACATTATATTCCCTAAATATCTTTGGAGAAAACATAAGGTTTAACTCCTTTGTATTACCCAATGCATTGGAGAGCTATATCGGGCTCACCTACCATTACTTTATCGTGGAACCACCAATCTTCATAATAATTCCCAAGAACCATAACATAATCGTATCACATAAAACATGCATAATAGAAACATAGCATTTCTATTTTTCAATCACAAGATATCAATACAACATATTGATATAAAAACATTATGAAACCCCTTTTCCATAAAAATATATAATTAAAGTAAAACATGGTATTTATTTTTCATTTAAAAAAATGTAATGGCTTGTAGAGGAAGCCGAAGCTGGAATAATGGTCCTGGTGGTGGAGAAGTTGTTGTCGTCGCATACGTACGAAAAAAACATTCTCTTTTTTCATTTAGATAACACTTCATATAAATGAGATTCATTTTTAATAAACATAAATGTCAAAGGGGTTTATACACCGTATAAAAAAAGTACTGTATAAAACAAAATCTACCTCAATGAAAGAAGATTGATGTGAAGTCCCTTACCTCATGTCCGACTTGACTCGATCATTATTTAACCTCCTGAATAATAAACATGATTTAATTTATACTTTATTTAGAACCTTTTTCATGTTCATTATTCCTTTTATATCACTTATTACCATGTTATGAACACTATGTAATTATTTATGTTAATAATGGCCATTTCGTCGATCATTGCTACTTGAGTCAAAAATAAACTCTTTAAAATTAATGTTTGTTAATGGGATAAAATATCTATTATATCCAGAATTATATTCATTATTTAGATATAATATATATAATATATATCTATTATATACATGAATTTATAATATTACATAACATTTGGAGGTAATAATTGAAATGCACCGTTCATGGAGACGGTAAGCCGTACGTACGCATGAACGCCACATCCATTTATATTTCATATTTAATGGAATTAAAACATAATAACACATAATAGAATTATAATTATAGTATGGTATAATATATAATATCATTAAATCTATCCTTTATATGTACCACATATGGTATTAACGAATCAAATCACTTTGAGGGGGCGGTATTCCGCACTTCCTAAAATGAAGATATCGCATTTACCTATAATAGAAACCATAAAGGTATGAAATAAATGAAAAATACAGAAGATTATAGAAAACATAAACATATTATATATCATATATAAATATATTGACATATTAATGGCCACCTTTGAAGGTGTTATATGAGTGTTGAACAATCATCGTTTCGTGAGGCAGAAATTCGCCATCCACAGAAACAGTATGTTCTTTAACCACTTGATGTTGGTGTGTGTAAGTGTAGCTCGAATAATTATTATAACAACATCCTAGTATATTTATGTTATAGGTTTCGTTATAAAAGAAATAAAAAAATAGTTTAGGGCGGTTGGAGAAGCAAAATAATACATAAGAACACAAGAGAAAACACTACCTTTAAAACTGGTAACTCTTTTTGATTTGAGATCAACGTCTTACTTGGGAAAACTTAATCCCAAATTGAGGCTTCTAGGAGTAAGAGAGGTATGTGGAGAGGCAAAATGGTCAGGGGTTTGTCGAGAAAAAGGCTTGAGAGGTGTGGGTATGGTGGTAGAGGTGGGGGCCTTTTATAAAAGGAGAGGAGGGGCACTCTTGGAAAGGTATAAAATGTTACATTATTTTCAAATGAGATTCGGATTTTAAAGGTCACACATTGATGTATATTGAGGATAAGGTGATAAGGGTTCGAAATATACTCATCCAATAAGTTTTTGACATGTGTAGGTCTTATATTTTAAATTATCTTTTCTTTTTATTTAAATCGTTAAATAATGAGGTAATTGCTGCATCATCCTGATATCTTAAATAATTTAATTTATCTAATGTCTAAAATTATCAGAAAAATACTATGATGTAGGAAATATTATTTTCATTCAAATGAATAATTATAGTCAAAAATATTACTTGTATAACCCCATTTATAATTTGTTTTAGTAAAATGACTCATGTTTGTGACATTTTAATTTTAACTTTAAATAAAAAGTTTTTAATGTCATTTTCCTACAAAAGTGGATCCATGGGTTCCCCAAGTTGACCCATGGATTTTTTGGTCATCCATGACACATCCAATAAAAGTAGGACATGTGTCTAGGTCATTTCATATTATTAAAACATTATTATTACATTTAATTACACTAATTACCTCTAATCGCGATTAAAAACGTAAAAGATACTATTCACCAAAAAATAATTTTAATCCCATTGTACCAAATTTTAATTCCTAATGACTACCATATATTTCGGATTGTGGAAATTAAAAACACAGAGGTGGTAAAATTTCATTTAAATGAAAAATCGGTTTTTTAAGTACCACTTAGTGGTTTCACTATTCAACAAAATTTGACGTTTTTCAGAATAATACCAAAACATCACCCTAAGCTATATTTGATATTCTGAATTCAAAAATGATGTCTATTTTACCAAATTCATAACATATATGTTAAAATAATTAATTTAATAATTAATTCCCACTGTCAGAATAAATTGCCTGTTTTTATGAAACAATATATATCAAAATATTGACACTTGTTTAAGTCCAAATTTAAAGTGAAATTAAATCCAACGACCACTATTAGATTAAATGTTAAAAATATATTCTAATATCACTTTAAAATCAACTAAAAAGATAATCTAATCATATAATTAAATTATATTAAAAATATGTTTTGAATTAAAATACAACATCTTTCACTATTCATTATAAAATGAACTTTATTAGAAAAATACCAAAAATTTACCCAAAGAAAATTTCAATGTCCCAATAATAAAGAATAAGTTTATTTTGACAAATATTGATTATTAAATTGTAAACAGATAGATTTAAAAATGGTTCACCATCAAAAGGTGGTAAAATAATATTTTTTAAATATTAGAGTATTTAATGCTTAAGGTTGGATTTATTCATATTTTAAGCCTCTAAAACACAATCTAATTCATAAATAGACATAGATAACTATATCTATTATTCATTAATTACATGGGATGTTACATCATCATCTTTCCAATCATTTCCGACATGATCTATTATGATCATTCCTTTCTCATCTTTTCTTTGATAAAGTGATACCGGATTTCAATATGTTTTGTATGAGAATACTAAACATGATACTTCATAAGATCAATTGAAATATTGATATAAAATTAAATCACCATTTTTTGTTTCACCTCATTAGAAATATCTATTATTTGTTGCTTCATCCGTAGTAGTTGAGTGCATGCCATTGTAGCAGAAATATACTCAGCTTCAATAGTACTAAGAGAAGTACTTTCTTCTTTCTTGATCAAATATATAACAAATTTTCTCCCAATATAGAATGCTCCACCACTGGTGGGCATTCTTTCAATTTCATCACCAGCCTAGTCAATATCGGAAAATGATGATAATTCTTTGTACCTTCCTATAACAAAGCATGACACTAAATTATGAGTACCTTGAATGCACCATAGGATTTTTTTACTACTTCCATATGTTCTTCCTTTTGATAACTCTAATAGCTTGCCTTAAGCATATTGCAATGAAAATGTTTGGTCATGTTATTATAATGTAAAATAATATCCCAATTATCCTATTGTACACTTTGGGATCTATAAAGGTCTCATCCTCATGCTTTCCATGTATGGTTCCAACCGCAATCAGAGTTGACATTTTATCGAGTCATGCATATTAAATTTTATCAATACATATCTTGAATATTTTTCATGGGAAATGAATGTGTAATCCTTCTTTTGAATCACCTGCAGTCACAAAAAACATGTGAGCTCCCAAATCATAGACATTTCAAATTATGATTTTGTTTGATTGGTTAATTAATCAACTGATTTCTTCTTTCTACCACCAAATATAATATCATCAATGTAAAATATAACCATGAAATGTTATTTTGAAGAATTCATTACATGGTGATTCTGATATACTCATCAACTTTTGAATTCCAGCAACAAAAGATAAGAATCTAGGTTGGAGTACCATGCCCTTGGTGCCTATTTCCAGACATATAGTGTTTTATTTAGATTTCAAGCCTTCGTTCCATCATCACCATGAAAAAACCCACTGGATGATCAATGTGGACTTCTTATTCAAGTACACCATTTATGAATGTTGTCTTTACATACATTTCATATTCTTTATATCCTATTTGGAGTGCCATGGAAAGGAAAATCTTGATTAACTCTCGTTTAGACACTGGAGAAAAGTTTTCATGAACATAAACACCTTTAATATGACAATATCCTTCACATTACAGTCAGTCCTTATTTCAAATAACCAGTCCATGCCCATCAAACATGTTTTTAAAGATCCATTTTCTACCAATCACATTGTGACCTCGGGGTCTCTTGACTAGATAACATATCCAATTCTTGTCAATCTGATCTGACTCTTCATTCATTGTTTTTACCCTAGATCTGTCCTTTGTACCATCTTCAAAAGTGGATGGCTCCACAACTCTCATAAATGTATATTGTGGGTTATTCCTCACCATCTATGTTGTTTAAGGAGGAATCTTATCCCTAATAATGTTAGATGGATCAATCTCAGCTCATCGATTTCTCCTATGAGGGTCAGTCACATTCTCTCCAACCAAGGATTCCACTTTAGATTCTTCTTCTTATTCAACATTATGATGAGACTCATGAGTGTTTTGTACATAAAATTCTATTTCTTGTTTTTTATTCCCATCACATTCACATTATTCCTAACTTTCTATCATATAAGCATATTAAATCCTTGAAGCAATTTTTGTTTTATATTCAATGATCTTAAAATCAATGCTTTGAAAATTCCTTCCTAATTGCGTGTGGAATCACTTCTAGGATTTTCTATTTACTGAGTATCCAAGGAAAATTCCTTCATTTGCATTGTCTCCAAACTTCACTTTATTTCCATATTTTTTTTCTGATTAAGCATTTAATTCTAAAAACACAAATGTATTTCAAACAGGGCATCCTTCCTTGCCAAAATTCATATGGTGTCTTTGTCTCACTGATATAATTCTCTGTTCGACTTTGAATATACACTACAGCTTTAACAACCTCTTTCCAGTAATGTTTTAGAATACGACTCTCTATAAGCATTGTTCATCCCATGTTGTTCACATATTTATTCCTTCGTTCAACAACTCCATTCTATTGGGGAGTTCGCATAACATCTACCTCATATTTTATATCATGTCTAAATATGTAGTTTTCAAATTCAATGGAAAATTATTCCATTCCAATTTCAGATAGCATCACTTTGATTGTTCTCCCATAATCATTCTGGGAGATTCAATGATATGTTTTCTTGTTATCAATCACCTTCTGTTTCTTATGTATAACTATTACACATACCATTCAACTTTTATCATCTATAAAAAGGTTGAAGTACCTTTCTCCATGAGTCCCGAAAAAATTTATAAAGCCATATACATCTATATGAATGAGATCAAGCAGATATGATTCCCATTTCTTATTTTGCAAATATGAACTACAGACATGCTTCCCCTGAAAGCAAGAATCACGATACTTTTAATGTTCATGCTTCAGGTTTGGAATGTCATGGACAATATTCAGTTTTTTTATTTTCTACATGTCATGTTGATTGGTGTGCCCAAGTTTCGGAGGCCAGAAGTTATTTTCATCTTCAACAGTCATGTAACAAATGTTTTCTTTATTATCAACATGATAAATGTTACCTTCTGTTCTATATCCATTAATAAGTGAATTTATGATCTTTCCCTTTATAGTGAAGAATTTCTAATTGAAAGTAACTATATCTCCTGGGACACAAATATGGCTCACGTTTAGAAGATTATGACAAATACCATCCACATAATGAACATTGGTTTACCTCAGCTCCCCACTAGAAAGTTCTTTACTTCCATAACATTTTATCGTCAAAGCACCCTAACTGCCAAACCGTACTATTTAATCAACATTTTTCTTGACATTAATCTATAGATATTAATTACCTGTCATGTGGGATGAACATCCACTATCAAGAATCTTGGTTCTATTATTATTTTTATCCTTGAGGGATACTTCTGCAACATTGGATTTTTTCATTATCCTCCTTTTCATTCATGTGTTATTGTGTTCATTGAAGGAAATTGATGGCCTAAAAACTCTATCTTCCATGTAGATGTGTTCTTCAAACATAAGCTCTTCATCTGGATGGGAAAAACTATTTTCATGAGCAACACGGTCTTATTGTTGAACATCGAATTTTTACCGACATTGATATATGGTGATTGTTTTACTCCTCTGCCTACAATTAATAGAAGTATGTCCAAAGTCAGAACAATGATAACAACATCCATATAAATTTTTTAATATAAATGAATTAGGAAATGAATTTTTTCTCCTTTGGTGAACTCCCATCTCATCACCATTAAAATAGCTCCTCGCCTCTTTTTAATAAGACATGGTATGATGCAGATATCCATATAAATAACACTTCATGAGAGTAAATTTCTTCTCATTTCTATTTATCATCATTCCTTCTTCCGTGAAATTGTACATTGACTACCTCTTATTCATGGAGGCTCGAGGATTGTCTTATGTTTTTATTTCAAATTGAAATGGGGGGTTTTTTCATCACATTAGCTGATTTTTCCACATCACCCACTATCAGAATGCCTTTATTTTGGTCACCATTATTTGTTGCTTTTGACGATTCATCCTCACAACTGGTTCCACTATTTCCCATGTAAGATAGAAATCTATCATAATTTTTTTTCAACTCCATTACTACCACCTTTTTCTCTTTCTAATATCTTAGTATTTGAGATCCTTCCAAATTGTATATTCTTCCATGATTCTTTTGAAATTAATTCACTTTCACGTTTACTCCTAAGAGATATTTTTTTAAGGAATTTAAAAGTCATTGTCTTTTATTCTAGTCTGGTGGTGGTGTTTTTTATGAAAATTTCTTGGTCATCAATTCTCAAATTTAAATCCACTACACAATCAGTGCTTTCAATAATAATATACATCACTTTCACAATTTTTTTTGTAATTCAATTCCACCTTCTAGATGATCAACATAATCAAATGAATCTTCTATAATTCATTTCCACCAATTTCAACTCCTATATTTAATTTTAAGCATACTTATTTATTCTTTAAGTTGAAACTCGTGATTGGAACTAGTGGTCAACTGATTGTTTCATCCATTATCTTTTGATGGATCTTAATTTTCAATAATGTCCATTATGGAAGCGCGGTTTCCATTTTTAAATTTGGGTTATTCATATTCAAAAAAAATTTATCATCACCTTCTTATTCATAGATAAAAGTATTCATTGGTACTTTATTAATATATTGGAAGTATCACTTTTTGAAAACAATTTCCAAAGCTTCTCAATGTTTTCATCATCTCTATCTTCATCATTGATTGTACATATGAACTGAGATGCATTGCGCCCAAAATTTCCCCTACGAAAGAAAGTGGAAACTTCCCTTTGAATTTCCCTTTTCCTTTTTGGATCATCATTGAAATGATATAATGAATTTTACTTTCCTCATCATCTTCACCACTACTATATTTTTAGATTTTTCATGTCACCATGGACTTGAATTCCATTTCCCTACCCACTCGAGTCGTAGCATCTTATGTTTTGACTCTCATTTAATATGACACCAAGCTTCTTAGCAGATCATTGAGAGAAATTTTAGAAATATATCATTCCACAATGGCTGACATCATTGCATTATACAGAGTAGGTCTTCTTAATATGTTCTCTAAAATATCAATGTATTTGATTTCTTCTCATAGACCCTGAATTTCTCTAACCACTTCAGTTATTTTTATTGAAGAAGGAGTCTACATTCTCATTAGGAAGAATCGTGAGATCATTAAACCTCTTGTGCATGACTTGTAGTTTTTCCTCCATCACATAATTATCTCAATTATAAATAATTTCTAGTTTATCCCACATATATTTTTCCGAGGTGCATCTCATCACCTTTAAATAGATCTAATCTAAAGGGGTTGTGGTGAGTGCATTTTGTTCTTGTTCATCTACATCATGAATTTTCCTGTCTACGTCTGTCATAGCCAAGCATGTTGGATCATTGACTTGTATTCCATGAAGAATAAATAATATGAAATAAATTCCAAGAGATCATAGATGAGATCTCAATTTGTTCTTCCTGATCTAAAAATTGCTTCTATTGAATAGGGGGACTCCCCAATCATTAATCTAATTCTCCATAACAGTTTAAGACAGATCAAACACTAGTGAACCTCTCTCTAATACCACATAAAGGAACCTATAACACCCTCAGAGGGGACGGGTGAATTAGGGGGTCAACTTTTTCTTTTTAATGTTGTGGATCTTGTTCCCACATTGGCAGGAACATGTTAAATCTGTAAAACAAATGAATCCATTAACATGACACAACACTTTTACATGGTTCAAAAAAAAGGGATTTGTCCATGGAGCATATGTTGATGTTGTGTTGGTCGAGCCAAACTACACTAATCTACACTAGTCTTTGGATTACATGTTTCGTTCATAGACAATCTGTGCTTGGAACACTGCAATTACTATGGTTCATGGAATACTCACTACATCCCTTAGATCACTTCCGTAAACTCCCCCTAGATCACTACCTTCAGATAATTCAAACTCATTTTATCAACATAATTCGACCTTCAATAGATTTTCATTGAATTCTTTTTCATTGTTCAGCATTATACACTACTTTCATCGATGTCTTGTATTGATGCACTTGAAATCACTGAACCTCTGAACCAGATAATCAGATACCTGTCATAAAAATAACACCACAATTGCACGCAATACCCCAACTAGCGCACATGATTTGGGAATTATCACGAAAGATAAATTTCTCCCGACACCTATTTTCCATGAAAACATTATCATTTTGAAACTACACATAAGGGTTCACTTTGTTTTTTAGACTAGATAAACACCTTGTTCACAAGATTTACTCTTTTTAAATAATTCATGTGCAAATCATTCACGCGGCTATGCTACTAGATTTTTTGTCGATAAATTTCTTAAGTATTAGTTGGTGGTATATGTATATTTATAGGCCCATGATAACCTTTTGCGAACGATCATGATATATTTTTTTCAGTGTTTGCAAGATTATTCATGTGCACGCAAAACCCCTTTGGAAGTCGCAATGGGTGACCAAATGATTGCGCACAACATCATCTTTCGTGCACTCCATGACAGTGACATTTTTTGACTTTTTCAACCTGAAACATGTCTTGCGTGCATGTTCAAAAAACAACTTATATCTTGCGTACAAATACCAAACTTCCACAGACACTTCAAGTCATTCACGAAAATTACTTTCCCAAAAACACATTACCATATTTTCCAATTTTCATCCCCCAAAATATGCACACCACAAGATAACGGCGCCACCTTAAAAAAAGATTTTAGATCAAAATATACGACCCATTTCTAGGAAATCTTCTTGATCTTCCATGAATGGGATGATGAAAATAAACTCAAACCATGATTAAACCAAAGCTGACTGAAAACTAAAACAATCAGAACTCCTTTTCTATTAAATAACCACCTTGGTTCTAACACTTACATGTCCATATAAATATAGAAGATGATTGTAAATGAGTACAGGGTGCCCAAAACATAAACGAGAATGATACATAGCCAAATGAATATAAATATTGGTCATGTCATGTACATAGGGGTATATATTGTGTGGTGAACATGGCTTATTAAGACAAGTGAGGGGGAATACACAACAGAGGCATGTGGGAGGTGAGAGAGACTTTCTTCCATATGTAGATGCATTATGGTACTAAATTCCTAGGAAAGCATTGTTGTCATAGAACACAACTGAGAGATCTGGAGTTCACATGCTTGGAGGACCCCAATAAATGCAATGTATTTTCTTTTAGGAAAATTTTACTCTATTACAATATAATCCACTAGGGGTAATGTTTAGGCTTTTGAATGGCATATCCGGGCCATTTTTCTATGTATAACTTGATGGTGGCTATATTTTGGGTCTATGAGATGTGAGGTGAGGAAATTTTGTGGATCTCATAGGTGAGTGGTGTTTAGACAAGATGAAATTGTGTGATCTCCCTTGGTTCATCCCTATGATATGTTTTGTGGTATTACATCCTTTATATAGGATTATAATTCCATCAATAAGATGAAAATGGATAGAGACATAGTATCCCTATGGATATTCCAATTCGTAATCATCAATCTTATTTTTTGGGTAGTTATATCCCTATGGAGACGTCGTGGGGATCCTTTAGTGTAACATTTACGAATATCAGGTTCTTAGAATTACTATGACTAAAACTACATGGGTTACAATCACATATCAAATAGTATATCCCAATAGGTTTTTAGGAGCCATTGAGAGTATTATCCCATACACAATGGGTAGTTTTAATAGGGTTGTGGAATAATTAGATACATGATTCCATACTCATTAGATAGTTTCTATATGGTTTGTGGAATCGTAGGGAGTGTGATCCCCTAATATAAAATTTATAAAAGGCATGGTTTAGAAAATTGTCTTGATGAACAATTCAGGGGAGACGATCCTCAATATGATTGATCTAATCTTCATGATGTTAGATTGGTTTCTGGTTTCTCCTAGTGTATCATTGTTATGATCCCCTCTTTAAAAGGGAGTTAGTTACTGGTTTGGATGGTAGTATCCTCTATAAAAAATTATTAATGATCCCCATTCGATCAGATGTTGTTTATGGTTTACCAGACATGATTCATAGAGTCCCCCATTGGATCATGGTAGGTATTATCTTAAAGAGGATTTAGACCATTAATGGTTTCAGTATAGGTGTTTCAACCCCCATCTAGGATGTTTGTGATCCCCTATCTCTACATCTTGATCAAATGTGTTCTATTGTTTCATTCCTAGTGGCAATACCTGATTATCATGAACCCTCTGATGTATTCCCTTGAGATGTTGGTGTGGTTCCATTGTCTTTTTCGTAACATATGGAGTGGTATCTCATACATGTGACAGTATGCATTGGAGTTTTGTTACGTGGTGTGGTGTTACACATGGGAATATGTTATCTTTGATGATAGGGTTCATGAAATGTGTGATCCAGGTTAGGTGTTTCTTTAGACCCTCAAGTTAGAACATATCGTTGGTAATTAGGTCAAAACCACATAAGGATTGGTGCATGAGATTATTATAACTAGGGATTAGCAGGGTCCCCCAGCATCGTTTTCATGTCTCTAGGATGACATAATCTCTCGTATGGGGTGATTCATCCTGTATGTGTGATGATTGTTTTGAGATAGTGTTTTTCACTTTTTCGAGTTTTCCTCTATATGAGTCCAAAAGATTGTGGCAATTCATTTTCCTACAGGTTTTGTGTTCCATATGAGTATCATTATACACAAAATTAGATGTATATTTCCCATATGTATTCTATCATGTACAAACCATTATCCTTTTTATGGATTCCCAGTGAGGATTTGGTGTATGTAGATCTTTGTATGCTAGATTGATCAAGGTTTTTACCTTAGCATGGTCATGTAGCTTTCTGATGGATGACTTTGAAAATGATCCCCTCTGTCTGAGTAGGTTGGACCCTTTTAGAGTATTCTTTTAACAGACCTTGTATTTGATGTTTTTTATTTATTTTGTTCCCGGGTTTGGATCGATATATGCATGAATTTTTTTCTAGATATATTTCTCTAAAATATTTCATGGAAGTGTTTGTGTTTGTGCATATATCTGTATGTTAGGCTACGTCCTAACATGTGTGTGATGTGCTATATGATGCTAGACACCAGGACATGGCTTATGGGGGTTCGATGTTGGTGTTGTGGCTTGAGCCCCACTGTGTCGGATCATAAATGAGGTTATCATAGTGGGTTCCATTTTGGGATTGTTGTTTCATTAGCATGGTTTGGTTTTAAAAGAGAAAGTGATAGGGTGTATCATGTTCGACATTATGGGTAGGGACTCCATTGTTGTTGTGGTGGACATTGTATCCATTCAACAAGACTCTAAAAACATGATTTCCCACTCAGTAAATAAAGATTTATGGAGTATGGAAATAAATGATACATGCATCATTTAGGTATGGGTTTTGAATTTTCCTTGTCCTTATTAAGTCATCTCCCTAGATTTGTTCTTTTACCATGGGGCATCTTGATTTTGTTTTAGCAGTAATCTATGATGAAAATTAGATAGGTTTTCATTGTGGGATTGTGGTGATGATTTAACCCCTAGTAGATTCAGTGTACGGAACTGGTTCTGAGGCATGGCCTCTAGGTGGTCTATAAGTAAATCTACTACCCATCGAATATAAGGTAGTTCTAGAGTGTAGGCTATAGATGGTTCACATTTAGTGAAAATCATGATTTATACAGGTTGTGACCTATGAGTTTCTAGTTTAATCTTGACCCCAAGTCCAAGGATGACTATCTTGAGATAGAAACATAAAAGTTGTTCCTTGTGAGGACAATTATCGATCAAATGATTTTTTTATGTGATCCTTCAACATGGTTCTTCAAGTAGATGGTTTATATTGGTGTTGTAGACCCATGGTGAGGTGATTCTCATTTTAGTAGAGTTTGACTTGATCATTAGGGAAGCGTTATAAATTACCATGTTGAGGTAAGTGAAGATCCAATAGATTATGCAGCTTCGGCATAATATCATGACCATGGAAGATTACATAGCAAGCTTCACCGACAAATTTGATTACTCACGAGATATGGCATGTGATTCATTCATTAGGGGACAAGCCATTGTGTAGGGATTGAATTAGACGATCCAAGTGTTAGTGGTTCCAATATGAAATCCTAGATATTCTATATTGGTGGAGTGGGCCTTGATGGATAAGATCATTCAGGTTGAGAAAAAACTGACTACTAGTTCTACTCATGTGGGACCTGAGCACCTTTGTAGCAAGATTGATTGATGGTACCTAATGGAATGATCTTCGATCTCATCATTCATGATGTTCTAAGAGGTAATCCTAGGTTGTATGGTTTAAGTATTACGTAATTGAGGATTGTTTTAGATTGCTGTTGGAGAGGAGGTTCTTTGATTGGGGTGGATTGGTACATATTGCTTAAGATTTTCTGACCTATCGTATTGCTTAGATGGTTCTGGTCATTGGGCCATCATGGATGTAACAACCCAAACTTTTTAAATAGTATATTAACTTACTCTTAACGATTTAATAGAGATGTTAATGGTTAATGCAGAAAGCGGAGTCGATGGCTTCATCCAGTAGACTCGAACCTTATGAAGCCCACTTATCAGAGCTTGGGAAGGAGGCAGCATCTGTGGGCTTCGCTTTGGACCAAGCCCATGCCGAACTCGTGTCATGCTTGAACGGAAATGCGTACGGGAGAAGTTCAAGTTATTAGAGATTACTACTAGGGCAATGTTATCTGATCCTCCCTCAGATTCTCTCACCATAGCACACCTTACACTTTGGTCATATGTCGGTGTTATAAGGGGATATGTGACGAGACCCTAGCGTCTTTGTGTAATCCTTTGGGATGAATGAATTGAGATTTCTTCCTTTAGTGATGTTTGTGAAATTTCAAATGTCCGGATAATTTTAGAATGTATTTTATTAATGATTTTTGAAAAAAAGGATATTTTAAAATATTTATGAAAACCCTAAATAATTAATAATGTGTATTGATTTTCAAAAAATGGTCTTCTACAATAGTGTTCAGTAAGGAATTTGGAGTCTAATAAGATCAACTTAATTTTTTATGAATAGTAAGTTATGAATAGTGATTTTACGCTTAGGATTATTAATGTGACCAAATGGATTAGTAATTTCACTTAAAGAAAGTTTTAATATAATTTAGACACCTTGATAAAGTAATGAGATTCAATAAAGTGGGTAAATAACGGTTTCCTAAATTATTAGTCAAGTATTAGTTTTTTCGGGTGAATAGTGTTTTTTAATTAATAAATTAATTAAAAATTATTAGAAAATTATTTTTATAAAATGGACCTTATTTTTGAACTCAGAGCATCGATATTATGTTATGGTAATTTTTGGGGATTTTTCTGAAAAAAATGAATTCTCAATGAATAGTGATTTTATTTAAAAATTAAATTAAAAATATTTAGAAAATTATTTTTATATAATGGAGTTCATAAATGTACTTAAATCATCGATATTTGGTTGAGGTGAAATTTTGGGTTTTTTCTGAGAAAGTTGAATTTTCAATGAATAGTAAAAATACAGTTTTAGGGTTTTGGTATGTTTAATGACATCATAACTGTGTCATAATGATTTCATGAGATATTTTAAGGGTTGGCCGGACAAGGGTGATGAATTATTGTTTTTGGGGGTCCATGTGGCCTAACTCCATGGTAAATTCCAAGGGAGTGCACAAGGTTTTGAGAAAAGCACTTGTGAGGTGTCCCTTGGCCATTAATGCCTTGTCCCCTCACTTTCCCTATAAATACCCACCCATTACTCCTTTAGATTTTACTCCCAACTCTCCCCCAACGAAGTTCTGGTCTCTTTACCTCCCAAGGAGTCCTATCAAGGTGCCCCCAATCCCTCAAGGTCCAAACCTTTGAGTTTTAATGAGTTCCGTTTTAAGGTAAAGGATCCGACCTCTCTCTTTCTTTTCATTAATCTCTTTTATGTCATTCTTTTATGCTCCATGTTCTTTTGTGAGAGGATGTTCTTTTATATTCCTCTTATTGCCCTTTTCATGTTTTTATTACGAGAGATACCCTCTTACTCTCATCATTTCGTTTTATGAATTTTTAAGTGACGCCGTTAGGCTGCCGAATTTTTAAGGGATTCTTTCACCCTTCTCTTCTTTTTAAGTTCTATTTTCATGTCAATTTTTCAAGTTCCTTTTTATTATGTTAGGGGGTGATCTCAATATCTATCATACTGATCTCTTATGATCATATCATTAGAGACCCTATTTGATCTTGTCTAATCTTTTTTATTAAAGTTTAAGTGACGCCGTTAGGCTGCCGAATTTTCATAAAAGAAATCTTATTTTTGTCTCACTTCCATGTTTTTTATTTCATATGGTATGTCTTTAAAATTGAATTACCATGTTCTTAAATCCCTTATATTTTGTCCCCCTACTGTTTTTTGGATCATTTATTAGTGGGTGACCCATGTTCCCACTCTTTTCAATGTTTTCTAAAACCTTGTAACATAGCCCTTATACTGCAGAATTTTCGTCTCAAAATGCCTCTCACTTTTCTCAAAATTATTTTATGTTATAAAGTGAATACTCAAATATCATATTTCTACAAGGGTATTCACATATATATCAAAATGTTCTATTTTTAAATCTGGGATTTACATACATGAAACCCGCTTCCCCTTTCCGTGGGTTTAAAGTGACATAAAGATCATGTCTTTAAAGTAGTTTTTAAAATGTTATGATTATGAAATGAAACCCATTTGTTTTATGCTATGTGGTTTGTTTATGAAATGATTGATGATGATATATGTGGCTCACATCATAATAAATAAATTTCAAGGGTGCTCCCAGATAGCGCTCTAATGCATTGGGTAAAGACTTAATCTTTAGAGATGACGTTTTAGACTGATACCTTGGTGAATAACCTTGGTAATTTTTAATGACACCTTGGGGACGGACCTTGGTGAAATGAAATGATTTTCAATATTGAATGTTGCAGCCACATCTTCAAGTTATGAAAAATGTTATTTTTATTATGATGCATCTCATGATTTATTTCTCATGCCTTAAAGTTCTTTTCATGTCCTTTTTGAAGTGTCTCAAGTTCAGATGTAAAATGTTTCTCTTGTTTCCCTTATTGGGCCTTCTGCTCACCCTTTCTTTTTATGTATGTCCCCAGGTTATGAGATGCAGTTTTGAACCTAGGATGAGCTTAAGGAGAAGCCATTAAAGTGTTTAAGAAGAATATTTTATGTTGTTTTCATGGTTTATGTTCTTCATTTCCAAGACACTAAGCCTTAAAGATCCTCAGTTTTGTGTATTGTAATGAAAGTTTATGTTATAAAAAGATGGGATTCTATAGTTGGTTTCAAAGGATGGTTTAGTTATTTGTGGAAATTAGGATATAAAAACTTTAGGAAGATCCCTATATAAAAGTTTAAATATAGGAAAACTTCCGGGTATTTTGGTAAGTATTGAGTAAGTGGTTTATCAAACAAATACATCCCTGTCTGGATACGAGCAGGTAGAGGGGCTCTGGAACATATGTACAAAGGGGTAAAACCCGAAAACACAACTTTGAGCTAGACTCAAACGGGAACTGGTGCATGATAATGGGCCTTGCTGCACTCTTGGTTACGACACTCCCAGGGGGATATGTTTGGTTAATCACAAGCTTTTTATGAATCATTATGAAGGAATTATAGAGAAATGTAATTGTCTAAGAATGTAGTCATAGTTAAAAGATTAATAAATGACATAAGTTTCTCACTAATGTTTTATCCTTTTAGAAAATGGCAGGAAATAGGAGGAACCGTGCCGATGGTGACTGCAATGCACCATGTGCTGACGGCCCTCCGATGGAAGCCGGAATGGAAACATTCATGTGAATGATGAACCAACTGACTCAAGTTATGAGTAATAACTTGAATCAAGATGAGAGGCCGATCTCACCACGAAGGGAACAACATTTTGTTGAGTCCTTCATGCGTCAAAGACCACCATCATTCAGTGGATCTACTGACCCATTGGTTGCGTAACAATGGATAATCTCCATTGAAAAGATCTTTTCTGTACTCCTTTGTTCGGAACAAGAAAAACTCACCCTTGCTGTTTACCGCCTAGAGGGAGAAGCTAATCAGTGGTGGTCACTGGTCAAAAACAAGAAGCCTAGAGGAGAGAAGGAAGCTATGGAGTGGGAAGAATTATGGGGAATATTCTTTAACAAGTATTTCCCTCATTCCATGAGAACGAGAATGGAGAAAGAGTTTCTCGAGCTGAAGCAGAGGGAGAACGAATCTGTCGGAAGCTATGAGATGAACATCACCCGACTTTCACGATATAACTGTAGCTTTGTCATGGATCCATGTGGGAAGGTTGATAGATTTTTCGGCGGACTGAGACCTCATCTGCGGAAGAATTTAGACAATCGGGACTACGATAGCTACAAGGAGATCGTGCAGAGTGCAATGAAAGTCAAGCTGGAGTTTGGTGAGGCACAGTGGTCTCTTAAATAAAATGACAAGAAGAGATCGTTGGATCCCAGTATAGGGAAGACTATTGATCAGGGAAGAGGTGGAAAGCAAATGCAACTAACCACATGCAATAAATGTGGGAAGAATCATCCGGGGAACTACTTGGTTGGAAGTGGAAAGTGATAAATGTGTGGAAGAGGAGGCCATATTGCTCGAAATTGTCGTAGTGAGGTGATGCCTCAACATCCCAACAATAACAAAAGAGGAAAGATGGTTGTGGCCTTACCCGAAGTCCATTTCTTCAAGTGTGGACAGCTTGGGCACGATGCTAATCTCTGTCCAAATCCATGGGTAGTGGATGGGAATCACCATCAACCTCAGCAAGGCCAGGGGAGCAAGGTCATGCTTTTGCTATCACAACAACTGAAGTTGAAGCTCCGAATGACGTGGTAGCAGGTACTCTTGTTGTCCTCTCAAAACTAGAAACTACTTTGTTTGATTCTGGTTCTACACATTCCTTTATTTCTTCCATGTTTGCAAAGAATATAGAATCAATCCCTGAATTGCTTGAGGTGGAGTTGTCAGTCAAGACTCCAAGTGGGATTATCCACACATCAATGGTGTTTAGAGACTCTAGTGTTTACTTTAGTGAGAACAATCTTATCTCAAATCTAGTAGTCATTCCCATGTTGGAATTCGACGTTATACTAGGGATAGACTGGCTCTCAAAGTATAATGATAAGATCAAATGCTAAAGTAAGGAAATATCAGTAGTCTTGAATAAATGACCTATAGTTATATTCCAAGGAGATATATCTTGAAATGACCCCTATCTAGAAGCACCTCCCATAGCTTTCTTTATGGAGTTAATCGGTGATGATGAATAAGGGAAAGGGAGCATACAAATTGAAGATGTTCCGATTGTTCAGGAATACATGGATGTATTTCCTGAGGAGTTACCTGGACCTACCCTAGAAAGAGAGGTAGAGTTCTCCATTGAACTCGTACCTGGGTCTCAACCGATAACAAAGACTCTGTATAGAATGGAAAATGTGGAGCTAGAAGATTTAAAGAAACAACTCCAAGACTTGTTGGGGAAGGGGTTTATCCGACCGAGTGTGTCTCCTTGGAGAGAACCAGTTCTCTTTGTGATGAAGAAGGATGGATCACTGCGGCTATTCATTGATTATAGAGAACTGAACGGGATCACAGTGAAGAACAGATATCCTCTTCCAAGAATTGATGATTTATTTGACCAGCTTCGTGGGGCTCAATTCCTCTCTAAGATTGACCTTCGATATGGTTATAATCTTCTGAGGGAGAAGAAGGAAGATATTCCAAAGACTGCCTTTCGATCAAGATATGGGCATTATGAGTTTACTGTTATGCCCTTCGGCTTGACTAATGCTCCTGCTATTTTAATGGATTTGATGAATAGAGTCTTTAAGGACTACCTCGATAACTTTGTGGTAGTTTTTATTGATGATATTTTGATATATTCAAAAAATCGTGAGGAGCATGAAGATCATCTGAGGGTTATTTTGAAAACTCTTCGGAAGGAGAGGCTCTTTGGAAAGTTCAGGAAGTGTGAGTTTTTGTTACAACAAGTGGCTTTCTTAGGGCACATCGTAACCAATGAAGGAATCTCGGTTGACCCTGCAAAGACAATGGTTGTGGAGGAGTGGCCTCAACCCACAACAGTAACTGGGATTCGTAGTTTCCTTGGTTTAGAAGGATATTATAGGAGGTTTGTGAAAAAATTTTAATGGCTTTCTAATCCACTAACCAAGTTAACTCGAAAAGGGGTTAAGTTCATCTGGACAAGGGAATGTGAGGAAAGTTTCCAAGAGCTGAAGAAGAGATTGGTTGCTGCACCTGTGTTAACACTACCCTCTATCGGAGAAGGATTCGTTATTTTTAGCGATGAATCTCTGAAAGGGCTTGGGTGCGTCCTCATGCAAAATGACAAGGTAATTGCATATGGATCTCGACAGTTGAAGATTCATGAGCAGAATAATCATACGCATGATCTAGAGATGGCGGCAGTTGTTTTTCCTCTAAAGATATGGAGGCACCATCTTTATGGGGAGAAATGTGATATATACACTGACCACCAAAGTCTAAAGTATATTTTCACACAGAAATAATTGAACATGAGACAAAGGAGATGTTTAGAGCTTATTAAAGACTATGATTGTTCAATTCATTATCACCTTGGAAGAGAAAATAATGTCGTGGATGCGTTAAGCAGGAAAGACCCTGTTGTTCAGGAAACAATGAGGATCTTAGGAGATCCCTTGAATAAAGATCTAGTAAAAATGGACATAGGAATTATAAGGAGAGGGACATCATCAACCCTATCCCAAATTATTTCTCAAACTTCATTACTAGAGATGATCAAGAAGGCTCAAAAAGAAGATCCTTTGCTGCAGGAGAAGTTTGAGGCTGTAAAGGATGGGAAGTTCCCTGATTTCAATTTTGATCAAGAAGGTGTATTGAAATTTCGTACAAGACTACGTGTTCCATCTATTCCAGAGATATAGAAAGAACTGATGGATGAAGCTCATAGCTCTACTTTCTCTATACATCCGGGAATCACTAAGATGTATAGAGACCTTCGTGATCATTATTGGTGGGATAATAAGAAGAGGGAGATTGCTGATTACACTGCAAGGTGCCTGGTGTGTCAGCAAGTAAAGGCAGAACGTCAACTTCCTAATGGGGTATTACAACCACTACCCATACCAGTATGGAAGTGGGATAATATCACTATGGACTTTGTAACTGGTCTCCCGAAAACATCCAATGGAAACAATGCGATATGGGTTATTGTGGACCGTCTCACCAAGACAACCCATTTTATCTCTATTCAGGAAGATTTCTCTCTGGATCAGCTTGCCAAGATATATGTGAAGAAAGTGGTAAGGCTGCATGGGGTACCACTATCCATCGTGTCTGATCGTGATCCAAGATTCACATCAAAATTCTGGAGAAGTCTTCAACATGCTCTGAAGACTGAATTGAATTTTATTACGACCTATCATCCTCAAACTGATGGACAATTTGAAAGGACTATTCAGACACTCGAAGACATGGTGAGATTATGCTCAATTGAATTTAAAGGTGGATGGGATCAACACCTCCCATGAGTTGAGTTCTCCTATAAAAATATCTACCATTCAAATATTCAGATGGCACCCTATGAAGCTATGTATGGAAAGCGATGTAGAACTTCTACTTGTTGGGATGAAACTGGTGAGAGAAAGCTTCTTGGGCCTGATCTTGTGCAAGAGATGGCAGAACAAGTTCATTCCATCCAACAACACATAAAGGCTGCTCAAAGTCTGCAGAAGAGCTATGCTGACAATCTTCGAAGGGACTTGGAGTCTGGTGTTGGTGACAAAGTCTTCCTTCGAATTTCTCCATGGAAGAGAGTCATGCGGTTTGGGAAGAAAGGGAAGCTCAACCCTAGGTACATTGGCCCCTATTAAATCCTTGATCGCATAGGAGATGTGTCCTATCGTCTAGCACTTCCACCGAACCTATCTCATGTTCACGATGTCTTCCATGTATCTCTTTTGAGGAAGTACATACCCGACCCTTCGCATGTACTGAACCCAGAGGTGGTACAACTGGAACATGACCTCTCTTATGAGGAGCATCTAGTGGAGATATTAGACCGTCAAGACAAGGTTCTACGAAACAAGACTACCCACCTTGTCAAAGTGTTGTGGAGGAATCAAAAATATGAAGAAGCGACATGGGAGCCTGAGGAAATCTTGAAGCAAAAGTACCCTCACCTTTTCAACTAGGCCTCAAGTATAAATTTAGGGGACGAAATTTCTTAAGGGGGGAAGAATGTAACGACCAAAAGTTTTTAAATAGTATATTAAATTACTCTTAACGATTTAATAGATATGTTAATGGTCAGTACAGAAAGAGGAGTCGATGGCTTCATCCAGTAGACTCGAACCTTATGAAGCCCACTTATCAGGGCTTGGGAAGGAGGTAGCATCTGTGGGCTTCGCTTTGGACCAAGCCCAAGCCGAACTCCAGCGTGTCAAGCTTGAACGGAAACGCCTACGAGAGAAGTTCATGTTAGTAGAGATTACTACTAGGGAAATGTTATCTGAGCCTCCCTCAGATTTTCTCACCATAGCACACCTTACACTTAGGTCATATGCCGGTGTTATAAGGGGCTATGTGACAAGACCCTAGCTTCTTTGTGTAATCCTTTGGGATGAATGAATTGAGATTTCTTCATTTAGTGATGTTTGTGAAATTTCGATTGTCCGGATAATTTTAGAATGTATTTTATTAATGAATTTTGAAAAAAAAAAGGATATTTTAAAATATTTATGAAACCCCTAAATTATTAATAATGTGTAATTATTTTCAAAAAATGGTCTTCTACAAAAGTGTTCAGTAATGAATTATGAGTCTAATAAGATCAACTTAATTTTTGATGAATAGTAAATTTTGAATAGTGATTTTACGCTTAGGATTAGTAATGTGACCAAATGGATTAGTAATTTCACTTAAATAAATTTTTAATATAATTTAGACACCTTGATAAAGTAATGAGATTCAATAAAATGGGTAAATAACGGTTTCATAAATTATTAGACAAGTATTAGTTTTTTCAGGTGAATAGTGTTTCTTAATTAAAAATTTAATTAAAAATAATTATAAAATTATTTTTATAAAATGGACCTTATTTTTGAACTCAGATCATCGATATTATGTTATGGTAATTTTTGGGGATTTTTCTGAAAAAAAATGAATTCTCAAGGAATAGTGCTTTTATTTAAAATTTAAATTAAAAATATTTAGAAAATTATTTTTATAAAATGGATTTCACAAATGTACTTAAAGCATCGATATTTGGTTAAGGTGAAATTTTGGGATTTTTCTGAGAAAGTTGAATTTTCAGTGAATAGTAAAAATACAGTTTTAGGGTTTCAGTATGTTTAATGACATCATAACTGTGTCATGATGATGTCATGAGATATTTTAAGGGTTTTTCGGCCAAGGGTGATGAATTATTGTTTTGGGGGGCCCATGTGGCCTAACTCCATGGTAAATGGCAAGGGAGAGCACATGGTTTTGAGAAAAGCACTTGTGAGGTGTCCCTTGGCCATTAATGCCTTGTCACCTCACTTTCCCTATAAATACCCACCCTTTAATCCTTTAGCATTCATTCCCAACTCTCCCCCAACGATGTTATGGTATCTTTGCCTCCCAACGAGTCCTCTCAATGTTCACCCAAGCCCTCAAGGTCGAAAACTTTGTGTTTTAAAAAGTTATGTTTTAAGGTAAGGGATCCGACCTCTCTCTTTCTTTTCATGTAATCTCTTTTATGTCATTCCTTTTATGCTCCATGTTCTTATGTGAGAGGATGTTCTTTTATATTCCTCTTACTTCCATTTTAATGTTTTTATGATGAGAGATACCCTCTTACTCTCATCATTTCGTTTTATGAAAGTTTAAGTGACGCCGTTAGGCTGCCGAATGTTTTAGGGATTCTTTCACCCTTCTCTTCTTTTTAAGTTCTATTTTCATGTCAAGTCTTTCAAGTTCCTTTTTATTATGTTGGGTTATGATATATATATATATCATACTGATATCTTATGATCATATGATGAGAGACCCTATTTGATCTTCTCTAATATTTTTTTAATTAAAGTTTAAGTGACGTCGTTAGGCTGCCGAATTTTCATAAAAGAAATCATATTTTTTTCTCACTTCCATGTTTTTCATTTCATATGGTATGTTTTTCAAATTTCATTACCATGTTCTTAAATCCCTTATATTTTGTCCCCCTACTGTTTTATGGATCATTTATGAGTGGGTGACCCATGTTCCCTCTCTTTTCAATGTTTTCTAAAACCTTGTAACATAGCCATTATGCTGCAGAATTTTCGTCTCCTAATGCCTCTGTCTTTTCTCAAAATTATTTTATGTTATAAAGTGAATACTCATAGATCTTATTTCTACAAGGGTATTCACATATATATCAAAATGTTCTATTTTAAATTCTGGGATTTACATACATGAAACCTGCTTCCCCTTTCCGTGGGTTTAAAGTGACATAAAGATCATGTCTTTAAAACAGTTTTTAAAATGTTATGATTATGAAATAAAACCCATTTGTTTTATGAAATATGGGTTGATTATGAAATGATTGATTATGATATATGGGGCTCACATGATAATAAATACATGTCAAGGGTGCGCCCAGATAGAGCTCCAATGCATTGGGTTACGACTTAATCATTATAGATGACTTTTTAGACTAATACCTTGGTGAATAACCTTGGTAATTTTTAATGACACCTTGGGGATTGACCTTGGTGAAACGAAATGATTGTCAATATTGAATGTTGCATCCACATCTTCAAGTTATGAAAAATGTTATTTTTATTATGATGTATCTCATGATTTCTTTCTCATGCCTTAATGTTCTTTTCATGTCCTTTTTGATGTATCTCAAGTTCACTTGTAAAATGTTTCTCTTGTTTCCCTTACTGGGCCTTCTGCTCACCCTTTCTTTTGATGTATGTCCCCAGGTTATGAGATGCAGTTTTGAACCTAGGATGAACTTATGGAGAAGCCTTTCAATTGTTTAATAAGAATGTTTTTTGTTGTTTTTATGTTTTATGTTCCTCGTTTCCAAGACCCTAAGCCTTAAAGATCCTCAGTTTTGTGTAATGTAATGAAAGTTTATGTTATAAAAAAATGGGATGCTATAATGGAAGAGGAATCGTTTCAAGCACAAAGGTCCATAAAGAAGAAGATGTGGTGGAGGGTCATGAGTATAAGGCATAGGTGGTAGATTGTAGGATATTGTACCATCTCCCCAATGTGGTCCACATCATGCTTAGGGAGTTGGAGAATAGATGTGTGGATTACTACAGTCCATAGAGGCCTTTCACCCAAAGGTACCAAGGATTGATATTGGTACACACTATGTCATTTTTAATTTTTGTAGTAATATTGGTAGTCTATGTTAAGATTTACTCTTTTCATTCTATTTAATTCCTTGAGGTTTGTTTAGGGTCTTGGTAAGACCCTATGTTGGGTTTTTATGTAGAATTGAATGCATAAGAAAGGGTGAACCTTCCCCCACCAAGTTGAATTTTTTATATGCAATTAAAACCTTTAAGGGGAGTTTGTTGTGTGAAAATTTGATAGTTTCATGTTTTAGTGTATGCGTCCCTTTGAATTGTGTGTGTAGGACTGGGTTCTATCATCGGTGGTTTATACGATGGGCCAGGTTAGATCCCATGTCGGTTCTTGGGATGCCCTATTTGTTATTAATCACCCTCGTGTGATCAGTGTCAACATTTTATAAAAGACTCTTGATGAGGGCGTTGTACATTTTCACATGACATTAATCTCACATGGATGAGGGATCTATTCTCCACTAAAAGATGTTCTTGTGACTAAATGATAAATCGTAAAGGAGAGTTAGGTATTCCCATAGAGGATTGTATCGAGGTGTGTTGGATAAGTTACATTGACTTGCATGTTCATAATAAGGTTTGGATGGTCTCTACATATGGTTATAAAGGGGGTATTCTTCTAGACCATATGATTACAGATAGTCTATGTTCTTTTTTTCACCGTTTGTAGTTATGGAGACATGAGCCTTTGTTGTTTCATGCTTTTGACCTATTTGATATGGACTTGGGAGTGTTAGCCCTCAAGATTCCGTAGAATTATTTCTTGTAGGAAGCTTGATAGAACTATGTATCCTATTATGGTGGTTTTGGAGAGCTCACTAGTGTGGGAGTCCTGGTTGAGAGGTGCTTCTTTTCATGTTAGTAGGATTTATAATTTATTGGATGAAAATCCGAAATGATGGGAGGATGTAGTGACTCTTTTTTTGACCTATATGAATATGGAATATATTTAATAATATTTCACAATCTAGGAACTATGTTAGTATGGTATTCCAATTCCCGGAAACCCTTAGTGTGGTGATTTTAAATATATTTAATTTATTTTTTCTCCCATAAAAATATCTTTGGAAATGCATCATAACTCCTAAGAAATGTCTAGGATTCGATTAATGATATTGTGGTTGAGTTCTGAATATCATGTTAACCATTGATGTGACATAAAATTTTCGGTTCCCGGTGACGGGTGAGAGGCATATTGGTAGGGGGTTAGATTTAGGGTATTATTTTCATAAAAATTAATACAATACCCCTCGTCCTACCCCGCCAACATGGTGCACTACTCCACATGATGGAAAGAACCCACCCCCCTCTCCGCCTTTAGAAATGGATGACCCAATGAACAAATTGAGTATACACATCACCATCAATGATCAATATTGAAAGTTATTGCTCATGGATCATGTAGTAGTAGCTTCTGAACACAAATTTGACCTCGGAACATCGATGATTCAACATGAGTTATAAGGAATTATTTTTAAGTCCTAATACCATTTTAATGAATAACATTCTGGTTATAGCAAATTTAGATGATTTTTTGGGACCCCTTGTGGGTCAATCTATTTTTTTTGGGGTGAATATTGGTGATTTGGGTTGTATGAAGGGAATTTATTACATATGTTCATATTTATAGGTCTTGTATACTAGAGTCACATTCCAAGTGTTATTTCCATTCTAGAAAGATGTGTTTGGGGGATTTCAATCCTTTTATCTCTCATTAGGTGTCGTGTAGTTACCCTATGTATTGTTTAATGAGAACATGGAAAGGAATTCCATGTGAACATATTTGTTTGTCTGAATGTACAAAGATAGTGTTTTGGGGATGGAGTTTCATACCACAGAAATTGGAAAAAAGAACATTGAGAGGCCATGTATTTTGGAATAAATTTGTATCTTGTGGTACATGACATGTGTTGAACATGGATGGTTAAGAAATGTGAATATATTACGAGTTTAGGACCCAGGTGAGGTATGAATTTATTTTTACTACATGTAAACACCAAGATGTCAAACATTCCTAGGAAATCCATGTAGTTAGTGGGTAAGGATTTGTGTTTTAATAGGGTCACACAGTAAGTAGATCCCCGTACACATCGTGTAGTACCCTGAATAAGTAGTTTCCACCATCCAAATATCCTTCATTGGGGCTAGGATGTTATATTGTGATTAGACTATCAAAATTAGTTTTCCTCATAGAATACTATGGAGTCCATTGTTTTTGGTCTAATGAGATGTGAGGTGAGGAGATGTTGCAGAAATTTTTGGATATTGACGTTCAGACCAACAATGGTTGAGTAAGATCCTTTATTTAATCCCCATGAGGGATTTTCTGCTATTACATCCTTTTTATATGATTATAATACACTAGATATGATGATGATGGATTGATTTTTAGTATCCATCTAGGGAATATATGGTGGTAACCTCTATCGAATCTCTTGAGTATTTTTATTTCACTAGAATGGCTAGTGTGGGATCCTCTTGAGTAACCATTACCTATATTGGGTTCTCATAGTCACCACAACCAACACTAAATGGGAGGTGATCCCCTATCTAGTAGGATAAACCTAAACGGTTTGTGGTATGATTTGGAGTATAATACCCAATGTAGAATGCGATTTAAGTAGTGTTATGGCATCATTAGATATATGATCCCCTACGAGGATACTGGTTTTATTTGGATTTTGGAAGAATTTGTAGTTTTATTCACTACTATGATTGTTATACTGCATAGGGTTTGTGGAATCTTTGTGACCAACAGTACAGGAGTGAAAATCCACAATCTGAGTGATATTATCTATGGGATGTTAGATTTGTTTTTGGTTTCCCAAAATTGATCTTGGGTGTGATCCCATATATGATATATTATGAGTTACTTGTTTGGTTAGTTATATGCCCTAGTGGACCATAGATTTGATCACCTTCCGAGGACATGCAAATTATGTTTTTCAAGACCTGGTACATATTGTCCCACTTTAGATCTGGGGAGGGATCCACCATTCGATGAGTGATAAATATCATTTCTCCAGTAGGGTTATTGTTCCCCCCATCAGGGATTGGTGGGATCCCATATCTTATTATCGAGACCTGCTGTGTTCAAATGTTATGTTCTTTGTTGTGATAACCAACGATCACTTTATCTTATATATATTCCCTTGGGACATCAATGTAGTTACATTGTCTTTGTGATACCTAAAGGTGTGGTATCTCTTAGTTGTTCCAACAGAGATGTTGGTGTTGTTACCTGATGTTGGGTAACTCTCGGCCATATGTAATTTGGGGTCATTGGGTTTGTTGAGCATGTTCTCCAAGTTAGGTATTACATTATAGATTTTAGTAGAAACTTATCACGAGCTATGAAGTAAATGAATCATAAGTCTTGGTTCTTAATATGTGTATAACATCTTCATTATGGGGTTTCCTGGTGGTGTTTTCACCTCTCATTTTTTCCACAACATGTTTTATGGTCTGTATAGTTGTATACATCTTAGGACTGTTTCAAGATGGATTTTATCTTCCATTGGGGTTTCCCTCTAGTCAGGTTGAGTGGATTGTTGCCTTTAATTTTTCCCCTTTTTGTTATGTGGTTTTTAGGGTTCTCAATGAGTACCTTTATACTCACTCTATAATGGGATTTTCCACCATGCCTTGTATCACGATCAGACTATACAAATTTTGAAGGATTCCCTAGTGGATTCAGAGTTGGCTGAGCTTAGTGAGCTAGACTGAACAAGATGTTAAATGGAGCATCATCGAGCAGCATTCAAGTGGGTTCAATCTAAATTGTTCCCATCCATATTATCTGTTATTTATGGGAAAAACGGAAGCATTGAAGTGGAGGGGCATATATGAATGTTTCATTTAATAATCATTTCCCTAAACCAAGAGAGTGGATATTTCCCCTCAAATTTATAATTAATTTATTTTATATTTGAAGAAATAAATAATTGATATTAGAACATTATTGATTTATGATTGTTGATAATCTGAAAGGTCCCTTCATAATTTCCTTTGTTATCCTTTTGAATATCCATGGGTATATTCCCTTCAAAGATGATCCAGACATGATCCAATGGTATTTGAGTAGAAACACTCATTTTCCAAGTGCTAGCGTGGGTATTTGAATGAATTGTGTTTTTTAAGGATAAAAAAATCTTCATTCTTGAAGAAATTATCTCTTGGGATCCAAATTCTTGTGAGGGGGAAAAGAGGAGGAGTCAAGAGAGATTTCTATGAGATAAATAATTCTCTATTCCCAACCATGGAATTAGTTTCTAATGCTTGACACAATAGAAATAATCGTCGATTTATTGAGGCATGATTTTGGTTACAAAATTTCATTTCACAACACCCCTTAAAAATTATTATAACCATTAATTAAATCCAATTCCACAAAATTGTAATAATATTATTATTGAATGATGCACAAACATTAACAAAATGGGGAAATATTATTTATCACCCTGTAAATAAATATTTTTTCACCACACATGGTCAAGGCCCAATTAAAATGATATATCCTTTATTGAACACACAAATAAATATTTTATTCACAAACAAGTAAATGAATATTTATTAAATATTCCAATGGTAAATAAATTTTTCCTATTCACAATATGATGAATAAATATTTATTTAATTTATACGGACAATATAACATGAATAAAATTATTCATTAGTTTTGAGAATAATATTCATTAAATTTATTAAATTCCAATAGAATTTAATCTAGTCCAATAAAAAAATTTATTGTGTGATTATCTATGATTTATTCTCATTGGATATAGAAAGGATTACCTAAAGTAAAAAATTACAATCTTGTAATATGTTAGGGAACCCAAGTGAAAGAACATAATGTCGCAATGATGAAAACCACATATTAACAATCATAATCTAATATAATCCCTTTGTTTTAAAATCACATCCAAAGGTTTCATGGTTGTTTCATCAAATTTTATGCTCAATACATCATTCTTTGACTATCTAAAATAAACAAATTATTATATCATGGACATAGAATTTACATCGATGGATCAATATCAATCAAAGGGACCAGAAAACAAAATCCATAAATATGGAATGGAAAAATCATTCCATGACTTATTCATTAATAAAATGTGATTTTTGATGCACCCAAGATACCATACATCCCTCCAACCTTTAGACTAATTGTTTTGTTCAATGAATAAATGTTCTTGAGTCATGTCATATATTAATTATAGTCATAACATCTTTGGAACATAACACATTCTTGTAGATAAGAATATATGATGATTCCAAAAATTGTAGAATTATTACTTGCAGTTTTGTTATAAAAATCTACCATCATAGAGATTACCAAGTACAAAAATCATGAGAAAAAGTCTCGCCTACATTTGATTAATATCAGCTAATGGTTTGAACACTATGTTTACCATAATAGTATGTTATCTAGTGGAAGAAAAATATTAAGAATATTGGAATAGCACTTCCAGGTTTTCATCATGGTGGATAACTATTATGACCATATAAATGCATCTAATACACTATGACCTTATTTAATTAAATTCATATAGAGAAATGAAAAATATGTAATAATTTGATTAATTTAAAATTTAATTCATCAAATATTCATGTAATCAAAGTAAAAATAGTTGGTTCTAGGACACCAAATCTAGAAAACTCCCACGTGGACAAGATCCAACTACCTACTAAATTCAGATCACAAGACCTCACATGATAATCATGTTTCAGATGAGTTACTGATTTAGTCAAGGGGTCATCGAGGTTGTCTTCTATAGAATCATTTCTTACTACATCATCACCACTATGAGAATATTCCCTCAAGAGATAATACTTCTGAAGAATGTGCATTTTCCATTGATGTGACATTCAATATTTTGAGAGATGCACCACTATAATTTTATCATAATAGTTTGTGGTGGAATATTTACAAATCGGTACAACATCAAGATCTTGGATGAAATTTCACATCAAAATTTATTCTTTAGCTACCTATGTAGCTTCAAAATCCCTAGGACTATTCTATAGAATATGTGACTGTAGAATTCATTAAGCTCTTCTATCTTACAAAAACCCCATTATAAGTGAATATTTATCCCACATAAACTACATGTCATTTTGATTATTTTGGAAATTACAATAAATATAACCTTTGAAGAGTAGTTCCCCAACTCCACCATCAAATAGGAATTGATCCTTAGTATATCATAGATAAATAATGATTGTCTAGACTTCCATATAATGGAAGTGACTTAGGTAATCTTGATATCTTACTACCACACATAATATGTACGAAACATATAGCCTAGTACTTTAAATTACATACATGACTAACCCAATCACTGATTCATATTAAATCATTTCGATTTTAATTCATTTTTCGAGGTCCTAGTGATTAAATTCCATGAAAAAACGAATTCCACCAGCTGAATGAAAGAAACTCCATTGGATTGTTCCATACTGAATAAATTTATTATTTCATCATTGTACATTATTTGAAATATTAAAGGAATCCTCTTAGATCTATCATGAATGATCCTGATCGCAAGAATATATGCTTCCTCACCCATGTATTTCATAGAAATGAATTTATTTAACAATACCATAACTATAAGACTTTTACTTAAATTCAAATATGTAATATGTCATCAATAGATACTATTTTGAAAATGATTAAACTCCCACTAAAACATATTTAGAAAAAAAATGATCACATTCATTATTTATAAAACATAATTCTGCTATGGCTTCATCAAAACAAAGGTTCCATGCCATGGAAAATTATTTTAATCAATAAATGAAATGATTTAACTTTAATTTATTATTATAAACCATTGGATTCACAATCCATTTGGGTTGTGTGTTGTAGACATCTTCATGATGGTTTTCATTAAGGAAGGCAATTTTGAAATCCAATTTGCAAATCTTATAGTCCTGGTATGACATAATAGAAAATTGTATTATGTCAGATATTACTATTCCAACCACTGAAAAAGATTATTCATTACCAATATCATGATTCTAATTAAAACCATTTTAAAATAATCACAACTTATTGGTACTAACATTTCATTCTATGTCTATTTTTGTCTCAAATAATAATTTTCATCCAAAAGTTATTACATACCAATGTGGATATACCAAATTCCTAAAAAAAATTGATTTATAGAATACATTTCAGAATTATTAGATTATTTATACTTAGAAACTTGTGTTACTAATTAATTTTCCCTTGTAGGATATATGATCGTTCTTATCTACAAATAAGGAGTCACTATCCTTGTTAACTAGAAATCTATACCATTTTGTTTATCTAACCACTCTTGTACTTCTAAAAAATACTTATACCCCTTGGATAGTTTCTTCTTCCATGGTTATTTTTGGAATCTAATATTTTACCAACTCTTGTGTGCCTTGAGCCTTGACTTCATCGTTGTTTATCTCTCCCCATTATCTGTATTGTAGAAGTTCTTTCCCTCCAGTAATATGGATTGTCCTCAGACTGTAAATTTTTTTCTAGGCGTTTGTATAGATAATATCAGATTTTTTATATGGAATCTTATAGTGGTACACAATGTGATTTGGGGTGAATGTTTGTTACCTAAAGTGGCCATATAAAATGTTTCACTTCCCCACACATGTAAATTCGAAAACATGGTTTTTCATCCACTACCAAATTTTTATGGATAACAATTTATCAATATAGTTGTTACTTGTTATAATATGGGTGTCAATGTTTGTAACCAATATACACAAAAATATAATGGATGACCCACATGACTCATTATTGATCTCATCAGGTCCAAAAAAGTGTGGTTACTCCTTTCAACAAAAACCATTAAACTAAAAAAATTTAGGAAGAGTGAGTTGGGATATGATCTCAAATTATTCTATGTAATAAATTTTGTCATGAAAATTATATTCCCCACCATTGTCTAAGAATTGTTTCATAATGCTTTTACCAAACTTATTATCACCTTCATTCTTGCATTTCGTGAATTTATCAACACAAAATATATAAACCATATTAAATAAATATATTCATATATACTAATGATAATTAGTAAAATTAATAATTTATATGAATATTCCCTTGTTTCAATAAGAAATTGTCCTCACAGATTATATTAACTAATTTTAGAAGTTCATTTACACAATCACATTTCCCACTAAATGAGAATGTAGTCATTATTCCTTGTAATCATGTGTGACATACAACTTGTCGTTTTTGTTAAATATAATCTAAATACCAATCATGATGTAAATTTGTCAACTATTTTTTACATACAAGACATAGCCGGTGATATTAAAATTAGGAGTCTTTTGAGTCAGGTGAAGTAACATCATTATCTATTTTCATTACATGGTTCATGTAATCCAAACGTTAAATATCATTATGTACATGACGCTTACCATAAAAAATGGTATCATTATAAAATAAGAACCATTTATTTCCAAATTATAAAATTAATTCATCAGTATCTAGTCTAAATACATACATTATATTTTTTGTAACTGATGGAAAATAATATCAACCCTTTAAAACCATGATCATTATGATAGGTAATGTGATATGGTAGTGGATGATAGCTACATCATAAATTTTATCTCTACTTCATGCTTGTGGATCTACCTCCCTTCTGTAAATTTTTTGTAATATACATGGTTTCTAATTTAGAATACATATATAATAACTAAATGTGGATTTAATACATAATATTTAGAAATGAATAAATTTCACTTGATAATAAACTCACATGAAGCTTCCACTTTAATCATTAAGTTGGTGAATTTGTGTATCCACTGGACCTTCTTTCTACATGTGAAATAGACACCATCCTATTCCCTTTCTTCCCCTTTGATCATACTCTCCTTATAGGGGAATGTAGAAGCTTTAGACATAAATCCCTTTCAATTACGCTTCCCTTATTTAATAATTATTATAGAATGATTATTTTCTCGATATCATCATCTAATTTGGAAATTATTATAACAATATCTAGAAGATACATACTAATATTTTTCATATACAAATTAAAAAAGAACATGAGAATCTATAAGGGAGTGATTCCAGAATGTGATCAATGCCTAGTTCATTTGGAGAGTTTAAACTCTATAACATATAATAACTCAATGTATCCAATGATCTTGACAACATGATGCCCTCTTGGGAAACTATCTCTATGTTTGATCTGAAAGAGAACAATGAAAATATCAACTCGATCCTATCTAGCTATCTTCTAGTAAGTCAATGTAGGTGATCCATCATTCTATACACATCAATGTTTTTGTGATATTTTATATGTTCAGTAGACATTGATGAATTACTCAAACATTGAACGTAGTCCAATTCTTTTTATGTTTTTAATATACTATGATATCTTCATCACTCTCTACTTGAGCATCCAAATCAAACATTGAGGAATATAGCATGTAAGATTTCTGTTCATGACATAGAATAACCTGAAGGTATACAATCCAGTCCTCAATGTTAATTCTAGGGAGGATATTGTCTTTATAATATATTTATCATTATTATAGTGTAGATGAAGATATTTTCATTTTATATTAAAATTATTATATGAGATTATAGTAATTTTCATTATTATAAATTCTTTGGTAAATAATAAATAAATTGACTTTATTAAATAACTATCTATTTCATGAATCCCCAATTACTATCATCAATGAACATGGAATGTCCTGTTGATAGTAAATTATAGTGGCAAGGATCCATAAAACCAATTTCATAAACCCAAATAGGGTAGGATAAGATATTGTGATGGTATTTAGGAAGTCAAGTCTTTTCCAACTATGGGTTTTAAGATCCTTGATCCGTTGAGTGGATTCCCCAATCCATAAATCATAACTATTATTTATCATAAATTACCTCCAAATTACACTATGCTTAGAAAGGGATTCTCCTATTTGTATAAAATTATTATTTCAACCTAAAATATTCATAATAACTCCCCTTATAAAATAAAGTGTCCCAATTAGGGTTCATCAAACACATATTCTATTGTTTTATGATCCTTATCATTTAATGGAAGGCATTGGATGACATAATATTTGATTTAAGGATATTATTTTTTGATGAATAAACTTTTTACATTATTTATTCTATATATGTATTTTTTATGGGGATGATTATATATTTAATTAACCATGTTTGTATATAAATATTATGCATAGTCAATTTTATTTAAATTCAATCATTTAATATTAATTCATATATGTGATCATGTTCATGGATCAATAAATTTATTTTTAATTAATTAGACATAAAATGATAATAAATAATATAATGACTTGATCATTAGATTATATGATGGTTTATGTAATGAGATGACATTAAATCGACCTATGTCATAGAGGAAATAACTCCTTATTATAGAATTTGAATGACTTACAATATTCCATATGTCCACCTATGTATCACCGAGATGGTGCCATTAGGGTTCACTCATGAACTATCTCCATGTACCTTGGGATACTCAATTAATTAGAATATTTTATTACTCAAATGCATGTAATAGGAACTGAAGGATGGGATAATAAAAATTACACAAATATCATTGAAGATGTAGGCCCTATATAATAATTGAGAGAGGGATGACATTAATTCCATATTCTAATTTAATATTAAATATGTGAAAAATCATAAAATCAATTTAATTAAACAAATTCCATCACATACATAGGTGTTGGTGATTCTTATGATTGGTTGTACAAATAATGAATACGAAAAAATTAACTAGCTAGAATTTATTTCATTATTGGTTATTTATTATGAATATGGATGCAATTGTATTAATTAATTAATTAATTAATTAATTCTCTTTTATCTAAATGATCATCCAAACTATATAAGAGATACCTATAAATTTAGAATTCATAGAAAATGAAAAAATAACCATTACTGACATATGTATTATTGTAAATTAATGAAGAAATTAAAAACCATTAAGACCATTAATTAATTTTTGAACACCCAATGGTGTTCCGGTAATTAAACTATAGTTTTACTCTTGTAATTTTTTAAATTTAAGGTAAATTAAATTTTTTCCACTAATGGGAGACTACATGGAATGCACATCTTGCTACACACCATGTACCACTAGTATACTCTTCGGGATTCAGTTTGTAAACTCGGTCAAGAAACATGGTGGGTGCATGCCAGCTACACACCATGTATTCCATTGATACATGCTAGGTTGGGATAGTAAACAGATGGTGAAATAAAATAACTACTTGTTTTTAATTTTATTGATCATCTTGATACAATTTGCAGGAGTCTACGACAAGTTCATTGGCCAGACACTATGTAACTCATCTTTAGTGGCAAACATTTAGTCCCTTCCGGATGGCATTTATAGTTGTACATAATTTTTCATAAATATCTAATAAAATGAAAGACTATAAGAACATGATTAATTTTTCCATAACATGTCAATTCATATCAAATTATAGAACAAGTAACAAAAAATTAAAATCTAACATTGATTTCACATAGATTAACAACCAAATAAATACTTATATATTAAAACATGACCACTCTAATACAAAATGAAGGTTTATTTTTCATTGGATGAATTGTGGTGGAGGGTGGTATATTAAAATTTATTTTAATAATCATTTCATGAAACTAAGAGAGAAGATAGTGCTGGTCAAATTTATATTTAAATTATTTAATATTGAAAAATACATACTTGGGCTTAAGAAAATTCATTGTTAATGATTGTTATTCACCCATAAAGGGTCATTCGGATTGCCTTCATTGTGAAATGGAGGATCCAATGGTTTAATCCCTCTATTGGAGATCTAAATGTGATCCAATGATCTCCGAGAATCACTGGTTGTTCCCCGAGTACCAGCACAGAAAATCAAATTTCTTATATTGTTCATTTTTATGGATCATTCTTCGGTCATGGAGAAATTTTCTATAGGATTTATCATTAATGAAATATAGATATGAGTAGATATCCGGAGTTGATTTTTTTTGCACAACATTTCTCTATTCACAAATATGGAATTGGTTTCAAATTCATTACACAATAGACATAGGCATTTATTTATAAGGAAAGGATTTATGTTAACAAAATTTATTTCATAATAGTCATTAAATATAATTATAATGAGTAATAAAATACAATAAAACAAAGTTATAATAATAATATTATTAACATTTTTTGGTATCCCAACATGAAAAAATGGATAAATAGTATTTATTGACATGTAAATAATTTTATTATCACTGGACACAATATTCATATACTCAAACTCATTATGATTTTATTGGAAAAAAAATGAAATATGTCATTGTCTTAAATAAATGTTTTATTCAAAAATTTGTAATAAATTTTTTTTAAAAAAATTAATAAAATTAATAAATATATTTTCATCACAATCCAATTAATAAATATTTATAGAAATTAAGCAATCAGTATAACATGAATAAAATGGTTCCTGAGTCTTCAGAACAATATAATTCGATTAATTAAATACATGTATAATTTCATAGAGACCAACTAAAACACCTAGTGTGTGACCCACTTCGATTTTTTCTCATTGGAATTTGGAGGTCTTGTATAAAGTCTAAGATTACTATCTTTTAATGGCCCGTGTAACCGAAGATAAAAATCAAAATGTCTCATGAAAAGAAACCACATACAAATACTTCCTATGGAATATAAACTTTTTTTCACAATATCACATCAAGAATGTTTCATGAAGGTGTCATCAACCTATATTCTTGATAAATCATTATTTGACAATCAGAAATTAATATTTAATTAGACCATTGACACTGAATTTATGAAGGTGATTCTATTTCTATCAAAGGGTTGAGATATCAATTCACATAATGATGGAAGGGAAAATTCTTATTTTTAATTATCCATTAATAACATTTCAATCATGATGCACCTAATGTACCTACTACCCACAAAAATTTAGTGTGCCAGATTTATTCCGAATATCTTTGTGATAAACTCATGAAATGCATTAATGATAATCTTAATGTATGGGGACCACTATACATTCTCAGAGATATGATTATCTAATTACACAATAACATGCATATTTTCTATTCGCAAATCGGTTTTCATAATCTATCATCACAGAAATTACCAATTGCGATTTTCAACATAAGAAGTCTCATATTCTTACAAGAATCGCACAAGATGATATATATACTATGTGTCCCATAAAAGTATTTAATCCAACCATAGAACAATATCATGAATATTATCATAGCACATAAAGGTTCTCATTATTATGGGGAACTAATATGACCATATTAACATGAAAAATAATTAGGTAATTATTACATTAAAATCACGAAATGCAATGAAAAAAATGTCATAAGTTGTTTAATTTTATATTTAATTCATCAAATATTCCGGTAATAAAAGTAAAATAATTTTATTCTAGGGAAACAACAATAAAATGATTAGGTTGGGTTCTTTTAAAGTTTTCTTTTGATGGGCCCTATGTTTTCCCTTCTTGTACTTTAAAAATGATCTAGTTGGGATATATGTATCAATGAATTTATTTTCACTTATATATATATCTACTCTATTTCATGGTGTTGTGTGTGGGTGTGTTCATAAAATATTGTTTTTCTATGGACCCCCATGCGTGTGACATCTTACTGGTTTCTAGACGTGTGTCCTTGGCCTATAGAGGCGAACATGAGAAGTTGTGGCTCGAGCCCCGTAGGGTCAGATCATGATAGGTAATTTATAAATATATTCAACCCATTTATATTAAAATATTTTTATAATAATTTAATCACTATCATTTAAGTTAAAACTATTGTAAAAAAATTTTAAACCTAACCATAATGATTGAATTTTACTGATTTTACAATTAATTCGGAAAAAAATTGGCTGACCAAATAAAATAATATTATTTATTCTAATAATAAATATGGAATTAATTTTATGAAATTAAATTTATATTAGTGTTATATTTTAATTTATAATTAAATTTATAAACACAATGAAAAAATATATTTCAAATTTAAAATAATAATATTAAAATTCACCCTAAAATTGACTCCAATAATCGTAATTTGATTAATAATAATAAAATTTAAAAAATTATTATTTTCAAATAATTTGAAAAAATTAGATAAATTTTTAATTTTTAAACTAAATATATAATTTTTAAAAAAATCTATTTTCCACTATTCATCAAAACTTAATTTTTTCATTATATATTAATAAATTCACCTCAATATTATTTGACATGTTCTTTTAAAAAATTATCTTCATTGTCAAAATTATTTTTCTAGATGTATAAATAATTATGTTTAAAATAACTGTGAAAAACACGGCCAAACTACTTTTTAAAAATAAATTTTTAAAAATAATCATAGATTTATTCTTCTCCCACATCTAAAAAAATATCCAATGAATGAAATAAAATTTTGTTGATTATAATATATATATATATATGTTAAATTACAATCATTGATTATTACTGATTTAATAATTTCTTAAAAAAAACCATTAAAAATATAAAAATATGTTATTTAAAAAAATAATTTGTTTACATTCAATTGTTATTTATTTTAATATATAATTAATTGGTACCAATGAATTTATTTTTTACATTTATAATTCAGATAATTTTCATAGTTTTATTTTTATTATTTGTACCCACTAGAGTGATGTTTATGTTATGATGATATATAATATTATAGTTCATTAAGAACCAGGAATTCATGTATTTCAAGATACTGAAGATATTATATTTATTACAAATAAAAATATTTGTAAAATCACAGGGTGTTACATTATTACCACATTATAAAATTTCAACCCCAAAATTTCCAAAATGTCAATTTTGAACCAATAGCTGTAGTTATTCATCAAATTCCATCACATTCCTGTGTAACCTCTTCATTATTATGAATTATTTAATGTACCTTCCTAGAAAAGTCATTAGTTTTTTCAACATGTTCTCTAGTGTCCATAATCATGATAATAACTTCACAATAAGACAATTTTCATTCTAATTATTTTTTGATGAGAGTTCAGTGAATGTATTGGATCTAGAATGTACATTCATAATAAAAGAATATTCAACACTTCCTGAATGTTGATGTGTTCTATGTAATTTAAAAATTATAATAAACAACTCTTATTACTTATAAAATTTAAAATGTTTTATTATAACTTGTAATCATATTTTATTTCTTACCTTATCATTTAAAAACCATCTATGGTGACACATTCAAGAAAAAATTATATCCAACATTAAATTTAAAATCATTACTTTTGTAATAATCATATCCCTTTTTCATGACTTTAATTTCTTTAATATGGGATTGAATAGTATTTTACTTTTCCTTTGTCTCCTATACCTATTATTAAAATAAATTACTCCATACACCAAATTCACCCCAAGATGTTATAGTACAACATCTATATCATAAAATTCTTCATATAGAAACATTTGAATATTTGAATGGAAAATATTGTTAAAGATAAATTGTACATCAGTTATACACTAATCCAAAATATCATAAATGTTAATTGATCCTGACCCCAATATGTTTGGTAATGATGGTGTAGACTTTTTGGATTGCCCTTTTTTTAATATTAATAATGGTGGAAAAAATATGTTTAGATCTTAATAAATATTTTTATAAATATTTATATAAATTATTGTTCAAGATCAAACACAATTAAAATATATACGCAATGAATTCATAAAAAAAATTAATAAAGTGGTTTTTGAAACATCAAGAGGTAAATATTCTGTTATAGATAAGAGATACTTATATTCGGTAAGGAGATGAATAATAAACCATATTGCATCATTATTTACTAGATTCATCTATAGACTATTGAAAATTACATTGTAATATCATCCCAATTCATTATTGAAATAGGAAAAGGGTTCATAACTCCTCTTGGATTCCTTCACTCATCCTTCGCCAAATTATAATCCAAGAATCATATCTAGTAATATAAAATTCCATGCATTATGTTATCCCAGAAAAAAAATGTTTTTTCAACTATATATACATTTTGGTTTTACTAGGTTGTATAGTGAAATTAATGCATCTATAATTATCTAATAATTAATTTATTTTATTTGGTACAGATGGAACACATATCCACTATAAAATTTCCGAATGCATATTAATATAAGAAATCATTAAATTTCCCAATAATAACTACATTTATTTATTTTTTTAAATTATAATCATCAGGATATGATGATTTTATCATTTATAAAAATGTTTTTTTTCATTCATATGAAAAATAATTACTTTCTCATTCCCTAATAAATCTCTAATCCACCGTTTCAAAATCTATGAATATAATATATATTTTAATCATTATTTTGGTTATAATACCATTATCATTCATACTTAGTTCATTCACTATGTTGTTTTCATTTCATATAATATAGTGTATTGATAAATAATAATACATATGTAGCTCAATCCATCCTCTTTGCATTATGTTGAAAAAATTTGTGAAATTTCAAATTTCGGACTATTTTGATCTATGTATATTTTAGATCTTTAACCATAAAGAAAATTTTCATATATCATTAGAAAAATATTAGGGTTTCCAAATTAATACCATGATTTATAGAGTTATGTTCAAGAGTCTTTAAATTCTCTTGATGCATGAAAATTATTTTATCATACATTATAAGGATACGACCATGTATATTCTTCAATGAATCAATATATATAAATATTATATCATTTATTAATTGAATATTAAGGATTACAGTATTCAATTATAAATTTTTCTATATATTGAGAACATTAATCACATTTTTTCTCTATAAACATAACACCTTTATTAGTAAGCTTCATTATCATGTTAGAAAATCTAGATTTTTTTTTGAACAATACACTGACAGTAACAAGCCAATCCTACAATACTACATACATCCGTTTTTTTCATTGGACTAGACCCTTAATGGTCTACCTTTATCTTCATATGGTCAAATAAAAATCCATCCACAGACAAAATATAGCTAAATTTTTTTTATTAACCATAATTCTAGATTTTTATTATTATCATATAACACTTTTCTTATATGTGTCTAATAATTGGTCCACATATAATTCTAATAGTCCCCATATATCTTAGAATACACAAATATATCATCAATAGATTCAAATAAAATATTATCTAGATATTCTATTAATATTTTGTTCATTATATCCTTTAAAATTGAGGGTGCATAAGTCAATGAAAAAGTAATTACTATTAACTCATAATTTCTGTACCACATATGAAATGATTTCTTCAAAATACATTCCATTTATCACAATTAATTATACTTAAAATGATCTTAAATATTTAAAAAATATTAAAATATATGAAGATGATCAAATAAGTCACCAATGAGGGTTTGATAATAGTTTTTATTTATTGCAATTACAATGATTTTCATACAATCAAGGAAAAACATCAATGACGCATATTTCTTCTTAATGAAATGAATATGGTCTCCCCATAGTGAATACCCAGGGACTATAAATACATTACTACAAAATACCAATAGTTTTTTCATTAACTCTACTAATTCCACAATGACCATTACATATTGAGTAATCAATATTGGTCTTGAATCGAGGATTAAATTCAATTGAAAACAATACTGCAGAATCTTGTGGATGTCCTAGTAATTCCTCTAGAAATAAATCAATATATTTCTATAAAATATATATATCTTAAATATATAATTACATTTTTTATCAAAATTATTTTTTCTTATACACTTCTTAATAATCTTTTTTCGAAGTGCTACAAGTGGTGGATCGAATCCTTACCAATACAATGAAATATCCCCTCTAACGATACACAATTCAACACCTTCATCAAGAATTATTATTTTCTTCACTCTGAAATAGATTATTTCAATATATTTTGAAATAAAATCCATAAAAATATTATATTATTGAAACCAAAGGCATAATGATGTATTTAATAAATAGGGCACATTTATGTATTAAATTGGAAATTTACTGAAAACCCCTTATTATAGTGATAAATTATCATGGTGTCATAACTAAAAAATAACTTCTATATGTGCTAGGTAAATATCTAATAATACATTTAAATGTAGAATATATAAAATAATGATATGGTTTAGAATCAAATAAGGTGTTTGGAAAATTTTAGGCATTGATTAATTCTCCAACTACTATATCCTTAATAAATTCATTATTTATTGTTGTTATTTCATAATCATGAACATTATCTCTTATATATTTCTAGGAAACATTCCATTAGTAACTGAGAAAATGATTTCCACAATGAACCATATCCTTAAAATTAAGTATTGAAAATTGGTTCCATGTCTCGTACCCTTAAAAAATAATCTCAATGGACTTTATATCCAAAGACAATGAAAAATTCCATTCATTGAATTAATGTTCTATGGAGTTTCATTCCACATTTATAATAAGTTGGATATTCCAACCTTCCCTTCTTACCATTTTTTTATTTTCTTTTTCAAATGGTTCAAATTCTATTTTATAATCTTGAATTTATTATATGTCCTATGAATTGGTGAAATATTTTAATATATTGATAGAATAAGATATTATATCCTGGCATGATGATATTTCTAGGGTAAATAGTTCCCTTCGAAGGATCAGATTGATCTCATCAATGAATTGGTCAATCATACTCTTTGGATTAAACACACAGTCCACAACATACCATTATACCATTTTAATGTTTGATCCAGAATTAGAAACATATTCCTCCTCCTTTATCCTTATACTCAAAAATTGTCTCTCCATATCTATTTGTCATTTATCAATAATATAGTTTCATAGAAGAGTTTCTTAAAATACATCAATTCCATGAATGATATTTCTCCCACATCCTTATTTTTTTTAATCACTAGAAACTATTCGAATACATCCCCTCATTGGTGAAAAAATTTCATGATAACCAGACCCATTAATTACTCCACCGATATACAAATTTATTCCATATAAAACATATTTATTTATCAAATAAAAATTTATTTTTAATCTCAACGAATAATATGGGTTTCCAATAAATGAAGAAGTCTAACATTTTTTCACAACCTCAGGGATCATTAGGTTACTACATACGGTATTATTAATAATTATAACCAAGTTAAGAAACCTAATATTATTAAATATTTTTTAGATCAACTTTCACCTACATAATCATTCCCATGAGGAAAATATCTATATGAATTACATGTATCTATAAAAATCCCATTTATTTCTCTATAATCCATTTATAAATAATCGAATACACTATAATATATCATTACATTGTGAATTATAATGCATAATTTCAAAACTACTAAAACACTTAACAAAATTGAAAAAATTTATGCCTAACTAATCACATAGTCATAAAATTAGTTTCATTTAGAATATTCTAAAATAATAAAATTACTTTTAAATATTTAATGATGTTTTGTAATGAAAATTTGAATTAACCCATCTATATTCTCTTGGAGTGTCAATCCTTGTGCATCGTAAGGTCACAATCATTGTGATAAAAAAATACGGTTGATATATACTCAGACAAACTCATTTCAGGTTTATTACCGCAAGATGAATCTATGTCAAAATGTTATCCACTTATAATATCATGGAATGCATTAATTATAGGAATGAAACAAATTAATCATGTTTCCAATATCATAAGATAATATCTTAGACATTTACTTATCCTTAGTATCATTTATTGGGTGATATACATAAATTTATGTATTCATAAATTAAGTTCCCATGCTTTATAATAAACATGACTTGATAGAAACTGTAATATCATCCACCAGAGTAGCCTAGAATTTTCGGTCGCATTATTAAATTGATACTAGAAACAGGTTTTCCTAGACAAAAGGAATGAATAGTTTAGTAGTATTGTAATAATAGATACATAATTAAATCTCATATAGCATCTAATGATTAAAAATACATTATAGTGTTTTCTTTGAGAACACTGTTATTTCGTTTAGCATATCCCTTCATGTTAATAATAACAAACATCATTTAATTCTAGGGAATAAAAACACAAGAATGTGGTGAGATCATTTTCATAATAATTTAATGTATATGAGAATCTATGATGATTAAATGAGTTATAATCCATATGTAATGTTAAATAACTAAAAACACTATCAATTTAATCAATAATATGAGAACGAATAATAACATGGAATGAATAAATGATGTTAAAATAATTAAAAATAAATAAGCACTTGATCTTGAAACCTATCCATGGATTTCATTACTAATCTAATAATCACATGAACATAAATTAATAATTTCATAATTATAGAAATAATAATTTCATACAAGATAAATAACACATCATGTTCATGTTTCATGACATGAGACATAAAATAGGAAGATCATTATCCAAATATAGAAACAAGTATATATTATGAGACCAATAAATGAATCAACGAGATATAAAATGCCTCAATAATCCCGTACTATGTCTAATTCATTAATCATATGAAAGGGTAAATAAAAACATCTATACAAAATAAACATAAATATTTATATTGAAAAAATATATCATATGAAATATTTATATTTCCCCCTGTAAAAACAATGATAAACTATCTAGATGTAGAATAATGATGGTATAATTATAATATATTCTAATTTTTTGTATAATTAAAATAACAGCTTATTGTTATGACTAATATAAATTCCATAAAAGTTCACTAAAAATTGTCTAGTAAAATACCATTTTCACATTGAATATGAATTTTTGAATATTAACCTTTCAAAAATAGTAGGAACTACAATTACATTTTATAAATCGATGGGATACAAGTAATTAAACATTAAATCATTTGGTGGATATGATGGCACACAATTTTTTCATACAGTGTATATTGACATAAATATTTCATTCAGATTTTTATTTAAAAGTCAGAAAGTCCCTTTTTTAGAAGAAGACGAGAAGATTAATTTTATAAAATTTCATAAAAATTAAAACATGTGTAAAATACATTTATTAAATAACAAGGTAATATTAAAATTTTCATTAAAACATTGGGAGGAAAATATTGATATAAAATATAAATATTCATAAAATAGTATAAAAATAATTTGGTTTTCCTTAAAACATTATTTCAATATGTTGACCACATAAAGGTATAAAATAAATTAAAACATTATAATTTAAAAAATATAGCATAATATAATATATACGTTTTACTATAGTGATAAAAAAATTCCATCAGTGGCTACATTATCATATATAGTCCCAAATAACAATAATATTTCAAAATAAACCTCTATATCAGGTAAAATTTACTCTGTATGTGTTTGAAACTCGTGTTTATTAAACATATATTTATTATAAAAATAATAATTAACTGTAATCATATGTTTCATATCATATACGATATACATTTCATATTTTATTACCCTTTAATTAACATTTTTTTGTAGAAATCACAGTTTTACCTAATAACTAATTATTTTTTCACGTTTGTTATGGTTTTGTAGTTTTGGCCCTTTTATTTAATAATGGTTCACCAATATATATAATTATAATAATGATATAAATATAATATAAATTCTCTATATAATTATTTATATCAATCGTTTAAAGTAATAGATTTAAAAAATAATTACAGTATTCATGTAGATGGTGGGATTTATGTTTACATAGGCGCAGTTTTCATTTATCATCATTTAGAAAAGAGAAACTTAAATAATAGTTAAATATTATAGTATAATTATTATATCATATATATATAATATATTAATTAAATATAACCTTATTACCATCCATGTAATGAGGAAATGAAAAATAAAGGACATCGCTTCGTGGAGATGGTAGTCGACACATACACATGAGCGACATTATCATTTTCCAGTAGTATATAAAGTAAAAATGTATGGCATGTAAAATAATTATTGAAATTTTATATTTTATAAGTATAATATATATATGAAATCCACCATTTTATCCAAACATGAGAGGATGTGATAGAAATCTAATTACACTAGTTCATTAGGATAAAGTCCTCGGTACAAATGATTGACGAATTTATTCTCCATTTGATAAAAGATGAGATGGATACTATTTGTTTAAAAAACATAATTATATATATATATATATATTTTATAAACCATTTTTTGTTATATTTTAATTATTGTTTCAAAATATGAGGTGGTAAAATATGAAGTAAAAAAGAAAGAGCTTGGTGATGAAAATTTCATTCCCTAAGAAAAACCTCATTTATATATTTTTCTAAGACCCAATTTTTAGTATTTTCATAACAACATAATCGCAAAAAATTTGTTTTACAATTTTGGGAAGAAATTTTGGTAGGGTTTCATTTGACAAAATCAATAAAATATTTTTGGATCAGATAGTGAAGGAGGATGCCTTTTATAATTGAGGTGAGTGGAACACTAGTTTATTTTCATTGTTTTAAAATAATTAAAAGTTAATTACATGATGAAATGGATCCAAAATGGAACATTAACTAAACTAATGTTATTTATTGATAAAATACATAGATTGAGTAAAACATTTCAAATAATTTAATTCATTTTAACACGTATATTATTAGTTTAACCATGTCTAAACATGTTTTAATCATAATCATGAATATAGATTTTATAAGTTTTTACTATTAATTAAGAAAAATAAAAATTTTACATATTAAATAAAAATATTTATTATTATTAAAGATATTAAATGTATTTTATTAAATTAAATTATTTTAGTTGGCAGAATTTAATTTATAATTAATCCAGTAATGACCATGATAAAACATTTTCGAATGAAAATGTTTTCTAAGTAAAGAAATTATTTATATACTCATTCTAAATAAAATTTATAAAAAGAATCTAATTTTTTTTAATAATAATATAATAGAACTAATTTATCTTTTAAACCAATTTTGGAAAAATACATTGAGAAATCATTACCCTAAAATAAATTTTAAATAAAAATCAATATTTTTTACCATTCATCAAACAATTTATCTTTTAAAAAGATCCTCATCCATTAACTATAATATAATTCAAGTTTTTTATTTTATAAAATATGTACATTTTTAAAATAAAAAAACCACAAATTTTAAAATAAGAGTGAAAAATGTGGAAAACAATTTTCTAGAAAAATTCATTTTAAGCATAAAACCCTATTTACTATTATCCCATGGGAAAAAAATATTTGAAGTACAATAAAAAATTTAATTGATTATATTAAATGTATATTTACTTGTAATTAATCTAAAATATTGATTATTTTAATTTATGAATATAATAACACATTGTGTAAAAAAAAATAGATATCCAGACAAATATATATTTTACATACAATGTTTTTTCATTTCCATTTATAATCAATTGATAAAATGTTATTTTATTTTACAAATTTATACATCAATTATTTAAAAAAACGTCATTATTAATATTACTAAGAACCAATTGAATAGTTATTTTATAAAAATATACTACATCAATGTTCATTCAGACTCGAGGATTCTTTTATCACAAGCTATCAAAGAGAATAAATTTATTTAAATGTAAATATATCTAAAATAATGTGGTGTTATTGAGAATTTTTTTTAAATAGGGAGAAAATGTAACACGCCTAGATTTTATACAAATTCTAAATGATGTAATGATGTTTTACACTATAGTAGGTTTTTCATGCATCCATGTGTCTAAATGAAATGTGATATAGTATACCTATTTCACATAGCTGGTGGTTCACATATACGAATTAGATTAAACACATTTTGAAATATTTTTATATTAGTTTATTATGATAATTTTCCTCTGTAATCACTCAATTTTAATAAAATATTTTATTAATTAAATTACCTGTTTTTAAAAGATATGAATTTTTTTATTTATATCTTATTTTTTTCTAAATAACCCAGAATTATCTCTATATAAAAATAATTTCAAAGAAATATATTGTTATTTTATATTATTAAATGAACAATAACTTATAAAATAGATATGTAAAAGATAATAATAAATTCAAAATCATTTCAATATTAAATGAGTTTCTTTTCATAAAATAACTTCAATGTAAAAAATAAGTTTTTATCAAAAATAAATTAAATAAATAATTATTTATCAATTGTATTAATGAAATTTATAGATTATGTTTTCAATAAATTATCTGTACATTTTTTTTGTTTTTAATATTAATGGAATTAATGTAATATTTTTAATCCATATAAATGAATTTCGTTTCAAAAAATATTTTTAATGCTTTTGGAACACTTATTTTAAAATTAATTGTAAATAGTTATAGACTATAAATTTGATAAAATATATTACTTATTTAAATTATAAAATAAAAAAATTTAATTTTAATACCTTATCTGATTCTCATATTTAATTATATAAATTGTTAATATTTGATACACAATTTAAATTTTCAACGAGTTTACCTGGGGATAGTGGGGTCGTGGGGAATCTCAGAGATGACAATAATATTTTCACATCAACATGTATACTTATTTTATTGAATATATTTAAACTATAAATTTTCTAAAATTTTAATCCTTTGAGATTTTTAATAATTATACTTTGGTAATAGATTAATATTATTTAAATTATCTCAGTATTTCGATGGGTATTGTCTTTATCACTTATAATTGGGAACCTATAATCCTCCCATATTGATGAATTATTATACTTATAGGTCATCCAACAACTACCCCAATATATTAAAATATGTTTTAACTTCATCCTAGGATGAATTTTCCCCTCCTAACAAGAATCTATCAAGGATTAAGGTGTAAGCCAAAGGCAATCTCTCAATAAAGAGGTAAAAATGATAAATGAGATTGTTCAATTAAATGTATTGTTCTACATTATAAATATATTTTTTATACATCATAATATTATTAATATAGTATCATAAATATATTAATATTTTATTATAATTATGTTAAAAACTCCCATGTTCTTTCAATCAAATGGGAAAGGAATGTATTTCTTGTGTGTACATGTGTGCTACCGCCCCAACATAACTATATTATTCATATTCTATCACCACCTCACATGGATTCTTATAATGATTAATTTAATGAATATATATTATATTTATTATATAATTATGATTATAAAATATTGAAATATTATTTATCTCTCCTAACTTATTTTCATTAGAAAATGACAACAACGTTCAAGTGTCTGTAAAGACAACTGTCTGTATGAATGTTATAATTCAATATATACCATTTTAGGAAAGTTATAAATATGTTTTTAATAAATATATATGATATATATATCATGATTATAATTATGTAAAATATGAACCCATGTTCAGTATGCATATATTAGGAATTCAAAATAAAGTCTTATATGAAAATGGATACAATTTACACCTGAAAACAATGATTTGGATAAATATTAATTAATAAATGTGAGTTAAAATTTTATAAATGATAAATATATTATATTATAATCATTTATTTGGGTACATTATATGATTATCAAAAACTTATATTTACTATATAGGATTTTATATTTTTTATGAATCATGTCTTGCTTGAGGAATGCTTTTTTTGTTACAATATAATTTTTATATGGATTATTTATGCATAACATTATGATGATGAAATTATATGATATATCAACAAAATCTCCTAAATATTATTATTATATATTTATTTCTTGAGATTATGAATTTCATTTTATTTTCCACTCTCAATATACTAAATTATATGACATTATATTGGAAAACAACTTAATTTTTTTATTCAAATAAAAATATTTTAAATTTTTTTGATATTCCAGTCAAAAAAATTCAAGAATGGGTTTATTATTCTCCAAGAATTTGTAAATTTAAGTTTACTAAATTTTCCAATTTTTATAAAATGATTTAAATGAAATTTCCATTTCCTTTTTTGATAGAGGTTCCTTCTATAAAATGTGTGAAATTAATATATGGTTTAACATAAAGGTCATGAAAAAAAATCCATACCATCATCAATATTCTTTTTCATTGTAGATTCCTTTAGTGGATTAAATTTTTATTATCAAATTACATTTTTTCAATATTATTTATAAATTTATAAAATTGAATTGTAAGGACCCTGTTTTGAAATGAGGTACATTTCACTTAAATTATAGTTTAAATATATTATATTAAATATATGAGATTTTTTAACGTACTATGAAATGGATTGAGATGGTTTGGGGATTTTCCAGAGCCCAAATATCCAATATATTGGAGGTACAATTAGATCTTTATGGATGGAACATTGTATTCCTAATCATGCATCTGACTAGTGTGACCTAAAATGGTGGAGTATAGTTAGTTCAACTAAGTGACAATATTTGAATGGCTAGGCCTTACATTTATCTTAGTAATCTTTGTCATGGACAGAGCATTGTTTCTCAAAATCATGCCCATAGATTGAGAGGTGTTACAACTATTAGATAGAGGGAATGCATAGGATTTACATAGATTATATAAATTGTGACATCCATATCCAAACTAATGGGTCTGATTCAGTTTTACACGACCTCATGTGTGCCTCCCCATATTCCAGAGCTTTCCAACTAGAAGATAGGTTCTTGAGTTATTACCCTGAGAGACTATAACCTATGTATCATTTCATAGGATCGATAATCATCAAATATAATATAAATAATCATATTATATATGAAAACATGTAATGTTTTTATTCAAGGAATTCAATAAAATTAAGCCAAAGGGGGTATGGAAAACCGAATTATTAGTAGCAGGATAATACAAGGAATGTTGAATAACAATTATCATTGGGGGTACTTCAGGGTCTATCCTGTATGGCCACGACTCTATTCTCCACCACCCAACCCTCCACCATATGGTCCATTCCCTTTCCCAGATCTGTATTCATTAAATATAAATGTGTATCGATATTCCCAAGTATGGTGTTAGTAATAGTCTTTGTTGGGATCCACCGATATTTCCTTACCATATGGGCTAAAATATTATATAATAGTGTATATCATGATATATTGAATTCGTCAGTAAACATACATGTGTCATGTCATCATGAACTGACCATGAAACCGTAATACCCAATACAAACTACTTTAATACATCTATATTAAGAATTTCAAGATATTATGTTCCTCAAATTACGTAACAAAGATCACCCCACCCTGGTGATGTTTATTCTTAGAACACCATTGGTTTTATAAAGCTGATCCTTGACCTACATAACCTATTTAAACCCCAAAAACCATGTTTGTATGTTGCCACAAATAGTATCTTCCAACTAACCATTATGAATCCCTGACCCATATATACTTTTAAAATGACCATGAAAAATGTCCATAAGAATAAAAGAACGATATCTTACATCTAGCTACTATATTTCCCCAAAATCCTTAAATTTTTTAAATACCCATGGGCTAGTTCTGTAGGAATCCATGACCAATATCATTCATCTTGATTATATGCTTCCCCGGACTGGATAACCTTTTAAACACCCATAACCATTCTACTTATTAGTAAATTATTGGTATCTTCTAGCAAGCTACTATGTTTTCCCCTCTACAAGGGTATCCACGCTCACCATTTAGGATGTTTGGACCATATCATGTGGGGTAACTAGACACTAAGCCACATAAAATCTATCCTAAAATCTCCACCTTAGTGTCTTGTTTCATACAAAAAAAATCTACATGATATATAACACAAAAAATTATGTGTCATATAAAGAATGTATAAGCCCCACCAAGATCACATTCAGGTTAGTCACATGAATAAAGTACATTGATGAATACTCACACACCAACTTGAAATTCATCACAATCCTAAGTTATCCAAACATAAACATCACATCATAATAACACAATATATATACATGGCCCAAAATTTAATGAAACATCCTTCCTCAATGTTGTAAATATCAATGTGAATTTTCATTGATGTTTTCATCACCTGAACTTCATTCCCACACCAAACAAATTATGGCCACACACAGATTACTCCATGGAACATATTTTTTTGGATATAATTTATAATTATTTATATACATGATACTTTATTATATTTAATTAAATCATAAAAAATTACCTCATATCCTTAAATGTTAGTTGGAATTTATTTATAATCATTGAGACAAAACCAATAGAACTTAATGGTTTGTTAATCAGTTCAATATTTGTGATGTTATTAAGGAGAGATGTTTAGAATAATAAAATAACAATAGAATAGTGATAGATAGTAAGATATATTGGAGATTCATTAGAATTAATGTGCTTCCTACCCATGCCAGGCATAGAACCTCAAATCCTATTTATAATACATTTTCCTCAATTAATAACATTAATTTTTTTCATCACTTATTTATTACTCACTCATATTAATCTCATCGTCCATCCAAATAATCTTATTGGGATCATCATGGACCTCCATCAAGAGCATGAATTAATTATCCACCTTTGGTCTTGATATGAAAAACTATATTCTATGGTCACATTCACAATGGTGGCCTGAAAATATGACACCTTACGTATAAGATATGACCAAAACAATGTTCTGATAACAAATAAAATATTTTTTCAAAACTAAATAATAATAAAAACAATTATAATTTATAAATATCTAACATTGATAATATGAATTTTTAAATTTTATTGATTTAAATAATTTTCATATTTTCCACTATTAATAATATTTTCCATATTTTTTTATACTAATAAAAATAATATTCATCATTATTATTAAATATTTCAATTTAGCTCCAACATTATGATTTTAAATAAATTCATCCTCTAAATTATGAGTGGTTAGTAAAGTTATATTAACCATAAAATTTCATTTATGAAAGAAAATTAGTAATATCACTGTTATTATATAACCCCGAATTAAATATCAACCCATGGAGAAACAACATTTATTAAATATGTGATTTTAATTACAAATGCAATTTTCGTTATAAATACTTAAACAAAAATAATAATACTATATTAAAAATGTATAATTATTATTTTAATTATTTTATTTTTCTAATAAAAAAGTCAAATTTGAAATGTCATAATCATATTATACTGAGAAAATTTATAACCCTACTACACATAAGCCCGCGTTCTAGGAAAAACAATGGTTTTGTATTTCTCATTCGACGCATCGTTCATGATATATTAATTTTTTAATATTTAAAAAACCAAAGAAATAATTTATTTAATTGAAAATATTCAATATTCATATAAAATGTTTCCAATTACATGACACACATAAAACTTAAACATCACTTCTGGTAAATACATGTTTCAGACCCAATAGTGGTCTCATATTTCTTATATGACACACAATTTGGGTGATTTTAATTTTTTCCCCAAATAAATTTAATAAGAATTATTAAATAATATATTCAAATGAGTGATTCATCCAAACATATGACATAGAAAATTAATACCTCACCAACAGTAAACACCACATCCTAGAACGAATTTTGGTGTCAGTTTTATCATACGACACAACATTTTATAATTACTCAATTATTTTGAATAAATTATGTATGTGTAATATAATATTATTAATATTATTTTTATTTCTCCACTGATGGTTTTATGTCTAAAGAATCCCACACTAACTCAATATATATGTCTAACAATATTTCATAGAATATTCAATGTTATTAACTATGATTTTCATCTTTACACAAGTCGGTTAAAATATTTATTATGTTTTATTATTGAAAAAGTATATTTTCACATAAAAAACATATAAATTATCAACAATATGGTTTTTAGTATTTTTTGAAAATTCATATTATTACATTACCAAACACCTAACAGTGTGAGGGGTTATCATAGTTGGTGGTAGGTGTGATGGTTAGCTCATATTTTTGGAAATTGTGTGGCCAAACCATTCACGATTTAAAAATAGGGTATATTAAAATTTTACACTACATCATTTTAATATTTTAACCTTTTTATTCCTCCCTCAAATTCACAACAACCTCCTCTCATTGAGGTAGATACACCACTCTAAAAGATAGGTTAGGAGCTAGCCTCTTTGCCTGATGCACGATTGAAGACCCATTTTCTACATTCAATAGCTAGTGGTGTGTCAATGATTCCTCCTATTAACTATTTGTATTTCTCTCAATGTACCTAATTATTTATTTATGTGGTCTTATATACACATATTTTAGGGAATTATCTTATTTTTTCAACTTCATTCATTCAATCCCAAATTAATGTCAACTATTGGATGAGTGGTATTCTACCATTATACGGTTGATATCATATAAATTTTCCATAAAATTTGTGGAGTCCATATATATCTTCATTCTTGTGCGACATGTCTATAGTTTTGGGAATTTTTCCCAAAATTTGTTATATCATTAATTGATCACCATGAAAGGTAATTACAATTCTCTGTGAAACTAATAACAAGTTGGAGTTTTAAAACTTCATCACAAACTACAACATTTTTTGGATTTATAAAATTTTTTATGTATTATTTTCCCCTTGGGTTGAAATTTCCATTATGTTGTATTTAGATTTTCCATGTCCAGTGAGATGTTTTAATTTTAGTTAATTAATTGAGAAGAGGTATATACCTACAAATGGATCAATTTATTTTTTGTAATTTAATTATATAAAATGTGAATGGTAAGACCATATCACATCACAATAACTAAACAATGTAGTGGATATAACATAACTCTTGGCCCCATCTTATTACTACATAGTCACATGAAATAAATGATATATCATGTTGATTAAATGAAAATGATGTGATTACATCCATCTTACCTTCTATATGGGGAATAAAATGCATTTCTCTTTATACAGGACTTGTGGACATAATGATCTTCCTTTATTATCTAAAATATATGGAAATGATACTCATTTTGATATTTTTTTTACTTAATAACGTGATATCCCATCATTTTTTTTAAAAATTGACAGGCCAGAAATTCAATACATTTTTTTAGAATTTATGGACATTATGTATCTTATTTTTTATTAAAAAAATTAAAATGAAATTTCCTATTGATTATATGGAATTAATGGACATGCAACTCTTTATTCGTTATAAAATAATGAATGTTTTTTGTCCTTATGGAATATTATAAAGAGGTTAGTATCCGACGGCTGTCCTGTGAGGAATCCTAGCCGATGTTTTATTTTGTAGTTTTTTTTAATTCATTGGTATTATTATAATGAAACTTATTCCTTATATCCTCATATAGTAGATTAGTTATAAACACCATTGGTGGTGGCCATCAGAGTTTTACTCAAGACTTATTTGAGATGTTGATTGGTACCTAGATACACTTCATGGATGTATGTAGGGATAATGGAAAGTGGAATACAATGAATTCTTCGTTTCATATACTTGTATGATGAACATGAAAATTGGATTGTGATTGTTTTCATGTTTTAATTAAATATTAATTTTTTATTCATTAATATTTTATAGTTAATGTACTATTGTATGATTGTTTCCATTTTCATATTCACCTCATTTTTGTACTGAATCATAAAATCATAATTTAATATATATAATAATTCTTATAGATTATGGATATTTATTCTTATATATGTGTTTACTTCCTCTACCATATTATTTTTTACATGGTAGATATATTGTTGCAACTTAATATATATTACTATCACCATTATTCTACCCTAAAATAATGAGTTTATAGTCTCACCACAATACTATCATACACCCTCGCTACTAGTAAACGTCCTTTACTATTCGAGGAGTTGAAATTGAGCCCAGGTGGGAATCTAGGCTTGGATACTTATGAGACAACGAGGTCTAGGTCATCACAAAGTGGAATTAGAGGTTCTTTTTTTACTTATTATTTTTTTAGGATTAGATAAGAGAATAATAAGTGTCAAAAAAATTAATATAAGCTATTAATTGAATTAGTTAACCCATTTATATCAAAAAATACAAGTTAGCTAGGATGGGGATTATTGTTTCTATTTTTTCTATTAAATTTTCCTTACATTAACCATTGGAGGACCAAAATGACTTGAATAATTATAATAATTACATATTTTTACCCTTTTTCCAGCATAGTAAGGAATTATTTTATAATTCATATTTATAGGTATCTGGTGATTAACATACCTTCCAATGTATATTTCATTTCATGATTGTTTGATACACTATGTAAGTGTGTTTTGTGATATATATGATGTTTAACATAAACTTCTTGAAGGAAATGATAAACTAATTTTTTATATAATGTGTTTTCGTGAACCTAAATAGTTTTTTTTCCTTCAATCATTGTGGTTGAAAATTAACTAATAAATTATCAAATATTGGTCCCTGAACCATTGGACGCATGGGGTAAACCACTAGTGGTTGTTATTAAATAGATATCAATTGATATCTATAATGTTATTTTACCTCTATAAATTAGGAACAATGTTCTATATATTCAAACCATTCTAAATTAGTTTGTTTTAGTTACATGAAGTATCAATTGAGAATATTTGAAGAGTAAGAAATTACAACCAGGGGTAATAACTCATCTATCTAGTCTATGATATATATATATATACATTCAAATGAAAATTTTACCTTCTGAACTATAAAATGAAATGGCTCCCATTGAATAAGCATTCAAAATGAAAATGAAAGTGAATTGTTTTCTATTACTTGCAATTGAAACTTCATATACTGAAACCACTACTATAAGATATGTGTCCTTAAATAAGAACTATACAATAAAGTTGTTTATGGGTGTGTATATCATGTTCCTTTAATATATTCTATGTTACATATAAATGTATTTAGGAGCATGAAGATGGGTATTGAATATAATATAAGAATATTTTTATTGTAAAATTATTTAATCTACGATCATTCAATTATCAAAATTAATTATGAGGCATGTTTTTTGAATTGTTGATATATTCCTCTATAAAGGCCTGAGATTTAATGCATGATGGCGGAAATGTATATGCTCAAACATTTGTGGGTCCTATACCACATGTATTACCTCCTTTATTTACACCTAATAAACATACAATTATTCCAGATTTAGGCACCAAACCCCAATTCTGATAGGGTATCCTATGATTCTGGAAGATCACGATGGGAGGTCTGTGACCATCCCCAACTATGGTTGAGTTAATGGGAGAAACTTTTTAGTATCATCCATCTTAATTCTCCGAGGATGATGGCCCCCAGGATGCTGATTCATTGATGAATTCCATTTTAAAAATTTTGTAGTAACTCAAGACACCATTTAATAAGAGGTTCATACACGAAGTTCTCATTCCTAGAGGGTCTTCAAAACGTGGGTTGGATGTTATTACCCAGGATGATCATCATTGGGATATGTGTTATAGGGATTTCTAATCAATGTTTTATAGTTAAATATCCTAGAGAAAAGAGATCTAAATGAAATTGGGAGTTTATGTAACATAATTAGGGTTCTATGTCTATCATGGACTATTAAGACAACTTTATTAAGATATAGTTTATAAAAATGAATTTTCATATGATTAACTGACTAGAGAAAGGTTATTGGATGAATTTCTTATTTAGGCAATCTATTCTAAGGTGAATTTTTTTTTATTGACTACCATAGGTGTAATATTGAACTGGGTACTTTTCATTGTTGGCAACCCTGAGAATTTGAATATGTGAGGAAAAAAAGATAAATTATGAGGTATGGTGGATGTTTAGCCATGCGTAGGAACAATCATTTTGAGATTTATAATGGGGGATGTTTTCATTTGAGTATTCTCCTATGTATTCATGAGATATGTCAAAGGTGTTGTAAGATGGGACATATGAAGCCTCATTGTTTAAAGACCCATTCAAGTGCCATGAATATATTAGGATGGGTCATCATTAATATTTTTTAATAAATTGTTTCTAGTGGTAAATGAGAGAGTTTTTGATATATCACTGAGTTTCAATGTAGGATTATTTTCTCTATTTCAAGATGGGAGATGGGATTTGACATGCCGTTTAGGTGGAGGAGGAGAACAAGCATGAGGAAAACAAACTTTTGATATATAATTCAAGTAGAGTGAACATTATCAGGGTATCTATGTTATGACATAGTTCCATGAAATGGGATACAAATATTCACTACATATTAAACACGAAGAGCATAGTGCAAACTCATTTTCAGTTTGAGGAAGGATTATATTTTCCAAAACATTAGTATATAATCTCTTTGATATATTTTCTTTTCATTGATTAATGTATGAATATATTAAGGAAATTCATGACTTGAAGATAGAATTAAATTTTAGAGTGATTGATCTTGATACTCCATTTAGAGTGAAATATAAATGTCTATGACAATGTAGGGAGTACCCCCTTGAGATTGGCATATTCCAATATTCTTTAACCACTATTTCCTCATGATTAATGAATTTTACTTCATTATTAGAATGTAATGGTTGCATTCCTATCAATTACATGTTGATTATTATCATCATATGGTTTCCTTATCACCAAAAAGGGATGTAACAATGATTTATATGGCAAATGATATTTCTATAAAGGCCAAGATGGACCTAATCATTATAGGTTGATTTAAGTGTCTTCAAAAATTTCTATCATTTAACTCAATGATTAGTGGAAGGCTTACATTGAATTACCTCGAGTGGTGTATCATTTTCAAAATTTCATAAATAATTATTTTTCTAGAATTCATCATGAGAGCATGTAATATTTGAACATCAATCTTATCCTAGGATAATCACCATTATATATTCCTCTATATATTATGGATCGTACCGAGCATCAGGATTCGTAAAAAAATAGGGGACTTGGAATCCAAAGTGTTTATATGACCTAATACATCTCCAAAGGGTTCATCTATTTTATTCTCTATGATGTTAGAAGGAAACATTATAGATTATAGTTGATTAATGAAACATGAATCATCTTATTATTATGAAATGATATCCTTTACCATATATAAATTATCTCCTCAATAAGATCCAAGTATCTATGTTATTCTAGAAGTTTGATTTCTCAATAGGATATCTCCGTGTATTAGTTAGGACACCAGATCTATCTAATATAACTTTTTGAAGAATAAATTTCAGATGAAGGTATTTTTCATTCAATTTGATGTCACTAATTCACCAAATGTTTTCTTATACTTGATGAATCTACTTTTCCACCCATACAATAGATTCATTCATTGTGGGTTTTGTGGATTATATCATGATGTATTATAAAACAAGAGAAAATATTGATAATGACTCTAAAATCATAATGTATAAAATAAGATAGCTTAGATTTTATTTAATCTCAGAAAATGAATCTTTTTTATTGATAGTGTTCACTTCCAGAGTCACATTGTCACTACTTTAGGTGTTTAATTTGGCCCACATAAATTTATATATGTGGCCTCTTGGTGTAAACTAAATAATTTATTTAATTTTGGGAGATTCTTATAGATAAATATATAATATATGTTTTTTATTTTAAATTTTTAATTCCTTGAAGCACCATTTATAGGAATAACAAAGAAGTGTGTTGAATTTTTTTAATGCTCTGGATGAAATATATTCATGAGTTTATATTAAGACATACCACATTTTTTATCCTAATTATTCCTATGATCGGTAGAGGATATTTTTTATTTTGATTAATCATATATCATTTGGGGTGATTTTTTAATAAATGACTATTGAGTTGTTGGGTACAAGTCTTGGCAGTTGAGGAATCTTGAGCATAATTACCCAATGCATGATCTCCTGTTAGAATGATATTACCACGACATTCATTACTCGAGACATTATTTTTCAGGAGAAAAATTAATTATATAAGTGGATCAATAAAATCCTAAAATAAATATTCACTCATTTTTATTTGAATATCAGTTAATGGTTGTGGGTAAATACCTTTGGTACTTTATGTTTTTATCTTACTTATTTTCTTGATAAATGAAATTCAACAGTTGATATTTTAGGTAGGAATACCCCGAAAAAATATGTTAATAAAGCCAATAGTGATTATATGTTGGAAGATATATTTCTACCATTAATATTGAGATAGTGGGGTGTCAAATTCCTCAAATTATTATGGATTTATTAGTGGAAATGAGATAGATTTATAATCCAAAAGGCATTGTCATGAGGGAATGTTTTTTTACTAAGTACCCACTGCCTAGTTGGTTCTTTGATGAGGATGGAATATTTCATAATAAAATGATAGTTTTTGTACATTTATACATATATCTGGAGATGATGTGAGGCTATTAAAACACTAATTGGATAGTTTATCATGGAAAAAATAAGATATAATAGTCTTATTCCACCATTACTGGTGGATGGGGATGGAAATGCATATTAAGGGATTTGTAACACGATGTTCCACCTCCCAATAGGTGAAGGTAGAGAAATAGTGGAATGATAGACTTTTACTTTAATTACTCGGTATACAATTGAAATGGGACAACATAACTATATTTTTTTAAAATTTATTCCAAAATCATCTTTTTATAGTGACATAATGTGGGTTCTCAATGGAAGACTAATGGTGGTACCCCTCTAATTTCTTATCAGAGACACCTTCTTTGTAGACGAGTATGGTAGGATATATGTCGATGAGAGTATATTCCATCTTGGGGTCCCATTAACCATATTATATTATATATATTCTAATTTTATATAATGGTTCCCATAGTGGTTAGAGAAGACTCATCGATCACATTTGTTTCTAAGACCAACAAACCACCCATAGACTAACGGTCTATCCTAGAAAATTATAAAAGTGTTTGAGGACATGATCTAAGTAAATTTCATTTAACTGTTGTGGTTTTGGTCGAATCATAATCCTCTTACTATGTTTTATATAATAATAACATATATGTGACTATACAAATGCCTTTATATAAGGCCATATATTTTAGGCATTATTGATACATTATATTCTTGTTTATCGGTGAGGATGAAACACTACAAGGACCCATGTCTTGTTTTAGAGGCATCCGAAATGTAAAAATGATCAAAATGAATATAGATAAAAATATATCTCGGAATAGGTCTAATATTAATACTCATCACTAACCTCTAGTGATTTGGGTGGGATAACATGTCTTCGGTAATACATTCCACATTATTAGTTCATCGACAGATCTAGGGTAAAATAAAAGATCATGATTCTTTTTTGGAACATTCAACACCATTGAGAGATTTAGTTGTTCCCATATCAATTAGATATTCCATATATGTACTAGGACATGGAATATTTCATTCATTTTACTTGTCATCATTTTCACCATTTAGATCTGTGTCATTCTCTTTATCGCGATGTCGTTGGGTGGGATTTTTATTATTATTTTCAAGAGTATTCTATTCATATTTTTGATAATAGAATGAATTAAAATTTAGGTTGGATATATCCTCTGGTACATGTTCTATGGAATCATGACAATCTACAAGCAGAGACCAAGGAGTGATAAGCCAATGTATATGATCGTTTGTGAGAATAATTCTCAAATGATTCTCAACCACACTCAATAACACAAAGGGAAATGTGTTTTTAAGGAGGGGGAGGTTATAAGATACATATTTTTTGTCAAGGTACAAATCCACTGATTTTTATTTTAGATATCAATTTTTTCGAATAAGATAATGTATATAGGGACGATATATAGTTTAGAAGCATCTGAAGCCTTTTTGGAGCATGAAATCGAGTTTTTGAGAAAAAAAAGTAGAGCAGCATTGTTTCCACATGATTTGTGTTACAATTAATCTTATCCATGTTACCAAAATTAGTGGTTTATGATTTTTGTTCCATGAGAGAGGAAGAACATGGCCTAGGAAATCCTATAAAGTATCATGTGTTCTTAGTATGGTTTCCTTGTAGTTTCTACTAACTGTGTGCATAATGTGGGAGGGATTATGTCTCTTGGACATTGATCACTCACAGCTGACATAATTTTTTTCTAACCATTTCAATAGAAATTAAAGGGGATTTGTCGCCATGGGATGTTGGTGCACATAGTTAACACATAGTTAGAAAAATGTTTTTCCCATAATGTTACCAAACTCTACAACCATTAAAAATTTAGGAAATTAAAATTTTACCTCCATACTTTTAATGCTTTAACACTTTAATTCCACCCTCAAACACAAAACACCCTCCACCTTTTGAGAGATATCTTCTATTCTCAATGATTGGAATTGCAATATCTCTTTTATATAATAACAATTTCATGCAACATTCATCATATTGGGTAGAAAATGGTATGTCTATCAGTCCTCTCAGTTCTTTTGTCAATTTATATTAACATATCTAATATAAACATTATTTGAGAAAATATTCCATATATTCTGGTTCATTGTCTATTTCTTTGATTTATTTCATTCATGGACAAATAAAAGGCCGATACTGGATGGGGAGTCTTTTTACCTTATATACGAGGTGGTATATACCATTTCAATAAATAATTATGTGTTTAAATATATTTACGTAGATTTTCCCAATTGTCATCCTTCTAAGTGTTTCTCCTAAAATGTTTAATATAATAAATTGATCACATAATCCTTTAGTTGACATGTTATGTGACATTAATAAAAAGATTTATGTTGACAAAAACAACCCAAACCCCTGACTTCGATGGGTTTGAATAAATTCCTTGATAAATCAATTTTCCCTTAGGTCCAAAATATAACTATGGTGTATTTTAAATGACCTTGTCCTGTGAGATGAATAAAAAATTAATGAATTTAGATCTAGTATGAAACTACCCATATACACCTTTATTATTTGTAAATAAATTAAATAAACGGTTTTTTCTAAGATCGTATAACTTAACCCCTATTAAAATATATAGTAGAAATTATATTACATTTGGATTGATTATTTATTTCATTAGTCATATGAGTTATGTAACAGATAAAATTTATACAATAACATTCATGTGATTACATAATTCATATATTTTTAATAAGCATGAGGATTAATATTTACTAAAGATGATTTTTGGGCAAGATGATCCCTATTATTTATCTATAATTAATGGTAACGACATTTATTTTGACTATTTTTGAGTTACATATAGGATTTTTCTTATTGTTTATTATAAATTTATGACATAATGTTACATAATATTATTTTTAATCTATATAATGGACATTCTATATTCTTTATTCATAAAAATCGAAATAATGTTACCTATTGATTATTTTGAATTAATAGACACGATCCTCTTTATTTTTTATAATTTAATAAATTTAAAATGAAATTCTACTATATCCTAAACAATGTATTTTAGAATGGTTTCCAATTATTAACCGAAAATTATGTGGTTTTTTTATTTCATTTGTTTTCTTATTTTAATTTCATGAAAACATTTATGTTATATACTCCCATACTAAATGAGATATAATCACCATTAGTTGTGGTATACTGTGTTTTACTCAGATCATGTCCAGGATACTGATTGGTACCTGAAAAACATCATAAATAAATGTATAGAAATTGGGATGTGTACTCCTATGGGCAATTTATTAGATATAGTAGAATGGTGTACCAGAGAGTGGGACCGATTTTGTACTCCCAATGATATTGGATGAATATTGTTAAATTTTTATATTTTTTATAGAACATAATCTTCTATATATGCATCAAGATTCTTATACTCTTTATATTTTATATCATCTATCAATCATAATTTTTTTATGATACTTCTTATAGATTTTGACTATTTATTCTTATTTTGATGTTTAATTTTACTAAAATATTATTTTAAAATTGATACATAAATTTTCTCAATTTCCTATCTTTTACAAAATATTTTATTCTAGACTACTATAATGAGGGTAATAGTATCCCCACTATTCAATAATAGAAAATCCCTGATAGGTGGTAGACTCTAGAAAATCGAGAGGAATGATTGAGGCCATGTGGCCAATTCCGCATGGTTATTTTTGATTGAACTAGGTCCATGAAATCACATGGAAGATGTTATTTCAAAATTAAAAGGGGTTTCCCCCAAGAAATGTTATAGTGATATTTTAAAATAATTTATCATCCATTTTAGCATCATTTTATGTTACATATTTTTCACTAGTGATATGGTCATATGCTACCATATTTATTATTTATCTATATTTTTTTATCATTATGATGAAATATTGATGAAAACAATTTTATTTTCCATGAGTTTAGATATGAGTATATAATTAATTATTTCATCATATTGTGAGATACATATGAATAGATTATTTAAAAAGTGGTCATATTAATAAACTACAATAAAATACATAAAATTTATTGTTTTATGAGCTCATTGGGATTATTGAAGGTATCCCATTACAAAAAATGGTTCATGGGAAATTATCTGCATACAAAACTATTATGGAGGGGGCTAGTCACATAATAACATGTTATGAATATCTTTTTCGGTAGCCTTGACATATCATTTCACTGATTATGATTATTCAATACAATATTATAATATTTTATGACATGATATTGTGCCAATGTTATGATCTCATGGATCATGTTCTTTAAATCATTTTTTATTTATATTTTATTAATTTCCAATTTTTATACCATGAATCATTACTGGTATCCTTGAAATACTAGGTATGATTTTCAAAATATAAAATTATGATCCCATACCTTTATTCTCCTAATATTAATAAAATTGATCATTGATTGGTGTCAACCATACCCATATTCAGTATCTAATATCACACTTTAATATGATATCTTTTCTATTGAATAAACATGAAGGTTATATGTATGATATGTCAAAGAGTAGTTCTAGATGTGAATAACATATTTGGGATTATGAATATATTTTATGTACCAGTTGTTAATATATCAAAATTTACAAAGTCACTAAACCCTTATAGTTCTTGCTTTTATTTCAATGATATTTAATGAATATTCATATAATATGAAGAAATAAGTATTCATGTATTCTTTAAGTATAATTTCCTCTGACATAATAATTTTCGAAATGGGGACCCATTTTAATGGGGATCTTTTTGCATTGGACAATGAAAATTTGATCATCCCTTGAAATCCCTTATGTATAAAACCAAAAATACACTTATTTAAGTGTAAAATATAAATATATAAAATACTTTTTAGACCCACATCATGTAATGGATCCCCCATTGTTGTGTTGAGATTCTGTATCATCCCATCAACGTGATTTGATTCATCGTGTCTTTTTAGAGTGTTCTTGTTTGGGAACTCCATCCCTGGGATGATGAATATTCCTGGAACTCGATTCAGGATCTATAATAACACCCACATAACCATGACACTATAAAATAACATAAAGATAACCCTATATCAAATAAAAACAACAAATATAAAAAAATAAAAAAATATATAATATTAAAGTGATATCTAGATGAGATATACCTCATTCTATGTGAATATATACATTAAACATTTATGATCGGTAGATATATAAAATAATTTTTTACAATAAATGTAATTCTTCTAAATATTAATACAAAATATTAGGAATTCTTAATCAAAAATACGTGATATGAAATTTTTCTAATGAACCATCAGCTTTCTTAAGGCATGTGCTATCAGGTTATAATTTTTCATTATTACACAAACAAAATCATTCTTTGAGTCAAAACTATATAGAGGAAATATGTCCACTCATTGTGCTAGTCTTATTATAAGTGATGTGGATATCCTTTTATTTATTACGTTGAAGATATCTTCACATCCACCTATGACACAAAACCTGACTCCTTTACATATTAAAATGTTTAATGTCTTCAGAAATTTGTATATATTTATAAAATGAAATCAATAGTACATACCCAATTCTAGGAAACTAAAAATCAATGTCACAATTATGGGTCATAGTAATTTAGTAATCAGAGCCTCCTTTAATGGATCCATATATACATCAATTTTTTGGGATATATTTCACCAAAATCATATATTATTTTATATATATGTCACATTTACTATAATTTTTTTAAAAAATAACTTCTAACAGATTGTATAACATAATGATCAATTTTTTAATGTTCTTACTTTTATATTATAAGAGAATATCATATAGAATACCATAAAAAATATCATTTCAAAACCTAATAGATTTACTCATAATACTATTGAAATATTTTAATACATTATTGGGTTTCAATGTTAGGAAATTAAACTCATCATGTCAAATACCAAACACATTCCATTCATTATAATATTCTCTTTGTTTACCCTAAATTGATGATTTCCCATGCAAAGATTAATATTTGAGAAATATTTATCACACATTGCTTGTAAAAAAATTAATCGGTTGATGGAAGTGGATAAATTTTCTCTATCATGATCTTTTTATTTTCATAATAATTAATTTAGAGACACAATTACCCATCCTACATAAAAATTTTTAATGTGGTACACCATATTGAAGCACTAGGTCATCTGGAAACTATTTCAAAGTATTCTGGTATATACATCAGGAACTTTTCTAGTCTGATAGGGGATATTCTATAAGGAATAATTCATATTGGGAGTACACTAGGAATAAATTATATAGATGATTCTTCCACTTGATCCAGAGGATGACAAATAAACTTCTTTGGGTACCACATCTTATTACATAATAATGGGAAATTTTCCATCATAATACTTTATTTTTTGTCTTTTATATGAGGTATATGTTATTTAATATAAGAATGTAATATATATGGTCAAGAAGGAGTTACCAAAGGAGTTTCATAATTCTTATTAAACATGTATAGGGTAATATAATGATTTGTGATATCAAAAATTATCCCTATATCTCAAATTTTATTATTATATATATATGGAAAAAAATTACATTCCTAGATTAACATTGATATTCAAAAATGGGAGAGAATTTATATTAACAAGAATATTAACCAATAAATGATAATTAGTGAGGTGTTATATAATTGATGTGAAATTATTTCACTAATTGGGGGTTTCATTGACAGCTCAACTTCCATTCCATGATGAGGTGATCGAATATTTCAAGAGAACATATGTGATATGAGTAATTTTGTAATATTAGAATCATATAGATCTTTTCTATTATTTAATTAATAACATGTATACATTTAACCACATTTTTTTCACAATCTAAATCATTAGTAGTTATCATATAATTATACCGATGTTTCCTTGGTATTTAAGCATGTGGTTGTCAGTTTTATTCTATTCCCTAGAAATTAGTATAATTATATTCTTATTGTATATGTTCGTTATTTTTTAAACTATGATAATTGGGAGAATGGAAGGGCTTTGAATTCATTTCATCCATAGTATTAATCTACATCTCCATATCCCTTCAATAATCATGTTCATGATACAATTCTTTAAAATAATTTATGTATCGTCATATTCCATTAGAATAGTTTATAGGATACTTGTTTCCACACATATTACATATTGTTGGTTAGATAATATTCCCTTCATCAGGATTGTAAAATTTACTCTCGTAGTTAATGTCTTTGAGCCTCTTCCTAATTGTAGTCCCATGGGAATATTAGGATTAAACTATAACTATATCTACCTTATGGTATCATTGAATTATTTGCTCATATCTATCTATGTCATGAGTCACTAAATATTCTTGAAGACATTGTTTTAGGACACTAAAGAAGTGTTCAACCACTATTTCAAAGTTAATGATAGAACGTGAAGTGTAGCATGACTAATTTGTGTTTTATTCTTCATATAAACTGATTCAATTATACCACCTTCTCATGATGATAATAGATTACAACATTATATTAATATAATGAGTGACTATAAATAATTTATTAATTAAAAATCCATTGTATTATTTCAATTCCATTGGTTTTATGCCTTCCTTGTCCATAGTAAGCATGATTTGTTTCCACATTTTAGCATATTTTTTATGTAAGTGATTATATGGAATGATAACTTTTTATTAAAAAAATGATTCATCCAATGAAAATATTTTCTCAATGGAATTTATCCATTACTCCATCATTAATGGACTAACGTATCCAATTAATGGGTTATGTTATTGATGTATGTAGGATTAAACTACAACATGATCTTTCTTTAGAGGGGTTGGGAGATCCCCATGGTATTATTTGTTCATAATAATTTAAATCAAATGAAAATATTCCACTATAATGATTTAGAATTATATATATAACATATTAAAAATCAGAGTACGAAAATAATCTCATTTCCCATCATGTTGTTTTTTGGCATGATTTTTTATATTTCAAAATATTTAAAAAACAAATAATTGTTAAAAAATAATAATAAATTATTTATTACAATTATTAGAGAAAATTATGAGCATATAAGTAATGACTCAAAAATCACTTCTAAATCATATATTTTTTACTTGTTATGTGTTCATATATGTTATTTAAGGTGAATTTTATGTTAGGTTTTCGAACATAATTTCAAAAAATAACAATGCCTTTAACTATCATAAAATATAATATCTAAAAACTATTAAACATGATATAAGAACATTATTTATATAAATTTTCATATAGATCACCTTATAATATATAGTTCATGTGTCTTTGGGAAATTAGGTTCATCACAAACCATCTCTTAGTTAATATTAAATCTATTATTATCAAATTCATAAATTTAACATAGATATAACTATACTCCTATCACTACATGGGATATACTATGACGAGCATTTAAGATTAAATCATGGAATATAGATGGTAAGGGTTATAAACAATCACATAAAAATTGGAATATAAGTCAAAAAATCATTAAGGCATGGTAAAAAAACACTCATAAAATATAGATCAATCCTAATATATGTCATCATAAACATAATACAATCCTCATTCAGAAAAAATCATATAATTATGAAAATAACTAATCGCGTCATTCCCATGTAAATGATTATTGATAAATTTAACGACGACCTTCCACTTATAACATTTGGGTAAAAAAAACTAATCGCAACATGGCCACACATGAAAACCTCATGAGATAAAATCCATTTAAAAAGTGATTGGGTTGATATATATTTCTAAGACCACCACTATGATCATAAAAAGACATGCATATGATTTTAATAAATAATTGAATCATACATAATTTATAAATATGAATTAATTCATGATAAAACAATTCTAAAATAATAAGTGATTAAACCATAAATTTTAGATAAAATATATAATATCCAATGAAAAAGATACAACAATTTATATTGGAAATTTATTATTAAATAAGTGAACATTTATCATGAAAAAAAATATAATCATTATTTAAAAATAATTAAATATATCAGAAAAGATGAATTTAATTCCCAAAAATTGATTATATGTTTAATATAATGGGAAAATATTATTTATGAGGAAATTGATAAATGTGATTCCAAAAAATATAAACAAACCATAATTTATTTATAAAGGTTGTTTTTTTAAATCATAGTGTCAAAAATATTATAATAGAGGATAAATATAATAATAGTTTTTAGAAAAATGAGAAAAACAAGAAAATCTTCCCTGATTAGATTTGTAGTGTTTCAATTAACATAACATAGAAATGGAAAAAATAATTGTTTTTTTATCCTTGAAAGAATAAGGATGTAAGAATTAATGGAATAATGGTAATATATAATGAACATATGAAGAGTAATATATATATATAGAGATATAATATAATATCAGGAATGAAAATTATAATTAAGAAACCCTACATCTGGACTCGATATTGTTTCTATGATTTGTTAACATCTTGAATAGTGTACTTCCAACATGATGATTAACCACTAGGGAGAAGATCGAATCGGTGGTCTTATTTTTTTTAATTTTCTTATCATATCGTATTAAATTTGTTAAGGTTCAAAATCCACTCAGTGAAAACACAGAAAATCGACTACTATCTAGTAATAATATGATAGAAAATATAAAACAATAATTACATGGTTAATAAAGAATAACCTACTAAATTCAATGATTTAGTTTTTTTATAAATAATTTATTCTTCCCCTATCTTTAATATATAATTATAACCAATGATATAATATTCTTATGAACAAATATTCCATTGTGCTCAGTATTCCAAAATAATCGTGATGAAGCTAAATCTTCTAAAAAAATTATTATCAAACCCTGGAAGATCAGTGAAATTTCACTTTTGTTTTCATCTTCCATTTCTAATAGTCATTCAAGATTAGTGTATGGATCAATGGGGTGTCATGTGTATGGTTCTTGAGGAATTTTACAATGATTCCTTTATCAATAATTCTGAATCAAACATTATTACTCTTATATATCTTTACATGTTATAATTATTCTAATCATCTCACATACAATATTAGTAGATATTATTACCATAAAACATCTCTTAGATTCAAAGTCCCCTTTAACATCCTTTGATTCAAATAAGTATCAGTAACTCATTGTTTTTTCACAAAGAGCAAGCTAGAACTCTAAATATTCATACACTCAAAACATTACAAGATCAAAATAATATTACTTAACACCTTATCCATTAAGAGTATCTAAAATATATTCAAATAATAAATTGAAAATTATTTCCCATATTCTAAATATAGAAACTCATTGATCTATCAGAATATGTTTTATTCTTGTTTAAAATAATTATATATAATTTAAAATTTTGTTCTCCATTTAGATTCACCCAAATTCTGATTCAAAATATTTCAATTGAAATTTTTATAGATGGGAGAATATTCATTTTTTAAATCCTTCATAGAATCATTTTCATGGAATAAATAATAAAACCAATATGTTAGCTGTATCATGCCTGGATACATTGTAGACAACATTCTTGTGACATATATATTATCCCAAAAATATATTATTATCCCTTTTATAGTTGTTAATACATATTTAATTGAATCATGATCAATATATGATAATGATGATTAATCCATAAAAATCATTATAGAAAAATTATTATATTTAAATATTAATTCATTTATTTATTATTTTATTTTATTATTAAAATATTATTTATATAACAATTGTTCACAAATTTTCACAATGTTTTTTGAACTCTCTGTCATGTCAGGTGTGATCTACTTAGTTGTAAAACAAATCAAAGGTGCACTATGACAACCCTCATTTACCATGACCTATTTATTTTTCATCATTACATAAGTAAACGTAAATTGATGGGATATATTTTAAAATAAATTTTATCCTTGGGAACTCTATTTTGGAACTATATATCATATAATCAATATCTTATTTTTATGAACTATAAGTCATATTTTATAGCACTATATGATAAATACACATTAATAAATTTGAAAAAATCCAACTCTGGTCGAAAATTATGCCTACCATGAACTCTATGTTTAATATATATAATTGATAATTTTCCATATCAAAAATATGGATAGACTATAAAATTTCCCCATAAACACTATGTCACAACTCTATGTTCTTTTCATTTTCTATATTTATTCAGTTATTCGTGGAATGAACTCTACATCGATTTCCATTATATTTTCATAATATATAATAGAAATACTATATGCCACTGAATTTGATTCTAATCCATTTTCAATCACCTGAAAACACATAAAAATATTTTTCTATAGAAGTAGCGTTACCCTTTAACACCTGTCTTGATTTTATTAAATAAAAACTCTCTCTTTATCACTTATTCTTTAATCATTGTCATGAATATATCAATGTGATTAAATCCATGATTCATGATCATAATCATCTCAATATGTGGTATTGGGTTCCTTTTCATGAAATAAATATAATTTTATATTCAAAATTTATGTACAATAAGAATAGATCCCTAAAAACACTATGAGAATCACCACTTATCTTTACCAAACATATATATACAAAAAAAAACCCCTCGGTACATCAAACTGCAAATTTTTTTTTCAATACCTCCACGAAATAATCTTATAAATACTTGTTTTTATTTTATATATATATTCTTTGAAAAAATATTAAAATCATAAAATGGGGTTCTTTTCTCACATAATATACATTCTTTAAAACTATCTCAATCTTCTTCTACCTTTTCTGAATCTGAATTACATTTTTCCCACGTGAGAAGAAAGTAATACCACTTTAATTTCTTATTAATGAATCTTCAGTCAATAAACTCTATGGATATGTAGGCATACTATTTTTAAAAAGAAAATAATATTAAAATATAGGTTATTGATGTTGTTCATTTATCTATAGACCTGTTATTTCATTCTCATATACACATAAACAAATAATATTAGGGGCTATAAAAAATGATATGTCAACTAATATTTATCCTTCACAAATATCCAAAAAAACATAAAAAAGATTCTATTAAAATAAACATAAACTCCTCCTTTATTGATATTTTCATTGACTTAGACACCCCCTTAATAAACATGTTCCACAAAATCAAAAATAAAACATGTAAGTGTGACTGAGTAACTACTTATTCAACTAATATTTGGATATTCAAGAATTAAATGATTTTTATATTTCCACTCATTAAAATGTTTTGGTAACAACATCTCATTTTTTCTAGCCATTAATGTATTAACTTAATAACACCTATTAATGGTAGTTAGAATGAACAATGATGAACACCTAATTTTTTAGAATGTAAAACACTCATTCATCTCCTCACTTACCTTTATTTTAGAATAGAATAAAAAATGTTTGATGGAATTTGTAGGGGTCATTTTGATCCTTATAATCTAAATTAATTCTCAAATATCCTCTAATACGGTGATTATTATTCCTTCTAACATCAATATTTATTTTATCCATCGTATTAATTTAATCATATTTTTGTTAATACTTTTTCACTCACGTAATGAATATTTATTATCATTAGAATTATTGGAAAATTCATTTCCATTAATTTGAACATTAAATTTCATTCACTCTTCTCTTAATTGTAGAATTTTAATAAATAATTGCATTCCATGCACATGATTTCCATCAATTTAAAAATGTTTTTATTGACTTTTCAAATGATAATTTCTTGAAATATTACAATTAAAGAAAAATTCTTTTTTTGTAACCACTTTTTATCCATTAGTATTAACATCCATCCCCTCTTTCTCTGTTTTCATTTCCAAGTCTAAATAGTCTATTATAATTATCAAACAATATCAATTTTCCATATTCATATTTCATGGAATTTTTATTTCATTGTTTTTTGATAATATTATGATCCATTATCAATTTTTAATTTATCTTCCCTTTCTATTCAAAGAGACATTTGACACGAAATATTACCATGATCTTTTGAGCCTTATGAACACCTTATATGAAACTATCTAATTAATTTCCAAATTTATTCAACATTATAATTTTTATTAATGATCTAGTAAAAATTAATTTACATGTATAATTAACACTAAATTTGTCAAAAAATCTCTTTGTTATTTCCTATTCCCTCAAAAAAAGATATAAAATCAAAACAAATTGTCTTTGGGTTTATTCATTAACTATCAATAGAAAAACCATATAAAATTGTATTTCAATTATACATATGAAATTAAGATTGGGTATTAATGTTTCTATTCCTCAAAAAATGATTGTTTTTTCAAAAGAGATGTGGTCACTTGGAAATGTTCTCCACATTTCATGAAAAGTATTTCTGATAAATTTTCATCTTTCAAAAAATAGATTCAGGTAAATTTATATTACATAAAATATTATAAATAACTGATATATTTTTGGGAAAATTAGATAAATATTTCCCTTATCTATTTGAGTTTTTATTCTCATCATCATAAGAATATTAATCATTAATTTCATTAGACATGGTGATTTATTATACAATGTTGTTAACAAAAAATTAATAACAATTAATATTCATGTTTTATTTTCATGTTCTTTTACCCTCAAGACTTGTTTCTCCTTGAGATCACTCATAAGCTTCTCTAGTCCAGCTTATCTAATATTTTATTTATTCATTCCATCGACAAAGTTATCACCATAATAACAAGAAAAAGCTTTTTTCTGTATGTATTATTCTTCACTTTATTGAATTATCTTGGGTCCATATTATGTAAAAAATATTCTTAATGATTTTTTGTATTTATTATTTTAGTTTCATCACATGTTTAGAACATTTTTCTTCGTCATCAAATCTAGAGTTATCAAATCCACACTCAATATGAGAAATAATGTTGGCCTCAGAATCAAAAATTTAATATGAATCCCCATTCTCTTTCCTTGCCATATTTATTCTTATTTTATTTGTAGAATTATTATTCTTATTAGTTCCTATTTTTTTAAACTATCATCATCTTTATATAAATATGATTCATTGACAGGCTTCATTTGGAAACATATTTCAATATAAAATATTATAATTTATTTATCTTTTATTTTCATTTACCTTAGTGAATATATTTTAAATAAGGTCAAAAAATTTATTTATGTTTTCATCTTCATCAAAATCCTCACCTTCAAAAAAACATGTATCTATATCCTCTTCTACATTGAATTTTCATTATATCATGGACTCATAAACCATATCATCTTATGTTTTCTTCATGAAAAATTAATATTTAATAATATCATATACAATGAGAATATTATGTAGCTTATCAAAAATTTGATCATCAATATCATATATGTGTAATATTTTTAGATAAAACAAATAGTGAAAAATTATTGTCAATTTTATAACAACATCAAAATCCTCTGGATTCTTAATGAAACAATCGATGTTGGTGAAATTATCATTAAAAATTATGATTTATTCTTTAATTCTCTCATAATCATACATATTTATATCATAAAAAATTCCTCTATTCTCAATTTTGAGGTACATAATGTTGACAGTTCCTTTATAACTGATCTTCAATTTATCACAAACTTATTTAGATATATGATGAACCATATTTCTTTAAATTTTCAATTAAGAAGACATAACGTTGAAATATTATGATTATACATCAATATCCATTCTTATATTATCATCATGGGTAATTGGATATCCTTCAAAAATAATCATAAAACCCACAATGATAACATCTCTAACTTATAGGCCATGTAAAAGAGATAAGGATACATCATATTCTATCAACATTATAGTTTATTTAATTTGTATTTTGTAATTTTCATCTATTAAAAATGTTTTATTTATCTATAGGTAACAATTTATTAGATATTTATAGGTTGAATGGACCCATTTCACTGATATCAACTATAATTCCCTAGGATGGATTTACAATTGAGGTTATTAGTGGCCTTATTTTATAAATTATAATAACAAAACCTCTTGATGTTTTTAGGTTTACCAATTTAATTATTTAATACTCACAAACATACCTCAAATAAAGAAGTAATATGTAATAGCGTGGAAAAAAATAATTTTATCCTTTCCTTGATTGGTTATCCCCTAAAGATTTTATTCCTCCACATTCATTAACAACCATCTAAACCCATTGAAAAGTAGTAAAAAATGATCTAGTATATGAAATCCAATAAATTAAATAGAGACTCCTCAAAAACAATGATCCAATAATGGAAGATCTCTTTCATGTTTCTAATTTTATATTAACCCATTGATTGTAGTTCTCCTCTTTTAGAAAATTGATTGTTATTTTGGCACATGTTTTATTATTGAAGACTTTCTCACTCATGCCTTTTTCAGGATGTGGAAATCATACTTGCTTACTTCTCTAGAAAATCAAATAATCTATTTCTTCTCATCACATTGAATACTTAAGAAATAGGTATTCTTACACAAAAAATTCCCCTTGATTAAAACTCACTTTATTTATCATTCAAAATAAATTTTATAAGGATCTTATTTTTCTAATACGTAGTGAATTTCATTTCTATCAATTTTAATAGTCATAGAAATTTACAAGATCTCATAATGTTAAATAATCCTTTATTAAATAGTAATTATATAATATATATTCATATAAAAATGTGAACATTATTTTAAATTTTTTAATTATATATACTCCTTGATCTTCCAAGGATGGGACTTTTTTTATATAAAATCTGTTATTAGATTTCCAATTTCCTCCCTATTCAAACTTAGTCAAATTCCAATCGAAAATATTCCTTTTTCATTACCTACAAAATTATGTATTTATAAATTTAAAATTCTACAAAAAATAAATTCTTTAATCTAATGATATTACCTCTACATGCATGAGAAACTATATAGTTTCAAACTGAACCTCCTACATACTACATTGATCTCATCTCAACCACACCAACTTATCTTTTTGCTTATTCTTACAAAATACCTACCTGAATCATGATCTATATCTAACCATTATTTTTATTCCATGAAGATAAAATTATCAATATCATCAAATATAAATACTTACTTATTCCCAATTTTTTTCTAAATAATCAACATTTTAGATGAAGAGTTCCAAAAAATCCCCATTTATTGTGAAATATACTCTATGTTTGGTTAACTCAAAATAGTTGTAATAAAACTTTATGCCTCACTCAAAATCCTTATTTTACTTTATTTTTAAAAAAAAATTCATTCATAAACTCTTTGTAAATAAATGAGCTCAATTTTCAACTCTACATTATCCATTAAAACTCAATAATGTAATGATACATCAAGGTATATTTGGGTTTTTATTCTAGATAAAATGTACATTGGATTTAGAAACTCTATGCCAGGCAACACAGTTAAGTAATTATCCAAATTATAGATCTATATTTACTCTAAATTAGTTATCAACTCTATATTATATCACTATATTGGATAATATTCCATAATATAATTTTTGATGAATTCTATTTGGTCCCCATTTTCTATACATTTAAACTATATATTCTCTACCTTAACCAAATTTCAAATTTTCTTCAAATAATGAACTGGATGTTGGTGACTATTTTCTACATTAGCAGTAAAATTTCATATATAAGTGAATTTAATTAATTACATTTTTAGAAAATATAAATTCCAGTCTATAATATAGTTAATTAGTATACCATTTTCCACCACAAATTATCTTGATTTTCTTGGAGAAGAACACACCAATCATCACATTTTATCATTGAATTGTATTTGAATATTTATATGTTTTGAATTAAAATATATAAAACCATATTAATCTCATTTTTTGATGTTAGTTACCATATGAAGAATGAAATTAATTATAAATCACCATTACATGTTCTATAATGATATATCTATTACAGTTATCAAAGAATCACCACATTTTTTTAATGATCGCGTTTGTTCATATTGAAAAAATATTGAACCCAACATTTGAAAACAATAAATAGTAATGTTACATTAATTAATTACATTATTCTTATCATTTTTCATTATTATTTCATCCCATATAATATATTAATTATCTCATTTTAATCATTTAGTAACATAATGTTTTCCATGTCGACTGTTTGGAGGATATTCAGTTCATACTTTTAAAATCATGTCATTAAAGAGGTAACAATTAAAAGCCACTGTAAAATGGTTTCATAATCCCCCAAAGGATCAATGTATATTATTAAAATAATTTAATTTTTTTTGGTTTTTTATAAATTTTTAAATAGTTTAATACATCTATGAATTTTCCATGGTATGATATTTTACTGTACAAAATCACTATGTTTTTAAACAATTATTCTAATTATTAGCCTCATTATTTTTTCATTATAGAGAAATAGAAATGATAATGTTTTATTATTACTTTATATTAAATCTTTAAAAAATTTATTTTATAATATAAATTGAATTCATATGTGGAAAATTAATCATCATCATTCCCATAGTGTTAACCTATCATATGTGAAATAATGTTTTTAATATAATATTATATAGAACTGATAAATTGTTCAATAATATAGTATTATAAATAGAAAATAGAATTTAAAATATTATATTTTATATTAAATTTTTATGTATTTATTATGATCTAGAATGTGTAATATGTGAATTATAATGGAAACATGTGTTTTGAAACACATAACACACACTATGAGTCGCCTCCTTCCGATTGAGCCAATATCGATCAGAGGAGGGAAGCATAGTCTCAAAATTAAATTAAGAATGAAAATAAGTGTTTTATTATATGGAATTCATAAAATTTTTGGATGTTATAATTCTTTTATATGTGATGAAAAAGGTGAGTAAGAGTAGGGGTTATATAGCAATGAGGGAGTGGTGGTTTAGAAAACTATATTGATTTATTCTATATTTAGAAAAAAAATCTAAATAGTCTTTATTCCCATGAAGTTTAATATAAAAATATTATAAAATTGATTAATCCTGGATATTTTAACACTTCAAAAATTCAAAATCATTTTTTTAAAATTTTATTCAATTTAAAGGATCGACTAATATTATTATTAAAAAATATAATTTATGATTGAAAATTGAAAATGTTTTATTATAAAATCAACTTATTATATTAAAATGATAGAATTTTCTTATTTAATACATTTTAATTATTGTATGTATTCTCTATAAATTTTAAATAATATTTATTTCCTGAAAAATCCCAAAAACATACGAGATTTATAAAAATGATATTTTTTTAATAGTTGATAATAAATTGTCTTTTACATACAAATACCAAAAAAACTCATCGTATGTTAACAATGAAATGATAATTCCAATAAATAATTATCTTTTATTAAATTTTATTTAAAAAAATTATAATTAAAATTATATCATAGATTAAAAAATAATATTATCTCAAATAAAGAATATTCATTTTCTATGAGTGATTACATTTTTATTTTTTATCATTCTTAAATATTATATTATTTATAATTTATTATAATACATATTTTCAAAAAATTATTGTAAATATTATATAATTAAAATTTGAGAATATTATTATAATACAAAATATGTTACATCATATATTATTATATATGTTAATTTATTATTTGAAGTTATATTGTTTATGAAATAATATTATAGATATATATTATTAATATGAACATAATTTGTTTATGAAAAATAATATTTTAAGAGTTTTAATATTCACATTGTTATGGTTAACATTTCAATGACCATATATTCTACCAAAAGGATAGATACTATTCAAATTATAATATAATTTATATTAATTTCTAAAAATATCACTTATTTCCTCTATTTTTCATGTAATATATTTTATTTTGTATTATTTTATATTCCATTCACAAAATAAAAATGATTTTTATGGTAGATTTTTTTATTTTTTTATTCATGTTTTTAATAATAGTAGGAAACTAAAATACTCTCAATGTTAATGTTATAGATTTATTATTTTTATACCCCATTATTATATTTTTAATTTTATATATTGTACATATACTTCTTATATACTGTTTTATATTGATTTAGTAAAATGGTGTTCATTTTAATTGTGTCTTGTTTGTTATATATGTTATAAATTATGATTATATATGAGAAATATATTTATTAATGAATGTATTCAAATAAAAATGTTTGGGTAATTATAAAATCTCATAGAAAAATAGTTTGTCAATATATTATATAAAAATTGGTGGTGGACCTCACCCGTCCCCCCCCCCCCCCCCTTATGTGAGCATATCATGTCCCCCAAACATTCTTCTATGGAAAAACTATCATTTTAATTGATCCAGTCCATCAAAGTTCAGTTGAATATTATCATTACTGTAGTAATTAAATAATTCGTGGAGATTCCATTTTTGAGAAATTCATATGATTTAACATCACTATGCTTCTTTTTGTTTCTCATTTTGGACACTAATCCCATATATTTAGATTTCTCTAACCATGTGAACAATATTAATGAAAATTTTCATATCCTTTAAATATTTATATATTTATTTATCAATTTTTTTTCTTTGTGTTGTAATTTGTTTGGCTATTAATGGGACACAGATCTTATTTATAAATAAAAGTAATTTATATTAAAAAGCATGCATGCTTATTTTTGGAATAAAATGTTTCCCGTTAACTAGGAACCATGACTTTAAATATGAGGCCAATGATTATTACAAGAATGTGAGGTTTAATTTATTAATAATTTAACATTGGTCAACATCAGAAATAATTTTAGAGGAAAACATTGGTGAGTTTGTATATTAATTAATTAGTTATTTTAATTAAATTATCTAAATAAACAAAAACCTAACTCCTCAATATTTATATTTTATTATATAATTTCACTAGGGTTTTTTATATTATCCTAGTAGACAATAAAGGAGTATGGGTTTTTCGTTTTTTGGAATTGGAAAACTAAGAAAATGGATTAATGACAATGATCAATTTGAATCAAAAGATGATCAACAAACATAGCATATAGTCTTCTTCATCACTAGAGAATTCATTCCTCTCCAATGATTGATCCAATCACATGGATGGATTCTTTTTTTTTTTGAATTTCAATAATATAATTTTTTAATTGATTTGTATAGATTTTATATTATTATATTTCAAGAAATTATCATTCATTACATGAGCCATGATATTTTAGTATATATATTACTCCCCTGATTTCACCCATGTATCCACATTATGCAATCATTTTTTGAGATCACAAGGAACAACAGATATTTCACATTCATTCACATGATCATACCAAGCATTTATTTTTGTTTTTAATTAGTACGAAATGGGTTTGGGGTTTGATATTTTTTAATATTGATATGAGTATGATTAAACCCCAGTATTTACGGTAGATGCATACATGCCAGATGGATCATTTCTTGGTCGATGAATCATTATACGATGCAGGATGACGGTGTTGGAATCATAGATTTGTGGTCACATCATGTGTATTCCTCCACAGAAGGGTAGAAAATAATTTTTTGGTTCAATGAAATTAACATGTTTTGTTGGAAAGAATGTTGACAATAGTGAAAAACTGTTTGTTTTTATTACTATATTATAACTCCTTGGCACTATTAAAAGGGAAAACAGCAACAATGATGTTGTGAGTGAGACACATGAATAATTTTTGGATTTATAGAATCTTTATATATACAAGTAATGGAGTCTTAGAACTCACTCTGTGTAGCCCATGAGCTATGGTGACTAGTATTTTAGGAAGGGATAAAAATCACATGTTTTGTATGACCCCATAAACTCCATTTCACTTAGTCCTAGTTGTTCGATATGTACCCCAAGGGTACACATGCTTGGACAACACCAATCAAAATTGTTCGAGGACACCAGGCAGGTGAAACCATGTACTCTAAAATGCTCGGGGTACCTGGACATGACGATGTACAAGGGATCGAAAAAAATTACACTATCATAGGCCTATGTACACTTGAATGAACCAAATTATATATGAAAACCTTGGATAACCAATACACTCTGTGTATACCCTATACCAAATTTGTATTGTTCAATAATAATTCCACATTATATATCTCCTCCTTCAAGACACATACATTTTGTGATTTCCTAGACATGGTTCACTGAACAATTAAATACTTCATTAGACACATGAACTAAAGCTACCTCCTTAGACACCATAAACTATTGACTTGTAGTGAAGTTCCATGGATGATATTTGGGGAGACTTTAACCTCAGAAATATAGTATAAAATAATGGTATTATCATATTAGTCATGAATAGTACTATTAATATAATAGAATATAAATTTAATAAACATTCAACATATAAATAACCAATGAATCACATCCTTAAATGTAACATACTATATTATCATCATGAATTTCTATAAAAAAATAAAATACATGAAGACAGGGAAAAGGGTACACATATGGAAAATTATAACAAAAGATCTAAGAAGTCAAAAAATACTATCTTTAAATAGCATCATGATCTATATCTCAGTCTTATTCTCAACAGCTCCCATGATACAATCAATGAATTATCGATGATTGAGAACGTTACCCTTCCCATACCAGTATCCATATAGTCTTCATGTGTAACATAATTACATGCTAATCAGTGTGTGAGATAAACTCAGTAGGGAACAACAAATATTATGTACATCTATCTAGTATATGTATATATATATTAATCAGTGTATATGTAAAAATAATTATGAAAATGAATTTCCATAATTAATAACCCACATAGGACTAGGTTCTAATGGAACACCCCTCATCTATTACCTACTTCAGCGTAAAATAGAAATTCTATGATTAATTAATCAATTATAATGTAATTTATAATGAAGTATTAGGACCTTCTATATAGCTCTGGTAACCACCAATCTAACGTATCCATTAAGATATCAATAAGGAGGCAATCAATAGAAATTATGTTTAAAAAAAATCCAAGATTTGTTCTTATGCTCGGATGACACACACATAATCATTTAATTTTTTGAAATTTGAGTGTAACTGAAGCAAAAACATAGAATTCTTAATTTGGAACCCAGGTATCGCTACCTGTATAATATTAACTAAAATCATTTTAATAACATCATAGGCATCCACCAGAAGAATATTTGTATTTCTCCTGGTGTTGTATAAAGCCACATCCCACTATGTCAGTCCTATATGGTCTATAATGGTATCCCAAGTGTCAATCAAGGAATAGAAGATTATTTTCACTATGTTTCCATAATTTTCATTTCAAACATGTTGTCCATGTATAACTCTATAATTATAATATCTTACAATCTAATTAAATACATAATACTCTATAATGGAGTCCAATTATCAGTCAGGAATATATGAGTAAGTTTCTGAAGGAATCCTCCATTATAAATCACATTATAAAACACAGGTATCACCCATGGAGAATAAAAATCATTAAATATAATCATTTTATTATTCAGTCAAAAATAGAATGTTTTTTGTCATCTAAAATGGGAACCCACCTCTCACAATTGGAGTTTCAATAATGATGGTCATGGTCCTATATTATAATCATATTATATAAGCATATATTATAATTCAAATAGTCATTATAATTATAATCAATTAATATACCCTAAAATGTCTTTGAAAAAGTATCATAGGATTCAAATTCCTAAAATCACATAAATCCTTCCATTGATTTTAAATATCCATTTCAATTATGATTTATTTATCCAGAATAATAGGGGAATAACAATGGCCAATAGACTAGGGACATGTAATTCCATTCCTTTATTCATTTATTAAAATTACAATTTAAGAAAAATATATGGTATGTATACGTGAATAGGGGAAATGATACACATCAAAGGTGAATCAAATACATAGGCCACCCTTGGTGGTTCAATCAGAATTTATAATGCCCCCATGGTGTAGTTTGAATTTAATGTCCATAAAAAATAATTATACATCAACGAGTCTCATGAGTGGTATAGGTCAGGTCTATCCATTTAATTTGAGGATCAATTATTTTAATAAGTACCACTAGGAAAATATGGAATGTGTAAATTTGAAATTATATATGAACACAAATACAATGAGAAAAAATAATAAGACCACCTAACTTACTATCTTAGAGGAGAAATCATGCAGTATTAGTTTAAAATTTGGACTAGATCTAAAGAAAATGAATTAACGAATGAATTTCATAAAAATAGGGAAAAAGATACTACTCCAAAATTGCATCTCATATTGAAACTAAAAAATTAAAGGATACTAAGGAACTAATAACTCACTAGTTTCTATCCAATGAGATAAAATGAACTTGAATCCAACATCATGTGGTGGAAAGTCATCTAATCCAGTCTCAGGGTATTACAAGGCTCACATGGGAAAATGGTAGAAAGAACACGTGAGAAAAAGTGAATGAAGGATGTCAGTTAACACATAAATGAATTTTATAAAATGGATATATCCTATTTAAAATCTATGTCACACGGTTTGGCCACCCAAATGGACAAACGGTACACCAACCATGACCCCATATCTACCATAATACCCCATTTAATGGTCACGGTTCATGGTTATACCAACCTTGTGCATTATATTCATTTCCCCACAATTAGAAATCGTGCTACAATCTCACTGGTTTACAACCCAGAACACATGTTTTTTGGAAAACTATATACCCTTCATTGTATGTTGATACAAACCGCATGTTTTCTATTACTATAGGGACTGTGTTTCATTGCTTCTACAAATCATGTATACAATCTAACATCTCTAGAATCATGGGATCCAGGTTCTAAACTATCCATGACATTGTAATTTCATCCATGAACCCTAATTTCATGTTCATAAGGATAAAACACAATAATGTAACCTAACTAAAAAGGTTTTATACCCATAGAAAATCATGGTTCTTAAAATCTTCCATAAATAAACAAATTTAATACTGAATTTCCATTCCAGGGGTGGTAAAGAATAATTTTAGAATAAATCCAACCAGTAAGAATAGACTATTGCCTCCAAATCCAAAGTATCATCCTATGCACTATTGTAATACCTTAGGACCTGCACAATTGGAACTGAATGACCTTGGGTGAAATTTATTCCTCAATAAGAAACATAGATTTAATTCTCCTCAAAATACAAATTTATATCCAACTCAACTTTTTCAAGATGAACAATATGTCCCAGATTATAATGACATTATAAAAGATGTGATTCATTAAATACATTAGTTATATCCATGTAACTTTAATGAAACTTCATTTGATACGCTATCAACTAGAATATATTTAGAATATAGAAAGGATGAACATAATGATGTGATAACATCACCTGTTTTTAAATATATACATGCCCTATTCTAGGTGAAAATCAATGAAAATCTTACTCCCCACCTCGAACTCTAGTGGACGATGATGATGATGATAATTATATTATTTCTACCGATATTGAGTTGTTGGCATCCAATTCCTGACAAGATGAACATTAAATGATGTATCATAAATGAGATAATGACCTAGTATCACTTCCTCTCCAACCTATACCCAAAAAAGGGGTTAACAACACAAGCCATCATTTTGGTCCTTATAAGGGGCCATCATAATGGTCAATAGGAAGATGTTAGTATAAGAAAACTCATTTATTGGTAAGTGTATCTCAAAAAAACATTGATATCATGGATAAATTCATGGGTCATGTCCTATAAAATAGGTATCATAATCTCTGACTACACGTTGGTGAATGGGTGACATGTTATACTGAGTAGTACTAGTGAACCCCATGTCCCCTCTAACCCCTACTAAAACTGTGATGTCAAATTAGAAACATTTTCCAATATGATATAATATGGAAACTTTAGTAGGAATATGATCTCACGAATTTATATTCCCCCAACTCATTCATAGAAAAATCCAAATTAATAGGTAGAAAATGGGAATCCTTTTTTAATATGTCTATAATCACCCATATGGTGTAACTACCACAAGGTGATATAGGATGTTAAATACTAAAATCTATGTTTATTTCATCCCATTTCCACATAATAATTTTTAAAATCTATATAATTCGAACTGGTCTTTGGGTTTCTACATTCATCTTATGACATGTGGAATATCAATTAACGAACCCAATTATATCCCACTTCATCCTCGAAAACTAGTATTAATGGAGTAAGTCATGATAAATATAGCTGATACCAAGTAGTAATTATTATTTAGTGGAATTATAATATTTTATAATATTCACTTGGATGACTTTAGGAAGAAATAATTTTCCATTTATGAAGGATATCTCCTCATTATAAATGATCCAACTAGGTTTCATGTCATCACTTTCCATGCCCTCCCATAGGATCATGGACATGGAATATAATAACTATCTTATCTTAAATGTATCCAAATTAGAAGGGGTAAATGATTATTCGGATTTTTAAGAGATTCTGCGATGGGCCATAACCTCTGAATACATCTCTGCTTATAAGTCCATAATCTTCTACTCGTTACTGGCATCTTGAAAAACATGTGTCAAAGCCCCCTGCTTAGATCATCAAAAAAAATATTTCCCTTCTAGGGAATATAATAAATATTAATGTCAAAAGAAATTTTATATTAAACCCACCTTCATTTCATATAATTTATTTCATAATATGTTAACATATACTTTTGGTTTTTTCCGTCCACATACACCATAAAAGTCTCTCTCGGTTTGTAGTGCCTCCAAAAGAGGAAGGCATGAATAATAGGGGATAACTCAATATTTTGAATCTAGTAATCTCACTTATGTTTCCTAAAATTTAATGATCCATACAAAAATATATTATCCTAAAATTTTAGAACATATCCTAGACTAATACCTGATGTATAGTAGTATACTGTATAACTTCTTCCGGGTACTGGATGAATAAGGATGGATACAAATGTCAATCTCACTTGAAACTCCTAAAAGTTTATATCAAAGGACAATAACCATATAGGATTCAAAACATTCATATTAAATTCCATAATACATACTATAAAGAATGATAATTTATGTATTAGGAAAGTGTAATGACAAAATATCCCTAATAAACTCTTTATACTGATGATTTTTATGGGATTCTCATAGTTAACTATACCTCTCACCTCCTCTAAGGAAATTGATTATCGGGTCCCTATCAGTGATTCAATTATTAACTCAATATATAATTAATTTTTGTATTTATTATTAAAATAATCCATGTTATCATCAATGAATATAGCCAAAAAATCCAGATATGGATTGAAACCCATGCCCTTCGGTTCTATTAATACATCTCTCACTATCATGATACTGAATATCCTAAAATATTACTCATATAATCCATGTAAGATAGGAAATATTGTACATGGTATAACTGATTTAGTAACACCCAAATGGTGATAACAAAATCGGGTATCAAACATATAGAATACCATTTCTCCATGGTTCGTTTCGAATATATCGATTTGTACAAAATAATAGATACTAGTTCACATCCATAGTCAGGTCTAGGTGATTGTAATCCACACTTAGTCTAAGGGTATCATATTCCTTTTTCGAGAAAAAAACTACTGATCCCTAAAACAAATATGTAGGTATTTCAAATACCTTATCATATATATCCTCTAGATACCACTAGAACTCCTATAACATAACAATAGCCAACCAGTGTGAAGGAATGGATAATAATGTATCTCAAGGAACAAGCTCAATGTAAAACTCTACCTCCATTTTAGGAATCAGTTTAGAAAACACATATTGGAAAATGACAAGAAAGAGATAAAAAATATCAAAATCATCAAGATTTATTCCATGATAATTTAGATATAACCTACCAATATAGTATGTTTGTGCACCCAACCCACAAGAATCATGTCTAGATTAGCTCACCTATACATACCTTTCACAATTTGAAAATATATCCCAAACCCTTTGGTGTAAATAATTTCACCCTCCAATGATAACAGTCAATGAATGAGTCATAGAGAACCATCCATTCCATCCAATTTATGGAATAAGACCCTTTGATCTCGAGGAATAAGAGGACCCATATAAAGAGGAAACCACTTCTCATCATATAAGGTTTGGAACACTCCTTGTTATGTTTTGGTTGGACAACAAACAAAATTCTTGACCTGAGACCCTGTTTTATATCTTTGGTACCCTATGTAGGACCACTATAATGGTGACGTGATTCTGGTGTCTGAACACCATAGCCAAGACTACCTCATCAGGCTAATTACCAAGTTGTACTCGTGAACCCACCGTGAAGAGAAGTTGTTGACCCTACTATAAAATTTGGAGGTAGTGCAGAACCTCTCCCAATTGATATTAGTTTAAAATCTATAAAAAAGTGATATATATGTCCCATCGTTCTATAATATCGGTAGTCAACTTGATCTCTTGTATAACATGGACTCGTATGTCCCTACCTATCGGACTAATGACACATCACCTAGCTTATTGATTTTATAACCATTATTCTAATTTCACCATGTGGAAGATCCCAATGATACATTCTTCTATTATTCAAGGTAGTTATAGATCTAGCTGTCGAACTAGGTGAGATCGCATATAAAGCCTCTCTCATCATACATTTTTTGATAGACACCTGATTCACTATTCCAGAAATAGTACTAATCAAACAAACATTAACTTATGATTAGATTCCATACATGAGATCATACTTAAATCCACTTTACTTAGATAAAAGATCACTAAATAGAATATGTTTGAATCCATGGAGCTTGGTGGAAGGGTAATAATAGTCCATGGCTGATAAGGATCCCTTCTCTATGTTTATATATTCTTTGTATTTTTTCCCTCAGTGTATCAGGATAGAAAAAATCAATGAAATATATATATATACTCTTATAAGAAGTATCTTTTTGATGATACATTTAATTAAAAATATCTCAACATCTATTGTAAAAATCATGAAGTATATAAATAGAGATCTTCAAACTCATCTTAGGAGGTGTCTCATGATGATATAAAATTGACATCATGGCTTCTATCCATGACTCCATAGCATGTGGTATTCAATCCCCCAAAAACACGGGAGGAAACTTCTACTAGAACTCATCCTTCAACTCATCTATAGTTGGGACATGACATAGGGATCTTTGAAAGTTTTTCTTAATACATAGGAACACTTATTTAATCATGGCATCGAATCCTATATCATGTAATTGGAGGTGCTACAAGATGCACTACTAGAGGTTATATTGGCGACCTATGTCCCTCCACATCCCAAACATATTCATCACAACCCACACAAATCATGACTCAAAGAAATTGTGGTGGAATTTCCCGAAAAATTCTAAAAACATGATCCATTAATATATTTAGGAACCAAAAAGGAAGAGATATAAAAATAGGATATGTATAAGACTTCATATATAAGACTCACCCCCTCTTACAACAATAAAATATAGGTATGGGTGATGTAAAGATCATAATATAAGAATTTTATGTTTTCTACCACCCAATACTAATTTAATGTTATGGTCAAATTCCATAATATGTGTAAAATGCCTCGATACATTGGTTTTCAATTGAAATTTAAAGATAATGAAACTGTTGAAATTGCAATTGGAATCCCTATTTAATGGGACCATTTAATTTTATAGTTCCATTTCATTTAAATTAATACTAATTTATTTAGTAATTATTTCAAATAGTTGAAATATATATATATATATCACCATTTCTAAATTATAAGGGCTCGTACACCATATAAATTGATTTGTGGAATCCATAATTCCAACAGGTTATTTATCATGTCCCAGTAAATTTTTTTTAAAAATGTCATGGAAATATTAAAAAGGCCCCAAAACATGATACATACAATTAATGTGTTAATATAAACATGAAATTTAATAACCATGACATATCAATCATTATGTTCCTATGATGATTCTTCCTTTCAATATCGTACAATGGTAAAAATCCATAATTTTATGGTACATCACAATTAATGTTCATCACAAAATGGTGACATCATGGGATCTTAAATAAGAAAAATACATAACTACCTGTCCCATCCAAGGTAATTTAAATTATCATTCTATATAGGTTAAATACTTCCAAGAATCTGCTCAAGATGAAATGATGGCATATCTAATTTCTCATGTATACAATCCCCAAAATAGTATGGAATGCAAAATAAAGAAAAGAATCTATTATGATAGCACATTGTGAGATCTCAATACAAGTTCACTAAATAGTAATTGAACCAGGTTAGACATGGGACCTAAAGTGTTCCTTCATATATACCATATGTTTCTGACTAGAAGTGACAGTCCCTGAATGAATAGTAGGGAAACAATTAACTAATGATCAGAGTGTAGAACCTTGATATAATCATATCAATCAATAAAATAAGCAAAACATAACTGAAAAATTGAAGAGTAAAAACCCATTATATAAATAACCATCTAGTCACAACACTAAATTTAATATAAAAAAAGATGATCATGACATGCTATACAAATAAATACAGCAATACATGGCTATAGGTACACAAACATACAAGTATTATAGAAGATAAAAAAATACCAAAACAATTATCTATAGTTTTCATCATGAGCCAAAACTCGATCCTATTATATTATATTCATATGATAAAATCAATCTATTATCGAAAAATAATCAATTTATCTTAATAATACCTATATCCATGAGGACATTCTAGGTGCCTTAATAAATCCCAATGAAGGATTGAGATAAAATAAATAGGCCAATACCAATGGTGTCTAATTCACTCTACTTTTTGAATATAATATCAATACTGTTATATTAATAAAATTACATGAAAAAACGTTTCGTAATAAATTATTGACAATGCTTTGGTTTCCCTTGGAACACCCTTACATTGATACCTATATTTTACTATGTGGGACTATCTCCAAGTAATTTATAATAATGATTCATGACATGAATCATAGCCCACGAATCCCCCATTTATCATTTCAAACATGATTAATTTAATATGGACATCATATCATTTAATGTACGACTCTAACCAAATCCATGATTATTCTTGGGATTGAAAGACTCATCGTACAATAATTTTATTATTATATAACTCGTGAGTAAACAGAAACTATCCATGTATGTTTGAATTTTGAACATTGGTATCGGTCTTGGTATTACATGAGCTAATAACAATTCAATATCATCTTATGCATCCCACATATGAATCATGGTACCACTCTTGATAGGGTATAAATCCACCTCCCACTGATGACTACCATCGTAGTCCATAAAGGTAGATCATGTGTCACATTTTACATACATTATAATTAAACCAATGAACCAATTAATGTAATTAAATTTAAGAAGTATATGTATCACTCATGGAATTATAAGAGTCCATCATATGAGTTTTCACAAATAACCCCATAATATAGTCCATGTATCACTCGGGCATATATCGTTTAGCTAAAAAATGATTTCATCAATTTAATATAAAAAAGAACCCATATAGTAATGAATCACAATAATAACCATTCATTATATTCAATTATTTATTAAATTTATTAGATTATTTATATAGAAATTATAATTTGAAACCCACCTCTCACTCAATAAATTTTAACAAGAATGTTCTTGGGCACATGGTTTAATAATATCATATAATAACACATTAAAATAAAATCATCAATCACAATTAAAATCATTTATGTCACTTTATATGGGGGTTTAAAAAATACCATAGTATTAGAAAGCATAGTATCACATGAATCCTTCAATTTTTTTTAAATTTTCCATTTCAATTATGACTTATGTCTCAAGAAAAAGACATTAAGAATACTAAAAAAATTCGTAGGGACATGTAATTCAATTATATCCTTCCATTATTCAATATATATTTTAATCTATATATACTGGTGAAAAAGGACACACCTCAAAGGTGAATCATATACATAGGCCACCCATGGTGGTTAAATTTATTTTTAAAATTTACAGAAGGGGTAGTTAAAATTTGAGGTCATTAACATTTAATTAATCATTATCAGGGCTCATGATTATTAAAGGCGTTGTATATTCATTTAATTTAATGTTTAATTTAGTTATTTTTTACCACCTAAAAGATCCTTCATGTGGTACACTGAAATTATATATAGAGATGATGACATTGAGAAGAAATCGGGAGACCACATACCTTTATTATTATAGTGGTGTAATCATTTATCTTTTGTATCTATTTCAGTCTATATTATATAAAATTTAATGATTGTAAAAACACATTGAAAATATGGAATAAAATCCTATACTAAATTATAATCCCTGATAGAATGGAAAGCGTTGAAAAGAGCCAAAATAATGAAGAAATACCTAGTGGATATCCATTGTGATGGACAAAACTCAAATCAGACATTATAAAGTGAATCGACAAAAAAATAATATATCAATAGTTTCACCAATGATAAAGAAGTCCTAGATGGTAGTGATTGGAATAAATAATGAGTAGGGTTAACTCTTAATGGTATTATGTAAAAATATTCATTTCCCCATTGAAAAATGGTTCGCATTGTGGGACAAAAATTTCACCAACCATGCACTAATCTCTACATGAATACCCCTCCCGGCATTCATGGAGTATGATTAGATAAAACGTGAACTGTCTGTGCATTTATGCTTTATTAAAATGTATACAAAACTTTTATGTATTTGTGGCTATGGACAATGTGATAGGAAAAACCATTAATCCACTTCTAATAACCGAGATAGCCCACAAATGTTAATATAACTGTGTGGAATCATCTGCCCAGTTTCTACAAACATTATGATACAACTGCCTTATCCAAAAACCTAGGATATGGGCATTGAACAAGCCATAGAAACCCAAATTTCTTCTTTTATCCAACTAGGAATTTTCATAAGGACAAATCTAAAATTTAATGTAAATAAAAACATTTATTACCTTATGAATAGATGGGTTCATAAAATCCTTATAACAATTAGTTTAACATTAGAAGAATAGTGTATAATCTCATTCATTTGGGAATAAATAATATGACATGATGTAATGAGATTATGAGACCACTTTTGGTGACACATAGCTTCAGATAGTGATCTTGCACAATCATTGGACTGTTATTTGGGTTGGAATCCCCCTTTCAAACTAGGGAATAGGTCCCCCATTAATATTAGACATGTGGAGTGAGAAATAATCAATACTATATAGAATAATGTTCATCTATTAATCGAGTGTCACCCCCTCCAATATTCATTCTCCACTAGGGAGAGATTCATTCATAAATGATAGGTCGTCTATGGCTATTGAGTGCAATGTCGTGGTATAAGAAATCCACACAGATTCTTCTGTTGTTTTTAATAGGTCATGTAATCTGGGATTGAACATTCATGCTAAAGGTTAAAACATCATACTAAGTAGGGATATATATATAGATACACACTTTCCCTCTTGATGAATATTATTTATGAGAATATATTGTTGTTTCATTTACATCTTTCTTGTTGGTTAATATTACTCTTTATCATTACATTATTCCATTAATGATATTTTGGGTGCCTGATTAGGTATGAATATTGAAAACTCATCATGGTATTCACCTACACATGATCTGTCTGATAAATATGATAGACAGATCGATCAGGACCTTGTTGGCACCTGATTCTAAGAAGAAAAATTCTACCTAGTGGATATGATGGTGTTCAGTGGTCAAACATAGAGATTATGAGACAATATATCCTTAGCAAATATATTTATATATTTTTCTCATTATGAGACCACATTTTTGGTAGGGAATATATTTTACCCTTTTTACATTTTTACCAAATTGCAATACATTGGTGATTTTTTAGTGGTTATTTCATTCATATAATACACTCTATATTTTTATCCATTTATATAATATCAACATTATTTTATAGATATTGTTTTGTGTGTGTCTAATTGTACATAGGCTATGTCATACCATTTCATCATTACTTACTCAACACTTTTCAGTTGTCCATAACCTATTTAATGTGAGATTCAGGTGTCGCCCTAGGCTTACTACCTACCAGATCATTTAGAGAGGGATGGGATGTGATATACTGGTATCAGAGGTGGTTATAAACTAGTTCATTTTTGCAGATAAAAATTATTATGATGACTAGATTATGATCATATGGAAATGGTGTTAGAGTGTATCATGGGTGACTTTTATGATATATATCCCAGTGTTGGTTTGATAACTATCATATTCATTTACCGAGACATTGATTAACTAATTTACAACTCAGAATAACAAGAGACATCATTTTTATCGAATAAATAGTAAATTAGTCATACATTACATGGACTTTTAACATTCATGTACATCTTGATTAATCTCTAAATATATGCTAATCTAATAATGGTTTGTATTGATACTATCCAGGAATCATATCTGAAGACAGAAAAGTAATATGATGATGTAAGATCGCGATGATGATTAGTTAAGTGATACGATATTATTTTAGGTATGTACCTGTTATGTGTTACCACCGAGTGGTCTATGTAGACGATCGATTATGTGTGGGATAACTGATAGCTTTGATGATTCATGATAATAAAACAAGCACAATTGATACAATATACAATTTTTATTGGCATAGACTGTGAGCATTATTGGTCATATATGCCTTTATAAAGTATATGATTGAATATAGTTATTGATATAAGAATTAAAATATTTAGACCCCGGCTGATCAGATGGTTATGCCTGAGGCATACCTCATTCAGTGAGCAGTAGATAATTGGTGGAGTTTGATTACCCAAACTCAAGATTGATGTAATCTTCTCACGGTCAAACATCCAATAGTTATCCTAAAATATTTTTGAGTCTTAATTACTATGATCTGAATATATGTAAATACCCTGAAATTTCAAGGAATTTTTTTTCGTAAATTCATTATAATTTTATGAGTATGCAGTTTCTAACGGCACCTGATTCTGAGTCCAGGTGTGCCCGGAATAATATTCTGAAGTTGTGTTCGGGTACATTCAGTAGACGTACGATCTGGATTTTCTATCTTTTGAACTATTTCTTGGAATTGAAATCGGAGGACCCCGATGAACTCAAAGTACTGATATTCGCTTAAGAAGACCATTATCGCAGTTGCGTTTGGACGAGAGTAGATGTTATAATTTAGGGATTCATTTCAAATTAAATAAAATTGTTGTGTAACATAATTTTGTTATAAAGTAGTGGCTATTTCCTCCAAAGGGATGTTGGTGGCGGTCCCACACCCCACATAACCTCACATTAGAGGATAATGTGTTGTGGGGCCCACACGAGCACCTAACTCTTCACCTCCCTATTAACTCCCATGAACCCCATTTTTAACTTTTGAACTCCCACTTAATGGATGAGCCTATCCACCTCCCTTCATTAATTGTGCCAAACCCATTAATTTAATTAATTAATCTCCCTTAATTAATTGGTAAATTTGAATTGATTTGAAATTCATGGAATTATTAAATTGGGAAGCCATTTATTTTATTTGCATTGGAAAATAATATATTTGGGAGGCTCTGGAGAATTAGAAGAAATGTGTTCCTCTCCACGAAGAACATCATCGATGAAGAACGACATCTTCCTCTCGAGAAAGAACATTCTCTCCATTTCACCAACTGGGGAAAGAAAGAATGTGACGCCCACAAGGAATACCCTACTTCTTTATTCTTTCTCCGCATCATGGGAGAAGATTTCGTCCACTAAGAGAACCACCAACAACTATGTCATTCCCTGCGACGTTGACGGGACGACATCCGTCTTCCGCGATACTTGTCATCTGCAGCTCGTCGACGTGAAACGTTCTTGAAATGTAGGAATGGGGATTTATAAAATTTTAAATGAATAAAATTATACCTCATTTTTGATAAATTATTTTGATTTTCTTCTTCTATTTGATATCGCCTAACATGGAGGGCGTGGGCCGAACGAACACGGCTCGACAACCTTCTGATGGTTCTTGATTATTTTTTTGATGGCGGTGACCAGAGGTGACGGAGACCGGAGGTGGAGGCGGCCGCCCAATGACCGCTTGGAGGAAAATTGTGGCCCACAAATGGGTGTCGCTCGGGTTGAAGAACAGGTCGGTCGGGCTACACAATTGTGGTGCCTCTTGGCGCCGCGCTGCAGAGAACTGCGGCCCGCTACCACCGGCCACTTTGGCGGGCGAACCGGCCGGCTGCCTACCAATTGGGATGAAGGATCCCAGTGCCCCCTAAGCACCGTGATGTGGAGGATAGCGGCCCGCAACTGCGGACAGCTCGATCTTAACAAACCTGCCGCCTTCGGCAGGCCGGGCAACAGCGAGAGGCAGCGCCGCTGGGCAAGCCAAATCGGCCTGCAAACACATGCCGGGGCTGCGGGCGGGCCGCGCCACACTAGGCCGAGCCAACCCGCAAGCCAGGAAGGACCTGCCAGGCTGATTCCCTGGGTGGGCCGGGCTCCACCGGGACGGGCTGACCAACTACTCTGTAATACATCCCAAACCGTGTCGGGCTGACCCTCCAGCTAACTAGGCTTGACGGGCCGGGCCCGATTCTCATAGACACGAATAACTTCCAGACCGTGTGTCCGATGGATGCACCGTCTATGGAACTGACACCCTTACTACAAGGCGGTCATTTTGTGATACTCTATGTTTTTGTTTGACAAATTTTGAAAATGGACAGCTTTGGAATGAAGGTAATTCCAACCGGGCCCCTGTAACAGATAATCCAATAACTCTCAGATCGGGTGTCCGATTGACACGACGTCTTTTGTGTTGGGTTCCTTTTGATTTGACAAAACATTAGGTTACATCAAATCAGGAATTAGTAATTGTTTATGTATAGTCACCTTTTCTCGAGTAGTTTTCCTTTATGAAATCGAGCGTTCTTTGTGCAGGAACCATAATGTTGGTTGCGACTGCGATGTCAACCGTACTGGGATCCTCCATGGGTTTGAAAATGATGACTACCATACTAGGATCCTATTTGGGCTCAAAGATGATGGAAACTGTATCTAAATCATCCATGGGTTCAACAGCGATGACTACTGTTCTTGTTTCCTATGTGGGTCCATCATTTTAGACCTTTGTACTTGTATCATGTGTGGGTCCGACAGAGTAGCTGGTCTTGTATCCTATGTGGGTCCGACAACTTAGCTGGTCTTTTATCCTGTGTGGGTCTGATAGGTTAGATGAATCAGTGACTACATCGGATCATCTCTATTACTATAAGAAATATGTATACCTGTTTGATATGAGTCTTTACTTTTAATCATTATCATCTATTTGATTGACTTACTTTCCTATGTGGATTGGGTTGTTCTTGAGCTCAAGAGTTGGAGCAGAACTAAGATTGATATCTTTGGTAAATGTATGGTCATATACCTATGTAGGGATGGTTGATACTTCATGTTTCTATCATTCTTCTCTGGTTTATCCTTCATGGATTCTGTGAGACCCTCGGCGGTCTCAGGGTCCCTACTGAGTATTGTTATACTCACCCCTACACAGGTTATTCATGCACCTCGTTGTGATGGATTACAAGATGATGTACATCACTGAATGAGGCCGAGAGAATAACGACTATATGGTACCAGAAGGTGTACCAATCAGTGGGATGGAACACGGAGTAGACCGATAAACATGGAGTACTGAGGTGGAAATTTGTACATACCCTTTAGGTAGGATACTCGGCGGACGATCAAGGATCCTCCCATTTCCCTTTTATCTTTTTACCCTTCTTTAGTTGTACTTTATTTCCGTTATACTTGTACTTTACTATTGGGATTGTATTTCTGATCCCTTTACATTCAACACACTCTTTTGTATTTAGTTTTACTTAGTGTATAATTCATGTTGCATACTCTATTGTGGTTGTTTACTTTTATAAAGACAATTCTTTCATAGCTTATGGAATTACTCCTTTTGTAACACCCCAAGCTTCTACGGTATGCTTCTATTTGAATAATGTGATAGCGTGTGTTGTACGCAACACCGAGTTCTAACACACCATAACTAATCAAACTAGCCGTTATGAATAGTAATACCTACTTTTTGAAATTATATATATTTTATATTTGAAAATGGACTTCATTTTTGGATTTGGAATATCGAATTTAGCCTAAGGTGAAATTTTGGTACATTTCGGATAACTTTCATATTTTGATGAATAGTGAAAATTACTAAATTTTAATTAAAAACAACTTTTTTAACCAAAATAATTAATAGTGATAAATTATGAATTTGAGTGGTTTTAAAGTATATTTAGAATATATTTTTACCATTTAATATAATGTTGGTCATTGGACCTAATTTTACAATTAAACCGAACATAAACAAGTGTCAATCTTTTGATAGTTATTATCTCTTAAAAACACGCTTTTTGTTTTGACAACGGGAATTAATTTTAAATTAATTTCTGCCACTTCTGTGTTTTGAATTTAGAAAAATTGATTCCATATTTGGAATCAGGATGTCCAAATTATGTAAATAGGTAACTTTTATTTTTACACATTTTGAATAATTACTGCGGTAAATATTTTATTTACCATGGTTAAAGGGTAAATCCGATAAATAAGGGTTAAAAAATAATATTATAATAATACTAAATTACCCTAAAACGTGTCTTAACCATATTGGTTGATACATGGTCGACCATGTGAATATTTGGGTCAATTTTGGGACCCCATGGATCCACTTGTAAGTGATAATGACACTTTATTTTAATTTAGTTAAAATGAATACAAAAATGTCAGAAGCATATATCTTTTAGAACAACAATTGTTACATAGGGTTATATATGTTGGATTTTAGATTATAATAATTCATCAGAAATCTAAAACGATTTCCTACATAATGATATTTTATTTATAATTTTTAGACATTAAATAATGTATTTTATATATGACACAATGATGATGCAGTAATTACTATAATAGTGAAAAATTAAAATAATTGATATTATAAATACCCAAATAAATATAATATGAAACTTTTAATGAATTAAACTAATTTTATAGGATAATATGATATATTAGGATTGATTTAATTGACTTTGTTCGAAGTAATCAATCTGTTATGAGTTTCACAAAAATCAACTATTGAATAGTGTCAAAATTGACATAAAAGAGTTCTTAAAACAAATATTATATTATTAATTGATATTAAATTCCTAAAAATCTAAGGTTCGGCCAAGAGACTTATATCAGGATAGGTTAATCATTAATGGACCACTATGGGGTCTCTTGGATGTATATAGTAAGTTTATTAACCATATTATATAAAAATACAAAGAGACATTGTAAAAGTGAAACTAATTAACTTAGAGTTAATAATTAAAGATAAGGTTAATATAAGTACCCAAACCTGTCTAAATTCTATTGTTTGAGTGGTTTTCTACCTATCCCCACCTTAACCTTTTAATAATCAACTTTGGAGCCATTAGAAACCGAATATGAATTTATTATAAATTAATATTTCTAGCTTTTCCAAAGGTGCCCCTCACCCCTCTTATAAAAGGGCACTCCTCCTTCTCATTTCTTCACACCTTAAAAGCCTTTTGGTTCGGCCAAACTCTGCCCAAATACTCTTCCAACATCCCTCACTACAACCTAGAGGCATTAGTTTGATCAGAAATCCAACCTAAGGAGCCCTTTTGATCAAATCAAAAGGAAGAACCCGAAGAAGAGGTAATGATTTCACCACCCTTCTCCAAGTTCATTTCTTCTTCCACTTCTTCTTCCTTTGTTCTTACCATTCTAAAATAATAACTCCAGTATCTCACATATACTGTGATGTTATTATAAATATGGTACAACCATATTCAGTATTCTATCCACCCTTTGAATAACATGTCACCATACGTGCGTACATTCGGACTACCGTCTCCAGGTCGTGGTGTAATTGTTATTCAATATAATATTATTTGGATGGGTATAATAATGATGTGTAACTCATGTAAATAATAAATATAACATGTTAATGATTCTGTATATATGATATACCATCCATTTATATATTATTTTAATATCAAAAGAATGATATTGTCGCTCGTGCGTACGTACGGACTACCGTCTCCACGAACGCGATGAGATTCATTCTCCATCGTATCCATTCAAGTATAATTATCATTTGATGATTTAAAAATGATGTTTAAGGACTAGATATTATTCTGGATATGAATAAGATACAAAAACCATGGCTTATGTAACAAAACATATAAAAGAAAATGATTAAGTTAACTCCAGAAACGACGATAATTCTAAGATATTATTATCAAATCAATGTTAAAAGATCATATATGATATCATATTATTATATATGATTCTTGTATAATTTAATAACAACTATTTCACCATTATACAGGAGGTTAGCCTGCCCCAACCAAGGAAAAGTACAAGGTACGGGGTTTTCATCTCACTCCTTATTTTCGTGAGATTCATGCCATATTGCCACCATCACCTTTTGTGTGGTGTATGTACTGCCCATAATTATATTCTCTATGTAAGACACTCTAATTTATGTGTATTTACATATTCATTGTATGATACCTTTTACATGGGTTGTATGTTTCATAAGTTACCAAATTGGTAAGGGTTATTTCAAAATCTCTTCATTATCCGAGGTTGTTTATACGTAATAATCTACTGGGATCTCTTTATCATCCACATCCATGTTTCTTAAAAATGCATTTCAAAACATTTTTACCATTTACTAGAATATGAGTTAAAGTCATTTATACCCTTTTTGACTTTTATAAGTGGTTTATAAAGGAATCTTTCGGTCGTTTTCAAAACAAGGTCCTTTTTAACCTTTTCGACAGAATTAAGGTAAGAATGTTTTTTTAACTTATACGGCGGGTGCGGCTATTTTCCACCGTTATAAAATGTTCAAAGCTTCCCTTACAAGCTTATAAGAATATTTTCAAAGAAAATGTTTTATTTTATATGGATCTTAAATTATTTCAAAATAAAAGGAGATATTTCTTTAAAAAGAATTTTGATTTCATCTATGTCAACATCCTTTGATGGATTTTAAGATTATTTGAAGTTGATTTATTATGATACAAAACTTCTATATTGTATTGAAGGTTTTGTGATATGTTTGACTGTGGATGTGCTATTTTTATACCATTCATAGTTTATGGTGAAAGTATTGACATTTCATATGCTAGTTTTAATATGAATGTTTATGTTATGTTTAAACCATTTCATATGGGAATGCATTGGACTTAATATGTGACGGGTGGAGCCCGCTATAGCTCCTCGATGCATCGGTAGGTCTCATGAGACAAACTAGTGTCTTGGCACAAGGCCTTGACAAAATCTTATTTGTAGTCTTGGCACGAGGCCTTGGCAATGTGGTTATGATAGTCTGGAATTATGCATTCCAACATTATGAAAGTGGTTATTGATTTTTGCATGTGATTATTCGATTAGTAGAATATCCATGTGAATAAGTAAATGGAATTATTTAATTTTATTTATGCCATACCATGTTGAAAGTTCATATTTAAAAGGCTTTTGTTTTAGTTATACATTGCCTTAAATGTTTATTCTTATTTATGAAAGTTTCCGCTATATTGTTATCCTTACTGGGCATTTGAGCTCACCCCTTTTCTATGTTTTATTTTTCCTAGGATGTGAAGAAGTAAGTTATGAATGACCTGCAGGGATTTTATGAGGGGTTAATAGTGTGGATTGTGGAAACATTATGTTGTTGTAGTAGTTTTTCATTTTATGATGTAATGTAAAACTTATGAATATATCTAGTGTTTCCAAGGCTACTAAACCAATCGGTCTTTCGAGATTTGATCTTTATTGTGATCATGCCAATGTTATGTAATAATGCACCGACTCAGGGTAACTGGGGTCGGGGCGTTATAGTTGGTATCAGAGGAAGTTTAGTACAAACCTTGGAAGCTAGATTTAGATAAACTCTGATTAGAGCACGTAGACCTAAGATGAACTTTGAGGATTAGTATAGAAGAACTTCCTAGAATTTTGGTATTGTAGAGATTTTGTGAGTTTTCCAAGCAATACATCCCTGTCTGGATACGAGCAGGTAGAGGCGGCTCTGGCAAAGATGTACCTAGGGGTAAAACCCGAAAACACCACTTTGAGCTAGACTCGAACGGGAACTGGTGCACGACAACGGGCCTTGCTGCACTCTTGGTTACGAGACTCCCGAGGGATATGCTTAGGATAACTCTCATTTTCTTTACAAATCATTTTGAAGGGATTATGAGTATATACTTCCTCAAAGAAAACATTCTTATGATTATGGATTATATCCATAAATAGTTCAATTTATGTTAAGTGTTTTATAAGTATGGGATTATGTATTTTGATTCATAAATTGATCTAGTTTATGCCATTGTTTACAAATGGCGCCTAGTGGAAGAAATGGAAACCGTATCAATGCACACACTCCATGTAGGGATTTCCCTCCTGCTCAAGATAATTATAGTGGGGCTGGTGATGCAACTGGTGCTGATCAGCTAATCACCATACTGGGACAACTTACTCAGGTTATGAATAATAACATTACCCGTATGGAGCACCCTGATCCGCAACGTGGAGGATCAATGTTAGATCGATTCATGAGGCAACAACCACCAACGTTCAATGGGAATACAAATCCCTTAGTAGCTGAGCAATGGATATTTTCCCTAGAGAAAATATTTCAGGCTTTGGGGAGCAGTGAAAGGGAAACAGTTATCATGGCAGTTTACCGCCTCACTGGAGATGCTGATCAATGGTGGTCATTGATTCAAAATACGAAGGAAGATGATGAAGTATCAAATATGGAATGGAGGGAGTTCAATGATCTGTTTTTAGAAAAATACTTCCCTCGCGACCATCGAGGAGATATGGAAAGGCAATTTCTGAGTCTGAGACAAAAGGAGGATGAGAATGTCACAAAGTATGAGGCTAACTTTACAAGGTTAGCGAGGTACGCTGGTGATTATATTCGTAACCCAAGAAGTAAGATTGATCGTTTCTTTGATGGGTTAAAACCATTTCTCTGTCGAGCGTTAGTCTCACAATCCTTTTCATCGTACGAAGACATTGTCTCATGTGCTATCAAGACCGAAAAGGAATTCTCTAAGTCTTATGACTTTAAAGCAAAGCAAGAGAAGAAGAGACCTGCTGATCAATCTGGGAATGGAAATAAGGGGAAGAAGGGAATGGTTGAATATCCATCTTGTGGTAAATGCGGGAAGAAACATCCTGGTACTTTCTTGAAGGGAATGGGAGTCTGTTACAAGTGTGGTGAAAAAGGCCACCAAGCTCATGATTTCAAGGGGAAGAAGGAAGCTACCAACGTTCAGTGCTATAATTGCAGGGAGATGGGGAATTATGCAAATGCATGTCCTAAGCGTCAGGAGAACTTACCTCAGAAAAGGCCAAGGGATCAAGGCCAGGCTTATGTTATCACTACTGCTGAGGTAGAAGCTCCGAAAGACGTGGTGGCAGATAATTTAATGGTTTCCTCAAGTTTAGCAAATGCATTATTTGATTCTGGATCATCGCATTGTTTCATATCTTCCCAGTTTACTAAGAAAATTAGATATTTCTAATTTTATTTAATTAGGGTGTTGTCAGTTAAAACTCCTAAGGGAAGTATCGTTGCAACAAAGTTTTGTGAATCAGTCCCCATTAGAGCACATAAATTTTCTTTATCTGCTGATTTCATCGTCATACCTATGATTGAGTTTGATATAATCCTCGGTATGGACTGGCTTTCGGACTATGATGCGAAGATTTATTGTAAGAAGAATGAGGTTATGATTCTTGATGATAATGATAAGGAGCACCTTATTTTTAGAGCAGAATCGTCACCACCTAATTCTTATTTAGATCCACCCCCAGTAGCTCAACTTAATTCAATTATTGGGGAGGAAGAGAATGAAATAACTGTCGGTGAGGAAAGGAATGTTCAAATACAGGATGTACCTGTTGTGAAAGAATTTCTAGATGTATTTCCGGAAGATTTACCTGGACATCCTCCAGAACGAGAAGTTGAGTTTTCTATTGATTTGATTCCTGGATCAAGGCCTATATCGATGACCCCTTATAGAATGGCCACTGTAGAGTTAGTCGAACTAAAGAAACAACTAGAGGAATTGAGTAATAAGGGATTTATTCGCTCTAGTGTTTCTCCGTGGGGAGCCCCTGTTCTTTTTGTTAAAAAGAAAGATGGATCTATGAGGTTATGTATCGACTACAGGGAGATCAATGCTATAACGATAAAGAACAAGTATCCCCTACCTCGTATTGATGATTTATTTGACCAACTGCATGGATCTCAATACTTTTCAAAGATTGACCTTCGATCTGGATACCATCAGTTGTGTGTGAAGAAGGAAGACATTCCGAAAACAGCATTTCGAACCAGGTACGGGCATTACGAGTTTACTGTAATGCCGTTTGGATTGACTAATGCACCCTCTGTATTCATGGATCTAATTAATAGAGTTTTCAAGGAGTATCTCGATGAATTTGTGGTGGTATTTATTGATGATATCTTGGTATACTCCAAAACCTATGAAGATCATGAAAATCACTTGGGCATTATCTTGAAGACTCTAAGGAGGCATGAATTATATGGGAAGTTTAGCAAGTGTGGATTCTGGCTTCAGGAGATTTCTTTTCTTGGCCATATTGTCTCTAAAGATGGAATCTCTGTTGATCCTTCTAAGACCAAGGCAATCCAAGAATGGCCAACACCTACGAGTATAACTGAGGTACGTAGTTTTATTGGTTTGGCAGGTTATTATCGACGTTTCGTCCAGAATTTTGCCCGATTGGCTAACCCATTAACGAAGCTCACATGTAAAGGGGTTAAATTTGTTTGGAAAAAAGAGTGTGAAGAATGTTTCTAAGAACTGAAGAGAAGATTAGTCAATGCTCCTATATTGACTCTACCATCGGGGAATGATGGGTTCGTTATTTATAGTGATGCATCGAAGAAAGGACTTGGCTGTGTCCTTATGCAGAATGATAGAGTTATTGCCTATGCATCACGACAGTTGAAAATTCATGAACAAAACTATCCTACTCATGATCTCGAGTTAGCAGCAGTGATCTTTGCTTTGAAGATATGGAGGCACTACCTCTATGGTGAAAAATGTGAGATTTATACTGATCACAAGAGTTTGAAGTATATTTTCTCACAAAAAGAAATCAACATGAGGCAAAGGAGATGGCTTGAATTACTCAAGGATTATGATTGTACGATACACTACCACCCAGGGAAGGCAAACAAGGTGGCAGATGCTTTGAGTAGAAAAGACCATGGAGTTTTGAACAATATGAGAATTGAAAGGGATCCAATTTTCATGGATCTAGTGAAGATGGACATGGGAATAACCAGGGAAGGTGAAACATCAATGCTTTTTCAAATGGTTGCCAAACCATCTTTACTAGAAAGGATTAAGATTTCTCAGACCGATGATGAAGAATTCCAAAAGAAGATTAAAGCTGTGAATGATGGGAGATTGAGAGACTTTGTGTATGAAGATGGAATTTTGAAATTCGGGAAGAGACTTTGTGTTCCCAATATACCTGATCTAAAAAGGGAATTGCTGGATGATGCTCATAGTTCCAATTTCTCTATACACCCTGGGAGCACCAAAATGTATAGAGATTTGAAAGATCATTTTTGGTGGGACAATATGAAGAGGGAGATTGCTGATTTTGTGTCAAGATGTATGGTTTGTCAACAAGTGAAAGCTGGAAGGCAACAGCCTGGAGGAGTCATGCAACCTCTTCCTATACCGGAGTGGAAATGGGACAATATTACGATGGACTTTGTCATGGGCCTACCGAAGACTCCTAGAAGGAATGATGCAATATGGGTTATTGTTGATCGTCTTACCAAGTCAGCACATTTTCTTGCTATAAGAGAAGATCTACCCCTGGAACGTCTAGCAAGACTATACATTAATGAAGTTGTGAGACTTCATGGAGTACCCCTATCGATTGTTTCTGATCGTGATCCCCGTTTTACTTCAAGATTTTGGAAAAGTCTTCAGAAATCCCTGGATACTGAACTTCATTTGAGCACTGCTTACCACCCTCAGACAGATGGACAATCAGAACGGACTATTCAAACCTTAGAAGACATGTTGAGATCTTGCTCACTTGACTTTCAGGGTATGTGGGATCAATATTTACCACTGGTAGAATTTTCCTATAACAATAGCTTCCATTCAAGTATTCAGATGGCACCATATGAAGCGTTATACGGAAAGAGATGTCGTACACCAACCTGTTGGGATGACGTTGGTGAAAGAAAACTTGTAGGCCCAGAACTGGTGGAAGAAACGGTGGAAAAGGTGAAGGTAATCCAAAATCACATCAAAGCAGCTCAAAGTAGGCAGAAGAGCTATGCCGATAATCGAAGGAAGGATTTGGAATTTCAAGTCGGTGATCATGTTTTTCTGAAGGTATCTCCGTGGAAGGGAGTCATACGTTTTGGTAAGAAAGGTAAATTGAGTCCCAGGTACATCGGACCTTTCGAAATTCTAGAACGAATTGGGGTTGTAGCTTACCGATTGGCAATGCCACCAAGTCTCTCCAAAGTTCACGATGTGTTCCACGTATCTCTATTGAGGAAATACATGCCTGATCTGACGCATGTACTCACCTATGAGGAATTAGAACCGGAACCCGATCTGTCTTATTGCGAAGATCCCGTCAAGATTCTTGATACGAGAGAACAAGTTCTGAGAAACCGGACGACGCGTCTGGTAAAAGTTTTGTGGAGAAACCATAAGATGGAAGAGGCAACGTGGGAACCCGAGGAACTTATGATGAAGAACCACCCGAGTCTTTTTATGCAGTAATACCCTAGAAATTGCGAGGACGCAATTATTTGAAGGAGGGGAGAATGTAACACCCCAAGCTTCTACGGTACGCTTCTCTTTGAATAATGTGATAGCTTGTGTTGTACGCAACACCGAGTTCTAACACACCATAACTAATCAAACTAGCCGTTATGAATAGTATTACCTACTTTTTGAAATTATATATATTTTATATTTGAAAATGGACTTCATTTTTGGATTTGGAATATCGAATTTAGCCTAAGGTGAAATTTTGGTACATTTCGGATAACTTTCATATTTTGATGAATAGTGAAAATTACTAAATTTTAATTAAAAACAACTTTTTTAACCAAAATAATTAATAGTGATAAATTATGAATTTGAGTGGTTTTAAAGAATATTTAGAATATATTTTTACCATTTAATATAATGTTGGTCATTGGACATAATTTTACAATTAAACCGAACATAGACAAGTGTCAATCTTTTGATAGTTATTATCTCTTAAAAACACGTTTTTTGTTTTGACAGCGGGAATTAATTTTAAATTAATTTATGCCACTTCTGTGTTTTGAATTTAGAAAAATTGATTCCATATTTGGAATCAGGATGTCCAAATTATGTAAATAGGTAACTTTTATTTTTACACATTTTGAATAATTACTGCGGTAAATATTTTATTTACCATGGTTAAAGGGTAAATCCGGTAAATATGGGTTAAAAAATAATATTATAATAATACTAAATTACCCTAAAACGTGTCTTAACCATATTGGTTGATACATGGTCGACCGGGGGAATCTTTGGGTCAATTTTGGGACCCCATGGATCCACTTGTAAGTGATAATGACACTTTATTTTAATTTAGTTAAAATGAATACAAAAATGGCACAAGCATATATCTTTTAGAACAACAATTGTTACATAGGGTTATATATGTTGGATATTAGATTATAAATATTCATTAGAAAGCTAAAAAGATTACCTACATAATGATATTTTATTTATAATTTTTAGACATTAAATAATGTATTTTATATATGACACAATGATGATGCAGTAATTACTATAATAGTGAAAAATTAAAATAATTGATATTATAAATACCCAAATAAATATAATATGAAACTTTTAATGAATTAAACTAATTTTATAGGATAATATGATATATTAGGATTGATTTAATTGACTTATTTCGAAGTAATCAATCTGTTATGAGTTTCACAAAAATCAACTATTGAATAGTGTCAAAATTGACATAAAAGAGTTCTTAAAACAAATATTATATTATTAATTGATATTAAATTCCTAAAAATCTAAGGTTCGGCCAAGAGACTTATATCAGGATAGGTTCATCATTAATGGACCACTATGGGGTCGCTTGGATGTATATAGTAGGTTTATTAACCATATTATATAAAAATACAAAGAGACATTGTAAAAGTGAAACTAATTAACTTAGAGTTAATACTTAATGATAAGGTTAATATAAGTACCCAAACCTGTCTAAATTCTATTTGTTGAGTGTTTTTAGACCTATCCCCACCTTAACCTTTTAATAATCAACTTTGGAGCCATTAGAAACCGAATATTAATTTATTATAAATTAATATTTCTAGCTTTTCCAAAGGTGCCCCTCACCCCTCTTATAAAAGGGCACTCCTCCTTATCATTTCTTCACACCTTCAAAGCCTTTTGATTCAGCCAAACTCTGCCCAAATACTCTCCCAACATCCCTCACTACAACCTAGAGGCCTTAGTTTGATCAGAAAGCCAACCTACGGATCCCTTTTGATCAAATCAAAAGGAAGAACCCGAAGAAGAGGTAATGATTTCACCACCCTTCTCCAAGTTCATTTCTTCTTCCACTTCTTCTTACTTTGTTCTTACCATTCTAAAATAATAACTCCAGTATCTCACATATAATGTGATGTTATTATAAATATGGTACACCATATTCAGTATTCTATCCACCCTTTGAATAACATGTCACCATACGTGCGTACGTACGGACTACCGTCTCCACGTCGTGGTGTAATTGTTATTCAATATGATATTATTTGGATGGGTATAATAATGATGTGTAACTCATGTAAATAATAAATATAACATGTTAATGATTCTGTATATATGATATACCATCCATTTATATATTATTTTAATATCAAAAGAATGATATTGTCGCTCGTGCGTACGTACGGACTACCGTCTCCACGAACGCGATGAGATTCATTATCCATCGTATCCATTCAAGTATAATTATCATTTGATGATTTAAAAATGATGTTTAAGGACTAGATATCATTCTGGATATGAATAAGATACAACAACCATGGCTTATGTAACAAAACATATAAAAGAAAATGAGTAAGTTAACTCCAGAAACGACGATAATTCTAAGATATTATTAACAAATCAATGTTAAAAGATCATATATGATATCATATTATTATATATGATTCTTGTATAATTTAATAACAACTATTTCACCATTATACAGGAGGTTAACCTACCCCAACCAAGGAAAAGTACAAGGTAAGGTGTTTTCATCTCACTCCTTATTTTCGTGAGATTCATGCCATATTGCCACCATCACCATTTGTGTGGTGTATGTACTGCCCATAATTATATTCTCTATGTAATACACTCTAATTTATGTTTATTTACATATTCATTGTATGATACCTTTTACATGGGTTGTATGTTTCAAATGTTACCAAATTGGTAAGGGTTATTTCACAATCTCTTCATTACCCGAGGTTGTTTATACGTAATAATCTACTAGGATCTCTTTATCATCCACATCCATGTTTCTTAAAAATGCATTTCAAAACATTTTTACTATTTACTAGAATATGAGTTAAAGTCATTTATACCCTTTTTGACTTTTATAAGTGGTTTATAAAGGAATCTTTCAGTTGTTTTCAAAACAAGGTCCTTTTTATCCTTTTCGACAGAATTAAGGTAAGAATGTTTTTTTAACTTATACGGCGGGTGCGGCTATTTTCCGCCGTTATAAAATCTTCAAAGCTTCCCTTACAAGCTTATAAGAATATTTTCAAAGAAAATGTTTTATTTTATATGGATCTTAAATTATTTCAAAATAAAAGGAGATATTTCTTTAAAAAGAATTTTGATTTCATCTATGTCAACATCCTTTGATGGATTTTAAGATTATTTGAAGTTGATTTATTATGATACAAAACTTCTATATTGTATTGAAGGTTTTGTGATATGTTTGACTGTGGATGTGCTATTTTTATACCATTCATAGTTTATGGTGAAAGTATTGACATTTCATATGCTAGTTTTAATATGAATGTTTATGTTATGTTTAAACCTTTTCATATGGGAATGCATTGGACTTAATATGTGACGGGTGGAGCCCGCTATAACTCCTCGATGCATCGGTAGGTCTCATGAGACAAACTAGTGTCTTGGCACAAGGCCTTGACAAAATCTTATTTGTAGTCTTGGCACGAGGCCTTGGCTATGTGGTTATGATAGTCTGGCATTATGCATTCCAACATTATGAAAGTGGTTATTGATTTTTGCATGTGATTATTCGATTAGTAGAATATCCATGTGAATAAGTAAATGGCATTATTTCATTTTATTTATGCCATACCATGTTGAAAGTTCATATTTAAAAGGCTTTTGTTTTAGTTATACATTGCCTTAAATGTTTATTCTTATTTATGAAAGTTTCCGCTATATTGTTATCCTTACTGGGAATTTGAGCTCACCCCTTTTCTATGTTTTATTTTTCCTAGGATGTGAATAAGTAAGTTATGAATGACCTGCAGGGATTTTATGAGGGGTTAATAGTGTGGATTGTGGAAACATTATGTTGTTGTAGTAGTTTTTCATTTTATGATGTAATGTAAAACTTATGAATATATCTAGTGTTTCCAAGGCTACTAAACCAATCGGTCTTTCGAGATTTGATCTTTATTGTGATCATGCCAATGTTATGTAATAATGCACCGACTCAGGGTAACTGGGGTCGGGGCATTACACCTTTGGTGCTAGTCGCGAGCCCCTGACCTATGGAAGGTGGGAATGGGGTAGTCACGACATGGGCCTTGAGGACGGGTCATGGAATATTGATATCAGAGGATTCCATTCAACCGCAAAACATAGGACTCTGGTCAATCTGTATTGTAAAGCATTGGTGTTAAGATTATTGAGCGTGGTTTTCAGACCAGGTAGTCCAGTGTTGGTGCAGTGGTCAATTTATAAATACACCAGGACAATGACATCTAATTTTCGACTCAGTGCACAAAAACATTGATTCTGGGAGTGTTTCCTTTGAAAACGTTTTCATCATTATTACATTTTGTCAACTCACCAGGTATCCTATTCAAACTGTGGCACACCTGTTTCATTTCAGGATGGCCCCAAAAAGGCATCCATCTAGGGTTATGAGTTACGTACGAGATGGTAGCCTAACGAGCGAAAAGGCTTCCCTACAAGGCCCCATCACATTGGAGGCACCAGCGGTACCACTACCCATAGGGCCACCGATAACACCAGCCCCAGCAGCAGATAGTGCACACCACAAGATAGCATCACATGAGTTCCACCGCCAGAGGCCGCCCATATTCCGGGGAGAGTTGGAACCACATGCATCTAAAGAATCGCTGGAGTCTTTTTTAAGAGTCATTAGATTAGTAAGGACAGTAGTGGACCTCATGGTGATCGTTTTCGTGAGTCTCCTACATGCGGAGGCAGACAGATGGTGGAACCTGATTCTCCAGGTGCATGACAAGGAATCATTACTCTATACAGAATTCGAGAGTCTCTTCCGCTCGATGTTTCTTCTAGCCACCCTTTGTGTGATACAGATTCATGAGTTACTTCATCTGCAGCAGGGGAGCATGACAGTAGCTCAGTACTCAGTGAGGTTCACCGACCTCTCATGCTACTCCATGGATATGGTACAAGACTCGTTCATCATGTCCCGGACCTTAGAGAAAGGGCTCATGCATGAGATTAGGGCATCAACGATTCCCCTAAGCATTCTGATTTAGGCGGGGTGCTAGAGAGAGCCCTTCTAGTGGAGAGTATTCTCACTAAGCAGTCACCAGCAGCAAGACCATCCACAGAACGACTCGTAGCACAGTCTTCTACAGCCGGCAATAGACAGTTGACGAAGAGGTCCAAACAGACCAGGCCATTAGGTGGGCGACCTTAGGATACATTTTCTGTTGTGCGGGGAACATGAAATAGAACCAGTCTTATGAGGAGCAGACAATGCTATGCATGCGGCGGGCAGGGCCCCGTGGCTCGGGACTGCCCGACCCGCCATGCAGATGAGCAGCAGACAGTAGAGGGACCTCCCAGTTAGTGGCAGAGGTTCCACCATGGTGGTCCATCGGGAGCAGGAGAATGTGGCTGAGGAGCTGGTTGAGCATCGGGTGGTGGACAACATTTCAAGACTCTACCACCACCACCATGATGTCCACCCCAACCACAGGGAGCTGGTGGACAGAGGTGTGCTCATCTCCAAGCAGTCGAGGCCTACAACCATGGTGCACCTGAGATGATTCGAGGTAAAATCTATTTCTACTCCAACCTTATTGTAGTACTTATAAACACTAGTGTGAGTCATTATATTATTTCCAATGCCCTTGTTCGGAGCTCGAAGATTCAGACAGAGCTTTGGGATCGATCCTTACTTCTAGAGACTTTTACAGGAGCCAAATCGACGATTACACACTGGTTCCGATAGTGTGATATTACTCTAGGAGACGAGATCTTTAGCTGTGATCTTCTTGTAGCGACGTCGAGGCCTTATGACGCCATCTTTGGTATGGACTGGTTATACACACTTCATGCTCAAATTGACTGTATTAAGCCCAAAGTGCAGTGTGTCCGCACTGATGGGACCAGGTTCACCTTCACCAACGAGAAGGGAGCCTTTGTAGTGTAGGATGGACTTACGCAGAGGAGGGGGAAGCCGATCACACCTCAGCTGGCTAGTCTCATTTTCGAAGTAGTTGATGTGAGGAGACTGTGTTTTCCTGTAGTGGTCGATCATTATGAGGATGTTTACCATGACGATGTTCTAGGATTTCCTCCTCGCGGAGAGGTAGACTTCTACATTGACATGTACCACGTGACATCCCCTATATCTACTCCACCATATCATATGGATCTAACTGATCTTTGTGAGATGTGGGTACAGCTGGAGGACTTGTAGGGGAAGGGATTTATTCGACACGATTTTTCTCCCTATGAATCTCCGATTTTGTTCACCAAGAAGGAAAATGGGATCTTGCGAGTATGTATCGACTACCGTCGCATGAATTAGGTGACCATGAAGAACTAGTACCAACTCCTAATGATAGACGAGATCTTTGATCAGCTCAAGGGAGAACGATGGTTCTCGAAGATAAACCTTAGGTCAGGCTATCACCAGCTAAGAGTTCTAGACGTTGAAGTGTAGAAGGCATTATTAAGATGTAGGTATTTACACTATGAGTTCTTGGTTATGTCCTATAGTGTATCCAATGATCTATATGTGTTCAAGAGTCTCGTGAATAGGATATTCCAGCCATACCTCGATCGCATTGTCATAGTTTTCATCGACGACATAATGATTTACTCGAGTATTGATGAGGAACATGCCTACGATTTGCGGGTAGTACTAGACACACATCGAGAGAACCGGCATTATGGTAAGCCTTTCATAATGCCAGTTTGGGATTAGATAAGTTCACTTATTGGGACATGTAATCTCTGAGGCTGGAGTTTTTGTAGATCCAGCGATGATCTAGGTAGTACTTGCTTGGGATCCACCTAGGAGTGTTATGGAGGTACGTAGTTTCATGGGTCGGGCTGGATACTATCGAATTTTTCTGCCAGACTTCTCTAGGTTTGCAACACCACATTCAGCTTTGAGGAAGAAGGGGAAACCCATCGTGTGGTCAGAGAGATTCTAGCCGAGCATTCAGGAGATGAGGATGAGGATGACTAGTGTGTCCGTCTTTCGGCTACCAGATGAGGGTGTAGGGTACGTAGTTCACTGCGACACATTAGGGACCAGACTCAAGTGTGTCCTGATGTAGGAGTGAGTAGTGATCACCTACGGTTCATGAATGTTGAGACATGATGAGCAGAACTATGCTACCCAAGACTTGGAGTTAGCAGTAGTGGTCATCAACTTGATTATGTGGTGGCACTATCTTATGGGTGAGCGTTTTATAGTCTATTATGACCACCAGAGTCTCAGGGACATCTACTCGTAGAAGGACCTAACCCATAAACAGTGGTGATGTCTCGAGTTTCTCTATGACTATGACTTAGAGATAGTCTATTCTCCTGGGAAGGGGAACGTTGTAGCACATGCTCTCAGCAGATGGTCAGGCATTCACCTTCTAGGTTAGGAAACAGAGAAACTAGTCGCGTTGCAGATATCCTTTGTGGATAGATATGGATCACCCTTTCTATATTCTCTCATAGTCACTCCTCCACTACATCAGTAGGTCAGGGAGGCACAACATGGGGATGTTGATTGAGAGACACAACGTGACTAGATATCTTCTAGGGAGGCACCCGATGGGTTTTCTGAGGGTGGGGATCATGTCATCCTCTTCAGAGGACATACCATGGTACTAGTTGCATTACAGGAGGAAGTGCTGATTGATTTTCACACATCCCCTCTAGAGGTACATCCAGGAGTGGAGAATATGTATCAGGACCTCAGACGATAGCACTGGTGTCTGGTTATGAAGAAGTTTGTAACAGAGTTCATCACATGATACTACATTTGTCAGTAGGTGAAGGCGGAGCACCAGGTACTAGCATGATTGTTACAACCCTTAGAGGTCCTAGAGTGGAAGTGAGATGGAATATCCATGGATTTCATGATGGGGCTCCCACATAAATCCAGAGGACACGACTCTATCTGTGTTATAGTCGACCAACACACCACGTCGGCCCACTTCCTACTGATCAGAGAGCAGGGCTCAATAGAGAGCTTGGGACACACCTACATACAAAAGATCGTGTGGCTTCACGGTGTGACATCGACGATCATCTCCGATCGGGACACACGGTTTACATACCAGCTTTTGAAGGGGTTATAGAAGGAATTTGGGATGCAGTTACATTTGGGAATCAACTTCCATCCTCATATGGATGGACAGGCTGAGAGGACCATTCAGACTCTCAAGGAGATGCTCCGTGCATTTGTCCTTGATATTGGTCGCAACTGGGAGGATCACTTACCCTTGATGGAATATTCATACATTAAAAGTTACCACTCCAACAGCGGGATGACACCTTATGAGGAATTTTATGGCCGACCTTGCAGATCACCTCTGTATAGGACAGACCGTGGGGAGTCAGCACATGTAGGACAAGAGATGGTGCAAGTAATGACATAGAAGGTACAGATCATCTAGGAGTAGATGAAGACTGCACATAACATACATAAGTCCTATTCTGATAGGATATGGAGACCACTGGAGTCCGAGGATGGCGACCATGTCTTCTTACGGGACACACCTCAACGAGGTCTACTGGGATTTGGTTGTGGTAGAATGTTGTGTCCATGATTCATCGGACCGTTCCAAGTCCTCGTCAATGTATGTGATGTGGCTTATGGCCTAGACCTTTCACCTTAGTTTCATCGGGTGCATGACATCTTCTACGTATCTCAGCTGAGGTGATAAGTGCATGAACCATCTCACATCATTGACCACGGGGAGATGGACATTGATGACTGGGCGACATTCACGGTAGTCCCAGAACATATCGTGGATCGACAGGAGCAGGTCCTACGTGGACGATCGATTCCTCTGGTGCACATTCGATGGTGACACATGAACCTATAGGAGAGCACATGGGAGTGGGAGGATCAGATGTGTGATCAATGCCCTTACAAATTTCCATAGTGGGTGTTGTAGCTTTATAAGGAAGTAAATCCCTGAGGTGGGGATAATGTAAATCCTGAAATTTGAAGGAATTTTTTTCATAAACTCTTTGGAATTTTACGAGTACATAGTTTATGACGGCACCTGATTCCGAGGCTTGGTGTTCTCGGAATAATTTTATGAAGATTTGTTCAGAAACGTTTTGTAAACATACGAGCTAAATTTTTCATATTTTGAACCAGTGCTCGGAATTCAAATATGAGGACACCGATGAACTCTAAGGGCCGATATTCGCTTAAAGAGACCTTTACCGCAGTTTTGTTTGTTTGAATGTAAAATTTGTAATTTCGGGATTCCTATCAAATTAAATAAAATTGTTGTGTAACACAATTTTATTTTTAAGTGGTGGTTATTTCCTCCAAAGAGATGTTTGGGTGGGGCCCACACCCCACATAACCTCCCATGAGAGGATAATGTGTGGTGGGGCCCACACAAGCACCTACCACTTCACCTCCCCTTTAACTCCCATTAACCACCCCTTTTAACATTTGAGGTTCCACTTAATGGAGGAGCCTCTCCACCTCCCTCCATTAATTGTGACAAACCCATCAATTTAATTAATTAAGATCCCTTAATTAATTGGTTACTTTGAATTGATTCGAAATGCATGCAATTATTAAATTGGGAAGCCTTTTATTTTATTTGTGTTCCCAAATAATCTATTGGGGAGGCTCTGTAGAATGAGAATAAAAGTGTTCCTCTTCATGAAGAACATCTCCAACAAAGAATGAAATCTTCCTCTTGATGAAGAACGTTCCCTACAATTCTTCAACCGAGGAAAGAAAGAAGGTGACACCCATGAGGGACGCTCGTCTTCCTTCTATTTTCTCCACGTCAAAGGAGAAGACGTTGTCCACTATGAGTTCCAAAAAGGACTACGACATTCCCTATGACATTGATGGGACGAAATACATCATTCGTTACACTCTTCTTCCACGGCTCATCGATGTGCAATGTTCTTGAAATCTAGGTTGGGCGCTTTGTATAATTTTAAATTAAAAAAATTATACCTCGTTCTTGATAATTGATTTTGATTGATTATGGCCATTTGATATCACTTAAGGAGAGGGTTTGGGCCGAACGAACACGGTCCGATGACCCTCCGATGGTTCTTCATTATTATTTTTTGATGGAGATGACCGGAGGCAGTGATCGTGCACCAATTATGTAGAAGAATACCAAGGCCCACAAAGGCGGGCTGCTCGAGATGAAGAACCGGCCGACTATGGACAGCAAGGGTGGTGAACTGCGGCACCCGTCGGTGCCGCACAGAGGAGGTGCAGGCCACATTTGTGGTCTGCTTGTGGGAAGAAACAGGTGGCTAAAGATAGCTAGGCTGGAGAACTATGGTGCCTCTTGGCTCCACTCTCTGGAGAACCATTGACCGCTTCTGCTGGCCACTTTTGCGGGCGAACCGGTCGGCCGCCTGCCGGCTGGGCTGAAGGAACCGTGGCTCCCCCTTGGTGTCGCACTGCGGAGGACCGCGGTCTGTAACTGTAGGCTGCTCGAGATGGACCAACAGGATAGCTTCGTCCAGCTATACAACAGAGATAGGCGGCACCGCTCGGTTCTACTAGGTGAGCCCAACCGGCCCACAGCCACATGCCGGATCCGCGGGTGGGTCGTGCCCCACCGGGCTGGGCTGACCCCTTATATGGGTCAGACCATCCGGGATGGGTCCCTGGGTGGGCCACACTCCACCATGCTGGGCCGACCCCCTGTATTGTCAGACCCGCCCAACCGAGTCGGGCTGACCTGCCAGGCCACTGGGCATGACTGGCCGGGCTCGTTTCGCATAAACACAAATAACTTCCAAATCGTTCGTCCGATCGACGCGCCATCTACGGAACTGGGACTCTTAAGATGAGTCGTTCCTTTTGAGATAATGTAAGTGAGTATTGTAATATATTTTGAAAACGGATGTGTTTGGAACAAGCGTAATTTCAACCAGGCCCCCTGGAACTGAAAAGCCAATAACTTTTAGATCGGGAGTCCAATTGACGCGTCATCTATCGCGTTGTTTTCCTTTTGATGAGACGAAATTTAGGAAACATAAATTCAAGACTTCGTGATAGTTGATGTATCGACCCCTTTGATCGAGAAGCAGACCCTCTCAATATCGAGTGTGCTATGTGCGGGAACCCTAGAGCTGGATGCGACTACGCCGTCTACCATACTGGGATCCTCTATGGGTTAGACGATGATGAATACCATACTAGGATCCTACATGGGTTCGACGGCGATGGAAATTGTACCAGAATCCTTCGTGGGTCTGACAATTTCGACCACTGTACATGTATACTGTGTGGGTCCGACAGTTTCGACCCTTGTACTTGTATGCTGTGTGGGTCCAACAGAGTAGCTGGTCTTGTATCATGTGTGGGTTCGATAGCTTAGCTGGTCTGGTATCCTGTGTGGGTCTGATAGCTTAGATGAATCAATGACAACATCTGATCAATTCTATCGCTATACGAAAGATTTATAAATATGTGTGATGTGTCTTGACCTTCAATCATTAGCATCGATGTGATTGACTTACTTTCTTGTGTGGACTGGGTTGTTCTTGTGCTCAAGAGATGGAGCTGAAATGAGATTGATAGATTATGTATATGTTTGGGAAAAAACCTATGTACGGTTCGTTGATACTTTTTGTTTGTATCTTACATCTGTGGTTTATCCTTTGTGGATTCTGGGAGACCTTCTGGGGTATCGGGGTCCCTACTGAGTATCGTTATACTCACCCCTGCACAGGTTATGCCCACACCTCATTGAGTTGGATGCAGATGACGTACATCGCTAACAGAGGCCGAGATCACCACGACTGGATGGTACCCGAAGGTTGACCACTCGATTGGACGGTACACAGATCATAGCGATAGACGTGGAGGGTTGACGTGGAAATATGTACTTACCTTTCAGGTAGGATAATCGGTGGAAGATCCATGAGTTTCCCTTTTCCCTTTCAGTTTTTGTCCCTTTTTCAATTGTACATGCTTTCCGTTGTACCTGTACTTTACTATTAGTCTTGTATTTCTGGCCCCTTTACATTTAGCACAATCTTTTGAATTCAGTTTTACATAGTGTTTACTTCCTATTTCATACTCTATTGTTGTTTTTTACTTTTATAAAGGCAATGCCTTCCCATCATAGGGAATTATGCCTTTGTTGCTAGTCTCTAGCTCCAGGCCTATGGAAGGCGGGATTAGGATAGTCATGGAACGGGCCTCGAGGACGGGTCGTGGCAATATATTCATAAGATATAGTTCTATAATAATGTGACATGTTAGTTACTAAGTTCCTCATGAGTTTTTTTGACCTCACAATTTAATCTCATGATATACAATGAGACGATGTCTCTTAGGTGTGGATGTATGATAATATACTTCATAGGGATATACATACTACTGTGATATCATTATGCATTACTAGTTATTATGGTGATCTACATATCGATTTTTTAAAGAGATATTCCAATAAAAACAATCTCGAGTCACTGGAACTGGTACTGGACATCATGGGGTTGAGATATCTTCCCCAACTTGTAGGAATCAGGCATCATGATATTGATGCAGCAGACCTTATCATTCCTAGACATGTACACATGTATCAATGATATAGTGTCCCACTAGAGCATATAGTCAGATAAGAAAGAGGTGATGCTATACCTGTGATGGGAGAGGCCATAAAGATCATGATTAACCATCCTAAATTGATGAGGGTTGAATAAAATTACTAGATTGAACTCACCTATAGAAGTAGAATCATGATTATAGACAACCCAAATATGTCAAGGGTGGCCTCTAGAGATGTAGTTTTGGTAGATAAAAATGATTAACTCAAGGGGGTGTTGCTGTAGGTGGAGTATGATGGTACAATCCATCCCCACTACTACCAAGATGTTTCTCATTCCAAGTTCAGATGGATAGTGGTTAGGGAAATGGGACATTAAAGGCTCTATAGGTACATGACTTGTTTTCTATCGAGTTGATTTGAGGTATAACCTATGTCTTTTCAAATATTTCTATTATACAAATAGACACACACAAGAGTTGTTATTTCATCTCTATATCCCCATTTGAGAGATAGATATTTTCTTTAAGACTATAGAACAAAAACTAAAGATATTTGATCATAATGAGAGTGCCAATTATATATCTCACATCTGTTGATAGTGAATGTTTTTGTCTATAAGAGGGAGTTTATTATGGGACCTCTTGGTTATTATGATAAAACATTCTAACATCACCTTGGGTATCGACTTTTTCCCTATGGAGAAATCCTAGATAGACTATCATCACTTGGGATTTAGATACCTTCAAATGGATGGTCAATATTAATCTATGTGGGAGTGAGATATATAATATGTATGAGAGAGTGGGAATTGTAGGATGAATGATGAAACTCGCCACCTATCTGTTGGAATATTAATTTAATAGTACTGAATGATCTTCATTAGTCTCCCATTTAATGGTAGTAGAAAATTACAGGGAATTAATTCCTAAATATGACCTAAGACTACCTCTATAGTGTAATAAGGACATCTACATTGACAAAAAATATGCCAATACACCAATACCTATTCATTTGTAACATATGTCCCATAACAAGATTCCTGAGTTGAGGTTGAAATTGGAGGTCCATTGAGTTAATTATTCTATAGGACCGAATGTTTTCCCTTATGAAGATCCTATTTTTTGTGATAAATGAAGATATAAGTGTGGACCTTTTGTTTTTGAGATACTGATGAATTTGGGTTATAATAAATAAAAACAATCACTTAACAAGTACTAATGAAATTCATGACCTATTAATAAGAGAGAGTTAGTAATCAAAGGATGATATCAACTCTATCTACTATCAATTAAGGTTTTGTTTGGATTATTTTCAAAAGGTATAATTATAATGTTACTATAGACACTATGAAATCTGTGGGATGTATTTCAGTGTGAGTAAGGACCATCTTCATTTCTTGGATATGATGAACAAGAAAAACCTGAAAGTACATAGGCCAATTCATAGTTTTATTCATTGATTACATGGATATTAATCATCTATCAAATGATAATCATGTACATAATTTATGGCTGGCCATAAATGTTCTCTGGGAGAAGTAGATTTTTTGTAAGAACATGATTATCCTATTTTGGAACAACAATGATAAATTTTTATTGAATTTTGTCTCTAACAATGGTTTAGTTGTGGATCAAAAAAAATTATTCAGTGGATTCCAAAAGCCATAAATGATCATGTCAATGGTACCTAATTTTCTTCATTTAGTAGGTTACTACATGAATACTGTGAAAACAATATCTAGGATGAGAGAACCATTAAAATACATAACATAGAATGGTAATATTTTTAGCTAGTCTAGGCTATTTTAGGGAGCATTTAAGGTTATGAGGATGAGGTTGAATAGATCTCCTTTTTTAGGTTAATGTGGGAGTGTGTTATGTGCGTGTTCAATTTGGGATTCCTTTATAGTTGGGGCTAATTTCAAGTTCCTTAAGTGGTAATTAGTTATTTATTATTGGTCAATTTAGTCGATACCCCAGGATCATAATTACATTTCCCTTGACAAATATTTTGTAGTTATAGTCTTCATCATGAAGATGTGGTCACACATTCTTCCAAAAACACAATATTTGGATTACTAGAACCATTAGAGTCCCATGTAAATCATAACTCAGAGAGAAATTGTAATAAGTGGTATATTTTGGTATGACATCCTATAGTAATATAACAATACGATAGTGTATACTGTATGGAAGTTTAATGTGGTGGAAAATTAAATTGATAGGATATCCCTTTATCTCTTTATGAAGGTGGTGTTTTTGTAGTTGCCTTCATTTAAGCTACCCATATTAGTGAAGTGGGTTGAAACATATCTGCTGTCATTGGTGGAGACTCCACCACACATTAATTGTACTAGATATTATCTATAGGTAAAAATTATATATGAGGATTATATGACTAGATATCTGAATAATATGAGATTGAAGAATTTTCCTAAGGATGGGAGCATGTCATCTTATTTTAGGGCCATACAGGTGTACAAGACAAATTATATGAGGGGTTTTAAAGGATATTCATAGATTCTTTTTGGTTTTAAAACCCAATGTGTAAAATATTTCCTTATACGTTTAATTATAGTTTCGGTGGGATGAAATTAAAAATAGCATTGCTCAGTTTTTCTCTCGGTTTCAGACATTTCTATAAATAACTGATGAATATTAGCTTCATTCGGGCTTATGTAAACATATATAGATCCCATTATGTTAGTTGGATTTAATATAAATTTATTTTATGATGGGATACCATGGATTGATATATTCCCCAATGTTATCTGGGTGACCATCTACTGACATAACTAGTCAATGCACTTTCATTCCATGTGGTAGGAAAGCATGGTTGAGTGTTTGGGGAATTTGTGTGTGTGGTTGATTTTTTATCATCACGTAGTTAACAAGAAATATTATCTCTAATTTTTTTATTTGTCCATGTCATGATTGTTTAGGGGTCTATAGGAGGCCTTAGGGACCCATTTATAGATGATCACACCATTTCACCCCCAAACAAAGATGGAAACCATGAAAACAATCCAGATATTGGAGGATATGTTGAGTGTATTTATGCTGGACTTTGATCAGTGCATGGAGAATAAAATTCCATTGGTAGATTTTTATTCCAATAATAACTATATATCCACTACTAGCATGAGATAATTGAAGGACCCATGCATGAGAACCTAATCATCACCCTTATACAATATAGATAATTGCGGAACAACACTTTTTAGGCTAGCGATGGTGTATTAAAATATTGAAAAGGTTTAGGTGGTCTAAGATTTTGAAATGAAAGACTATATATGATAGAAATATTATGTGGATCTATTTCAACGGAATTCAGAGTTCGAGTAGTGAGACCATATTTTCATCAGAGTCTCTTAATGATTAGGAATACAAATATTTTTCAATTTAATCAAGCTATCTCCAAAATTCATTGGTCACTTCGAGAACCTATAGAGGTTTATTGAGGTTTCATTCTATATATCTTTACCCCAACAGTTGTAATATGTTAATTATGTCAGCCATTTTTTTAGCTAATGGGATAAGTGGAAGATCCATAACAATTTATTGACTAGGGTGAGCCATTAATCGAGGATGGAGCCACCTATGAACAGTTAATGATGGTGATACATGACTAACATGAGTGGTATCTATGTGGATGGACCATCCATTTTTTTAGTGTTATTTGAAAGAATAATAGTAGGCATGAGGTATCATAATAGAATCATATCTTTATAGGGGTTTTGTACACCAATATTTTATCATTGCTTGATCTTTTTAGGGAGAAAACACATAATGGATAGGATAAGGTAACAACTTTGGTATTTTGAACTATTCTATTGAATATTTCAATATATATGTTTTTATTTATTTCTTTTGGATTTAAAACTATTTTTATTTATTGTGTGAACCTAGAATATATATAATTAAAATATTAGTATATATTGTAACATGTATTTTCAGAATAATTTTTTTCTATTAATTCAGACCTCTTATAAAAAATCATTGACCAAGGTGGATTCTGTAACAAGGATCATACATGAGGCATGGTCTAATATTTTTAGTGTTGGGTGTTCATTAAGAGGATAAAATTTGTGGTCATGATATGTAACTAATTTAGTAACTTATATATTAAACCATAACCCAATTCCTCCATATATATACTTCATTTTTTAAAATCACAATGGTTAACCTTATATCCCAATAAGATATATGAGCAGGTGGATGTCGTGTTAGTTTTAATTTGAAAACTAGAAATGTGGATATATTACAAAAATAATGTATAATTTTGATAAAATCAATGAATGTTGATAATGTTCATATTTTTTTCCAGTAGATGTGTTCCTTTCCAAAGAACGATCTGATCCTAAGGAAGGGCTCATTATTTTTTGTATCTACCCTATATTTTATTTAATTTTTATGTATATATTTTATATACTTTCATTTCAAGGGATTTTTGTTCTCCTCTGGTGGCCAAATATTTTAATTTAACTGTTGTTCCCCTCATTTAACTATGTTATCCTCTGTATTCAATTTTTGGTGAAGAATGCATAGACCAACAATGATTTCAACTTCGTTGTCATTATTTTCCCCACCATTCTTTTTGTTCTTCACCGTTGGAAGGTAGGTCCATAATTAATCATTTTTTGTATGATTTTTACTGAAATAAAACTACTAAATTAATACAATATGCATACATGTAATATGGATTTCTTAAAAAGAAAAATCATGGTTCACACATGATGAATTTGTAGGAATCATGGATCAGATTCCAGATCATGGTTCATTAACCACGTAATGGGTAACATGAAATATTTGGTGTGATAGGATGAAGCTAATGTGGATTGGGTTGCAGGAATATGGAAATACTGGATAGATAAGTAATTTTTGGCCTATGTTTTTCACTCCCTCACATGATTTAAGAAAGAAATAGTGGTGGTAGAAATGTGGGTTAGACATGTGAAAGATTCAAGGGTATCTGATATTTAACGATATGTACTACATATAGGCCAAGAAAACAATTTTTATATTCCCCTAGATATGGGTACAGTGGATTTAGGTGGGGTTAAATAACACATGTCATGTATGACCGCATACACACCATGTCAGCTGATCCTTATGGATCTATGTGTACCTTGGTGGTATATAGGAATAGACAAAGCCAATCACATTACATAAATATATTAAATGGGAATTACTATGAACTAATTCATGGAGAGGGAACATAATAATATATACTTACATAGTAATGTGAAAATTACATGGGAATAAGATTATGTAAATATGCATGGGTTAATGTACATGAGTTGACCCCGGGAAGCCATGATAGGACTTGTGCACCATTTCACATAATGCACATCTAATTGAGACTACCACATTTTGAATATCATTCCACAGTACTTTTATTTGGGCTAGTGAGTACCGTTTCTTGAGAAATTTTAATCAGTTAATATGATGGTGTAATTCATTATAGAATTAATGATATAAAATTAGGTGTTCAAATTTTGAATCTTCATTCAAGGATCCTTAGTAGGTGGTAGCGATAAAATGTGATTATTTGAGTTTTACCAGGGTTCTCGTCATGCCAAGAACACCTGGGTGCTAGTCCCTCATTCCCTTTTCATGGGATGAGTTGGAAACCCTATACTATGTATAGTATGGTTCCGTTATATGTGGATTTGAACCCTCGTAGTTATTCTCTGGTGGGGAGGGAGTCCTGCTCTTGAGATTTCACCCACTCACCATTGGATCATAGTAGTGAGGTGTGAGTCCTCCACAATAATTCATCTGGGTTTTTTTAATGGTGATGGGAATTATAGAGAGAACATTATTGTTGTAGATTGAATCATCATTCTTATATGTATTATTCATATGGATAAAACCTTCATGGTTTTTGTAGAATCAATTTGGGTATCTATAAACTGAACATGAAATGGGGTTTGACCGCACATGTTGCGCCTGAGGTAGATGAAACATAAATCAATGGTTACCGAGGTTCTGCAAGATCCATAGAATAAATATTATAGTTGTTATAGAATACCATATTTAGTTTTTCTACATAGTCATTGTGAGTTAGTCCCATTTAAAAACAATTCCATATACTAGTTTCTTTCATGTTTAGACCTCACTTTAATTTGGGAATTTATTTTTCCATTTTTACATTTGCATGAAACTGCTTTAAATTGGTACTTTCCAAGATGATGTTTCATGCATGGTTTATACAAATCAAGTATAGTTTTGTATGTTATATCTTCATTGATTCATGAATATAGGTTGGTGTGTGTTAACACGTACATAGGCGATTGAATCACATTTAATATTTCCTAATTTTTTATCTTCTACAACACATAATTTATTAGAGTGGGTCTTGTGGTGTCACAAAAATCATACCACTAGACAGGTGGGACCTGATGGGTAGGGTAGTTTCAATAACTATTATTATTTATAGAACAAAATGTTTTATGGATCTGAAATAAAAACATAGGCATATTCATTTCAAATTAATTATATAAATACTTAGGGAATTTTCAAGATCCACCAGTTTATTTTGTTCATAAAATATTTTCCTCTGTTGGTGGTCAATCAATCTTCATATGTCTCAAGACCCCCCCCCCCATTTTATGTATTTTTCATTCATCTCAAAGGTCTCCCCAAATAATTCTTTTACCCTTCTATTTTCAAAATAATATTTAACTATTTAGACCTCTTTCTCTATTCTTGTGAGAATAATAATTTTATCTACTATCCTATTGGAGCTATTAATGTAATGGAGATTGAGATTTCAATTCCATCACCATATATTGTTTTGTTGGATATTTTTGGGGAATACTATTGAAAAAAAGGTTTAATTAAGAAATTTGGAATTCTTACTATCTTTAATGCTTTTGTTTTATCCACTTAAAATCCCATCTCCTTATTTATTATTATTTTTTAAATATCACTAACTCATTGAAGTGGTTTGGGATAATGATGAATTACATAGAACCCAATCAATAAGGATTCAATAATAATTGCATTTCTATGATGGTCATGGGAACATAATTCTATAATGGTTGTCCAAATATCAATGATGTTTTTTCATTTTTAGGATCCAATTATCATTTTATATAGATAAGTTTTCAGTACATCCTAAATGTATATCAAAAAATGTGCCCTCATTAAACGGGAGGGACCTTGGTGGCATTTTTCACCTTGATTTTTGGTGAATGATGTATTGAAAGATAACAAAGAATCCTAGAGGAAGTAGAATTGTTTACATTTTCAATAATAAATTATTTTCATGTCTGGGATAAAATGAGGAAGTCTCTTGAAGGAGGATTCTCTTAATTAGATTCCATTCATTGATCTAAAATATAAACAATTAATCATAGATTCCAACAATTTTAAATTGGAAAATATAGAATACTGGGAAGTTTTAAATGTTTCTATCTATCCAATGTTTCCAATAATTTATAAATTTTTGATTGGAATGATATATCGGGATTTGTCTCAAATTTATTAGGAGGGGTAGGGTGAAGAAGGGAATAAGTTTCCACCATTTACAAAGAAAACCATTTCTTGATGGTATAAAATGAGTAGAAATTTCAATACACTATGAATTTATTGAATAAAGTCATTGTTATGGTCTTGAATAATAATTTTATCCTAATGGAAGGTGAATTCATATGATCTATAAAGGAACACTAAATATTATGCGAGGAATAATTCAAATTCCAAAATTAGTCTACTATTTTTTTTATTTTGTCATCTATTTTTTTGATTTTTGTAAATTATTCATATCCATTTATTTCTCAAAGTTGATCTAGAAGTCCGGAAACTACAATAGAGGAAGGTCCAAGGGTGAATTATTTAATGTATCAATAGGGGGATAATTTTATTCCTCTAAAATGTATGTCAATAAAGGTCTCATAAAATATGAAATAACTCAATTCAGAAATTTTTTTCCAAACATAAGTCTCTATAATATGTTTAAAATAGTGGAGGCCTAAGACAAATTTTCAATGTACTGGGATAAAATGAAGGAAAAGGGAATAAAAAATTTTATAATAGGTTGATTTTTTAATCACACAAGAATGTGTTATTATGTGCTCAATCACACTCAAGTTGTCAAGGATTCAGATTTATATATAATGGTACATTCAGGTATTTTTTTTGAAATATTATATACCATAATTAGATTAATCATGGTTTGTTGATTGATATTTAAATTTACATTTCCTTATATGTGTACCAATTATTGTAATAAAATAAATAATATGAAAATGAAATGATATTTCATTTTTTGTTAAATATTTATATTATATTGATAATAATACATATGTGTATTTCTAATAACACGTATTATATATTTTTATGTTGCATAGATATGATATCATTGAATTATATGTAATGATAAAGTGTTTGATGTTATAATATTCTATATCCATCTACTGAGATTCTTGATAATGATAATATTCAGTAAATTTAATGGGTGAGTAATAAAATATCTAACAAGGTATATTTGGGTTTTCTGACATCATGATACCAATAAGGCTATTTATTTGTTTGGGTATCTTATTATCCTATTTGTTTTTTAAATTTCCAAAATTCTAATTTTTGAATTCCATTGTGATTACCCTTTTTTTTATTTATTAAATTTATTCTAAACCCATTATATTTTTTAAATAATACAACAATATATTATTAGTTACAATTCCATGATATCATTTGTTTACACCATAAAAATATATAATAGATGACCAGGGGTCAGTGTTATTTCCCCCAACTTAATACCAATTGTACTATTTATTGGTATGATTATCTTATAATCCCATTTGATTTATCACTATTCTTTTTTGACTTCTTGATTCCTATGTTATTATTGTTATTTATATTTAATAAATTTATTCCGAATCACTTTGTATTTTATAAATAATAAAATTTTTAGATTCAATTAGTGTTTTTATTAATCTAAAATCTAATTTATATGAGTGGTTCAATATTGATATGTGTTAGTACTGCACGAGGTATTTGTATAAGTATGGTAATAATATTATTCAAAAGGGTGGTGATCCAAAAAATTGAATTTTAATTATAATTTATATGGGGTAGGGTTAGTTTTTTGGATGACTTAGTTGTTGAGAATTTTATAATGAGTTATTTTTATTGAAAATTATTGAAGACATAGGTTGATTTATGTTAGTATCATTACATAATAATTGATATTATTATAGAAAATTATATTATATCATCCTGTGTGTATTTTTAGCTATGGAATTTAAAGAGATGCATGAATTTATACAACCCAATACATTGGTTTATATATGTGATTCCTACAAATACATTGTGGTATTTGATCATCATTTTTGATCAATTTATGGGATTTATGTCATAGAATCATAGAATATGATCCAATTTAAAAATTAGTTTTATCTTGAAAGATGATTTTAATGAAATCTGATAATATAATTTTAATACATGTGGTGATATTACAGGTAATATTGGTATTATTTTACTTTGAGTTGTAATTATAGGTGATTTATATCATTTATTCAAGGATGGAATTTATAATGATTATAATTATGATGACCTAATATTTCATCATACAATTTAAGAATGGATAAATTTTGTTTGACTGGGCTTATGGGGAAGTAGAAAACCCAGAAATAAAAATGGGGTTATTGTTATTGAATATTATGTTTTGTTTTTATGATTTATTTGGGTTCATGGATTTTTTTTTCATTTTGATCTCCATATATGTGGAAATGTGTATATTTGGAAATCTGAGCTAGTAGTTAGTGTCTTTTCATGGTTTCTAATAACTCATTGTTGTAACGACATTTTGTTTTATTCTCTTTTCAAATGAATAAATTCATATTAAGTAATGTAGTTATAGAAAACACATACAATTAACTTATTAATTTGAACCTTATATTATATCATATTTAATAGAGTATTAAGAATCATAACCATTGATAGTATATACATTATATAGTTATCATATGATTTGTATATATAAAGGATTCTGCTAAATTAAATTGACATAATAAAAGGAAGTGTTTGGTCCACAAGGCTGAAACCTGAGAAGGGGGGGGGGGATGAATCTGCATATGGCTAATTTAAAATTAACGCATTTTCTGATCTTGTTTCGCTGATAAGAAAAAAACTCTTCTCTCTCATTCCTGTTGAACAATTTAAACTGAAAGTAAAGAAAGCATTGGACACAAAAAAAAATTACTTGGTTCACCGCTAAGGGCTACATCCAAGGAGCATACACCGACAAGTTGCTGGTCATACCAAATTCCACTATACTTCACTAGTTGTGGATTACAATGTTCGGGTACAGTTACTCTGTCTCAGGCTCACTATCTTTGCAAGGTTTAGGGTCAGCTCATTGCTTTCCCAAGGGTCACTCTTTATTTCTCTCTCTCTGCCTCACTGCCGGTGGAGAGGATTACCTGCTTTCTCTTCCTAAGCTCACTGCTCTGGAAGGGAATCCACTCACAACTTATAGTCTTGTAGGTCTCTTCATTTTCATAAGTAAATGAATCCCCAACTGTTGATAGATGCTCTGCTATAGTCCAACTTTCATCCACTGATGAATACCACTTTTCCTCTTAACGACTGGGAAATTCACTTTGGAAACACTTTTTCAAAGCACCCTACTTTTCTAGGCTACCAATTTCGCGAAGCTCAAACAAGCCTTCACGATGCTCCATCCTTTTCGTGGAGCACTACCACGAAGCACTATCGTGATGATCAAGTCGTTGTAGAGCAACATCCCCTGCAAAAATCACTGAGCCTACGTGGAGCGTACACCGTTCGCGGAGCTACAATAGCCACTGGGATGCTCTTCTTTTGCGAAGAACACACGCTACGCGAACTACCATCGCGAACTGAGAGAAAATTATTTTCTTTGAAAATTATCTCTTATTCTCTTGAGGGGGTCTGCCTATATTTATAGGCAATTCCACCGACCCTTGAAGTTTCAGCGCAAAGTCAACGCCACGTCATATCAAATCGCGAAGCTCCAATGTTTACGCCGGAATTCTGTCTAAATCAAAAAGCGCCACGGAAATTTTCCCATCGCGGAGCCCATCGTAATTACAAAGAATGACCGTCAACATTCCGTCATGCCTTCACCACGAAGCTCCCTCGCAAAGCCCTTCACCGCTGTGATGCACTTCAACTCTTCCGTTCTCAAAGCGTTGACGTAATCACGAAGCATCACCGTCTCCATTTTTCTGGTCTTCACGAAATCCAATCCATGCATCCCATCTTTGCAAAACTAATGCCTTTGCCATATAAAAATATGATCTTCAAGGAAATCCTATTTTTGTGATACTCACCAAACTCCAAATTATGGACCCCAAAAATTTGGCAAACACTGGGAAACGACGCCACCTTGTACTGCTCTTTTGTACCGCCTCCAGTTCATCCATTCCTTTGTCAGGATTCATTGTCAACATAGATTGTCAAGAACATCGCGGGAACTCGACAATTCTCAATTGAATCCTGCTTTTTCAACAAACACAATCAACCCAAAAATACTCCAATGTTACCTTGAGGGATTTTTTCCCAACAATCTCCCCCTTTGGGTTTGTTGAAAACTCTTCATAACTCTTCTCATAATGATTTTCTGCACATTGATACCTCATTGAGTCTTCTTCCAGCAGCGACCACCATTCGTCTCTTGCGATTCGGATAGCATCCAAGGATTCACATAACACGTACTCTAATCCCATATGAGTAATGCTCGGCGTGATAAATAAGAGTAGTATGAAAAGTTCATCAATGAATCACTTCATGTCAAACACCAATTGTCGATTCCAACCTCATACCGATTCTATAATTGATACAAAATGTTGAACCACACTTATACCAATTCGTGTTAATTAGAAAACTTCTCACACCATTCCAATATCCCTCTTCTTCTTTTATCACGATCCTCACCTGTCATGATCTCTATTCTTCGATCGATCACTTCTAGCATCGTCAGATTTAAAAATCTCCCCCTTGCTCATTTCTCCCCCTATCTGGCTGCTCCACTGGGCAGCTTCTCCCCGTATCTATCATGATTTCTCAAATAGCCACATTGTCTCCCCCCTGAACAATAACTATTTTCTCCCCCTTTGTCAATGAACCCAAAGGTCACTCCTTTGTAGTCTGTAACATAGTAGAGAAAACTTATCAACACATTAGGGAAAAACATGTCCTACCTCAGGGAGAGAGAGGGGGGGTGTTTTCCACATCTATACTCTTTCAAGTGAAGGGAATCGACTGAACTCCCACAGCCAGTCGATGCCTTTCAAATGCTTCCTTAGGTAAGGACTTTCTCAGAATGTTTGCAAACTGTAGTTCTGTAGACACATACTCCAACTTCACAATTTCCTACTCAACCTTCTCTTTGAAAAAATGATACTTCGTCGCAATGGGCTTTGTCCTTGAGTGATGAACTGGATTTTTTCTAAGATTGATATCACTTGAGTTATCACACAGGATTCTAATCGAAGACTTCACTTCAACTCCCATGTCTTCAAGCTGCTGCTTCATCCACAATAACTGTGTTCATGCTTGAGTGGCCACAATATACTCATCTTCTTGCAGATCTCAAGGAAATGCAATCTTTCTTCTTTCTTAGCCAAGAAATACACAATCCACCAAGATAGAAAGCACCTCCTAACGTCGATTTCCTATCATCCGCTGAACCCGCCCAGTCTGCATTAGAATATCCCAATAACTCTTTCTGAGATTTATTAGTATATGTCAAGCTGAAATCCATTGTGACCTAGATATAACGAAGTATTCTTTTCACTGCAAGCATGTGGCATTCCTTTGGATTGCTCTGATATCTCGTTTCTTTGCATGTGGCGAAAACAATATCAGGCCTTTTTGCAGTCAAGTACAACAAACTTCCAATAATTTGCTTGTATATTGTGATATAAACTGCCTTTCCATCATCATCTTTTGATAATTTCATCCGGTTAGCAACCGGAGTCTTCATCTCCTTATAATTATCCATTCAAAATCATCATAGAACATCCTTGGAATATTTCGATTGAGAAATTAAAGTTTCATTCCTTCCTTGTGTCACCTGTAGACCAAGGAAAAACGTTATCTCTCAAATCATTAACATTTCAAACTCATTTTTAATGAATTCGGAAAACTGTCTGCACTGAGCTTCATCTGATCTGCCAAAAATTATTTCATCAACATACACTATCACAATCATCCTTTGATTACTGTCATTGTTGAAATAAAGATTGTAATAAACTCCTCCATGTTGGAAACCATGTTTTTTTCAAATACTGATCAAGCCTTGACTACCATTCCCTTGATGCTTGTTTCAGCCCATACAACGCTTTCTTCTTCCTGTAAACTTTGTTCTCATCCTCATGAATGAGAAAAACATCTGGCTTCTCAATATAAACCTCCTCTTCCAGAACTCCATTTAATAATACAGTTTTGACATCCATCTGGAACACTTTGATCTTTCTTTGAACTACAATGGCCAATAATAGTCTGATTGTTTCCAGCCTTGCAACCGGTGCAAATGTCTCATCAACATCTATTACCTCTATCTGGGATTATCCCTTGCACACTAGTCGTGCTTTGTTCTGAATCATTGTGCCATCTTCATTCATCTTGTTGCGATAAACCAATTTATTCCGGATGACATTCATGTCTGCTGGCCTTGAAACAATCTCACATATCTGGTTCTTCTGAATCTGATCAAGCTCTTCATTCATAGCTTGAACCCAATTTTAATCTTCAGCTGCATCGGAAAAACATTTCGGATCTACCTGAGATAAAAACAATGTTTGATATAATGAATTTATTCTTCGAGTCTGAACTGGAGCTGTCTGATCACCAATAATATTCTGCCTATCAATTTCAGATCGACTCTTTGGCTTCCTTGCAGACACAGACCTGGCACTTTCTTGTTCATCATCAGTATCTTCTTCTGAGTCAGCCTCTGCTACTTCTGCTCCCCCTATTTTGATTACCTCATCATCAGTTTTATCTATAAACTGTTCACTCTTTTGTTGAGTATTCTATTCATTTTCAATAATATTGACATCATTGATCTCAACAATTTTTCACAGCCTTTTGTTGAAACATTTATATGCTTTGATTTTCTCTGAGTAGCCAAGGAATATTCCCTCATCTCCTCATGCCTCAAACATCCAATGATATTCTTTGTTGAGAATAAAACACTTACATCCAAAGATTCAAAAGTATTTCAATGTTGGATTCATTCCATACCACAGTTCATACAAAGTCTTCCCTTACTTTGGACACAATAAAGACCTGTTCGAAACATTGTCCGATGTCAAAACTGCTTCCTTCCAAAATTTCTCTGGTAGGCCTTTATCAATAAGCATCGTTATGGCCATATTGTTGATGATCTTATTTCTCCTTTCAACCACTCCATACTGTTGGTGAGTTCTTATCGATGTAACTTGATGCCTTGTCCCATGTTTCTCGAGATAGTTTTTAACTTGACTGTTTGTGAATTCCGTACGGTTACAAGTACGAAACATCAAAATTTTCTGCCCAGGAAACTTTTCTAATTCACTGTTATACTTCTTTATGAAATTGAACTCCTCTATCTTATGGGTAATGATGAATACCCCAGACATTCTGCGATAGTCATCAATGAAAATGACATATTACCTTTGCCCATTTATAGCTCGTGGTGAAATGGGTTCACATACATTAGCATGTACCAATTCAAGCACTCTGGGTGATTTATGTTCCTTTGGCCTGAATGTTTTTCAGATGATGTTCCCTTGTTGACAAGCATCATATGAATGAGCATGATCACGTGATAGTTTGGGAATGTCTCTATCAACATCACACTTTACCAGATCTTCCATAGATGGTTGGCATAGATAACCAAGTCGTTTATGCCACAGCTGGTTTTCTTCCTCTCTGGATAAAAGACATATATCTTCTGCCCCACTTACAAGGTAATGATTTATCTTTTTCCTTTTTCCTTGCAGAACAAATGCCCCAAATTTTCCCGTGATAGTACAGGAATTCTTGGTAAACCATATAGAATGTCCTGAGTCACAAAATTGACTGACACTGAGCAAATTATGACTGAGACCTTCTACAACCAAGACATCAGCACGTCTGATTTCTCTGCCCCCAAACCTAGCCTTTCCTAATCCAGTTATCTTCAGTCCTTCATCATTTCCAAACTTGAAAAATCATTCTTTGTCATATTTTATGCCTTTAACCAAATCCTTGTTTCCTGTCATGTGAGACGTTCGACCACTATCATGAATCCACACACCCAAACGATCTGATTCTTTTAAGGAAATTTCAGAAACTACTGCCTTCTCTACTCTCTTCTTCTTGGTCCATATTTTTGGCTCCATACTCGGTATAGATTGAGACTCATGATCATTCTCAGAGTATGATGGACCAACTTCATATTGCAGAGCTGTAAATCTATTCTGAACTTTTAACTCACTTGTAGGTTTATTGATCTGCTGCTTGCGAACATTTTGATTTTGCTTTGTCACATTTCTCTGAATGATCGAAGTGCAGTACCTAGCCATGTGCCCAAATCCTCCACACCAAAAACAGTTTCCTTCAAAATATGTTCTGGAAACCCGTTATCTATTTGGCTGCAACCTCTGTTCCTTTTCCCTTATATATCTCTTGGTTATGGAACACACATACTGTGAATGTCCCATCTTCCCAAAACAATAACAGCTGATATAAGGTGCATTCTTTCGTGTTACATCAGCACTACAATTTTCCCTTTGGGATATCTGAATATTCTGATTCTGTTTTTTGCCCAAATCAATCTTCAATTTCAGGATGGGTGCTTGCTGTCTTACATCAACTACCACATATTTTTGTTTCTTATCAAGACCTGAATCAACATTAGCATTTGATCTTTTTGCAGCTCACTCATACTGAACTATGAGCCTCCTCTTTCATCTTCTTTATCTTATGAAAGGCATGCTTTTCTGTTATCACATTGGGGGTCAAGAGTTTTTCTTGATCCTTCATTTTTCATTGCAGAATGACCACTTCTTCTTCAAGCTCTTTTATACGTCTGACCTGCTCCTTTCCTATGTTATTCAACCAATCAATTTCCTTCTTTTGTTCCTCAATTTTAAGCATATACTCAACAATATATTCGGAGCTCTCCGGTGTTGAGGATTTTAGTCTTTCAATTTCTTCTAATAGCTCATACTTTTCTTCATCCTATAGTTGCATATAGAGTTTGGAATCCCGAACCACTATATTGGATTTATTCTTTTTGGCTCACCAAACATCTATCTCTTCAAGAGCTGCTTCTAATTCGGCTTCCATATCAACTCTCCCTTCAATTTCTTCTTCTTATTTAGTTTCAGCTTCTTCCTTTTTCTGAGAATTACCAACATTCGCCACCAAGGCATTTACCCAACCATCTCTGCAATTTTCTATCTCCTCAACCTATTCATCCTAAGACTCATCTTAACTTTCAAAATCTTGTGAAAGAAGATTCTTCTTCTTGAATATATCTCTCTTGAATTGTTTCTTCCCTTTCACAAACGATGACGTCTTCCTCTTGGGAATTTCATTTTCATCATCATCATTATCATTATCTTGAATCTTCTTGGGGCATCTTGCCTCACGATGACCAACCTTTCCACATTGAAATCATGCTAGTTGAAGTTTCCCTTTAAACTTTCCTCTTCATCTATGAAGATTTGAAGAAAAGAATGACATCACCTCGTCTGTCTCTTCTTCTTCTTGAGAATCCTCAATGGTGAGCTTCTTCATGGCCTTGAATGCAACTTATTTGGATTTCCCCTTTTCCACAGCATCGTTATCGTCATTTCTCATTTCATATGCAAAAAGTGTGCTGTGAAGGTTATCTAATGTCATTTCTTTTGGGTCATTATCTTCCAAAACAGAAAATTTCAGATTAAACTACAGTGGAAGTTTCTCAATATGCACTTCACAATTTTTATATCTTCGATAATTTCTCCAAGAACCCGAATGTCTTCTACCACATCATTAACCCTATCAATGAATGCATCAACATGATAATTTGGGTTCATTCTCAGATCTTCATACTTGTTCCACAACATGTGCAGCTTCGCCTCTCTCACGTTTGTATCCCCTTCATATATATTCAAAAGTTTTTCCCACATGGCATGTGACGTTTTTCAAGACATCACCATTGTATATATAGGATTAGATAGGGATCCCCTAAGGAATTGATAGCTTTGGAATCAGTATCCAGCTATCTGCGCTCAACTTCTGATTATGCACCACTATTGATGTCAACTGTTATACCATACATTGCTGCTGTGAACACATCCATTCCTAATGATCGGAAGAAGTGTTGCATCCGATTCATCCATAGCTGAAAATTGTTTCCATCGAAGATCGGAATCCCTTAGAGATTTAGTGACCTCCATTGATAGAATTACTACTTTCATCATTTCTCTTTGATACCAATTGTTATGTCACCAAGGATGAATACCCTGAGAGGGGGTGGGGTGACTCAGGGTATGGATATTTTAATATTAATGATCGTTCTGATCTTGTTTCACTATTAAGAAAAACAATCTTCTCTCTCTTTCCTGTTTTACAATATAAACAGAATGTAAAGCAATAATAGGACACAAAAGTTTTACTTGGTTCACCGCTACGGGCTACGTCCAAGGAGCATACACTGACAATTTTCCGGTCATACCATATTCCACTATACTTCACTAGCTGTGGATTACAATGTTTGGGTACAGTCACTCTGTCCCAGGCTCACTGCCTTTGCAAGGTTTAGGGTCAGCTCACTGCTTTCCCAAGGGTCACTCCCTATTTATCTCTCTCTGGCTCACTGTCGGTGGAGTGGAACACCTTATTTCTCTTCCTAACCTCACTGCTCTGGAAGGGAATCCACTCACAATTTATAGACCTGGAGGTCTCATCATTTGCATATGTAAATTTATCATCCACTGTTGATAGATGCTCTGTTATAGTCCAACATTCATCCACTGATGAATACCACTTTGACTCTTAACCACTGGGAAATTCACTTTGGAAACACCTTCGCAAAGCACCCTATATTGCTAGGCTACCAATTTCGTGAATCTCAAACAAGCCTTCGTGAAGCTCCAGCCTTTTCATAAAGCACTACTGCGAAGCACTATCATGAAGATCAAGTCATTGCAGAACAAATTCCCTTGAAAAACTCTCCTAGCCAACACGGAGCGCACAACTTTCGCGGAGCTACAATAGCTTCCGCGAATCTCTTCTTTCACGAAGCACATAGGCTACGCGAACTACCTTCGCGAACCGAGAGCAAAAGATTTTATGTGAAAATTCTCTCTTCTTCTCTCGAGGGGGTCAGACTCTATTTATAAGAGATTCCACTGACCCTCGAACTTCCCATGAGAATTCATCCCCACATCATCTCAAATCACGAAGCTCCAAAGTTTACGCCGAAATTCTGTCTAAATCTCGAAGCGCCACAGAAATGTTCTGATCGCGGAGCTCGTCGTAATCGCAAGTCATCACCATCAACATTCCTTCATGCCTTCGTCGCGAAGCTCCCTCGCAATGCCCTTCACCTCCGCGATGTGCTTCAACTCTACCGTTCGCGAAGCGTTAGCATAAACGAGAAGCATCACTGCCTCCATTTTTATGGTCTTCGCGTAATCCAATCCACGCATCCCATCTTCGCGAAACTCTTGCCTTTGCCATATATAAATATGATCTTCAAGGAATCTCGACAATTCATCAATTCCTTTGTCATCAGTCTTTGTCAACTTGGATTGTCAAAAACTTCTCGGGAACTCGAAAATTCTCCATGGAATCCTGGTTTGACAACAAACACAATCAACCCAAAAATACAGCAATGTTAACTTGAGGGATTTTTTCCCAACATGAAGTGATGCCCAAAACAAGATGGATCGTGCCGTAAGAATATCATTTATTTGAGACTATAAGAGTGATAACATCACTTAGATTTTACATTGAAAACATCATAGAATATATTCAATAAGTGCAACATGAATTATAAAATTTATTGGATAATTTTGAGCTTATCGAGATCATGACCCAAACTATGTTCATTAAACCACCGCACAAATGTTTCACCATTACACACCTTGGCCATGGGGTGTACACTAGAGTAATATGGGATTATGTATCAATACACTAACTGTATGAATTTTTATATATTTTTTAAATAATTATAAAATTTATATTTTTATATTATTACTTTATAAATGATTAAAAAATGATTTTGATCAGAATTATATTTTAATATGATGAAACTCAATATCTCTTTTTTTGAAAATATATAGATTCAAACATGATAATATTTTTGTGGTATCCATGAATTTTTAAAATAAATATTTTTTTCCTAAATATTATAATTATATATTTTATTAATAAATATAAATGGTAATTTAATTATTTGATGATAAATTTTTTATATGTTGCTAAGAAAACCGTTATCCTCATAGAAATCCATAATTTTTATTAAAAGTGGAATTCTAAATTAAAATTGTAAATTATCATATTTAGATGGTTATTTTGATAAAATAAATATTATTTTTGAATTAATCATTTCAAAATTAACCATTTATGTATTTTTCTTATTTTTTTGGAGAAAGTCTATCTTTTGGGTAAAAATTCAATATTTATAACTCTATGGTTGGTCTTATGACATAATAAATGACCAAATGTTACGTAATATATACTCAAAATTGATTCTATTACCAGACCCATGAATATATTGGTTGTTTCTTTGTCTACTAATATTTTGCTTCATCATTTTTGGAAACTTATCTTTAAATTATTTGATGTATGTCTTCCAAGGGCCAACATGGTCAAATATTATTTATTCTCTTTGTTGGACATTCACATGTCTAAATATGTGGCTTCTATCTTAATTGATCCAATCATAGAAATTTTTCAGATTATCTGGGGAGCTTTGAAGAATTCAATCCATTAGTAGGTAATATACAATGCTCATGCTTCCATGACTCATATTCTACATGCAATCCAGAACTCCAACTCGAAGCTCCTAATCTGTTGTAGAAATTCATTGCGTAATTTCACAGTGTTGATAATGTTGAAAATAACTTGTAATTATCCTGAACCTGCCATCGAAATATGGTGATTTTATAGAATCCTTCTCTCAATGGATGAACAAAAGGAATCTCTAATGGATCCTCGCAAGGGAATCCTAGTCCATCTGGTTATGGATTTTTCTTTATTCAATCATCCTGAAATATTATTAATTCTTGATATAGATCATGGGGTCTTTAATCTTACATAGATGTTGAGATGAATATATTAATCAGTTTTGTGAATGCTGTAATAAAATCGAACTAGAACTGTATTTGGTTTGAATGTGATTCCACAACCATTGTTCATGCAATATGAATTGGACATGTAAACATTAGTCAGATGTTGGTAGTCAAATGGACCAATTATCTCCCAAACATCTACTTAATTATCTGTATCATTACACATATTTATTGTGATTCAAATTCTCTTATGGATTCGTTAGCCAATAAAGGACTAAACGAGGAGGTTTGTTCTAATATTCTACCCAATGATCTTCTTCCAATCCTACAAAGAGACATCGATAAAGTCCCATTATTCAGGATAATGTAATATATATTATCTTAATTTTAATGTTCAATAAGATCCTAGATACTCATTTTTAATAAAATGTTTTTTTTGTTTTGATTATTTTATCATATAGAGACCATAACATTTTTTAAAAATATTAAAAAACAATTATTCTCTCCTTTACTATAAATCCAATAAATAATCTCATTCTTAACCAATCAAAACCATTATTAAATTATTTTATACTTAAATTCCCTATCAATATTCCCCCAAGGATTACCCATGGGTTTTAAAAACTCCGAAAATAATTTTGTGGGAATTGAATCAAGGAAAAGGTTCCTAAAAATTTCTTATTTTCACTTATCTTCTGAAAATTAAGCCTTTTTCAATTATTCATGTTTGGATAATATTTTTAACATAACATTTAGTATAACTATTATTTAAATGTTATGAGATATTTTTTCAATCCCATATAGCCCTTCCATTAATATATATGTACCCCAATTTTTCTACTAAAAATATCCTTTGAATTTCAGTTCCATACATATGTGTATTGAATACCCATTCCCATTTCCAATCAATTATATAAAGTTATATGTCACTTTTTTTATTTTATTGATGAATTAAATTTATGTTACCAATAATAATTAATTTTGGGATTATATATGGGGATGTATATCCTAATATTGAATGTCTTATATGGAACACCTATTCATGTACTTGACATGAATGGGAAGGACGGACCCTAAATTATATATCCCTCCAATGAATTGGGTAATGTATTAATCTCATGAGATTACATGTATGGTTCATGATATGTTATCCTAAAAACACAATATGATGATGCATTTTGTAATATCCTTGATTTATGATTATGATATCATGTTAAATTTTGATTTCACATTCCCATGATGATTTTATTTGGTCATGTTATATAATACCAGATTTTCAAGATTATTATTCCCTCCCCTTTTATGTTAAATTGATATTCCTCCTAGATCACATGTGTTTTTATACATTATTCATTTATTTCTAATTCACTTACTATGATTTATTTCACACCCATTTCTTATGGACATCCCTAGGTTAACCCAAACAGTTTTAGATACTCGTGAATTATTATGGTAATATTATGGAGTTTAAAAAAATTGTTATTTCCATATTCAAGTTATTGTTATATATAAAACATTTACTCAAGAAACTAGGCCTTTAAAAATATTGAGAATGTATTTTTTATTCCATTATATAAAAAATCCTAAAATAGAGTGTAAAGACCTAGATTTCCATATAATTGTTTTTTGAAATTATATGGAATTATTATGAGTCTGCGAAAATTGAAGTCATGTGATTCTGAGGTCTGGTGTGCCCAAAATAAATTTCAGACATTTTTATGTAACATATAGTAAACGTGTGAGTGGCATTTTCTAACTTTTGAACCGGTTCTCATATTAAAAAATATGAGGGTACTGTTGAATCCGTAGTGCCTGGATTTTCTTATGGGAGACGTTTCTATGAACACAGTAGGTATGAGGATAATGCTATTTTTTGGGACTTTTTAAATGACATAATAAAAAATAACATTATTTTCTTATTTTCTTTTATATCCTCCAATAGACAAGGGGAGTGTTGGACCAAGTGAAGTTTCTAGAAATTAAATGTATTGACCCTTTAATCTATGTAACATCATCATTGGGTAAATTAGGATGCTTCTTAATTAATTAGAACCATTAATTCAGAATGTCGTTACATACCCTCCCCCTCTCCTATTTATATAGAGAATATAGGGATGTACTGGTACTTCTTCACAAAGTAGCGAAGTACTGGTAATGTGCTGAGAAACCTAACCATTGTAGGACGGAGCCGGTTCTGGCGATCAGTGACGAGGGACACTGAAAGCCTGAACCAAAGATAAACTTTCGAGTGGCATCATGGGTGTCTTGTTGTGGGGATGATGAAAAATGAGGCTTCCTCAGTCGCGATCTATCTCTAACGATTAGAGTTAGGGGGATTGATTCTTGTTATTTAATGTGAATTTATTAAACCCTTTATCATCCCATATGTTACAATCTAATGCAGATGGTGTGGGCCAAACAAACCCAGCTCATACCCTCCTCTACTCTGTTACACCATTGAATACTGTGTGGAATACATGCAGCACGGTGACACAGGCTGGCTACGGTGAAGGCGAGTGTCGACCCATGCCACAAGAACAGGATGTAACCCAAAGCTGTGGTAGACATCAGAGCGGCCTACACTAGCTGGTCGTGGAGTATATGTGGCATGTTGTCGCATTACAATGTTGAGCAAGGGGAAATGGCTCAACATCCACGGTGGACACAGGAGGCGACTGACACATCGACTTGCCATGGAAGGGTAGGTGGTGTGACCAGCGCGCTGCTAGAGGGCAGGAGAGGCGGCGCAACCAGGATGCCGCCAACGGGCAGGAGAGGCAGCTTGACCAGTGTGCCCCTAGAGAGTAGAAGTCATGACCAATACCACGACCAATGCTGCAGTGGAGGAGGAACCCACCACACGAGTTATGTAGTGAACACGAGGTGCCCATGTGGCACAACTATTTCACAAAACTGAATGTCCTCCTGATAATTTTGGCAATCTTGGAGAACATTCCCCCCTTGCCATCTCGAGCGGACAATGGTCGGACACCCCTTGTGGGTCATTCCCTACGTGGTTGGGCCACCCCTATCAAGCTGGGCCCTATACAGCTGGGCCTCCCTTTGCGGTCCACCCCTTTTCAGTTTGGACTTCCCCTCATTGGACACCCTTTTTGTGCCACCCACATTTATCCCAGCCCTCCCCCTTATGGGATTCCCTTTGCATGACATCCCCATTTCGGGCTGAGCCGAACCATGACCCTGTGGAGCAACCCCACCGCGACCCTACTCATTTGGCGTGATGTGAGGCAGTGACTACTGATCTTGAGTTGTACCTAACATTTATGTAGGATCCATGGTGGACGATCTAGGAGCTTCTTTTCACCTTTTAGGTTTTTGTACTTTTTTTGTTGTACTTGTACTTTTCATGTTGGGATTGAAATCCTTCCCCTTCAACTTTCAACACTCTTTTTCTTCAGCAGTTTACTTTGTGGTTGCATCTTGTTTCATTCTAGTCTATGGGTTTATATATTTTTAAAATCTATGCCTTGCCATTATAGGGATATGCATTTCTGGTGCTAGTAGAAAGCCACTGGCCTATTGATGGAGGGAATGGGGTAGTCACTGTATGGGCCCTGGGGGATGGTTCATGACAAAGTGGTATCCGAGGAGTCGGTTCAACCAATGAACTATGATTCTAATATTTTCTGTATTGAAATCGTGTTTTGTGTTATTAGTGTGGTTTTCATTTTGGGGAATCCAGTGTTTTTGTGGCAGCCGATTTATCCATACACCTGGACCCTGAATTCTAATTTCTAACTCAGTGCACAAAAACACTTATTGCATGTGTTTTTGAAAGGTTTTAATTGTGATCTTTTGATTCAGATCACCATTTATAACCTACTAACCATGGAACATCTATCTTTAATCTGGATTCCACTACATAGATAGACATCCATGTTTCCTAAAATAGTATGTGATTAAGGAACAAAAAGTGATGAGGCCTCAGGGCATGGCCCTCTTACGGTGAGAGCACCATTGAGTGGTGTACCAGTAACACCACTACCAGTTGGGTAGTCATTGCCACTATCCCCACCAGTAGGGGGTGAATGCCTAATGAGCATGTTGCATGGGTTTCAGTAGCATAGTCCTCTGAGGTTCCAATGTGAGATGAACCTGGAAGTGGCTAAGGACTGGCTGGAGGATTTAGTTATATTTTTACGCTTGGTTGGGACGCAAGATGACCATATGGTGATCCTATAAGATAGAATTTTTATGGAAGCAACAATGAGATGGGGGAGCATGATTCTCTATATGCATGCTGAGGTAACCCTTGTCTAGGAGGACATTGAATGACTTTTTAGGGAAATGTTCATCCCAGTGACCATATGCTCTATGCATATACGAGAGCATCTACACTTATAGTAGGGTAGCATGACTGTGGTCCGGTACTCTGCGAGGTTCACTAATCTCTCCCACTACTCCTCCGATATGGTAGAATAACCATTCATCTAGGAATGGACCTTTGAGTAGGGTATCTGATGGGATATTAGAACATCGATGATATTTTTTAGCATAACTATGCTAGCTGGGGTGCTAGAGAGAGTAAATTTGTTGGAGAGATTCCCAGTTGAGCAAGCACCAACAACGAATCCCACCACCATGCAACCTAAAGTAGAGTCATCTTTGGATGGTAGTAGGGAGATGACACATAGGTCCAAGAGGATCGGTTCTTCAAGTGGATGGCCCTTAGATGCAGGGTCGGTGGTGCAAAGGTCTTGAGTTAGAGGGGGTCAGACAAGGGACATGCAGCGCTACAAATGCAGTGGGTAGGGTCACATAGCTCCCGACATCCCAAAAAGGTGTACGGATGGCAAGAATATTGTTGAGGGACCACCATGGTAGAGGAAGATATTCGATCAAGTTGGTTCTCTTGTAGTAGGAGAATGTTGTAGAGGATCTTGCAGTGCAGTAGATGGTGGGCGACGATAAAAGTTTCTACTGCCACGACTACCCGGTGGTCCACCCCAACCATAGAGATCAGTTGGACTAGGATGAGCTCAGCTCCAAGAAGATGAGACCTATGACCACGGTTCTCCATAGATGATTAGAGATACATGTTTTTTCTCGTCCCCCTTAGTGGCTTTACTTATAGACCCAGGTTCTAGAAACTATTTTATTTCCATTGACCTTGTTCGGAGCTCAATGATTCTGGTGGATTCGTTGGATCGATCCTTACGGCTAGAGAATCCTACCAGAGAATATTTAACAATTACAAACTGGGGCTGGAATTGTGAGCTTACATTAGGACATGAGAGAATTTCTTGGGATCTCCTAGTGGCATCGTCGAGGCCTTATGATGTCATCTTGGGTATGTACCAGTTATCCAGAGTCAATGCTCAGATTTACTATATCTGGTGTAATGTGTGGTGTGTCTGCATTGATGGGATCATGTTTTCCTTTATTTGAGAGAACCGAACATTTGTAGCACTGGATGGACTTTCCCAAAGAAGGGTGAATCTGATCACAAATCTGTTGTCTGGCCTTACCCTTGGAGAAGTAGTTGTTGACAGTCTGAAATATCCTGTTGTGGTGGACCGGTATTCTGATGTCTATCCTAATGATGTTCATGTACTAAATCAATGCAGAGAGGGAGACATTTATATTGACCAATATAATGGGATGACACCAATTTCTACAATAGCGTATCGGATGGTTCCTGTGGAGCTTCATGAGTAATAGGTATAGTTGGAGGACTTGTAGAATAAGGGGTTGATAAGGCCCGGTGTTTCTCCATGGGTAGCCCTGATTTAGTTCACCAGGAAGGCTGATGGTAGTTTGAGACTCTATGTAGACTACCGGAGCCTGAACCAAGTGATCATGAAGAGAAAGTATCCACATCCAAGGATTGATGTTCTCTTCGTTCAGGTGAAGGGAGCTCATTGGTTTTCGAATATAGACCTTGGATCAGTCTATCCTAAGCTTGGGATACGAGATTAATAAGTATATAAGGAGACCATCAGATGTCAGTAAGGCCTATATGAGTTCTTGTTTATGCCATTTGGCCTGACTAATGTCACAGAAGTGTTATTGGGACTCATGAAAATGATCTTCCATGGATACATCGATCACATTGTTGTACTCTTCATCGATGAAATCTTTATATACACTGTGTTTGAGGAGGAGCATCCCTATAATCTGCAGATAGTTATGGATACACTTCGAGAGAACCAGCATTATGGTATGCCCTTGAAGTTCTAGTTCTGGATACAAGGGGTCTACATTCTAGGACACATTATCTTGGATGATTGAATTGCTATGGATCAAATAAAAATAGAATTTTTAATTTCTACGCAGCCACCCAGGAGTGCTAGCAAGGTATGAAGATTCATGGGGTTGGGTGGATATTACCAGAGATTTGTGCCTGACTTTTCCAAAGTCGTGTCACCCTTAACAACATTTACAAAGAAGGGATAGCCTTTCATATAGATGGAGATATTCTAGTAGTGTTTTCAGGGGCTAATGTAGAGACTGAAGAGTGCCCCCATTTTGATGCAACCAGAATAAGTCATTGTGTATGTAATCTACTACGACACATCAGGGCCCGAAAATGGTTGTGTCCTAATGCAGGAGCGAGCTGTAATCACCTATGTCTCGTGACAACAGAAGAATCATGAGCAGAACTACGATACCCATTACCTGGATTTAGTAGAAGTTGTCTTCTCCATGAAGATGTGGAGATATAACACGATGATTGAATATTTTACAGTCTACTCTGATCACAAGAGTCTCAGGTATATCATATCTCATAAGGTCCTCAACCTATGACAATGGTGATGGATAGAGTTCCTATAACACTTTGAAATTGAGATATTATATAGTCTTGGGAAGGGAAACATGGAATCAGTTGCAGTCAACAAGAGGTCTCTTTTGCATTTACTAATTGTGATGGTAGATCACCTAGCCATGATGCAGATATCCTTCATTGATAGAGATGGCCCAACTTACCTCTAGTCTATGACAATGAATCCCCCACTCTGTTATTGAGTTTGGGTGGTGTAGCTTAGGGATATTGACTGCGAGGCTCAATGTGCTCATATATCCTCAGGACAGGCCCCTGATGGATTTTTTGAAGGTGGGGAGAAATTTATTCACTTCAGAGTACGTACCATGGTACTGGTGGCACTATGAAAGGGGTTGTTAAAGGTGTTCCATACATACCCTATGGCGGTACATCCTATTATGGTGATTATTTACCATGACCTCTGGCATCAGCACCGGTGGCCAGGGATAAAGAAATTAGTGGTTGAGTTCGCTTCACAATGCATCACATGTCAGCAAGTGAATGTCGAGCATAATATTCCATCAGACATAGCACAACCACTAGAGTTTTCAGAGTGGGAGTGGGATGGAATCTCTATGGACATTTTGACCTGGCTTTCACATACATCCAGGGGACATTATTCCATTTGGGTGATCCTTGAATGACTCATCATGTCGTTCCACTTCATACCCATCTAAGAGTAGGGATCAGTATAGGGATTGGGACGCCTCTACATATAAGAGATTTTACGACATCGTGGGGTGACATCGACGAACTTATTTGACAGTGATGCACATTTTAAATCCCGGTTGTGGAAGGAATTAGATTAGGTTTTTGGGACTCAGCTACGTTTGAGAACCTCCTTTTATCTTCTGACTAATAGACAGACATAGAGGACCATTCCGACATTAGAGGAAATGCTTTGTGCATGCATCCTATATTTTGATATTTGTTGGGGGGATCACTTACCCATGATGGAGTTCACATACAAAAATAGTTACCACTCCATGATCTGTATGACACCATTTGATGCCTTGTACGGTCAATCATATAGATCACCTATATGATGGACATACTCATGGGAGTCAACACATATTGGCCCAGAGTTAGTACTGGCTACCACTAAGATGATGCAGACCATTCAAGAGCGGATAAAGACTGCACAGAGCTGACATAAGTCTTATTCTGATGGGATATGGTTACATTTGGAGTTCCAGGAGGGGGACCACATTTTCTTAGGAATCCCTCCTCGATGAGTACTATAAATATTTGGATGAGTATGCATGTTATCACTGAGGTTTATCAGACCATTTCTGATACATTGGTGGATTGGCAAGGTGGCGTACTGCTTGGAACATCAACTGCTATTAGAGAGGGATCACGATGTCATCAACATGTCCCAGATGGGGATATATGTGCATGGAACATCACACATCATTGACCATGGTGATATGGACTTTGATGATGTGGTGAAATTTTCAGAGGTTCTATTAGAGATTGTGGATCGACTGGAGTGAGTCCTTTGTGTGTGATCCATACCTCTAGGGAACGTCCACTGGTATCATGGGAACTTATAAGAGGTCACATGGGAGTAGGAGGCTTAGATTCATGCTCAGTATTAAAATTGGATTCCTCAGTCTCTATTGTGGCTTTTAGGTACAAAAATCCCTATGTTGCGGAGAATGTAAAGAGCTATATTTCCATATTAATTTTTTAATTATATATTATTATTATGAGTATGTGAAAATTGAAGGTGCATGATTCAGAGGCCCAGCATTCCTTGAATAAATTTCCTAGCTTTTTTATGCTTCGTTCAGTAAATGATTGAGCATAATTTTCTAATATTATATCTGGGGCTCATATTAAAAAAAATTAGGTCACCGTTAAATCCGTAGTGTTAGGATTCGCTTAAGGGAGAAATTAATATGACCGTATTAGGTATGAGGAAAATGATATGTTTTGGTAATTTTTATAAGAAATTGAATAAAATAACTTTATTATTTTATTTTCTTTCATATCCCCCAATAGTCAAGAGGAGTGTGGGACCAAGTGATGTGTCAAGACATGAAATGGATGGACACATAAATCTATGTAAATAAAACATTGGGGAAATTAAAAAGATTCCTAATTACTAAGCTCCATTAATTACCAACATTGTTAGTTACCCTCCCCCTCTCCTATTTATATGGAGCTCAGGGGATGTACCAGAAAAACATCACTAAGCAATGATGTGATGGTAAAGAATCGAGACGCCAAAACCATGGAAGACCGAGATGGTTCCGGCGTGCGGTGAAGAGCAACAGCGTAACCCCGAATCAAATATCAATGTTAGAGTGGTGTCATGGGAGTCATGTTATAGGGATGATGAACAATGAGACTTCCTTAATTGTGTGCGCACTCCAACGATTAGAGGTAGGGGTTTTGATTCTCGTTATTTCAAATTAATTCATTGAACACTTTATCCTCCCTCCCGTTAGTAGCTAACGTGGAGGGGGTGGGCCTTAAAAAACCTATCCAAACCCTCCAATACATTGCTACACCCTTGTTTTATCTGTGGAATACTGTCATCATGGTGACACATTCCAACTACGAAGAAATGGAGCACCTATGCACGCCGTAAGTGGAGGCCGCAACACATCAGTCATTGGGTAGGTTGGCACCGACCGGTCACAGAAGAAGTGTGTCACAACATCACACAATGTCGGTGTGCAGGGGGACACAGCTCGTTAGCCATGGAAGATGGACGAGGTAGCTGGAACATCGGCAAGCCGAAGAAGGGGTGGCAGCGGGGCCAGCACCGCCCGTGAGTTGAAGCCGCAGTGGATGCCACAATGTAAGAGGAACCCACCGCGTGGGTTTTGCGGCGACCAAGTAGCACCCACGTGTCACCTCTACTTCATGAAACCAAATGGCCATAGGTCATTTCAGGATACCTTGGTGAATGTTTTCAACCATTCCATCTAGGGCGTACAGTGACCAAGCTTCCCCTTGAAGGTTGCACCCCTACTGTTGGGCCACCCTTTGCTGGCCGCATCCTATGTGGCGTAACCACCCTTTGTGGGCCTCAATATTCGGGTTGGACCTTCCTCTTGTGGTCCACCGCCTTTATGGTCGGTTCGAGCCTACTGCAGCCAAGCCCAGACCTAGTCAGGCTGGGTCGGTCCTACTAGGTCGGACTGGACCCAGGCCTGATTGGGAATAGAAACACATCAAGGGATATATCCTGAGAACTGGACATCCATTTGTTGAACTGTATGCAGAATTGGGACTCTTAAATCAATACAGAGAATTTTATATACTCCACATGCATTTTGGAGTTAGTTGGATTATGGACGGGTTGGTTCAAACCTGAATCCAACCAGACCCCCGGTGCTAAAACGCTTATAACTCAAAGGCTGAGCATCCGATAATCGCATCGTCTATCGTGTTAGAACCCTTACAACCATGAGTTCCTTTGTGTAAATCATTTTTCTAGCTTAGTGGTGGTCAATGTACGACCAATGTCTCGAGGGTAAGATATTACGGAACTCGATCACACTGATTCTGAGGAATCCAGTGGCTGGTAGTGAGGCGGAGGTTAGAGATATATCATACGAAGGTTAGTACCAAGTGATCTTGTGTGGGACATCACCAATCAGATGTGGGTATTATCATGTGTGGGTTAGTGTTCAATGATATTATGTGGGTTAGTGCTCAACGATACTGTCTGGGTTAGCACATATTGATCCTATGGCGTCAGATCCTTATTGGGTTAGTGCATATTGATAATGTGTGGGTCAGATCCTGTGTTGGTCATTGTGGGGGTATGATAACTATTGATCCTCTGTAGCTCATATCCTATATGGGTCACTGCGGGGGGGGGGGGGGGTAGATACCAATAGATTCTCTATGGGTTAGATCCTGGGGGTCATTAAGGGGGTTAGTTACCTATCAATCATGTGTGGGTCAGATCCTGAGTGGGTCAGTGGGGGTTAGTTACATATTCATCATATGTGGGTCAGACTTCGTATGGTTAGAAGTAGTTCCTCCTGATAGTATAAGATGATCTAGCTTCGCAACTAATCATCTATACATCTTTACTTCACTAAAACCTGGTTTGAGCTGAGAATTTGTTTTAACTAAATCTTTTACATGTGTGGTACATCTGTCAATATAGTGTTACCTATGGGGTAATTCTACCTTCATTTTGTTAACATTGTGTTATACATACCTCATTTATGAGACGAGTATATATTGATAACATAGGTATTTGTTTGGGAATAAACCTAAGTAGACTCGATGACTTGCTTGGTGGTTTTTCCATTATGGACCTTTAGGAGACCTGTGGGGTCACAATGTCCATATTGAGTAAGGTTACACTCACCCCTACAAGGGCTTCAGCCGCACCTTGTTTTTTCATGTGAAGATGACATACAAGATTGATTGATGCTGAGAGAGACAGGGAAAATACGTGATCGGTGGTGGACTATGTGGAATGATGTGATGCATGGAAAGATGATTGTGAGTTGTACATACCCTTCTGGCCCAATCCATGGTGGATGTTCCAGGAGCAAATTTTAGCATTTCATCTATTTTTATATTTCAGTTATACTTGTACTTTTCTAATTTGGATTGTATTCTGGGCACTTTTACTTTTATTACTCTTTAAATACTAAAGTTTACTATGAGGTTTCATATTGTTGTGTTCTAGTCTGTGTGTTTGTATAGGTTTAAAGCCAATGCATTCCTGTTATTGGGATACACCTTTCAGGTGCTAGTCGCCATCCTTGAGTATGTGGATGGCGGGATTGGGGTACTGTCAATACGGGCCCTAAGGGATGGGTCATGACATAGTGTGTATTAAGGTAAGAGCTGAAATATTATGTATCATATTAATTCGTGTTTATTTTTGGGATTAGTATTATAAAACCATAGTAAAAGCATTTAGGAAATGTTTTAATGTTTGAAAGTACCCTGGAATTTATTAATGTAAAACATAATTACTTCCATGGAAATATATCCCTATATGGAAACTACAATTGATGAGGATATTTAATAGTTGTACCACGGTGTAATATCTCTAGAAAGGGATCATTATCCTAGACTCTATCATACCTTAGGGTATAAAAATGATCCCTACCTTAAAACTATTATGAAACACATAGGGGATATACATTAACAAATTATCATTCTCATTATGAACCATTATTTAGGGAACAAAAATTACCCTAAGACATTACTTTTCGAAATAGATCGGAGAAAACATAATTTGAAACATATAAATTCATAGGTTGTGGAATATATGAAATCTATGAGATAGCCCATCAATTTTCGTAGTTTCCCACCTATGAATATATTAGTTTAAAATAATATCATACTTAATTCATGTTTGGAATAAATAAAGGATTAAAACTAGAATTAAATATTATAATGAGGGCTTATCTACCATCGTTTAAAACATTATTTCACATCATGCATGTTTAATAGAGCTATTAACACACCAAAACCACACATGTGTGTCTCATTATCAATGAATAAGATAATTGGGAGAATTATTGTATCAAAACTATATAACTCTTCCCCAATGTATATTTGTTGGCCAAATGTGATAGTAAACAATGTGATACTCCTTTTTTGGACTTCTATACTATTCTGGGTATTAAATAGCTATTCCTATATAGAGTAAACCTAAATTCATTGGAGTGTAAAATCACATATTTTCATAAAAATCACTCTTTGATTCAGTACATGTGCAAGGATGTGGTCAAATACAATTTTTCATAATCATCCTAACAATGAAAACTATTTCCTTTTGAGAAAGCATTTATTTCTCAAATGATTGGGACTATGAAAAATATCATCATTGATTTTTTCGTTTATAAGTGAATATGATGAAGTATTTTCTAAATAATTTCCCTATCTTCCATGAATAAAGGAATTTGGGTTATCAATCGATATTATATCTTGAGTTTTAAAAATATTTATTACTCTTAATAGAATAGACATTATTGACCTGGTGGTGTTGAAGAGTCAACAATAAGAAAAACTGGACAAAGGGATTATAAACCAATGTGCTTCACCTTGGGGTGCCCTAATCCACTTCATCTAGAAGTTGGATGGGTCAAATATCCTTTTCATTGATTACCACAATATCTATAAGATCATTATAATGGACATGTATCCTCTTTGCATTAAATGATGACTTGTTTAATCATCTCTGTGGATCCATGTATTTCTATATGGTGTATAATCTGTCCTGATATTATCATGTAAATGTGGAAAAGGAGGGTATCCCTCAGAAAAAGTTTGGTACAAGTTACATGCATAGTGTTTTCATAGAGATTTCATTTAGAATCACTAATTCCACAATAATATAAATGAATATATTGAATTGAGTTATTAGGGATTACATTGATAAATTTTTATTATGCTATATAGATGATTTTATTATCACCTCTGAATGTAAAGAATAACATGAGGTGTATTTTGATGTTGTGCTGAAGACTCTGGGAGATAAAATATGTATGAAATGTCAATAAAAAGTTAATTTTGGATACTAAATGTAATATTCCTATGGAATTTTGTCACCAAACAAGCGATATATCTGGACGCTTCAAAAATATAGGCAACTGAAGGATGGTCTAAACTAACCAACATCATAGTCATCCATTATTTCAATGGGTTAATGTGGTACTATCATTTATTTGTGAGAAAATTGAAATGATTTTAAAGATTATTAAATTAGATAACATAGAATGTGGTGATGTTTGTTTGGAATTACGAATAAGAAGAAATATTTAATGAACTGAAAAATATGCAAATCATTGAACATGTTATAACATTACCCACCATTGGGGAATGATTTTTTGATTTATACTAATATGAACAAACATTATTTGGTTGTGTGATCATTCAATATGAAAAAGAGATATGTTATTCCTCTAAACCTGCACTTGATTTTGAACTGGTAGAAGTGATATTCGCATTCTCAGTTTTGGGACATTAACATAATGGGGAGAATTGTGAAACATATACAAATCATAAAAAGGCAGATGTTTGTATTTACACAAAAGGATATCAATATGTGACAATAAAAATTTATATATATGATCAATTATTTGTAATATTCATCTCATTATCATCATGGAATGGTAAACAAATTGGCATATTCCTTATATATAAAGGATCCTATTACACTATCCATGATAAAAACTGAAAGGGATCCAATATTCTATGAAATGTAGAGGATGTGAATGCCAATAATAAAAGAATATATATACATCCTTTGTAAAATAAATTCTCAACCATCTATTCATTATATGATCAATGAGTATTATAATTTTTATTAGATTTACTAAAAAGGGTAACAAATATTCCTTTGTACACGATTGAAAAATATGGGGTTGTGAAGTTTGAAACCCAGATATTAGCCAAATAAAAACTAGAACTAATGAGATAACATAAGGATGAAGTGAATACATTTTCTGTAAATATTCATATATGAAGAACAATGTTATATATATATAATTAAAAAATCTTGTGGGATAAAATGAATAGCGAGATGGTATATTTTTTAACAAGATGCTTGGTTGGAAAACAAGTCATGGGTGAATGATATATGTCTAAGGTAATGAAGAATCCATTTAACAACAATGTAAATAAATGGGAAACATAACCAATGATTTTTTTGTAAGATTCCGCAAGACCCCTAAATCAAAAATTCCATCTTGGTGGTAGTATATCACCTAATCATGAAAATTCATTTTATTGTTATCATGTTCTCTCTTGACCAAATAACAAAGATATAGCTATGTAATGTGTTAAAAAATCATTCCATTAAACACTATATTAAATCTACTCAAGATTAGTTCTTTACCGAGAGGTTCATGTGAATCCTTTATCCAGCATTAGATATAGTGTCTAGTTTCAATACTTATTATCACCCTATGACAAGTAGATCGACTGAAAGGACCATCCAAACTCTTGATAATATTTTGAGATCATGATCAATGGATTTATAAGGATATTGGGTTCACAACAATCCATTAGTATGGTTCTTATATAATAATAGATTCTATTATTGAATTTAAATGAAACATAATTAGGCATTGTATGGCATCTCTTGAGGGAATCCAACATGATGAGATTGGATTAAAGAGGGGAAGCTGATGAGTCATAATCATAGAAAATAGATTATAAGAATGGATCAAATCATTCAATGACATATGAAATCATCAAAATGTTGAATTAAAATATATTAACATAGTTATATATGAGGAATATAGTTTCATACCAGGGAAAATTTGTTTCTTTATATAACAACTTGGAAAAAAGTCATGAGGTTTGAGAATAAGGAAAATCTTATTACAAGATACATAACAACATCTTATATCATTTATCAAATTAGAGTAGTTCCTTTTGTAATATCACTCCCAACCTAATCTATCTCATGTACATAGTGTCTTTCGAGTATCCCATATGAGGACGTAAATAACAAAATCCTCACATTTACTAAATCTAGAGCTGGTACCCTTGTAGAATGGTATTTTCTACAAGTAGATTGTGAGTAAAATGTTAGATCATAGATAAAATATTCAAGGAAACAAGAAAACCCACATAGTGAATGTTATTTGTGAGAACCAAATATTTTAGGATGAAATTTGAGAACATTAAGGGATGAGGAAACCATAGAACCATCATATATTTTTTTAAATAAAAATTTCAAGGGATATATATCTGAATTGGGAAGTATATAATTACTTGATGTTTTATTACACTTCCAAATGAATAAATTTCATATTATGTATTGTCATTATAGGATCAACATACACTACATTGGTTATTTTAGACTGATATAATTTTTTAGATTTAATATTCCATAATTCATCAGAAATTTGGATTTTATATCAATATTAATATAAAAATATGATTATTATAAATATTCTATTATGATAAATCATATTTACATAGACAAAGGAAGCAATGAACTCAACCAATAAGAACATACCCCTTTAATCCTATTGATCTTGGATTTTATGTGAGATAGAATATTCATATTTTTCAGTTGACTAATACCTAGCTATTATTCATCAACTAAATCATGAAAAAAAACCATTTTTAGTATAATTTAATGAAAATTGAGATCATAACCTAAACCATGTTAAGTGTACCACCCCATGAATGTATCACCATCACATAACATTCATTTAAAGAGTATGTTAGAGTAATATATGATTATTTTTCTAGACACCAAAAATATGTGTTTTCAAATTTATATTATATTAAATAAGAATAATGTGTATCCATTTTTTAATTACATTATAAATATTTAAATAATTTCTTTTTTAAACATTACATTTTTATATGATGAAACTAAAATTTTATTTTCTTGGGAAATATTTTATTTTAATAAAAAAATATTTTAAATAAAATCAACGGTTCTCTGAATAATTATTATTTTAATAAATATTTCTCATAAAATATTATATAATTAAATATAAATAAGAAAATAATTTATAGAGTCAAATTTAATTTTTTAAGGATCATAAAACATTGGTCCTCATAAAACCCCATATCATTAAACAAATTTGGAAAATTGATTTCAACGTGTATCTTTTATAATTAGTATTTTATTTTTTCAAATAATTATTATTTTTAAAATAATCATGTTGAAATTATTAAATAATTAATATTTTATAATATTTAGTGACATTGAAAATTTAAGGGTAAACATTATTAATGATATAAATATATAGTGCGCATTATGACTTCATAAATGCCCAAAAGTGATATAATAAATACAATATAGAAAACAGTGGAAAAACATTTCCCTTAATAATATATTCTTTAATATAATTGATTACATTTATAGACACCAATGAATTCCAAAACACATATATTATATTTTAAATTTATAAAATTATTTATTTGGGAAAATTACTCACTTCCACATCACAAAGGGAATTAGATTAATAATTTCAATTTTTAGACTTATAAAATATTGAAAAAAACTCAATTTGGAAAAAAACCATGGAAAAATAAAACAAGTTAAGGTTACAGTTATTGAATATTTTATCATATGGAGTCCAAAACCTATGTTTAGAAATTAATTATTATGTACCCCTCCTTTTTTTAAAGAAAAACCAACCCAAGAACCCATTGATCTTAAATAAAACCCCATGAATCATGATGTCACTCAACCTATACCTATAAATATCCATCTCATGATTTATCCAAGCTATTAAGAAGTTCCTTCAAAGCTTTTATGATGCCTCTCTCAACTATAGGGATCCTATCATTCTCTTTTTTATTCAAGAAACTTCTTTAAATCCTGATTTCCTTTCATAATATACACAATATGATTTGTTTTTATGCATCCATATTACTTCCCTTATTAAGGATATGTTATTATTTATCCATTTTGTTAACATTTAATCCTTCCAGGGATCTCTATACTCCCCTATTTTCCTAATGAAATTATCATGTAATATTGCATGACAATAATTTATTTAGTGAATACCCATTTCTTTTTCAACTAAATGGGTTTCAACTAGATATACATATCTCAAATTTATTATATAATTTATTTTTTTAACCCATTATCCACAATCATGAGATTAAAATTGATAAAATATATCCTTATTTTGTACGATCTACATAGAACACTTATTAATTTTAATTATATGAATGTAATGGGGAGGGGGGACCATAATAATATATCCCTCCAATGAATAAGGTAATATTTTTATCTCATGAGATTACATGAATGGTTAACATGAGGTAATCCTCCTCACACTATGTTATCCTATCATGGTATTTTTAAATGAATTATGCTTATGATGTTACATTATGTGTTATTTCAATGTTCCAAAGATACCATTGTGTTTTATGTTATATAATACCACACTATTCAAGATCATTATTCCCACACCCCTTGTGTTACCTTGATATAACTCTTGGATCAAATGTACTAATTTAATATATGTTATTCATTTTTTATTCCATTTATAGGCTTTATAGTTCTCCCCATTCTTATATACATCCCCAAGCTATCCCATGTTGTTTTATGAGATCATGGATTTTAAGGGCATGGTGTCATGTTTTTTATAAAAAAGTCATTGTATCTATGATCAGGTTATTATTATATGTAACTAATTTAATAAAGACACTAAGCCTCATAATCATCTAGTAGGGTAATATTTTTTCCATGATGTAATTATTCATTAAATAAATATTATTACAATATAAGTAATTATTGTTTTATTCACACACTATGTATTCACCTTATTGAAAATTACCATCATATAGTTTCATCACTAGTATCAGGTGGATTTATTTAAATATGAGTATATAGATAGGAAGGTACCACAATAAAATAATAGGTTCGATAGAAGGATATTTCTTATGATGTCATGGGGTTTTTTTATCAACACCCTTTATTATTTATTCATTATGTATTGTAATTTTTTTGGGAGATTATTATTCCAAGTACGTGGAATTATTTATATTTAGGGTTATTGAGTATTATTATTGTCTCATTGAGTGTTCATGGATGTTTATATAATTGGGGAGCACTTCCATAAACTATGAACACAAGTGTGATGGATTTAAAATCATAAGAGGATGTGTAAAAAGATATGATGAACATCTATGGGGGTGATTCAAAGGATGAAGAAGTGAAACTCCATGATCTATGATTTTTTTTAAAGATGGGGGGATAGTAAAAAATATATTTTAATGAATTTATAAATATTATTATTTGTATAACTAGAATAATGAAAGGGAAAAATATCATTAATGATGTTATCACAAAATAAGATTTTATGAAGATTTACAACTTTATTCAATTTGTAAGTGTCTTTGATTTGAGAAAGGGATATCATTGTGCTAACCACAACTGATTTTCAAAGAATAATCATGGAAGTAAACATATATATTAATTAATATATTCATAGTACAAATAAAAATAAAAAAGGGAAATAATTCAAAGAAATGAAATAAGTCATTTTATAAAAAGATTAAAATAAAATTATGTTAGGTAGGTAATGCCCCTCCACTTTTCTATTATCAAAAGTATTAATGGAAAATTCTAGGATAAACATATAGTATTTTTTTCTATTTGTATAATTTTTAAATATCTCTTCTAATTATGAATTCAAGTATCAAAAAGAAAAAATATTAGGAATAATTATCAAGGATACAATATAAAAATAAGGAATATGGAATAAATAATCAATAATTTAAATCTTCACATCGAACATATATTTAACTATTATAAGAGACTTATAATGAGTCCAAAAGTTTTTAAATTGATAATATATTTATAATTTTATATTTTTAAGTACAAATAAATAAATAGTAAATAAATTTAAATAGTATTAGTAGGATGAACAACAAAGTGTGGTCTATATAAAATCCAAAAATTAGAATTACCTCAAAGATATCTATGTGAAAATATTTCTAATAATGAAATTCTATGGTGTTTTTTATATATATAGTTATATATATTATGATAACATAAGTATATGATATATTAAAATAGGTTTTGGATTCACTTAAATATGTAATTCTATTAAAATTAATATTTTTTTAAGTTGAATATATTGGATAAAAGAAAACTAAATCATTTATTGTTTTTCCACCATAGTTCTATAGAATTTAAAGAGTATTTTTTAGACAAATATTCTTTGCATAATTGCATGAATAAATAAAAATGATCATATAACATTCTTGATCCCCACATACTTCTAGAAAAATATATAGATTTAGAAGTATATATTATTAAAATTAAGATGATAATGCTCGAGAATACTCATGAACATTAGAGGACTAATGGAAGAAACATTTTATTCATTATTTGTACCATTCAATTAAATGTCTTAATTTGATACATTATAATATTTTAAGGGAAATTATAACATTTTTTATTATAGGAATATTTTTGTATTTAATAATATACGTATTAAATGATTTTTTAATTAACTTATCTACATTTTTTATTATTGGAAGAAAACCAATGTTGACTGTTACGTTTTGTATTCATAGTTTGAGGAGTAGGTATGATAAAATATAATTCATGTTGTTTGGAAGTTGTTTGTATGTATGAAAGTCATATATAATTTTGATATTGAATAAATTTAAAAAGGATACTGGATATATAAAATTCCCCCAATTAATACATATGATTATTTTATAAATATAAAAAAGACCTTCCATAGTAGATCAAAAATTGGAAATACACTAGATCTTGATGGTATACCTAAAATTATTTAGACCACACATAAATGAAATTTCCATAGGATTCACTAATTCATAACAGTCAATTCATTTTCCATTGGGGATTAGTTCATCCAATTTACTATTATATAAGTGTACCATAATTGATACATAAAATTGATTACATTTATTTATATAAGTAGTGTGATGGAATCCCCTAAAATATAAAATATTCATTTTTTATTTTTACAAAAGTATATAGAAAATGTATTGCAATATATTAATGTAATTTTATGGATATGAAAAAGTAAAAACCATGACCCAGATGCTACATAAGAGGAATGTAATTTATTATTGGTATAAAAATTTTAATATATAAGGTTCCTTCCACATTATTGATATAGTATATTCACATAGACCAAATTCTTCCACAATTATATGTAAAATTTTAATATGTTTAATAATATAGTAGGACCAAAAGAAATATATATTTTCATAAAATACGTGAAGGTATCATCCTTTGTAAAATTATTAGAATAAATGGAATCACATTGTGAAGAAGTATTTTTTATGAAATTTATTATCGAATATTTTTCCATTAAAATACTTTAAATGTCATTTTTTAAAGTAGCATTTAATTATTTTGTTAATATTTTTTTCTAATTAAATTAAAATATCAAGTGAATACTTAAAAAACATGTAATATAGAGTAAAATATAGAGAACTTTTAACTACATGGATTTAAAACCACTATATATGAATATATCATATGGAGAGATCCCATGAACACGTTGAATCCCCTCTAAAATATTTTAATATTTATCCCCTTCATTATAAATTAGTATACTCATTGTAGTTAAGTAGAAAATGAAGTAGAATATGTTTATAAATTTTATATTCATCAATATGTTATTATGAATTTTGAACTGACTTTTCTATATAGCTCTCTATTCTATATTATATATATTTTTTCATTATCACTATAATATATGATTTTCATGATTTTCATGTACTAAATTAAAAAATATCCTTTTTGTAGAATCCATTGATGACCCTGGCCCCATACCATTCATATTATAATTTTCTTATCTTCATTGGGTTACTCAAAGGATAATCAGTAATGGGGAAAGGTGAAATTGTGTTCCCAAAAATATGTTCTTTTGTTTGACTTCTTATTATACAAAATTATCACAACCGTATGTGAATAATTTGGTAATAAAATGAATATTATATTTCTATGTGTTCAAAGACTAATATTCAATAATATATTCGTAGAATATAGGGTTATCTGAACTTAAGATCCTTCTATCTTGCTCATCAAATAAGAGGGGGACATCAAGTTTACATGGAGACTATTTGGTGCACCTTATATTAAAAAAAGTGGTATGAAATGATGAGGAAACATATGATTGAGAGGGATAATTAAATATAAAAGATAACAACAATGATGTATTGAAAGTTCAAAGAGGGTAATTTCAAGGAGACAATATTAATTCTTTGTAACATCAGTGTGTCCACATTACTCATTACCGTTTTATCTTTTTGATACTATTACATTCCAAAAAACCACATATTTATAATTTTTTTGAAATATATTAAATATAAAAAACAAATCATGTGAATAGAATAGTAATTTATTAAGGGAATACAATCCTAAATAGAGATAAATTCTGTTAGCCACTATGAAACACTAGAAAAATAAATATTATTTTGCACATCTGCATGTCGAATTAAAAATATAATAAAGAAAATACATTGATGAAAAAACTGAGGGATATTATGAAAAATGAATAAATATGAAGATACTGAAGAGTATGAACTTTTCAATCCTAAAAAGGAAGTCATATGAAATTGGATCCCAGTAAGTGGGGTCATCAATGATTATACAATAATAAATTCTTTGATATATGTTCATTTTTTGGAATGATGGGATATTAAATTATTTTTTTATATCTTATGGTGAAATAATGTAGTGGATAAAATAAATAAAATAGTTTGTATTCATTGTCATGTAAATTTTTTAAAAATTTATATTATCAATAATTAGTTTTTTTCTGTTTTAATATTTTATATTGTTTATTAAGAAGTTTGTTGGGAGTTAAATTATCCTCTTATGGGGATCCCACAAAATAGTAAAATGTTTAATGTGAAATTGTATAAATATTTTTTTGAGTATAATAATATTTTATTATATCACAATGAAGATTAGCTAAAATTTTAACCAAAAATAAAACAATAATCATGGTGAATAAGTGTAATTTTGGAGAGGATAATGTTGTTGATATATCTCTCACTGTATGAAATGTTGATTTAAATTAAATCCTTTAATATATAGATCATAACACCAAATATGAAATAAAAAAACCTTAGAAATATGAACCATTTTAAAATTTTATATACATAGTTCTAGAATAATAGTGATTTTAAAATTAACTAAACTAATGATTAAATAATTAGATGGAAACATCTATAGAAAATTTATGTGATCTCTTATACTTTTATAAAATATAAATTTAATAATGTGATTTAACATTATAAATTTATTAAATCCATATTTATTAATAGTAATGAGATACCCATTAATAAAAGAGACACGAGTATGGTTTTAATAATTAAATAGGAAATCATTTGACCTATCAAATTCTAGTCTTAGAGGGAACATTTTTTCCTTTCAATGAATAAATAAAACATGTTCTGGAATCAATGTACTATTCATATTAATTATTACTCATGGTCTTAATTAAAATATATTAGGTTATTTACAATTATCAAAATATGAAGAGAGACTATGAATATATTATTGTAGATTTTCCAAAATGTAAATGAAAATTAAAAACACTCAACCTTAAAAATAGAAAAGAACAAGTCTATTTGGAGTTAGTCCTTATGGTTGTGAATGGTCTAATTTTTCCTAAATCATTATGATAACATAATCACTATGTATTATTTATTTATAATTATTCACACAAAAAAGTGACAGATATTATCAAAAGGTATATACTTGTATTTGAAAATATATATTGAATTAATATCAACTCACATTGTTGAATAATATCTTTAAAAATATGAGATTATTCTCCATCAAAAATTAGTCAACAAAATTTGAAAAAATAAGATTGTTGAAAGGATAAAATAGATTCTCAATAAATTTCAATATATATTGGTAACTGACCAATGTAATAAAATAACTGAATGGAAGAAATCCTATAAAATATTTTCACTAATAATTAAAAATTTTTGAGCCCTAATAATGAAAATAATATACATTAAATTTTATAAAATGATATATTAAGTGTCAAATGTTGGGGGAAAGTGTATGTACAGGTATATAAGAAACGTTTTCCATTATAATGTGTTTTCTTTTATTCTCAATGAAAATAAATCAATTCACATTGTAATGGACATGAAAAACAGACGATGCTTTAATAATTTAAATTTCATTAATATCATAATTTAGGAGAACTTGTGATGAAAACCTTATGATGGAAGGAGTTAGTAAAGGTGCTTCCAGTCACATTCAATTTTGATTGTAAGGAATGAAGCTAGTGGAAGATAGTGAAGGTTTAGTACTAGCATGAAATATGTTTTTGAGATGAATATTAAATGGAGTTTGTAATGTTGTGTGCAAGGCATGATTCCTGGTTAGTACATCAAAAAATAGAATATTCTGGAAGTGCGTGAAAGATGTAGTTGGTGCGAACGTTACTTAAGTTCCTAATGCGACGTCAAATGGGGTTTTGCATGATGTGTTAGGGGTTTGCGTGACACTTTGGTGTTTTGACGCACGAGGGTTGACAAGGTCAATAAATAAGATGTGACTCCCTCACATTTAAAATGTTCGAAACATTGAGAAATCCTAAGCTCTGAGGCGCAAAAGAATTTTATGTAAAGGGAATGGCACGAATGAAATAGATTTGTGCACAATATCAATGTTATACACAAGATGTTTTCATGACAAATGTCAAATTTCTCACACAAGGCATAAAAGATGCGTGCAAGAAACCTAAAATGGTGAACGAAAGATTTGGGTTCTCCGTACGTATTCAGTTGTTTGTAAGATAGTTCTAACTTACTTTTTGTAAAGAATTTTATGATTTGTACATCTTTGAATACACCTGTTCAATTGTAATGAATCAAGGAAATATTGTAATTCCCTATTTGGGCTAAGATGGTGCACACACACTTGCAAATTGTTTTCTAGGTGCTACATGTATGTAATGGTATATCCTACTGATTGTATTCCTTATCAATGGATTGTTTTCTAGTATATTTTGTGGTACTTGATTATTTTTGTACCATACCAAGGATGAAGATACTCTTGTTTAGTTGTGAACCATGTAAATCTTGTGTTTATATTGTTGTGTGTGTTCATCTGTGAAGGAACTCTTTAAAAACATGCGAAGGTTGTTTCAAAAATAAGGAAACATAAATAGGAAATGATATCATTGATTCCCCCCAACCTCGCTCAGTGATACTTGAATACTGACTCAAAAACTACATAAAAACATTAATATATTAATAATTGTAATATTATGAATAGGGATGGTTAGAAATAGAAGATTGTGGAGTGGTGAAGAGGTGAGGACGTATTTTTTCCTTACAAACCCTTAAAAATTCAAATTACAAAAATGATTAAATAACATTATAATAATTTTTACAGAATATATATTGTTTACATTATTGGAATACATGTTTACCAATCTTTGGAATTATCGTGGATAATAAGATAATGATGAATATAGAAATTTTTTTTGAGGATCACTGGAAAATATAAATGAAAATTTGTTAGAATAACTAAAAACAATTATATAATTAATGTTATGTTTTAGTCACCGAACGATAAGAAAAACTAAAATGTGACATAAAATTTATTAAAATGGAATTTATAGTAAAAATTTCTCATTTTTTATAATAGGATAGATGAAATTGTTATTGAAAATATATTTTATATCCCCTTTAATGTAAAGTAATTATGATGAAAATAAGGAAATTTTTATATAAATTCTATGATTTGTGAAATTAATCATATTAAAGAGGATAAAACGTGAAAAATATTCTTATATATAATGGAAAAAAACTTTATTAAAAATATGGTTTCATAAAACAATTGTACAGATATAGTCATGGGACTACAAAAAATAATGACTTATATTAAATGTTAATTAATATTTATAATGAATTTATGTAGACGATACTTAATATATAGTGGATATCCTGGATTAAAAATTTCTTTTATTTTTCCAATAGATGTTTATATTAATAAATTTCAATTTCAAATCAACCATACTCAATGGGTGGTAAGTATATTTTTTGTATTTCACGGACTGAGTATGTTTTTACACCGTGATATTGAATATTATAGATAACCATATTTTCATATATATATATATATAATATTATATCTTAATAGGTGAATCTTAATTATATAACATTATGATATGTGTTATAACCATAAAGGTTTAATATCTTTTGAAATATTGAGACACAGATAACTGGATCATAAGTGTTCTATAATATCTCTAAATTAGTTCTTCATAACTATCATTCATCTTAGAAATATCATTATAAATACCATTTTCCTTATAATGGAATATGGAAACATAATAAATTGTGAGCTCAGATGCTCAGTAAAGGTAAATAGGGGACATATCAATCGTCGTGTAATCCTAAAATAATCATAAGGATATGAAAAATGATCAAAACACTTGAAAATATTACCTAGATTATCATAGATCATAATTATAAATCATATAATAATTATTTTATTCCATAAAACATCAATCATATATTAATCAAATAAAATGATCTATTAGTTAATTACATTGTCATAAAATCATGTCATCAAATAGTTGAATAATCATAATAATAGAAATATAATGTCGAGGATACCTTCCTAGACATTCAAAATAATTTAGGCTTGGGTAAACTACCCATGAGTGAATTTTGATCTTCATATAACCTCTCATGTTCCTTAATGTTTTTATATTAGTATATTCTATCATTTGACCTTGAATTTAGAATTATGAGAAACTCCCCTGAACTATCTTGTTTTAGGTTTGGGATCACCTCCCATGTAACCTATGTTATCAAATATCATTTTTTATTTCTAAATTCATTTGAGGGATATATATTTCTAGTCTCATCAATGGTTTAATAAAAAATTCATTCAAATTAATTCCAAAAGATCCAAAATTCATTATAATATTACCTACAGAAAATAAAATGTGATTCATCAATATTTTATCGTTATAACCACAATCCATATAGAGGAATAAATAATATTGTATCATTAGATGACAACTCTATTAATGAATATGTACCATTAATGGATATTATAATAGATAAAATTTTTAGTCAATAGATTCCAGGAATATTTATTAAGGAAAAAACCTTTTTATTTTAATATTACATATTCAAATATAATAGTTTCCCAAATATTGCGGAAAAAATTTTCATTGAAAATAGACTTGGAAACTAGTAATTTATGATTCAAATAATGTAACAGTTATGATTGAAATAAATTCTAATTAAGTCATTTATGTTATAATAAATATTCAATTCAAATTTTCGGTAAAAATTCAAAACTATCTCATTCATAAAATGAAAATAAAATTACATTTAGTTTATTTTAAATATTATTTCCTGTTTAAAATGGATTTAATACATAAAAGGAGAATATTAAAAAATTATATTTTTAGAAAACATAGTCACGAAATAAAAATGATTTTTGAGGAGAGAGTGAAATAATTTCGATTTTTGTGAAAAAAATATTTCATTATATTATGTTATCAAAGATAGGAAAATGGATTTAAAAAATTAATCTCCATATATTTCCAGTGTATTATATATTCATTATTTTATTTAAGATATATCTCATAAAATTTCATCATGAAAAAAAAATCAAAAATAATCCTGAAAGACATTGATATTTTTATGCAAGTCCCTTTCCTTGAGTTTAACATATATGTAATGAGATTTAACAATAATTATAATATATATAATTTATTCATAATTATATAAAAGATTTTATATATTGTAATAAAATGAAATATTATTAACTTATATGATTTCATCAACCATTTATTAATAATTATTTTTTTAAACATTCATTTTTTAGTTCTTGTTGTTTTGTTTATTATGAGTATTTTAGGTTGGTAATTAGGGTGTTTATAATTTGATAGTGGTTATGTCTTCGGAAAAATGTTAATAATTATATATGTATCATTTATATTCATTATACTATGTTAATCGAAAATATAAATAAAGAAACATGAATTTAACCATTTAAGGAGACGATATATATTTTGTATGAAAGAACTCTATTTACACATTTTGATGGATGAAATAAAATAATGGAAAAAAATATAACATAAAAATATAATTATTATATCATATATATCATATATACATTTATTAAATTTATTCTTATAACCATTAATGTAATTATGTAAGGATAAACATCACTTCTTGGTGGAAGTAGTCCACATGTATGCATGATGGATGTTATCATTTTTTCATAGATACAATGATAATAAGGTAAATGATAGATTAAAATTGTAGAAGAACAATTATTTCATAAAAATAATATATATATACCTTAAACCCATTATCATTAGGATCCATTATTGATGGTGGTGAAAAACAAATCACACTACTATTTGTAGATAGTAAGTTTTACATACGCAAAGTAATGCTTTAATTATCCATATGAGGTAATAGAACTATAAAATGGTTATCCCAAAATAATAATAAAATCTCAATATATTGATCATATTGGATTTATTTTTTTTTTATGGGAACAATATATTTACATGATTTATATGGACAAATAAAATATAAAGTGTCAGTAAATATGATAATCTATTCTTTAGTAGAATTCATTTAGATAACCTCTTACGATGGTCGATGATTGATATTTTTAGAAGAACATGACCAATAGATCATGGAAATGGATTTTTATATGGGAAATTAGCATGGTTTTGTCAAGATAAATTGCTCAATGTGGTATAAATAAAAGTGGGATATGGTCTTTATTTATTGGAGAGGGAGAGGATTCATCTTGAAATTTAGAAAAAATTAATTTATAACTAATCATTATCCAGAAAAATGATTAAATATGATAATAGATTCGATTAAAAAGAATTTTGGTTGGAATATCATCAAACAAAGAAATTTTTATATTTTTTTGGGAAATTTTAAACATATATTTTTTATTTACCACTTCATTAACGCTTTTTATCTTTAACAATGGTTTGAAGAATTTCAATCTTAAAGGGTTATAAATTTTACATATTCTCTAAAAAGTATCTCATAAATTATAAACAAATAAATTTATCCTCAATTTATAATCTTAATTATTCTCTGACATGATTATTATTTTTTAAAAATTAACAAAAAAATATTCTGAAACAAATAATATTGTCAATAAAATATTAACACTATTAATCTCAATTGATTTTAAAGAAAACATGATCGAAATGAATTAGAATACAACCCACTATAAAATATTTTATATTTTATATTATTATATAAAAATAATGTAACTGAATTATTCAATTGAATTTTTTTACTCCTAAGAATTTATAAAATGATTATTTACTTTTTCTATTAATTGAATAAATATTGTGTCATTGTTTCCTGATCATTTAAGGTGATAATTCAATTATTAAAAATTATAAATGAACTAATATGATATAAAAATTATTTTTTATATAATATAAAAATTTATAGCAACAAATATCCTCATTTTAAAAAAATGAAAAAAAATTATAGATATTAATGTAATGAGATTGACATTTTACACTTATTCAGTTCATAAATTAATACAAACACCACATTCAAATAAAATTAACCAACATGTGGTTGTATATTATATAATTTGATTAGAAATTCATAAATACACTCTCCCCATAAAAAACATTGATATTTATATAAATATTAATGCCTTATCCCAATGTATTAACTCAATATTACATATTTTTCCATTACCAAGGTGACCAAAATATACTATGGTTATTATTCTTATTGATAGAAAATATAAAGTTCCATATTTCACAAATTTAATCATCCTAATTATATATATGTAATCCATTATTAATTATTCAATTTATATAAGAGGTATAAAAGAATTTGAAATTAATTTTGATGAACATGATGAAACCTATTTTTTAGGAAAATAATTTATTATGGAAAAAACATGATATATAGTCTTTTCTCATTCCCTAAAAAATTATTAAATGTGTATTGGCCTGGGTTTTTGGGGTCCATTACTTTGTGAAATTCTCGTTTTGGGTTTTCTAGTCTGGGAATCACAGTGGTGTAGGCCTACCGGTAGCCATAGCCAACCGGTAGTAGGCCTACCGGTAGCTCGGTCTACCGGTGGCCGCAGCCTACCGGTAGCTCGGTCGACCGGTAGCTCTGTCTACCTGTAGCTCGGCTTACTGGTAGTTGTAGCCTACTGGTAGCTCGGCCTACCGGTAGCTCGACTACCAGTAGCTGCTGCCTACAGGTAGCTCGGCCTACCAGTGACTCTGGCCTACCCTGCGGTTTATTTCCAATAACACTCCCTTTAGCGCAAATAGGGGTTTAAACCCTATTTTGACCTGTTTGAGCGTGTTTTAAAGACTCGTGACGTGCATAAGAGTTTTAATTAAATACTTAATCACTTAATTATTCGGTTTAAACCACCCAACCCCCTTTAATGATGAGTGGAGCTGCGTGGTCAACCCACAACCCCCGCACCTTACGCGGTTACGCGTTCTCACCTCAACCGTCCGCGGCTCTTATAATCTAAGGGTTAGTCGTGGTTTCTCCTTTCCTCGATCACGGCTTTTCCCAAACAGCTTCTGGTGCATCGGGCACGCCGCATCGTTATCTGTAATGTTTAGTGCCCGGCCGATGCATCGATCATCGATCAAACAAGTTGGGAATTTCTCCTTCGTCTCTCTATTTTGTGTATCATGCGGGGTGGGCGTGCTTTTGTTTCTGTAGAATTGTATAAAACAGACCTAATTAATGTTAATGAAAAAATCCTGTAATGAAAAAAGGGGGGTGTGATCGTTGATGTTGTTTATATTATGACCATCTTGTTGGGCTGTGCTGGCTTATGCCTTCTTAAAATCGAGGTCGCTGGTGGTTGTTGTTTGTGCACTAATGAACCCATGCTGATGTTTCAAATGGATTGTTTGTAATTGTAAACTACTGATATGAAATTGGTTAATCACATATACCTGGCTGAATAATTTGAAAGCACCAGGATCAACCCTTCTGCGATAACTCCCTGTTTAAGCACACGGAAACAGAAATCATGGAGTGTGTTAAATCGTTTAAATCTGAAACTACCCATATGGCCCTGCTTTGTGTCGGTGGTAGTGGTTTAGTTTTTTTCTTTTTGGGGCCGATTTCTGAAGATGTGGTATAGGATGGGATCCCTTGTTTATATACTCTTGGTGGTTGTGGAATCGAGTATGGGATTTCCTGTTGTTATGGGTTCGGTGGTTATGAGATTTTAAGACCAGATGGTTACCTTGTTTACATCACAAATTAGGGTGGGATCCTCTGTTGACAGAATCGGGTGTGGGTGTTATGATTGATGCTTGAATGGTTAATTTTCCTTGGTTATGCTTATGGTTTAGTTGCCCAGTAGTGCATAAACTTATTTGAACATTGTTATTGAACATGAAAAAAGAATAGGATATATGGGTTTTGGTTGACGTGACTTGTGAATTGGACGTAGTGGTGTTGTGTTCGCTGGTTAGAAAAACCTAAACCTTGGGTGAGTGCTTGTTACCTATATATATATTTTGTAGTTTTTTGTTTCTTATTCGCGCCCCACACAAGTTGAGAACTTAGTGACGAACACCCCCATTTCATGGGGGAGGGTGTTTTTCCCAACACTATTATTAGTGGCTGGTTATTAGCTCCTTTTCTTCTCCCTTTCCCGGATATCCCAAGTATATTCGGGCAGGCTGTGATGGCCTGAGGTCCATTATTAGCCCAAGAACCCTCGGGCGGGGCAGTGTGACGGTTGGCCAGATGTGTGCGGTGGATGGTTTCCCAAGTGTCTTCGGGATAAGGACCAGGTGTCTTCAGTTGTGGCAGTGGATCTTCTAGCCCAGGTTTCTTCGGTAGTGGTGGTTGTTATTATGGCCTAGGTGTTTTCAGGTGTGGTTACGTGTGACAGTTGTGGCCCATGTGTCTGTGGGTGGGATTCGGCAGTGGGACTGCGTGTGGTTGTGGCCCAGGTGTGTGCGGGCGGGTGTGGCATTGGGACTGCGGTGAGAATGGCGGGATTGGTCCGATGCATAGGATGTCTCAATAACCAGTGGGAAAGTGGCCGGGGTACCCAATCATCTATGTGCTCCAATTATATATATTACTTGACTTTCGTTATTTGGAGAGTGGGATTTGGTGAGACTTGGGTGGATATTTTACCTTGATAGGCGTTTGGTTTACTCCATTTCTCACAGGACGTTAGCACGTCCCCCCACTTGTGCACGAGAGTCTTTGGTTTTCCCTACTGAGTGCACTTGTATGCTCACCCTACTTATATATAACTACATTCAGGTTTCCAGGAGGACTTAGGGGATCGAGCAGGACGGTACTACCTTGGACCTTTGGGGCAGTTACCACCACTATTTTTCTTTCTCTGGTACTTGCCTTGTAGTCACCTTCTGTACTTGTGGTTTTTACATTTGAAACATGCATGTGGGAATAGTTTACATTTGGTTTCACTTTTCATTTACCTTGGTTTTGTTGGGTTTCATCATCTTATCTCCCGATCCTATAAAACAAAAATGGGTACTGCCTTCCATTTTGTGAGAAATTTACATACCCTTGATGCTAGTCGCCACTCCGGGACCTATTGAAGGTGGGTCATGGGGGTCATTATCTTTCCTTCAACATAATGAAGGAAGGGCCTATCAATCTGCTGACCCTTCTCTCCTTTTGGTGAAGGTGGGTCGTGACAGAATGATATCAAAGGTAGGGTTGAGAGATAGGATGGAGTTTGGAGTTAGGCACAATTAGGATTGCATGGGATGGTAAGGCAACAGTGTTGGGTGACCTTGGCGCATGAATTAGGCCAGGGAAGACCGGATAGGACACAAGATTTTTGGGCCCCCCGTGATCCGATGATAGGACTCTGGACCAACCGAACGACCAAGTGAGGCCACACAGATTTCATGGTAGAGACCCTAGGAAAGTTACATGCATCATAATGGGTTGTGTTTTTGTGTTTCTGGGATGTCTTGGGAATTAATAATAAATTAAATTTTAAGAAGTTTTGAAGAAAATATTCTGCACTACTTGGGCTTAGGAATTCCTTATTTACCTTGTAGTTATGGCACCAGGAAGGTGACCATGTGTGGTACAGGCGATCGAGGCCCCGGAGACTACTTTGGCTGATCGGCAGAGAGCTGATCGGGAGTAAGAGGATGACCAGTGGCAGAAGACTCTTCGAGCCTTCCAGCGACAGGCCCTCGAGAAGTATGAAGGCAGCACCTCCGATTTGAAGATGGAAGGCTGGAAAGAGGAGCTAGTTATAGCCTTTGGCCTGATTCGGGCCCCGACCGAGTACTGGGTTCCTCTGACCATTAGCCAGATGAGAGTAGCGGCACGTCAGTGGTGGACGCTTTACCTGGGGGAGAGGAGAGAGTCTGAGGTGGCTTGGGCGGACTTCGAGAGGGAGTTCCGGGCATAATTCCTATCCTCGAAGATGAAAGAAGAAAAGAGGTAAGAAATACTCTCCCTCCAGCAGGGGAGTATGTCCGTGAGGGAGCTAGGGATCATGTTTAAGGACCTCCTGCATTTTTCTCCGTACCTCTTTCCCGATGAGGAGTCTCGGGCAAGATGTTTAGAGGAGGCACTCCGACCCTCCATCCAGTATATTGTTACCCCCTTTACCCTGCAGACGTACTCGGAGGTCCAGAAGAAGGCAGAAGGGGTGGAGAGGATGCATGCTCTAGGAGGAGTGTCACGAGAGGGGATCCAGATGGGACTATCGAAGGGAAAGGCCGTCAGCACTAGGCCTCCAGTGTCAGGACCCTCCAAGTTCCGACTAGCAGGGAGCAGACTGCAATGGTTTCATTTTCGATTCACCTGCCCTTGTCATTTTCCTTCGGGCCCAGGACCGAGATTCTTCATCTGTGGGAGCCCTAGACATCTCCGGAGTCAGTGTCCCGACTGGGTGCAGTACAGTAGTGGCAGTCATCCCCAGCACCCGCCCCATCAGCAGCTTCTAGCCAGACCTTTCCAGTAGCAGCTGCAGTGACAGAGAGCTCTCTCTCCTCTGAGGGAAGACGTAGGAGGAGGAGGCCGACCTCAGGGTGATCCACAGGGACCTTGACCAGGGCGTGGTCGGGGAGGTGGCCTACAGCTGACTGGCAGGGGAGCTGGACATGGACAGTTACACGCCACAGATGCAGCAGTTCCAGCAGGGCCAGAGGTTGTTCGAGGTACGATCAGTCTGTTTAGCACTCTTTCTTATGCCTTGTTCGATACCGGAGCTTTGGACTCCTTTTTTGCACCCAGTCTAGACCGTGCTTTGGGTTTAGATGCAGAGAGACATCCAGTGCCCCTGGAGTTGAGCACACCAGTCAGAGGTCAGACCAACTTGTTGTTTGTTTGTCGGGGATGTAGACTGATGATAGTGCCACATCAGTCGGTTATGGATCTTCTTCTGCTACAGATTTAGCCATACGATGTCATCCTAGGCATCGACTAGCTTTTTTTTTGTGTCGTCATCGACTGTTTCTGAAGAAGGGTGGTGTTCTCGGACATGTACGGTCGGCGTGTTACCTTCATCGGTGAGCGTAGTAGTCCTAAGGGAAATAGGAGATAGGTACCTCACCTCTCCTTGTTGACCGATCTAACAGTGGAATCAGTAGATGCTGAAATGGTGGAAGTACCAGAGATTGTCCATGAGTTTATGTGCATCTTTCCTGAGGAGGTGACGACTCTACCCCCTCGACCTGATATCGAGTTCGGGATAGACCTACAACCCGGTGCTCGACTAATATCGATGGATCCTTACCGGATGGCACCATCGGAGCTACGGGAGTTGCAGATACAGATTGACGATCTGATGAAGAGGGGTTATGTTTGTCCGAGTGCGTCACCATGGGGTTCTCCGGTCTTGTTTGAAAAGAAGGCAGATGTTGGTCGTAGGTTGTTCATAGACTACAGGAGGCTGAATCAGGTGAAAATCAAGAATATCTACCATTTTTCGAGGATAGAAGATCTTTTCGACCAGCTGAAGGGGGCAGGATGGTTCTCGAAGATCGACCTGCGATATCTGTACCACCAGCTGATGGTGAAAGAGAGAGACATCCAGAAGACAGCGTTCAGGTGCAGGTATGGACACTTCGAGTTCGTATTCATGCCCTTAGGTGTTACGAACTCCCCGGCTATGTTCATGGGTCTTATGAACTCCATCTTCCAGGAGTACCTGGATCGGTTTGTGGTTGTGTTCATCAACGACATCCCGGTCTACTCTAGATCAGAGGAGGACCATGCAGAGCACCTGAGGACAGTTTTGGAGGTCCTCCGATAGCACCATCTCTATGGGAAGTTGTCAAAATGCAAGTTATGGACACGATAAGTGCACTTCCTTGGTCACGTGGTGTCTGAGCAGGGGGTAGCGGTGGATCCATCAAAAGATGAGGCGGTTGTTTCATGGGAAGCACCAAAGAATGTGGCGGAAGTCCAGAGTTTCCTTGGGCTGGAAGGTTACTACCAGAGATTCGTACCCAACTTCTCCCGAGTTTCGGACCCTTTTACAGCTCTGACCAAGAAGGACCAGGCTTTCGTATGGAGTGAGCAGTACCAGTCAGCTTTCAGCTATCTGAAGGAGAAGCTGGTCAGTGCCCCAGTGGTGAGATTACTAGAAGAAGGGGCGGCTTATGAGTTTTTCTGTGATGCATCAGGACAGGGTCTGGGATGTGTGTTGATGTAGCGACATGGGGTGATCTCTTATGGGTCCGGGCAGCTGCGTTCCCATGAGCGTAATTATGCCACCCACGACCTGGAGCTTGTAGCCGTCATTTTTGCACTAAATTTTTGGCGGCACTACCTCATCGGGGAACACTTTGTGGTCTTCACGGATCACAAAATCATGAGGTATATCTTCTCCCAGCGGGACTTAAACTTGCGACAGTGGAGATGGGTGGAGTTCCTCTTGGATTACGACTTCGTGATCTCTTATACTGAGGGCCATGGCAATGTGGTGGCCGATGCCTTGAGCAGGAGGACGCAGAAGGATGCGGTCCGAGAGTCGACAAACGCCTGGAAGGCAATGGATGAGTTGGCTGCCTTACACTTGGATGCGAAGATGGATAGCGGCAGAGGCTGCCTATATCAGATGATAGTGCAGTAATCTCTGTTTCGGCAGGTGGAGGAGTCTCAGTGGGGAGACCTAGAGTGCGAAGTGATGCGTGACTGAGTTTACCAGGGAAATGCTCCAGAAGGATGGATAGAGGATGGTCAGAACTAGATGTTTTTTCAGAAAAGGTTGTTTTTTCCAGGACTGATGTGCGGAAAGGTTCTCAGTGTGTTCCACAACTCACCCCTGGCGGTACACCTAGGAGTTTCCAAGATGTACCAGGGTTTGAAGAAGAAGTTTTGGTGGCCCGGAGTTAAGTGAGCTGTGGCAGAGTTTGTGGACAAGTGATTAGTATTTCCGCAAGTGAAGGATGAACACCGAGTTCCAGGCGGCCTACTGCAGCCTCTAGTTGTTCCCGAGTGGAAGTGGGATGACATCTCAATGGATTTCTTCACGAGACTATCCAAGGTCCAAGGGGGAAACGACGCCATCTGGGTGGTAGTGGACAAGTTGACGAAATCGGCTCACTTTCTGGCGATCATGGAGTCGAGTGTTGTGGATGCTTTAGCACGAAAGTATGTGGATGAGGTGGTGAAATTGCATGGAGTTCCAAGGTCTATAGTCTCAGATAGGGATGTACAATTTACCTCACGAGTCTGGAGAGGATTGCAGCTTGCTTTTGGCACCCAGTTACACCTTAGAACTTCTTTCCATCCCCAGACAGATGGACAAACAGAGCGCACCATCCAGACCTTGGAGGATATGCTACGGGCATGTGTTCTGGATTCTTGAGAATCATGGGTGTGATACTTGCCTCTGGTAGAGTTTTCCTACAATAATAGATACCATTATACCATCGGTATAGCCCCGTTTGAAGCTTTGTACGGGAGTCCATGTTGTTCACCTGTGTGTTCGACTGAAGTAGGAGAGGCAGGCATCCTTGGCCCGGAAGTGGTACAGAGCACGATAGAGAAGGTTCAGCTCATACTGGAAAGGATGAAAGCGGCCTAGGACCAACAGATGTCATATGCGGATACCAGGGGGAGGCCCTTGGAGTTTGAGGTTGGAGACCACGTGTTCTTGAAGGTCTCCCCTTGGCGTAGGAAGCGGAGGTTAGGTAAGGGAATCAAACTCTCTCCCAGGTTTATTGGACCCTTCGAAGTGTTGCGGAGGGTTGGCGAATTGGCTTATCAGCTAGCGTTACCGCCGCCACTACTAAGGATACATGATGTCTTCCATGTGTCCCAGCTTCGTCGATATCCGCACGATGATTCACACGTCCTTCATTGGGGCGTGTTGGACATCGAGGACGACGTGACCTTTGTGGAGAGACCAGTGATGATTGAGGATCGTAAGGAGAAGGTGCTTCATGGGAGAACCATTCCCGTGGTTCACGTGTTGTGGAGGCATGGTGGGCATGAGGAGAGTACGTGGGAGAGGTAAGAACAGATGCGTACCCAGTACCTAGAGTTTTCTTGAGCTTTTTTCCTTGTTGCACCTGTTGTAGTAGAATGTTTTGTCTTTTGGCTATGAAATGTACTTGTTCCTTTCCTCTGTTTGTGTGTGAAAAGACCTGGCTATGGGGGAGGAGAAACCCTGACCCCTAATCAAGATGCATTAAGGCAGATGCGATTAAACCAGTGCGGGCGAGTCAGTGCCGCCCAAAGTGGATAATATCTTGACAGGGGGAAGGATACTCCCCAACCCACATTCCCGGGCAGTTTGGCATTGTATGTTTCTTGGTTCTTGGCAGGGAAATGTTTTAGATAGCATGGGTTCGCTTCTAAGAGGTATCTTTCGAGGTGGTTGTTTGGACCATCTCTTTCCTTCTGGTTTGTTTTCATTCTCGAGGATGAGAATCTTTTTTGATGTATGTGATGTAATGGCCTGGGTTTTTGGGGTCCATTACTTTGTGAAAATATCGTTTTGGGTTTTCTGGTCTGGGAATCACGGTGGTGTAGGCCTACCGGTAGCCTTAGACTACCGGTAGCAGGCCTACCGGTAGCTCGGTCTATCGGTGACCGCAGCCTACCGGTATCTCTGTCTACCTGTAGCTCGGTCTACCTGTAGCTGCAGCTACCGGTAGCTCTGTCTACCCGTAGCTCGGCCTACCGATAGCTGCCGCCTACTGGGAGCTCGGCCTACCGGTAGCTTCTGCCTACTGGAAGATTGACTACCGGTATCTACTGCCTTCCGGTATCTCGACTACTGGTACCTGCTCCCTACGGGTAGCTCGACCTACCGGTGGCTCTGGCCTACCCCGCGGGTTATTTCCAGTAACGCTCCCTTTAGCGCAAATAGGGTTTTAAACCCTATTTTGACCTGTTTGAGCGTGTTTTAAAGTCCTGTGACACGCATAAGAGTTTTAATTAAATACGTAATCAATTAATGAGTCGGATTAAACCACCTAACCCCCTTTAATGACGAGTGGAGCTGTGTGGTCAACCCACGACCCCCATGCCTTACGCGGTTACACGTTCTCACCTCAACCATCCGTGGATCTTATAAACTAAGGGTTAGCCGTGGTTTCTCCTTTCCTCGATTGCGGCTTTTCACCAGCATCTTCCGGTGCATCAGGCGCGCCACATCGTTATCCGTAAAGTTCTGTGCCCGACCTAAGCGTCGATCGTCGATCAAACAAGTAGGGAATTTCTCCTTCGTCTCTCTCTTTGGTGTATCATGCGGGGTGGGAGTGCTTTTGTTTCTGTAGAATTGGATAAACCCGACCTAATTAATGTTAATGAATGAATCCTGTAAAGAAAGAAAAGGGGGGGTGTGATCGTTGATTTCGTTTATATTATGACCATCTTGTTGGGCTGTGCTGGCTTATGCCTTCTGAAAATCAAGGATGTTGGTGGTCATTGTTTGTGCACTAATGAACCCCTACTGATGTTTCAAATGGATTGTTTGTAATTGTAAACTACTATTGTGAAATTGGTTTATCACGTATACCTGGATGAATAATTTGAAAGCACTAGGATCAACCCTTCTGTGATTACTCCCTGTTTAAGCACACAGAATTGGAAATCATGGAATGTGATCAATCGTTTAAATCTAAAACTACTTGTATGGCCCTGCTTTGTGTCGGTGGTAGTGTTTTAGTTGTTTCTTTTTGGGGCCGATTGCTGGAGATGTGGTTGGGGATCAGATCCCCTATTTTTATACTCTTGGTGGTTGTGGAATCGGGGATGGGATCCCCTGTTGTTATGGGTTCTGTGGTTATGAGATTTTTAGACCGGATGGTTACCTTGTTTACATCACAAATTGGGGTGGGATCCTCTGTTGATAGAACCGGGTGTGGGTGTTATGATTGATGCTTGACTGGTTACTTTCCTTGGTAATGGTTATGGTTTAGTTTCCCTGTAGGGAATAAAATTATTTTAACATTGTTATTGAACATGAATCAAGAATGGGATAAATGGGTTTTGGTTGACGTTACTTGTGAATTGGACGTAGTGGTGTTGTGTTCGCTGGTTAGAAAAACTTAAAACTTGGGTGAGTGATTGTTACCTATATATATACTTTTTAGTTTTGTGTTTCTTATTCGCGCCCCTCCCAAGTTGAGAACTTAGTGCCCAACACCCCCATTTCATGGGGAGAGGGTCTTTTCCCAACACTATTATTAGTGGCTTGTTATTAGCTCCTTTTCCGCTCCCTTTCCCGGATAGCTCAAGTATCTTCGGGCAGGCTGTGATGACCTGAGGTCCATTATTAGCCCAAGAAACTTCGGGCAGGGCAGTGTGACCGTTGGCCAGATGTGTGCGGTGGATGGTTTCCCAAGTGTCTTCGGGATGAGGCCCAGGTGTCTTCGGGCGTGGCAGTGGATCTTCTGGCCCAGGTGTCTTCGGGCGTGGTGGTAGTTGTTATGGCCTAGGTGTTTGAACGTGTGGTTACGTGTGACAGTTTTGGCCCAGGTGTGTGCGTGTGGGATTTGGTAGGGGGACTGCGTGTGGTTGTGGCCCATGTGTGTGTGGGCGGGTGTGGCAGTGGGACTGCGGTGAGAATGGCGGGATTGGTCTGATGCGTAGGATGTCTCAATAACAAGTGGGAACATGGCGCGTGGTATCCAAACATCGATGTGATCCTATTATATATATTACTTGACTTTCATTATTTGGGGATTGTGCCCTGGTGGGGCTTGGGTGGATATTTTACCATGATAGGCGTTTGGTTTACTCCTTTTCTCACGGGACTTTAGCAGGTTCCCCCACTTGTGCAAGAGAGTCTTTGGCTTTCCCTACTGAGTGTACTTGTATGCTCACCCTACGTATATAAAAATGCTTTCAGGTTTCCAGGAGGACTACAGGGATCGAGCAGGACCGTACTAGCTCGGACCTTCGGGGAAGTTGCCGCCACTGTTTTTCTTTCGTTGGTACTTTCCTTGTAGTCACCTTCTGTACTTGTGGTTTTTACTTTCGAAACATGCATGTGGGAATGGTTTACTTTTGGTTTTAATTTTCTTTTACCTTGGTTTTGTTGGGTTTCATCATCTTATCTCCCTATCCTAGAAAACAAAAAGCGGTAATGTCTTCCATTTTGTGAGAAATTTATATACCCTTGTTGTTAGTCGCCACTCCGGGACCAATTGAAGGCGGGTCTCGAGGGTCATTATCTCTCCTTCAACTTAAAGAAGGAAGGGCCTAGAAATCTGCTGACCCTTCCCTCCTTTTGGTGACGGCAGGTCGTGACACAATGAATGTTAATTTTTTTATTAAATATATATAAAATATATTTAATATAAATCATCGATAAATAGTGATCAATTTAATTTCTTTTGATAATAAAATTCAGTGCATAAAACCCATTTTTTGAAAAACATATAATTTTCATTAATTTTATTTAGGTTCTGAAAAATTTATTACAAATATATTAATTCTAAACATATGAAAAACAGAAAATTTTTATGGAAGTTTTTTCCTAGTAATACCTTCCAATGAAATTACAAGGTTATAAATTTCACATAAAGTAATATTTTAATATTATATCATTCCTCTAATAAAATTGGAATTGCATGTAAAGCTTATTATAGGAGAAAAAATTTAAATTATTGATAAGTATATCAAAAATTATCTATTTGATACAATGATAAAGTGTGTAAAATAAATATGGTCCCTTATAGATTTTAACGGTCATCATGATAATGGTAATATTGGTTTAATTTATTCATAGAGAAGTTGTGATTCAAATGGGGTGTATTTGATGATAACATACATGTGATAACATATATCAAAGATATAATCATAGTGTTGATGTCTGTGGATGATATTAATTTAAGTGGTTCAATTGAATAATATTTCAATTTATTTTTTATATTAAAATATGTTTTTTGAGATATCCATGGAAAGTGAAATATTATTAATTTATGGATCTCAAGCTGGTAAAAAACCTTTTGTAATATTATTCTCTCTCAAATTAAATAGATAAAAAATCTAGTGAAATTTTTTCATAGAAGATAAAAAATACATGTCAATAAAAATTTCAATAGGAATTTTTTTAAAGGATAAATGTGTAAAATTAGTCAAAATCCCAGAGTATTGATAAATAATTAATTTATCACAAATTTTAATATTAGATCAATGAATCATTGAATTTTCAAAAAGAAAAGTAGTATGGAATGGAGGTATTATAATTAAAACCCACTAGTTAGTAGTTAAAATGTTTGTGTTCTGTCATTAGAATTATTAACATTTGTTTTATCCAATGAAAATATATATGTATATATTATTGGGTCTCATAGTTCCATGTTATGTCAGTTTAAAATATTACAAAAAATACAAATCCGATGGAACATTCTGTGTTGGAGTAAAATATATTTTCGATTAAAGAAAAAATAATTATTTCATTTCAATATTTTCTATATAGGTAGGGTATATTCATGAAACATATAGATGTAGAAACTGATTTTTTAGAATTATTAATTTAAATTGTTTGGTGAATATGTATACTCACCTATCATTATAATGTGTAATAATAGAAGTTCTATAAATCATTAAAAAATATTTCATTACATTTGAGTAAAAAAATTGAGATATAATACCATAATTCATAAAAAAGGATAGAATGATGTGTTCTATAGATGTAGTACCGACCTTTGAAGAACAATTTAGTTAATTATTTCTTAATAAAACTCCCAAGAGTAGTGTTATGAAATTTAATGGGGTGAACTTTGGTGTCGAACTATCTGTTTTTACATGAAAGAAAAGATAGAAATCCTTTTTTAACCAAGGTATGTATTTTATAAATATGGATTTTAAATGTGATGTTTATATTTTCATCTTTAAATGTAATGAAAATTTTTGGTTTCTATTTTTTCATATATTCCTTGTGGGTGAAAAAATTAAACTAAATTTAAAGGGGGACTTACAATTATTGGGGGAAGAAATATAATAGACTTAGAAAAGGGTAACACTAGAATTTTCTAAATATAAGAGACATATTATTAAAATAAATCATTATTAGTGGGATATTGTGGGATATAATTCAATATAAAATATAGGGGGGAGTTTTAGTTGTAATTAAAGGGATCATATAGGGAATCATGGTCTAGAATTTAAATGGTTCATGTTGAAACATTTTATTATAGTCTAGTTTTTAAAAAGATTTATCATATCAGATTGGATAGTGGAAGATGACATACAGGATGGTGAATATACCATAATAAAATTACAATCAATTAAATTGAGAGTTTAAGATAATTATTAATACTAATTTAATGTGTAAATAAAAAAAGTGAAAAAAAAATTTGATAGTGGTTCAGTCCAAAGTTGACATTATCTTCTTTTATACCTCTCTAATCAGCAATAGATACATGTACTTAATACTAATTTTTGAGGGGGGACACAACAAAAAAATGGTATATTAATAGCACTATTCATTATCGATAATATAAATATGTACTAATAAAGGATACCATTCATAATGCTAAAAAAGGACTAATAAAAGGTTCCATTTATCAATGAAATTTTAAGGATCATATATGTGACATTTTTATGAAATTTTCTTTTAGAGTGATAAATTGAACACTTTATCAATACATTATTTTTTTACATTGATTAAGGGTACCCTATATAAGTGCATTATATTTAGTGTTGGCAAATGTTTCCCTTTATCATTTCGTTATTAGTGCATGTAAATGTCCTGAATAAAATGAAATAATTAAACAAATAAAAATTAAAATGGAGTAAAATAAAAAAATAGGAAAAATATAATTAATAAAATAATTATTTATAAAAATGAATAAATTTATTATAAATACATATAAATATATATATATATATATTATAAATGAAAATAAATATTATATATTAAATATATATATTTAAAATGAATAAAATAAAATAATTAAAGAATAAAAAATAAAAAATATTTAATTAATATTGAATATCACCCATTTTTGTAATTAAATATATTATTTAAAAAAACATTAAATTTAATACACATATATATTGATTTTAAATATTAATAGATATTCAAAATGGCTCAGTCATAGAAATGGGGACCAATTCCATGATTTGAAACTTATTAAAAAAAAGAATATACATAAGTAGAGACAAGTCAAAAAAGGCATAAAAATCCTGTAAAAGAAGATTGTGAGTAAAAAGGTCAATTTCTTCTAGTAACTCTATATCGAAAATATATAGGTTACCATCATCAACCTTTTAGGTTTCATCCTCTCCAGCATGTCTTTACCTTTTATGGAGGCTCTTAATCACCATTCATTGATGATGTGTCATGTTCTACCAAAATTGAGTGAAACATCCATGAAAGATAATGATAGGTTATCTCGAGATTGGTGAGAAATAAATATTTAATTTTATTTATAAATATCATCTAAAAATTTATATAATCATCAATTACAGTGGAATTTATCCCCATCATTGAGTAAATAACTTCATTCTATGAGAATAATTATTTTTCATCTTTCATAGAGAGACCATCCATCAGCCATTCATCGTCTAAATCATTTGGAGGTATTGTGATATGATTGTTTTCATATGTAATATTCAAAGAAATATTTGGGGATTATAAAATGAATATATACACATTCTTCATTAGGTCATTGAGATGAGTTGTAAACGACCATTCCTTATTCTCACCCTCATTTAGTAGAATATACTTGGTGGGTTAACCACCTTATAAATGACATACCTGTATTTGAGAGCGACTCTCATGTGGTTTATACTTCAAATGGATCACCCTTTGAAATCCATCCACATCCACTTGAATTGTATTTAATTTAAAATCCCTAGCATTAGCCCGTTTATCTTACCTCAGCTGGTGATGAACCGAGTCTTAAACATCCTCTTCATAAATGGATTGACCATACATTGATTCCACATAATTCCTTAAATCTATCACTTAAATGTAACACATCATTCCAACCACTACATTAATATATACTCTTCCTGTTTTGTTAGCCTTCACAACAGTCATAACATTCTCAGTGTAGTTCGAAACATTCACTGCATGTGTATACAACAGTTCCACAACATCAACAACACTCCCAGTACATATCTCATACTCGTAATCAAATTCAACACAAATTGTATCATGATTTCCAATTCCATACTAACTATTATTACATACCCATTAAAAACCTCCTTTATAAGAATTATTGGTATTTCCATCAGCAACACCACCTGATTTCTATCCAAAAACATTTCTATTCCCTTCCCCTAGGATCATCCTAAATTATATTATATGTCATGGTCGTGTTATACTCTTACAAACCAATTGTACTCATCCTTTAATTCCGCTTTTTTAACAGGGTTTCTTCTTTCCCACACACTCAGAAATGATTTGAACTAGTTAATTCTATAGGTAGATGTATCAACATAGGTAACCTTAAAATTTGAAAAAAATGTGAAACACATTCATAATCATTTCCCAAATCTTGTTCATAATCATCTATATAAGGAAAACATCTATAAAATAAAACATAGCATATGTAGATATAAATTTGAAATCTAGAAAGAATACCAAATGTAGAATTTTTTTATATCAAATTTTATCAGCATACCAATGGTCATCACTATATCATTCACTATTCATGGGTGCCATAAAATCCAATTGGGACCAAAGACCTAGATCTTTACATAATTCAATGATTAGCCATCCTCAAAAGGGTTGAATTATCAATACCTTTTAATGATAAAAATGATTATAAGTTTGAGATGTATGGAAAAAAATCCCCACGCCATCAATTTCATATTATCAAAAGGAAAAAAAATATCAAATATCCTACACCACAGTGATAGAATCAGTAGTCTGTAAACCCCCAAATCACAAGATCCGTTCCTTTATTTCCCCAATCATCCATAGTGTCAACCCTTTTAGTAAAATCATATGCCCAATAATAGAATGTGCTCCAATTTAAACCCTTTCTGAAACTGATGATATATTATATATAACGTGGTTGACATTCGATTTCTCAAAGAAAGCAACAACTACCAACCCTGGGAGGAGAGTGAATTGATTTTGATATGTAACGAGTACTGAGGCATCTGCTTCCTTCCTTCTTGCATGATTTAACCTTTCTTTTAATGGGTTTAATTAAATATAGATTTATTTTTCATGATAACATATATCAAACATGTGTTACATTTATTTCCCATAAATATAATTTTTTAATGCATTTTTAAAAAAAATTATTGTCAAAAATATTTATTTAGATAATGAAATCTTATATAGGGACATATACACATAATATTTATGAAATTTATTCCATTTTGACTATTCATTTTGGAATTTAATTTAATCCTAATATGTTTAATATATTATATCATTAATCAGTAAATATTGAATTATTAATTTATAATATTAATACAGATTGTTAATAATTAATCGACTATAATTTGGATTTCATATTTTTTATTTTCTGGGGAATGTAATTATTTTTTATTGTATATTTATATATATTTTTTATTTTTTACAATTTTTAATATGTATTCATTGCTATTTCAATATATATTCATGTTTTTAAATATACTTTGTAATTAATAAAACTCATCCAGTTTTCAATATTTTTAATGTTCACTTATTTTTAATTATTCAATTTCAATTTTTTAAAATGAATTAATTTATGATTATTTATTAATTAATAATTTTAAAATGTATTTGTAAGAACTCATAATATATATATATATTTACAAAATTTATAAATGTATATATTTATAACTATAACAAAATAAATATTATTTTTTCAAAATGTATTCATATAATTCAAAATAAATAATTATATATATCTAAATAATAAGAAATTTATAATAAATTTATTAAAATAATAAATATATTTTTTATATTTATATTTCTATTTTTATATATTTATTAAATATAAATTAAATAATATAAATATATATTTTTGTAAATATACAGATATATAAAATTTGTGTTTTAGGAAAATATTTTTTCAATTATTAGTAATTAATTATATATTTTAATAATTATAAATTTGTGATAAATATTTTTGAATCATGAATAAATTTACTATATTTATATATACATTTATATATATATATATGTTATATATATATATATGTAATTATTAAATTTATATAATGATATAAATATATTTGTAATTATAGTATTATAAAAATATATTTTTGTAATGAATAGATTTAATAAATTTATATTTATATGTATTTATTAAATATATCATTAATTTTATAAATATATATTGTCATATAAATATAAATATAAATATTTATATTTTCTATATTTATAAAATTATACATTTATAAATATAAATAAAAAATATATTTATTTAAAAAAATTATATAATTATTAAATAAATTACTCCATATTCAAATAATTTTAATATTTTAACAAACAAATATATAAATATATAAATATATTTACAGAATTTTATATTTATAATTATAATTACAAATCCTTTATTAGCCCTAAATTTTTTTTTGCCGAAAAGGATCCATTTTATTAGTGCTATATTAATGCTGATAAAGATTCCTTTTATCCTTGCTTATTAATTTTTCAGCATGAAATGGAATAATTATTGGTGATATTTCGGAAAAACTAATAAATGTGTTCCCAATCTAATTTAATAACAGTAACTAGTCATGATATCAAAAGATTCCCATGGAATCAACCTACTTCTGGTGATCCTCCTCATATCCATGCTCGTATCAGTGCACAAATCAAGACTCAAACTAATAAAAGGCCTAAATCCACGCCTTGAATGAATCAAGGAACAAATTAATCCATGGTACAAATTTATCCATTCTTTAGGGATTTATATAAGTTCTCTAGGATGAATCAATGCTTCAATCCAACATATGATATTTTCTCAACTTCCTCACTCATTAATTGCTTATTTAGAGATATTTAGTTTGATTACTTTCATTATCTCTTTCTATTCATTAAACATCATGGATTACCATTATAGAATGCATTTCTAATTTTGGGTTTCTATGAATATTTTTTTATAACCCTTTATTATATTTTATTTCTTCCATATAGCACATTAAGACTCCCACAAGCTAATTACATCTATTCTGGTAGGTGGCTTCATTAATAATCCAAAAAAAAAACAATGATTTCATAAATATTTTTAATACATTTATTTATCTAAATTAAATTATAATTTAATTATGCATTAGGTGGTAATATATTTATCATCATTTTTCATAAGGTTTCATTAATATCAATTTTTGTTTTCTCATGTTATTTTTTTTGAACGCCCTTCAAATGAAATAATAGACATGAAGTGTTTGTTGAAATTCTACCTCAAGTTTTTATCGAATATATAAAAATTAATTTTATTTAATGATTTATAATGAATTATAATTAATTTCCAATATGTTTTGAGAAATAATTTCTATGAATTAGACTCTGTTTTTATATTTTTCATAATTCTTTTTTACGTTAGAAAACAACTGGGATGTATTCTATCTTTTCATTATTTTAAATGTTTTTAATGGGTTTATAATGGATGGAATTCCTTTTTTATTACATTTTGAAAATTAGTAAGATAAATCCGATATGTATCCAAAATTGATTAATATTATTTTGTTATATGCACCCCTGATGTTATGACACTTTTTTATTCATAGGTGAAATGTTATTTGTTATTGTAACATGGATTGATCATAGGTCATTCATATTATTATATATCATATATTATTATCTTTTTGGGTGTTCATTAAGGGATTTTAAATGGTTAATATATGTTCATTTTTTTTACAATTGTAATTATTATTTTAATAATTTTGAGATATATACATTATATCATTCACATCCACATTATTTTCATGAGATGCCTTGGGAAGCAATGTGAATGATCAGGGGATGATTATTATGCTATTGTATAATAAGGATTTTACTACATCTAGTGACTATTGCATCATGTACTACGTGTGAAATACCAAAATTGGGATGTTGTGTTGTGGGATTCTGTTTGCTGCACCATAGAACATTGTGGTGTTTCCCATTACATTTTTGAATTTTAATTTTATTTCATTTTTTTAATCTATTTTAATCATCCATCCCAAACCATATTATCATTCTTAAATAACTATTTTTATGTAACTAACACCCCTCCTACACCTATTTCGGGTGTCACATTTATTGTGTGTTTCAACCACGAATGAACTTCAACAGTTCCAACTTTTCCACACCCCTCAAAAAATTTAATTATGATGCTATTTTATTTTAATAACATAAGTTTATATATTTATTTATTTCTGGATAAATTCATTATACTATGTTTTTATTCTTATTTCCATTTATTAAAAAAATCTAAATGTTATTATTAATTGTGATTTGTTGATAAATAATTAATTGGACATGGAAAATGATTTCCAAGTTATTATTTTCATTTAAAAGGAAAAAAATAATTTGATAATGGTTTCTAAAAGGTTGTTAACAATATTATTCATCATTAACGACATATTTCAGAAAAATATCATAATTTGATTTTTTTTAAAAATTATAAAAACATTTTTTTCTTATGTATTATAGACTATATATTTTAGTAATTGATAAATAGTGTGTTTAGTTTATAATAATGATGATTTTTAACAATATCTCCACCCTTATGACCTTATGATCTCAAGTTATAAAAGTGAATACATAACTATGTTTATTCATACCATTTAAAGTCATGATTTGAAACAATATGTATATTCAGGTTTACAAAAATTACACGAGATTTCAAAAAATAAATACATACCAAATATTAATTTTCTATAATGAAAAAAAGACTGTTGAATTTTAATATTCATGTTAGATTATCAAAATAATGTTATGTAACATAACCCAAGCATATGATAGCTACATTAGTTTATGGGTCAATAAAATGATATAGAGACAATTGAATTTCTAAGAATGGTATTATATAAATTAAAAAATATAAATTATTAATGAAACTACATACAAACATAAATTTCATAGAGTAAATAATTTTAATACATGTAAATATGTTTTAAATATATTATAAAAACACCCCGAATAAATATATAATGTGAAAAACACATATTAGTTTCTTTCAATATCATCACAGAAAATATCACGAAAAAACAAATTTTTATCATCATTTGGAGAAATTTTCATTGAAAATGATCAGTTGCACCCATCAATTCTCTATCTCATAACCCCATCAGAATTCCAAACTAATTTAAATAAAAAATGATCATTTATATACTTATGAAAATGCTAAAATTCAAAACTATGTATAACCACATGGTTGGTTCCTTCCTAAAAAATCAATCATGATAATGTTCTCTAACAAGTGGTACTAGAGAACATCAAATTCAACTCTCCCAAAGATAAAATGGAATAATTATTATTATTTATATCACACATATACTATATTTAAATCCTCATTATAATTTGTAGAAATATATTTCAATGCCAGGAATTTTTATAAATACTTCCTGGTGTGGATACTAGAATAAATTGTATGGAATGTGAAAGGATTGATTTGTGGATTATTGTGTGATATTTTAGGGAAGTGATTTTCTGAAAAATGATTTTTCTATTGTCTGTATTTTGATATAATCCCATTGGAGCCCTCATATTTTGGATGGTATTCAAATAGAATCATGCGTGGATTTGAAATTATAATTTTTGACTATCTTTTGAAAAATGTATTATTCATGTTACCATTATTAAATGTTCGATAAATGTTTATTAATCATTTATTACTTTTTATTGGGTTTTTGAATACATAGAATTGTTTAGTCCTTCATATTTTAAATTTTATTTTTGAAAATAGAAACATTGTATTAAATGTAAAAATAGGTTTTTAAATGAGAAAACAATATTTTCTCTTAAAATAATCTAAAATGGAAGAAATTTGTCGAAACACAAGTATTGACATCAATGGGAATAGTTATTAATTTAAAAATATCAATTTATACATATTTTCTTATAAAATATTTAAAATTTAAATTCTTTTATTAATGGATTTTTAATATGATTTTCAAATTTACACCTGAATCTAATTGACTTTATAAAAAGGTGGTTTGTATCCCATTATGTGTTTTGAAAATAATTGGACTATTTTAATTTGGAATAAAAATATATTTTATGTGTTGTTTTATAAATTAAATAAGAATGCTTTTGAATTTTGAATGTGGTTTTTGAGATGAGATATGAAATTGTTAATTATTTTGTTGTAATTATAGAAAAATTCGAAATCTATCATCGTTATCAACTTCATTTCATGAATAGTGATTATTGAATTTTGTTTCATTGGTCCCACCCCCATAACATCTATGTTTCCTGAACCAATCTAATGTGTAGCCTTCAAAATTTATCACCCTCACCGAGTTTGGGATGTCTTTTTCTCAGATTTATTCATCAAACATAGGTGTATGGTCAAAAGAGATGGGGGATAAGTCTCAAGGAACAAAATACAACAATAACTGTTCATGAAATGAATATAAGGGGGAATAAAATTTTCAATAACATTAATATTTGGATTAATTTTAGTGGATAATTTCTATCATAGTGGATAAATTCTAATCTAGAATTTAATTAACCATTTCAATGAAATCATACTAATTTTTTTTGAAATGATCAAATTTTTGGTTGCACATATTAAAATTATATCTAAAATTAATATTTGATAATGAATATCTAAAGTTTATTTATTTATTCTCTGTAAAAATGAATATTTTAAGAGCCTAATATGATTGATATTACTATAAAATATATACAGACTAGTCATTTGAAGAATGGGTATGAGGATGGAGTTAAAGAGTTTATCATGTCTGAAAAAGAGCCTGCATATGACCCATATCAAATACTTTGTCTTTATTTATGTTTTTCATTAAATATTGAAAATTAATCATGATTTTTTATAATAGTGATTTATTTGTCATGAAATAGGTCATAGCTATAAATTTTCGACTAAACATGTATAGAAAATAAAATAACCCATTGATTGGTATAATAATTTAAATTATGGATGATTTGATATGAATACACATATAAATTATGATGTATATCACATAAAAGAAATGAATATAGAAATTTAATATGTCCTTTATTATTATTCAACAATTATTTAGATGTTAAATAGCAACTAGAAGAGTCCATTCTATACTGGATGAAATAAATACAAAACATTGTATATAGTATTGATGATATATAATTTATAATCTAGTAGTTACGGGAGTGTCATCCGCAATACAGGAATACTTGGTCACTTGAATGATATGCTGCTAGAAAAATATGATGTTCTATAAATAACACAGACCCTAAAATAATTCTACATTCAATTGAAATAGTCCCAAAAAAATCACAATTCTCTAAATGAGTACATATTGTTTCGCAAGATCCATGGATCAATAAAACATGGTGAATGAATATCATGGAAATGTAAAAGAAAAATTAATCAAGTCCTCAAAATATTTTATGTTACATTATTATTATTTCATATCTTATATGGAAATTTGATTTTACGAATCGGTGTGACAATTGAAATGGCATGAAGATCCATGAATTAAACAGGTGAACTTATGTAATCCAACCAATGCTCATTAGTGAAAGAAATTGATTACGACTATCTTAAATTTTGAAATTTGAAGAGAATCATTATTTATGAATTATCATTAAATATAAGAAATCATTTTTTATATATATTATTACTCATACTACATGGCCAACCATTTATGTAAACTATGAATTTCCTCCATGGTTATGCATTTTGCGTAAATACATTATGTCTTCAATTCTTATATCATGGCCAAAAAACCCCTATAAGGATATTAATATCTACTTCGATCCATTGATCTATGTTATAAAATTCTTGTGGGATATAGGTGTAAAAATGGCTAATACTCATAGAAGTGACTAATTTATATTGATTTCCATGTTATATGGAATGATAAATGACTTTTTTGATTATCGAAGTTTTTCCAGCTGTAGACATAAAGGAATGATGTGTGTCAAATTTATGAATAATTCGTAGACTCGTATGAGATGAATCATTCATTGATGTCTTTACTTTTAGTATAATAGAAATTTTTACCTCGAAGATATACATTTCAAACATGGATGAAAATATATTATGGGAATACCGAATAAGGTACAATAAATTCTCAACTAAAAGGTTATCAACAATTCAATATATTTAAATATATTGAAAATATTTTTGGTAAATAATTTTTGAAAAACATTATGAAATTATTTTAGAATATGGTATAAATTTATATGAATTTCTATATTGGTATTGTTTTTATGTCATACCTTTTCATTGTGTTATGCATATAGAAAAAATTAATTTGATTGTGTTATTAGAACATTACTAAATGATTTTGGTAAATGACATATGGATTCATAGCTAAGACATAACTGATTGATCTGGGTATAAGGGAAGGGTTAAAATAAGATAAGGTTAAAGGGTGGAATTTTTTCCATCAATAATTTACATGCTATTGATGGAGGAAATAGTGAAAATTGTCGTTTTCATTAATGGTGTAATATTTTTTGAGGGGTATTCATAAAATATCAATATTCTAATTTCAATGAAAATTTTGAAGTTATACTGAAAAACATAATATGAATATTATATTTTCATTTAATAATTTCTGTTCGTGTCATTCCATTTCATTTTTTCAGAAATGTACAATGTACAATAACCAGGCTCTGCATCATTTTGATATCCAGGCCAAGTAATTTTATAAACCAGACAGTAGAGATCTAGATTTTTCCATGTAAGGAATTGAAATATTTCTACATATATTAATAGATATAGGTGTTGATACAACATGTAATTCCAATTCCAAGTGTTCTAAGAATAAATGTTACAAAAATATTATGTTGTTTTTATACATGCACGTGGAGGAAATCGTATATCTCTTAAATGGTAGCATGGATCAGAAATATAATTCCATGATTGGGACTGGAACTTAGAGTTTACCCTTTGTCAAAAATAAAATTTGTTGGAATGGGAATTTGGTATAAAACAACACATGGGGTGTAACTATAAATAAAATAATTAATAAAAAATATTTCATATCTTACACCACTTCAATTAACTTTGGAATGGGGACTCAGATTGTAAATCATGGACAATTATTGAGTTCATAAAACGATGTTTTACCAAATAAATACTTAATGTGAAAGGGTGTGAGAGGATTAAATTATGAGAAAAGTGTTCATTTCCTATAAATAGGTGTTTACGAAAATAAGATTCTTTTTCATTCATTTTATTCCACAACCAGTGGAGCTCCATAATCTCTTTTTGGAGGTTATTTGATGCCAAATTCTTGGTGGATCGTGATGATACATTCGATCTGAGTAAATCAGAGTGCAGCGAATGCAACAACGGATCCAAAATCTCAGTAGGATTGTTTATTCATATTTTGGATCACCTAATTGATGTTTTGGTTGACCAAATTTTGTTATGGTCATCTTCATTTCATTGAAATCCTTTATTGATGGACATACTCAGACAACCATTGACTATTTTTTCATGATCACTCTTTATTCGTGTTTTGTATCTGTTCTTCACAGTCATCATTGATAAAAATATCAACTGGTCAAAACATCATCCGATCATCAAGTGAAGCATGGATCTCAGAATGTTAGGATTCAAGGATTTTGGATGTACGACAATTTTATATTTTGGGCACCAGAGGAGGTGTAACAGCTAGCTAAAGCCACAGTTACATTTCATCATATCAACATTTAAACAAAAAAATCAAGTTGAACATGGAAATTATAGATAGAGATATGGTGATCCTCAATATGGTCTCATTTGTTTCTATCATTGGGATGTTACTAGTGGTCCATAGAAGGTGTCGGTGGTGTGGCTCCAGAGAAGGCTCGTCTCTGACAAGGTTGCGGCTCTAGAGATGCTACAGGTGGAGGTGGGCCGTAGTGGCACTGACTGAGCACCACAGTGAGGTGTCATAGAACCAGGGAGAGATAGAGGAGCATTAGGAACCATGCAGTGTAATGTGACATGGTGTGCATAGGTAGAAACATAGCGGACTGAGCTACAATGGCAGGGCCAGAGCGAGCTGGGTAATCGGTTTGAAGATTCAAACTGCTGTATCGTTTAAATTGTTGGACTTTTTGATGCACTATCTATGACCGCTCATTCCTATCCTTGAGAAGGACCATTTTAGGCTGGTTTGAGAATATTATATCCCATTCTTGTGACTCAGTTCCATGAAACCCCTATAAATAATTATAATATAATGATTATTATTGGGAGTTTCAGAAACATACATATCTTCTGCATATGATGTCTGATTGATGTGTTGTTAATAGCATTGCAACCCTAAAATTTAAGAGGATATTTGATGACCAATTTTTGAGTGCTTAAACTGAAACTATGGTGTGGGCCCATAAATCCAATTTTGGCCATTTTTTGTGAAATGAGACTTTTTTCATGAGATGTCCATTTGGGATGAATATATATATGGTCCTGTGTGTATTTTCATGATGATTTCAATATTTTGATCTATTTTATGTGTAATAGGATCAATGTGTAGGTCCCACGAAGAAGAATTTGTGTGCGACATGGAGAGATAGTGGATAATTATTTGGTATTCAATTCATTCTAATGAATAGTTTGTCATGTTTGCTTCTACAAGGATACAAATGGAGGGATCCATTGGGTTTTATAGGGCTGTTTTAGGAAGTAAGTTAGTAAAGTTATTTCTTCACCCTTTTGGGACAACAATGAGCATTGTGTGCTCATCAGCCTTTCAACAAGATATATAATTAACTATGTGTGTACAGTGGCATGCGTAGGTGTACCGATGTGTATCTTACTACCCAAGTATGGAAAGTTACCCAATCAGATTATATGGAAGGGACAAACATCATGTTCTCCCTAAATATGTTGTGAACCAATTTATTAATCTTATACTTATAATATCAATTTTTTTGTACTTAGATTTTGGCCTTCAAGTAGCCTGTCTTGTGAATTCTTTCTTGTATAACCCAATGGTGACCTCAGTTTTAGTATTCAAATTATTATGTGAGGTGTCGCAAACACAACACATCTTCTGGATTTGTTCGACAACAATAGTGTCGATGCAATTATCTTAGATACAATCGAGTGGAATCCCCCAATTTCCAATAGTGTGGGTCTATGATAAACTAGAGTGGAATCCACCTAACTTTTTAGGGTTCGAGTCCTCTATGAAAAATACCATAGTGGAACCCCCCTGAGTTTCTATGGTGAGGGTCTTGTACAATGATTATTGTGGAATCCCCCAACAACATGGTTGTGAGTCCTCTATTATCAACATTTGATTTGAATCCACTTAACACTCTCAAGATTGGGTCTCCAATGAATTATAGTGGAATCCACATGAAATATTTGGGTGTGGGTACTTTACATCAGGTTTTTAACTTCCAACTACATGGACTAGTGATGATACATACTAAAATGTTTCTTTGGACTCACGATTAAGAGGGGAGATTTCCCCACCGAAACGTGGACTTGTAACATGATCTAAAACCAGGAATCCAACATAGCCCCACCCAATGTTGATAGAATTTAGTTTAGGTGATTCATCCCATTTGACTTGTAGTTCAGGGAAGACGAGATGGATGTGTGGAATCGATGGTGGGTTGTTTTGGAATGTTAGATACCCTTTTTTGCTGATCTAGGAGATAGAATTCTCCATACTCTCTTGCCTTGGATTCATTGAATGATCATATATATATATATATATCTCATTTCTTTACCCACTACTTGTGTTTTGGTTAGTCTCATTCTGGGAGAGGTGAGGATGAATGTGGTATGCCACATGAGTTCAGTATCTAGCTTCCCTTTATTGGAAGAGTCTACTCTCCTACTATTAGTCACAAAAGATTGATGAGAATTTCAACATCACGGTTTATAGCTCCTTGTTCCTGGATGATCTTACATGAATATGTTATTAGGTTGAGCTATACTCTTTAATACACCTTATTTTATGTACCGGTTTACTCTTAAGTTGTATTTCACATGTCACCCTATGCCTTTTAGGGTATCCTTCTTAGTATGTTTATACTCACCCCTGCATGGGATTTTTTTGAACATAATTTTCCATGAGGAGATGAAGGACGGGATTATCATGAAATTAGTGGAGCTTAGGGATACGGTGTGCAATGACAATGTGTTGTGGTCGTTTCTTGGGATCTAGAAGAAGGGATCTCTCAACAGTTTCAGTTTTTTAGTTACTAATTGGTTGGGGAACTTTCTGGGATGGGTGAGCATTTTCCCCTTTCCCTATAGGTTTAATTTTATATAATTGTACTTTTTAGAGGTTGAATCTTATTTGGGATTACTTTTTTATAATATTGTTTTATGTTTTTTCCATTTTACATAGCAATTTTTCAATGAGTTTTCTATGTGTTTGTGTGTACAGTTTCTAAGGAAAAATCTTCAATGAGTTGTTGTGCCTTTGGTTCTAGTTTCCATCCTTGACCAATGGAGGTAGGATTGGGGATGTTTTGGTTTGAACCATGGCATGGATCTGGTCATGAAAAAGATGTATCAGGGATGGTTCGACCATTGGGATGTTTTTTGGATGTTTCCCTAAAATGATCTTGGTTGGTTTAAGGGAAATTGTATTAACATGTCTCTTGGGAGGCACTCTTGTGAGGGATTCTAGTGATGATTTGGAAGACAAAATGTCCATTCCATAGGACCCTGATTACCCGCAAATCAACTCGGCATGCTGATAAATTGGATTTAGGGAACATTGATACATGAATCATATAGTATTGAGCCATTGGAATTCCTTATTGAGTCATCTACACATTGTGGTTGATATATATACTTATTTGATTGTGTTACTCCTTGAATTGTTTCAAGATGATCTCGAATGATTTCCATCCAGGTTATCAGCTCTAGTTCAGGATGATGATTCTGTGAGTGACAAGGCCTTAGTTTAAGATCCACCATCTAATCCCCTTCCTCTAGGTGGGAAGGTTATAGCACCTCCACTTCTGGAGCAGGATATAGTGCCATCAGATCAGGATGGGGACATATATAGGTTGACCAGAGTCTGTGAGTTCTAACACAACAACTAGTTTAGCTCCCATGGTGATTCAAATACTCAGGCAGTAGAGGGTGGGCTATAGTTCGTGGTCTACTTCTTTAGTCTTTTCCAAACACCAACATATCGTATGGTGGATTTGGTAGCCATAATTTTGTATAGAGTAGTTGAGTGTAGGTGGAGTCTTGTAACCTAGATGCATGTGAGTTGTTACACCCTGGGTATGAATTCTAGATGTTTTTCCGTGAGGTTTTCTACCCCTATTGCTTACTCTCTATTCATTTTAAAGTGATATTAGAGCTTCATAGGGGAGAATAAATGGAGGATGAGTACACTAATTTGATCACAGACCTTACTCGCTATTCATTAGTCATTACCCACAACAACTAATTCCATGTTTTTATGTAAATGAAGGGACTATGTAGGGATATCGGTGCCATCATATAACCCTTATGTGTCCCCACCGGTTCTAGAGTGTTGGATCAAGCAATGATGAAAGTGAATTGTTTTTTAGCGGGGAAAAAAATTTCTTGTTTTGGAAGTAGGCGCGACAGAGATGAGACATCTGTCATTGATTGAATAAGTCAGTTGGTTGGGCCTCGACATAGTATGCCTTACCGTGTTGAGACATAAGCAGGTGTCAGGTAAATCAATAAGAGTCGGGATACCTCGAGGATGACAGGTTATCTGATTAAGATATGTATGGTCACCTGGTATGAGACAACCTGACACTACAAGAAAAATGACTTATACCAATAGAAATATATTGGCCGATAATGTATCTGTTAGAAAAAATAGGCAATTCCAACAGATATTAACCTTTATTTTTATTAATTTTAAGAACCAACACTTATTTTTACCAACATGTATATCTGTCGATATTTATTATTTAATACCAACACATCTTTTACCAATGGTTAAATCTAATTCTTTATCATACAAATAACATCAACATTTATAATAACACGTGAATTTGTTAGTATTCATAATAATCACCAAAAAATCATTTATCATTAATAAAAAATGATACAACAATAACAATAATGATTTTATTAATAACCAATCAATAGAAACCAACTTTTTATGTATTATTATTTTTACGAACAAAGTCAATATCCATTTTTTTAAGTTCTTATTAAAAATATCTCGTTCATTCATTTTAATTTTTAATTTTCTCTAAATATCAATAGTGTTTATATTTTTATTAATATAGTACATTTAATAAATATTTATATATTTTTTATAAATAAACAATTTAAATAATTACAACACTTGATATATTTAAATATATGTTTGAAAATCTCAATATACATGGTAATTTAATTTTTATATTTATATTTAATAAACATAATTAAATCTAAAATAAATAATTCCAAAAAATTAATTATTTAAATTTAATAAATAATAATCATAATAATCAGCTGAATAATATTATTTTATTAATAATTGAAATCAACATGATGAAATTTTCTTTTATATTATACAATAAAATTATTTATTTTTTGAAAATACTATACCATTCATAAATATATATTTTTATATTTTTTTAAAAAAAATTGAATGATATTTTTTATTTTAATATTTTTTTTAAAATTTTATTTTAAAAAATGACAACCAAATCTGAACCCTAATGAGCCCCCACCCCACCGCCGTGCTATCCCCCGGCTTCTGATGTCCTCTGATGTCGCCGCCTCCTCCACGACCCCTTATATCCTCTGCAACCACAACCACCCTTGGCAACCCATATCACGTCCTCCGCCACTCTCATCTGATGCCGCCCACATCCTTCGCGACCCCCACTGGCTCCTCCATGACTATCTGCCTACACCACTAGCCCCCTCGACCGCGACCCGCCGCCCTCCTCATTTGACCCCTGTCATCACCGAGCTTCCTCACCTGACCCAATTCATCCCCAACATTCCTCGTTCGATCCCCACCATCTACAGCCTTCCCCACACAGCCATACTGACATTGTGTTTGGTCTCTCCATGGGACCTAATTGATCGATATCAAGGTATTCCCTAATAATTATTCATTTTAATCTCTTTCTCTCTGCCACGATTGAGAGCAGTGTTAAGTAATTTGATCTAAAAAATTAGTATTTTGATTCATATAGTAATAATGATATCTTCAATGTAACTGATAATATAGGTAATCTTTACCAGCATCAGATTATACCCAACTTGCAGATTTTATGGGGTCGTTACTCTAAAAATTTTAATTATATTTTTTATGAGTTTTTAACTATGTTTCATTTTGAGGTTTATTGGTTCGTGATTACTCAGAGAATTCATGAAAACTGTCATTTAAACACTTTAACTGTTCTCTCTTAAATGTTCATGAATGAATTCTAAATTCATAGATCTTAATACTAAATCAATGTTGGCCTCTCTTTTCAGTAGTTCTTATGTTTCTATATCCTGTCCAATGTTTTGTGGTTTCATTAGGAAATGGTTTCTAATCTAGTGGGTAGGATACTGGTGGCCCCATTCATGGTCATGTCCTCCTTGGAAACTTCCTGAAAAGCTTGACCATTCCAAGACTCTACAAATTAGGTTAACTGTGTACCATAAACCTCACTGTCAATATGAAAAGAAACAATTACCCATGAAATTGGTAAGCATTGAAATCACTCTGGTTATAAATCCATGAGAGCTACAGTTTGTTCTTCTTTTTGGATGAATGTGAAGTTAAAATTATATACTCATTAAATGAAATAACGAGGAAAGAAATTATAGAAACAAATCCGCTGCATTACTCTAGGCATTTTACTAGAATCATCTGTGCTTCAATGAAGTGTTCAGGTGAAATTTCTGAGAAATGGTTTGAATATAAAAATTATCCTAAATAAATAATAAACAATGTTCTGTAAATGACTTCTCATTCCCATATTATCTAAGTACTTTCACTACACATCTAACTATTTTTTTTAAAAAACTACTTGTTATTTCTTATAAATAGTTTTTATTTATAAAATTAAGCCTAATTTTGATGTTCATGTAATGGAAATGGCCTCAATGTTATCTTAAGAAGTTTTGGTTATTCCAACATTTTCTGCATTGACTATATTGAATGTGATGATATTAAATGTTATCTCAATATTTAGCGCTACATTACATAAGCAATAAGATGGTTTATAAAGGTATAATGCAAGGATACACTAGCTATAAATGATGTATAAAAATGAAACACATATTTTTATACTCTGAAGAAACAATATCAGGATGTGATGCTGAATATGATGATGCCTTAATGGCCACCTGTTAATTATGCATTGCCATTATACCTGAAACCATCTAAAACACACAACATCAGCAGGTAGCTACAATAGTTGAAACATCTTTGTTAGTAGTAGGTGTTCCATGTAAACATTTTTTCAATAGGTTTGGTGGTAGGATTATTTTAGATTCATTAATAATTGAGGTGCTTATATTTCATTCATGGAATTTTGTAGTTGTTCACATTGTCATAAATTGAATTGGCCGGCATAAGAAGAACAAATTGAAGGCGATTTGTATGGGTGAAAAGTTGCGTGTTTCTAGATTATCTACCTTACAATATAAGGTTTTATTCTTCCCTTTTCCGTTGTTTATCTTGTTTTAATAAGTATTAATGTCTCTGTTAGATTTATATTCTCATTTCATGCAACTATTTCAGAAATCCTCATAAATTACATATTCTTGTTTATTTTTTTTCATGTGTTCTTTTTCATATTATTCATAATGAGGTGCATGAACAAAATATCAAATATAATGTGGTCTTTTTATTATTATTAAACCTTTGCTTGAATTACACCAATTTTTATAAATGATTTGAAAAAATAATCTGAAAAAAGTAATTTGGTTGAATATTGAGTCTGTTCATTTATTGTTAAGTATTTAATATGATTAACTCATGTGGATTAAGGATTTTAGTAAGCTTATAAATGTATTCTGGGAATTTAGATTGACAATTGAATTGATCCTATTTATAAGTTTCTTCTTCTTAGGTGTTAAAATTTTACATTGCTGCTTTTACAATTATATACTTGTTTGTTATACTATGTGATAAGAAATACATGTGGCAAGGGGGCTTGTCGTCACTTGTGTGAGAATCCATCACATAATTCTAGAGTTTAATGCTACCTATTGGACTTATCCTTCTACAATAATTTGGATCTTCAAAATTGTATCATTTTATTCCTTTTCAATTCAGGGAATGAAAGTGTAATCCTAATTGATGTTTAGATCTATGATAGGTATGCCCTAAATTGATATGGAAGGAGGTTTTAAGGACTCAAATAGCAGTGAACATAAACCCAACTGAACCATTTCATAGTTATTCCGTAACATTTTTTCCATATAAATCTGCGGTTCGTAGGATCTTTTCTATATTATGAGAACTCATATATTTTGAATTCGCTATTTCTGATTCTAGACATGTTACTGCAGCTATAGAGCATAGTGTTATGACATATTTTCCACAATTATTTATCTCATGGTCAATGTTGGGTCTTCAAAATTGTATCATGTTATTATTTTTCATGTCATGGAACAAATATGAATGTAGATGTATCATTGATTTTTATTCCGTTGACATGTTTTCACAAAATTGATGAGGAAGGTGGCATGAATGACTAAACAAGAGGTGTGACCATAATCCCAATTGACCCAGTGATCACCATTAGTGTGCATCCCCTATTTGATCAAGAGCTATGTTGGTGTCTACAAGAATTTATGCAAGGTTGTTAGATGACATGTTACTGCTGTAGTTTTTTTCAGCAGGGCATTGGACAACTTCTTCAATCACATTATTCTCTTTCATATTGTACAATAGTTTATTATGTTGGGGTTTTGTTGTTTCTACTAATGTGGGCTTGTATCGTTCTCTGTATTTTTTTATGATGGTTGTTTCACTGATACAGATTAATAAAAAATTTTGTCGTGGTGTTGGTTGTTTCTATTTTTTTTCAAGTGGCTTTACGACATATAAAAGATTCATTTAGATAAATTTAAAAATTGTAATATAATAATGATAATATTTATATTATATATAATTATTTTATTGCATGATTTGTAAAGGATATGAGAATAGAAAAGAATATTTTTTATTTAAAATATAAATTAGCAATAGATAACATTATTGCTATTATTGTAATAGTAATAGAACTATTTTATCTATTGCAATAACATATAGTGACAGAGTTTTTACCAACTGTTTAGTGACAGAGATATATGTTGTTGTAAAACGTTTTACCGACACAAAATGTATCTTTACCAACAGATATGACCATGTTTGAAAAAGTTAAATATTATGTAGTGTGAATAGATATTCTATGATTTCCATGTATATGGTATATGGATTTCCCCAATATAATTAGTATTGTGATCAAAAATCTCCCATGAAAATTAAAGGCGGTCCATTAGTTGATTGTGTGGGAAGAGGAGCATGAGGATCTGTGGGGGTGGATGATTCAATGAGATTCTTCAACCACCACTAGGAGGCCACATCTAGCTTAAGGAGATGACATCCAAAAAAATGGAAAGATTCTTTCATTAGATGTTTAGGATTCTTCAGATCATTTGATAATAAGATATATGTTCTATTTCATTTCATCCATTAGGAGTAGAATTTTTTAGAAACTGTTTGCGGAACTTTTTTCTACATGCTTCATCCTTGAGGTTTTACTAGGGTGACATGAGGTGTTAGTCTAACACTACATCGGTATGGTTCGATGAATCATTGAATGAACAAGAAAGAGGGGTACTTTCCCCCATCAAGATATGTTTTTGTGAAGCTATCCAAGCCATGAGGGTGTGTAAGTGCCACCCAAATCAGATTTTATATAGATGCAGTTGTTGAGTCCCTCTAACTTGTGTATTCAGGGAGTGGTTGTGTGGCGGAGTGTCAAAACAGGTCGTCACATTTCAATTGGAGTTTTTCTTCTTGAACTCTTTATTCATGGAATTTCCCAAGTTAGTGTGGTGGAGTTCCTGATTTTGTGATTACTATCCTTCAAAGAGAAGCATAGATGCATGGGTATGCAACTTTATCTTTGTGTACATATTATCATGGTTGGATGAGTTTACTCACCTTATTTATTTATTCATAACATTGCATACTCAATGTCATACTTGATACAACAGTTCTCATATACATGTCATGGTGGTGGAGATCACTTGAACAGGACTACCAAACTCAATACATGGTGTCAGTAGCTGTAGTCTTTGACATGAGAACTTGAATACACTAACTTCGTGGAGAATTAACTTTTGATTTTCATAGACCACCATAGTTATAGGTACATTTTCACTTAGAGAGACTTGACCATGAGAAGAATGTTCTGGTTCAACATCTTTCAAGAATATGAATTCAAGATAGTCTATAGTCTTGGAAAAGAATTTGTTGTAATAGATATTTTACTAGGTTGTATTATTCTATCCTTGTATGGTATGTTTTGGAGTATTTAGCTTCTCTATAGATGACCCTAGTGAAGAAGAAGGGTAAAAAATTTCTTTAGTTGATGGAGTCGAATCCTTCAATTATTGAGCGTGTAAAAGAGTCTTAGATTTGAGACATCGACTATGAAATACCCCGTGACCAGAAATTCATAGGAATTTCACAATATTGGAATTATGAAAGATGGAATCATGATATCATATTCAGTTAATGACTAATGATTCCAAATGCGGGTCGGGATGTGTTAGTTTGGGAGTTCAAGAAATCCCCCATAATGGTACGTCCAGAGGTGGGGAAGATGTACATGGAATTGTAGTTGAGGTCAACTCAAGATGCCTCACCTTTCACTGAGTGGAGGTAGAGAACTATGTTATAGCTGGTGTATGTTTCCTCATAAATTTCCAGGATGTAAATATGACTACATATCCTTTGCCATTTTTATAGGGCGTCTATAGAGAGTAATGGTTCATGACTCCATATTGGTGATAGTGGATCGATTCATGAGGTCAGAACACATCCTTCTAACCAAGGAGTAGAATTAAGTATAGGGTTTTTGGTTGATTTACTAGATGTAGATCGTTCTCCTTCAAGATTACCCTTGATTATTTTCTCCAATTCTAACATGCAGTTTACATCAAAATTGTGGAGAGGTCTACAGGATGTGTTTTGGACCTATGTACATATTGTTACGACCTTTATCTCCTAGATCTATGGGCTGATATAGTGCACTATCGTTAGGTTGGAGTTCATGTTGATGGATTTCATGTTGGTTTTTGTCCAGGGAGGCATGCTATCCATGAGGTTCTCTAGGCTGTTCGAGATCATGAATAATATTTGCGAGGTTTCCAACCACCTTTCCCTACCCCCATTATTGCATCGGGGGCATAATTTTTTCCACCAATCGTAGTTGAGAAGATACATGCATGGACCTAAACACATAATCAATATGAGAAAAACAAATGAATATTGGTTATCGTATTATATTGATTGCTTTGGAAGCATGAAAACGTGTATGAGAGTTCATGGGAGAGGGAGATCCAGATGTGTTCTTAGAATCCCAAGATTTTTTAATTTTTTTTTGATTAAATATGGAATGGAAGGAATGATGTAGATACCCGTGTATTATCCTTCTACGACTTTGGAATATTTATACATATATTTATAGAGATAAGTGTTGTTACAAAGTGCGATTATGAGGCCCGATGTGTCGGGAATAAATTTTAAAAAATATATTATGTATATCATATACTTTTCACATGACATAAATTAGATATATCTAAAATTGTAGCATGGAACAAAAATCAGATGCCATGGATGTGTCTAGAGCATGGAGTTTACCATATTCGGGGAATAACTTTTTTCATTGTGGGATATCAATAGAAAATTACAGGGAGTGGAAAACCATAAATAAAATTACTAAAAAAATTATTTTATATTTTATGGTATTTTGAATAACTTCTAAATGGGGACTCCAATTGAAAATATGACACCATTATTGAGTTCATCGCATAGTGTTTTACTTAAGAACACAATATTTTCAGAGGGAATGGTGGGAACAAATCCCACAGCCACTAGTTGTTTCCTATAGGTAGGAGTTTCCCAAAATGAGAGAGGATTTGTAATATTTCATCCCACAGATGGAGAAACACCATCATCTATTTCTAAAGATGATTCAATGCTGAATTTTTGTTGGATCATGATGAAATGTTAGATCACAGAATATATGTGCACAAAAAAAGCAATAGTGGAAACAAAATCCATGCTGGATTCTTCTTTTAGATTCAGCATCCCCCAATTGTATTTTTGGTTGCACAATTTGTGTTTTGTTCATTTTAGTTGCTTTGAAAACCATTTTCAATGGCCATACTGACATGAACATCACCCATTTCCATTTTGGAATACTCGTTCTTTGTGTTCTTTTCATATTCTTTTCTTTCTTCAACAATAATCATTCTGACATGTCAAAACAGCATCAAATATTTGGTCGATGTAATGGTCAGTGATATTTTTGATCCAAATATTCATGATCTACGATGATTTTGATTGTATGACACCGAAGGAGGCACATCTGTGAGTGTAAGTGTTTCTAATTTTTTTCATGTACAAACATTGATGAAACATAGAGCAGAGCATGTAGTAGTGTAGATTGGGATTCAAGGATCCTAGATCTTGTCTTTGATTCATTTGGTGATCACTCGGGATGTTCCTTGTGGTCCACAAAAGGAGGCAGTGACATGGCTGTAGTGAGGGTGCGTCTCCAATGAGGTTGTGGCATTAGAGAGGCAACCGGTGGTGGCCGACCGTGGGGCAGCAACACAATTTGTTGGCAGCAAACTTCCTCAGTGGCAGGTCTCGGTCTGGGTGACCTACCATAGCTAGAGCAGGCTGGGTCCTTGGGATACAGATTTAAATCACCATAACTTCTAAACGATGCCTCTGTTTGACATGATGTCTAAGTCCACACATTCCTATCATCAATAAAGACCCTTTTCAGTTTGTGTGAGAATAGTATATCATGGGATTCTGATTTGGTTTCATGAAATTCCTATTATGATTATGATGATTTTGATTATTATTATTATTTTATTATTATTATTATTATTATTATTATTGGGGATTCTTGAAATACATGTATCTACTGCATAAGATGTCTGATTGGTGCATCGTTAACGGTGTTATGACCATAAATTTGAAATGAGGGACCCATGAATCTTGGTATGGGGGTTTTCAGGGAAATGTGAACTCTTTACTAGATGTTCTTTTGCAACGTATGAATAGCTGATCACGTGTGTTTTTCCATGATGATCCCAATGGTGCAATTTTATTGATGTGTTCTAGGATCAAGGCATTGGCATCACGATGCATTTTTTATATACGTTGAGATTATACACATCTACATCACTGGGTGTCCATCCCAGGTGAATGAATAGTAGACAATATTTGATTTTTTTCAACGATAACTATCGATAGATCTATTTCATTATCATGGACAATTTGAGTAGAAAAGATATTGATGTTACCATTTTCACTTTTGGTCCAATGATGTGAATCATGAGCTCATGATCCTTTAGACAGGTTATACCATGAACTCTAGTAGTGAAGTGGCATGCCTTGGTGTACTAGTGAAGAGATTATTAACCATGTGTGGCTAGGTACATGGCCAGAACATGAGGTAGGGTTACATATTGTGTGGGCCCCACATGTGTCGTGAACCACATTACGAATAATCGAGATCTCGTATCTACTTTTTCAATACTTGGATTTTGGATTCTATGTAGCCTATCATGTGGTTTATTCCTCATATAACATGATGGTGACAACACTTTAAGATATCAGGTTACGTTCAGAGGTGTCCTAAACACAATGAATCTTTATGCATTTTTTGATAATAGTATTGATGAGGAGATGATATTAGATAATTCTAATTGCAATACCCTTATTCTCTGGGGTTTGGGTCCTTAATGAAGAAGAGTAGAATCCTCCTAATGCTTTGGGGTGTGGGTCCTCTACAAGGACTAACTGAGTCGAATCCCACTAATATAATTGGATGTGTACCCTATATAAAGATCATAGTAGAATCTCCTATAAACATTTTGTTGGTCCTCTATCATCTACTTATGAGTGGAATCACCCTGTCACGGTAGAGTGTGGGTCCTCAATGAATCAGAGTGGAATACCCCTATTGTATTAGGGAACTGTTTCTCTACTTCATGTTTCCCCCATCCGTATATGTGAATCAGTGAAGAGACATTCTATAACATAGTTTGGGACTCATGAGTAATAGTGGAACCTTCCCCACCCCGACACATTCTTGTGATGTGACCTAAAACCATGCCATTGAGACAGACCCACCAAAAGAGGATAGTATCGAGGTGAGGTGATTGTTCCCCATTGACTTTCTGATTAGGGTGACAAGAGGGATGATGTGAATCGATGGTGAATATTTCTAAATTATTGGCTAAAAATTTTCTTGGGATGAGCTGTGGGATTGAGATCCCTATACAAAGTTATTTTGAATTCATGGAATGACTGTGTGCGTCTGTCTATATATATATATATATTCTATTTCATTACCCACTTATGAGGATTTTGTTACTCTATTTCTTGGATAGGTGGAGATGTGTGAGGTATTCCATCTGATTTCTGTGTCTAGATTCTTGTGTTTAATTGAGTCTAATATCCTACTACAGGTATCGAAGACTTGAGGTATATTTCATCTTCACAACATTTTTATCTCCATATGTCAAGGTGAGAAAATATCTCTCTCTTACTAGGTTGAGTTATACTCTTTACATCACCATTCACTTTGTACTTCATTCATCTTCTATTGAATCTCATACTGCTCCACCTCCACAATTTTTGGGCTCCCTACTAAGTATGTTTATACTCTCCCCATCAAGGGATTTTCACACCTGTATCATTCCATGAGAAGATGATGAATATTTTGACTATGACATCAAAATATCATTGGGATATGTGGTGCTTGTACTGTATATACGGACATAGCTTGGGATCCAAATGAAGGGATATCATATCACGTTTAATCTTTCAGTCACTGCCAATTTTTGGAACATTTATAGTTGGGTGTGTATTTTCTTACATCCCTTTCAATTTACTTTTGAGAACATTTATTTCTTAAAGGTTGATATATGTATGGGATTATATTTTATTGTAGTGTTGAATCTTTGGTTCATTTACTTCTATATTTTTTAATCGAGTGGTATGGATGTGAGTGTGTGCATGTTCTAAGGTAATGCCCCCTTGAGTTTTTGTGCCTTCGGTGCTAGTTGCCACACATTCTCTATGGAGGCATGCATTAGGTAGTTGCAGCTCGATCCCTATCATGCGTCGGGTTGGGACATCGACCATGTATAAAATCATTGGTAAGGATCTTTTAGTTAGATTATGTGAATTATAGAAGATATTCTCACTATTAATCATTGATATAATTTTCTTTATAGTGGTAGACTAGGTTAGATAGATTCAATATTGTGGTACCTTCCATTATATATGGATATACCCTGTTTAATTCTATATGAATATTCTGAAATTTTATGTTATGGATCAATGTCATTGAGATGTTTTTATTTCATAATAATATATTTTTTAGGAATCTGTTAAATTTTACACCGATTTCCTATCAAATATTGACAACATCGGTCTCCTAAAGTCTCATCATAGCAAATTCCATACTAGTGAAAGGCTTAATGGAAGATTTGTTTTTACAATTAAAAATCATACCGAAGGATAAATAACAACATTACATTTTACATAATAGTGAAGATGTTTATCTATACAATGAAGAACATAATGAAATTATTGTATATTTATATTGATTTTGGGATAAAGGAAGGATATCAAATGCACATTATCAATAGTATATTGGATGATTCTGAGGTCAAATTGTTAAGCAGTATTATGAAATTACACATTTGATTTTAAAATGAAATCAATTGGTAGCCAGGGGAGAAAATGAAAATTTTATACCCAACACTTACTTTTTAATCAATGGTTATAAGTTATATACTAACGAAAATGTTGACTGTAGTATGATGTCATGATGTAGATTTACGATTCTAGCTGAAGTTATGCACATATATGGTTCCACGTATAGAAATATAATATTTAAAAAGGTCACATATTTCAGAATTATAGTATAGATATATGATTTTTACAATATAATAATTAAAATAAAAATTTTCAATTGATAATGGGAAGAAAATATGACAGTGTAGAATGTTGATGAATTGGGATTCAAGAAGTTGATGTTCATCATCGAAAGAGAAACAAAATATCCATTATAATGAACTCAAAATAAATTCTGGTTTTTTATGTCTCCAATCTAGAAATCATCAATTGGTCAATTTTCTGGCTAATGACTAATATAACTCTAAGGTCCTATGGAAATTTCCTATAATTTTACCCTTTCATTGAGATACAGCAATCAGTTCATGTTGTATCCAATTTAGAAAAATTCTTGTATATTATAGGGCTATACATATAGAGAAAATCAAATACCTATACAGGATCCCAATCAATTCATCCATAAAAAATAAAGAGAGTTCAATGAGAAGGATATTTTTTAGAATAAATTTATTTATTTCAACATAATATATGAATTGTAAAACATTAATATTATCACAATTAAATGTTTGACTGCTGATATAGAACAACCAGGACTTATTTACATGATTATGTTATCAATATCATGGAAGAATAGTCTTTTGGTAAAGAAACATATGAATTTTTAGGAAATAAATATCATGTTGATAAAAAGAATATGAATGATGTAATATTAGATTATTGAATGAAATTTTCAATGGATAGAAGTAAAGGTATAAAATATGAGGTTTTATGAAATAAACATAGACAACAGGTTGACCCAAAAAATTCCATGTTCATTATACATATAAGGATCACAATGATGATGACTGTAATGACTGATATATATTAATACATAAATCTCAACATTATAATATAGGAAACCCATTGGGAAGATATAGTGGTAATGTTATGATTTACATTCACTATTTTCAAATAAATTTCATGAAATATTGTGTTAATTTTCATTATACATTGTTGATTTATTTTATTTGAGAAGACTTTAATTTGAATCATGTATTAATGGCTATAGAAGAATCCAATAGAGGGTTATAGACACTTCTTACCATTTTAAATCATTTAGATAAAAATGGGAATGTAATTTTGCACCCATGATTTTGTTATAGACACAAAATAATGCATAAAAAGTGAAATAATTTAACAATTCATAATGATGAGAAATCATTTAAAGAACATTGTGTTCAATAATATAGTATTTGATATTATTAATAAAATCTAATGTGATTCAAAACTGAAAAATTATGAAATAACAAAAATGAGTGCAAAAAATAATTTATAATATTTGCATTATATAAGATGATGAAATGATTATAGGAATGTTTAGATTATTTTTAGGATATTAGTGTTTTGTCTTGTTTTGTTGACCAATATTTTATAGGGGTCTAATGTGAAACATAAGTGGAATTATGGTTGATAATTAGAGTCACAAATTTCTCCATAATATTTGCTTCATGTCATTCACATTGACATAATAACATACACAATTTAATCAATTTTTTATTAAACATTCCCCTGAATGGACTAAAAAACTTATGATAACATTATATTGATATAATTTTGTATTTTAGTGCTTTATGGAATTTCTATCTTTAAACACCAACACAATACTTTGTTTCAAGGGGTACAGTGTTTAATACACATAGAGACAAGCTACACCATAAAAAACTAAAACATATCACATGTGAGGGGGTACAAATGTATCTTGGGAGAGGACCACTAATTTTTTTATTACACATGGTGATTAAGATATTACAATACTTAATTATGCTATTTTAGCTTTTATAGAATGGCCATTTAAGCATAAAATGTTACAGGATTATAGTTTTAATAAATTTTTATCTTATGAATAACCCATAAATGTAATAGATAATAGGTCTTAAGTGAGGTATGCTTTTTTAGATTGATAAATTGATGGATAAATGGAATTTAGAATCACAATAATCTAGTGAATCGACAATGAAATCAAAAGGACCATACTGGTGTACCATTCCTAGAATGTTACACATTAACATTTATTATCATAATAAATTCCCATAGATACCACTTTTAAGGATAAAAATACATCATAAATTTCTTATGAATAATAAATATTTGGATCTTCCATTACATATGTTTTTTTTCTTGTGTATAAATTAGATTCTCATGTTTGAATTGTTGGGAGTATCAGTTGTGAATGCATATATAATGTACCTTTTCAGAATACTTCCTCCAAAATAGTGAGATACTATATTCATTAATTTTAATAACTATTCATATTTTCAATAGGTTTTTATATTATAATTCTATAATGGAAACACTATCCAAATTTTTTTATATCTAGTAATCCATCTTTCATTTATTTTTATTTTCTTGGATAAGGAATAAATTGAGAACATGGTTTTTGAGATATATGAGGTGTTTGAAAAAAATGACGGAGGAAAGAATAATTTTTATGCCCATTATTCTATGGTAAATCTATATGATCGAATCACATATAATATATTTATATTTTTTCATTACATATTTTTAATTTTTAGGATACACTGGATATTCATCAACATCAATATGGATACCCCAAATATTTAATTATTTGGATCCAATTGATGGATATCCAAAAACAAACCACTCATGATTGGTATTTTTTATTTTTTGATTCAATTAAATAAATATTTTATAGATAAATTATTAATTATATGATTCATTCTAGGTTTTAATTAGATTATTTATGATATGAATGTCTCTAAATATTGGCTAATTCAGGTCATGATGTTGGTGACTAAACCTAAATATCTTATGGATTACTTCATATGAAAAATTATTAAAGTATATATAGACATATTTAACTATGAAAATATATTCCTAATAAATTATAATAATTTTGAAAATGTTTGAATAGTCCATGAAGTTGGTAAATTGAAGAGATTTTGGATATTATGTTTGTTGATTTATGAGACATATAATACACCATGAACAAACCAACGTCCCCAAACAGGTAATATCTGATGGAAATTAAAATTTCATTAAAAAATTTCTTATTCATTTTTAAGTATCTATTTTAACTATAATACCAAAATTTCTGAAAACATTTTCTCACAAAATATGTATTAAATTTTTATAGAGTTATGTGGTTAGCGTATCAGGGGTCAGAATATTTTCAAAAAACAAATTTATATTATGGCATGCCATGATTTTGATATGGTACATGATATGACCTTAGAAATATATATGAGGTGTGAAGACTATGTATTAGAATTATTTTATATAACATTTTATTTGTCTGTCAATGATGATTATAATATAGTAAGATAATTATTATAGAAGCACAAGGCTAAGAAATAATAAAATTGGTGGGTGATAGAGGGAGGGGTGGTGGAGGATGTGACAGTGGCAAATTCATAGCCCAATGTGGAAGAGAAGGTACAGGCAGAGTATGCAGGGGATAAGAAAGAACCATCATAAAAATTAAGGATATTACAGTTTTCATCGTTAAAGAAGATAAATTTAAATAAAATTTATAACTCAACATTACATCCATATGAAATTCAAATGTCAGGAAAATACCTACCATATAGAAACAATACATGTATTATGTAGTCGATCCAATAGTCACCTAAGAGCCATAAAACGAAAATACAATATTTAAATGGTTATATAATTCTCAACACATGATTTAATAAAAAGGATTGTAATCAACCACCAAAGAGAGTATGTCTATGACATAAAATTTGGAAGTAAAACCTGATTAAGGTTACATGGTCATCAAGGAAGGATGATGTCAAAAGAATCATGGAATAAAATGAAAATATACCACTTTATGAAGAAATTTTCACAAATGAAAAACCCTCTACAACCGAAATCATGGTGAGAAGAAAATCCAAACAAAGGCCCCATTGAATATGAAACTAGTAACTTTATCCATACCCTCAAAAAAATAAAGAAATAAAAAATATGAATGCACATGAAATGAAATTAAATCATCCCACTAATATTTCACATAAAATAACTCAATCAATACATGAGTTGAAGGGTTTAATGGATCATTATTATGAATATAGATATTTTATCATGGGCTCGCCATAAAAAACGATTACACTAGGTCATCACTGTTAATCATTTCCACATTCATTAGGTAAAATTATCGATTTTTATAAGGTCATTAAAAGAAATATCATCATCATTATAAATAAAAGAATACATGAAAATTGGGATAATTCAATCATGATGAATAAACAATTATGTTATTTTGTAAGATTTTATCATCCCCTAGAATTTTGAAAAGGATATAATAACCCATAGAACATTCAAGGAAGACCTAATCGATTCTCTAGATTTTAGTGACATTTGGATGCTATGAAGGGTTATAATGAAGTTTCATACGATACAAATGTATAAAAGATTTAAACTCATGTTTAGTGTATTATGAGAATACATAATGGGTTATAATAATTTCGTCTCCATTAAAGGTGGTAAATGGGTTATAATGGATTTTGTACTCTCTATGATATTGAATGGGAGAGATATATTTTATTATGTCACATAAAAATTTAATTGTGAGAATTTATTTTAGTTTAGCTAATAAAAAATGGTAGGTTTATAGTAATGGTTGATATTCTCTAGGAATATATAAAGGAATCACTAATGATGGTTATAATCTAGGTCTATATAAGTTGTTATTTTCGATGTTATTGTCAATGTAGAAGAAAAATTTTATATATGAGTTTTACACCGATACAACATGATTAATGTTTATATGGAAATATTTTGTTATAAGATAATGTTAGGATATGGTAATGAGATTAAATATATAATGTTTTTAGGATTATAATTTAGTCATATTTTATTTTCGGATCATATATTAATCAATAAATTTCATTTATTTTAGGTCAATATGACCAAGAATAATTATATAATAGATTAATGATATATAACTAATACATATTTTCAGTTAGTTTGTTTTCTCATAATTTTATATCCATTTTCGTTAATTTTAAAATCATTTTTATCGAATAATAATTTTGTTAATTTTCAATGTGATCATGAATAAATTCATTCATCCTGGAATATGATTCACTTCATTACATTGATCATGATAATTTTAAATTCTACTACATATTTTGTTATAATATTACCCATTTTATCTACAATTTTTATGTTGATTTGAATATCATTTTTATCTAATAATTAATTAATTATTAACATAACTTTGGGACATATTATTTTTCCTTAAAACATATACAAAATGATTTTAAATTGATTGAATTGTTCTTTTTTAAGATTCATTTCAGGTAGCATAGAGTTTCCTCTTCCATCCAAATAAAACATTTCATTCTTTTATGGCATATTGTTGAGGATTACATAAAAAACACATCAAATGTTCAATACACATCACCTCATTATGATACGATGTGTACTCAGTATTACATAAATAGTACGTGTTTAGTTTATAATTTACATTTTTGTACAAAACACACATCACATAGATAAATAATGATATAACACATTCCCCGTGATGCACAATACATTCACCAATATTTATATTTTATTAATGAAATATACTGAGTAAAATTAAAACATGTTTTTTGTGACTTATTGATATTTAAAAAACATATTCTCTTGTATAGGGTATCAAATATTGATGATTTTATGGTAAAATAATTTCTTATAGATGCAATGTATTTATCAAATTTTATATTTATTTCATTTTTTTATTATTATGATATGATTTTTTTCTTATACCGGAGGATAATTTTCTTTAAGTTGGGGTTGTTTATTTGAAGCTTCTCTTGATTATGAGTGAATTGTATTTGAGTCTACAACTGTGATAATAAAAACAAGGAAATTTTTAATGAATGTATAAATCTTTCCTGATATGGTTAATTCATACTAATTATTTAATTAATTTTTTCTTCATTTTGTCTATTATTTTTAGGTTTTCTTCATTATAATTTTTATCTAATACCTATTAAGTTATTTCCATATTCTTTTGGGAGGTTAATTTTTTCATTAATATATCTACAACATGGTATAAAATAAATAACATGTTCTTTTTTATGGCAGAGGAATCACCATGCTACCTAAAATGTGATGTCTTTATGAGAGAATGGTTTTCCTCATAAATCATAATGGAACATGATCTCTCTTTTACTGAATTTTATAGATATTTTATGTAAAAATTAATATATCATACTAAATTAGTTGAACCTAAATCTGAAAAATAGTGAGCTCAATAAGAATCATATTTTATGTTTTATTTTTTAATTGAAATCTTAGTTCAAAACACCCATCACATAATAAAAACCCATAAACCACATCAATTTTTCGATACTTTTAATAAAAATCCATTTTTTGTTTTCAATGTGTAGGAATTAGCCACAACATAATATATTTAATGATCTTCTTGGTATGACTCCAACTAGGTCAATTAATTTTAAAATGTTATTAATTTTCATGAAAATAATAATTGACATATTAAAAAATTAAAAAACATTATTATATTGTCTTTATAATTTAGGTAAAATGAATCATAACTCTTATTTGATGTGTTGGGATCTGTCTCATGCCAAATTGTAAAAACTATTTTACTTGTATTACGCAATGTTCGTGTTTATACTGATTTTTAATAAAATTTATCTTACATATAAAAAACATATAAAGCACATTCATATTGCTCATATTAATATTTTATGAGGATGCGTAAATCATTTAGGGGATTTATGAATTAGATGCACCTCAATATAATGCATTGTATGACCAATATGGATGAGAGTGTGTCCTTTTTTTTAAATAGATAATATTTTTAGTAAAAATGAAAATATAAGAACAGAAAATTGAGAAAAAACAATTTGATAGTTTTGATAATTTTGAAAAAAGATCTATAATTAATTTATAAAATATATGATTTAGTTAAACCAAATTTCAATGCAAAGTAGGATTGATATAACTCCATGTGTTAGTTATTATTTTAAAATTTATATTTTAGTTAAAAATGTGTCACTCTATAAAAACTGGCAAAAGAAGTTTGGATTTTCATGTTGTTTTTGAAAATTAACTCATATGTCATTTTTAATGTGAAGTGTAACACCCCATGCTTTGGAAAGAAATGTAATATTGAATGTTTGAAATGCAAAATCTCTTAAAAAAACTAAATTTTTGTAAACTATATATTAATCAAAAAAAATTTACATCTAGGTTTTCAATTTTGAAAAACATACATATACGGTTGCGTTTAGTAAGATGTTAAGAGTCTGATAAGACAAACCTAAATTTTTGGTGAATAATAACATACCCTAATGAATAGTAATATGAATACTAACATTATCCTAATGAATAATAAATCATATTATTATTTTATTTTCTAATGATTATAAGATAATGAGATCTTGATTAATTTTTCAAGTGGATATAAAATGAATTTTAGGTTTAAAATTGTTATTTTTCAAAAAAATTATGATTTTAGTTGAAAATAAAAATAGTAATATTTAAATATTTATTTTAAAAAATAGACTTAATTTTTGAATTAAAAACCTCCAAAAATCGTTATGATGATTTTTTTGGATTTTCAAAAATAAATGAATTTTTGATGAATAGTGAAATTTGATAATTAAAAAATATGTCGAATATATGAATTTATGAATCATTCTTGAGTCATGTATAATGTAAATGGCCATGGGTTCAAAATCAGATGCACTAATTACTGTTTTTTTTTTCACAAATGACTACACTATTGGTTGTATTTGGAAATATAATATTACAATGATTACAATAATGGGAAAACCCTCATATCTTATACTATAACACACCCTCACTCCTTCTTCTCTTAACTGACCTACTCCTTTATGTTCCTAAATGTCCATCAAAAATAACCATCTCTATTTACTCCAGACGTCCTGGATTTCATGGTCATTCCAAAAGACCAAAACCCCTTCCCTTTAGGAGGTTATTTTAAGAGGTAAACCATATTTCTTTTTTATTTAGATTCATTTCAATTAATTTTTTATTATTTTTAATTACTAACCACATCTGACCAATAGACTCTTATAAATCCAGTATCATCTCTATTATGGAATTATACCATGTTAATGTAATAACCATTATCAATGCTCTTACTCTCTCTCCCATATAAATGAAATCATCATCTATGAGGTTCCAATTTACATCCTTCATGGACAATGGTATTTCGTTCTTCAATTTATCCTTCATTACATGTTATGAAACCATGTATGTGTTTGAAATAGACTATAATTCATGTATTATAGACTACATTATTTTCATGAACCAGTATGTGTATATATTATTAAAATATATGACATAACTTTTTCTTAATATTCCAAATATCGACAAATATTTTTAGCAATTTTCAATAATATTTCATCCAATGATTCATCCACATACCACATAAAAATTTATATATATAACCATTGAAACATATGTATGTACATAAATAATATATAATTTCAATTATGTATAATTACATTCATCCCACATGATCATCCATACTCATATAAAAATTTTCGATATTGAAACCCATGGAAACAAACACATCAGAATGACATAATTCAATATTATAATATAGCAATAAATACATAATAAACATAGTTAAATTATTATAAAGTAAATAAATGTCTACTAAGTTCAGAATTTAGTTATTAATAAGTATAATTTTATATTATAGGACCTTATTGTCAATAGCAGAACACGTTTGGGCTTTAGGTAAGGGTTTTCCTACCCAAACCACCATTCTCATATAGGTTACTCATTATCTCTCTTAATATAAATTAAATTTGTAAATATTCTTATTTACTACTCATAAATTATGTGTGAATGAAATATTTATGTGTAAAAACCATAATCATTCTTTATTTTATGGGACTCACACATTTTAAAAGGAACATTCAAAAATATTTCTGAAATACACACTAATTTCATGAGAAATTTCTCTTATATTTACATATTTTCATTTGAATTATATAATTTGATTTTTGAAATAATTATCATCCTGAATTCAGTTATTTTAATTTGAATATACTATCTTAGTTCAATTATGGTATTACAAAAATACTTTTAAAAAATATTTCATGTTTCCAAAGTAAAATAGTATTTATCTTAAGAACTACATGATGATTTTATAAGACTATATTCATATATTTCAACAATATTGTTGACTCTTATGTGTGATATAATCTACCATATTTATGTTAATGGTTTATTAAACGTTTTATTATGGATGTTCTATCATAAAATCATTTAACTATTTACTCTAAATGGTTAGTGTTTACACTTAATGTTTAGGGAATGTAAATTATAATTCTTAATTTAGTTTCAATATGAATGTTCATGTTTTTTATGTTTTTCCCTACTCATATGAGGAATGAATTTTACTTATTATGTGATATTTGGGGACCACTATATCCCATCAATGAATTTTTATGTTAGACAAGGCAAATTGATATGGTCTTTACATAGGCCGATCCAATTTTTAGATATGGTTTTCGATAGGGCCTTAACAATTTTTAGATGTCTTGTTTGAGGCCATTACAATATATTTCACAATGGCCAAAATATGCATTTCCCTCATTATGAAGAACAAAATTCATATTTCATGATGTTATTTGACTAGTATTATACCCATGAGTACTTATTATTAGGGAATTATTTATCATATCACATTCTTCTCATAATGTGATGAAGTATATTATTTGATGAGGCATGTCTTTTAATTTATTCAACAAACCTAAAGTATATGCTTACTATATCTTCCATTTTATTTCTTACCCTTACTGTGCATCTGACCTCACCCCTTCTTATGTTTCATTTTTTCACACGACATGAAGAGGTATATAATGAATGACGTTTATGGATAATATTAGAGTGGTGTATTTTACCAATGGAACATTTATGTTTTTTTTATTTCAAGTTTTAATGTTGATCATATGTATGAATCATGTTTCCAAATCTATTAAACTATCCATTCCTTCTCAATACAACTTTCTTTTAATTGTTCCAAAGTAATTTAATAATGAACCAGCTCTTTGAAACTCGGGTCATGTCTTTAGAGTTGATATCAAATAATTTTTAGTAGAAAACATTGAAACTATATTTTGAAAATGTTGATTATAGAACAAAACACTAAGATAGTACTAGAGGATAAAACATAAAATAACATCCATGAATTTTTAGTAAGGAATAGATTATGCAGGTCTTTAAATAAAATTCATATATGTCGAGATACTACAAGTGTACATGGTTCTAGAACAAATATACCTATGAGTGAAAACTCTGACAAGGTGTTTTGAGACTGACCCACGTTATCCGAGTATTTGAAAATGATACTTATTGTGAAATTGTTTTGATACTTGTGGGGGAAATGTGTAGGATAATTCACGTTATCCTTAAAATCCATTATGAATTATTTGAATGTAAATTTTTCATCAACGAATCCCTGTTTATGATTATGGGATTAGCCATGCAAATGATTTAAATTCATTCAACATATTTTCCTTTTTTGAGATTATACATTTTGATTCATAACCTTATATAGTGTACTACGTTATTTAGAAATGGCGACTAGTGGATGAAATGGAAACCCCTAGAATGTTTTTACCCCAAGTAGAGATTACACTCTTTTTCAAGATAATAATTATCACTCTGGATCTGCAATTGTTGTGGAGAATCATATAACTATACTTGTAAAACATACTATCAGAATGAAGAATAACCATACCTATATAGAGCATTGGGATCCACAATGTGGAGGTTCTATTTTGGATCAAATTATGTGACAGCATCTTCCATCATTTAATGGGTATACCGACTGCTTCAAAGAAAAAAAGAGGATAAGTTTCATAGATAATATATTTCTGTCCATCTGAAGTATCGAAAGGTAGAAGACTTTCATGGAATTGTATTGTCAATCAGGAGATGATTATAGAAGGTGTTCACTAATTCAAAAAAAATGAAGATGAACTAATTGAAAACATGTAATGGTATGAATTTAATGAACTTTTCAAAGAGAAATGATTTCCTCATGAAATGCAAGCAGATATGGAAATGTATATCTTGAATTTGAGGAAATAGGAATATGAGACTATTGAAAAGTATGATGCTAAATTCAAAAGGTTATAAAGGAATTATATGGACTATATAAGTAATCGAAGGACCATGATTGGCCTATTCATTGATGGACTAATCCATTACTATGAATGGCACTTTTCTCTCAATGTTTCTCATCCTATGATGATATAGTTTCATGTTCTATCAAGACAGAAAATGAATTATCTATGTCATACATCATTAATGGAAAGCAATAGAATTAAAGGGTTGCTTAAAACATTTGAAAAGGAATAAACGAAATTGGGAAGAACAGAGGAGTTGACTTCCCACCCTATGATAATTGTAGATAGAAGAACCCTAGTACATACATTAAAGTTAAATGGGTGTGATAAAAGAGTTGATAGAAAGGACATAATTATATTGATCACATAGGGATGAAATAAGATATTAATGATCAATGCGATAATTGTATGGATATGGGACTCTATGATAATGATGGTCCAAAGCGTCATGGAAATGTGCATACGAAAATGCCTAGGAACCAAGGATATGTTTATGTGATCACAAATGATGATATTGATGTACCTAATGTTGTGGTTGTAGATACAGTAATCATTTAGTCAAATGTAACCCTTTCATTATTTGATTCTGGATCATCACATTCTTTCATATCATCCCAGTTTTCAAATAAAATTAGATATTTCCAAATTGATTTAGTAAGGAAGTTGTTAGTTAAAATTCCCAAGGGAATTATTATCACATCAAATTTGTGTCAGTCAGTCATCATTATGGCATATAGACATACTTTATCTGTTGATTTTATTATCATACTCATTATTGACATTAACATAATACTTACTAAATATTGGAATTCGATTCATGATTCAATAATTTATTTCAATAATAAGGAAATTACAAATTTTGAGGAAAATATAGAATCCCTTATCATTAAGGAATAAATATCACCATCTAATTCACATTAGATACACCCCTAGTAGCTCTATATAATTAAATAATTAGGGAGGACATGAATTTAATAATGATGGGTGAGGAAGGGAATGTTTAAATAGAGGACATACCTACTATGAAAGAATATGTCGATGTATTTTTAGATGATTTAAATAGACATCCTATAGAGGGAGAAATTGTTTTTTCCATTAACATAGTTCATGGTTCAAGGCCCGTATCAAAGGCTTTTTATAGAATCTCAATTTCAAGAAGAATTTAATATACAACTAGTGTAATTGAATGATAAAATATTTATTCGCCCTAGTTTTTCTCTATGGGGAAACCCAAACCTTTTAGTTATGAAAAAATATGGATCTCGAAGGTTTTGCATTGACTACCTGAAGATCAATACTATAACAATGAAGAACACATATCCCATACCTCGAATTGATAATTTTTTTATAAACATCATAGAGACAAATTTTTTTGAAGATTCATATTAAATTGGGATTTCATCAGTTGCATGTGAGGAAGGAAGATATTCCAAAGGCCGTATTTCGAACAAGGTATAGGCATTATGAGTTTATGGTAATTTATTTTTGGACTGCCTAATGCACCCTCTTTTTTAATGGATATAATGAATAGTGTTTTCATGAAATAACATAATTTTTTTGGTGGTACTTATTAATTATATCTTGATATACTCCAAATCTTATAAGGATTATGAAAATAACTTGGTCAATATTCTGAAGTCTCATAAAAGAAATGAATTATATGGGATGTTGGAAGACATTATGTGTGAAGTTGGAATTATAAAATTTATTAAGAGGGTATATATTCCCTCTATACCTAATCTGAAAAGGGAGTTTTTAGATAATGGTTATATCTCAAATTTTTCTATACACCTGAGAAGCACATAAATGTATAGATATTTGAAAGAAAATTATAGATGGGATAATATAAAGAGGGAAATTATTGATTATATATCATGATGTTCATTCTGTCAAAAAGTGATGACCAAAGAACAACATACAATAGGAGTCATGAAACCTATACCTATTTATACAGAGAAATGGGATGTCTTCACCTTGTATTTTTTCACTATATTACCCAAAACTCGAAGAAAAAATGATGAAATATGCGTAATTGTGTATCTAATTTGGAAATCTATACATTTCATCGCAAAAAGGGAGGATTTTCCACTATAGTGCATCGTAATACTCTATATAAATATTTTTGTGATACTTCATGTAGCACGTCTATCAATTGTTTTTTATAATGATCCATGATTTACAATGACATTATGGATAAGTCTTCATAAGTCATTGGATACCGAGCTTCAATTTACTACTTCTTATCACCGAGAAACTGGCGGCCTGTCAAAAAGAATGATCCAAACCTTATAGGACTTGTTGAGATCATGTTCACATAACATTAAAGGTATGTGGGATCAATATTTACCTTTAATGGATTATTACTACTATATTATATTCAATTAAATTATTTAAATGGCACCATTTGAAGCATTGTATGGAAAGAGATGTCATACACCAACTTGTTGTAATGATCGTTGAGAAACAATTCTTGGGGTCCTAGAGCTAGTGGAGGAAAAAATGGTGAAGGTAAGGACTTTTCAAGGCCATATCAATATATATCAATGAATACAAAAAACAAATGCTAAAAATAAAAGGATGGATTTGGAATTTCTAGTGGGAGATCATGTTTTCATAAATATATCTCCATGGAAGGGTGTTATAAGATTTTGGATGAAAGGGAAACTAAGCCCTATATACATTGGCACATTTGAAATTATGAAGAGAATATTAGTTTTTTCATATAGTTTTTCTATGCCACATATCCAATATAAAGTAAAAAATGTGTACCATTCCTAAATGTTTTGAAATTACTTTCCAAACCCAACACATGTCCTCACTTCTGATGGAAGGGAATTAGAACCAGTCATATCTTACAATGAAGAGCCTATCCAGATTATGGAAACTAAAAAACATGTGATGATGAATTAGACTACTCTTCTAGTAATGATATGTGGAAAAATTTAAATATCTAAGTGGAAACCTGGGATCCTAAGGATCTTATGATGAATAACTACCGAAATATTTTTGTTAGGTAACATATTGGTGAATTTGATGATGAAATTTTCATAAGGAGGAGATAATGTAACATCCAATGATTTTTCAAATAACTTTTATATTGAATGCATGAAACACTATGTATCATAAGAAGACCAATATTTTAATACCCAGCGAGTAATCATAATTATTTTGGCTATGTGTTTTCAATTATGAAAAATTAACATACACAGTTGCGTTTAGTATGATCTTTAATATCTGATAAGAATAAATTGATTATTAGAGAATAGTAACATACACTTATGTAGAGTAATGTGAATAGTAATATGACCCTTATGAGTAGGAAATAATATTTTATTTAATTTTCATAGGTCTATAAGATAATGAGATATTGAATAATTTCCCAAGGGGATTTCAAATGAATTATAATTTTAAATTTGTTATTTTCCAAATAAAATATTATTTTATAAAAAAATAAAATTAATAATATTTATAAATTCTTTTTCCAAAAAAATGGTGTTCATTTTTTAATTCTACACATCTAAAAGTGGTTAGGGTGAATTTTTGGCATATTTCTGAAATACGTGCATTTTGGGTGAATAGTGAAATTCGATAATTTGCAAAATATGCTAAATTACAGAATTTCTACATCATTATTCAGTCATAGACGAATTAAATGACAATTGGTTTAAAATCACATTAAATTATTTCAATTTTGGGTCACATTAATCTACACTATTTGTTTTCGTTGAGAAAACAACAAAATAATGATTAAAATAAGGGGAAAACCATCATCTCCTCCACTTTAACCACCCCCCCTCACTCCATTTCATCTTCTTTTCTGTAGTCCAGGATGAAACTTAAATTTTTACCCAAATATACTTCCCAAATAACTCCCCTTATCTCGGAGAACTTTATATTTACAAAAGACTAAATCCCCTTCCCTTAATGTTGTTTTCAAGTAGGTTATTTCAAGAGGTAAAGCATATTTGTTTTTTCATTTAGTTTCATTTCAATTTGTCTTATTTTTTTATTCTCTCATAATATATTATGTCCAATTTATTGTTATTACTCTAGTATCATCTATGTACAATAATTATTCCTTGTTAATGTAAAAACCATTATAAATATTCTTACTCCTTATCTCTCTCATAGAAATGAAATCATCGTCTGTGATGTTCCAATTTACAACCTTCATAGATGGTGATGTTTTGTTATTTAATTTCTCCTTCATTACTAGTCATGAAAACATTTTTATTAATAAAACAGACTATAATATATTTATTACTACCTACATTATATTCAGGAACCAGTATATGTACATATTATTAATTTATATAAAAAACAAGGTAATAGTAATCCAAGTACAGTTATATAATTTAAGTGATTCTAAATGATATTTTATCCAATGATTCATCCTCACACCATGTAAAAAATACTATATATAACCATTAATTATTCGTTAAAATCATAAAAAAAATATAATTACAATTCATGAGAATTACATCCATTCGACATGATCATCCATACTCACATACAAATATACTGATCATGAAAAGAAAGGAAACAAACACTCTAGAATGACAGAATTCAATCTTATAACTTATCAGTAAGGACATAAAGAACATAATAAAATTATGAAAAAACCCATGTCTAATATTATTGGAACTATGTCATTAATATGTAAAATTTCATATTCTAGGAAATTTAGTTTAATAGAGGAACCCATTCGGTCTAATGGTGTGGGTTTTCCTAGGGGAACCTCCATTTCTTTTCAGGATACACATTGTCTCTCTTAATCTCATGTAAATGAATAAATATTCTTATATACATACTGTAAATTCTGTATAAATTCTCTATTTATCTATAAAAACCATAATAGTTTATTAATTTCATTGAGTCACACATTTTAAAATGAACATTCAAAATTCTTTCAAAAATACAATCTTGTTTCAAGTGAATATCTAATATTCCTACCTATTATCAAGGGTACAATATAATAAGTTTTAAAAAACCATTATCTTTATAAAATCACCCATTTTATTATGAAAATACTATCATAATTGATGTTTGGTTTTAAAAAGGTAATTTTTAAACAGAACACATGTTTTTAAAGAAAAAGTTTATTTATCTAAAGAATTACTTGATGATTTTATAAGAGTATATTAATATACATAATAACACCTATTGATTCTTATGTATGATATCATATAAAATATTTAATTGAATATTTAATGATTAGTTTGATTTTAGATATGCTATCATAAAACCATTCCTCAATTTACAATGAATAGTTGATGTTTATGCTTAATGTTCAGGGAAGGTTAATTAAATTTCATTTGTTTGTTTCAATATGAATGTATATGTTATTTATGTTTTCCCCCACTCATATAAAGAATGCACTGGACTTATTATATGACGGGTGGGGACTATATATAACCTTGATGCATCGGTAGGTCTCATGAGAAAAATATATATGGACTTTGAAGATGCCTTTCCCTTTTTAGATATGGTTTTGGCTGAGGCCTTAATCAATTTTAGATGTCTTGGTAGAGTCCTTGACATTAAATTTGAAAATCTCCAACATCATTATTTTCCACATTATGAATCTATAAATTCCTAGTTCATGAGGATATTTGAAAATTATAATACACATTATTATATATTATTATTGTATTATTTACTCAGCTCATATTTCTGTTATAATTTGTTGATGTTTGTTATTTGTAGAGGCATGTGATTTAAATTATTCATCAAGCCTAATGTTTATGTTTATGATATCTTCAGCTGTATTACATACCCTTACCTAATGTCTAAGCTCACCCCTTCTTATGCTTTATTTTTTTCACATGAAATGAAGTGGTATGTTTTTGTTGACCATCATGGATAATATTAGAGTGGTGTATTTTCCTAATGACACATTTTTGTAGTTTTCCATTTAATGTTGTAATGTCAAACTATTGTATGTATATTGTTTCCAAATCTAAAAAATATATTTTTTCGATTGGGATAAGCTTTATTGTAATCATGCTAATATAAATTAATAATGAACAGACACTAAGAACCTAGAGGAAGGTCATTACATGATGGAATCAGTATCATATCAAACTAACACATAATGTATCCAATGTGACACAAAGTGTGTGTTATTTGTTTACAAATATATTTTAGTAAAAAATAATAGTTTGATACTCAAAACTAATAAAATACATTCAGAATATTTTGGGACATTATTAAAATTATCCCTATATCAATTTGGATGGGTAATATTCATCTTAAACTCTATATGATCCCTAGTGTGGTTGGTGTGACTCTATCTGTCCCTTTTTATTTTAAAATAACATTTATTTCCCATGAAAAAACAACCGACACACTCAAACCCAAGAATATTAATTCATATAGTCTAGGTAATTTAGTAAAAGTATCTATATATTAGTTAGGAGGTGTTGGAATTAGCAATACCTCAAACCAAGGCGAAGTGAGACAATTATGACTCCATGTGATTGCTTTTTTAATTGACATTTTGTTCAAAATTATTCACTCCCTAAAAAAACCAAAATGACTCATATTACTGTGATAATTAATGAAACATTTTCGTATGTCCTTTGTCACATGTTGGAATTATTCTTATGTTCCACCTGCATATAATGTAACCAACATGACCCAATGTTCATGTTTCTAGATTAAAATGAAATTTTAATAAAGAACACAAGGAACAAACTCAAAACTATGTGAAACAAAATTTTATTGTTTTGATAAATTATAAAGAATAAACATATTTCATTTTGGACATGTATAAATCATTCACACAAGACAAATGGTGTTATTGGTATGGCTCCAATTTTATCTACTAATTTATAATTGATAGGAATTTTGGTATAAAAAAATTTCATCCTAAAAACAATGATAATGTATTTTTATTATTTTCATTCATTTCTAAAAGGATTCATACATCATTTGTGTCATTTATGAATCATTTACACGTCAATATCATGGATAGTGTGACTGATATGATTCCATGTGCCCGTTATCAGTTTAAAATTGTCATTTTAGTTCAAGAAGTATCACTTAATTAAAAGCATGAAAAATTTATAATATTGTCTTGATAAATTATGAATATATTATATATGTCATTTTTGATATGTAGGAATTATTCTCACATTATACTGGTAGATGGTGTCACCAATATGACTCAATGGTATTGTTTCTATTTTAAAATTTCATTTTGGTAAAATTGATTGTGATGTACTCAAAACCTAGAATACACTTTATGATTGTTTTTATATCTAGGATATTGATCCATAAGTCATTTGTAACATTTATTAATCACCCACACCTCAATATAAACAATGTTGTGATCTGTATGACCAAATCTGTGTCTTTTTAATTAATATTTTCAATTATTTAAGTAAAAAAGACAACTGATATACTCAAATGTAAGAAACATTGGTATTGTTTTGATAATGTCGAAAAACAATACATATGTCATTAGGGATTTTTTGGAATATGTCTCACATCGATTTTATGCACGGGGTTACTGTTATGACACCAAGAGTCTATTATTAGTTTAAAAATATCATTTTAATTCAAAATTTATCTCTCAAAAATAACTGAGAAAAGAATATTGGATTGTATTTATAATTTTGTATAATTATTTTTTAGATATTTTTAATGAGTATTAATCATTAATCCATCAGATTGATTGATGATATGGATAATCTGACACAAAGTGTCTATTACCAATTTAATATTTAATATTATTAAAAACCATATTGTACATACATATAATCAAGAAAACACATTTGGATTATTTTTATACATTAGGACAATTATTCATATGTCATTTGGTACATGTATGAAATAGGTTCATCTCATTCCAATGCATGGTCTGATTGGTTATACTACTACAATGTCTTTATATTTAAAATTGACAATATTTTTTGTAAAAAATTCATCTAACATACTCAAGACTATATGAAATCATTATAATATTATAGATACTATATGAAAAATATCCATATTGCCTTTGGCACATGGAGAAATCAACCAAAACTCATTCTAATGTACTGTGTGACTGATATGACTCGCTGTGTCCATTTTTAATTAAAAATTGATATTTCCATTAAAAAATATTCACTTACAAGAAACCCAGAAAAAAACTAAGATATTATTGATAATTTAGAAAAAAGATTCATAAGTCATTTTTTATGTTAATTCAACAGTCTTATATGAAACCAACTTATGATTCAACACATATAACTCAAAGTACATGCTTCTTGTTTAAAATGATATTTTACTAAATAAAAAAAGTGGTTGACTAAAATCAAATAAAACATAATAATATATTATTGAAACATTTTTAAAATAATAAATAAGTAATTTGGAACATGTAGGAGTTAGAATCACCTCAATCAAATGCATGATTTAATGGATATGACTCCATGTGCATGTTTTCAATATATTAGTGTCTTTTTAGTTAAAAACATACAAAACAATAAAAAATTGAGAAAATTAATCAACAATATTTTCGCATATATATATACTATTACATAATTTTTTAGGAATCATTTTTTTTAATACTTGTTTATATAATTTTTTATAATGGTTGAAGTATGAAATGAATTGGTGTGGTGTGAAAGAATCAACAACAACTCTATCTAATACACAATGTTCCTATTATGACACAATGTTTAGTTCAAAATTGACATAATATATTTAATAGGCTTATATATATTATTACTAATATATGAATTCTCTTCTTATAAATGTGTGTTATTGGGATCATCGTGGTTTGTTTTTTTTGAGAATTCTATGAGTCATGGTCATGGGGTGAACACAAAGGATCATAATTGTTTTATTTGTATGAAGTAATTTGTTTGTAATCATGTAATTATAAAACCCAGTTTTTGAAATTTCTATAATGTAATGTTTTTATCGTAATTTTTTAATAAATTCTATTTCATTTAAAAATTTAATTTATTCAACATTTTTTACTGTATTTTGATATTTAAACATAGTAAATTATTCCCCATTATCAACACTATAAATTTTTTTGATAAAGGCATCACTTATTAGTTCTTCATAAAGCATTGATAAATGGTGAAATTATATTAGAACATAAAAGTGATAATAGATGAACCCATTATAATTGATACTATAGATTTAATAAAAGCCTAGGTCTATTATTAGTTCTCCAGTATTCAGTTCTTTTCTATTGAAGATAATGGAAAACATGGTCGCTATTAAATTTATGGTTTGAAGTATTTCTCATTATTTAGTGGATAAACTCTCAATATTCATCTAAATTACCTAAGATCCCTAAAAACAAACACTTCATACTTTCAGGATTCCACCTTCAATAACATCTGAAAATTATCTTCTTCTCCACTGTAGTATATTTACCAAAACACATTCTATATTAGGGTAAAACCTCCATAGTTTTTCTCAAACTCCATTCATGACATTCATTTCCATTGGTTAGACTTTTTAATTGTAAATACTGAATAATTTATACTCAAACAGTGGATCAAATTTACTTTAATAATGGCAAATTTTTATTCAAATAGTGAATCATATTTTACAACCAATGGTAACTCATGTTTCTAACCAATGAAGACTCATTATTTTAACCAATAATGACTCATTTTATTCCACATGTGTCTCATATTTACTACCAAGGGGGACACATTTTATTCCAATGTGGAATCACTTAATTATATTAGTGACTCATTTTTTTTATTTTCACACATTTTATAACTTACAGTGGTAGATTTTATTATAATGGTGACTCATTTTATTTCAACAGTGACACATTCTTTTTACTAAAAGTGAAAAATTTTATTATTGATGGTGAATCTTATTAATTCAAATGGTGACACATTTTATTAACAAATAATTGTTTAATTTACGAAAAAATAGTGGATCATTTTTTATTGATCGATAATTTTTCAAAATAATCATTCCATAATTAAGTTATAATATTTCCATGCACTAAGTGTAAATTTTTTCTATGCCAATTGTTTTCACTACTATCAATTATAATTTTACCAATCATTTTTACAATTTTGTATGTTTTCATTAACTACATACATATATTAATATTTATGTATTTTATTTGTTTAAAAAAGTAATATACATTATATATAATCAACAAAGATTATTATTATAATATTTTAATTAGTTTTTAATAATTATTAATCATAAATAAAAAAGGCAAAAATAATTATTTTTTTTATATGATGAATTTACTTTTCATTCTTATTCTTTCCTAAATAAATATTTACTGACACCACCACATTCAAACCTATTTCATGTATTTTAATGCATTATAATTATATTTTAAATATCATTACATAATGAATTAAATTAATGTAATATTTTTTAGATAGTATTATAATTTTTATGGAATTTAATTGAATTTTTTTGTCATATAAGTTGTTATTGAAACATGTTTGAATTGGTCTATATGTTTTAAATTTAATGGAAAATTTTTACTGTTATTTTTTAGGAATGATTTATCATCTAAAATAATTTTAATATATTATAATTTTTTTTCTTCATAAATATATAGTTATTATTAAAACTATTTTATAGATCCTATTTAATTGTGTATGGACAAATCAAGGAAGATCATAACAAGCAACTTCTTCAAAACTTTATTTTTCAATAAGAATGAAAATTTTGTTAACATTCATCATATTTTAGAAATTGTACAATAATATTCGGTACCATGTATCATCATTTTGGACATTAAATCAAGTAAAATAATACATATTCTTCAACTTCCACTACATTGACAAGATGGGCCAATCCATTTTTCAATAACTCGTACCCGGTTTTTTATTTGTCTTCTACCTATTTATTTTGTGGACATGAGTATGTAATAGTACGTCAAACATTTGAAAAGGACTATTTTTTTATATTATTTTACCTATGAGAGTTTTCCTTCTTCTCTTCATCTGGTATTGACTCCCATATTCTAAATTTGTTAATGTTTGGGTTGTAACACCAAATGAGTAAAGTCATTTTGTAATTCATTTGTAACACCCAATACAATAGTCAAATTTAGGGATATCCATCCACAGGAAATGATTTTTATAATTGGGTTATGACCCCCCTCAAAAAATAGTATATTGCACATGTATCCTTCACATAACATATATGAATAAGACTAGAATCAGTCTACTTTGGATAGAACTAGAATAAAAATTCAATTTCTTTTTATTTTATTTCTACTTTTAATTAACTGTAATAATTACCAAAAATAGTAAACATATTTATCTATTATTTTAATAATCTCTATTCACCCATCTCTATACCATCAACCATTACCCAATATGTCCTAAAATTTTTTTTGGACACACATAAATTGAATAATATATATCAATTTAAAAAATTACAATTCTAGTCCATAATTCTCTTCCTGAGTAATTAAATATCATGTCAGAGTCGCCTTTAATTTTATATTCAATTATATGAAATATTGTCCCACTGAGAATGAGTATATTTGTTAAATTTTATCTTATATGTTGATAATTATGATAAACCATGCTTTGGTATGACAATTATATTTCCTCCACATTAAAAAATATATCCCATTAAAAGATTCTTTTCTTATTTCTCCCCCTTTGATAAAATGACAAATTAACACCCAATGGAATTTTATTCCATAAATTTCATAAATAAAACCTTCAAATATAAAAACCATCATCATACAATCAATACCTTGGATAAAAATGGAATCAACTCTATTATTTATTTAAAAACAGTTTAGTATACACCACTTCTCACACAGTTCTTTTTTATAACACTAATCTTAGGTTTATTTTGAGGAAAATTTAACTATATTATCATTTTTATGTATGTAAAACAATTTCAAAACTTGTTACTCTAAGTTTTCATTGAATTAATAACATTTTATCATAAAAAATTTATATTCTCGTGTACTAAAATATATTTTAATTAAATTCATATAATCATTATTATAACATAATATCATAACAGGTTAGACTAACTCTCTATGTTAATATTTAATTATTTATTTCATCATAATTAATTTTTTACTTACATACATTTAATGAATATACATTACCTATTTTGAATTTATTAAAATAAAATATTTATATTTTCTAGTCCATGAGATATATTTTAATCCAATATATATGTTACAACTAATATGTATTTTAATCTACTGTTAAACTAAACTAATATTGCGATATGAAACCCAATTAATCATTTAAATATATTTACATTGAGAAATAACAATGTTCAGTAATTCTTATGACATAACAAAATTTCTATTAAACTGCTAACAATTCTGTTTCCTTGATATTATATTGATACAATATCACTCTTTATTTAGTAAAACTATATTCAATCAAGTAACCATTAAAGAGTGTAAGATTATAATGATTTTTTGATACTCTAGGATGTTGACTTATTTTACAACATTATACATTAACAAAATAATCCCTAATAAAATTAGTATTGATGTGGATTTTTTATCTTCCACGTAAAAACTATTAATAAACTTTTTTGATTTATTTTAACCGATATTGAAAAATAATCTTAAAGGACATTGAAAAACCAAAATTCCATAAATGAAAATGAGTTTACTTTTCATGGATATCCAAATCATTTGATTTTTTAATAAAAAAATTGAAAATTAGTTCTATTAAACAACTAAATACAAACTAATTAACATGCAATAAAACCGTGATTCTTTTTTCAAGATATTTCATCACAAGTATGTTATGATCAACTAAACCTAATTTGAATCACAACTTCATTGAGAATAAATTAAACTTTGAATACCATTAAAATGATGCTTGTATAAATCCATGAAAATCCTCAGAATTTACATACCCTATAACTGTTAAACCAATATATTTGGTGTTACATTTATCAGTTTATAATTTTGATTTCATTGATATCTAGTTTTGGAGACAACATTGTGTTTAAAGGATCTGTGATACACTACAAAAAATATACATAATGTGATTTTTTTCTATATAGTTTTGGGATTGAGAAGTATAAAAATAACTAAATAAATTTTTAAATATTTATGTTTTACACATTTTTTAAATTAATTAATTTGATATCACTTTACAAGAAATGAAAATAAAAATCCTTTTAATGTAAAAAATATGTTTTATATGAAAATATATATATGGAAACAATGTGTATTTAACCTAATAAATTAAATAAATAAATTATGATTAATTATTGAAATTAAATATTTATATTATATTGTTGATATATTGTTTTGACATTGATATATATTTTTTTCTATGAATGAGATATGTTTATATTTTGAGTTTTATCGGGTAATATTTACTTTTTTTAAAATTGTTTTCATCATGTTCTACAATGTCATGTTAAATAAATTTCTTAATATTATATGAATATTATCATTAATAATTGATACATTATTCATAATTAAAATTATCAAATATGGTAAATAAATATAGTTTTTTTTTGTCAGAATCAATAGTAACCACCCTAAATTTTGTGTCACCTTGATAAGGGTAGAATAGGTAAAACATAGTTAAAACATTGGGACGGTGATTTAAAATTTTTATAATACATTACATTATTATGTGTTTAGAGTGGATTTTGGATGTTTCCGTCAAATAATATAATATAAAGCCATTTGGTTCAATTTTCAATTGAATATGAAATTTATATAAATTTATCAAAATAATAAATATAAATTTACAATCTCTTGACTTTAATATCTATAATATTTTTACATAACGATAAAATGAGGATATGTTTTGTTAAAAGTTATTATATGAAATATAATATATTTGTTTTATCATATGAATTTATTTATATTTTTTAATGGAATAGTTACCTTAAATTATTATGCAACCGTGACACTATATTTATTCAATAAATATAAAAATTAAATCAACAAATTTTAGATATTTAAAATTGTTAATTAACTTTCTACAATAATATTATAGGATAATATAAAATAATATTGTTTTTATAAATTATATTCTACTTCATTTTCATTCAAGTTTTCATTAACGTCAAATTATATGAATAGAGTCAAATTCAGAGTAACATTATTTAAAGTTACAAAATATTTTATTAAATATTATAAATATCATTAAAATCATGAAAGATGACAATTTGGAAGATAAATAGTTTAAAATTTTTACCTTTGACCATTTATGAGATATTTTTTAACTTATATGTAAATTTATAACACCTTATGAATGAATTTTTTTTCACCATTTTTATGTTTAAAATAGTTTAATGAATGGGTTAATTAGAAATATATGTATTTAAATGACCAAAAAATATATAAATTTATTTTATTGATTTTATTTACACATTATGATCTTTTTCATATTTCCTATGCCAATTTTGATAAAATTTGTCTTGATAATTACTTATTTACAGATTAATCTTTTTGGTATTCCCAAGTGTATAATTTCAATCCCTTATAATTGAAAACAAACATCTCTCTTTTCATTACACCACATTTATAAATTTATCATTAAAAAATAATCCAATTTATCCTATAATATTTTGTATCCATGATATGTAGGTTATTTTCCTACCAATAGAGATCCTCGAGTCCCCCTTGAGAAGATATCTAAAGATATTCTTCCAAAGAATAGGTAATCATATTTACCAACTCATTCAAATTTATTTCATCTTATAAATCCTTTAAATAAATTGGGGAATTATTAAACTAATAAATTAAATATAATCGATATTTTTTTATGTTATTAATATTATTGGATAACCATTTTCTACCTCTTTTACATCCTATAGAAAACGAAAACCTTGTCTGTGCATACATAAGGCTTGTTGTCTCCACATAGTAGTGTTATTCATTTTTCACCACTATATTTCATGGGTGGTTATTATTGTGGAATTATGTTTTATATCTTATGTTTATGAAATTAATATGCTTTATTAATTATATGATAACATTTTCTTTATTACCTTCCAATCCATTTAAAAATGACCACATCGCCATTGCGTATGTGTGGACTACCACATCCACAAAGTCATTTGATTTTTTTTCATTATAGTATAAATTTAATGTAAATAAGTATATATTAAATAAATATATTATATATATATTATATAATAATTATTTTCTAATACAAAATTATTATTTACCTTTAATTCATTTCATACTTTGGACTGTGATAATAGGATTCCAGTGTATGTATGATATATCATCTCCATGAATGGTGTAATAAATTTTTATATACCTATATATTTTAAAAAATATTATTTAATGAATATATATGATAATTATATAATTATGAAAATATTGGATATGATGGATCCATTATTAAATTATAAGGATTAAAATTACTAAACCAAATTACTCATAATTATTTACAATGATAGCACCTGTAAACAAAAATTTTAATAAAGATTTATTTATAAATAGGTGTTGAAATGTTTTAATTTAAACATATATCATATTATAAGAATAAAAATAAAAATTTAATATAGTTGAAATAAAATATATTTTTTGACATAGGTGTTTAAAAATCATTAGAGGAATTTTAAACTCAAGGTAAGCGATTTACATTACATTCGTAATATTTATAAGTAGTGTTTATGAATATATTTATAATGAATGAATTTTATGATATATCTATAAATAAAAACATAAATTTTTGTATAATACGTAAATTTATGGAAAATATATTTCTTCCTTGAATTTTCCTCTCATTATGAACTTAATAGAGTGATATATGTTTTAAATGGAAATGAACATTATTTCTCTCTTGTATCGAAACCCCTTTTTCATCCATGTGGATGTCATATAAGTAGGATTCATGATTTTTTTTATATTATCATGTAATTTTTTAATTAAATTTTACATATTATTAATATTTTTAAAATGTTTTAAATTTCATAACATTGTCATTTTCTAAAAGGGTTACTTTTGAGTTTTTACTAAAAATTTGGAGAAAGCATTATCTTACCTTACTCCACATGAATAGAATTTTCTACCATAATAAATACTCAATGATTTGAATATTCCAATATATTTTTCAAAGTTTATTTAAATGTGATTATTTATAGTAATATATTTGAATATTTTATATTTTAATATGTTATTAAAATAAAATGGTTATTTTCTTAAAAAAAATCTTAATGAACTATTAAATCAAATTTTCTATCTATGATAATATCCTGGGGTGTTACTTTCTATTTAGTACAGATATGATACAGTGAGAAAATTCTAATTATTTATCTAATTGATTTATGGGTTTGATGACGAAATTATAATGAAACCCATTTTCTTTTCCATAGGTTATGTTCAATGTAAATTTTTATTATCTTTTGGATTACATATGAATTAATTAATGATGGGTGGGATTACATTTCTATATCCCTAAAATAAATATGTTAAATATTAAAATGTTATGAGATCAAAGGGTATAATTGAGTTTATAATAATATTTAATTAATATAGTACGATGGATGTAATTGAAAACCAAAAATAATAGGGTAAATGGGAGGTTACCCCATGCCAGAAAAAAGAGGGTACGTGTGAGGTTATCCCAAGACACCAAAATATTCACATGTAGTTATCCCAAGAATTATGTTTTATAAATGTATTGGTGGGTATTCTTGAAGTAATATTTATATGATTATAATTGTGACATTCGTTGATGGAATGGTCTTATTCCAATGTTATTAACTGATTGATCCTTATCATTGATTCATTTTTTATTCTCCTATTGTGAAAATACAATATATATGTAATGGTTCAAAATAATGATCGGTGATATATTGGGTATTTTTTTAAGAGATAATCCCATTTTTTTGATATCCATAATATCATTTAATTATTAAGTGATGATTTATTTCTCTCTTGTTCACCCTAACTGAGAATATGATCACGCCATTTCTGAAGATAGATTTTTCAATGGAATGAAGAAATGTATTAATTATGATATTTTTATGAATTAAAATACTTATGAATATATAATTGTTAGATAATATAGATCTATAGTGAACTTTAAATTTATGTGTCTAGATTTACCATGATAATAAAACAATAAAACTCACGCATGGGTCATTATTTTATATATGGAATATTATTCAATTAATATGTGATATCTATGTATGAAAGTATGGGTCATTATAATCATAATAATCAAGATTAAATAAACGATATTGTTTTTTATTATTTAGTTATTCTTCTAACCTCTAATTGAGTACGATTATTTTGAAATATAGTTTTAATTTTGTATACATTTATTAGAAAAAGAAGTTGGAAATTTTTTTGCATCCTTCCTATCCACTAATGTGAAAGTACCATCTATATAAACATATTTCATTTGTGAATGTCCATTTAATATAATTCATGATATTTTTCTTATTATATGAACATATTTTTTTAGTATATTTTTTATGTTTTTGGTTTTATTTTGTTTTTCATCCATTTCCCTAGAATATATTTTCTAATTTTATTCTTCTCACATTGATTAATTTCATCACACAGAGTATCAATAAAATAATTTCATTAAATTTTCATTTAAATTATGTTACATTATATTATACATAAAATCTATTTTTCTATAAAATTTATATCTTTAATATTTTAACCAGAAAATAGTTTTTATAATAGATGTTCATTTCATCAATTTTAAATTCAAATTATTATTTTTTATGGTTTATGAATTGAATGATATTGGAAACTACCTAAATCATCTTTTATATACTCAGAATATACCTCTCTAATATACCAGGATTCTTGAAAAAAAATTGCTAGCTTTATCTTTATCTTGTTAAAATTGATCATTCAATTGAATGGGAAACTCATCTTAAATTAATTTAAAATATTTAAATTCAATAAAATTACATTTTATTTTTTTTAATCATTTATATGCTATTTTTTATAATGTGTATATGACAAAGATTACATTATTCCCTATTCCAACCTCCAAAATCCATTTTTTTACAATCCATGTTCATAAAATAAGACTTATGAAAGTATGAATGTATTTATGATTTTTATTACCATATTATCAAATTACATAAATATTATTTTCCTAATTAGGTCTTAAATATTAATGGTTATATGTGAAAATTGTTATTTGGAATTAGTCTGTTTGAATCTTTTTAAAATTTTAAATGGAAACCATATATTCCATGTTATTGGGCATTCGTTTTATCCTCTCAATTATCCTATTGAAATGGAAAAGACCTGCATGGTCCATTACATTGCCAAATTCTATGTGTTGGGTTGTCTAGGAATCACCGATCAGTTCCACCAACCTGTCTCACAGATCAGCTTCACTGATAAGTTTCACTAATCTGCTTCATAGACCAGCTTCACTGTTCACCGTCACTGATAAGCTTCATTCATCATCTTCACATATTAGTTTCACTGGTTAGCTTTAGAGATCAGCTTCACTGGTCATCTTCAAAGATCACCTTCACTGATAATCTTCACATATCAGCTTCACAGACCAGCTTCACAGATCGACTTTATGGATCAGAATCATAGATCAGCATCACATGATCTGATTCACATATTAGTTTCACCCAATCAGTTTCACATATCTATTTCATGCAATCAGTTTCACCCAATCAGTTTCACCCAATCAGTTTCACCCAATCTGTTTCACAGATCGGTTTCACCCAATTGATTTCACAGATCAGTTTCACCATATCGGTATCACATATTAGTTTCACCCAATCTGTTTCACCCAATCTGTTTCCCCCATTCTATTTCCTAGATTTGTTTCACTCAATCGGTTTCACCTGATCGATTTCACAGATTGGTTTTACTCAATCAATTTCATATATCTGTTTCAACCTATCGGTTTCACCCAAATAGTTTCATCCAATCAGTATCACAGATCGGTTTCACCCTATCGGTTTCACCGATATGTTTCACATAATTGGTTTCACATACTAGTTTTAGCTAATTATTTCCATAGATCGGCTTAATGAAATCGGCTTGGCAAATCGGTTTCACCCAATCGGTTCTACAGAGTGGTTTCCTCCAATCGGATTCACAGACCAGTTTCACCGAATCAGTTTCACATATCATTTTCACCCATTCGGTTCCACCAATCAGTTTCATGGGATCAGCTTCATGTGATCAGCTTCCTAGGATCAGCTTCACAGAATCAGCTTCACCCATTTGGCTTAACTAATCAGCTTCATGGGATTAGTTTCTTGGGATCATCTTCACAGGATCAGCTTCACCTGATCATCTCCACCAATCGGTTTCACCTATCAGTCTCACCAATCAGCCACAAAGGGGTGTAAGAGTTTTCATCCCCAATTATCTCTCAATGTCAATTTCAAGTCTTCTAACCTTTTTAAAGTTTCTAAAAGCCATTTTGGCACCTTTAGAAACGTTTTAAATCCCCGAACAGTGGGGAGAACCTCAACATTCTCATTTTCATCTCTTTAAATGAAATCCTTCAGCGCTCACCTTTTATGGCCTAACATCTGATTTGAATTATTAAATAATAATTAATCCCATTGTTTGTAATCATCTAACCTCACAGTGAATCCATGATCAACCTTTAAAGCTGATCATGATTTGTCATATGACATAACTCCATGATCTCACCTTTTTATCGCACTAGAATTTTATTTTTCTTCTCCTTGGATGGTTTCCATCATTCCATGGTGCATTCTGTGTCCCCTTTTCACGAGGATAGTGGTGAACCTATGTTGGAGCCTTTCCTTCTCATTCATGGAGTCCTCCTTGTTCCTCCCATACAAGTTGTGCATCCCCAGTTGTAGGTTCCAGGAGAAATATTTGATCGTTGATCATCCAACATGGGGATTTTCTTTTTCTCTATTTATTTTTCATCATGCTAGGTGGGAATGATAATGTTCTTATGTGGATGGATGAAACCAAATCTTAATGAAGATAATAAAAGTCTTTAAAGAATTAAGGGGTGTGTTTGATGATTCTGTGGTACTCTTTTACCTTGCCTTATATGTTTTAAATTATAAGGTCTTATTTCCTCGGAAATCAAGGTTGTTGATGGTCCCTTATTGCAAACTAACGAACCTCTATTTCTAGATATTTATGTGATTGAATGGATATAACAATGACACTGGTAAATCATGAAAACTAGGTAGATAAAATGGATGTCCAATGAATAAGAAAATTTGAGTGGTCACCGTGGTTAACCAAGCGAAATGATATAACTAAATGAATTGAATATTGAGATTTAAAAACACCCTTTCTTTGTTCTGGTGATGTTTATGGTTGATTCTTATAAGGTGGCATTGGTGGGGATGTGATCCCCTATTGTGGAGTCATGGTTTTATAATCCTAAGGCCGTGTGGGGCCATATGATGGGGCTTGGTTTGGTTCCAGTACATTGAGGGACTCAGGGATACCTTTGGTTGTTGTGACTCTATAAAAGAACCAGGTGTGAATGCTTAAATTGATGCTTGGTAATTTTTCTTTCCCTGTCTTGTGGCTATGCCTGTTTGTTGCTAAGTTGTGAAGAATTATCATAATGGAATAACTTGATAATGAATAATAGAATGGTTTCAATGGGAAATTTGTACCCGAGAATGAGTTGTGATGTGATTACAGCTGTGGTGCTTCTTATGAATTAATATTAATGAGGGGTGTTCGTATATGGGATTGTTTTGGGACACCTAGGTTGGGATTATTTCATCATACATATATGTATAACTTAGTTTTTATGTTTCTTATTCTTTCCCCATCCAAGTCGATCTCTTCAAGCTGAACACCCCCATTTCACGGGGGTGGGGGATTTTCCCAACACTCTAATGAGTGGATGGTTATTAGATCTTTTTCTAATCCCTTTCCCAAGTACCCCAATATTATTTGGGATATCTGTGACGTAATAAAGTCTATTATAGGCCAAGATTCATTAGATAGGGTACGATGTGGTGGTTGGCCCTGTTTTGTGTAGGCAGGTGGTTTTTCAAGCACCTATCGGATGAGGCTTATGTGTCTTCGGGTGTGGGGTTAGTTTTTTTGGCTGAGGAGTCTGCAGGAATAGTTTCGTGAGATTTTTATTGCCCACGTTTTTTAGGTGGGATGTGTTGTTGTAGTATCCCAGGTTTGTTCGAGAAGGGATGACAGTGGGATTGCGGTGAGAATGACGGGAGAGGTTTGGCACAAAGGATGTAATCAATAACCAGTGGGAAAGTAGTGCAGGGAACCCAAATATAGATATGCAATCAGTATTAGTTTACATAAATTGCTTTATTTGGGGTGTTTGACATGGTGAGGTTGTGTGGATAGCTTCCTTTCTTGGTGCAGTAGTTGTCTCCTTCTTATCACATGGCATTATGATGCCTACACAATTGTGCATGAGAGATTTTGGTTTTCCCTATAGTGATTACATGTATACTCACCATACATATATAAAACTTATTTAATTTTTATAGGAGGACTTTAGGGATTGTCTAGGACCATACTAGTTTAGATGATGGGATAATTTTTATTTCTTCTTTTCTTTCCTTAGGTACATTCCATTAGTGTTTTCATGTACTTTGTAACACTTACATCTATAACATGCATATGTGAATGGCCTGTTTTGGCTTTACTTTTACCTCCAGTTTTGGGGTTGATTGGGATTTACTATCTTATCTCCTGATCCTACTAAATAAAAAGGTAAATTTATTCCATTTTATGTTATATTCTATACCCTTGGTTCTAGTGGTCACTATGGACTTATTGAAGGAAGGTTTTAGGGGTCATTATCTCTCCTTCAACTTGATGAACGAAGGGTCTTACAGTCTATTGTCCCTTTCGTCATCTTGGTGAAGGTGGGTCATGAAAGAATGGTATCAGAGCAAGGATGAGAGATAGAATAAAACATAGGGATAGTAATAGTGAGGATGGTATGTAATGGTAGTGAAACAGTGGTATGGAATCTTAGGTCGTGAAATAGTACAGGAAGACTGGCTAGGACACGGGATTTTAGGGCCCCCCTATGTTCTGATGCAAGGATCGAGACCTACCGAACGACCAAGTGAGGCTACAATGATTGTTGGGTAGAGACCCTAGGAAAGGTATACGCATCATAATGACTTGTGTTTTAGTCTGTTTTGCATGTTCTGGGAATTTGAATAAAAAAAATTATGAAAAATTTAAAATTAATCTTCTACACTACATAGGCTTAGGTATTCCTTGTTTACCTTGCAGCTATGGCACCTGGAATATGGCTACGAGTAGTGCGGGTGATCAATGTCCAAAAGGATTATTTGGCGGATTAGCAGAGGGATGATCGAGAGGAGGAGGATGACCAGTGGAATAGGACACTTTGTTCCTTTCAGTGGTAGACCATCATGATGTAAAAGGGAAGCATCTTGAACATTTAGAATGAGAGATGGCTCAAGGAGCAGGTGATAGCTTTCAGCTTGATATACGCTCTGATAGAGTACTGGGTCTTTCTTCCTGTAATCCAGATGTGGGTAGATGCACATTAGTGGTGGATGCTCTATCATTGGTAGAATAGGTATGATGAAGTTTCATGGACTGATTTCGAGAGGGAATTACAGGAAGAATTTCCCTCTTACACGATGAACGCGAAGAAGGTGCAGGAGATACTCTACCTTCAGTTGGGGAGAATGCCAGTGAGGGAGCTAGGAATCATGTTCAAGGATATACTTGGTTTTTCTCTGGACCACTTTACAGTTGAGGATTCTTCTGTGAGATGTTTAGAGGAGGAACTCCGACCTTCTCTTTAGTATTATGTTACTCTCTTCAACCTACTAATGTACATGGAGGTCTCTAAGATGGCTTAAGTGGTAGAAAATGATACACATGATGGGAGGTGTTCAATGGGAGGGAAGTGAGTTGGTCTCATCAATAGTGATGGCCATCAGTAACAGACATCAAACATTAGGGACATCTAGTTTTCGACCTGTTTGGAGTAGGCCCCAATAGCTACAGTTTCAATCTCCCAGTTCTCACCCATTCCATGCCAGCCAAGGACAAGGTGTTTCCTCTATAGCAGTCATGGGTATCTTCAGAATCAGTGGCTGGACCAAGTGCAGTATAGTGGGGGTGGTCATGTTCAGCTCCCACCTCAGTAGTATCAGTTCCTAGCCAGGTCCTTTCAGTAACAACATCAATGACAGTGATATCCTACTCCTCTAAGAGCAGAAATTGTAGTTGGAGGCTAACCCCAAGGTGCCCCATAAGGAACTAGACATGGGCATGGTCATGGAGGTGGCCAATAGCCAAGGGGAAGAGGTTCTCAGTGTGGGCAGTTGCACGCCACTGATGAAGCTGTTCTAGTGGGGCTGGAAGTCATTAGAGTTTTGATCATCTTGTTTAGAACTCTTGCATGTGCCTTATTTGATTCAGATCCTTCACACACCATTGTTACACTTGATCAAGAACATGCCTTAGGACTATACATAAGGAGACTCTCCATTCCCCTGGAGCTGACAATGCTTGTTGGGGGTCATACCATCTATTTGATGTTTGTCTAGAATGAAGACTGATGTCAGGGCCGCATCAGTCTAGTGGGGATCACTTTATTCTGCAAATTTGTACATACGATGTCATCATATGCATCTACTAGCTGTTTTCGGTGCATGCTGTTGTCGATTGATTCCAAATAAGAGTCATGTTATCCGATGAGGATGGCAATCGTGGTGATTTTGTTGGCGAACAATGTTTTTAGGTGGGGAGATGATGTGTGGAGTGTCATTTTTCTATGTTGTCTAATCTTTTAGCAAAATCAGTAAAAGCTGAGATGATGGCTGTTTTGGGTGTTTTCATAGAGTACATATATGTTTTTCCTGATGAGGTTGTCATTATTCCCCCTAAAAATGATATTGAGTTTAGGATAGACGTACAGCCCGGTGCCCATCTGATTTCGAGGGATCCTAATTGAGTTGCACCATATGAGTTACGGGAGTTGTGAATTCAGATTGACAATATGATGTATAAGGGTTTTGTCTGACCTAGCGTGTTTCCATGGAGTGCTCTGGTATTGTTCGCAAAGAAGGCAGATGATGGTTCCAGGCTGTGCATAGACTATCTGTTATTGAATCAGGTGACGGTCAAGAACCGTTACCACCTCCTAAGGATTGAAAATCTCTTTGACCAGGTGAGGGGAGTAGGTTCATTCATTATGATCAATATGCAGTATAGGTATCACCCAATAATGGTGAAGGATGGTGATATTATAAAGACTACTTTCAGGTGTAGTTATGGGAACTTTTACTTCATATTCATGTCATTCGGTGTTACGAATGCACCTACTCTGTTCATTGGGCTCATGAAATCTGTTTTCCGCATGTTTCTGGAGAAGTTTGACATTTTATTCGTTGATTACATTTTGATCTACTCGTGATCAGAAGAGGAACTTACTAAGCCCCTCAGGATGGTATTCGTGGTCCTTTGACATCACCAGCTCTATTGGATGTTGTCCAAGGTCATGTTCTTTAAACACGAAGTGTATTTTCATGGACACATGGTGTCTTATAAAGGGGTATCAGTTGATCCTTGAATGGTGTAAGTGGATGCTTCTTGGGAAGAACCTATGAATGTGACGGTGTTTCGAAGTTTTCTAGGTCTGGAAAGCTATTATTAGAGGTTTGAGCCTGAATTATATCGAGTTGTAGCTCCTCTAATATATTTGACCAGAAAAGACTAGGCTTTCATGTGGAGTGAGCGGTTCCATGTTGCCTTCAGTTATTTGAAGGGGAGGTTGGTTAGTTCCCCAGTGCGTAGGTTTCCAAAAAAGGTATGTTTTTTGAGGTTTCTTGTAATGATTTTGGACTTATCCTGGGGTGTGTGTTGATGCAGCAATGAGGAGTGATATCATATGGGTCTACCTAGTTACGTCCTCATGAGCATATCTGTGCCACTCATGTCCTAGAGCTTGTACAACTAGTTTTCACGATGAAGTTTTAGAGGAATTACATAATCGGGGTGAACTTTTGGGTATTCACAAATCACAAGATTTTGAATCATATCTTTAGCCAGCGGGACCCGAACATGTGAAAACAATGGTTGGTGGAGTTTCTTCAAGACTACCACTTCGAGATCTCTTACACTACAGGTAAGGGGAATGGTGTGGCTGATTCCATGTGCTGGAAGTCATATAGGGATGCACTTCAACAATCTGTGGATTCATGTTAGGTAAAAGAAGAGTTGGATACCCTATACCTAGATGTCATAGTGAATGGTGGTAGAGGATGTCTGTTTTAGATGACAATGTATTCCTCTCTGTTTCAGTAGGTGGATGACTATCTGTAGGGAGACATAGAGAGTGATGTGATGCGTGATCGAAATGACTACGGAAATACTCTAGAAGGGTGGTCGTAGGATGGTCAGAATCAAATGCTTTTTTGAGGGATGTTTTTTGTCTCGAAGATGATGTGTGAAGGAGTTCTCCATGAGTTCCATAACTCATTAATAGCAGTATACACATAAGTTTCCAAGATGTATAGTGGATTGAGGCAACTATTTTGGTGGCCTAGGTTGAAATGGGTACTGGTAGAGTTTGTGGAAATGTTCTCGGTGTGTCTCTATGTAAATGCTGAACATCGCGTCCTACGATGTATTTTGCAGCCTTTAGATGTCCTAGAGTGGATTTGTGAGGACATATCGATGGATTTCATCACCGAACTACCTAGGGTTCATTGTGGATGTGATTCTATCTTGGTAGTGGTAGACCTGTTGATGAAATCAGCTCACATCCTGGAAATTAGGGAGTTGAGTGTAGTGGATGCCTTATCACATAGATTCATTGATGATGTGGTGTGGTTACATGGAGTTCTGAGCTCTATAGTATCATATAGGGATGCACGGTTTACCTCACAAGTCTGGAGGGGATTGAAGCATGCTTTTGGAACCTAGCTACACTATAGCACTACTCTCCACCGCTAGCTAGATGGGAAGACAAAGAGAACCATTCAGACATTGGAGGATATGTTACCGGCATGTGTTTTGGACATTTGTGGATCATGGGAATGATATTCTTCCATAGTATATTTTTTATACAACAATAGCTATCACTCTAACATTTGAATGGAACTGTTTGAAGCCATGTACAGGAGGCCATGTCGTTCGACCGTGTGTTGGACTGAGGATGGGGTGACAAGTTTTCATGGCCCAGAGGTTGTGCAAAGCACAACTGAGAAGGTTCATCTTGTTCATGAGAGGATGAAGGCAGCCCAGGACAGATAGAAGTCATATGTTAATCATAGGAGGAGGCCCTCGGAGTTTGAGGATAGAGACCATTTGTTCTTGGGGGTTTCCCTCGACATGGAAAGTGAAGGTTAGGAAATAGGAGAAAGCCCTCTCCTAGGTTCATCAGGCATTTAGAAGTGTTGGGGCGAGTCAGTGAGATGGAATATCAGCTTGAATTACCACCTTAGTTGGAAATGATCCACATAGTTTTCCATGTCTCCCATCATCGTTGATATCTACTCGATGAGTACAATGTCACAGATTAGGGAGTGTTGGAAATAGATGTTGATGCTACATTAGTGGAGAAACCAGTGAGGAACTAGGATCAAAATGAGAATGTTATTCGTGGATGAACCATATCTTTGGTTCGTGTGATGTGAAGGAACGGTGGACTTGAGGAGAGTACTTGGGATGGAGATGATCAAATGTTCCCACAGTACCCAAATCTATTTTGAGTTTCTGTTACGATCCTTCCCTATTATTGTTGTTTTTGTAACCTATTGTGATGTAGTTTTGAACTTTTTTATGAGATATTTTTTTTCCTTACCTTGTCAATGTTTATGAAATGTCTTGATATGTGGGGAGGGGATGACCTGATCACTAATCAAGATGCATTAAGGTGGATACGATTAAACCCATGTGGGCTAGTTAGTGCCACCCAATGTGGATAGTATCTTAACATGTTGAAATAAAATCCATGATCTATGTGTTAGGAAATTATGTTACGAGGGTTTTGTATGGCAGTTTAGTGTGGCTTTTCTTCAAGAGGTATCTTTTGGAGGGTTTATTTGAGTTACTATTGTATTCTCAAGGGAGAGAATAATTTTGAGAGGTATCTGATGTAATGGCCCAAACCATATTGGTCCGTTACATTTCTAAACTGTATGTGTTGGGGTGTCCTAAACTCACTGATCAGTTCAATCCATCTATCTCACAGATCATCATCACTAATCAGCTTTATAGATCTGCTTCACTAGTTTGATTCACAGATTAGCTTCACATATCAGTTTCACAGATCATCTTGACATATTAGCTTTAGAGATAAACTTCACATATAATCATCAAAAATCAGGTTAACTAATCATATTCACAGATTAGCTTCATAGATCAGCTTCACAGATCAGCTTCACAGATTAGCATAACATGATCAATTTCACATATTGGTTTCACCGATTTGGGTTTAGATATCAGTTTCACCCTATTGATTTCACCCAATAGGTTTCACCAAATCAGTATCACCCTATTTATTTCACAGATCGGTTTCATCCAATCAGTTTCAACCAATCAGTTTCACCCAATCTGTTTCACCGAGTCAGTTTCACCCAATTGGTTTCATATATCAGTTTATCCAAATCGGTTTCAATGCTTGGTTTAACCCCATCAGTTTCACAAATCGGTTTCACCCAATCGGTTTCACATATCGATTTCATACAATCAGACACAACCTAATAAATTTCACCCAATTGGTTTCACATATCATTTTCAACCAATCAATTTAATAGATCATTTTCACCCAATCTGTTTCACATATCAGTTTCATTGTATCAACATCATGGGATCATCTTCATGGGATCAGCATCAACAGATCATTTTCATAGTATCAGCATCACCCAATCAGTTTTACTGATTAGCATTAGGGGATCAGCATCACATGATCAGCTTCATGGGATCAGCTTCACTTGATCAGCTCCACCGATCGGTTTCACCTATCAATCTCACCAATCATCCATAGAGGGGTGTAAGTTTTTCCTTCACCATTTTTCCCATAACACCACTTTTAAGTCTTTTAATCTTTTTAAAATGGTTGAATGTTGTTTTAATGCCATAAAAAAGGTTTTTAATCCCCTAGGAGTGGGGAGACCCTCAAAATGCCTTTTTCCACTTTTTAAATGAAATCCTTCAACGCATAGCAGTTATATCCACCCCTCCAATGTGAATTATTAAATAATAATTAATCCTATTGTGTGTAACCAACCAACCTCATGGTTAGACAATGATCCACCATTAATACTGTTCAATATTTTTCATATGCTATAACATGCGGATCTTACCTTTTTATCACACTAGAATTTTTTGTTTCTTCTTGGATGGTTTCCTTCTTTCCTTGGTGTGTTTGGTGTCCCCTTTCTTGAGGCCAGTGGTAAGACTATGCCAAAGCTTTTCTTTATCATTCTTGGAGTCCTACGAGTTCCTCCCTTGCAAGTCGTGCATCCCCCGTTGTTGGTGCCAGGATAAAAACATCAATCGTTGATCATCCTAGTAGGTTTTTCATCCGTCTCTATGTACTGTACATCATGCGGGGTGGGTAAGATAATGTTCCTACATGGATGGATGAAACAAATCCTTAGTGATGATAATTAAAAAAAATTATCGATTGATGGGGTGTGATTGATGATGATATTGTACTCATTTACCATTACATAAATGTAGTGAATTCTATGGGTTTATGTCCACTAAAAATCATGGATGTTGGTGGTACATTCTTGAAAACAAATGAACCTCTCTTCTGGAATATTTATGTTATTGAATGGATGTAGCATATAAACTGGTAAATCATGTAAAATTCGTTGATCAAATGGATACCTACTGAATAATAAACATTGTTTAGTCACCCCAGTTATCCAAACAGAAATACATAACTAAATGAATGGAATATTTAAATTTAATACTCCCTTGTTCTATTTTGTGATGTTTACGGTTGATGCTTGTGGGGTGACATGGTTGGGGATGGGATCCCCCTTTGTACTATCTTGGTTTTGAGAACCTATGTTCGTGGGGATTGTATATTGGGGATTGGTTTGGTTCCAGTACATTGTGGGATCACACAAATCCTTATTTTGGTCATGACTCTACAAGAGAATAGTGTTTGAATGGTTAAATTAATGCTTGGTTGTTTTCCTTCATTGGTTTGGGGCTATATATGTTAGTTGCTTATTATTGTAGAATTATCTATATTGAATCACTTTATTATAAAAACAAGAATGTGTTTAATGGAAAATTTGTTCCCTGGAATGAGTTGTAACATGGTTATGGCTGTGGCGCTTCTTATGAACTAATAGTAATGAGGGAGGTAAAATATGGTCTGATTTTGGAACCCCTACGTTGAGATGACTACATGTTATATATATTTATAATTTAGTTGTTAGGATTCTTATTCACACCCCATCCATGTTGAGAACTTCGTGATGAAAACCTCTATTTAATGGGCGGTGTTTTTCAACACTCTTGTGAGTGGCTGGTTATTAGCACTATTTCTTCTCCCTTTCCCAAGTAGACCCAGATTTTGCAGGTAGGTTGTGATGGCCAGAATTCCACTATATCCCATGATTCTTCAGGTAGGGTACACTATGGTGGATGGACCGGGTGTGTGTGGGAATGTGGTTTCCGAAGTTCCTTCAGGATGAGGCCAATGTGTCCTTGGGAATGGTTGTAGTTGTTCTGGACCATGTGTCTATGGGCGTGGTTACAATTGGTTGTTGTGGCCCAGGTGTTTGTGGATGAGATGTGTGGTTGTGGTAGCCCAGGTGTATGCAGGCGAGGGATGGATGTGAGAATGTAGTGAGAATTGTGGGAGATTATTGGCATGTATGATATCTTCATTAACCAATGGGAAAGTTGTGTGGGGTACTCAAATATCAATGTTATATTACTATTTGTTTACTTGACATGCGTTTTTTGGGGATGGTGCTTTAGTGAGGTTGGGGGGGTAGATTCCTTTCTCGGTGCTTCAGATGTCTCCTTCTTCTCATATTTAATTAGAATGTCTCCCCACTGGTGCACAAGACCTTTTGGTTTTCCTAATAGAGTATACCCGTATACTCACCCTATGTATATAAAACTACTTTCAGGATTCTAGGAGGACATTTGGGATCATTTAGGATCATCCTAGTTCATACGTTGGGATGGTTGTTGTGGCTTCCTTTCTTTTATTTGGTACTTTCCTTTTGAGTTTTCTTGTACTTTGTAGCACTTATTTTTAAACATGCATATGGGAATGGTTTGTTTTGGATTTACTTTTACCTCCATTTTAGGTGTGGTTTGGGATTTACTATCTTATCTCTTGATCCTACTAAATGAAATGGGTAATGCGTTCCATTTTTTGTGTGATTCTATACCCATGGTGCCTGTCACCACTCGAGGACCTATTGAAGGCGGGTTTCAGGGGTCATTATCTCTCTTTCAACATGAGGAAGGAAGGGTCTTGAAATTTTCTATCCCTACCCTCATCATAGTGATGGTGGGTCTTGAGACCTATTTTTGTTATGTTTCCCCACTACTTAGTAATGTCGAATAATATCATACTTTCCATTATATTCATCCACCTTGTTATTTGAAATTTCTTTATCATTGTGAATATTAATGTGATGATATTCTTTAGACATATATTTTCTAATATTTGGATATATATCGCAAAAAAATCTAGAAATTAAGTATTTTTACTTATTAATATTAAATAATACATAATTACTATGTCCACAATATGATTGGACCATAAAAAAATATACCATATCTCTATAGAGGATTTTTATTTTCACTTTTCAGTGCTTTATTCTATTTATATTATTTTACCTTCTAGGAAATATCCACAAATATAATCATGTTCTATCATCATTATCAGATAATTGCTAATAACCTAGTATTATGAATTCATAAAATGAGCATGAACTGATATATATAATAAATCGATTTTATAATATGATTTTTTTATTCATTGATAGAAAAAAAGGTCCCTATAATTGAAAAATTCAATAAAGGATTCATGATTTCCCTATTTCATATTAAAACCATAGTGGTATCACTTCCTCTAATGGTGTATGCTTTCCTATTAAAATATATGGAATTAATAGAGTCATAAAGGTAAATCAGATTAACTAAATTAATTGTTGAGGTATTGGTGGAGATCACATGAATTTTATTTAGATATTTTCTTATAATACTATAATTTTTTGTTATATGAATTTTAATATCACTATTATTCTAAAACTGTGTAGTTACATTTTCCACATGATAAATTTTTGAAAGAAAAATTTTATTTCATATAATTCGTTAAGATCCCCACATTCATGGATCTAGTTTCTATCTACATTTATTACATTGATAGATACATCAACAATACAATCCTTCCAAAAATGAAACATATTCACCCATGTTAAATTTTATGATTGGAATTTTCTAAACCTAATCATATATATCATGGGATATAATATTATGATAATAGAATAGATTAAAACATCATAAAATTTCATGTTCTTCCTCAAAATCTTTATTGTTAATATCTTTGATTTATCCTTGATGTATGCTCTCTCATGAGCATAATAAACTTTAAACAAACAACCCCAGCCCCAACAAATGAACATGGATTTATTGGAAAACCATTAATATGTTAATAACTCAAAAAATAAATAAATTAATAAAAAATATGAAATAATAAGTTACATCCATGGAAGATTTATTTCCTTTTCAAACATTGAGATCACTGATTCTATGCAAGAGAATATGTTTTTGAAATATTTGGCTTGAATGAAAAACCCATGTTTTATTATAACACAGTAAATTTCAATGATAAAATATAGATATTGGAGAATGTAGTTTAGATATTGGGGAATGATTTTTCTCATTTTTAGTATGTGATTTGTGTTTTTAACTGAAATGTAAATTCTAATAAAAAAAATATTCCTTGAGTCATACCGAGATCACTACTTATCAGAATGTGGTCTAACTGATTGATTATGTGATACCCAACTAGGTAAAATACAATAAGGGGATATGAGTAAGGGAATGAATGATAAAAAAATCCCCCTTCAATTCATGTTTTTTCCTAGAAACACTATTTTCCATTTTTCCGTAGTAAGGTATGAATAGAAATGAAATCACGAATGAGACACATCAATTTTACATGGTAAATCCATACATGGCTATTTCAAAGGAGTATGAAACGGTGAAGTGATGATGCACCAAATCCACTAAGGATCACAAAACAAAATTTGGGACAAGATAATTCTATACCCATGCTGACGACATTTTCAAGGTTTCGTGTCAACTAAATATTTTTTTAAGGGTTTCTCCCTTGGTCTCTTTCAATCTCTCAATGCCTATGGAATGATTAAACATCATCCTCTTATATTTCTCACTACTCTAGAAGGGATTCACAAATAGTTTTTGGATATTTATCTCCCTAAATTATCAATAATGAATACATCCTCATTTGTAGATAAATTATCTATTTATGTCCCACATTGATCCAATATAAGAATATCACTTTATCATATAATTACTAAAAAAATCACTTCATAAAAATATTGTGATGCCCACTTCCATCCTGATGATAAAAATATTTTGAAAGATCTTCTCTTCCATGAACCACATCTAGACATCATGATGTTCACAATTTCTGTTCAGTTATTTATTGCCTATATGAACTTCTATATTTTTGTGATGCTCAAATTTTTTGATCAGCTTCAATATCCTATACGATCATCCTTTATTTATGAAATATTTCACATGAAAAACGTTTATGAATCCCAATATCGAATCTGAATCCTTATAAATATTGTTAAACCTCACTTATTATCTGAAGATATTTGAGGACTATTTATAGTCATTTCCCTCAATTCTATAAGCCTTTATACATGGATTTAGAATCTCTTGATACTCTCTAATATCATTTACCATTTTCCATATTTTATTGAGGAACGATGGGAATTTCCAATTCAATGATTTTAGTGTAGTTTTGTATATTACCATCAAACATTTTCACATTTGTGAAGCTCCACTCGCGATGATCCATAACATCATGAAACCCGCATATGATACAAATTTTCACACAACTCATGCCATTACCATATTTTTGTTTTTCCTTCAAGGAAATAATTTTTTTTAATTGTATAAATCCTCCATATTTTGGAGCCTTGTTGATTTTGAAACACTGGGAAACAACATCACCATGTGTACACAACATTATGCACCACATTGATTGAATCCATTCAGTTTTTGTCGATCATTGTCGACATACCATATCAAAAATCTCTATAAATCTCTACAACATACCTTGGAATATCTATTTGAATGCCAACACAATCAACTAGAAAATATTGAAAATTTACCTTATTGGATAGTTTCCTAACTATCTCCCCCTTTTCATTTTTTGACAACTCATGGCATTTGGTTACCACTTTAATGATTCTTCCATCTTCGACAAAAAATCACCTCAAATGGTTCTATTACCAATTAAGTATTTACTGAACATAGACCCTAATCCCACATGATCCATTACTGACAAGAGATACATGAGTAGCATGAAAATTTCATCAATTAATATTTTCAATCCATACCAATAACCTTCATTAATCACAAACATATATGTCGTGATATCTAACCAACGTTTGATCAGTGTTAGAATCATTAGATTTATAACACCCCAATATTGATACATCCCCAACATAACTGCCAGAAATTCATGTTTTATAACCTATATTAATGATGATATATTCTTTAGTTTATAGCCACATTTTCTACCCCTTTGTCAATGAACATGATGGTAACTTCTTTTTTTTACAGCAATAGGATAATTAACACACATCAACATATTAGGGAAAAAACATCATTCCTCGAGGAGAGGGTGTCACATAAGTAAACTATTTCATGTGAGGGAAGTGGAATGAACTCACAAATATAGGAGATTCTATAAAAATGCATCTCTTAAAAAGGCCTTTTTTATAATGAATTAAACATACAATTCTATAGATGCATCCTCTAACTTCACAAGCCCATGATCCAGATTTTCCTTGATTAAATGATACATGATTTCACATTTTTTTATACTTGAGTGATGGACTAGATTTTTTCTATGATTTATAGACCCTGAATTAATGAAATGAATTCCAATCGAAGACATTACATCAACTCCAATATCACAAAGATATTTCATCATCCAGAGTAACTATGTGCATGCTTGAGTGGCCACAATATATTCATCTTATGTGGTTCATAAAAAAATTTAATCCCTTTTATTTATAATCTAATAAATACAAAATAACATATGGTATAATTAACCACCTTAAATTTATTTACAATCCTATGATGATCATTTCCAATATGCATCAGTATAGCCTAATAACAGTTATTGAGATTTGTTATTTTCAAACAAAATTAAATCCACGATTCCACTATTATACCAAATTGTACATCTCATTGTAAGAAAGTGCATTTTCATTGGATATCATTGACACCATGATTATTAGAATGTGAAAATAAATATTACCAAGTCATCTCAATGACATGTACAACAGACCTAAAATGATTTTCTTTTATTCTATTAAATTAACTGCATTAACATCATTATCCAATGATAGTTTCATTTGGGTAGCTATTAGATTATTCATATTATTTGAATGATTCATTACAAATGTTTTCAAAACCTTCATGGCTTCCAAATATTTATAAATAAATGGTCCATTAATTCCTTCTGTCTCCTATAAACCATGAAAATAAAATATTTCATAAATCATTGACCTTTAAAATTTACATTTCCTTAATTCCATGAACTATATGCATTGTTCTTCATCTGATCCCCCAAATATTATGTGATGGACATATACATGCACCATAACCATTTTGATTAATATTACTATTGAAATTGATACTGTAATCCACACCACAACAACAAAAATTGGTATTCTTCATAACTTGATGAAGACATCAAAACCATGCACCACTTGTTTGATTCATCCAAATATTTCCTTCCTCAGCCAAAAAAATCTCTTCTCATTTTTAGGAATGAAAAAACCATATTCATGATCAAAATGGAATTATTATTCCAGAAACTCATTCAATAATGCAGGATTGACATCAATCAGGGAATCATTGAACATTATTTTCATTTTTTTTCCTAGTATAGTCTGTTTGAAATTACCCTCAAAATGAGTGAAAATTTTTCATTAACATCAATACCTTCTATATTGGAGTAACCACTTCACAATAATTTCTCTTTCTTTGGAATCATTGTTCCATATTCATTCATCATAATTTGAATGAGTCATTTAGAACTGATGAAACTATATGATGTTGGCCTCAAAACAATCACTCATGCCTGGTAATTATCAATATGGTTATGCTCTTTATTCATATCATGATCACAATATTTATCTACAGTTACTAAAATAAAAAATGTAGGCTCTACATGTGATAGGAATAGTTTTTGTTGTATATTATTTATTCTCCTTATATGAATTGGAGCTATTTACTAACTGATTATGTATTGTCTTCCAATTCCATCTCTTCTCTACAATCATTATGTAAATACTGGTTTGTGCTCATCCCATTCATTATCCAAATCATCTTCTAAATCATCCTATATACCTAGAACATCCACTGATCTTATTACCTCTTCATAACCAACTTCTTGAGATCTATCATGCATTTTCTGAATATTCTTCTCTTCCACTTATATAGTTTCAACTTTTCATTCAACTACCTTTCCAAATAAATTAATGAATCATTTATTTCATTTTCAGTTCTTCTACGTATCCATAGAAAATCCATTCATATCTATGGGATTAAAACATCCTATTTTTATTCTTGTTGAATATTAAACACTTACTTTTGATTACTCTAATGTACTTAAATGTGTGTTAATTTCCTTATCATTGCTCATATAAAGTCCTCTATTATTTGGATATAATAAAGCCCAATTTTTTTTTTCTAAAATGAGGTCATCACTACTTTTTTCTAAAACATATCTAGAATATTTATATAAATGATAAATTTTCAATCCGATTTTTTGATAAATCCAATTATTCTCTCAACTCCTCATCTTTACCATGGAGTTCTTATAGGTGACAATATGTGCCTTGTCCAATTTTTCTGATGATAATATGCGACTTGTTTATTTGTGAATTCTATTTAATTATCTATTCCTATCTTCCAGATTGACTATCCTATCATATATTTATCCTTACTTTGATAATTTTTATCAAAGTGAAGGTCATATATTTTTGGGTGATGATTTAAAACCTTGACATTTTTCAAAAATTATCATACTAGAGAATGTAATAATCCATTGAATCAATTTATTCTTGTGAAATAGATCTACACCCTTCTATATGCACCAACTCATGCACTGTTGTTGACATTTTCTCTTTATACATTAATTTATTTCAAATGATATCCCCTTGTTGAAAGGCATCACAGATATGGGTATGATTACTTAATATCTTATGGAGGTCTAAAAAAACATCATGTTTTACCAGCTCATCCAATTATGTAAAGTTCAAATGACCATGAAATTTATGCCATAAGATATTTTATTCTTACTTTGTCAAAAAGAACATATCATATTCTCTACATAATAGTTACATATTTCACTTTGTATTCTTTTACTACAAAAATTAAACCATCATTTTCTGTAATGATTCATAATTTCTTTGAAAATATTACGCCTTGTTACAAGTCAAATATTTGACGTACATATAGCTTGTTGTGAATGATACCTTTAATGACCAAGAAATATTATTGACTTATGTCTACTCCTCAAAACTTGTATTTTTGTGAGACAATAATTTTCTATCCTTCATCATAATCATATATTTCAAATCCTTCTTTATCATATGTAATTCCCATAAATAGTTCATTATATCCTATCATATAGTAGGGGAATACACTATTAAGGATCCATATTATAGTACATTTTGATTCTTTAAAAGAAATATCTAGAAAATTTTCATTTTCGTATCTCTTACATTTGAACCTTGTATTTGACTTCATTATTTGTATATATTTATAATCTCGATCATCAATGAATTATTATAGACTAGATTAACTTTTCTGTAACCAAACCTGATTTTTTATTTTTTTCATCACTTGGTGACTCTTTGAATTACTACTTATGAAAACATTTATTCTGTTTTGGATCATTTCATTGCATTATTGATGATTACTACCATTCCACATACCTAAATCCATGAAACAATAAATAGACACCACAAAATGAAGTTATTTTATATTAAGTTTTTTAATGCTTCATTTTTTGTCATGTTTCCATCAGTACCACTCAGCTATGGAACAAACATTTTTTTTACTGTTACATCATTCAACAACGATAACATCTCATATTAATTAAATTCTGTGTAGAAATAATACATAACTGTATCTCCCTTGGGTTTCTGGAAGATTTTGATTCATATTTATACCCAAATAATTTTTTAATATTGTAGTAGGTTATTATGCTCGATATTTTACCATTATTACTTTCTATTTTCGATCAATCCTCATACAAACCTCATCATTTTGATTTTATTTTGTCTTCTGTTCTACTATACCTCTACACTTAAATTGCATCATTTATATTTGTTGAATGATAATCTGTCACGTCGTCATATAGGGAGGGTGGATTTTTTTATCCTTAAAACTTCATCATAGTCCAACAATACTTCCTTCATGTTCTTTGATATTATTTCTTTGATCTTATCTAGGGATAGTAAAACTATCGATTTATCTTTTCTATTCTTCTGTGATGATTTTGAACTCAAAAACATTTTCTGAAATCTATGGTATTGAAGAATTTTTTTTTCAATTTCTTCATTTATCTCAGAGTTATATTTTTTGTATTGCTAAATAAAATCATTTTCATCAGGAAAAAAATATTTTCTTTCATTTGTTTTTTTCTACAAACATATATCTTTTCAAGGGAATCGTCTAATTTTCATGAAAGTTAACAATGAATTCGACTTATCCATCACCATTTTCACATTCTTCCAATGATTATAATTTTTTAATTTTTTATAACATAACATCTTCTTCTTGATCATTATAGTCTTCCCTTACTTTTACATCAAATTAATCCTAACTACCACTTTCATTTGAAACTATATTATTCTTTTGGACAAAATTATCCTAAATGATTTCTTACCATTCACATAGGTAAAAAACATATTCATTGTAGTCTTGAATTCTTCATAATCATCTTCTTAATGAATCATTGTGTTTCATCTTACATTATTTATAACCATTCCACATCGAAAGTATGTAAGCAGGAGTTTCTATTTCAACAATACATTTACTCATTGATGATTTGAGGAAAGGATTGACATACCCTCAATCATCTCTTCTTAATCCTAAAAATCATCAATGGTGATCTTATTCATGTCCATAAATTCCAGTACAATGGACATCCATTTTTTTTAAAAAGATTTATCTTTACATATAATCTTGTATGAAACACTAGTAGTTATCAAGTTATCCAATATCATCTCCTATGGATCATTATCTTCAAATACAGATACATTTGTATTGAGTTGAGGTGTTTGTTTTCTCATGATCTGTGTAATGATATTTATATATTCATTAATTTATCCTAGTCTAGGCATGTATTCCAAAAAAATATCTACCATATAAAATAAGATTTCAATAGACTCATTCGGATAAATTATGAGATCCTCATTATTGTTTTCTAGTACATTCTTCTTTACTTTTTTTATGTTTGAGTCACACTTATATATATTCAGAAATTTATAATACATATTATATGATTAATTACTTGAAATTACTATTCTATATATTGAATAAGATAGGGATCCCCATAACGCATTGATTCATTTATCATTAGCAATAAATTCTACTCAGTCAGCTTCTAATAAAGAACCACTTTAGATATTGGATGATATTTAATGAATAGAGTGAATGAACCCATATCATCTTTTCAGACATGGATCTTAATATTTTGGGTTTTTGAGGAAAATTGGAGTTTATTAAAAATTAAAGAGGACATATTGTGTACTTAAGAGTATAGGTCGTGTACATAGGATTACACAACATGTACTTTGTAGTACATGAAATGTACCTAGTTGTCATAGGTAGTCGTGTACTGGCCGTGTGACAGCCGAGTACAAGGTTATATGGGGTGACCTGAAGATCATGTAAAGAAGGACCCGGTAAAGGAATATAAATTCTATGTACATATAATGAACACAACATGTATTTTTTCTGATAAATCTGACATGCATCACATTTCATTCTCAGAAAACATTTCTTTTGGATTTGTCTCATCCAGGAGCGATCGAAGCTGATGATTCTTCATCAAGTCCCCTAATCTATGATTGTCCTCTAAATCAAACTCTATCGGTTTCTTTATAATCATATTGGTGATTTATTCCTTCTTCTATATCCACATATATGGATTTCCACTCTTTCATGTGATATCCATGGATGGTCTTTTTAGATTTTTTTATATATAATGTGTTCTAGGTCGATTCAAAGGATGATGTTCATCTATATCCATTGTACAACGTCGATGTAGGTGGTTTGTGCCTTTTTGTAGTTTGTCCATGAATTATATATGAAAAATTTCCCAATACCCTAGTTAGGAGTATTGTTTGTTTAAGGAATTTAACAATGTGAATTCCTGTTATTTGGTGTTTTCATGAGTAGGAATTCTGGAATTTTAATAGGGTTATATTAGCATGGTATGGATGTATTTTCCCATGTTTGAACTGATACTAGAAATTGGGTCTTGTTTTTCCTGATATAATGCTCTGTTATACATGCCTAGTGCTGTTAGGATGGAGTGATATTATCTGACTTACTTGCTCCATGCATTTTAGTTGTTTGGAGAAGTAGTATATTGTTATTTACATTGGATGCATTCTATCATTTTTGCACAATTGACTTACGCAGGGCTCTTGGAACTTGATGTAGTTAAACCATAGAGGAAATAGTTGTTGAGGGCTTTCCGATAGTGTCATTTATAAATTCACATTGCGATACCATATGGGGGGATGGATGTGATTTCACACTCAAGGCATCTGTACTTCCACGTTGTGAGACCACATGGGGAATTAGACATTGAGTGCTTCACCAGAGTGTCTGTAATTTACCATTACAAGACCACATGGGTAATTGACAGTTAGTGCAACCTCACATAGTCTATTTTAGGATGAACAAGAGGGGTTAGATTGTGTGAACATCCCATATGGATGATGGAGATTTTATGGTTGTTTATAATAAATGTAAATGAATGTAGTTGAATCTATTGGATTGTTTAATTTTGAATACTTCCCTTATTATTACTTATTTCTGCATACTTCCTACCATATATATATTCACAGATAGTTAGTCATAGAACATTGGGTGTTTTCCTACTGGGATTCGTCTCACGCCATTTTTGGATCATGATTTGGGACTAAACAGATTATATTATTGCAGATATTGATAATCGAAAGATAAATTTTACATCAGGTACCTGATTGATGTGGAGCTTGAGAGCAAGGGACCAAGCTGATGCTTGTAATGCTACTGATGTTATTTACTTATTTTCATTAGTACATTGGTTTAAAACTTTATTATAGTGTTGTGACATATTTTTTGGATTTCATAGATAGATGTGACATGCATCATTTATATATGTGCTCCAGATGATAATCTACATGCATTATTCCGCTGTTTATTGGTGCATTATATTAATAAAGCTTCCATTACTGTGATCTATATATTTCTATTCTTTTACACTAACAATGAGGTCATAGTTTCCCCATTCTAACACCCAAGGCCACACAACATGTCGTATACCTCTGGCATTTGGGGAAATGTGTTTCAGTTCATGTGACCAACCGAATACGGGACACCTCATGGCAGCACCAGTAACAGGGATGTTAAAATGTGGTATGAAAGGAATTCTTTTCTTCTTGACATATTGTATGAATCCTATAGCCAAGAATAGGATATAATAGGTAGTTGGGAATAACTTCCTCCCAAGATTAGCTAACCTGTGTATTGGGAAAATCTAATTTTCCATGATTATTGTATGTTTTTTTGGTTTTTCATTTTTACAGTTGATTTTATTTCACTATTCGGTGGTATACATGTTTTGTGTTGTTGTCATTGATATTATTGAGGTTATATTTATGTTTCAACATGATGAGATAAGGGTTTTCCATATCATGCATCATATAGGCACCTACAAGAGATCACAGGTCAACCATTCTTTTCATGCATTTTAGGGTGCATTACCAATTGCATGTTGTTGTGATAGGTGTTGTGATAGATATGCATTTTATTGTGATAAATTCAATGATAGAATACCTGTTGTTGATAGGGTAATGTAAACGTTTAAGGTTTTATTTAAATGAGCACCAAACATGGGTCCTTGAGGTGTTATGGGCCCTCTCAGATCGAAATTTGGTGGATCATATCATACATTAACTGATTTCATCTATGATATGACTCGATCAAGATGCCAATATTATATTCACGGAGAGAATGGGCCCTCACGGATCAGAATTTGGTACTTTATTAATTTTTTCATAATTTTAATGGGATCCAGAGTTGTTTCTAAGGATTATTGTTTGGAGAAAGCTAGAATTCTCTATGTGTACCGATGATTACCCTCTATGTATCGTTCTATTTGGGAAGGAACTTTTATTCTTATGTACACTCTATGTACTCTATGTTCATGTCATGTAATCCTTATATTTTTGACTGCCTGTGCGGGTAGGGACATGGGGTTGGGAAATCATTAGTGGTACATGCCATATATCCAACATACACACCGTGTTGTAGAGGCCATGTGTCCGACCATGTGACTAATGACACAGGTGGATAAATCCTTATATCACAAAACGTTTCTAGAAAAAATAAACTATATAGAGATAGTCGTGTCTCCGACCGTGTGACTAATGACATAGGAGGGTGAAACCTAAGTGGTACATTCCATGTGTGGAACAACATGCAGTGTCGTTTTGTTATCGTATTGAACCATGTTGTCCATCCCTGTAGATGAACTCAAGAAGGGGAAACGATTTATGTAAAAATCATGTAAATAAGGAACACCCGTGTGAAGTGGGTGTTACATGACATGTTTTGGCCAAAGTACAGGCCCATGTAAATACTTAAGGGAACACATTGTGTAAGGGTTATACACACAGTGTATCCCTATTTTGAATAAATTGAATGAATTATTTATCTTTTTCTTTTTTTCAAATATATGTTTATGTCCATGAGATTCTTGATCTAAGGTGTGTGCATGGAATTGTAGAGTCATTCCACCACCACATCATTAGGATGTACTTTAGATTCATGGAAATGATCAGAATCCGGACATGGTTGATCATGGACTACCAAAAATTCCATCCCCCTTGTCTATCATGGTAACATACATCCTCGAGGATGCAGTTTCTTATGCATAGATACAAGAAGGCTTCATGAGGATTATATAGAACTTTGAGAGAGCATTGTATCTTTCCCCGTCTATGGAAGAACTGATATGCATATTTCAATAGAAACATCCTCCTATATTATCTTGGGATGGAGGACCTTATCCCTAAGGGTCATGGATAAATGCCATGTTTTCGATCATTGAGAATCTGGAGATGCCTCTTGAGAGGACCGTGAATATCGCTGATTATATGTTTTAGGATTCCGTCAAGAGATGGTGGGATGTTATCTCAAAGGCAGGATGCCAACAGTTTATGGTTTAGGATGATTTTTAGTGGGCGTTCTACGATTACTTCTACCTAGAGAATTTGAGGGCTGGTCGATCCCAAGAGTTCATGAGTTTGGAGAAGGGTACTCTCTCGGTCATGGAGTATTCATATCACTTTACATAGGTGAAGTGATTCACACCCATTCCAATAGTGATGTGTTATTTCTGGTGAGAAAGTGTGGGGATGATCTCAGGCATGGCATCTGATCTCAGTTGAACATCTTTAGTTTGACTTAAATAACATCCATTGTCAACCAAGCATTGATCACAGAGCATAGTATGATGAATTTTGTGGCTGTGAGCCTGGGTGAAGCAGCATCCGTAGTTGGTACCCCTCCGAATGACAGTTAGAAATTGAACTGGGAATCTATGCATGGAGATCTGAGTCAATAGAATACTTCATTTGCTGGCCAAGTGTTGTGATTATAGTGTGGGAGGAGCATACATATGAGGACACATTTCCCAAGTGACCCAGTGGAATATCGATCACATGAAACGATGGGTCATCTTCAGTGTTTCTATCATATTTTCTCTCTAGAATCTAGTGATAGGGGTTTTGTTTAGACTCCTCAAACCGGAGCAGTACGACCAGTCCCACATCAGACATATGGATACAGTACTTTAGGTTGTTCAGGTCAAGGTAAATATCATGGCTTCTGTAGTTAGAAGCAGGGTTTTTGACAGCCACTAGGTGGATTACCATAGAGATCTCAGTCAGCTTCCCTGGGTTGCGGTGTACGTTAGGTTTTTGCAGTAGAGAAGATTCAGCCGGAGTAGGATCCCAAAACATCTACAGTAAGAGGTAGGATTCTGGTTGTGACAATTTTACCTTCTACAGTTTTTTATATAGGGGATTCCCATAGCTATATATCATTCAATTTTGAAGAGAGACTTGGGCTCTATATCATTACCTATATTGATATCATGACATTGGGCACAACATTGGGGACTATAATGACTAGAGTAAAATAGTCAAAGGTTTTCCCTCTTTGAGGATGGGGGTGTCACTTCTTATTGATCCATTATGTACTATATATGATGGGATAACATGTCATACTTAGGATGGACTGATTAGATATTTTTCAGGCTGTTTTCAAATGCTATCATCATAGGGTGTGTTCAATATAACCATTGGGTGGTTTGTTGATACATTAGGGTTAATGGAATGTTCAGCCGAGCATGGATGGACCCAAGAATCATTGGATGGGAGGAGTTACAACCTAGATAGCTAGTGTTTGTCTTTATGACTAGAAAACATCTCATATGGACATTCCTTAATTGGTGGATCATTTTAGGGATGCATTTTTTGAGAAATTTTCAGGTTTTCCTATAAAGTGATGGGTGGACTTTTCAATTGAGCTTTTTCTAGGAGCAGCAGCGGTGTCCATTACACATTATAAGATAGCTACACTAGATTTACATGAGCTTAATAAGTAGTTAGTTGAGTTATAGGAAAATCTTTCATCCAACCCAATAAATCCCCTTGGGGTTTACCGGTCTTCTTTGACAAAAAGGCAGACGATACCCTTAGACATTGTGTAGATTATCAAAAGATGAAGAAATTGATGATCAAGAAACTATATCCCTTTCCAAGGATTAATTATCTCTTTGATCAGCTTCAAGGTGCCTGGGTATTTTCAAAGATTGACTTCGGGTTTTCTTGTAATCACATGTCCATTAGACCATATGATATACTTCTTACATCCTTTTAGAGATTGTATGTGCTATAAGAGTATGAGGTTATTCCATTCAGCCTCATGAACATACCAGTATTTTGCATGGAAATGATGAACTGAATGATCCATCGATACTTGGATTCAATTGTGGTGTTTTTTCGACAATATCTTGGTTTACTCTCACACTCAACATTACCATGCTAACCATATTGAGATCGGTTTGACTAAACTAATAGAGAATCATTTATATTCTACACTCTCAAAATGAATCTTTTGGATGGACCAGATTCACATCATGGGATATGTTATCTCAGAGATAATATTATCCGTGGACCCAGAGAAATTGAGAGTAGTAGATTCCTAGGAGCATCTAAAGAACATATTTTATGTATGGAGTTTTCAAGGGATTTCTGGTTAATATATATCTTTCATACAGGTCATTTCATGAATAACAGTTCCACTGGAGGGTATAACTAGAAAGGGTGAGATGTACCTATGGTAAGATTCATGTCAGTCAGCCATTCAGGAGCATAAATGGAGATTTACTTTAGTACTGATACTAGTTTTTCTAGATCAAGTAATAAGTTATACTATTTACTGTGATGCATGATGAATCAGGATAGGATCAGTGCTTATGTAGTGGTAAGGAGTCATTGCGTACAAGCCTTTGTAGTTGAGGAAACATGAGATAAATTACCCAACACATGATCATGAGTAGGCTGGTGTTATTCATGCTTTACCATGTTGCAGACATTATCTATTGGGATAGAATTTTGGGGTTTTCACCAACCTCAAAAGTAATAGGTACATCTTCACTTAGTGTGATCTAAATTTGAGATAGAAAAGGAGGGTTGAATTTCTTCATACCATTGATTTTGAGTTTACCTATTTTTCTGGGAATGACAATAAAATAGAAGATGCATTGAAAATGAGAAATTAGATACATGATGTTAAAGAGGCTAGAAGTGAGTGGAATCTTATGACTTTATTCACTAATATGTATTTTGAGGTAAATGAAAGAGAATGAAATATGTTTCATTCTTCTATATTTGTTACCTATACTCTACATGGGAGAGAGTGAATGAGGTAGCTATCAGATGCTAAATTACTAGTCTTATAGAAGGGTGTGTCAGGAGAAAACAATATAACTAGATGGACCATCAGTGATGACGAGATATTCTCTTCCATGGAAACATATGGGTGTCAGAAGACATATCCAAGAAGCTGTTATGAGACTTTCAATCTTCATCATCGGTAGTTCATCATGATTTCACCATGTTGTATTGAGATATATACCGTTAGTATTGGGGGCTAGGTATGAAGAGGGATGTTGTTGTCTTTCTGATTTTGTGTTCCAATTGTCACCTAGTGAAGGCGGAGCATTAGCAACCATTAGGGATTTTGTAGTAGTTACCCATTACCATGAGTAAGTGGAATGATGTCGCGATGGAATTCATGACAGGTTTTCCTAGGTCACATCGAGGGAATGATGCAGTTTGTAATTTCATTGACATTCTCACGAATGTTGCACATTTTTTACCAGTCAAGGAGGCCATCAGTTTTGATGAGTTGGGAAAGTTGTACATCCAGGTTACTGTACATTTACAAGGGGTTTCGCACACTATCGTTTCAAATAAGGATGAATGTTTTACTTCTTGGGTCTAGTGGGGACTATAGAGGGCGTTGGGTACACATGTACTTCTTAGTACTACCTACCATCCCCATGCAGATGGCTAGTATGATCATACATTTCAGGTTCTAGAAGTCATTTTTCAAACAAGATTCCTATATTTTGGAGGTGTTTTGGAGTAGAACATACCTTTAGTAGAGTATTCCTACAATAATAGTTTTCAAGAAACTATTCATATGGAAACTTATGATGATTTGTAAAGATTGTAATGCATATCACCTCTACATTGGATAGAAGTAGTAGAGGCTTCTTTGTTGTGACCTCCTCTTGTTCAGGAGAACATAGAGAAGGAAAATTTGATTCAGAAGAGGATGGCTACCGCACAGCCAAGACCGAAGTCTTATACTAATCCACAGTGATGACCTCAGGAGTTTGAGGTCGGGCACGAGGTTTTCCATCATGTCAACCTGAGAATGTGACAGAATAGGTTTAAGAGACATAGAAATATCTCACTGAGATGTGTCGGGTCATTAGAGTTTTGGGAGAGAGTTGAGCAAATTGCATATCGATTACAGTTGCCATAGAGGTACTGGGCTATGAATGACTTCTTCCACGTTTCTCAACTATGATGCTACTTATAAGACCCATATCATGTTTTTCAACCTGAGGTGGTTTAGTTGTAGGTGGAATCATCATTCGAATAGAATCTTATCTGGATCGTTGATTGCTGCACGAAGGTTCTCTGTGGCCAGTATGTTCCTCTTGTATGGGTGTTATGGAAACCTGGGTGAGTACATATAGATAGTTGGGAGAGGGAAACTGATGTGTTATCTTAGTGGCCGACGATATTTAAGGATTCTTCTTCACCTCCTTCTGAAGGAAATTTGGGGATGAATGTCAATAAGGGGGGAGGTTTGTAAGAACACAGATCATCATTTAAGGTATTGATCTGGATTTCTAGTGTTTTGAGGAATAGAGGAGTTTATGGAAATTTATGGTGTACACGTTGTGTACATATGAGTACACCATGTGTACCTGGTTTTCACTGGTATCCATGCACTATCTCTATAATGGTTGAGTACATGGACTTGTGGGGTGACCTTATATGTGGGGCTCAATAAAGGCATATACTCACAATGTAATTTTAAAGTACATACCATGTATTTTATTTTACTTTTTTGATAAATCATACTAGGGTCACATCTCTTTCACAAAAAACACTTATTTTAGCTTCATCTCATCTAGGAGTGACCGAAACTGATGATTTTCCTCTGATCCCCAATCCATAGTTCGTTCTCCAAAACAAACTTCTCCAGTTGCATTGTAATATTTTTGGTGAGTTGTTTAGTCATCTAGATCATTTTCTACTAACATCTTCAGTTTCGTGAGATATCCATGGTTGATATTTTTAGAAATTTTTGTAGATATACGATGTTCTAGGTTTATTCAGAGGTTGAGGTTCAACTATATCTATCATACTACATAGAGGTTGGTGGTTTGTGCATTTTCATAGTTTTTCATTAAATTACATATGAAAAAGTTCACAATAACCTTGTAAAGGATATTTCATGTATTGGTAATTTGACAATGATAATGTATTTTATTCCCTATTTGATGGAGCAAGGATACTGAATTTCAAATACAGTTTAATTACAATGCTATGGATGTGTTATCCCATGATTGAACTCATATTGGCAATTGGGTCAGGTTTTTATGGTTAGGGTTCATTGTTTTCCATGTCTTTTATTTTTAGGATGAATTGGTATCATCTACCTTACTTGTTCAGTGATTTGTAGTTTTTTAGCCATGTAGTATATTGTAACATACATTGGTTACTGGATATCTTTTTTGCATTATTGACTTAATCAATGTTGTGGGAACCTGGTGTTGTTATACCACATGGGAAATGGGCACTGAGGGATTTATTATAGTGTTTATTATTCTTTCTTGTTGCGAGACCATATGGGGGATGGATGTGAGTTCTTCCTCAGAGCGACTGTAGTTCCATGTTGTGAGACCACATGGGGATTTGGACATTGAGGGCTTCCCTAGAGTGTCTGTAATTTACCATTATGAGACCACATGGGGAATTGACGGTGAGTGATTCCTCAAAGAGACTTTGTTAATCTAAACCAGAGGGGTTAGACTGTGAGAACATCGCAGAGGGTTGGTTGAGTTCTTTTTGGCTGTTTGGTTTTTATAAATGTAAATGAATGTAGTTGAATCTATAGGATTGATTACATTTGAGTAATTCATTTTTTATTACATCATTTTTCATGTTTTCTTCATTTTATAAATTCACTGATAGTTAGGCACAGATCTTTGGGTGGTTTCCTACTAGAATTTGTCTCACACCCTATTTGGGTAGTTATTCAAGCCCAAAAAGATTATATTGTTGCAGGTATAGATAAGGGAAAGAGCTCATCTACTTCATGTACTTTATTACTATGGATCTGGAGAGAATGGAACCATGATGTGGAATGAAATGTTGTTGGAGTTATTTACTTTTTTTTCATTTTTACTTTGGTTTATTATTGTATTTTGGCATTGTGACATGTTTGGCTTCTTTCCTAGCAATATGTGACATGTATCCTTTATATATGTGCTTCAAAATCTACTTGTAGTCTTCAGAAGATTTTTATTGCATGTTATTATTACTACTTCTATTACTGTTATCTATTTATTTATACTGTGTTACTCTCCCAATTAGGTCATAGATTACCCAATATCAAACCCAAGGCCCTACCTAATAGTTTGTAGCATTTGGAATTCGGTGAAATGTGCTTGAGGCCATGTGACCAACAAGGTTCGGGGAACCAATGGGAAACTCTTGGAACCGTGATGTTACACATCTATTGTAAATACATCTACTCTATATGATAATAAGTATTTATTCATCCAATTATTCCATAAATTAAATTTTATTACATATAGAATATTATCATAACTTTATGATTGAAAACATCTTTTTCTTATACTAAGAGAGAACAACTGAATTTAAACAATTATCTAAAATACGAACTATTGATCAAAAAAGGTTAAATACTCTGATAATGGGGGTGAATCCGTGAATGAATGATTAAAAAAACTTCCCCTTCAGATAATGTTTTCATCATTAAAAAACTATTCTCACCTTCTCCCTTATAAATAATTTAAGAGAAATGAAATCATGAATGAGACACAATAATTTTGCATTGTTCACCCTCACTGGGATACGTGAAAGGAGAATATAATGGTTATGTGTTGACAGACCAAACCAATTAAGAATCACTGATAAATACATTTTTTGTACTATATAACATCAAATCTCAGGAACACTTTCTTAGAAGCTTTAGGGTCTTCTCATTATTTTCGTAAGGATCATACCCAAAGTCTCACTCTCTGGCTCATTGTGTGTGGAAATGATCTCATTCTCCTCCATCCATTCCTCACTTATTAGAACAGATTCACACACTATTTATGGAAATGTATGTATATTCATTATAAATAATAAATATTTCCATAGTTATAGATAGATGATACACTAACGTAGTAGTTTCGTCTAATTAATGAATACCACCCCACCCCAGATTTACCAATCAATCACTTCATAACATATTCATGATACTCAATACCTCCAAAATACTCACAAAATCAATGAATATGGCCTCATTAAACTCACAACATTCCTCAAAAAATTTATTTTATAAAAAAAATATATTATCAAAATGATCCCAAATCATAGTCTAATTTTATAGACATTGAGGGCATCCTTTCTTCCTGAGGTTTCTCGCAAGAATAACCATAGTGATCCACCTTCTTGATTCCATATCTTTATAATCCATGTATGTTCTAGATTAAATTAGGAAGGGGTTAGATGCCTTTTTATTGTAATTTAAACATATTGATGAAGCATCCAACCCGGTCATCAACATTTCGTGATGCTCTCCCTTCTTTTTTGGGATGCTCTCGCATATGATTAGAGATGCTCCCTAGTTCTCAAATAACCGTGGGAATTTTTCATTCCTAAAGATTCTAATAGTCCCATATACTACCATAAAGCATTTACACACTTATTAATCTCTACACACAATAATCCGTACCTTTAAAAATCCCTTTTGTGAATCCCTATCTTCCTAAAACTCCAGTTTTGAACATATTTTTATAAGACCTTCAAGGAAATCCATTTTCCATGATGCTATCCATACTTAAAATTTTCAACTCCAATAATATCAAAAACACTGGGAAACAATGTCACATTGTGTACACAACTTTCATTAACAGTTTCATTGAATCCATTCAATTTTCATTCATGTATTTCAATATACTATCTCAATAGTCTCTTAGTAAATCTAGTATATACCTTGTATACCTACATTACCAACAAAAAGTTAACCAAAAAATTAGTACAATATTACCTTGAGGGATTTTGTCCAATATAATATGATTTTTTTGTTTCTTTCAATTTTCTATACAAATCCATAAATGATAGAAAAGTTCTCCTTGGATGGTAGAGTAAACCCTTTGATTATTGAAGGCATAATCCTAAAGCACCATGTTCTCTCATCTCTATCGTGGTGGATATTATTGAAGTGAATATATATCATCCAAAAATATCATTCAAAAAAATAAATTATCCTTAGATATTAATGATAATGAAATTAATATAAAAAATAGTATATAAAATTGTGAAAAAATTAAATATATATTTAGTCGTAATACACATTTTCATAATCATGGTAAATGAGATTATTACCCTTCTTAACCAATTCATTTCTTCATGTTCTCTGTGTAAATTGACAAAATAATTATAAGACAAAAATGTTGATGAGATTAAAAAATATTGATAAAATTGTGAGAAGTTCAACGAAAAGGAAATTTGTTCTAGTTATAAATAATTAAAAATAATATAATTATTATTGAACATATAAAAATAAAATACAATGTATTTACAGAATAATACAATAATGTAAAATAAAATATTTTTGAAGATAAAAACCATGAATATTATATATTTAAAAACATTACAAAAATGATACATTCATTTATTAAAAAAAATTACCAATAAAATTTTGTTATCATGGTTGGTGTGAAACACTAATATAAAATTTTTTTTTCTTATTTAAAATATTTTATATTCATCTTCTATACGAATCATTAATGTAAATCTTAATTTATTAATTGATATCATTAACCATTACTTCAAAATTCTTTACATTCACCTGTGGAACTAAATTTTTTTTTTCATTTGAGTTCTTATTGAACAAGAAAGAATTTATCTGTCTCTTTAACCACCATAGAGAGTAGAAAATCTATGATAAAATATTTACAACCATTGATGAAAAAAATTCAATATAAATAATTATGTATTTTAGAAGACACTAAACATCAATATAAATTTTATACCCCTTTTGACAATATTAAACATTAGTATATCCCAAAGTATAATCCAAATGACCCTAAAATATAGCACAACTATTAATTATTCCTTAATATTTCTATCCATTAGTATATCATTTTCAATATTATGGATGATGATAGTCTCAAAAATAACATCAAAATTATTTTTTCATAAAAATAAAAATATCCCAATTATAATTAATTTTTTATTGTTAATGATGTTGAGTTTATTATTAATTATCTTGTGGTTACATGTAATTTTACCTAATAAATATGTACATTAATATTATTGATGAACCAATGTACACATTTTTTTATGTTTATCTATTGAATAAGTATCAATATTTTTAATAAGAATAGGTTAAACTCATCTACTCAGGTAATGAGTGTGAGATTTTATGTGATATAAAGGTGTGATGGTTGAATTAAACATCATGTGTATTAAAAAGAATCAGTTTTATTCATTAAATTTCACTAAAGTTTTCAATATGTGAATTTTTTTTGGATTTTACAAGAATTTGTGATATTATATCATGCATCTAATTGATGAAAAAATATCCTAAATAATTCCAACACCTAAAAATGTAAAACCATTGAATATTTCTCTTATGAAAATTCATGATTCATTTATTCAAATTTTTAATTTCACTGTTTTGTAGAGGTTTTGGATCAAACTACTACCTTATTTTTTAGAGGGGTCTTCATAAGGATTTTCATTGCTTCATTATATCCGTTGAAGAGAGTTTTTTATTTTTTTGGAGACCATTAAAATGTGTTTTATTTTTCTTTTATGCCATGTTTAAATTGAAACCAACCCTCATTGATGAATATAATCTCAAAATTCTTGTTTTCCCCTAATATTTCTCTCAAACATCTGTTGGATTCGGTCATTGACTGAAAAAAATTTATTCAAAAAATTTTACATGATTATATACATATTTGATGATTGGATTATGGAGGTATAATTATCAAGTGAATATTTTATTTTCTAATTAATTCATTAATGGTTTCTATAGGTTTCATGTATGTCATCATTAGGAATTCCATATTTTTATAATGTTTCATTTATGGTTTTATTAAAATTTATCTTCTTTGTCGCTCTGAACTATGAGTTCTTTAATTCATGTGATAGATCATTATACTCAAACTAGTCCTCTACCTCTACCTCCTCCTCCACCTCATGCTTCAACTCCTCCTCTGCCTTTGCCTCTGGCTTCACATCCACCTCCAATTCCTCTAACACCTCTGCCTCGACCTCATCTATTTCCCAACAATTTTTTCCCAGATAGTTCTAATAAAAAAAATAATTTCCACTAATATACTTATCCTTGAAAAAACATCAAAAAATAATATATATGAATTATAATAAAAATAATTAATACCCCAAATATATTTTTAATTCCATATATCATAGTAGAACACTAAAAATAATTAATCAGATAAATTTGTTGTTGGAAAACATTATTAAACCATGTTGTATGGTCAGTAATTGTCACACCCCGACCTATCTGTTGCTCTTATTCCAGAACCAGATTTTTGTGCTTTGTAAAAAAACATGTTTTGGTTTTGACGCCATTGAACGCATGGGCGGAGTGCGACGCCGCGCGGCTTCACCCATGCAACGACATTGTCCGTCAGTCTTCGGAAAAATTTAAAATTAATATGTTTTTCATTTTATTATGGTTACGATTATTAATTTTAATTATAACATTTGTTATAATTAAGGTTATTATTATTATTATTATTATTATTATTATTATTTATTTACCTTTTATTTTTATCTTATTCTATTTTATTTATTTATTTATTTATTTTCTCTCTTTCTCTTTCTTATTTCCTTCTTTCTTTTTTTTCTTTTGCGTTTGTCTTCCACGCGGCTTCTTCTCCACTTTTTTCCGGATCTGGTCTCCTGCATAGGGCGTCCCTCCTTCTTCTCCTCGCGCACTAGAAGCAGCGCCATCCCGCAGTCCGGCTGAAGCCTCCGCCCAAACCTCCCACAGCTGCGTCGCATTCCAGCCGGCTCCGCCACCTCCAGCTTCGGCTGTACAGCGCCAGCCCAACTCCCACTTCGGTTGAACAGTTCCAGCTTGGCTCCCCATCCGCAGCTCCCAGCCGACCCGCGACCTTGGCTCCCCCGCACCCTGCTCCGCCTGGCGACCCCCCTGCATGCCTCGGCTCCCCCTCCGCAGCTCCCAACCGACCCGCGTCCTCGTCTCCCCCGCACCCTGCTCCTCTTGGCAAACCCCCTGTGTGCCTCAGCTCCCGCCTTCTAGAAGCAGTCACCGACCACCACCACGGTCCAGCGGAAGCACCACCCTCCTAGCTACATTTCCAGCCGTCGTGCCCCTATGCACCACATCCCTTATTTGTCCAGCCGACAATAGTGGACCCCTCCTTCTCCACCTGTTGCAATGCCCAGCAGCTGCGCCTGACCAGCCTCTTTTTATCCCACCAACTTCAGTCCACCTGTTGCTCGCCCTACATGACCACGTCTAGCCGCACTCCACTACTAGCGTCGCCCCATGTTGCAGTGCCTTACAGCTGCCTTCAGCCTCTGCACCGGATTCCTGTCGCCCTCCTACTAGTGTCTTCCTGCAAAGCACCCCCTATAAGTCTGGTTTGCCTGTCGCATCCGCTTCCGCAGCAGCCCACGCGTGCAGCTCTCCGCCGCACGAGTCCGCGGCTGGCCCATGCTGCCGCTTCCCTGTCCAGCGTTCACCCTCACGCATACCCCGCCCCCTCTTCCTAGCTGGAACTAATGGGATCCCACATTCATCGTTGTCCTCCCCATCCGATGATACCCAGCCTTCACTACCCCTTCCCGACACCTAGTCTTTGGGCGGCCTCCCACTCGCATTGAATCCCCTTCGATTTGGTGAAGCGCCTTCTAGTGCATCGTCTCCCCCAAGCTGATCCTGACCACTGACATCCATTACACATTGGAAAGGCATCGGTCTAACCTCCCTTGCTGCCTCCGTCGCCCTCCTGCTGATGCCACTCCTACCGAATCTCTATACTGTATGCCACGGCCGCAGCCGGATCGCCTTTTCCCGTCGTCGTGCGCCCTCCCTACTGGCCAGGCCCCTCACCAGCCTCGCGACCGACTCCCCCTTGCTTGCGCACCCTCTGGCGCGCCCCGCTTTTCACCTGCTATCTGGCCATCCCCCATCGGTGCGACGTGCACGTTCTCCCGGCCAGCAATCATTTTTTCCAGTGCACGTCGCTGCCTTCTGACCGTCACACAACCCCTTTGTCATCCCTCGATCATCGGGCGACGCATCACCACCCCCCGGGCTGCTTCGACCAGGTTTTTCGTCATCAGCCCGAGTCTTTGCGCCGCCGTTGATGACGTCAGTGACCTTTCCAGTAAACCACAACACCGCTCCCGACCTTTCACCCTTTCGTGCGACTCTGTTGGTCAAGGTTGGCCCCGTGCTGAGGTAACCATTGTGCTGTTTCTTTGTTGGTTATTATGAGTTTTTATTTATTTATTTTTGCGGGTGTTACAGCACATTGGCGACGTATTTCCGCAGTACTGTAGTCGTTGGCTTGCACTTACTTGTGCGCGAGTGTGAGACGCACCGCGTCATCGTCATAACCGAACTGCGAGTTGAGGTAGGTCCCCCACTGCACTTACTTTTAAATTTAGAATTTATTAATTTCTTGTTGTTTTATTAATTTTAATGAATGATAAATAATATAAGATAATTAATTTTTTTTAAATGAGTGTTCAGTGTAAAAAAAGCCGTTTATTTTATACACGTCTCTTGAAATATTTTCTTGACGAGCGGACACCCAGTATTGAAAGAATGCGCGTTTGGACTTTAAACATAATTTACGGAATTTCAAATATGGTTCTGGTTTTAAAGATAAATTATTTCTTCTGAACAACTGTTTCGGGTTTTCTTGAGAAACGATGTTTTTCTTTAAAATTGGTCAAGGCCCGTTTGGAACTTTAATAAAATAAATTATTTTGGAAAACCCACTCAGGGGTGACTTTTGGAGTGCGTTGATTGTGGGAGCTTTATGTGATGTTTATGCATCGTGACTGATTGATTTACATTGTGGACGCACCCCTGTTTATTGCATGTGTTGACATGGGAACCTGGCATAGTGAGTGAATATTCTGAGAATGATTGCTGCACTAGTTTAGATTATGCACCGGCTAGTGGCCCCATAGGAGGGGAATACTAAGTTATTGCTGCTATGGGGATTGGGCCCCTCGGTTAGGCCATGCAGGGCTATGCCAGGCATTAGGGAGTTATGACGTCATTGAGTTAGGGCATGCCTTCAGGATGAGTCAGATGTATAGTACGTTCTGGATTTTTCACGATCTCCTAGGTTCGACCCGTGTTTCTTTTAGTGTTATTTTTATATATGGCGGACGGTTGAGAGGTCTAGTTCGATTGCTGGCCCCTGTGTGCCCCTTTCTCCATTGCCCTTGGTGTGTGTTGTGTATTATGTGTGATTTTTCCTTCTTGGCTAATAACTGAAGTTTGGATTTCTAAATGGTTCGCAGAAAATGATTTGAAAAGATATATACCTTTTCCTTTCAAACATTAAATTTGTTTTAAAATTAAAAAGGGAAATGGACTGATACTTGTTTTAGAAATTAAAGTGTGTGTGTGTGTGAAAACCAATATTTTTTTATATTTAGTTCAAACCTGTAATTGGTAAATTCTTCATTTAAAGGTGGTGTATTGGGAATAGTTTGTTGGGCACGCCTACTGAGTTTTAATACTCATGCCTATAGTGTTTTCCTGTTTTTAGATTTGTTGCAGGCTGGATCGAGCTTGCTCGCTGTGGGCGAGAGTTTGTTGTGGTCTGGTGAGCGACTCTCGGAGTCGCGAGGATTTTCTTTGGTCGAGACCAGGTTAGTGTGTTTTGTTGGCTGCTCTTTCTTTTCAGTGTCATTTATTTACTTCATGTTTTATTTCTTTCTTCATCTCTCTTTATTTTTATTGGGCTAAATCGTTCCCACTTGCTCCCTGTTGATGCCCTGGTGCTTGTCACCAGCCCGGGAGGATCGGGAACGCCTCTCGGGTCATGTCGCAGACCAGCTCGTGTGACCAGTTTAGGGTTGACCCGGGATGGTATGTGACAGTAATCTCTATAAAAATTTAAATCATTCTTGACTATTATGGCTTTCAAAAATGTTGTTAGTATTGAGAAAATATTACAAAATAATGGTTATGAAATTTTTTTAATGAAATTTCAATTACCTTCGAAAATTAAATCTTTGGGGATGCAAGTATTCTCATGGTTTGTTATTGATTTCATAAATTTGAAAACATATTATCAAAAATCATTTCCATTATCTGGTTTTAGAAACTACATATTCATTGAAAAAATTTATTATCTATTTTTAAATATGATTTGATAGATAAATATTTCTATATATAACATTGTCTATATCAATTTGAAGAAATATATAGTATTTTTTTGTTTAGTTACAAACTTCATGCCATTGATCTAGCTATATTTAGTAACCACCGTATCATAAATTTTTTTTATTAAAACAAAGAATAAAAATTAATTTAATGTTTATCTGCAAAATTTTGATTATAGTGTATTACAATTTCACAATACACATTATGTATGGTCAGTTTGATGATATCAATTCATCGGATCCAAAAATTAATTATTTTGGGTATCCAAATATACCATAGCAGCATTCATTGATACATAAAAAGTTGAATCATAAAAGCATTTCAATTTTAAAAAAAATGTTTTAGAGGATTAGAACTTATAGTTATATCACCACATTTTTTGAATGAAAATTATTCTATTATCTGATATTTTTTTCACAAATGTATCATATAGATCATCTCTCTTCTTCACAATTTCATCTTTTTCAATGAAAAGTATTTTCTATTGAAAGGATATAGTGAAAAATGAATCCAAATCATGATCCTCATGGTTTCCCTTTATATAATTTTAATATAAATTTTAATAGAAAATATGAATAGTTATTAACATTAATGAACATAACAGATCAATATTTGTGAAGACATGTTCAAAAAATTTATCTTTTATATGTATTTACAATAGATACTCCTAGTCATTCAACCATTATAAACTCATTTATATTCTCGATAAATATTACATATGTAATAAAAGTTTCCAATATTTATTCTTCATATAGAATAAAATACATATTTTTTTATTATAAATTGGTTTTTGATTGAATTTTCAATTATAATATATATTGATGTGGAACAAGGAGGGAGAAGGTAATCTCTAAATGTCCTTTTGAATTATTGGTCGATTCACTAGATTGTCTTGATTCAACCTTAAATTTCACCAATGTTTTATATATCTGTAATATAATACCTCACATAAGTCAATTATTCATTATTATTATATTTCTTAAGGATACATTTTTCAAATACATACATCATATATTTTTTATGCGATTATAATACAATCATATGAATGTCCCAATATCATAATTAACCATCTAAATATATAGATCATCATGTGGATCATGAAACTCTATGGGAAGCCCTTATAATACATAAATCCCCACTCACTTGTGATCTTTTGGGAGTAATTTATGGTGTATCTTGTATCCATGGATATTAAACTCTATGCATCTTCCTTTAAGGTGTTATATTGGTGTTGACAGATAGAAATCATAGATAACATTACCCTGTAGAAATTTAGTAATATTCAATTAACATAATTTCTTTGGTTAACATTTAGAATATATATTAATGATGAATTTGAATAACATGGGTAAGGTATGTGGTTGAGGGGAATGACTGGCCTCTAATATATCTTGGTCATTTGGATCTCCTTGTACAGATCATTGTTCCACTACCTGTTCTCTTAGATTATATATCGTATATTGGTATGAAAAACCAGTACAGAGAAAAATATATTTTAAATAATCTACTCTTTTGTGAAATAATTTAATTATATTATTGTAATTATATTGTGGATTTTAATTCTCTAAAAATGTTCAAGTGATCACAACAAAACCTAATCAAATAACAAACCCATTTTTATTTTTCCACATAAAAACTACTAAATATAAATTTTCTTCTATTATGGTTGTTATCACTTATAATGTATAAACTATCAAAGAAACATATATTCCTAAGTATATATTTTTATGAAATACCACAATAAATTTAGGAATTAATTATAAGGAATACTTATATTAGTTTTCCTATATTTATTGTGGGATTTCATCAACTAGTTTACCCTTATTATTTACGTGAGACTCCATCCACAACACATGTTGTGCTATGGAAGTGGATTTAGATTTTGATTCATCCAAATTTATAGAAACAAAGGAACATAGATTTTTTCAAATCACATAAAACATTTATTGATTATTTATTCTTAATTGTGTCTTCTATAGTGAAGCGTACCTTGTCCTTACATTGTGATAGGGGTACATTGGTTTTGATGAATGTTATCTATTTTCATGTAACTTTTTATGTTTCATAAATTAATCATTTTGAATAAAATTGTATAAAATAATTAATTTCAAATAAAATATTGTTGACAACAATATGTTAGAAAAGATTTCTATTTGTGGCCAGGAGTGAATGATTTCCATGTTTCCTACTTTATAATGTTTGAATAACTGACTCATGGGAGGGGTGTTAATTTCCCATTTGGATCCATAATATATAACATGGTAAGAGGATTCCTAAATCCACAATGGTGGTTTCTTATGTGCATGACAATATATTTTTAACATAATTATTATAATATAGGAAAAAAATTCAGGCAATAAAATAAATTAATCAACATTTAATTATAAATTCTTTTTGTTAAGATATATATCATAACATTACCGTTATATCTTCCAAAAGGGATTCCTTAGTTACAAGGATGACATGGAATAGTTAATCTATTTTAATTAGATAATTCATCATCAATTTTATCACAACATAACTAAGGAACATCGTGTTGTTGGGGTCAATAAGTTAACAACATTGATTCTCCCCAACTTTACATTTTATACCCAAAATTGCAACATTGATAATTTTTATAAACATGTTATATTGCATCATTATTTTTATTTCATCAACATGTGGTCTATCCCATTATATTTATATATTTTTAACCTGAATTCTATATTTTACATTGGGATTGGTAACATTATCATTCCAACATGACATTTTTTGTCTGTATGAGTTTCCAAAAATTTAATTTAGATTATGTGAATGCTGTACAGAACTATAAGTATTTTGATGAAAGTCATATTATAATGAAATGAAATTAATAATATAATTAAACTATCATTATTTTTTAATGTTTTTAGGGATATGGATCCCATATCAGGAATCAAAATACCCTAATTGGAATCCCCTCTAACATATGATACACTGTCTATATTGGGACTAATGTGATCTACAAATGAAATTCTTATCTTCAATTGAATTTTCTTCTAACCGTACAATTTTTTAAGTCTCCAATATCATATTCAAATGATTTTTTTCTAAATTTGGGACATTAAATACTTTCTAGGATTTTAATTAAATTATTAATTCCTTATCCTTTCCCCATCCACACTGGAATTTACCTTCACAAAAGACATTTCCTCAAATTCACTACACTCTAATTTTCAACGCATTTGAAACGTAAAATTTTCACTTTAATTGTTGCATAATCCTATTCATATATCTTTCCATAAATACAAAAATATATCATATTTTCTAATATTGTATTTTTATCCTTGGAACCCGATTTTTTCATCAAATCCAAATCAAGGCAAACTCCACATTTCTTTCAATGCAATACAGTCTCAGAGTTCTTTTGAATAGAAGGTGTAACCACTGAATAAAAAATTATTGTAAGATATCACATTTTAATTTGGTCCTCTATCTATACATCAATGTCATTATGATATTGAATTATAATCTTAGATAACTCTTTTTAAATTAGCTCTTGAAAACATCTTATAGACAATAGATTAATTTTTTTTGATGTCCATCCTTCATTCATTTATATATTCAAAACCCTAGGAATTTTTTTCGGATTCCGTATATAGATCATCACCATAAATATTTTGTAAAATATTGAAGTTATATTTCTCCTACTATGTAATGGTTATTATAATAAAATAACTTATAGAAATATATTTTATCACAAGTAATCCTATGTGATAGGACGTTTTGAAACATATTTGTTCATTATATGATAGGTAATTGGTAGATAATACAAGGAATTATTCTAAAATATATCCACATGCAATAAAACCATAAGGATTACATGGATTCCTAACATTACAAATAGAAATATTTATATAAAATTCAATGGGTTACATCTATAAGTAATGGAAATGACCTCATAGTTTACCCTCTCTAACCATGTGATCCATCAGGTGGACCATTATATCAAAGAATAAAGTTGAGAATAACATCCCAATTCCTATTAAATTATTGGATCCTACAAATTCATGATTAGAATTTTTTAGGGTGTATAAATTAATTAATATAAATTTTAAAAAAAATGTACAGTTTGGTTAATCAATGTTATATATTTTTATGAAAAATGAATAGAAAATCACCAAACATCAAATGGTGAATTGAATCAAGACATTCATGCGATTTTAGTCACCATAGCTTCAAATTAGTCATTGGAATTACATTGTGGATATATTATGAATACCCATATTGTACTTTTACATCATTAAGTAAAATGGAAAATTGTGATTTTTCATTTTTTGAAATAGTGTATGATTTTAGAGGATGAAATGTTTTCCATTTTTCCTTAACCAGTTTCAAATCATCCATTCTCTTTATGTCAATGATTTTCAACCAATCCTTGATTCAAAATTTCATATTTTTAATGAAAATTTATTAATGTTCAATAAAACTATCAAATACATTTTTTGTACATTCATAACATCAAATTAAGTCTGGCGTAAATAAATATTCCAATACTGTAATTCCACAATGAATTGATCTCTTCTTCCAATATGATTTATTATGCATTTTCAAAAATGGTTTTAATATCATTTACTATATAAAATATTATTTAATCCATTACTGGATGTGGTTTTGTACCTTGTTCTTTATTCCCATGAAATTATAATAGCCTCAATTGGAATTTATTTCATCTAGGTACATGTTTATGATGTACTAAAAACACAGTCTTTGAAGAGTATTTCAACCAAATTTTATGAGTGAACGATTATCAAATGGGACAACCCAAAATTCCTTTAATGATATATACTGGTAAATTTAAATAACAAGGTATGTAATTTATCATGCCTTATAACATGGACCTCAATGTGGGTTCACATATATGTCCTCCACACATTGTAAAAAATTTACCCCATAAATTTAATATGTTTGATCAATGCCGTAAGATAGACATCAGTATAATTACTTGGTTTCATTGATCCAAATATAATCATAAAAAAAGTACTTGTCCTTAATGAATAACCATGGTGAAAAGATTTATGTTACCTCCATGAGAGGAAATGTAATATTAGTAATAGTATATGCACTAAATGAATTTATTCCATCATTAGATAATGAAAAATGATAGTTTAATTGCTCATTTCAAAATTTTGGATACTCATAATCAATTTTATTCCCCTAGGATGAATCTGGTGGATGAAAAAAGGTTCATATATTTAATGCTTATATATATATTCCATGGTAATACTTTTATGATTTATTGACCTCTATATAGTATTATAAATAGTGTAATTATTGGAATGAACCATATAGATTTTGAAGGATATGATTCATTTTTCATGCATTTATCCATGCCTTCCTTTCTGATTTTTATGAGTGATTCATGGTCCTTGTGAAGAATATGAAATTATTTTGAAAGACATGTGTTTTATAGATATCACTCACATTATACATAACAATATTTTATTTTCATATGTTTGATATAGAAGTTCATTTTCTTATATTATTATATTAATCAGGAGACCATGAAGAGAGTTAAATCTAGGGTTTCTCAATATTTTTCCTCTATTCAAATTACATAACTTCAACACAATTGAATTTTTTTTGTATTTAGTAAAAATTGTATATAATGACCTATTACCACTACTATTTAGCTTCTCAAATAACATTTTAAAATCTTGAAGGTGATAACAAATTTACACTATCATTTCATCCACTCAATCTCCATCATCATTTACATCAGTATTCATATAAGATTACCCATAAACTATAGTATAATTTAAATCAGTGTGAATGTTAAATTTTTCCCAATGTTCAATACAATATTATTTCCTCTGATATATTCCGTGACAAATATAATTTTTTACCAAATCTTGTGGACTAATTTTTCATCAAAAACAATAATGTAAACCTGGACCAAGGATTTTTTAAGGGTAATTTGCATGCCATATTAGAAACAATATGAACTCTTAAACTCTATACTCATAATAGTTTGTCCAATTATTATCGTACATCCATTTTGAATTCATATCTATCCTATAAGGTTTGTAAAATGTTAATTTATAATATTAAAAAAATTAATATATATAAAATATTCATTACAAAAGGTGAAATTTCTATACAATTCTAATTTAGGGATCCTGTAATTTGATTAATTCATAAAATTTCAGTATGAACTGAATGAAATATGTAATTTAATTTAAGAAAAAATTAACCCAGTATGATAGGTGTTTTCGTATAAATTTATCCAATGTATAAATGTATATTCAATTTTCCTCCTCCTAAGAATCATCTCCCAAACAATTATTATATCATTTTTTTTCTTAAAACTCATACACCATATCGTCTTTATGTGTACCTATTTTCCTTGAACTAAATATCTGTAGAGTTAATCTTTTATAAGGTACCATTGATAGTTTTGGATAACTACAACTACGAGTAGTTCAATCAACATTAGAGAGATGGCAGATGAGTCTCTTGAAACAAAATGAAATAATAACTATTCTGGAGATAAAGATGACAAGGATATAGTTTTTCACATTAAAACTATTTAAATTACCAAATTTTAATTAAAAAAATAAAATTTCATCTAATCCACTTTTATTAAAAACACATAATAGGATAAAAACCCCCTTTCTTATAAGAAAATGTTTAGATAAAGTGGTAAAATATAAAATAATATTTATAATTCAAATCTATAAATTATATTTTTAAAACCATTTACATGGAAATATTCACCCTTTTAAATTTTTTAAAAATTTATAGGTTCATATTGAAATCATGTCATGAATTTCAAAACAACGAATTCAATTCAGTTAATTTTATTTTAAAACCACGTTTTTTTATTTTAAAACACAACTTTACATTTTAACCTAATTTTTAATTTTAAAAAATGGTTTTTAAATGAGTAATGTTGAAAAACATGATTAGTGTACCACCACATAGTGAAAAGAAAAGAAATATTAATTTTAATTTCATAAAAATATTATATAACTGAAATGAATAATCCATTTTTTAGAAGAAAATAGTAACTAACAAATTTAAATCCTAAAATGAATTTTTTAGACTACCAGCCTATGTAATGAGGTTATCAGGGGCTTATTTGAAAATTATATCATGGGACTATTCTTATATCGAAAACTAGTTTCATAAAATATCACACCAGAATCCAAAAATCCAATATTTATCATTACATACAATTTAATCATGAATTAACATCAATAAAATTTTATTGATATTCTGTAATTTAATTTTTCCAATATATCATGTTGTTTTTGGTGGATTTCTTGTGTAATTTCAGGCATATGATTTAATTGAATTTATTTGAGTCTGATTCGAATTAGAGGTGATCTAGTACATAGGGTGAGTTAATAATAAAATATTTAGCTTTATTTTGGAATAAAACCAACAGTGATGTTACACCAAGTTTCATGTTTGTACACTATTGTGTGTGTTTAGAATATAATGGGATGATTTTCGTTGTATAGGAATCAAGACTGAGAAATTAGATATATATTGTTTTCATATATTAGAGTAATGGGGTATGATTACTGATCATCCACACCATATATCTTATATTTTTACTGTTATCATATTTTCTTGTGAATTTATTTTATTTTAAGTTGATATTTAAGTGAATTTATAGATAAAATAAAATTCGGAAATTAGTTTATTTCAATATAATAAGTTTTCATTGAATTTATGATAACCCACATGTTTGGGGATCCATACAGCGATACATCTCTGGGATGGTTGAATTTACTCAAATTCTTATTTTGATGTTATGAAAAGTGTTTTCTTATTAGGATTTTATGATATATTTGAATGTGATTGTTAATTTTAGGATATTTAAGTTTGTGTTTCCTCAAAATTGTCTACAAAATTAGATGTTACATCATCAAAATATTAATAAATAAAGTATTTGTCAGCTTGGTTATATGGTATAGCTTATGGTCTACTACAAAAATAGGTGTTATTGGTCAGCATTTTTGTTTACATAATTTAATGTTTTATAAACATAAAATTATTAAAATTTATTTGAAAATTTCAATAGAGATGAGTATTTTAAATTATATTTCAATATGAAGGGGAATAATTTTTATAAATGATATGAAATGATATTTCCGAAGGAACATAGTTTAAATTCAAGGATTTATATGGGTTTTAATGGATTTTTAGTGGAGGAACATTGGTTTTTATGTATAGTATGTTATTCGATCTATATTGATTTAAAAAAAATGGAATTTATTGGATGTCTTCATGAAATTATAAGAGAATAATTTTTTGTAAATGTTTTAGTTTAGTTAACCTCATGTAGTGGGAGATCATTTTTGAATGCTGTCATATTTGGGAGCTCAATGGATTTGACGAATATAATTTGTAGAATCACATTAATGATTGATAATTGATTATAGTGGGGTTTTACTAATTTTGAATCATTTTATTTTTTTATATGTTGTATTGAAATTGGTTGTGTACTAGATCCCTTAATATTCTAATCACGTTATATGAATTATATATAAAAATTTTTTAGGATATTAGTGGGAACAATTTTACAATTTAACCATAAAAAATAGTCAAACATTAAAAAATATAAAACCCACTAAAAAGGAGAAAAAAATAGAAGAGGTACCCTACACATGTTTTTTCACCTACCAAACCCACTTGACCACCATCTTACAGATTTTAAAGGGATTGGGAAAATTTATTTCCATCGATGCATGAATTCCTCCAGATGTTGTGAGAATTAAAATAATTGGGACATCAATAAAATCCCATCATAGTAAAAAAACAATCAAAGAGGTCATTCATTTCAACAACAAAGCAATATGATCACTACCAAATGAGTCCCAATATTGAAAGATAGAATGCCTTAGTACAGAAATAGACATCATAGTAGAAAAAAATAAAAAAGAAACAGCATCTTGTAAGTAATGTATGAATTATGATAACTAGATTAAACTTAGGACAACACTATACCAAATGAAACACCACCCACAAATAGAGAGTATACATTTTATCCCCACAAGAACATCTTCAAACAAAAATAACCCCTTACCATAACGGAATAAAAACATGGTAACACCAAATTCATAACTATGTTAAAATACGATTAAAAATTACGAAAATGAAATATATAATAGACAGACAAATCATAATAAAACTTTTATTGAAATCATATAAGACATGTTATTATAAAATAATTTTTGAAAAAATAGATGCAACCCATTAGAAACAAAAAAATCTTGATGAAACCAATATAATTTCATCATAAAATCTAATTAAATAATAGCTTTTGACACCACACCTTTTCTCAACTACAAAATATATTTACTCATTGAAACACCTAGTCATTTAAAATTGGTTCCCTTCATTAAAAAATTTACTTTTTTACTTTATATATTACTTTTTGTATTATGATATAGTCTTGGACAATTTTAATCAATATTTCTTAGATACTATTCATAGAATTCCAGTTATACTTTGATCTAAAATCACACATTAATTGTGAATAGTTAATACTACAAACCTTCAATGGTGTAAGATATATTTTAATTCTCCAAGATATTAATGATAATGTTTCTCATTTTCATTTTGTATTTTATTACCATATTTTGTTTTAGACCCATCATTCTTCTGAACATTTAATGAGTTGTTATATTTTAGAGTAAGACTAGAGGAGATTCGATTATTTGAGGATATCATTTTTTATGTGAGAAAAAGATTCTAGTAATAAAAACATCTCTATAGTTATGCTTTTATAATAGACCTTAAATAATAAGTGGATATTTTTATTCACCCTTTAGAGCATGATATCACCATATTAAAAATTATATATCTATGTCAAATTTAGAGAGCATGTTAAATATCAAGTGGAACATTAATTTTTTGTGAGGTTTAATATAAAAATGATGATATTTTTCTTTGGTAATCATTAATATTTAGTACATATTATCAATATAGGTATTTTTATATATATTAACTACTATAAATATTATTTGAGAGTGAGAGTAAAATTTCTAGGTGGATGAGACACCACCTGCATAGTATTTTTGTGTTCCTAAAGGTCACAGTGAGGATAATAACATGACCATGTCATTAGAGAAAAATCTATTTATTTAGATATATAATAAAATGGTTCAATGTATATCTATATTACTCTCCTAGAATGTTGTTAGATATTACCCCTATACATACATGTAATATAAGGGATAAAGAATGAGTTATTCTATTGGTAGTCTAGAAAATATTGTTCCTATGTGGATTGGTTTGGTGAAATGGGAAAAAACTTGATATATGGGATATGTTTTATAGTTAAACAATATTAAATATTTTTTATTTTTTTTGGGAATAGATTTTCCTTCAATTTATTTTTGTAATACTCAATAACTACTTGATTTATTTTAATTAACATTTCATACCCAAATAAGTCTCCTGGTAATTAATTGATTTGAATTTTTAATTATTTATTCAATGATTAATATTTCTCATGCATTTTCTGGTATTGGTTATTAATGGGATATAAGATTATCAATGGTTAATGTGAGATTCCAATAATTTGAGTTACTCAACTCATTGTGGATATTATATGGATTCTGGAAATGTTTTGAGGAGTAATGTGATTATCATATCATTAGACGATATGTGATTTTTCTTTCATGGGTAATAGGAATGTATGTAGGAACATTGTTTTTTTTCAAATATGTGTACTTTTCCTTGTGTGGGGTATAAGTTCACATTCTCATCATTCAATAAAGACATGCATGTAAGATAAAATTATTTAAGAATTCATGGGTTATATAATTTTGTTGTATTAAGTGACATTCACCACATACATACTTATTCATATTCATGATAACGTTTTCTTAATTAGTTCAAAACATTGGAAAAAGATATTAGGTTTTTTGAGAAGGAGTTATATATTTCAATGGCCAACGCTAGTGATACTGATGAGTCTATGCTTCATTGTGTCTATATTGCGATATAGGTTGAAAAGTTCTTCATTTATTAAACTCTATAAAATAAAACAATGTTTAATAATATTACTTATATATTCATTTCTTTGAATAATTTTACTTTCACATGTTTGGTGAAAGTTTGTAGTTGTAAAAAAAAAATCCTTAATATTGTACAGGGTCAGTGGTGTATAGAAATCATTGAGTACATGGTCATCTCCATAGGTATTGTGGGTTGTATAATAGACAAAAATAAATATTTATTAATTATTAAACAAGATTTAATGTTAAATTTATTAACATTTAAGGATATAAATTAATATGTTTTTTAAATTTCAAAAATATGTATGGAAGTATCTAAATGATTTCTAATGTTTATAAAATAAATTGAGATTGAAAATAAAACATTATGGGTGGTGTATTTTTTGTACATGTATCCCTTGTCTTTCATGAATGATAAATATACAATAGTAGTGGTATTGGAAATATAAAACATTCCCTCGACTTCCATGTCATAGTAGATAACGAATTAATACTAATATCATGATTCTCTATGAGGTTCTCCTATATGATATAATTGCTTTTTTAATTAGATTATCTTATATTTAAATTCTTACATATCTCTATAACTCACATTATTTAATAATTTGTAAACATAAATTTAGTTTTTGGATTGGGTTTCAACTCTCTTTCCATAGCTATCACCCTCATATTAGTTTACCTATGATCAGTTACTTTATATCATTATGAAACAAATAATGGAAAATATAAATCCCAATTTATTTTATAATTCAATATATCGAAAAATTAAAATCTATTTATCCGTTACTAATGTATCTAAATATATATGCATTTTATACTGAAGGACATTAGTTTAAGAAGATATTTCTAAAAAAATATATTTATGTTCTTTCTCTTGTAAGATTTTATAGCTTCTCCTCAATACATAATTTATTAATTTCTATAAAAAAATGATTATTGGGAATTGGTGGATTGGTGAATGGAGTGGAATTAATGGGATAACCAGAAAAGTAGATGGAGTGGTTCATATTTTCCTCTGCCTTTAGAGTTAATTGAAATTCTGGGTTCTCTAATAACATACCTAGATATTATCTATGAATTGGATTATTTTTACATGTTCTTTACACTCTTTATAAATTCTTTATGGTAAACATCCTGTTAGATTATTCATTTTTCTATGATATTATTTATTTTTATTATTTCCATGTCATATAAAGTATTAATAAACATATAATTTTCTCTTAAAAAATTTCGTTCAAGTACAATTCTCCTAAAACAACATGATTTTTTATAAATATAAATCTTTTAGCACAATCTATTTATTATCATTAGTTATACATTTAATAAATATTACACCAATGTCACTTATATAGATTATGTATTTCTTCTAATGGTGTTTTTCATTAAATGCATTATTATTAATTTAGTATATAATGTTGAACAATATATTAGTTACTAGTTATACTGATATTCAATATTACATAGGGTTATGATTGATCTGGGATCATAAATTACTTTTCAAATGGTTATGGTTATATTATTGGAATGTATTAACAATTTACATTCACGTGGATAATAAATATTCTTCCTTTTCAATACTATTTCATGATCACAATCATCTAAATATTAAAATGTAGCTTGTGTAATGACAATGTAATGTTTATTATTTAGAAATTTTCGATGGGTAGATATTTTATTCAAACATTGAAAGATGTGTATATATTGATCTTAATCCAACGAGTAATATAGAGATTTGTGTTGGGGGTTGTAAATTCAAATTTATTGATTTCCACAATTTATTTTGTTCAAATGGGAAAGGGTGCTTGAGTTGCTATGTTAGAACATATTGATACTTTATTTGAAGGATAGAAGGTATGTAGTTCAAATTAGGAAGCAATGCATAAAATTTTATACTTCTCATATATAAAGGTAATCTCATATTGAAAAGTTGATATGGAAACTGAGAATTTAATAATAGTGGGGGATTCACACCACCCAATGATAATTTAGTAAATGATATAATATGTGTTCATCAACACATGGAGTTGACTCTCTTTTATTATATAGAACCTCCTTACACTACATATACATCTATTTTGTCCAATTTCTTATGGGATATCATATTAATTAATTTATTTTTATATATAATTTTATATTCTAACCATTAATAGAGTTTCTATAAGCTCTTGATGATTATTGCAGGCTGGATAACTTTTTCAATACTAAAATAATTTACCAATTCTCTATTAGTAATTCACCATCAATTAAATAATAAATTGTACATACTATATTATTATTTACTCGTTCATCCACTAGATAATACATATTTAAGACTCATAAATTTTTCCCTCAATTTAAAAATATTCATTCTAGATCATATTTAATGTAATTACATAACAAAAATGATAAATTTTCTTCATATTTACAAAATATAAAAATATTATATTATTGCATTATTTATGATAAAAAAATATTCTATAGAAATATATAAAAATATTTCCAAAATATTCTCTACATAACCGAAGACATGATAGTTTCCATTCCTCAAGTAATTAATCTAAAAACGTATCCCTTCAAGAACTCATCACTACTTATTATTGATCATAAATCAATGAATATTAATTTCCAAAGAATAATTTGAATCTCAACATTAGAAATAAATAATTATTTTAATTCCCCCTCATGTAATATCGGCATTCCACTTCCAAATTAATCATAATGAATGATTAATCATTATTCACCCAATATATACCTATTTTTGATCTTATTCATATAAGATAAACATTAGCCATATCCTATATCTCCATAAATTTTAAAAAACATATATTTATTTTATAACTAAATCAAGTGAAATTTACATATTTAGGACTGATTACATAAAATATTGATATAAAATATTTCATTTAGTAGTCATACTCCAAGGATAATTCAGATAATGTGGTAATAGAAGCTATAATGGACAGTCATCATTCAGATCATTCATTAGTATATTCCCTGGATATTGATTTTATACATGAACGCACTTATTTTAATCCATTTTATGAGAATTTAATTAGGTTTCCAAAATATCATACTAGTCAAATTTAGATTATAAATTATCTTGTTGATTTGGGTAAACAATTAAAATATATAATTTTTTTCAAACAATTCACTCAAGATTATTTATATTAATCGAATACATGAATGAAACATTTTGATTCTCCTAAATTCTATATCATTATAATTCTTTTCTCATGTACCATAATTAAATAATAAATGATGTAAAAGTGATTTTTTGACATTGAATTTGATTAAAATATCATTCAAATGTATTTTTATTCATTATCATCATGAAATAATTCAATTACATCTGCTCAAACAAGATTACAGATAGGTTTTCAATATGTGAATATATAGAGTGATTAATTTTAAAATTTATGTAATAACTAAATACATAATTAATTTTATAAAATAGATATCACAATATTTCCCTTACATTGTTACTCATTTACCTATAGTGTGTCTATCAGTTTCTTACTTAATTAACATTAAACTTCTCATATTATTAGTTTCTTGAAAAAATAATTTCTTTATATGTATGTTGGAATGAATTTTATGTTGTTTAAAAACAACTAAAACCAATAAATAAAAAACAAAAAAAATCATATACATGGGTTGTATCATAAGAATGAATTGTTTTAATTTTCTCAACCAAGAATATTCTTATAAATTATCAACAATCACCCCAACGAAATTAAAATTTATTTATTGGGAACCATGATGGTTCTTTAATAATTGAAATTTCATGTGCATCCAAATTTCATTGATTTTATAATACTTCATGTAATTTAACCTTTTTTAAATCATCCATAATTACAATTTATATCCTCTAATTAATCCCTATATTAACATTATCCTCTTCTATTGATAACCATCATTTGATGTTTTTTTATATTTCTAAATTTTTTTAGTTTTATGATTTTATCCTTGAGATATTATTTATTCTAATTTGGGTACATATCTCTTATAAATCACTTCTATAGAGTCTACACCCCAATTTATGGGATATAAAATTCCAATTTTACATATAAATTTTACCTCCTTTTCACATGATAATGTAAATCAATGAAAAAATGTTAATTCTTCAGTAAATTTTAGGTCTATATAAAAATATATTGGAGCATTATTGATTTTTCTATAACATCACCAACAGTAAACACATCATTATAGCATCTTTTTCTATTATTTTTTAAGTGTTTATATTATTAAATTACATTTTTAATATATTTTTTTAATTATAAAAATTCATAATTTAGTTACAAATATTCATCTTGAATATATATTTACTTAATTTAATAAACTTTAACTCATTAAATTTCATTTAATATATTATTATCAATTGTTTTTAGCTACCCCTCAACATTATCTTCATTGATTATAATGACTATAATAACACACTCCATGAGATGAATGTCATATTTTTTTCGGAAAGGGATCTTAATTTGTACCATTATTCTACCATGGAAACCACTCAACCTGATAATAATAAATTTAGATACATGTTTTTAAGTCATTAGATAGATTTTCAATTATTGTAATAATTATAGATAAATTATTTTTTATATTCAAGATTTGGACATGAGTTTCTTGATTGACCATTTAATTTCAATGTTTTTTTAGTATTAATATATTTCTAAAGATTAATTTTTGTCACTTCATATTACTCAACTAAATTGGAATGTTTTAGATCCTTCAACAATAAAAGATTTCTCCATTTTTGAATATTCAAAATGTTACCCTCATTTCGTGAAGTTATCGTGTGATTTAATTTATCATGATCCTTTAAAGCTAAGTTAAAATGATCTCCCCAATATTTATAATTTAAATGTGATATTATATCAATCTAAACATGACCACATTAAATAATAGGCTAGAGATTACTATTATTTATATAATTTCTAGAATCCCTAATGACACTTTTCTTCTTCATATAATTTTTAAAATAACCGATTAAAAATATACCATAAAAATTAAGATTACATAATAATTACGAAGATGATTTATATCACATACCATGTAGTTTTATTCCAAATAAATGTTCATATTTTTTTTAATTCTAAAATTCATACATATATTTTAGTTTTTTCTTGGAATTGCACATGTAAAACAATACTCCTCTTTATTAAATTATTTCCACCAAACTAAAAAATCAATTTATTTTAATGAAAGGTAATCGAAAATTAAAAATTATCATTTCTAGTGGCCTTGTTGACCTCAAATCATCTTAATACAATTTCCATATGATGTGAATTCTTATAGAACACATTGTAAATTTTCGTTAAATCCTTGGTATTCTTGACTCTATAGAATCCCATACCTACTATTTTGCGGTCCATGATTAATTATTCTATTCTTAAATTTTATATATTTGTATCTTCCTGTGATATATGAAATTATGAAATATTTGTATAATGTCTCCACAAGGAAAACATTCATAATCCAATTAGTCAGTCCACTAGACACTATTCATTTCCTTTTAAAAGATTTGATTGAATTGTAATTTTTGATTTGATGATGAAAAAACATATAAGAAATTAACACCTTCAATAATAGAATTAAATATAATATTATTAAAGATCATATATATTTTAGTATTCTATATATTTATTTTTAAAATATAATTTATTTTCCCCCAAAAACACTAGATAACAATGACATCTCCCAGAAAATTGTTCATATTTTTACATTATACTATATTGATTAAAAAAACATTTACTTGGAGTCCAGGTTTATCCATAGCGACATTTTTATATTAAAAGTTATCATTATTGGTTAAAATTGACTGTAATATATTAATGATATGAAATGGATAGAATATATGGGGGTCTCAATCATACAATGAGATAAATTTTAGGATAATGATGCTAAAAAATATACTATAGTTAATAACAAAGAGTTAGCATTAGATAGATAACTTTTCACTTGTATGGGATATTTAATAAACTAATTCACATAATTCTATATTATACTCATGAAAATCAAATAATTTACCATCATCGGACACCTATGAATTACCAATATTGATAAACATATTCCATTAATATCCCATTTGTATGCTGGGTTTTTTCACTTCTAATGAAGTTGGGTGTTATATTAGGGTTTTAAATATTAGCATTGGTGTTTGTCAACAACTCTATTTATAGGATGTCACATTAATACTCTACCCTTTCCCATGATTAATTTTCATATCCATAGTGATTATTATGTGTTTCAAATATAATGTCATTGCTCACTCCTCTAATATTTTCAATCCACTAGCTTTGTGGGAGATCAATATATTATAGAGGAAATATTCACAAACCCAATATTTATTGTGAAAAAATAAGATATATCATCCTAAAAACTATCCCCACATTATAAACATTAATTAAATACCATAGATATTCATGAAGTAAAATATATGAAATCAAAATCATGAAAAATAATGTATCATTGGATCCTAATGATGATTTTTCACTAGATCCCATAAATCACTTGGGTAGTCCTTTATCATCAAATTCATCTTGGATATTAACCCGTTATCAATAATTTCGCCCACTTCCTCCTATATGATATGTTCCTTATAAATGAAATCTATATTTTAGGGTGATTTTTAAAAGATTTAAATTTTATTACCCCATGAATTGTAAAATGTTAGTAAATCAATATAACATGTCAGTACTAGGTTGTCTCTATAAGGATAGGATGTAATAAAATACACTAACCTACTTATGTAGATTAAATTTAACAATATTTAATGATATATTTCTTTTTCTATAAATTGGGATAATTTTTTTTATATCCTAATTTATTTTAAATTTCATTAATTATGTTGTTAGTGAGTAAAGAACATGGTGATTTATTTCAAATATAAGTGTGAGGGGTATAAATGTTACTATTAGCCATTATATTGTACCATAAATAAATTTATAATAGAATTATAATTGTAAACATTAAAAACATACTAACATTCCTCCTCATGATATATAATTACTTACTATTAAATTATAGAGTTCCCTTTTTGTTTAACTTATCTCTTAATTGTAGCAATTTCATTTAATTTTCTATGAATTAGTTAAAATTTCAACAAGTTTTACTCTCATTAAATAAATATTTTGTGAAAAATAATATAGTACTTGGTTTTTTAATCCAATATCAATCCATCACCCAAAAACTTATTTCAGTTAAAAAATTACAAATTAATTATAATAATTAAAATATGAATCATTTCTAATTCCAATAATGGAGTCTATAGATAATTATATATAAAATAAAATTGAAATCAATTATAACACTAAAAATATTCCTATAAAATAGTGCTTAATATGATAAAGAAATAAAGAGTGACAATATATATCAAAAAAATAATGGAGGAAATTATCATCCCCTATGGATTCAATAGCTAATCTCCACTCTCTATATGGATGATTATTTAAATGATTGAAATTATTGGTAATGTATGGTATTGTAAATGGAAAATGGGTTAATTAAATGAAATGAATGTGACATTAGAAACATTTAATGGATTGATTAATATTATTCTCTCATGTTATTATAAATTGAAATTTATCATTATCATGAAACAACCTTAAATATTCCGCCTAAATTAGATATATTAGACACATAATTTCTTATATTGATCATTTCTATGTGTAATACTTGAATTTGGATCCTAAAATATTCTATGACACCATTCCTTTCTAAAATTGAAATTTAATTCGATTTTGAGATAGAAAACAATTCTATCTTCATAATATTCTTCCGCCTAGAAATATCCCAAAGGAATATCTAATTTGGTCTAAGAGAATAGTATATAAATTTCCAATTTATTTTCATACATCCTATTTTTTCATTAAAACTATATAATGTAAACCTATTCACCATGAGGATTACATCTTATGGTGGTTTTATTCACTATATTGAGGGTTCATTGGGTATAAATAGGTGAACAAAAAATTCATGGATGGTTTTTTTGTTATGTCTATGATATAGAGTTTTATTAGTGCATTATTATCCCAATTTATTTTGGAGATTTTATTACTACATGAGAGGAAAATAATTGAAGTTATAGTTAATGAAGTGTGTTATATATTATTATCATTCCCCCAGGTGTGATGGTTACATGTAAATATATATGGAAATTTATATTGGGAAATAAAAAATACAATGATTTATCCTTACCCTTCATTAGTGAGATGGTGATTTTGTTGATTTTAACATTGTGGCCATAGAGGGAGCTTAACAGGTTTCCAATGGGGTATCTAGCGATTGGTGTGTTAGTTGTGAAATTTTAATTAAAAAAATACCCTGATTGATTTAGCTGATGCAGGTGATGTTGGATGGATATAGGAACTATATTTTTAGTACACTCAATCAAAATGTTTGCAGAAACAAATACCAAATTAAGAAATGATGCAGTACATTCCATTCTATATAGAAACGGGGGCCACCCACAATAGAAATATGATGTGGTGGACAACAAATTTATAATCCCATGAGAATCAAACCACCCTCTATGTGTTTAATGAATGTTGTAATATTGGTAAATCCTCCCATGTGGCTCCCTAAATTTGATCATTTAGTACATCCCATAAAACATTTTCCCTTGATCCACTAAAATTATCATGGGACACCATTTATTTATATTTTACATTTCTATTTTATTTTATTAACATTCCTATAATGTATAATCCATTTCCTCGAGTTTAATTTTTATTGTTCAAAAATAATAATCCCTATAATAAATCAAATAGATATCTATTTATGATTACCAATAAATACCCAATCAAAATATTCATTCTCTTTTAATATTTTTTCATTACTTAACTATAGAATAAAACTATAATTGGATAAAATATTACTATCAAATAATATATATGAAAGAATAATTATATTTTTATGAAGTAGATTGTAAAAATGAAAAAAATTATGTCTTATTAAAAAATATTAAAATATAAACATACAAAGTTATTGTATATGTTTGAATAAAACACTTCAATATAATTGTAATACTATGAAAAAAATGATAAAAAATGGTATTAATTATTATATATTAATTGATATATAAGTTATATATAATTTTTTTTATATATTTGATAGTGGGATGAAAATTTGATCCCTATTTATTCCCATGGGAAGGTATGTCAAATGTATAAATTATGTTATCTAGTTTTTGGTTGATTCTGAAATTACAAATAATGTAATCATGATAAAGAAACTCACTCCCTGATTTTCATATGACATCAATACATGTTGTAAAACAATAATTTAGATGGGGGAATAGTTTTGGTTATGTGTAATTTTAATGTTATATAAATTATTCATGTACATGTTAAAAATATGTTATTAAATATCATAAAATTGTGTTTTCTTTGGAGAATTGAAATTTTTAGAGGAATGGAGAGATTATGAGGGCCCAATGCATTGTTTATTATGTCCCTGAAAAAGTTTGGGAGTTCAAATTAAATTTTTTATATGGATTTTTAATGGAGGGATTTTTTGAATCAAAACACAATGTTTCCAATATTGCCTATGAATGATAGATAACACACACAAAATGGTTTATCTAATAAGGATGAAACTCAAAAAAATGGTTTTTCTCTATTTTAATTATTAATAAATTGAAATATAATACTAAAATGATATATTAATATATTGGGAGGTTTAATAAAGTCGTTTGGTATATAAAAATATATTGCAATAAAAAACAAACATGATGACAAAACAAATTTGTTATGTAAGAAAGAAAAAATTGAAGTTTTTTTCTTATAAGTCCACAATGAATAAATAATCGTTATATAAAAAATAATAGAATTGTTATATTTAATGTAGTGACCAAGAATTTTCTTTTTACATAATCCTACTGAAATTATTATTTTCCCACATTGAGACCTCTACATGTGTGTCAATACACTTTCACATCAATACCTTTGTACAAATCCATTGTATGAATGAAATAAATATTAATGTAGAGTATTGAATAAGAATAAGGATGAATAAATAAATATTAAAGGATGTAATAAACCCCCCTGAGAAAAATATTCAAACAATTAAAAAAATTAGAAAAATATTATAGAAATCATCTAAACTTAGGGAACATAAAACAAAAAACTCTCCATCTTCTTAAAAAATAAATGTAGATAGTTATTTATTTTCATTGAGATGTAATTTAAATATTGTGAAACCAAAATTGAAAAATGAAGAGTGAATGTAATATAAAAATAATAATTTTGAAAATTTTAATAAAAAAATACAACATAAATTATAGCGATCCTTATTTTTAATATAATAACAATTCATAAGTATTTTTTCAGAATACCTAATAGAGTAAACCAATAGATTCCTAAATATTATATTAGTTTAGTGAATTATGAATCCTGGAAATAGAAACAGATTTATATAATGAAACTAAATTATCTCTTACTAAATTCATCATGACTAACATTCTTCTCAAACACAACATACATAATGTATATCTTCATAACAAGGAATGAAGATAAATTACATGGTGTGAATTTGATTCTTAGTACGGTTAAACAAGGGAAACATATGATCATATCAGGATCATCAGTGTATAAGAACATGATGGGGAATGTATATGATCATATCATACATATAACATATAATAAAAAAATTCATTTAATAAATATTTTAAGTTTATTAGACATTAATTTTAAGGGAATCAACAATATAATCCACAAAAACATAAAATAAGGATATGTCAAGGAATTTTTGGTCGATATATAAACATGAAATATAATTCAGTATAATTAAAGGACAATTTCAAAAATGTAACACATAACATAATTGGTACTATAACTACTGGGGATGACATACCACCATCCCCAATGGTAGTCCTTTCCTTTTAAGGGATATATTTTACATGTCTTCCCTTAATAGATTTGATTTCACCATCTTCGATGTTGGATCAAGCCCATATAGTTGATTCTTACCCTTGTCTTATAAGATATATTTATATAAAATATTAATTTCAATGAAATATAGGGTCCACCTATCACATATTTAAATACATACATATGTGTTCTACTATTATAGAAATCATATAGCATATCCAAACCCTTGTAATGAATTGGGTTTCATATACACCATTCAATCATTACATAACCCATTGAAAAGAAATGGGTTTCCTAAATATTATTACATTATAAATATAAACAATTAATATAAATAATAAGAAATTAGTATTTGATAATATCCCCAGTAAAACATAAATAACATGTTCTTATGTAATCATATATGGAAAATAATTTTTAGAGATAACATGAAAACAATTCATTAGAAATATATGCCTTCTATTTTAAAAAATACTACTTTTAACAAGGTATCATTAAATTTTAAAAGAAAATATTTCCATTGAATGTAATCCTAGAATAATTAAATGGAATATTCATATAATTATGGATTTAGGATGGTGGATAATTCTTTTTATTTTGTAGCATTTAAACAAAAAACATTTCTTTAATAATTATGATGGAAAAATATCATAGTACTTTATTTAGAAAATGAAAAAAAACATTCTTATATAACCATGTTGTATAAATTATATAATTGGTACAAATTAATTTTAACACTGATAAAAGAACATAAAAAAACATTTTTGAAACCAGTTTTAAAAAACATATATGGAAAATTAAAATATTCTCCAATGGAAACTTCAAACAAAACAATCCCAAACATTGTTGAGATTGTGAAAGAAATACTTATCTATTCATAATCAGTAGAATCATATTCTACATTAAATAAATAAATTCATATGGATATTAATATTCCATAATATTGAGGATAAGGCTCATAATATACAATCATTTTTATCATATACACCATGTAGAAGAAATAAGTAGTGTATAAGGTATGCGTCCCCCAAAAATAATAGTGAGGCAAAAATCCGTTACCTCAAGTATTGATATTAATTGTACTCATTCAAACTTATTGTATAATAAATATAAGTTTATTATATATAAACTAAAGAACAATATTCAATTACATCACACCATATGTGATTTATTTATGACCATTTATTACAAGTTTATTGTCATTTCCATATCAGTGTTATTCTTGATGTAATTTATTCATGTGTGGACGTGTTATTATTGATCCTCTAACATATATTACGATTTAAATATTCCAATAATACAAAACATTAAATACAAATCATATAAATTTAATTAATAAATAGTTATAAAAATCAATAATATATTTAAATATGAAATGGAATACATCGTTCATGGAGACGGTTGGTCATATGTATACATTAATGGTGTTTTTGTTTAATTTTAATTTTAAATTAAAAAAGTAAATAAAATATATTTATATATATTTATATATTTAAAAAAAATATCGTATAATTATTATGTCATATTTATCCTAAAATTTTTCTCTAACCATATGCAATTCATTCCATGTGGTGTGTGAACAAATCACATCGCATTAAGGTGGTAGTCTATATGTCCACAAATAAAGTAGTTGTAATTACAAAAAATTGAAAGCAAGCATAAATGTTTTATATAATAAAAATAAAAAAATAAATGAATAATACTCATCATATATATAAATTAAAAAAATATTTTCCTTCACAATTACAAACCGTAAAAGGTGGCACCGGTTAATTGAACAATTTTTTTTCATGAGCCGGTAGTTCGTGGTACATAAAAATGTTATGTTCATTACCCATTTGATTGATGTGTGTGTGTGGGTAGGTAAAAATCATAGATTAAAAACAAATTATTATATTTAGGATAATTATTATATTATATATCGATGTAATATTTTGTGAGTGGGTGGAATATGAAAATAAAACAAAAGTTCTTATGAAATGATTTTACGTCTTCTTTGGTAACTCCTCTTAGTAGACATGAAAGGCTTCCATGAATGGAGGTTTAAATTAATGATGGATTCTGTTATTTGGGTATGAATTTTTGGAGGATATGTGGAAATAGGTTTTCAAAACCAAGTAGATTATGATGTGTGATCAAAAGATATCAAATGGATCCAATTTAAAAGAGAGGCTAGGCGGACTTTTGGAATTTCCTCAAAATATTAATATTTTAATAAAATAAATCTCAATAAAATTAATTCCAAAAGAACTGGTATTCAAAAATAAGATAGGATTGAGCTATAATATCATTATATATTATATTTTTAAATGTTTTTTATTATATTGAAACTTATAGTTTTTTAACCATTAATTTCCCTATTTTAGTTTCTACTAAGGTAAAAATGTTTTCAATTTTAAAAGATTTAATTTTTAGATATGTTATTTTAATTAAATAATAAATTAATAATTTATAAAATTTATAACTTATTTGAAATTATTTTTATTTTTATATATCTTTTTATTATTTATAAACACTTTAATAAAATATTATTTTTTTAAAATACCAATAGTGTCAATTTTTTGAACTATTCGTTACATAGACCATATTGAAATAAATACAACAAGATATCTTATAAAAAATTCATTTAATACTTTCTTAATACGTTATATTAAGTAATAAAATCCTTTTATAATAATAACTAAGTAAAATAATATTTATTTTAATTTTTCATAATATCAATTAATCGATTGTTTTATTAATTGAATAATTACTTCACCAAAATTCTGTATTTATTTATAACGATTTTATCTCCACCAAAATTAATAAATAAATTTAAATAATTAATTTTAACATTTAATATTTCATAATAATATATATGGTCAAGAATATCTCATATTTATCCCTATATAGAAAATATTATACTTATTAAAAGTAAGAATGTGACATTTTGTCACATTCCTTGACATTTATATTATATAAATAATTAACTAGGAAAAGTGATTAAAAATATTTAATTTTAAATCTATAGGTGATTTGGGAAAATTTAACATTAAAAAACAGTATTTTACAAATATTTAGTGTACTTTTTTAATAGTTATAATATTTTTTACTCTTAATTAGCCGATTTACCCTTAACTATAGAAATAAATGATACATATGTTACTATTTGTGTTGTCCAAATACAAAGGGAACCTAATTAAAAAATTCTGACCATTTTATTTCAAATAATATTCCGTTTTTAAAAATAAAAAACACATAATTGGATAAAATTATTATAAACTCAATCTCTTGAAGGAATGAGAGAACCTATTTTTAAAGTAGAAAAGTCCAAAAGATCGAAATAAAATTTTATCCAATTTCAATGTGATATTAGTTAAAATGGCATAAATTTGACTAATTTATTTTATATTTTACATGATATCCTTTAAAAACAATTAATAAAATAATTTAACAATAAAATAATTTCTTATTAAAATTCAGTTTTCTATTGAAATTCGGTATTTTTCACTATTCATGATTACACAGATATTATCAAAGAAATAAACAAAATTAAACCACTATAAATTTTGATATCCATATTTGAAAGAATAAATTTATTTTTCCAAAAAAAATTTATAAAAGTTTCTAATTCTAGTTTAAAACCCAGCGTTCCATCAAAATGATGATAACCACTTGTTTTAGGAAAATACTTTATTTATGCATAAAATTAGATTTTTTTCTTATATCACATCTAAAAAACACATAAAATGATTTTTTTTAAAAAAATATAATATATATTTAATAATTTATTACATCGTGAGTGATTTTTTTTCATCATCGAAATAAGACACACATATGATCACTTAATTTGATTTGAAGAAAAATATTTTATTATAATATCTAATGTTTTTTAAATTTATAAACCTTACATAGATAATACAGTTAATCATATTCATACCATCCATTATAATGGAGTGATTTTATTTTTATTATATAAATAATGTAAATAATAAAAATATTTTTCATATGAAATCAAGTCTTCATGTAAGGTAAGTTAATCCACTATTGTAAGTAGTGCAAGGCCTCTTTGAAAGATAATTTATTAAAAAAACATTAATACTCAGAGTGTTACACTATAACCCCGTAAAATGAATTAATCCCTAAAATTTCATTATTCTTATACCTAAATTTGATGATAAATCACCCTCATCATATCATCAAGTTCCCACACAACTTTCTTTAATTTCGGATCTCTCAAGAAAAAAATTCCTTTTTGAGTTGTCTTATTTCATAGAACCGTCCCTATATGGTCCATAATTTCAACTAGTAATTCCTCATTGAAAAGATCATGATCTAGTGGAATTCCCTATAACTTGAATAAATGTGAATGATCAGGTATGTATTTACTAGGAGAGATTCATGAAAAACATCCTTGACATGAGATATATTTTTAGGACGTTCCAAGAGATATGCTACCATCCCGATATGATTAAGAATCACAATTTGACAAATATACCTAGGTCATAGTTTCCCATTATTCATGAACCCTATATCAATATTCCATGAATTAATTCATAGAAATACATTATCACTAACTTTGACTTATAGATCATGTCATCTTTCATCAGCATAACTTATCTTCCAATTTTATGTTTCCATGATGTGAGACTAAATTTTTTTAACTGTCTCAGCCATATCTTTAGTGATCTTAGATCCTAATATTTTTATTTCTAAAAGATAATCTTATAACATTAGAGCTCTATATTTATTCCCACATAGGCCTCCCTAAGGATTTATCTTAATTCTTGAGTGAAGTGTGTTGTTTTAAGTAAACCCAACTAGAAGAATATGTTGATCCCTACAAAAATTTAAATCCTAATAACAATATCATAAAATAACCTATATTTTTTTGAATTGTTATATAAGATTGACCATCCAAATTTGGATGATAATCTATTAAAAACTGAATTTTATATCTTGTGATTCCCGAATTCTTCACCAAAATTATTAGGTAAACCTCGAGTCCCAATCAATTTCTCTAGAATGTTGTACTCTATAAAATATTACCAATTACATATTGTATATTGTGTCATGTTGACCCTGAGAGATTCCTCCTCTGATAGTTATGAAGTGTCCTAACATAGTAAGGTGAAAGGCTTCCCCCATATTTAATTAAAAAATTTATAGGATTCGAGGTATCCAAATAAAAAATCTAGAGTGATGTTCTACAATTTCCATTCTAGAATGGTTAATGGAAAAAACACCCCATTATATTTTTTTTATTTCATCCCTAAATTATTAGCATACCAAGAAATGAGATAAAAACTCTATGATTTTTGTCTTAATTCCTTCCCACCATAATTATTCCATCAAATCACTAAAAATATTTATACATCCATGATGAATAGAGAACGAACAACTATGATCGTCGAATAATGTATCCATATTTCAATTCAATCTATACAGAAATCATACATTTTTAGTGATCATTATAATTCTATACTGATCACGGTTAATCTTAACAATATTTATATCGGTCATTTGCAGGTCTACATCATTATTATGTTACTCTTTAATCTTCTCATGGATTGAGTATTTAACATTAAATTGAGAAAGATAATATTTACCCCCTTTCTTCATGATTTACATATCTATATTTTTTAATCCATAAATATTGGATCTTTTTTATCCTTATCATGGATAATCTATCATGATCCTTTCGACTCAAAGAATCACCCACCTCATTTAATTTCCCAAGGTGGTAGTGTATTAAAAATTAATAATTTTTATACACTCCAAGAATAACCTATTTGGAATGTTAAAATCATTCTAGGTGAATATATATTTCATAACATTATGGTTAGTATATATGTCAACATTTTCCTAATAATGTCAATTTCTCTATATATTTAATGAAAAAATTACAGTTTATTACTCCAAATCTTGAGTTGTGTAATTTTTCCTAATGAAACATCAATGGTTTTAAGGCATAAGTGATTACTATATTATTCCTTATAAGGAAACATCCAATCCCTTCTTGGATACATTACTATGGATTAAAACCCCTTATTTATTATAGGGTCATGTTAGGGAACATGAATTGGCCAATATTGTCTTTAGTTCCTTAAATTTCCCTCGCATTCATCTACCCATAGGAACATATTACCGTTCCAAGAAAACATTGTCAAATGATTACATAGTAATGGTTCAATCTCAAAAAACAGTCAATAATATCAATTAAAACCAAGAAAAATTTGGATCTTAGTCACATTGTTTGGCCTAAGAAAACATTCAATAGACTTCATCTTATATGGATATAATTTTTCAATCCCTTGAGATTATGTGGCCCCAAAATTATATATTTTATCAAAAAAATCAAAATTTTTAAATTTTCAGAATATTGTATCCTTCATTAAGTTCATTAACACTATTCTCAAGTGGTATTCATGATATTTCATGCTATTTGAATAGATAAGAATATTATTGATAAAGACTACCACAGAATACTCAGGGTAATTTCTAAATACCTAATTCAACTAGTATATAATGTTATCTTGGGAATTATTTTGATAAAAATTAATCACAAAATGTTGATAGTTCTCACACCTTTTATGGATGTGAATCTTCTTTATACCCTGCATCTTGACCCTCAATTTAAGAAATCCTGATTGATGGTCAATCATTGAAAATTAATTTTCACCACAAAGTTGATCAAAAATAAATTTAGTATGTGAATTTGAATACCTGTTATTGATTATTGTATTTTTAAACTCTTGATAATCATTTTAGAGTTTCATTGATATGTATTTATTTTTCACAAAAGTACCGGTGCACCCAATGGTGACTCACGTAGAATAATGAGTTACTTATCATGGTTTTTTGTGAGTTTTATCTTCAATTATGGAAACTCACTTGGGGCCATTCTATAAAGAGTTTATGATATTTGTTAAGAACCATGTATAATTTCAATAAAGATATCAAATTCATGAATTTGTTGAAGACAATACAACTCTTCCAGAAAGACATCCCTAATTTCCGAATCAATAGGCACATCATCTATGTCGATTTCCTCTAAATTCAATCAAGATAAACACCTATGCTAAATGGTAATTAAAACCAAAACACTAGATGTGATCTCTATAGGATGTTAATAATTATTTTTATATTTCTCTATGATCATAGTTTGGTTTGGAAAAAAAACATAACATCGCATCCATTATAATTGATATAGTTTTTATGCATTGAATGATAATCCCTACTTTATATGACATAGAATTCAACCACAAAAATAATTATAATATTTTTAGAAACACAATCCCACAAACATCAAGATGAGATGAATCAAAAAAAAGATATCAACTAATCATGCCATTAGGTTTTCTAACTAGTAATTAAACATCTAATTTAATGCGTGGTATCTTAATACCCCTAAAATATTATATATATATATATATATGAATGCATGGGTAGATCGAGAATCAAATTAGACATTATTAGTTCTACAGTGGATGGTATGTGTACAATTCAGCACGTCGTTATTGCACCCCTCATCAAAAATAGTGATCACGTGAGATTCCCAATTGTCCCTCTTCTTAATAGGTTGTTCAAGTGCATCATCATCATTAACCCACCGATTTGTGCACTTGTCTGCATAATTCTGATTCTCCTTACACTATAATAACTAATGTGTGGGCAGTGCATCCTATAATGATTTCCCACATTTCACATCATTCCCAATATTCATCCCAGTATGTCAGAAATCAATTTCCCAGTATCAATACCATCAACAAAAAAATAATTTATTAGACCCCATAATGATATTCCCCCCATGAATCATTCCACACATAGAGCATAATGGGAGGATTTTCTTCTTTTCTCCATGGTTCTCATATTTTAATTTTACCTCCATCTTCTATTTATTATTAAATCCATGATATTGATATTTAATTATAATCTCCATTTACTCCTTGATTACACAAATCACAAAATATTCATTATTACTATAGTCATTTAGGGATAACACCGTTTGAAAATCTATCTTTAACCCAATAATGAATCATTAATCCATACGTTCTTGTTAGATTATAATTCTAGAAGCATGACTAACACATCTTTTTAAATTTTACTCCTATGTACCAAAAAAATTTATAATCCGTTTTCATCAACTAATGGAACACTTTTTCCATAATCATATCATCAATAGGAAAAATGTATTTAATTTATAATATGTTTTTGAACTCATCCAAATCCATGGATTCAATTTCATCTTACTACTTCATTCACTTGATTAGATTCCCCCATTGGTATGCTTCTTCTTCTAAATGATAAATATTATAAATGATTTTCTCATGTTTTATGCACTGGATAATAGAGAATATATTTTTAGTGGTAGAAATCGATTTTTCAACAATAATTGGATTAAAAGTCCCACTGATAGATGGTGGGTGTTTCCACATAATGTAATAATCATACTTTTTCCGCACTATTTTTAATTTGGATGTCTAAAATGATTAATCGCATGAGAAAACTGGGTGAGAATAGAATATATTTTCTTTCACTCTAACTCCCATATCATTTGGTTTTTTATGAGGAAAATAATTACATTATCCATCACAAACACCATTAATATTGTACCTTGGGGTTCAAGAATTTGAAAGAAATACAAAATCATAGTCTAAGAAAAAGTTTTCATAGTGAAGAAGCATATAATCATGGAAACCCACTAATATGATTTCTTAATTATGAAACCATAATTACTATATGACACCACAAGATCATCCTTGTAGAAATCCCGAGACATATCCCTCAAAATATGTATAGTTAGCTCAGTAATGTTTTATCATCATAGTTTCCATAGGATAAAAAAAATTTACTTTGATACCAACTATAGATACTCACCTTTCATAGATTAAGATTTCATATTTTTTGGGAATAGGTAATACACCACACAAATAGACACCCAATGAAGGTATTAGTTTAGTTCCCTTTCAGAAATGCAACCACAAACATTGGTACATATGGGAGATATATTTTCCCCCACTATATTCTATATAACTATAATACTTCCTACACACTTCATAGATAATACATATCTTCATAACCTGGGGAAGGGAATAAAAAAATGGGTGATATTGAAATCTTAGTATGGGTAAATAAGTGGAATATATAAGCATATAATGTGCGTAAGGGTATGAGAACATAATCGTGAAAATATAAAATCCCAAATTCATATATATGATGCTATAAAATTCATGGAATAAATATTTGTAGTTAAGAATAAATGAATCATAAGGGAATCAATATCTTCATCCATTAAAGAATAAAATAAGAATTATACATTGATGTTTTAGAAGATCAAAAATAATATAATATCATTCCCTATAAGTCAAGGTGTATTAAAAAAAATAGAAACTTCATGGGATGCGAACTGGCCCGGCCCAAAGGGCTGGCGCAGCTTGACCCATGGAGAGGTGCGCCCCGCTGGGCTCATGTGACCTACTGGATGTGAGTCTCATGCTAGATGGAATGGGGGGATGTTTATGCTCCCCCCTTACTCCCTGAACGACTAATCTGTTTGTGTAATAGAGTGGGGTCACCTAGTGGCTCCTACTAGTTGTTGTGGGACCTGCAAGGGTGGGTCCCTCCTACACCATCATGGATTCATTCCATGTAAATCTACAACGGCACGCGACGGGGCACCGCTTTGCTTCTAACTTCTGCAGTTGGACTGATTCAACTATTGTCTTCACCCGCCACAGCTATGGTCGCGACCTGCTCCACTGGCAGTGTGTTACGACACGTCGCCATCCCTTCTGTAGTTGGTCATTGCCAGTGTTGGTAGATGGTGAATCTTTGTCGGTGCCACGGTGGTGGTCTTTCGTGGGTCACTAGGTCAGCTCTGGTGGCCCATTTGTTCATCTGTTTGTAACATTGGCCTCCCTGGGATACCCTCTTCACTACTCGACCCTCCATTCCAGGATCCATCCAATCCAAATAAAATGTCCTATGTAGAACTATAGATTAACAATGTAGCTGAGTGTCTGATCCTTATTCATTTGTCCCACACCTTCCTCATTAGCATATTAACACGGGGTAGGTTACAAGATTTACCAATCTCTTGAAATTAAAACAATATAAATAAATTCCTCAATATTATTGGAGAATTTAATTATGTAATTAAATACACAATTACATATAATTTTCACTTATATTAAGGATGCATTTTTATTAACCTACCGAGTATTATAATCACATCATACTCTATACCAAATGAGTTTTAATGAATTTATTTTTTTCAAATAAATTTATATTTTATGATGAAATGTGGTCAATGATACAACAATATAATCTTATTGAATGTACAATACTGATTTCTGCTTTCAGTACACATAATACTATGTTCCTAACGAGATATAATATTCTACTAACATAATTAATTAACATGATAGTTCCGAATAATACATTTGAATCAAGGGAATAAATATGATTAATTAAATTATGAAAGTATTTTTTATACATTTTTATATAATTAATTATTTTTTTATCAAATAATTATAAATGAGTGTATTAACTATTTGAAAAAAAGAAAATTATTTTCTAAAAAACTACTTTTCAACACAAATAAACATTTTATCCAACAAAAATAAATAAAACAATATTGATAAATTTTTTTTATAAAATATAAAATATAAATTAAATAAAAAATTTATAATTAATCTTATTCAATTTTCATACATGAGATAAGAATAAATTCAATTTTACACAAAACAAATTGGGTTTTATGGTAGTTTTAAATGCATTTAAGGGAAAACATATTTTAAAACAAATTTTGACAATAATATAGAATATATTTGACTATAAAAACATAATATATTATCATTGTGCATTAAATTTATCTTACATGGAAAATTTCGATATTTTTTACTGAAATATTTAATTTTTTATTACTAGTGGGAAAAAATAAATTTAAATTGAAAATTGAGTTTTTATTTGATTTATTAGAATGATAAATTATAAATTCAGTTAGTTTTAAAGTATAATTTGTCCAATTATAAATCTATTAATCCATTATTGGTTATTTTAATCAATTTATCATAGAATTATAATATGAAAATATTTAAATCCTTTGAAAATTTTCACATTAAAAAACATTTCTCTCATCTCATATGCAAGATTAATTTTAAATTAATTTATTCTATATATGAAATTTTTATTTTGATAAATTGATTCTATATATAGAATATATGTAATTTATAATTTCTAATATGTCCATCCTATTTTTTTCCAAAATTATTTCTGCCATCAATTAAATTTTATAACACCAATTAAGAGAAAAATGAGTTAACTACGGGACTAATATTTAACCACAGTGGAAAAATGGAAATGAAAATAGTCTAATACTAATTTTAAGAATATATTCCAAACATTTCCTATATTGTATATAATATGGTTTTTTATTGGAGTCACATTATTTAAGATTGACTACCAAAAATTTTTACCTTTTGGTATTTATAATAATGTCACTCCTCCTCCACAATAAAACAACCCTATCTCACCTCCCTTCTACACTCACATCAAGACATTTCATTCAACAAAAACTTAATTAAATAACTCAATAAATTCCATAATCTCATCCAATAAGTCGCAATTTTTAATAAAACCCAACCAATGATATTCTTTGGTCTAATGAAAACAGTGTTACCCGAAGAAGAGGAAACGTTCATCCCAATTCATTTTTATATTTTTATCTTGTCCAACACCTTAAATTAATCTTATCTAATATATATATATTAACATAATTATCGCATATATAATTATTATTTTTATTTTAATAGAAAAACCTATAAAATCACAAACATCAATCAAAGGAGAAACACAACCATCGTTTGGGTGCATCGTAGACTACATCCTCATGAATTGATGTTTTTTGTCAATCCATTACCATGATTCATGGATGGGCATAATTGTTGATTTATAGTTAATAAATTATATATTTTAAATATATGATTTATTTATTTTTATTTATTTATTTAATAACACATAAATTCGTTATTTACATTTTGTGATAATTTAACAACATCACTCATGTGTACGGCGGACGACCACCTCGTGAAGCGATGTAATTGTATCACTCATTTCATAGACTATATTACGGATAGTTTTCAGAGATATGTGTGATATATATGAAATAAAAATTATATATTAATTAATATATATATATTTACATATATCAATTATTTACATTTTTTCAATATGACAAGAAATTGGAATTTGTGTTCATCCATATGTACGGCTTACCGTATCCTTGATCATTGTATTTTATCTTCTACATATATCATTTTTAGATTATTATAAATACATTTGAACTGAAAATATATTACATTTATATCATTATTTATACTATATAGATGTGTATCATGATCAAATTATAAGGACCAAATATATAAAGTCAAAACTTATATGAAAAACAAAGATGTTATTACCCGAACTCTAACTTTAACATATATTTGATAAAAAGGGTAATATAAAGACATAATAAAATACTATATGGTATTATATATATGAATATGGATGTATGATATATTTATAGAAAACATATATTTATCATAAAGGATTTGTTAATGTGAACATTGAATGTCAAGACTTAAGGTAATGGTTTTTGTAATAAAAGTTATATTTCTGGGAGACTAATGCCAAATTCACCAATCATTTATTTTCTATGCTGTATATACTACCATATCACAAGTGATATCAATAATTTACATTATTTAATGATATTAAATGATTCAATTTTTTCTCTTACATGGATCATGATTCGAATGTTAATCCCGTTGTAAGGGATTTTGGTTCTAAATATTTACTTCTATGAGACAGATGACATATTTTTCACCTATTTATTTCCTATAGTGTATGTACATCACATTAATATATTTTATAATGATTTTAATTAAAAATATTGGTACTTAAATATCCATTTAAGGATATCTATTTAATTGGGATTATAGTTCAAAAGATTCCAAATTGTTAATGGAATTATTCCATGTTTTCCTTCATTGAGACATATGTTATATTACAGTGCTATATTCTTTTATGAGGTACATATACTTAAAATATGAACTATTTTTTAATGATTATATTTTTTTAAATGATATTTTTAGAATCACATTATTTTATTATTTCATGGGTATTATGATTCAATGTTACCAATATGGTAATCGTTTATTACTACAAACTCATCTTTCATCATGATTGTTTATAATTATACTTTTTTATGATATTTTTTGATCCAACACTAAAGAATTATCATAATTGTTATTCATATATGGTTATTTATGACATATTAAAATAATGGTAACATTTTTTCTAAAATTTTGTAATTAATATAATTAATAATATTTTTAGAATAATGTGACCTAATTTCTCTCTTTGGACAGAAATTAGTTTTATTAAAAAAAATGGATTTTCTAAAAATGAATTTAATTTTTATTCAATAATTATTAGGATAATATTTTGTGGAAATTTAATTTAATCATTTAATTGTTTTAAAAACACATTTTAATTGTTTTTAGATAATTCTTTATAAAATTTCTAGATTATTTTTCAGGAAAGAGGTTTGGTGAATTATTTCTATTTTAAAAAATATCTTTAAAGAATAAAAGATTTCTTCCTCAAGATATTTTTTAAATTAACTTTCAAAATTATTTTCAATTTAATTTCACACCCTTTTATATAGTTTATGATTTTATTATGTTATGATAGAATGAAAATATTCTTATTCTTTCATTTCTTATTTTTTTAATGGGAAGTTGTTTCGGAAAATTATTTATCATACACATGTTATATTATGGTATAGTGCATATGAAATAGACATAATTTAATGGATTATTATATGATGATGTTATTATATGGAATTTATTTTTTGTATAGGATATTATTTTATGGAATCATTATGATACCCATTTCCTTTCATGACTAATAATATGATTAATATCCATTATCTTGTTGGAAACATAAATATTATGTTCCTTATGTGATGGGGGGGACCAATTTATCCCACTAATTTATTGGCTAAATATTTATATTTCATAAGATAAAATGGTAAAAAATTTAATGGGATTTATCTATTATGGGAAACATGTGAATCCTGATGCAGAGTAGGAAATAGGTGTATCTTAATCCCCATGGGGAAACAATTGTGTCCTAATACCCAATGGGAAACAGGTGCATCCTAATCTACAATGGGAGATATGTGTTTCATAATGAAATATTTTTATGGTTTTGTTTGTTTACCTTCACACATGAAATGAATTTCTATATTTATTGTGGTTCCACACATTTATGACCTAAGATTAAGGTTCATTATTGTTTTATTAAGATGTCTCACACTTATGTATCAGGTTTTCTAAAAAGATAATGTTTTATGATAGGGATTGGGTTTAATATATATAGAAGGTTTGGTATGAATGTATAATGTTTTAGTTCGTTATATCATACCCTTATAATTATCATGTTATTTCATATTTCCATATATTTATATCTCTTATAATTACCTTTTCTTGTCATCTAGTATCAGCCTTTATTTTGTTTCCTTCCTCAGCTTATGGTGAATTTTTAAGGTAGGGTATAACTATATGAGGGGTAATAAATTGGATGATCATTTTGGGAAACATTTAATAACAATCACCAAGTTAGAATATTTTCTTTCGTGTTTCCAAAGACTCTAATATATTATGATCCCCAACATTGTACTTTTTTAATATAATAAATAGTCATCTAAAATTATATAATAACCACTTATGTTATTCATAGATCCCTGTATATTGTATCAATGGTAGGGTTTAGTCCAGATTTAGAAACATGTTATAAAAAATATTATTGAGATCCCTATGCATATTTGTAAGGATATGTCTAGGTATTCATCTAAGATATTATCTATGGAGGATTAATGCAAAATTAAAACGTGCGGGAATTTTAGAAAAGGATGTAGTGAGTGGATTCCATGTAATACATACATGTTTTGATACAAAAACTGGATATTTAACAATAAAATATATACCTAGGGGTAGAAATACTAAAAATACTATATTGAGATGGAATCGATCCAGAACTAGTGCATGAAGATGAACCCTTACTGCATGGTTTTTTTTGACACACTTGAGGGATATGATTTGGAAATCCACAAAACTCTTCAATAACCCAATTGTCGTATTTAAATTGAAGAATAATATGAATAAAATTTGATAAATCCAATGTTTCTGGGATTAAGGAATATTTTTTCAAATTTTAGAAATCTCAAATATTCCTTTTCATTTTTATATGGTTTTCTACAATGATTATTGTTCCTCAGTCTATTATATTTGGTTTTAGACAATGGATGGAACCAGAATTAACTATGTTTATGTTGACTGAAATGAAAAATGTGATGATTTTAATCTAGATAAATCTAATGATTTGGGATATGTAATCTATTGTCTTATTGGTATTCTAAAATATATATCCACTTGGTAGGAATCAGGTTGCTTATCCAAATGAGTGAACGAGGAAAATCCATTATGTTGATTCCTTCATGTAGAAATAACCACCTCCAATTTGAATATCTAATGATAACGTAGTTACTGAGTAATGGATTAGGGACACTGAAATTATATTTTTCATTCTTTAGTGATCATATCCTTAAGAATTCTTTTTTAATACTTTGAATTTTTAAGGTGAGAGATATTTGTTGTAGACATTTACTAAGAAAAAAAACCAAGAGAAAAAACAGAATCTCTTGAAAGGTAGAAGTTTAATGGGATATTATTCATTAAGCCATACCCTCATATTCTATAAATAAATATGGAGAACTAATTCCTTGAGATTATGAAAATAAATTAATGAATATATTTGTACATATGTTGAAAATATTTCAAGACTTTCATGGTATACTTATGGGTTAATCATCTAACATGAATGAATAATTTGTTGGTAATATAGCAGACAAAAACATAGTATTATAAATAAGTTTCCTATACGAGGATTAAATATCAATACATAATTCTTTTAATTTGAACTAATGTATAAAATGGAAATATGATATTCCTACCATTTCACCATTTTTGATAAGAGAATGAATAATGAGTCTATTGAAATATCAAATGTTGGAAGGAAATTCTAAACATTTTTATGCCTATAATATGGGAAGAATATTCAAGATAATATATTTAAGGGAGATGTGAATTTAATTAAATATTGAATGGATGGTTATAAAATATGTGAATGTCTAAATACAATTAATTTTTTAGATAATGAAATGGTAGAGAAGATGGTGTCATGTAATTCACCACACACAGTCACCTGTTTCATGTTCATGGTGTTTGGTATGTAAGGGAATCAATAAAAAATTATAATGGAAAGTATAAATGATAATAATAAAATTGTCTGAGTAAAAATTGGATAACAGTAATTATTTATTAATTAAAATAAATGAAAGGAATAATTATAATTAGGGAAAGCTTATCGTACATTCCATAGATGGTAATTTCATGTTTTATTTTTGTATGAATAAGCCATATCATAATAATACTGTTAATACATTAGTGATGTTTCTTGTCATTATCTCTTTCAGCATAGGTTTTATAAAAATAAAATTACATTTTGTATTCTATTAGTACAAGGATGAATCAATGTTACCAATGAATTCTTCTGTATAAGATAATATCTTATTTAGGGATTAAATGGTGAATTTTACTTTGGAAGGGTAATAAGGTAAACAATTTGTAGAATGCTTTCAAATGAAATTTGAATGAGGTTTTGTAGATTCATGTGTTATATCACTATATGAAGAGTTATGAATATTGTATATCATGTGCTACCCATTTCTATTTTGAGAATAACAAAATGTAGATAAAATGACATATCATTCTCTTTATGGTTATTGTAATCAATTAATGCTTCAAGAATAAAATATAAACCTTTATTTCAAAGAGTAATAAGTGAAGTGTAAATTGATCAAGGCATAACCATAGGGTGATATTTTTCTTATGATATGGAATAAAAATGTAAGTATGTCTTCTCATGATTTATATTCCATATTTAAGAAAATGGTTTCAAGGTAAAAATATTTTCAAAGTGCCTATATTTAAGATTAATGGATTGTATTGTTGACAATAATTGAAATATGGATTTTAGCCCTATAATATTAAATTAATCATTATTTTTCATTTCATCATTGTCCTAAATTACTCACTATATTTATTTACACTTTTATCCCATGTGAACTTATTCACTTTACAACTATGTCCTCATATGTGGGAACCTCTTTAGGTGTTACTTTGGGTAACATTTATATAGAAACACTTATTTTTTTACATTATTATTACATTACATGAATTATAAAAACCGATTAGTCCTTCAAAACTAGGATCCAAAGGTTTAGATTGTTGGGAAATTTAGGACCATACATAACCATGATATATGAAAACATAAACACTAATTTCATTAATTCTTCTCTAGAAACTTATTTTATATTGATTTGTCCATAGTACAAGTGTTCACTTGAGGATATACTTGAAAAGAAGGCGGGAGTACTATATTAGAAAGAGAATAAATAAGGGACATGAAACATGGGTTATAAGAATCATAATAATAATAGTATATGAAACTTATAATTATCAATAAAATGAGATATATCCAAATATAATGTTATGGAATGGGGAAATGCATAAAAATGAAGCTTCTAGACCTTGTGGTCAAATATAACAAATAGTTGTGAACAAATTTATCATCATGTTCAGGCATATTTAACTTTATTTCATGAGATTGATCACATCGCCTATTGAATTGGGGTTAAATTTAGTTTCAGCCACACCCATCACATCATAACATTTATAATTTACTATATAATTCAGGGCACAACCATCTCATTAAAACATTTAAATTAACATGCCTACAAACATTGAGCATATAGAAATAAAAATACACTATTTAATGTAATGGGTTTAATTTCATTAATATTACATTATTTAATAATCAATGGGTTTCCAAATAAAATTTGCTACAATATACTTTTTTTTGAAAATAAATATTCTTTGGTGAGGGGAAAAGTTTTTCAGATGTAAAAGTTTTATTATTGGAATCAATGGTTCTTTTTGAAAAAGCATTTCATCTTTCATAAAACCATATTACAAAAACTTATATACCACAAATAGAAGTCAAATAAGAATAAATTTTAATTGGGGTAAATTAGTGAAACATCCATTATTGAAATTGGGTGAAATAGGAGATCCTAAATGGAAGAGAGTTGCGTTCAACAATCCCCTTACATTATACATAATTGTTTTAATCATTTAAATATTCTAGATAATAAAATTAAATTAAATAATTAACAAATAAAAATCCTTTTATAGACACATTTAATTCATCATTGTTATATTGTGTTAATTCATGGGATTTTTTTATTGACTTATTATGATTTATCAAATCGTCTGAGAGAATTTTGTTTCATAGTTTTCAAGATCTATTTGATTGCTTATATGTATTAGAGTTTATGTAAATATGGAGTAACTATATTGAATTATAATTATAGTTTATTAATGATAATAAAAAATATTAAATGTTTATAAATATCATTTGGTTATATTGTATGATGTTGATTCATTAAACAATATATTAATGATAGACATTTAGATTATTACGATGGTTACCGATCATGAAAAATAATTATAATATAATTATTTTTTATTTCATATATATGTTATTTCTATAACAAAAAAAGTCATAAAAAAAATTAAAAATACTTCTTATAACATTTAATGGTCTTATGTCAATCCTTCATTCTGGTAAGGGAAAATGATAACACATTGTTCACGATATCTATAAATTGACACATCATAATCAATTATTTCATTTATAGAATAAGAAGACAATGTGTCTATTTGTGCATGTGTGATAATTATGATGATTGATCGTCCAATAAATGAATTAACTCCTATATATATAAGAAACAATAGTTATCAAGCATGTTTTTATAAAGGAAGAGAAGAGATAATAAAAATGAAAAAGAAATTGAATTTTTTTAAGAGAAACAAAAGAGGAATTTTACTCTGGAATCATTATCCTTGGGAACCTACATAAGGAAATGGTTTTTGTCTTTTAATGATTCCATGATATCATAGACTTGGAGGAGGTGATTTAGATTTTTTTGGGAATAATTTCTCCATGGATCAAATCTAGTAAAGATCAAGGAGAGGAGGTAGAGAGGGGTTGAATATATAGTGGAGGTGAGGGGTGTTTTTTCATTATTTGGTTCATTGGTTTATTATTTTTGTTCAAAACAATGAATTGTGTTATAATTGTCACTAAATTTATATAAATATTGAATTATTGGGAATCATTTGGGAATATATTTGTCATACATCGTCTATGAATCAATAATTCATGTATTTCTCTTTTATTATAAATTACAAGATTTTAATATTAAAAAAATCATATATTTTAAAAAAACCCAAAAAATTTATCCAAATAAATGTTCAACATGTAGATTTTAAAAACGATGTCCATTTTTTGTAAATAATTTTATACCTATGAGAAATTTAATTTTTATTAAATTCATCATTTATGCTAGAATAAAGTATCTTTAAATAATAACTTATTATAAAAAACTTTTAAAATCAAATTAATCAATCCCAAAATTATATTAAAATCAGAAGAACACAAAATATTTATTTTTGACTACATTTTCTTAATTTTTTATAACTTTTTAAATTATACATAAAATAATAATTATATACTTTAGACTTATAGAAATACCATAACATAATTAATAATTAATAAATCATTTATTTTTGTATACTATGATATAATTATATTATACATTCGTTAACAATATGACTAAATGTTATTTATACTTTGATGGGTGAGGTTTTCATTCATTTGGTCAGGTTACAATTCATTATGGTAATATTAATATTCTTCAGTTATAAATACAATATCATAAATATAGGTTCCCTATTATATATAATTACTTCTTATATTAATAAATCATAATTTATAAAGATATATTTTTTTAATATGATTTTATGCAGATTATACTTCATGAAATAATTAATAGAAATGAATTTCTATTGATAAAATTTTATGTCATTAAATTCTTCCACCCATATGAAATTTCACTCGTAAAATTTTGTTTTACATTATATGTTGAAAAAATGTGAGGGTTCTTTTGCTTCATCCATTCATCTAGTTCCCTTGTGGCCATTTTTTACTTATATTTTCTCCATATTAATTTTATTAGATGATTAGTATTGATGTGTAGAAATTTATCCCTATGGGCATTGATCATCACTAGATTATTCTCATAAGAGTAGAGAATTTCCTTGAATACCACCTCTAGATTTAGATCATTTGATGGGTTCGAAATATAAATTATCAAGATTAATATTTGTAATAAATCATGTACTTGAGACATGGTAGGTGGATGTGTCAGTTTATGGGAAAAGACAATGATATGATAAAGGATCTAGAATGGGTTGATGAACATATGACTCATATTTACATTCTTCCAAAATATCAGCACCTTATTACACTAATATATATAGGGGAATACCATGTATGTATCCTTAAAAAAATGGTCTCGTTGTTGATTTTTATATAGATATATTGTGGAATTTAGGCTACCATAATGTGTTGATGAATGGTTTATTCCTTTTCCTCCATTTCTTCGACCATTTAATGTCCCGAAAACATTTTTCTCTATCATCCACCTAGGAAACTGGTGTTAATTTTTTTTCTCAAAACAGGCTTTGTTAGAGTCATTTGTATGGTCGAGTGGAAATTATTGTCATATGAAAAGTAAAACAGGGTTCGATTTTAGTCACATCCTCCTTTTATGTCCATATGATATGATCTCAACATATCATCTAATGTTTTAATAATGTAGATAGATTTTCCATTAGTTTTGGGATGATATGATGTTCTGAAGTTCAACTCAGCATTTATAGAATTTTGGATACCTTTCTACAACATAGAGGTAAATCATGGATCCTGATCATATTAGATTGATTGTGGTACTCCATGATGCCTTACCACATCATTGATATTTATTCATACAAGTTGATTAGATGAGAAATCCTATTAGATTTTGATAATTTGATATGTCTTTTTATGATTATCAACAATAACCCATTTAGCATTGCTTCCTATGGATATATTTGGTAGTATAGTTACAAATTACATGTGGAGTTTTCCCAATTCCATGTCAGTATAGGTAAAGTTTGCATCATCCCCTCAAACATTTTTCATTCATCCTACACATTGTAATATATCAGGCACATTGATATATAAACAAGAATCAGTTTTTTCAATTTTCACCCAAAAGTTCTCTTGGATATCATGAAATATATATGTGTTCCCTGCTTGAATAGATAAGGATGAGATATATGTGTCATTTATAATCCACTTCATTATCAAAGGATCAGAAGGTACACATAGTCATGAACAAAATATTTAAATTCATTTCTCATTAATTTTAAACTCTAAGAATTTCCCATTTCTCATAGCTTCCAAATTCTTTTGAATTTTACAACAATTTCTTTGAGAATACATTATTTATTCCATGAGGGATGGTTGAGAAATAATTTGATAAAATATTGGTTATTCTTCATTAATAATGAATCTTATGTCCATCTTATTCTATTATAATAAGGTTGGATCATTCTCAATTCTCATCATTGATAATGTCCTGGAATATTATCTGTTTGGAGCATTAGAAACATTATTTTCCTAACTAGGATATTAGTGGATCGAGCTGTCATAATCCTTGATGATCTCTAAAAATATTGTGTATTTCATATTAATCTCTTTATAAGTGAATATATATTTTATACTCATATGATGAGTATATATCTCACTCTTCTCCACATAGAGATAATGCTACAATATTTTCAATGTAATGATCACATCTTGGAACTATAGATCATGCATATAAAATTTTTTCTCGTGAATTTTTAACTACATTTATGTGTAGGATATCACATTATCATTTTTCCTCACAACAGAATGTGATCCCTTATTTAATGCATTGTTGTATGCCACATTGTGTTCCCCACATGTTAGAAGAGTGATTACTAGTGTGGTGAGAATCCCTTTTTTAACTCATAGAAGCAGACATCACAGTCACTGGTCTAGATATAATTTATCCCTTACAAGTAATCATTGATAGAGGGATTTAAATTAAAGATAAATTCATCTCAAATCTTCAAAAATTCCCCCTTGACCAAGGAAACTATGGATATTCATCACAGAAGTTGGTCTGGGAAACTCATAAAATTCATTGGTCATGGACAGGTAAATAGATATTGCTTTTCTAGATATAACGTGATCCATGAATGATACATCCCCTATCTAGAACATGAATTCAATGTAGTTTTCTTATAGATTCTTCCTTTAAAATTTCTTTTTAACATTATTTAAATACTCCTCATGTTCCACATTATTCTTATAGTATAACATAATATTATCAATGAAGACTACAAAAAAAATTCCCAAGCAATATCTAAAGTCTATAATCATTATATACATGAAAAATTATTGATAATTAGTGACTATAAAGGTAATCAATACAATATAATTGTGTTTATACATAATTCAAATGATTTTTTCGGTAATACCATCATTACCTTTAATTGGTGATATCTGGAATGATTGTCTAATTTAGTGATATAATTTCCAGCACACAGTTTGTTGAACAAATAATCATTCTATGGATGTGGTTAAATTTTCATTCTCGTGATTATTTTTATCTCACATTGATCATGGTAGAGGTTCATTTATCCATCCTGGTTATTAATGAAGAGGACCGGTTAACGCCATGGTGAGGCACCAAGGTGTGTGAATCCCTGATACAATTTGACTTGAAAATGTGTAAATAGTTCATTGAGAAATATCTTGGGCATTCTATAAGGACCCTTTAATATAGTAAGATATCCATCAATAATTTCAATTGATAACTCAATCAATAGACTGGGAATAAGAACATGAACTATTTTAGGATATAAGTCAATTTAGTCCCATAAAATGGGAATTCCTTTGATCATGATTATCTCTTTTTCCCTAATAAATTTAGCCATATTTTCTTCTTAATAAGGCAATAATATCCACACTTGGGATGATGATTTTGAATGAGATTCTTCCTATTATATAAATATAACGCCCCAGACTTAAACATTTCTTAATATTGAATTAATGAATAATTCCCATTGATGATCTTTTCAGGTATAGAGTTTTAGTGAATTAGATCATAACTATTACATTTCAAAAGATTACACAGTAGAAACTTCTACCAAGTTTCCACTTTTTTTACAAAACATGAACTCTTAAAAAAAGTCTTGTCTAGTTACATGTTAAAGAAAACATGACTTTTATTTGATCCCATCCTTGACCCTATTCCACATTATGTCCTGTGAAAAACATTTCAAAAAAACATTGGATGAGAATAAAAATCTCAGTAAGGGATACACAAAGAATGAAAAATGTTAGTTTTTCAAAACAACATGTAAACTATGAATACTTTATCAAAGTAATACTTTTGACCTTTATGAAGTAGTAAATACTCTTCACTATATAAAAGATTATTACATACCATTTTGTAACAAAAATATTACCATAAAACACATATAAAGAACACATAACATATAAAGGTAACTTGGGACATAAACATACTTAAATGAAATAACCATACGTTCAAATTCTACACATATCACTTAATGGAATAGCCATACAGCCGACATCCATACCCAATGCATTGGAAGTTATAATGTACCCACCAGTCCTAGTATTAATGGCACAACCTATCATATGGTTTATCACGTAACAACCCGTCAAATGTCCAAGTACCATTTTAAAATCATAAGACATAAATCAAATATAATGGAAAGAAAACATTTCCACTTTTTGATCACAATATATCACTAAAATATATTGAAATAACAAATCCATTATAAAATCCATTTTAAATACCACAATACATAAAAGATTATATGGTTTTTATTTAATTTTAGAAACATTATGGCATGTTGAGGATGCCCAAGACCAAATAATACTCGCGTCGGTGGAAAATGTTATTGTCACCGCGTACGTTAAAATAAACATTCCTTTTTTTCATTTATTAAAACGCTTCATAGAAAAATATTCCCATTGAATGAAATGAAAAGTCAAACGTATTTTATATAGCATATAAAAGAAAGTATTGTATTAGAACAAATTATGCCTCAATGAAAGGAGATTGAGATGAAGTCTCTTACCTCATGTCTGACATGATTCAATCGCTTGTTAATATCCTAAATAATAAACTAGTTATAATTTATACATTCTTAAGAACCACTTTCATGTTTATTATTCATTTTATATCTCTTATTTCCATGTTATATACATTATGTAATCATTTAAGTTAATAATGTTTGTTTTGTCGATATTTGGTACTTAAGTAAAAATGGACTTCTTACAATTAAATGTTGTTCATGTGGTAAAAGGTTCATTATATCTAGAATGATACTCATGATTTGGATATCATATATGTCATATATATCCATCATATACATGTATTTATAATACTATATAACATTTAGTGGTAAGAAAAGAAATGCACCATTCATGGAGACGGTAAGCAGTACGTACGCATAAATGCTACTTTCATTTCTATTTCGTATTTAATAGAGTGAAATTATATTCATATAAAGGTATATTATATGTTCAGAATAATTTCATAGATAATATCATTAACTCCATCCTTTATATGTCCCACATATGGCATTAACGAATCAAATCACTTTGAGGGGGCGGTAGTCCGCACCTCATAAAATGAAGATATCTCGTTTACCCATAATGGAAACTATAATGGTATGCCATAAAATAAAAATACAGAAGCATAAGGAAAACATAAAAATAATAAAAATAATATATTAATAGGGTGAAATTTTAATGGCCACCATGAAAGGTGTTAAAATATGTTTGAACAATCATCGTTTCGTGAGGCAAAAATTCACTAACCACAGAAACAGTATGTTCTTTAACCATTAGACGGAGATGTGTGTAAGTGTAGCTCGAATATTTCTCATAAAAAAAATCAAATTATATTTAATATAATGGTTTTGTTACAAAATAATGCAATAAAATGAGTTTAGGGGGTTGGAGAATCAAAATAAAATAAAATAACACAATTGATGACATTACCTATAAATCAGGTAACTCCTCTTGGTTTGAACCAAAAGAGTTTCTTGAAAACCATTCTGCCTAAGGATAGGCTTCTAGGATGAGGGGAGGGATTTGGAGACATAATAAGAGAATATATTTGCCGCTCCAATGTCTTGAGAGGTGTGGGTAAGGTGGTAGAGGTGGGGACATTTTATAAGAGGAGAGGAGGGGCACTCATGGAATGTTATAAAATTTTACTTTATTATAAAATTATTTTCGGATTTTAAATGTCCCAAAAGTATATATTTATAGGATAAGGTGATAAGGGTTCTAAATACAACCATCCAATAGGTTTTTAACATGTCTAGGTCTTGGATTTTACATTATCTTTTCATTTAATTTAAATCGTTATATAATGAGGTAATCGAGGAATCAGCATGCTCTCATAAATAATTTAATTTATTTAATGTATAAAACTATAAAAAAATACTATGATATAGGAAATATTTTTTTCTTTCTAATTAATATTTATAGTCAAAAATATGACTTGTAAAATCACATGTAAAAATTGTTTTAATAAAACAATACATGTTTGTGACATTTTTTTAATCTTTAAAAAAAGTTATTAATGTCATTTTCTTACCCCAGTGGCTCCATGGGGTCCCCAAGTTTCCCCATGTGTTTTATTGTTCTTTCATGACACAAAATATAATGGTATGATATATATCAAGGTCATTTCATATTATTAAATCTTTATTTTTACCTTAAATTACACTAATTAACTCTAATTGTGATTAATAAAACATAAAAGTTACTATTCACCAAAAAAATATTAATCACATTGAACCAAATTTTACATCCTAATGAGAACCATGTATATCAGATTTTTTAAATTCAACTCACAGACGTTTTACGGTTTCATTTAAACGAAAAATCAATTTTTTTAACTGCCACTTAGTGGTTTCACTATTCATCAAAAATTGATGTTTTTCAGAAAAATACCAAAAATTCAGCCCAAGCTACATTTGATATTCTGAATTCAAAAATGATTTCTATTATAAAAAATTAAAAACATATATGTTTAATTAATTAATTTAATAATTAATTCCCATTTTCAAACAAAAAATCATGTTTTTATGAAACAATATATATCAAAAGATTGACACTAGTTTAAGTCCAATTTCAAAGTGAGATTAATTCCAATGACCACTATTGGATTAAATGGTAAAAATATATTCTAATTTCACTTTAAAACCAATTCCAATTATTATCTACTCATATAAATAAATTAGATTAAAAAGAGGTTTTGAATTAAAATTTAACATTTTTCATTATTCATTAAAAAATGAACTCTATCGGAAAAATACCAAAAATTTACACAAAGTAAATTTTGATGTCCCGATTCTAAAGAAGGATTTCGTTTTGTCCAATAGAATTTAAAAGAATTACCAAAACTATTTTTAAGGAGTTTTCTCCATCAAAATGTGATAAATCATCCTTTTAGTGAATAATATAGTATCTATTCCTAAAATTGAATTCGTTCTTATTTTAAGCCATTATCTTTTATTGGATAAATGTAAAAACACATAACAAACATATATAATAATAGTTTAGTTATTTAAATTCATTCTAGATAATAATATGGACACGTGTTAACTACCATTTATAATAATATTATTATATTACTAGTGTGCAACGTACGATTTAAAAAAACTCATTGTAGCATATCAGGTACGCTATTGAACATAGCAACCCCTTTAAAGTAAAATTAATATTTAGTTATAAAATATTAATAAATATTAAAATGTATTATTCATTATTTACTTGGGATGTTATAATAAACATGTATATAATTGGATGATTCATTAGGATATAAAGAGTGATCTCACTATCCTGATAGATTATGTTTGATTTATATAAGGATATCCAGTCTATGCCTAAAAATGAATAAATATCCACTAAAGGATTTGTGACCATATTTCATTGAAGGTTCAATCCACAAAAATTAATTGTGATGGATTTATAAATATTAGATACAATAATTTTCCTATTTTATATTTTCATTGATAGTTTAACCTCAATATTTTATGGGGTGTTTGACTCAACACATCATTTTAAGTATCCCCAATAATAGTAGTGGTGGAATAAACCGTACCTTGCTCATTTGTATTTAATATCTAATTGTTTTGATTACCCTCGAGGCCTCAATGATTAGTTGAATATTATCAAAGTCCCCATCCTCTATGTTGCTGAATTATAGAACAATAGGTGGTTCTCTCATTTAATACACCACATTTTCATGATTCCTCATGTCTTTTCAACATTTGTGACAATGGTGTCCTTCCCTCCAACACATACTACATTTCCCCACCTCATTGAGGAAGTTCTGATGATGCATCTTCCCACATTTTTTACATGTGTCTCTTTGATATTTTTTTCTGCATTTCTCATTAGATCAACCATCATGAAACCCCATGTTTTTTTCGTATCACCATAGCCATGGGACCATTATCTAAAATCCTTCTCCGCAACAAGATATCAAAAAACATCTTCATAACTCCGAATGTCCCAAATTTCTAAAGTGTTTTGAATTTGTTGTTTTAAATCACTAAAGAATATATCAATTATTCTGTCATTGTTGATAATAAACCTAAAACATAACTTGAAAGCCCTGTGAATTTTTTATATTTAGCCTATGGAACACTCACTTTCATTTTTCTGTAGCTCTATTAATTCTCTTATAATATTTACATGATGTGTCCGACTGAATTACTTGTCAAAAAACTTTTTCCTAAATTCTTACCACCCTATATCTTCAATTAAATTATCCATATTAGTGTTCTTAATCAACACTCACCATTGGTTGGCCTCTCTATATATAATATAAAAGAATGATGTCTCATTCTATATCTTAAAACAGAAATCATTAAAAAATATATTCTCTATTACATATAAAAATTATTCCCTAATGGATTAGGTGATCCTCTAATGTTGGGGGGTCACTTATTCATAATACACTTGATAGCCAACTTCGCCTTCTTATGTGATGTAGGATGTTACTAACTGTCCAAGTTATTATTCCTATCTATATATAGCTAGGTATGCATCTCCATGAAATTTTTAACTCCACTTCCAATGTAATTGGGCATATCGTTCTGCCAATCATTCCATTGTCCCTCCAATGGGGTTCTTTATGGGTTTATCATGGTTCCCACCACTTTATAAAATAATAATTTTTTCGGTAAAAATCTAATTCAACAAGTCATGAATAAATAATTCTATTGTGAAATTTAAAAAAGAAAATGATTAACATGTGTAATCCCCACTACTAGAAAGTGGTCTTATACACACAGTTTTTAAAAAAATCGTGGGTATAGTGATAGTATGTGAACCTATACCCACGGTTTTGGAAAGCCGTGGGTATAGGCCACCTATACACCACAGATTTCCAAAACCTTGGGTATAGGCCCTCTACACACACGGTTGTGCCAAAAACCGTGGGTATATTTTTCTTTTAAAACCTATTCCCACAGTTCTGGATAAAACCATGGGTATAGGGTATTTTTTGAAGACATATACTGATGGTTCATCAAAAACATGGGTATTGGGCTTTCTTTTGAAGACATATACCCATGATTCATCAGAACTGTGGGTATATATTTCCCACGTTATGGCGGGGAATGAAATTTCGTTGGGACACGAAAAAAAATTGGAAGGAAGACATTTATTCATGGTTTAGATTAATATATTTACGTAAATATAAATACATATTTTAAAAAATTCCTTAGCTAGGTTGGTAAAACCTTATTCACGGCTGCTATAGGTCACGTGTTCGATTACCATTGTTAACATTTTTCGAAATGGGGATCATATTAGTATATATACGTAGATGTATTCATAGATAATAAATAAAAGTGATATCTTGGTTGGTCCAATGGGGAGGCGTGACTTTCAAGCACATTGTGAGGTGTGGGTTCGATTCCTTTCATCTTGAACATTTTTTGAAATGCGGTAATATTAATATATATATATATAGTGATGTTTGTAAATATAACAAATAAAATGGACAGCTTGGTTGGCCCCTTGGTGAGGTGTGGTCGTGAGGCACACCATTAGGCATGGGTTCAAGTCCCCCCTACACCGTATTTTTGAATTTAAATACCCCATGGTTTTCAAACCATGGGTTCTATTGTGTGCCACGCTAGAACAATGTGGTCTGCCATTTTTCAAGATTATACCCACAGTTTAGAAAACCCATGGGTATATGTTGAGACCCCTATTGTGATGCCTTTCCATCCCACGATTCCCAAAATAGTGGGTATAACTTATACCCATGGTTTTGGGGGCTATACCCATGGTTTTGAACTGTGGGTATAGGACGTTTTTCCAGTAGTTCCCCATGTTTAAAATTTGTCTAAAAAATATTATTTCAAAAATAAATATATTTAGTTTCAATCTAAGTGTTATCACTAATCTTGTCTAACCAAAATCCCAAAGTAAGTAAACTATTTTAGGATGATAACTATAATAAATCATCATTTTTTAAACATAATTATTAAATCATTTCAAAGATGATCAACATAATAGTGCTACCAAAATAGGATCCAAAGGAATAATTTCTTGAAACATTAGGACCATAAATAATTAAATATATTAAATCAAAAAAATCATTTAATTACATATTATTTAACTTTATATTGGCCCTGAAATTCTCTTTTGTACAAGTATTCACTTGAAGATATCACATAAAAATAATGGGTGAGATAAAATCACAGTAATTGAATTAATAAGAAACACAAAACTGGGTTAGCATAATCATTATCTTATTAATATAAGAAATGTACCATCATCAAAGTCATTAGAGGAATTATTAGATAAAGGCATGGATTTTGAAAATGTAGAAAATTGAAGAATCATGTATTAGTGTTGAAATACAACACAAGGTTGTGACAAAAATATAGCATCATTTCCACACATATTACACTTCATCTCATGATATTATTCACATTCCAAAATTAATTGTAGTTATATATAATTATGAGCACACCTGTCACCTAATAACATTTACATTATCATGCCTGACACCTAAAATGTATATCGTCAAAATAACCCATGAAAAGAAATGGGTTTCATTTCATAATGTATACAATTATGAATAAATAATGTGGATACAAATTTAACATAGAAATATCATACATGGTATAATAATCATCAATCTTGAGTGGATGGGAATTAATTTCATGAAAATTAAATGATTTATTATTTGAATGAAGACTTATTTTTGAAAAACTATTTCATTTATAATGAAACAAGATTGGAAACATGTATATCCCTGAATGAAAATCGAAAAAAAAAAATAAAACTATATCTCATGGACATTAAAGAAACACCCATTATAAAATTATGGTGAGCTAGAGGATACCAAAAGTAAGAGAGTGGGGTTTGAGAATCCCTTTACCCTTTGTCTGAGAACTTTCATCCCATTAATATTATAGATAATAAAATTTAATTCAATATTTAACAAATCCACAAGATTTTGTACAGGAATTTTATAAATAATATTATTATAAATAACATTTACTTGAATTTTTAAGAGTGATATAGTTTAATTCCATCATTTCAGATAGTTTACATTCATGGTCCTCATGATTAGTTCTATTTTTTATAAGTAATGATATTTATGTAAAATTGGAATAATTATATGAAATTTTGATTATAGGATATTAACAATCATCAATAATTTTAATGTATATATATATCATTTGGTTATATTATATGAGGATTAATCCTTAAATAAGACATTGGTGATAATCATTTAGATTATTATGGCAGTTTTTGAATAATCAGAAACTATTTTTATTTAATTATTTATTATTTTGAATAGAAGATAGTTAAAAATAATAAAAAGGGTTATAAAATATATTTTATAATATGTTTTGAACCATTATATGGTTTTATGACCCGCCTTGAAATCATTAGTGGAAAATGAAAACAAATTATTCATAATGTCTGTAAATTAACAAATCACAAGGGGTGATTTAATTTTTTTTAAATGAGAGAGAATCAAATCTGATTATGGTTATTAAATTATCATGACTGAATGAAAATATAATGAAGATATTGGTGTAATCATTCATATTGGGATAGAAAAATTTAGGATATAATAATTGGACAAAAAACATGGAATGAAATTAAAATAATATAAGGAGTAATTTACCTCTTGAATCCTACCCCTTGATAATCTCCATAGGGGAAAAGGATTGATCATTCATGAGTCCAAGAACTCTTGGACATGTGTTATGGGGGTGAGAAGTGTATTGGGAATAATTATGACAATGCACAAATCTTTTATGATGTGAAGAGAAGAGTTGGTGATGGTGGTATTTTTCGTGGATGAGATGGTTGTTTTCTCATTCTTTTATTCACTAGATTTTTATTTTATCTTCAAACTATGAATAGTATAATAATTACCCAAAAAAATATATTAAAATAAGGATGTATAGCTTTATATTATGATCTTACATCATCTATTCATCTTCTATAATTCAATAAATCTGGTATTTAGAATATTTTGTAAATTTTCTGATTTTACTATGACAATTTTTTTAAGAATTTTATAAAAATCCCAAAAATTCACCCTGACCATTTTAAGAAATGTATAATTCAATATATGAAATCCATTTTTAGAAGATAATTATCTAAATATAAGAAATTATATTTTTAATTAAAATCATCATTTTCCTGAAAAATACATATTTTAAAATTTAAAATTATTTTATATAATTTTTAGAAATATATAAATGTATCATAAAATTATCTAAAAATCATAAGAATTTATTTTATTTTATGAATAAATTTTAGGAAAATTAATTTTCATTTAAATTATTAAATGAATTATAATATTTCAATTAAATATTTATGAACTAAAAAATAACAACATATTATTAATGATTTTTTAAAAATTTATTTATTTATACTATGACATAATTATATCATACATTCATCTATAAGATGAAAAAATGTTATTTATACTTTAATTACTGTGGTTAAAATTAATTTGGTTTGATTAATATTCATAAGGTTCATATTACTATTCCTAATGTTAAGTAACTATTGCATCTTTATAGGTTTCATAACCTCAATAAAGACATCTTAAGTAATTTATTAATTATTTATATAGTATTTTATTGTTTTCATATAGTGGTTTTATATAGTTTATAGAATATGAAATAATTATATGAAGGGAATTTAAATTGATAAATTTTTTAGTCATTAAATTTTTTGATACCAAATATTTTTAAAGGATGTTCTATTATTCATTTTTAGGATCATTTTTAAATGAAAATAACATTAAGGTATCAAAACATTGATGATCTATATGAATTTATGGGGTGAAATTGATTTTAATGGGGAGGGGTTGAATGTAACACCCAGATTTTTTATGAATATTTTTTAAATAAATTAAAATTCCTTGATGAATTATGTTAAATTATTCAATATGATATAGATCTAACATAAGAAACATTGTGTTTATCTTATTGTATACCCACAACAGAGTTTATCTAATATAGTTTCTTGAACTAAAGATGATATTTTACCAAATTACAATATATTATTATTATGGTTATATAATTTGTTGTTTTTCACCTAGCTATTGGAATAGAGGGTATGAATTGCATCAAATAAATAATTAATGTTTCATTCACACATTTTTATATAATAAATTATTTGTTTACTGATAAAGTATAAATGGGGTTATGAACTATTTGAAAATAACGAATTCAATTTTCAGAAAAATTAATTTTCATTAAATGATCATGAATGTTTTTAAAAAAATTGAGGCAAACCCCGAGTTATTGAAGATAAAAAAAGCAACAATACAAATGAGGAATGGAACATAAAAAAGTTTTAAAACCCAGCATAATTCAGCTATAGGTCATTTTTATTCCTTAACCTCAGACATATTTTCTTCTCTTCTTCTTGATTTTCATTCCAATCATTTCGGCCATGACATCATCAATGACTTCTGCCTCTCATATTGCAGTCAAAACTCTTTGGATGGGATTTCCCCCATTCAATTAATGTCTCAGCATCAATGATATCTGATTTATCTTTTATCATGTTTCACCCCAAGTGTATCTGAAATGCCTGGATCGGTTGTGATCACTGAGAGGGGAGGGGTGAATCAGTGATAACTTTTTCTTTTTATGAATTGTTCCCTTTGGATTATCAATTCAACCTCTGCAGCTGGTTAAAGCCTAGATCTACTCTTTTAGTGGTGCAGTAATAATGAGAGCACATAACACAGAGATTTACAAGGTTCGGTACAAAGACCTACTCCTTGCCGTGTTGGTTACACCCCCCAACACGGATTCTTCACTATGCCAAAAGATGATTACACAGTAATTGGTTACCCCCCCAATTATAAGTTGGTTAAACCCCCCAACTCCACAACATCATCTTCATCATGGCTCCACTTCACTTCTTCAATGGTGTTGTTCAAAACTTCAAGTAGCTTCAACAGTCTTCAAAAGATCTCGTTGGTCTTGCTCACCAAAAACCCAATCACTTAGAATGATTAGTTCTTTTGCAATCACACCTTAAGTGTGTACTCTTCTTCTCAAGGTTGGTCTTCTTCACTTGTGCACACACAAGGGCTAAGCCTTGGCCTTTTCTTCACATCTCACACACACAAAATATGGTATGGCCTCGGGTCTTCTTTGGTGCACACCCACTGCCCACAAAAGAGGCGCGCTAGGTGCAAGCCGCGCAAGTCCAATGAAACACAAAGTGGCGCGCAAGGTCTTTGCAAGGGGCAGCCGCATAAGCCTTGGTGCAAAGCACCTCAACCGCGGGCGCGCAAATCTTCTTCTTGTCACGCAGATGAGTTGCGCGCAAGGGACTCCTTCGGGACCTCGGGTGATCCCGAGAACTTCAGCCACGCAAGAGGTATTTGCGCGGAGGCTTCAAAACTTCGCGAGGCAGAGAGATGCGCTCACGGGACAGCAAATATCCAAAGGATCAGCAGCAAATCCAGAGGTCTCGGCCTCTCTTTATATAGGAAGAGGAATCCTCAAAACATCCGCGGGATATAAATATTGATCCACCGAGATTTCCGGTTCTTTGAAAACTTCAAACGCGGGCCGAGAATCTCGTTCTTTCTCTCTGCACAACGCGGACTTCTTCTCCTTCTCCTTTATCCACGTGCATGCGTTTTAAAACGCATGAAAGCCTCTGTTTAATCCATCCCATGCAAAACATGAACACCGTGTGGCCTCGGCACTTCGTTTGCCTTCGGCCTTCATCGAATTTCTCCACTGGTAGTATGCATCCTCATTTTAAGGCATGGTTGTGTTCGGTATGCTCCGACGATTCCAATGGACGTCTTGGTTTCGAAAATGGTGGCCGGATGCTCGAGAACAGGTGGTCGGATGGCCTCTGGTTCAGCGGCGTCGCGGGAGTTGCCTCGGCCGAGCTCGAGGTTGAGGATGAGCTCTCGGCCGTAGGATCAGGTGTTTGAATATCCTCAGACGGCCGCGATCAGGAGATCTCGCGCGGGATGCGATGAGCGGATGTGATCAGCCGCGCGATGAGTCGGATGGCCAGGATGCGCTCCGGGTGAAAAATGCGCGTCCCACATCGAATCTGCGGCCGGTTTTTCCGCGCTTTATAAGCCTGGCGCTCCGTCAACCCGCCAGTTGAATCTCCTCCCCTCTCGGTGCCGCCCCGCACCGAGTTCTTTAGCGGGCGCGCTCTTGCGCCCACCCTCTGCTCCTCGCGGGCGCGGTTCTAGCGCCCACTATGCTCCCTGCGGGCGCGCCACTGGCGCCCACCTTGCACACTGCGCTCCTCCGGGCGTGCCCCTGGCGCCCTTGCGGTGTCCTTGGGTGCGCCCTGCCGCCCTGGCTCGCCCCACGGGGTTCCCCCGGGCGTGGTGCCCTAGTGCCCATGCCTTGGGGTTGAACCCCCCAAGGTGCCTTGGCTGGCCAATTTTTTGGCAAAGGGACAGAATAGGACTTTGTGAAATACAAAGTTCTTCTCCATATAAAACATGCCAAATGCCAAATGCCTCCTCCTCTATTTTTCTTATTTCTTCTCTTCTAACACATATTCTCCATCTTCTTCATTAGAATCCACAAACCCTCCTTAACATATATTCTAGACTTAGGAGGTGGAATTCCCGAAGGGTCTTCATCTTCAACCGAGCTCCTTAATCACATAAATTCTTCAATAATCTTCATTGATCTAATCAGAGATCAAATTGGATCACTTCCAATTCACATGCACTAAGAGTTAGTACATGGACTTCATTAGTGCACATCATCCACTTAGTAGTTGTGGATGGAACATCTTGCTTCTTCAACTCCTCATGCATTGTGAAGACAATGCATGGTCTTCAATCAATGTTGTGACATTGTATCATCAGGATACAAGTTCTTTGAACTTAAAGATCAGCTCAACAATCATCAGATTTAATGCTTCTGAAATCATCAATCTTCAAGATGTACTTCATCAGATGGCACACCATGACAAGTTATTGACAACAAATGCAATTACTTCACTTGGGCACAACAGTATCTAAAGAGGGATCCTATGTTTCCACCGCTTTTGATTCTTTAGGATGTTCCACTCTCCCAGATGCATCTTTCATTTCACAATCAAATTTGTTTAGATCAGAAGAAGTAGTACCATAATTTCATTGAGAATCATCCACATGATGGTTCATTGAATTTATTATTTTTTAAGTAACAATTTGAAATCCATATTCATCAACTAATGCTTTATAGGGGCTTCATATAATCAAATTCCAACTCGAATTACAAATTTCAGTAGAGTTAGAGACTATAAATTTCTTACCTTTCCAAACCCGGGAGTCTTGCCCATAATTTTCACCTTTATCATTCCACAGATTCAATGTTGTCATATCAGCATTGTTTCCACAAACATCATTGGAAAAAATATCAACCTGCGTCCTTGAATTAGTTACCTCATTAGGCGGCACAGAGACATTGATCACCCATCTCCTGTTGGATGACCTATATCCACATTATCAAATCTACAGTCATCATTATTAAGTTTTCTAGGATGATTCAAATTAGGTGCATCCTTGTAATCTTCATGCATTTTAGAACCACCAGGATTTGGTAGAGAAAAGATTTTAAACATTCTAAAGTAATTTTCCAAGTCATTCCCAGTCATGTCACAAAATGAAAATTTATGATGTCATCTTCTAGAAGAGTCTTCATGCTCAAAAATCCTAAAAGTCTTACAATATTTTTTGATTTTCTCATACATAATTTTCAAGTCAATAACATCATCATCAGTGGATAAAAGAACCTTATGTACTAGTTCAGAAACAATATCATCCTCAACTAAAAATCTAGCGAAGTGACCAAACATGGCATTTTCTGTTCCTTGTCAATTTTAATCAGAATTCCCATTGACAATGCAATATCATATAGAATTTAATGATTCCATAGGATCTAGTTCAAGCCATAATCACTTACCCAAATAAGGGCAGTTGAGTTACAAACCTCAAATATATTGAAATTATTATCCCATTCACGAAGGTGAATAATATGTGGTTTGATTGCAATTGACCCAAAAATCAATGCGTGAACCTTGAGTTCATTAGATGGGAACATAAAAGGAATGTTTTCCATTCCCATTGAAACACACTTCTAGTTGGAAAATCCCCATATGTGTTATATCTTCTCAACAAATAGAATAAGAAAAATATTGTTCAATGAACTATTTAAAATCCATATTATTCATATTCTAGGAAAAAAGGTAAAAATACAATAAATTTTATGCATAAAAATAAGAAATCTTTTAAAGGGTAGTTTTATGACCTTTTTGTGGAATTTTTTTTGGAAAATTATTTATTTATAATTTTATAAATTTTAGTTTCTTAAGAAATATTATTTTTGAAATCATAATGTCTAAATTATATTCTATTTTTTCTGAGAATTTCCATTATTATGAAGAATATTAAAAATAGTAAATTTTCATTGAAGACCTACTTTTCATCATTATAATTAATAATTTTCATTTATATTTTGATTTATTTTTATTGAATATTTAGTAACTTTATACATATATTAATCCAATTTTTGTAATTATATTCAATTTATCATAGAAATTGAATTTAAAAAAATCGATCTCTTGAACATTTTCACTATACAAAAAACCATTGAATTGTGTCGTTTGCGGGGTTAAATTTAAATTTATTTATTCCACTAATGTAATAAGAAATTGAATAAATTGATTTTTTAATTGTAACCATAATAATTTATAATTTATAATACGGTTATTTTAGTTTTGGACCAAAATTAATTGTGAAAATAGTTTAACGTTATCAATGTGATCAAGAGAAAAACAATTTTTCTAAGGGACTAATCATTAAACATAAGAGTAAAATTAGCTATAGATATTTAAAATATATATTTTAAGGACATATATAGACCATATATTCAACATTAAACAATATTTTTCCTTATAAGAGGAAAATTATATATGGTAGACATCCCAATATTGTTTACCGGTTGGTATTAACAATAATGTCACTTCTCCTCAACAATAAAAGGGAACCCACACCGCTCAAATATTCACACAAACCAATAAATTTTGATCCACAAAAAAAATACAAATTTATTCCCCTAATTTTATTATACAAATATATAATCCTTCATTTGTGTAAAGATTCTTCCATGTAATTCCCTTCTTGCATACCAAAAAGAGTTACCCAAAGAAGGGGTAACATTCATCAATACACATTTTTGTTTAATTCTTTCTCCACCCCCATAAATTCTGGTTATACCATGATCATATAATAACTGAATTATCGAAAATATTTTATGATATTTTATGTTATGTTTATTACCTACAACTTCACACACATTCATCAAATTTGATTTTCAATCATTGCTTATGTGTAGGTAGGACGTTCGCCTCATGAATTGATGTCATTTGTTCTTCCAATAGATCCTTTAATGGTATGGAATAATGGTGATGTAATATTTTATATGTTATATATAATATATATATTATTATTTACTTAATTATTAATTATTATATAACATATTTCTTAATTCTTTTCTTTTTATGAGAATATAATAATGTTTTTCCAGTGTACAACACACTATAATCTTGAGAATTGATTTGATTCATTCATGAATTACATGTAATGTATTAAGGATGGTTTTAATATAAATATTTTTTATATATGAAATAATAATGATATTTTAATGATGATATATATATATAATTTACTAATTTTTCATTCAATATGATAAGAAAATGGAAACAATGATCAGAAAAAGGTACGACCTACCACCTCCATGAATGGTGTATTTTATTTACAATGTAAATATTTTATATATTGTTATAGATATATATATATTCTAAATATATATGTTATATATATCATTATTTACACTATGAAAATTCAGATATCATGATCAATGTTAGATGAAAAAATAACAATTCAAATCATATATGGAAAACAAAGTTGTGGTTACCCGAAGAGATTCATTATCATGGAATTAATAATAAATATGTAATATATATGTCATTATTAAATCATGAATGTTATATATATGTATTAAAATTTTATTATAGTATATTTATAAAAATTTATATTTATTATAGAAGAGAATTTAATTTGTAAGAAAGATGCTAAGGCTTACTTTATTTGGATTTCTAGTCTCACATTAATTTCTGTAAGACATATTCTTATTCTCTAATCATTTATTTTGGGTGGTATATATAATTCCCTATGAATTTTTAAATATTGAATACAATTTATATAATTATATTAAAATTTCCAATTGATTTTATTCTTCCATATGTCTCATAATTCAAAATTTACTTAAGTTGAAATGGATTTCTATTAAACTTCAAACATTCATGGGACACATATCTTATTCAACATATCATAATTTTATATGGAGTATATAATATAAAATATTTAATTTTGTGAGGATTATACATAAATTTTTTGGAATTTTTGTATCCATTTTAGTAACTATCTTTCATGGGGTTTACTGTTCAAATGATACCAAATTAGTAATGGAATGTTTTCTCAATTTTACTTCTTTGAGACACATGTTATTTCATACACATATATTATTTCAAGAGGTGTATACACTTCCCCGTTATAATTTTATTTCATGAAAATCTATATTTTAAATTTATTTTATTATTAATTTATTTTTATTGATCTGTAGTTATTATGATTAAATTCTTCCAAATTAGCAATATTTTATTGCTAAAACCATATCTTTGGTTCGGAATGTTTATGATTATGTTTAAATTAATAACATTATATAATCCACCTACAAATAATTCTCATTAATTTCATTATACAATGATTATTTATGATATCTTTAGACAATCTTCAATATTTACAATCATTTTTTTCAAACAATAATTAAAAATGTGTTTATATTAAAACATGACTTTATATTTCACTTGGGATGGAAATTAATTTTATTTGAAAGACATATTTTTTAAATGATTTAAAACAATTTTAATGATCCTTTAAAAAAAATCAGGTTATTGGATTATATAATGGTTTTATGTTTTAAAATTGTTAAAAATTGATATCAATGAATCCTTTATAAGTATTGAATGATATTTTTGATGAAAACTGTTTTCAAAATATATTAAGATTTATAAATATTTTTTTGAAGAAGAAAGGATATATTCACCATGAATTTTATTAAAATGGTCTTTAAAAAAACATTTAATAATTAATCATTTGATATAGTTTATGCATTTATGGTCATATTATCCAAGGAAACCATTCTTATAATTTCATTGAAGGGTTAATGTTTCAGATGAAATGTTTATTATGAAACTCATTCCTCTTTAACGGGTGATACCTTCATACAACACTAATGAATCTTGATTCTATTCACAGGTTATTATAGGACGAAATTATTATGAAACCACTCTCTTTTCCATTGGATATGACATGATGAAATGGTTATGCTACACATTTCATTTCATGGGTTATGATATGATTATATTTTATGATATTTTGGTACATATAATAATAGTTTTCATTATGTGATTGGTGGGACATATATATCCCCATAATTAATTGGGTAATGATTTATCTCTAATGAGTTATGAATGGGGAAAATCATTATAGGATTGATCCATATTGGGAAATAGGTGCATACTGATCCACAATTTGAAACAGGTGTATCATGATCTATAATGGTAAATGGGTGCCTCCGGATTCAAAATGGAATACACGTGCATCCTAATACACTATGAGAAACATTTGTGTTCCGGTCCACTTTGTTGATGGTATTGGTACATAACTATGATACATGGAATATATATCATTATTTATTATGATTAATCACTTTTTTGACTCAATATTTCGGTTCATGATTCATTTGTGATTGTTTCTCTTATATAAGGATTATGTTTTCTATAAGTATAATGTTTTTTTAGGAATCATGTATATGATCTTTGATAGGCCAGGTAGGAACATTGAATTTTTTTATTCACTATGAAAAAAATATTTTTATTATCTTTTACTTCAATATGTTCAAATATTTATATCATTAACGGTAACCCATGATGAGCATCTAAGCTCACAATTTATTATGTTTCCTGTAGTGACCCCTTCTGAATTTACATGGACATTACAACACTTTTTAGGAATATATAAAACAATAAATTTTTTTCCCCAAATACTATATTAGTTTAGTTAATTTTGAATCATGATCATATTAAAAATGTTATCTAGGTAAACTACATTAGCTCCCAATTTTTTCTCTAAGACTTGAACTGTTCATATACATATCATATATAATATATATCTGCATAAACTAGGGATATAAAAATATAAAGAAGTGATCTCATATTCTCAGTAAGTGTAATTATGGGAGATATTTAATCATAAAAATGATCATAAGGGAATAAGAATGTAATAAAAATATTATATGATTATACACTGCATATCAAATATCAAAAATATGAATCATGGAATAAATAGTGGGAGTTCATGACTCATAAAACATAAGGGAGGAATGATCATGAACCACGTCGGAATAAGACATGGAACTCTTGGTTTAAAAATTATCTTCGAAAATCATATGTTAAGGCTACCTACATAAACTGTCATAACATGTTTGGCATAGGATAATAACCAGTCTACCTACTTCGAGCATTGGATGCCCTCTTGTGTGCCCTATTTTTTGTGCATGGGACTCCCTCATATATACCCCATTATTTTGGTATTATTATTCCCCCCCATATACCATATTATTTTTTGTATTGGTATTCCCTTATGTTTACACTCTTGTATTAGAATTGGAATACCCTCATGTTTACCCTCTTACTTCAAGAATGGGATTCCCTCTCGTGTACCCTCTTTTTTCTCGCTTATGAATCCATTTTTTTAGTCTCATGATTACCTTCCATGTACACTCTTTAGCTTATAACAAATTTAAAATTACCTAATAAATTAGGAGGAGGTATATTTATCACGCTTTACATAATGAAATCATTCATACATGTGCCCCAAGTTAAAAAACATTCATCATATCCTGAACCGTGAAAAAGATATGGTCTTTATGAACATAAAATTCATACTCATGAAATGAAATGAGTATTATTAAAATTTAATCACATTATAAGCTATATAATGTATATATTATTTATAATCATTTCATAAATGTATAACCAGTGAAAAAAAAGGTTTCAAATGTATATAACATGTGGAAGAGAAACATAATCCACAAGCATCATTCCATTAAAATAGAAACCATTCAAAAAATATTATGAATGCAACTCTAGGATCATTTCCTAGAAGGTTATGAGTAACATCAACCGATGTTATCATATATAGAAATTTGTTATGAAATAAATTTTGAATAAATTTCTTGATGAAAATATTTTTTCTTCTTTGAAAAAACGCTCTTTAAAACATAAAACATTTTCAAAAACATTTTTCATTAAAATAATAATAAAACATAGAATGATTTCTTGAAATCATTTTGAAAAATTTTTCAACGAAAAGGTATCAAATAATATTTAACACTTTTTAGAAAAAAAGTATTTTAAATTACATTGAATACTTATAATAGAAGCATCAAAATCATCAAAATCAGTTTCTTCAAAAAAAATATTTTGAAAACTAGTGAAGGTTTTCCAGAAATTCATTCAAAAAAATTTACAACATAAAACATTTTTCAAATTATTTCTCATGGAATATAAAATTAAATCAATGATTTTAAATAATATTAGTAAAACATTTTCATTTATAAAAAATAACTTGGTAATATTTTAAAAGACATGTAAAATGAATTAATTTCATTATAGATGTTATATATGTACATGTCGAACATTTATTTTTCTGCGTAATATGTTTACAAAACTTCTAAAATTAGAAAATGAAAAGAATATACCTTTTTAAAAACAGTTTTTCAAAAAGTTTAATAAGTGGGTATAAATTTCATTTAAATATAATTCAATGAAAATATAATTTTTTTTGGATGATCATTTAGATAACATGGTTTTGAATAAGAAAAATTCAATGAAATACATATGTAAAGTCATGCATTCTTAAAAACACATTCTTAATCATATGTTGTTTAAAAGAGAGGGAAAGTGGTACCATTACAAGGATATAAAATTGATAACCATAGTGTTAAAATCTTATGAGTGTTCTCAAAAAATGTATCATAATACTTCATAAATTGAATCGTAATCACAAAAAAAACCTTGATAAAATATGATATTGATTTGATAAATTATTTCAACATCGTAACTCTGAATTATAATTCCCTTGAATAAAAATGAAATTATATGAAGCCTAAAATATCATGAATAGAATTATATTCTTGTATTAACATTTCAATTTTATAATATACTCCTCATAAAACTACACAGGTTCATAACCAGATATTTTTCTCAATGATGGAAAATTTAGACAAAACTACATTACTGATTTGGTATGATTTTAACAATAAAAAAGATGGAATGAAATATAATAAAATGGATATTTAGATACCCATAATATTATTTATAAGAATTAGAAAAAATATTCATGGTATATATTTACACAACCTAAAATAAATGATTCGTCAATAAGCATATATCTCAAAGAAATAAAAAGTGAGATAAAATTCCCTTAACATATGTCATGATTCTCTTAACATTCGAAAAAATCTTATGTATAATAAATAAAATCTTATTATAAATATTATAAGGAACTATATTCATATATATAATACCATATTAGGATTTATTATGACTTTATATTACTTTCATTATAATAATTACAGGTTAATGTTTCACATCTGGTAGTTTTTGTTTCATTTTTGAACGCGTATTAATTGTAATGTTTTTATTGTAAAACATATATAATGTAATAAATAATCTAATAATTGATATAAATTTCACCTATAATCAGTATATAGTTTTTAAAATAATGTATGTAATATAAAAATAATAAATGGAATGCATCATTTTAAGAGATGACATGTCAAACACACACATGAATGATGTTTAATTTTTCCGTAGTATTAAAATAATAATGTAAATAACATATATATATATATATATATATTATATAATTACATGGGAATTTTTATTTTCTATTAATCATATATGTTCTCTAAAATCAACCATAACACATTATATATTGAGTGTAAATGAATCAGATCATTTTGAGTGGCAGTAGTCCACACTTCCCCAAAAAACTTTATCATATTTACACAAATGAGAAGCATTAAGGTTGGACATATATATTAAACATTATTGTATAAATACTTAATAAATATCATATATATCATATAAACATATAGTATTCATTATAACTCTAAATAATGATAGGCAGTAAATGTATAATGAACAATCATTGTTTCATGAGACAGTTGTTCGACATACATATAAATAGTATTTCTAATACCATTAGATGTAAGTGTTTATAAATGATGTTGAAAAATTATAATAAAAACATTTCATTAAATCTATGATTCTTTTAGTTTTTTATAATCATGTAAAAAATTGTTTTGGGGGGGTTATAAACGAAATAAAACTAAATAATTTGAGTAAAGATGTTACCTCTTCATTGGCTAACTCAATTTTGTATGCACCAAAGGGATTCCATGGTTGAATTACAGCCCATGTAGAGGGTTAAAAAATCTTGGTATGGATTTTTAAGGGGTATTTGGTCTTTTATTTTTTGTTCCAATGTATCTTTAGAGGTGTTTGGAAGTGGGAGGAGAATAATCGTTTTTACAGTGTAGGAGTGTCATTCTTGTAAATTTTTTGAAAGGCAATACCATCCTAGATTTTCCTATTGAATGTCAGCCCAAGAATTTCCCAAATATCCTAAAAAGGATTATATGTGAGAAATATTAAATTCAAATTTTTTACATGATTATAGGTCTTGTGGTCCCTTATGATTAAGATATAGTCCCTTATTAATCTTTATTTCACCCAAATATTTGAAATAAATTTTTATTAATTTCAGTAATATTTTTGATCAAAAAAATATTTTTCGTTATTAGATAATATAAATTATTTTGAGTCCAAATCTGGATTAAAATATAACAGATGCCAAAAACATATGTGGTATTACTTAATTTAAATTCAGTCCTACAGACAGGACATCAATGCATGTTTTTAAAGTTAAACTGCTCAAATTATGTTATCTTTTTTATAATAAATTTCAAATTGTATATTATTAAAATGAAGTGAATTGTATTAATTTTTTAAGATATATCTATTTAAAATATAATAAAAATTTTAAATAAAATTTATAATTATAAATAACTCATATGACAAATGTGGTTTTGAATTAAAATTCAATATTTTTAAATATTCGTCAAAAACAATTTGTATAAAAATTAAAAAATAACCCAGAACTAATATTTATGTTTATATTTAAAATTTTAATTATATTATAACATATTAAATTTCAAAATTTTAAATAATTTATATTTTAAATAAGTTCTTCATTAAAAGGTGGTAAAACTTCTTTTACAAAATTATATGGTTTTATGTGTCGTATTGGGTATATTCCCATCTTGTGTATATAATATAAATTTTATTAATATCAAAAATATTTTATAGAATATATTACATATAAATTTAATTAATATCATTCTCTAATGGTAATTAATTTTACATACAATTATATATCACTTTTTAAAAATAAAAAATATAATGTTATAAAATCATTCCCTTTAGGTTCATTTTTTCGATATTCAATTATAATTAAAAGGAAAAAAATGAATTAAAAAAATAATTTCACATGTTATCCAATCCTATAATTTTAAATTTAATTTCTATGTTGTTTCTATTAATATTTCAAAATTATTTTTTTGAATAGTGTCACTTTTTCTTGTATGTTACACAAGTCCTTGAGGAATGTAATTATTTACTGTATCACAATCTATCCTCGGTGTTCTGTATAGATAATGCGAAAAGGTATTTTTACTATAGTGAACTATTAATAAGGTTTATTTTATATTTAAATAAGAACTATATTCAATGTTTCATGAAATGAATAATATAACAAAATTTGAAATTATTTTCAAAAATAATTTCACACAATGTTTGGTTGTACGTTCTACCTCCCTCCCCCATAAAAATGAATTTCACCCTTGAATTCATTTTCTTTATAAAAGGTTTAACAAGTTTATTTTTTCATATGTACTCACATTAAAAATATAATACTAAAAATTCAATTTTAAAGATGTAGTTAAAATAACGATTACCCAAATTATCATATATCTAGATTTACTCAAATGAGAATATAAGTTGGGAGAAAAAATTGGAAACATAATAAATATGTGAATAATTATATGGTGTTATTGAGGTCACTGATCCAAAAACTTGTAAATGATCAGTGGAATGTTGAGTTCCTCAATGTCATAATATATTATGATTTAAAAGGCCATCGGTTAACAAACAATTACAGTCTTGGGGCTATATTTTATTTCTATATCATTTTCCTAAAATTAATGAATATTCATTAAATGTTATACGTGCATGATTTAAGGTAAACCATGACATTTTTTTCATGAATCACTTCATCTCATTCTCAAAAAATGTAAGCTTAATTGTTATTTCATGAATCACTAACAGATCATGGGATCATTGATATTCCATCAAATATGTCATTAATTATCATCGATTAAAATTTGTCACAATAGGTAATCCAATATTAATGAATCCAAATGTGGGGATATAATAATTTAATATAACAAGCTCCATATTATGTTTAACAAGTAATTTATATATGTTTGTCATTAACATACGTCTAAAATATAATTTACCCATTATTCCTTAAATTATATCTTATTTTATAAAAAATATTTTAATTGGGAACATGGTTCAATGCTTGTACCTATATAATATAAAATGATATTTTATTAATCCACAATACATGTTTTTGGATATAGTCACATGAAGCAACACTAAATTACTAAAAATAATATTTTCATTGGGCTTAATCATACAAAATCAAACATGAAATTCTAAAATAATGAGGAGAGGACATGTGTTCTTTAATTATTATTATTTACTTTATCCATGGTGATTGCATAAGATTTCCCTTTCTCCCATTTTTAAGAGGCTATTATGTCTTATAATACATATTTGTCCTTAGGTTGTGTAATTTTTTAGAATAATGGAAAAACTCCAAGTTATTGATACATTGAAGTACGGTAGGTGAATTGTTTGGGGAATTATCATTATCCGCAGTATTATATATCATCTTCCCATTACATGAACATTATTATACTTGATGACCTTCCTTTATAGAATAAAACATTTAGTATCTCCCATATGGAAAAACCCTTAATGTATAATCCTACATAGTTTCCATAATGGAAGGATCATTTTCTTATCTCTGTGGAAGTTTGATTTCTTGTTTAAATTTCGTCTTCCATTTCATGTAAACAAAATGATATTGATATTCAATTCTAAAATCCATTTCCTAATTGATATCACATAAAAAAATATTCCTACAGACTAATTTCACTCACATCCAAGGCCTTTCTAATGATATGTTTTAGGCCACGATTGTACTTCTCATTTATTTTATGGTTGGATGATAATATTTTAAGTGTACATAACAGTACTTATCAAATTTTCTTCAAAGTCTCCCACAAATTCATTATCCTTATAATTAAGTTGTCGTGATATATTTTACTTATTCATATGAATAATATGAGTAATGTTGTTATTAAATAATAAGTTATTTAACTCATACCATTATATGGTGTCAATTTAATATTATTTCATCGTATTATTAATAATTTTCACCACTGATCTGCCTCACCTTAAATATGGAAAACTATGAGAGTGATTCTTTATTTCATTAAACACTATAGAATGGAAAATATCATTATCATTATACTTATCTACTATAAGAAAATAATGGGTCAATAGAAGTAGTTAATTAGGGTTGTTATTGCCTCATTAAGGATTTAGTGGATTGGTTCCCCCACCTTTTCTCATTTTTATATTCATTATAATTCATAGCTCGAGAAATATTTATCAACAACTAAATGTTGTTTTTCATTAAAACTACCACAATATTTTGTTTCTCATGATGAAAATCATTTCATGTTCAATGTCACTCCCCATTAACAAGGTTCTTTCGGGTTTAATCCACTGAATAAAACCAAAAAATAGAGTAATAAATAATCATCTTTATAGGGAACCACATAATATTGAAAACTAAATATAGGATTTAAAAATTATGAATCCTTACATAATATATGACACCATAGTTTTATCCTATGATATTATTATCCAACTTTTTTATAATTAATTCATTATGGTTTTCAAATAGTCCATGAATTTCCATAGAATATTCCCCAGGAGTGCCAAACTAGGTGTGTATTAAGGCATGCCGTTAGTACTATATTATGTCTAGTCAGGAACGATAGACCTTTTGGAGTTGTTACTCCTAGTTTCTTATGTTCTATTGTAAAATCCACTTTTTGTATCTAACTGGGGATGTATTTCTAGGATACCACTCAGTCTATATGTTATTGGGATCCCAATAAATTGTCCTTTACATCTACTCATAGTAAATATTTTACATTGAGGAATTCCTAGACATATCCTATAAAATATTACAAGGGATGTCCATAATTTTTTACATTTTATTTTCTAATGGGTGAATAATACTATAATCTCAAACAAATAATTGTTACTGAACATTAATGTAAAATGTCATTACATCACTTTTTCATAATACATAAAACATCACAATTTTTTCCTATTTGCATATTTGATTAGATCCATTATAAACATGAAAGAATAAATAGTGGTACATGAGTAATCAACATTATCTTATATTTTGTTCTCCAAGAGTAGATCCATTTTTATAAATATCATACAAAAAATCTATCTACATATCCTAGGAAAGAAACATAAAATAGTGTGAATTGAAATTCATTGTATGGGTAATAAACAGATACATGTAAGAAGAAATCTAAGAAAATGGTATAATAATGTTATCATAAAATTATATAATATTACCCTACATATTAATTACCATAAAAATGAATGGTGGAATAAATATTAGTTTTTTATCAGTCATGAATCACAAGGGATGGAAGAGATTGATCAATTATGGAATACGGCGTAGAACTCATGGAATACACATAATCATCGAAAATCCTATGTAAATGATACCTAACAATACCATAATAACTTTCTAATCTAGGTATAATAAACCATTTAACATATTCAAGCTTTGAATTACCCCTCCACCCATGTAACCACAGTTTTTGGGCATGGTATTCCCTCTATTGTACCACCTTATATTGGGATTTGGATGGCCTCTCGTGTAGCTTATGTTTTTATTTATTGGGATTCCCATACATTATTCCTCTTTTTTGGGTCGTGGGATGCCCTTATGTTTATTCTCTTGTTTCGAGATTGGGATTTAATCTCATGTACCCTCTTGTTTTTTGGATTAATATTCAATCTTGTTTCCAACTTGGGATGCCCACCCACGTACCCTCTTAATCTCATTACAATTTTCTCATAACCCAATGCATTTTAGGGAGACATAGGTCCCCTCCCCATAAAAAAAATAAAATTTTATAAACCTATTCGACATGATTAAAAAACATTAATCATTTCACAACCCCTAAAATGATTTGTTTTATAAACAACATATCATAATCCATGAAACGATATTGGTAACGTTGATATTTCAATGCATCCAAAAATATGGAAAATAGATCCGTATCTTAATCATTTAATTAAATAATTACCCATGAAAATATGTTGGTTTTAATAGCATATAACCCATATAAGGGAAACATGTTCTTAATGATCATTCTATCAAAACATAAAAAATTAAAGAAATAATATGATTGGAACAAACAGTTAATTTCATTTAAGAGAACATGTAACATAAATGTATCTCGTCTTGTTTGTAATGTAGTAATGAATTATCTTTTAAAACAATTCATGAGTAAAATATTAATTCTTCATTGAAGAATGACAATTCTAATATAAAAAAATTAGAAAAACATTTTCATATAAAATAAATTTAAAACATAGAAATAATTCTTGAAAATAATTTGATAACATTCTTCCTTGTAAAAATATAAAATAATATTAATCACACTTTGAAGAAGATTTTCTTTTAAAATATTTACAAAACTTATAGAATATTCTTTAAAAATAATTGAAATCATTTTCCCAGAAAGACATCATTTTGAAAATATATATGGGAGGTTTTGAAAAAAAATTCAAATACATTTAAATAATTAAACGTTTTTAAAAATCATTTTCAATAAAAAAATATTACAACCAATAAATTTTATAAATATTAAGAAAAAATTAACTTTTTTTAAAAAAATAACATTATAATTTGTCAAATTAATCTTTAATAGAATGATGGTGACTATTATGGGTAAATCCATACATGTCGGACATTCCATTCCAACTAAAAAAACTATTTTAAGAGTGCCTTAATCGGAAAATGAAAATAAGATTCCATTTTAAAAACACATTTAATAAAATAGTAAAACATGGGTAAATTTTTTGTTTAACTTTCATAGGATAATAATATAATATTCATTGAAAACTCTTTTCGAAAAATGATTTAAAAAAACATATTTTCAATCAAAGAGAGATTTAAAGTAGATATTTCATAAAAACGCTTTCTTGATAATCTTATGTACGAGAGAGTGGAAATAGGGTACCATTAAACTTATATGACATTAATAAGAAGAGGCTAATGAACATAATAAATTCTTTGGATAGTTGAATCATAATATTTCATTAATTGAAATATAATCATAATCAATCTCAATAAACAATGAGATTGTGTCAATGAACTCTTACCACTTGATAACATGGAATTATACTCCCAAAGTACGAAATTTAAATTACATGAAGCTAAAAATATCATCATTATAGTGACATTAATTATTTAACAATTCAATTATATATTATACACCTTCTAAAATAACATATATTGATAATAAATCATGTTTCACAAAGAAAGAAAAATGAGACAAAACTACATTACCAATTTGTTAACTATTGAACTATAAAAATAACGAAATGAAATATTATCAAATTGATTTTTAAATATCCATATTTTTAAATAAAATAATCATAAAATACATTATTGTGTATTATATACACTACACTAATAAATTTTATTGGTGAATAATTCATGTACCGCACAAAAAAAAATTGAGATAGTATTCTCTTACATTATATATTTAATCACTTCACATTCACAAAAAACTCCAGTATAAAAAATATAATTTTATTATACATATATTAAATAACTATATTATCATTAATACAACAATATATAGTTTTATTATGAATTTATATTACCTTCTTAATAACAATAACAAATTTAGGTTTCTCTTCGGGTAATATTCACTTTGTTTTTTGCATGTGTCTTAATTTGTTATGTTTATGGTACTCAAACATATACCATGATTTACATATTGTAAACCATGTTATAAATTTCATTTTTAATCATTATATATGTATTTATTATAATATATATTGTATCAATATATGAAATGGAATACAGTGTTCATGGAGACAATAGGTTGTACTATCACATCAACATTATTTCAATGTTTTGTAATATTGAGTTAATGAAAGTAAATGAAATATATGTATATATAAAATATTGTTAAATTAGATTTTTTATATGATATTTATAATATTATTATCTAAAACCATCTATAATACATTTAATTTACTATGTGAAGGAATCACTATAAGGTCCCAGCCTTAAAAATTACTTAATATTGTGTTATTTTAAGAATACACATTGACGCTCTTTTCAGGTTTAGAGTTTTAGAGAATTAAATCATAAATCATGCATTAAATTCCCTATTTAAACAATGTGGTTACATAAAATATATTACTCATTTTTCTCAAAAACAGAAACATATTTAAAAAAAACATGGATTCATTCTTGATACTTCCTTGACACTATCATCACATCATGTACCTTTCCCTTGACCTGTGAAAAACATTTCAATAACATGGGATGAGCATAAATAGCTCAGTAAAGGATATAAATGTACTAAATGAAGACATTAGTCCATGTATGAAATCATACATTACTCATAAAACATAAGCACTTTAACATACCTCATCAAATCATGAATAAATCATAGAAACCATAAGACATAAAGGTAACTTGAGGCATTCATAACATTCTTACGTAGAGAGTACCCCTCATGGTTACGTTTGGAATACCCATCATAGTATATTCCCTAAATCTCTTCGGAGAAACCATAACTTTTAACCCCTTTGCATTAACCAATGCATTAAAGAGCTATATCGTTCTCACCTTCCCTTCTTTTATCATGGAACCACCCGTCTTCATAAACAATGCCCAAGAACCATAACATAATCGTTTCACATAAAACATGGATAAAGGAAACATAACATTTCCACATTTCAATCAAAAGATATCAATACAACACATTTATATTATAAAAACATTATGAAAACCATTTTCAATACCAAAATAAAAGAAAAGTAAAACATGGTATTTATTTTCCATTTAAAAAAAAATTATGGCTTGCTGAGGATTCTGAAACTCAAATAATTGTCACGACGGCGGAGAAGTCGTTGTCACCGCATATGTAAGGCAGAAAACATTATTTTTGAAGTTTAGTAAAAGTCTTCGTATAGAAAAGATTCCTTTGGTATAAACGTAGAAGTCAAAAGTGATTATACACTGTATAAACTAATGTTTTGTATAAAACAAAATATGCCTCAATAAAAGGAGATTGAGACGAAGTCCCTTATCTCTAGACCGACTTGACTCGATCATTCTATAATCCCATGAATAATAAAATTGAGTTAATTTCTACTTTATTAAGAACCTTTTTCAGGTTCATTTTTTCTATTATATCACTTATTACAATGTTATTAACACTATGTAATTATTTAGGTTAATAATGTTCGTTTTGTAGATCATTGGTACTAGAGTCAAAAATAAACTATTTACAATTACAAGTTGTTCATGTGGTAAAATATCCATTATATTCAGAATTATATTCATGATGTAGATATAATATATATATCATATATCCAATATATATATGAATTTATAATATTACATAATATTTAGAGGTAAGAAATGAAATACACCGTTCATGGAGACGGTAAGTCGTGCGTACGCATGAACGCTACATTCATTTCAATTTCATATTTTCTGGAATGTAATGATAATGATATATAAGTATATTATAATTCTAGTATAATATCATATATAATATAATTAACAACATCCTTTATACATCCCACATATGGAATTAACGAATCAAATCACATTGAGGGAGCGGTAGTCCGCACTTCCTAAAATGAAGATATCACGTTTAACCATAATGGAAACCATAAAGGTATGACATAAATTAAAAATACAGAAGCTTAAGGAAAACATTAACAAATTATCTATCATATATAAATATAGTGACATCTTAATGGCCACCTTTGAAAGAGTTATTAGAATATTGAACAATCATCGTTTCGTGGGGCAGAAACTCCCCATCCACAGAAACAGTATGTTCTTTAACCATTAGATGTAGGTGTGTAAGTGTATCTCATATACTTCATATAATAACATCCTATTATATTTAAGAAACTATTTTTGTTACAAATTAAATGAATAAAATAAGTCTAGGGGTTGGAGAAGAAAAATAATACAAAAGAACATTATAGAAGACTTTACCATTAAATCGGGTATCTCTTCTTGGTTGGTACCAAAAGGTTCTCATGAAGAGATTTTTACCTAAGGTAAGGCTTCAAGGATGAATATAGGAATGTGAAGAGATAGAATGAGCAGAGTTTGGATGATCCAATGGCTTGAGATGTGTGTTTATGGAGGTAGAGGTGGGGGCCTTTTATAAGAGGGAGGAGGGGCACTCTTGAAAAGTCAAGAAATGTTACTTTTTTTAAAATGAGTTTGGGATTTAAAAAGGCCCACATTGATATATTTCAAGGATAAGGTGACAAGGGTTCAAAATATACTCATACAATAGTTTTTTGACAAGTGTAAGTCTTAGATGTTACATTATTTTTTTCATTTTATTTAAATCATTCATTAATTAGATAATCGCTACATCATTATGATGTCATAAATAAATTAATATATTAAATGCCTAAATATTTTATAAAAAATACAATGATGTATGAAATATTTTCAGATTTCCAATTAATATTTATAGTCTAAGAGATAATTTACAGAAACAAAACTAAAAATGTTTTACTTAGGTGATACATTCTTTAGTGATATTCTCCTTTCTTTAAAAATAAAATGATAAAGTTTTACTTTCACACAAAAGTGATTCCATGGGGTCCCAAAGTTTGTCACAAGGCATCACATGTTCGTCAATGACACAACCAGTAGCATTAGGACACATTTTGGGGTCATTTTATATTATCATGTTATTATTTTATTACCCTTAACTACCCGATTATAATTTTAGCACGATAATTAAAGATAATTAACGTCGTTACTATTCATAAAGTTCAAATACAAGAGTCTTAATTACATAATGTGGAACTTATGATTCAAAATATGGAATAAATTTTACCAAATTCCAAACACAGAAATAGAAATAATTAATTTAAAAATAATTCCTGTTGTCAAAACAAATAGCGGGGTTTTTTTGAAACAATATCTATGATAAGTTTGGCACTTGTTTATGCCCAATTCCAAAGTGAAATTAATTATAATGACCACCTTTGGATCAAATGGTGATTATTTATTCTAATTAAACTTTAAAACAGATTAAAAATATTATCTACCAATATAATTACATTAGATAAAAAATCAGTTTTGATGAAAAATGCAGAATTTTTCCCTATTCATTAAAAAATGATCATTGTGAGAAAAATACAAAATATGTATCCAAATTAAATTTTAAAGTCCCAATAATAAATAATATGTTTATTTTGACAAATAAATCTTAGAAAATTGTCATATTTTTTATTTAAAAATGTATTTTTATTAAAATGAAGGAAAACAATCTTTTAAAAATATATCTGTATTCCATGCATAAGATTTGATTTATACTCATTTTAAGCCTCTAAGACAATATCTAATTCATAAGTAGACATAGATAAGAATATCTATTATTCATTAATTACATGGTATGTTACATCATTCCCTCCTTTACAAAATTCTGTCCCTACAATTTATTTACTTATAGAATAAGTGGGGGTATTTATCCGTCATGGCATTTTCAGATTCCCATGTTGCCTCTTCACTCATGTGGTTTTTACACAAAATCATTAATTGATGAGTCACTGTATTCCACAACACTTGAACCTAGTGGTCAAAAAACTGGACTGGTTGTTCCTCATAAGATAGATTATCTTCCAGCTGAACTACCTCTGGACTCAAAACATGAGATGGATCTGGCATGTACTTCCTTAACATTGAAACATGAAAAACATTGTGTACCTGAGATAAACTTATCGGTAAAGCCACTCAGTATGCAACTTATCCAACACTCTATAGAATTTTGTATGGTCCAATAATCCTTGGACTCATCTTTCCTTTCTTACCAAATCGCATCACACTTTTTCATGATGGTACTTTGAGAAAAACATGATCGCATACCTCAAAAGAGAGATCCTTCCTCCTGTTGTCCGCATTACTTTTCTTCCTGCTCTGATCTATTCTCATGTGTCTCTATATTAGCTGAACTTTTTCTTCCAACTCCCATACCAATTCTGGTCCCATAAACATCCATTCACCTACTTCATCCCAAAAACCTAGTGTTCGACATCACTTCCCATATAATGCCTCAAATGGTGCTATCTGTATAATGGAATTAAAACTGTTATTATAAGAAAACTCAACCAAAGAAAGATATTGGTCCCAACTTCCCTGATAATCCATTTAACAGACACATATATTATCCTCAAATGTCTGAATTGTTCATTCTAACTGCTCATCTGATTGAGGATGAAAAGCTATACTAAAATTTAATTCAGTAGCCAATCTCTTCTGAAAGCCTTTCCAAAAGTTAGAAGTAAACATGAGATCATGATCAGAAACAATGGAGAGTGGAACTCCATGAAACCTGAATATCTCATTAAGATAAAAACGAGAAAGTTGATCTAGGAAAAATGTATCTAATATAGCAAGCAAAAGATCAGATTTAGTCAAGCGATCAACAATAACCCAGATAGCATTATTACCTCGAGGAGTATTCGGAAATCCCATAACTAAGTCCATTAATATATTTTCCAATTTCCACTCTGGCACTGGTAAAAGCTGAAACATACCTTTTGGTAACTGCCACTCTACTTTATCCTACTGACAAATCAAACACTTCACAATAAAATCAGCAATATCTTTTTTCATTTCATCCCACCAGTAATAGTCTTGAAGATCTCTATACATCATAGTACTACCTGGATGAACGTAAAATGGAGAACTATGATCTTTAAACAACAACACTCTCTTCAACTGTAAATCACACGGCACACACAATCTATTCTCAAATCTCAAAACACAATCATTATCTATGTTGAATTCAGGCAACTTACCTTTCTGAACCAGCTCTACCCTTTTCTACAACACAGTGCCTTTCTTCTGCGCTTACTTAATTCTGTCTGATAGAGATGATCTCACTAACACCTGAAACAAAATAGCATAACTTCCTACACCAACAACTTCTATGCCAATTTTCATCAAATCCTTAACCAAAGTATCATGTTCCAAAGGTAACATGGTTAATGAATCATTACTTTTCCTACTCAAAGCATCAGCCACTTTATTTGCTTTTCCCTGATGGTAATGAATTGTACAATCGTAATCCTTGATTAATTCCAACCATCTCCTCTGTCTCATGTTCAATTATTTCTGAGTGAATATATACTTTAATCTTTTGTGATCTGTATATATATTACACTTTACTCCATACAAATGATGCCTCTATATTTTTAAAGCGAAAACAACAGCAGCTAATTTCAAATCATGTGTAGGGTAATTTAACTCATGAGTTTTCAAATAACGTGAAACATAAGCAATTACCTGATCATTCTACATTAGGATGCAACCAAGTCCTTTTAATGAAGCATCACTGTAGATAACAAAATCTCCATTCATGGAAGGTAGTTCCAAAACTTGAAAATTCACCAATCTTCTTTTCAGTTCCTTAAAACAATCATCACATTCTTTTTTCCACATAAACCTAACACCCTTATAAGTTAGCTTTGTCATTGGACTAGATAACCGTGAATTGTTTTTAACAATCCTTTGGTAATAGCCTTCCAAACCATGAAAACTATGAATCTCAGTTACATTTGTGGGTCTTGGCCATTCTTCCACAACTATTGTTTTTGTAGGATCCAAAGTTACCCCATCTTTAGAAACAATGTGACCAAGGAATGAAATTTGTTTCAACCAAAACTCACACTTTCTGAATTTCCAATACAATTTATTTTCTTTTAAGGATTGAAAAACAACCCTTAAATGTCTTTCTTTCTTTTATTTACTTCTAGAAAACCCAAAAATATCATCAATGGAAACAACCACAAACTTATCCAAGAACTCATGGAAAATTCTATTCATAAGGACCATGAATACAGCAGGTTAATTGGTTAGTGAAAAAGGCATAAATAAAAATTCATAATGGAAATATCTTGAACGAAATGTGCACTTAGAAATATCTACTTCCTTTACCTTCAACTGATGGTACCCCGATCTCAGGTCAATCATTGAAAAATACTGAGCTCCCTGGAGCTGATCAAACAAAACATCGATATGAGGAAAAAGATATTTGTTCATAACAGTGATGTTATTCAAGGATCTATAATCAATGCAATGTCTCATTGAATCATCTTTCTTTTTAACATATAAAACAGGAGCACCCCTTGGTGATGTTCTAGGTCGAATCAAACCTTTCTTTAAAAAATCTTACAATTTCTCCTTCAACTCTAAATGTTCAAATTGATCCATTTGATAAGGGGGATTTGAAATTGTCTTAGCATTAGGAACTAAGTCAACTGTAAATTCAAATTCCTGATCTGGTATTATTCTAGGAAACTCATCAGAAAAAACATTAGGATACTCATTTACCACCGGCACATCATTAATCTGAACAATTCCTTTGATTTCAACAATATGTGCAAGGTGACATTCATTTCCATCTTTTACATGATTCTCAGCCTCTTGATATGTTATCAACATTAAAGGTTCATCTTGTACACAAACTGAAAGTATTTCTGAAAAGAAACTTCTTTAGATCTACAGTAAATATTAGCATAGTATATAGAGAGCCAATCCATACCCAGGATAACATCAAACTATACTAGAGGTAAAAAAATAAGGTTTGAAAGTAGGTTCATTCCACGGATTAGGATTGGAAAATTATTATAAATTATTTTTGACTCAACATTTCCCCCATGTGTTTTTACCACAAGTACAGGAGTCATTTCTTGATATGGTATTCCCATTTTACAAGAAATGTTTTTAGAGATGAAGGAATGTGTAGACCCTGAATCAAACAACACGCTGGCATAATCTGAAAAACCAAACAAAGTACCTGATACCACATTATTTGATGGCCCAACATCTACTGAAGTAGTTGCAATGGATTTCACCACCCCTTTCTTCTTGTAGTCTATCTTCTTCCCATCACTCGCGCTCTTTGTCAGATACTCGTTTTCATAGTGACCCATCTCATTGCACTTGAAACATTTGACTAACTGTAAATCTAATTTGGTCTTACCATCACCTTGATCTTTTTTAGTGAAATCATGAGCCTTATGTCCCATCGTACCACATCGGTAGCACCTTCCAGAATTCATAAGTCATTCCCCAGCATGCCTTTTACAACATTTATCACTAACTAGAAACATAGTTTTCTTACCATCAGACCTTTTTGAATAATTCTTCCCTTTCTCTTTCCACCTCGTTCTCTTCTCCTATTGGTTGTTATAGAACACTTGATCACTGTAAAACTCCATTTCCACCTTCTCAGCACATCGAACAATATTTTCATAACATTTGAACTCATGAGAAGCTAATGCCCTTCGATATTTTGGCTTAAATCCTCAGTAAGAATGATTTATATTAATATCAAGGTCTCAAATAAAAATTGGAGAATACCATGCCAATCGAGTGAACCATTATTCATAAGCATCCACTGATTATTACTCTTGCCTCAATTCCAAGAATTGTTTTTCCATCCTTAGTCGAACATCCTTAGGAAAATACTTCACAAGAAACATACCTTTGAATTCATCCTAGTCAAGAGCATCAATCTTATCAGCGTCCCTAATATTTTTAACCATCGACCACCACTGATCTGCTTCACCCTCCAAATGATAAATTGCAAGTCTAATCTTTTGATGTCTGAACACCCCATGTCATTGAAAATATTCTCCAGTTATTTGATCCACCCTTCACCTAGAACAGGGTTAGATGATCCTCTGAATGATGGGGGATATTTCCTCATGAAATGTTCCACCACTGACATGTTCCTCTACGACTGATCTGGCTGATCTCGTGCATGGATACTGCCACCATTTATCGCTTGAGACAACTGCGCCATTACTACAACAAACTGTTCAGATCCAATTTTGACCATCTTAGGATCCTGATTCAGAAGGTCATTTCCTTCTGTATGCCTTCTTTGAACTGCTTCCTTGTTTCCTCTACGGAAAACCATTATGAAAAAACATGTCTTAGATGAACCAACATGGTAATCTTCAAATTCTATATAATTTCAATTTGAACATAAAAAAATTATTTTTGGATTATCATTTAATATAATTTTAACTCCTAATGTTATCTAAACTGACCTCTGATACCAACTATAAGGCCCCAGCCTTAAACATTACATAATCACGAGTTATTTCAAGTATACATGTTGAGGATATTTTCAGGTTGAGAGTTTTAGAGAATTAGATCATAAATAATTCATTACATTACACATTTAAACAAAGCGGTTACATAAAAGATAATACTCCTTTTTCCCATAAATGGAAACATATTTAAAATAAAACATGGATTCTTTCTTGAAACTTCCTTGACACTATCATCACATCATGTACCTTTCCCTTGACCTGTGAAAAACATTTCAAAAACATGGGACGAGAATAAAAAGCTAAATAAGGGATATAAAAGTACGAAATGAAAACATTAGTCCATGTATGAAATCATTTTTTACTCATAAAACATAATCATTTTAACATAACTCATAAAATAATGAATAAATCATAGAAATCATAAGACATAAAGGTTACTTGAGGCATTCATAACATTCTTATGTAGGGAGTATCCATCATGGTTATGTTTGGAATACCCATCACTGTATATTCCCCAAATCTCTTTGGATAAACCATAACGTTTAACCCCATAGTGTTACCCAATGCATTGGAGTGTTATATCGTTCTCAACTGCCCTTAGTTTATCATGGAACCACCCATCTTCATAAACAATTCACAATAACCATAACATAATCGTATCAAATAAAACATGCATAAAGGAAAAATAACATTTCCACATTTCAATCACAAGATATCAATAAAACACATTGATATTGTAAAAACATTATGAAAACCATTTTCAATACCAAAATAAAATAAAAGTAAAACATGGTATTTATTTTTCATTTAAAAAAAGTTATCTCTTCTAGAGGAATCCGAAACTCAAATAATGGTCACGGTGGTAGAGAATTCATTATCGCTGTATACGTATGACAAAAAAACATTCCTGTCGACATTTAGTAAAATGATTTGTATAGAAAAGATTCCTTTTGAATAAACATAAAAGTAAAAGGGGTTTATACACCATATAAAAAAAAATTGTGTACAAAACAAAATATCCCTCAATGAAAGAAGATTGAGATGAAGTCCCTTACCATGAGTCTGACATGACATGATTGTTCTTTAATCTCCAGGACAATAATCTTGAGTTAATTTATACTTGCATAAGAACCATTTTAAGCTCATTATTTATTTTAAATCACTTATTACCATGTTATGAACACTATGTAATTATTTAAGTTAATAATGGTGGTTTTGTCGATCATCGGTACTTGAGTCAAAAATAAACTCTTTATAATTACAAGTTGTTCATGTGGTAAAATATCCATTATATCTAGAAATATATTAATAATTTAGTTATCATATATATCATATATATCAATTATATACATGCAATTATAATATTACATAACATTTGGAGGTAAGAAATGAAATGCACCGTTAATGGAGACGGTAAGCCGTACATACACATGAACGCTTATTTCTTTTCTATTTTGTATTTTATGGAATGGAATCATAATAATATAAACGTATATTATAATTCCAGTATATTTTCATATATAATATAATTAACTACATCCTTTATATGTTCCACATATGGAATTAACGAATCAAATCACTTTGAGGGGGCGGTAGTCCGCACTTCCTAAAATGAAGATATCGCGTTTAACAATAATGAAAACCATAAAGTTCTTCCATAAATGGAAAATACAGAAGATTACGAAAAACAGAAACATATTATATATCATATATAAAAATAGTGACATATTAATGGCCACCTTTGAAGGTGTTATAAGAATATTGAACCATAATCATTTCGTGAGGAAGAAATTCGTCATCCACGGAAACAATATGATCTTTAACCATTAGATATAGTTGTGGGTAAGTGAAGCTAGAATACTTATTATAACAACATACTAGTATATTTAATATACTTCTGTTGTTACAAAAGAATTTAATAAAAATATTTTAGGGGTTTGGAGAAGAAAAATAAAAACAAAATAACATTATAAAAGACTCTACCTTTAAATCGGGTAACTCATCTTCGTTTGTACCAGCAGGGTTTTTGAAGAGATTTCGACCTATGGAATGGCTTATAGGATGAAGAGATGGATGTGAAGAGATAAAATGAGCAGTTTTTGGCCGATCCAGTTGCATGAGAAGTGTGGGTAAGGAGGTAGATGTGGGGGCCTTTTATAAGAGGGTGGTGGGGCACTCTTTGAATGTCAAGAAATGTTACTTTATTTTAAAATGATTTTCGGATATAGAAGGACTCAAATTGATATATTTCAAGGATATGGTGATAAGGGTTCAAAATATGCTCATAAAATAGGTTTTTCACAAGTGTATGTCTTAGATTTTACATTATCTTTTCATTTTATTTATATTGCTCATTAATGAGATAATCGTTGCATCATCATGATGTCATAAATAAATTAAATTATATAATGTCTAAAAATTATAAATAAAATACTATGATGTAGGAAATCTATTTATATTTCAAATGAATATTTATGGTCTAAGATATCATTTACACAGACAAAACTAAAAATGCTTTACTCGAGTGATGTATTACTTAGAGATATACTCCTTTCTTTAAAAATAAAATGATAAAGTGTCACTTTCACGCAAATGTGATTCCATGGGGTCCCAAAGTTTGGCACAAGGCATAAAATGGTCTTCAATGACACAACCAGTAGCATTAAGACTCCTTTCCATGTAATTTTATATTATCATTTTATTATTTTATTCCCCTTTACTACCTTATTACAAATTAAGCAAGACAATTAAAGATAATTAACGTCATTACTATTCATAATGTCCAAAAACAAAAGAGTCTTAATTAAATAAATTTTACCTTATGATTAAAAATATGAATTCCATTTTACCAAATTAAAAACACAGAAATTGAAATAATTAATTTAAAAATAATTCTCGTTTTCAAAACAAACAGCGGGGATTTTTTGAAACAATATATATGAAACGTTTGGCACTAGTTTATGCCCAATTACACAGTGAAATTAATTATAATGACCACCATTGGATTAAATGATCGAAATATATTCTACTTACTCCTTAAAACCAATTAAAAATAAAATAAAACCATATAAATAAATTAGATGAAAATGCAGTTTAGATGTAAAATTGAGTATTTTTCTCTATTCATTTAAAAATGAACATTGTTAGAAAAACACCAAAAATTTATCCAAAGTAAATTTCAATGTCCCAATCATAAATAATAAGTTTATTTTGACAAATAGAGCTTATAAAATTGTCAAATGTTTGATTTAAAATGATTTTCCATTATAAGGGGGTAATACAATCTTTTAAAAATATTAACGTATTCCATGCTTAAGATTGGATTTATTCTTATTTTAAGCCACTAAAACACTATCTAATTAATAAATAGACATATATAAGAATATATATTATTCATTACTTAATTGGGATGTTACAATCACTTCAGTTTGAAGGGGTGGTATTCCACACTTCACTAATCAATATTATCTTATTTTCAAAAAATGAAAATCATTATTGTATGATTTATATGATAACTAAATAATTTAAAATACATAATAAATATCATATATATCATAGGAATTTTTTTTCCTAATTTCGATCTTTCGGAGGTGATAAAGGTAAAACAAACATCCATCATATCGTTTGGCAGTAGTTCACCATACACATAAATAAAACATTGGGTACCCATTAAATATAAGTGTGAATATATTTAGTTATAATCCTAATCTTAATGAAATATAATTATATTGAGAATACCTCTGTTTTTTATAATTATGGAATAATGAGATTTGAGTGGTTAGATAATGTAAATAAAATTATTGAGTTTTAGAAGAGATGTCACCTTTTCTTTTAGTAACTCCTTTGGGTTTCCAACAAAGAAATTCATTTTACACATTTATGTTCAATGGGAAACAAATTGGATGGTTTTTTAAGATATATTTGTATATCCTATTTGATTTAATGTTTCTATATTGGTGTGTGGATATTTATGTAGAGGGTTCATTTTATAGTGGGGGAGGAGTAGAGCTCTTGTATATTTTTAGGAATGTAATTCTAACCATTTTTTCCAATTTATTATAATTATAATAATGGTCCAAATTAGTTACAAGGGGTTATAGGATATAAATATTGATATAAAATATATTTAGGAAAAGTTTATAAGTCATTTGGCCACTAATGGTTAATGTTTTTTCCATTGTTAAGATTAACATCCCCTTAATTATTGTAATAAATTTTAGTTACATTAAATGATATTTTTTATAATCACATACTTACTATTACTTATTATAATTTTTATATTATTATGATTAAAAATATGGAATATATTGTTTTTAATTCCCAACACAGAAGTAGAAAAAATTAATTTAAATTTATTCACATAGATAGAATGCCAATTCATGTTTTTAATATAAAAATGTACAAAAGATTGAAATATATTTATAGTAAATTTCAATGGTAAATTGATTAATATGAACGAAGATGGTTTCACTGATAGAAAATTAATCGTGTTAAATTTAAAAAAAAATTAAAATATCCTTATAAATATATTATATGAAAAATTAGTTTTGAATTAAAATTCTATATTTGTAACTATTAATCAAAAAAATGAAACATCCTAGAAAAATACAAAAAATAAAACCTAACCATATGATTATGTTTTGATTTCATAGATTAATTTTATATTAACATATTAAATTTATATAATTTTCAATATTTATATTGAAAATAGGTTCAACATTTAATGTCTGTAAAATTGCTTTCATAAAAATATAGGTATTTATGTGTTGTATTTGTATGTTCTCATCTTATTTTTATAAAATCAATTTGATTAATATAAAAAATAATTTATCTAATATAAAACATATTAATTTAATCATTATTATTCACCAATAGTAATTACTTTTTATTTATAATGATAAATATCTTTTTTCACATAAAAATAGAAATTTATAAAATCGTTGTCATTTTATTATTTTTCTTTCAATATGAATTTTAAATTAATAGGTAACCAATAAATTCAAAAAAAAATAATATGTTATTTAAACCTATAATAATGAAATTAATTTCAAGGTTATAGATAAATATAATTTATAATTTTTATAGTTTTTAGTAATAGTTGATCTTGTGTGTTATACAATCCATCAGGGAAAGTTAGTCATGCATGTAACATAAGTAATATATAGTGTTCCATGTAGATAATGAAAAATTTATATTGTGTGAGGTGATGAATTAACATGGTGTTTCAAATAATGAAATCTAAAAATATAAAAAAACTATTTTATGTGTTTTGTGAAATAAAAAATAAAAAATAAGAATAAATTATTTTGAAAAAATATATTTCATAAAATCTCATCATTTTAAATATACTTCCATAGATATGAATAATTTTTATTTGAGATATGTCGATGATGAGTAATAAATCTTAATATCGTTATAGGAAACACTAACGATCATTCACAAATTTGGAATATCGTTTTCCATGTTTCCAAAGACGATAAACTATTATGGTCCGCAGGCATTTAATTTTGAAATGTTCTGATTATTCAAATTAAATTATGTAATATACATGTACGTTAAGACTAGTTCTCTATATACTCTGTCATTTTGGTGTGTAGAATGATTTTATGAGGGATATGTCTAAGGAAATGGGCCTTGGGGTGGATGAATGAGTAAAAGAGTATAGAGTTATTAATATACTATGTTTGATTTTGGTGTATTTGATATCTATTTATTGGTTTATTTATTTTTACATATTGGTTTGGTTTGGTTTTCCAATTTGTGAGAATTTTTATCTATAGTTCATTCATTCCATCATTTTATTTCATCTTGTACTCAGGTTATTTATTTATTTATTATTATTATAATATTTTCATTATTATAATATTTTCGGTGACATGATATAAAGGGTATGATATCTCCAATGAGGGTTATAGACCCTCATGTCTGGTCAGTACCCTCTTTCCTAGGGTCTGGAACACATTAGGTCATGTAACCCTAAAACCTAAACTCGGTGGTTTATGATAGGGTGTTTCACAATTGTATCAGAGAAACAAGACATGGTATCTTGTTAATTATCATTTCAATGATTATGGATAGTGTATAATTGGGATAGGATAGCTGGGACTCCCACTAGAGAACCATGAGAGTGCCTCTCCCACACAGTAGAGTAGCCTAGTAGTATTCCTTAATTATTGGAAAATTATTATTTTTTCACCATTTATCAAATTTACATTGATTTATGTACATAATGTTCATATGTAACTTATGAGATTTTTGTTGCATTCAAGAATCATAACTAGGTACCTAGGATCAAATTCCATATATTTATCTATTTTTATGCTTCATATAAATTGTTAAATTTAATTCCTAATTTTTTTATTTTTATTTTGGATATTTTACCTTTGTGTGATAGTTATTTTTTCTCATTCTTTTATAAATATCATTATTTACATTATTATAATAACTAATCATGTTGTTATATTTTTATATATAATATGAAATTGAGTAAGATTAAATGATTACACCAAGGTCTAGGGATAGATGGTTTACACCTTTGTTATGGGAATACTCCTAGGAAAACCTTACTTGATCCAATTGAATTGTTATTACTTGTTATGTCCATAGTGTTATTAATGTTGTAAAGATTCCTCCTTTTGATTTTAATCCATAGTTGTTCAATATGTTCCCATGACACCACATTTGGTTTGGGAGGATGAACAGCAGCATTCTTATGTACCGAAAAGTGACAAAGCCTGTATAGACCATTCATCTAAGGCATTTTTTGATAGTTACTGTTCATGGAGGTGTCCCTTAGTATACTATATCTGACTATAGATGGGATTTCTGGCCTCAATATCCCTCATAATTCGATGGTAATGGTGTCTTACTAGATTTGGATTATTGGAAATACTTTAACAAGAGTTTATTTAATAGAGTATATACTTTTAATTAAGGCATAGTTGTTATGCAATCCTTAATATTCCAATAACCCTCCTGAAGATGGTATTGTTCAATGATTTAGGCTTGTAAATTAATGTTTCTTACTTTGTAATCCTTAAAATATAATTTTCATGTGTACTAAATCAATTATATGATAAAGTTAGGCCATTATCATGTGTTCATTGAGTTATAAATTGGTTTTATAAATTTCACTTATTACAATGATTATTTTGTGGAGAAATTTTTTTTTCTACCTTTAGATTAGGAATATGATGCAAGGGGATCGGATTTTTGGGATCATACATCAAATGGATCTCCGAAAACGGGTTAGAGGCTTTTCCCTAATGATATATTGATAGGTTATTCACAAGGACTTGACCTTTAATAGGGTTTTAGAGGAGGAAATGGACGTATCCTTACTCCGACATAATAGTGGGATACTTACTAAGCTTTCAATCAATACCAAAGGTGTATGACCTTGTATTATTAAGACGAATGTGGACCCGGAGTTAACATAGATGTAGAAAATCATCTCCGGGTAGGATTCTTCAATATTATCTAGGGAATATTATTCAAATTGATGATAAAATTTTGATCTCAGGGGGAATTATATTAGTGCATGAAGAATCTGTATTTGGAGTTCCATCATTGTTTAATGGTAGATCATCTTGGAAACGTTTTCGTGATGGTCCCAAAGAGTTGTATAATGAGATAAGTGTATGATGGGAGTGGAATACATATATAGAGGATGTAGACATTCTAGGTGATATTGAATTAATATCAGGGTTTTATATCTAAAGCATGGTGTTTTTATATTGTAAAAAAGGATCAACAGATGATGGATATGTGATATCTAGTTCTCGAGGTATGGTTTTGATCACATCCACTATATCTCTTATATTGTTTGATATTGGTGATTACCATTATTTATAGCTACATATTTAGATTCTAGACATGACCTGGTAGTAACGGTATCCTCTATTTTAGTCTCTATTGATACACCATTGGAAGAAAATTGGGCCATCTCTTGTAATTCCTAGGGTTTCTTATACTATTATGTGGCTTTAGAAAAATGTGGGAATTCATGATTATATAGAATCTATCCTTTTAGGTGAATCTAGATAAGCATTGGTTATGCATCTTAGGTGATCACGTATCTTAATATCATAGGAACATGTTTGTAACTTCACATAATATAGTGGACATTGTGATGAATATATAGTGGCAAAAGGGATAAGGAAGAGTTGAAAATATATTTATTCATCATTGTATAATTAAAAAATATATGGAATGCATTTCTCTCTCAGTTGGTTCAGTCACTACACAATCAATAATTCCTCAATTCATGGATCTCCCTATAGATGTTTTTACCTGAATTCATAATAAACCTCCATGATTATGCAGTTGACTTTCATAATGATCTTGGGTCCAGTCCACGACCAATTTCCTTACCCCCTTATCATATAGTTTAATAGTTCTAAAATATATCATGGTATAGATAATGGGATTATAGTGAAAAAAATATCATGCTATGTAAAACACTCTAGGGGTACACATGTGTTATTATATATGAAAGTGGATGGTAGTGTTCCGCTCTACATTTTTTGACCAAATGTTAAACTAGCTGATGGTGTTGAATTGATACTTTCATCCAAACATATGTGATATTTTAGAATAGTTATGGTGAACCTGGTTGTTCTCAAGGATATATATTTTATCATGTTAAAAGTTACTATGAGTAATATATGAGGATATTCCAATGATATATTGTTCGAGCATGTATGGGTTATATTAGTACCAGGTGATGTTGTTTGGGTCGATGAACATGCCAAAACTATTCATTTCCTTCATGAACTTGATCATACACCCAAATGTTGACACATTTATTATATTATATATCATTGGAAGCTTCATCCACTCCCTGAATATAGTGAAGAACACAATACACCTTGAGATATTCCTAAGTACTGTTTTTGAAAATTGATTTTTTTATAAACAGTACGTTTTGTACATTTGGATATGATAGGTGTGATAAATTAGGAATGTGGTGTCTTAGAGGGGAATTTCCATGGACCTAAACAATGTAGTGGTGGGTATGTCTTGGGCATGTCCTCATTACATGATAGAGATTAGGATATATCTATGCTTACGAGGGTATTAATTATGGTTTATCTAATACTTCTAGTAACTACATGCATCCATGGGATCAATGATGAAGAAGGGAGTGAATACATTTTCATAGACCAGTGTGAAGATATTTTCCATGTTTTGATGTTAATTTAACTAATATCACCAGTTCGGACACACCATTAGCTTTGTATTGGTTATAAAATTTACTGTGATGTTTTAGGAATTGGCCAAGGAGTGGTATTGATGCGATGAAAGATGTTCGTATCATATGTGTCTCACCAGCTATTATTCCAAGACTGTAACACCCTTAGGGCCGAAGCCTCATTTTTTATTTAATCAAAGAAATGTCCTCTTTTAACTGGGTAGAGGGAAACCCATTACATAGCCCGAAGGCCCAGTGGGCTTGTAGCCCAATAACATAGCCCGTAGGCCCAAATTCAAAGGCCAATTCACATTCTGTGAATAGTAACCTTCTGCTACAGTACCGCACTGTATCGCCACCGCTACAGTGCCCTGCCGCCACTATAGATCCATACCGCCGCTACAGTACCCGCTGATGAACAGTTCCACCGCTTCTATAGTACCACTATAGTACTGCTACAGTACCTGCGCCCCATGGGTTTTGAACCCCCATTTTCCATGTAGCCTTATGGGGTTCCTACCACTAAGCCAAACCCCAACTACGTAACACCCATAATCATCATCTATATTTTAATTCCATGGTCTATACACTGGTTTATTTGTTAAATTATCTCTTTATAGGGATATTTTTTGTTTAAATGGACTATAAGAGGCTTCACTATTTTATTACATTGAGGGACATGAACCTTATACCGAGGATCTAGTTTATGCTTCTATAAATTTTCAACCCTGTGATGTCCTAGTCATTTTGTGAAGGTAATATCATCATTTATGCTCTATGAAATAATATTAATGTTGAGATGGATCTTTGTGAGTAACCAATTGATATGAAGTGGTTCTTTATGAGTTTATTGGCCGATTAGAGGATGGATTATTTAGATGAACAAGGATCCAAGACTAATTATATTTTTGTGGTCACATATTCTCTTTTGAATTGGGTGAATACTCTATATGGTTCGTATTAATAAGTGTTGGTATATACCTTTCACATATTGGGGATGATGAGGTTAACGATACCTCTATATGGGAAATACACCATGGAGATATTTTGTATTACCATAACATTAGAAGTAAGTTTTTGTGGCAATGTATGAACTAGAACATTACTAGATTCATATCCTAATGCCTAACCTATTAGGTAGATATGTCCATGAACCATCATCCTAGTGGTTTTTTCCGACCACATATAGTTCCAATTTTTATGTGGGATGATGTCATGAAGGACTTTATGAGGGGTTACCTAGGTCCAAGAGGTTTCATGAGGCATTCTAGGTGACAATCGACCTATTGATGAATGTTTCACACTTTTTTACCTTTCTGAGAGACTATCATAGTGTATGAGATGGTAAATATTCCCATTCATTAGATTTTTTCTTTATATATAGTTCCCTTTTCATTTTTTAGATAGGAATTCATGTTTTACATTGTTATTTTATTAGGTATTTCATTAGGACATAGTATCTTAGTTGATATTAAGTACATCATACCAACCCCAAACATTTGTATAGTAAGAAATATCTATATGCATATCGGATGATATACATTGATATTGTATTGTAGACATTAGTTTAATATTACATGATTGAGTTTACATATAAAATAAACTACTATGATCCCAATTAGATAAAACCTTATGAGGCTTTGTACTAAAGGATATACTCTTCACCACCCTGTTTGCATTAGGCAGGTGTGGTTGTAGTTGTGAGGCCCAGAATTTTTTAGTAGGCCTCCAAGAGAGTGAGGCGGATATAGAAGAGGTAGATTATCAATTATAATAGGAATATACCATATCTAGATAATGTGAGTAAGAAATTGGATTTCACATCAAATTTTCATATTTTAATAAGAGTGATGCCTATGTTAGGTCACTAATGTCTGGCGAAGAAACGAAACCGAGATCCATATTTCATAGGTCCCCTGTAGATCATCAAGAGGGTTGAGAAAATGGAATTTTACTTGGTCATTATATAAAATTATTGATTCATGAATAAATTTTTCCATGATTATTAAATTAATAGTTTTCACACTTGATCGTATGGTTGTTATAGAATATGGGGATATTGAGTTAAAACAATATGTATTTTGTTGGAGTATTCAGTGTGGATTGTAGACAGGGTTGAGAAATCCCTCAAAGGGAAGATATTATCAATCTCCCATATTTAGTGGTAATATGGGGGAATCAATGAGGATAATTGGGATTGAGAGGCTAAAAATCAATTTCAATGGATTGATTTGCTTAATCAAGAATCCTAGATAGGGTTCATTAGGATTAGACGTCTTTAAGAGGGGATAGATTTAGTACCACAAAGTTTTCATTCCTAAACTAAATTCTTGTTTTCTTAATTGAACTAATTTTTTTATCAAAATATGTTTTTTTGTGTTCTGTACATATTTAGAATCATTAGTAATATACATTGTGTGTTTAGGAACCATTCTATAAAAAAATGGGTGGTTTCACCATAGTGCATCGACCATAGCCTATAGATATAGGATGAACCACATTTTATTTCTTATATTATAGAACTAATATGTATATAATTTCATGCATTGTTAGGATATTATATGGTTTATCAGTGCTACCTAGTGGAGGATAAACCATAGTCTTGGTGTTGGATATACCTCTTATGAAGGCTATACCACAGTGACTTACACAAAACCATCGTTCCTTTGTATACAACTAGTGTTTTATGAGTGTTAAGAAATTTACAACATTATGTAATTGAATAATTTATATTATTGAAGGGGGGTTTTAATTTAATTTTAATGATATTAAAAATCCTTAATAAGAAGATATGATTTCAATTTGGGTTTTACATTCATATTTACATTGATTTTTTAATTTTATTGTTGTGAGGGGAAATTGTGGGGCATAAATGGGGGTGTTCCATGTCGTATTGAGAAATCGAAATTTTTATATCTTCCTCCTCAATTGAATGGATTCAAATAAATGATGGTATGTATATAAAATCCCTTTTTATAGTTCATACCGTACACCATTGTTGTTCTAGTTGCTACACAGTCCTATGCCCTAACATTCATACTATGCTACAATAGTTCAAATAGTAGCATGGTCCTATGACCCATTTTTTCTATTTACTTCTTAGTTACCTCTTTCCAATGAATTTATATTCCATAAAAATATTCTCCCATGTTATGGGGGACTGTCTTAGTGAAAAACTGTGTAGTGTAGAATAACAGTACACAGTGGTGTGTTTTCAAGCACACACACTTGCAGAAATAGCATCAATGTACTATGGAGTCTCTCAAACTTCAAGAACTCTTTTCTCCTACATAATGTAATTAGAATTCATATTACTTTTTATGAATATTCACCTTATGTAAGTTAGGGATGATCTATTTGATTCATTACATCATTCAATTCTCAATAATGTAGATCATGTTTGATTAGATCAAGTTTTAGGAGTCCATTAAGAGTGTTCATGTTTTTATTTGTATTATAATATGGCTCAGTTGATGAAATATTCAATAGACTGTAATGTTTGGGTCAAAACCTTGTGTTAGAGTACTACTTACCTTTTATGGGTCCATGTATAGGATGTCGGAATGATATATTTTCAATTCATGATTAACCCATTCTAGATATGAGTTTCATCTTGGTGCATGAGTGGACGTTAAACTGTAGTAATTTCTTCTAGGTTATTATGTTTGTTTATTGATGTTGATATTGCTGTGAATAATTGTTCCTTTCTATAATATATATTTTATGTGGTGTTTTATATCCATTTCTGGAGTAATTCTACTACTGATATGATCTTCTTGAGCCTCAAGGTTTGTGTGATGTAGCAGAAATGGGAATATCTATTGGGAAATGTGCATAACATTAAAGTTAACCAACTAGAAATTTTCTAAACATCCATAAAGATTGGTGTGGATATCACTGTTGAGGGATGTTCATAAGTTGGTGGATGGAAGGTATCATAATGGGCTCTTATGGACATGGTCCAAGGGAGGTTAAAATGATGTCTAACCAGGGTTAAACATGGTGGAACATGGGAGACAGATGATAAAAACCATTAGAGTGAGGTGATCTTGGTTCCCTTAAAGGTGATAGTTGTTGACATATCTGATATCATTACCAGTAATGAGCCTAAGAAGGTGAGGTCTGGCTTAATGGACTCGTTGTTAAGCAAGGATGACTCGACACATATGTGGTTGTCTGTTTGCATCATTATTTACATAAATAATGAAATAAAATATTATATATTATGTGCACTTATGTTGAGTATGAATTGTTGGTGTTTGATATAGTGTTTCACTCACACCATACTGAAGAAATTTATGTTCGCCTATAGATTTCATGATGGATTTGATGAAGGGAATGAACCTAATGAATGATGTTTGAGTATAGGGGAAAATTTATTATAGTAGACTGAGATTGATTATAATGTACTCAAATTTTTTTTAGTTAATTATTTTTATGATATTAAAACATTCATTTAAATTAACATATTACGAGTCCATTTTTTAGTATTTCTTGTACTGTAACTTTTTATTTTTTAATATAATGATATTATTTATTAATTGTCATTATGGTATTTTGTTAATTTTTCTCTACTCAATTGAATGATAATGAGGGTATTGTCTCCCCATTAATGGACGTATACTCTCGTTGTTATTCATTAGCCTATTGTATATAAGGTGGAACTCATGAGGTCTTGTGACACCTCAACTCAATCCTAGTGATTTAGGTTATAGTGGTACAATTAACAGCATTATATGTACCCCAAAGGTATGATTGATAAATAAAAAAACGTCAATATATAAAAACATTATTCAAGAATTCCATTTAAAAGAGAAATATAATGAAGATTTTTTCAAAATGTTTTGAAACCTCTCATGATGGGCATGATATTAATTTGGGATTATACATCTACACATGGGTTTAATAATCATTCAAACATCATTAAATGAAATTATTTTAAAAAATTGATGGAAAATAGAAATAAAAAATATTATATGTACATAAATATTCAAATAATCAATTTTCTAAAAATACCATGATGGTTAAAATATCACAAATATATTTTTAATCACAAAATTATAAAAACACATAAGGAAATATAATAGTACATCTAGTATATATCTAAAAATATTTCAATTTTTTTTTAAAAAGTAACATACAAACATATCTAAAAACAGACTGAAATTCCATATAACATATAATTTATGAGCCATTTTTAAAAATTTAAAATATTTAAAATATATAGGGATTGAATCCAAAAATAGTTGATGAGACAAACTATGTTTATTTGGAAATTAGAATCACTATGTAAAACATTTAAATAATACCACATTAAAACTACATAAAACAATGAGAAAAAACTATGATATTAGTTTAAATAAAAATATATATAAATAATGATAATGTGGTAGAACATGGATCCCCCAAAGAGGGAACAATATTTTTTACTTTCCATTGTTTGGATGTTCTATTTGGTCAAACCAGGTCACAGTGTGAAAGGGATTTTCATGGAATAAACCACCACATGTGACTTTTCCTAACATACAAAAGTATAGACCAATATTGAAATCTAATAAAAGATAGGTAAGCTGGAATATTTCATTTAATGTGTTGATTAAATATATGTAAAGTAATTGGGTAAAGTAAAAAATGGATGATTAATATTTTTTACAACTATAAGAGTTGTTTCTGTATGTGCATGAGATATTAAGATAAGATGCAGTGTATGTGATAATTTTGTCCCAATAATTGATTCTATAATGGTTCCAAATTTTTTTATTATACTCATATTCAGTAGTTAAAAACTCAATAATATCATATATTCATATCCTAAAATATTCCACTCTTTATATTCTTCATCAACTTCCATGGAACTCTATTAATTAGATGAATCTATAAAATCATAGTCATGGGAGGTAATAATCATTTCAATATCAATAAAATATGAATTAAATGTGTTAATGAAAATATTTTCTCCCTATGTTGACATGATGTTAAAAAACTATTCTATAATATGTTCATCATATTGTTGGGTAGATGTATTTGAGGATATATAGTGAACGAGGTCCATATTATGTTCAAATCACACAAATTTAGTGGTGTTTTATTTTAATAAATTATAGAGTTATAATGGTGATTATTTCCATGGTAAAATATGATAAAATCAATTACCTTTTCCTGTTATAAAAATTAAACCAATATTCCTTTAATTCATGTTGATATCTTACATATGCATCATGTGGCTTATCAACATTAAAGACCTCTTCAACAAATGGTTGTAGAATATTTAATGGATATAATTTTAATTTCCTAAATGTCTTTTTATGATCCAAAATAATGAATATATAGGGATCATGCATTACATAATCTTTAACCTTCTATTTCTTCCATCCATAATGATTAAATTTCCTCCAAGGAAAGTCAAAGGATCTTAATTTTTCATTCACATCATCATGCATATTAAAATATTCCATAATATGAATATTGAACGAATATTTTATATTGGACTCAAAATAAGTCCAAACAAATAAAAATCATTGAATAAATACATCGTAACATAATATATACAATATATACTATGAAATAATATTTATTTTCGTTTTTTAAATTATTATTTATTTTTTCCTTTGAAAAAATTTATTTGAGATCTATTAGACTGCATATAATTTCTAAAAACATGATGAAAGGTATTTATCATTAATTTAAACTCAATAATTTATTAATTTTCCTTATAATTTATCATAGTGCAAACCCATTATTTAATCTCACAAGGAGGCCAATCAAAAAGTAATATTTCTATATTTCTATTATTCGTATATTAACGAATACAATACTGAGTTATATAATAATATAATGTATTAGTGTGCAGTTATGTAACATAAGAATAATAAAATAAAAAAAACAATTACATTTGAAACCAATAATTATATAGTGACTGATAGATACTCTTTTAGGGTGTTCATAATGAGGAAAATAAGGGGTTATTAAAATATAAATAAGAATATTCAATTCAATGTTAAGATAATTAAATATCTCTCCACACCCTCCAGTTGGATATGTTACCACACCGAACTAAAACCCTTATATATGGGACAATAATATATCATACTGTGTCTTTTTGTCCTCTTCTCCACACATCATCATCATAATTGTACTCACTATATATAATATTATAATTCTGACGGATATGAATATTGATGAACATAGGGAAAAAATTGATAGTGGGGAAAAGGGATTGATCACATACCTTAATAATATTATCACCTCCAAGATATCAATATTTTCAAGAAAAATAAGTTATCATATATCATTGGGGAGTGTTGAATTGGAGATCGAGGGAATCTCAAATATCCTCTTCTACTCCACCCAGAGGAAGGGATCTAAGAGTACATAATATTGTGATTGGGAGATCCTGGGTTTCTTTAGAGTCTAAAAATTCAGTAGTAAGATTAACATCATACCATGTATATAAGATCTGGGTACTGCTGGAGAGGATAGCCTTGAAAATTTGGATCATGTATGTAATTGTCCGTGGGGATTTCATGTAACCGATGAGGGGGATCTATATTATTTTTGGGTTAGTTCTGATGGAGGCGATGTTGATTTTCATGTTAATAAAAATCTCTAAGCCATAGAGGATGGACATATCATCCTTTGTAAGATAGTTTTCAATTCCTTAAAAGTTGTAGAAGGAAAATCTTAGTGAAATAGTTGAGTCAATGACCACGCTACCCCCATACATGCTACCCTGGATAGAAGCCCAATCAGTGTTTAGCATGATCCCATGGGAGGGGGAGGTGACCCACTAATCCAATGCCCTATCAATCATGGATTTTAATGGTTAGGAGGGTATCCACATCATGAAAAATATCTAATAGAGGTGGCCTCATTCGGGTGTATGAGAGGCCCCACTAGGTCTAGAATGAGTTATATAGCTCCAAAAATAATTTTTTTCAAATGATGGGGTTAGAGTGCTGGACTGGGTCCACGCCATCCATAATTCCAAGAAACCCACATCCTGATGTACTAACCAACCCACTTCCTCAAACCTTCTCCCAAAACCTACAAACTAGTAATGGATAAACACTTTAAAGGAGGTCATTGTAGTCTCATTATCCCTGAACTCACCCATATTACTCTAAAGGGTTCCCATCCATTCACATTAAAAAAAATATAAATCAAGGACTCTTTCAAGGTGGAAAGAAAACATGTATATCCATAATCCAATTGAATACTCATGCCTTCAAAATCCACGTCCGAGGGGATTTTCTAATTACAGATTTTCTAGATGAGAGAGATGTACTTGGGAGGGATAGTCTTTCTTGATACATGTCTTCTCCAAGGTTCACTGACCTAATGCTTGAGAATATAAGGAAACCACACACAATTTAGGATATCTTAACACCATAATAATCATATCCACTACATAAAATATTAGAAGAATATAATCATAAGAATTTAATTGTAATATCTCCAATCAAAACGCCACCCCTCCTTTCAGAAAAAATTTGTTGTTAGTTCCTTATTTTTTATGATGTGATTTAAGGAGTGAAAAATAAATTTCAATAATAATGGATAAGAATAATAGAAGAATATAAAAATAATATTTAATAATTTATAAAAATATTATAATTGAAAAATACCTATTCTTATGTAAATTATATAATTAAATAAAATGGATGTGGTGGTATACATTTATAGGCAACAGGGTAATATGGTTTCTCTCCAAATCCATCCTCATATATTTCATGCTTGATTTACATCATAAATAGATAAATATCATAAATTTTTATTTATATATGTTTTCATGATATTTAATTTTTATCAACTAAAAAAATTTAATCCCCATGGGAAGTTTTTTTTTGTTTCAGATATACATAGAAATGTATCATTTCTAGCCTGAAAAACTATTTGAAGTCAAAATCTCTAAATTAATCTACATTTACAGTCATGATAATTTTTTTATTCAAGAGAATAAATATTTAACTATTTTTTTCAAAAAAACACCTCTCTATATTTGAAAAAAATGAACACTCATTTTGTTATGTTATTTGATTGATATTTTCACATAATTAAAATTCATTAAAAGTATGTCTAGATTTTTTAGCCCCAATTTTATTATTTATTTCATGACCCAATGGTTTGATAAAATATTTTATCAGGTTGAATTAAATGTATCCCGTAAACAATTTAACCACTAAAAAGTTTATTTTGAAATTTTGATGAGTGTAAAATGTTTGTTTTACCATAATATAAAATTCATATAAAATATAAACCATTCCCATAATTATGATCAAAATATTCCTAATTTTTTTTAATTAAAAAATAAATGATAAATGGTGGGATTAAAATAAATGAATTACATAATAAAATATTTTAAAAATATGATATTCATCAATGTTCATTGTTGGGAGTATACACTCTATGTATGTGGGTGGTTTTTATTTTAGAGTTATGTGTGTGGAATATATGAGTATTGTAATGAGTTAAGAATCTTCAAAAAGTGTTTATTTTTATATTTATTCATTAATCATCATAGTGTAATTTTGAGATCTTCATAATTTTATTAATATTAATCTTTGGTTAACATGATCTCGTTAGGTTTATTTTAGAATAATTAAAGAAAATCTATTATTTTTTCAATGTTTCCTCTAATAAATTATTAGTAGAAACATAATTAAAGGATATTATATGGGATTAATTAATAGTATGATTAGTTAATTAATTGATAATATTATAGTTATATAAGAAGATTATTATTGTAATTTTAATTTGATGAAAACATGGTTATAAAAATATTTTTTCTTAATATTGAGAATTTCAGGTAAAATAATTTTCCAAGTGGAATTGTATTTAAATAGTTGTGAAAGAAAGTGGCTTTCATATATAATTTGTATTTTTGAAAATGATTTTTTTAAATCCTAGGAAAACATTTTTTATATAATTCATTGGGAAGAAAATAGTTTTATTAATTTTCTTCTTTGAGATAGTTCTTTAAAATGATCTAAAATTAGATTTCAAATTGTTATAAAATTAATGCGTGTAAATAGAAAATGTGTTTCCTCAAATAATCTGTGATATCAACGATTTTAAGATATGTGGTCATGGAATTAATTTCATTGGATTCATTATTAGTTATTTATTTATTTATCCCAATTTGAGTGGTGTTCAAGTATGATATAGTTTTAACTAGTCATTGAATCATGAATCTAGAGGTGGTATATCTGAGTTGATTAATTTTAAATATTGGACAAGGAATTCTTTTTGTTATTTTGAATATCATTTTTTATTGGGATAATGATTATATTTTTCATATGTATTTTTTGATTTTTTTTATGAATCAAGGAGTATGATGTTTAGTTGAGGACTGAGTAACCAAATGGTTTGTGAGATACATGAGGATCTACTTATAGATTTTAATTTATTAATTACTGGGATATATTTTTTATTGTAGGAATATTATATGGAATTGCTCATTATTAATTGTGTTTCCTATTGTGATTCATCATGGATTGGAGAACCATATGATAATTATTTATTCACCTAGTAGTATATTAAAAATTAATGGAGTGTAAACAGTCCATTTTTGTGACATTCATTGGACGTAGACAATTTATATTTGGTGATTATATTTAAATATACAGAATGTGATTATTATTTTGGAATATAATGTAGTAAAATGATTATGAGATAATGATCAATATAGGTTTGGATTTTCAATGGAAATTGGAATATGGATTTTTTTAGAAGAAAGGTGTTATGGTGGGGATCCTGTAGTCCACAATGGATTAAATTGTGATTTAATTTTGTAATATTATTAGTAGTTCAAAATAGGAAAAATTTTGAATCAATGATATATATCAAGAGCGAGGAAATTATTGATCATTCTCATAATTTTTTAGTGATTATTTTGATAATAAAAAATGTTTTTGAAAGGCCTGATTTTGTCAATATGGAGATTTCACCAAGGTAAAATGGTGTATGTTGGTTTATAAATGAAAATTTTTATATAGTGTTTTAATAATATTTTTTTTTATGAGATAAAGAAGTGGTTAAGTAATGTTTCATCTTTTGGGTGGTTTTTGGTCCTCCATTGGGTACCTAGTAAGCCACCTTATAGGTAGTGGGGTCCACCGGGTGCCTAGTAGTTTCAAGGATTCATTTTTTATGTAATGATAATAAATTGGACATCAAGGACCACTATTCTTTATTTGTTAGTTATATTAGGGAAAGGAGTTTTTTCACCCATTCGCCTCTCTTCACCCCTTAGTTACCCAATTTTCCTTTTTATCCATTGTGACATGGGGTTCATTGTGTTCATTAAATTATTGTAAACACCAATCATCTTTATTTCTACAATATTAATCTTAATTAACAACTAATTTTGGTTGTTATAATTATTTATTTATGAATTATCTCATTGAACCATGAAGAAATACATTTTAAATGATGTAAATTTTTTCATTGAACTCTAGATGATGCATTAGTAGAATAAAATAATGTTATTTGTTAATACCATGGTACTGGTAGTTATTCTACTGACTTAAAATTATAATCATTCTAAATTGTTCAGATTGGATTGTTTTTTGTGATATGATAAATTGGTACATTTTCTCATAGGTCAATTAGGAGTATATTGTGGATCATCCACAACCAGTGGCTTGTGTCTTCAATGACAGTAGACTATATGGTTTGACTTATTTGTTTTCTTCTAATTTTGTGTGATTTTATAAATCAAATTAGAAGGATAATAATGATTAATTTTATATCATGGTAGAGTATATATATTATGTATATCCAACACAAGAATGGATATATATATATATGTCAATGTGTATAAAGGGAAGTCTCTAATAATTTTTTGAATATTTTTATTATTTTATAGGCATTGTATTTTCATCTAGTAATTATATTTACGTGTTTTATTAATAATAATAATTTTATTATTTTATGTTGTTTTGTGACTCCAAAAAATGGAACAATTCTCAAGCCAACGTAATAATAACAAAATTATATTATAGATAGCTGATTCACCCCATCCTTTTCATAATGATTTGGTTTTAATTATATTAAATTCATATTGTGTGTCCTAGTGGCATGATAACAGGTTGTCTATTGAGGATACATGGTATGACCTACTTCTCTTAGCCAATAATTTTAATTTTTTATTTAATCTTTTAGAAAACATAAATGAGTAGAAATGATTTGAAAAAATCAAAATAACAACAGATAGTGATATCATGTAATGGTCCTTTGGATGATTTCTAAATTACTCTAATTATTTTTCCTTATTTATCATTTATGAGTCACTGAAAATGAATAACCACACAAAATATAAATCATGGGATTACCGCTAAAATTATTTATTATATAAGGAACTAGTTAATTATAAACAAAAATTTACTAAGACATGTATCATTCGATGAAAAACAGTAAGAGACATACAACAATCGAGTAAAAGGATACTCAACCCCCAAAACAACATAGACAACTAAGTGCATTGAATCCTACTGCACATGGCTAGGGATTGCGGATGCACTACCACTATAGAAACCATGATCCATTGTATTATAGATAAAAATATATGGGTAATAATTGAGGTATAAGTTTCAGATGTATAAACAATTGTCACTAAGATCATTTGGAAGATAATTTCACACCCTTCAACAAAACATTTCCCATGAAAACAATCAATGTTTCTAAATAAGTACATGAGGAAATATAAATAAGATGAAATTATTGTAAAAATATATATCATAAAACTGTAGCTAAATTTATAAATCTATTATATAATTCCATAAGGGATCATTCCCTATTTTTATCTTATATGTGCGACTTGGGATAATGATATTATTCTACATGTCTTTATTCATCTATATTTATTCATCATACAACACAGATCTGATTCCTCCTGATCTTTCATTCCCCACTCAGTAGTATCAACCTCTATGTTACATGTTTTTTGAGAAATTAGATATTTTTTTGGAAATTGGATTTGGGAATTTTTTATGGTTTACTTGGTTGTTGAACGGTTTCCACATGACACTCTTCATCATAAAAAATCATGGTATAGTTGAGTTTGTCCATGAATAAAGTTTTGATTGATAGTGAGACTCTATTAGAGTGATAATTTTGTGTGCATACACTCCATATATTATTTTTGTGACCTAATGGATTATGTTTTATGAATCCCAATATGAATTTAGATTAATGTATATTTGGTAAGAATATGAAACATCGATCCTCATATTAAAAACATATATGAGTAATCTTTGAGTTATCGTCATATTCTGAGAAATGTGAGGGGTGTTCACAAGAAGGAATTGGTTTAGTGTTTTCATCCAAGGATTCAATTTGTGATAATGGTGGAAGCATATTGTATCCCTATGTGTTTTAATTTCATGTAAATGGTTTTCTAATTCCTATTTGAGACTCAAAATAGAATCCATTGGTCTCTCGATGTATCTTGAGTAACTCATTGTTATCTTCAGTAGAACATGATATTTCCTATCTTTTCATGTAATTTATTGGGTATGTCATAGAATTATCATTAAAACAAAAAAATCAAATATAATATCATGAATTTAATTCTTAAAATGAAAAATAAATAATTAGAATCATGATTCTATGGTGTATTAGCTTTAATAATTAAATTATAAATATTTTATAACTATATAATAAATTCTAATGAATTGTGAATTTGGTGTGTGGTATTGTAGAGAGAAGTTTTTAAATTTTGTTTTAAATCACTCCTGCACACATATTTTTTATTTGATTGTAAAATAAATTTTCTAAAATCATCACCACACTCATGTTACCTAATTATTATAGTTACTCTTGAGGTAAGCCCCAATTAAATGAACATAAAAGGTAAATAAAAATAGTTTAATTGTGATTCCATCTTATAGAATCTTCAAAAATACCTCTCCCTCATGATATACACCCACTACGTAGTTTGAATCATCCATCATATAACTAATAAAAAATTTTGGTACATAATATTCACATTTATCATCTATTTTTAGTATTTCCCTTACTATACATGACTTTTTTAACTAGAAAAAAAATGTATTTTTCCAAAACTAACCTATTTGTATAACACATATATTGAGGGTACGACTAAATTGTTAGTAAATCATTCCAAATAGAATGAACCCCTATGGTTATTTTTTAAAACTACGGAATGGACGTATAATTTAGACTAAAAATACTCAAATAATTTTAATAATTATTAATAGATTTTATTTTTCACACACCCGCACAACATGATTTATGTTTACTCACTATAATCCAAACTATATATTTTATTCCATTTGAATTGATTTAACAGAATATCATTTAATTTTTCTTCTAAGGATCCATTTATTCTCATAAAAAGTTCTAATAGAATTCATCATAATAAATATAGTGTGTATATATCAAAATATAATCCTTGTAAATACTTTTTAATTAAAATCCATTCCCACAGTTCCTTATAACAGAGTCTCTTTAAACTATTTATTCCTCATGTATGAAAAGAATATATAGAGAAAAATTCAGTTAAATTTATAACTAAAAACACTCCATTAATCAAATATAAAAAAAATTATCCTATAACATGCAGGTTTCAATCTACCACACTAAATTATTAAACCCAATCAATTAATGATCAGACATATTTTCCATAAAATTTAAAATAGGTATAAACCAATAAAGGAGGTGGGTAAATAAATCCCCATTATTAATATATACTGTAATATACTGTAAATATATTATTAGAAACCTAATAAATGTTAAAAAAAGTAAAAAAAAATCATTCAAAATAAAAAAATTTATTGAGTAGATGGAAGAATCATTGTTTAAACATCTGAGTGGGTTTTGGTTTTGAATAATTATATCATAGAAGTAACAATAGGTTTTTTATGAAAAGAAATTTGTGGCAGTTTATTTGATATAAACAACTAAATATTATTTAGACCAATATTATCCTGAAATTATTTATTTTGAGGAACTCCTAAGATAGTTTATCTATTATACCCCCTATCCATTGTATGTCATCTATATAGTGGAGGTGGTTGGAGAATTTTGGGAGCCTTGTCTATTCCTACTTGAGGAATTTCATAGTTCACAATGAATATCTCAACAAATGTAATATGTGTCTAGTAAACTAGTTCAGTTCTCATAGATTACATTCTTTTATATTCATTCTTAGTACTATCCTTCTGAACTATATCAGTGGAAAATAGAGATCCTTCTACTAAAAATTATTCTTTACCAATGGATTTTCATTACACATATCCAGGGGTGGCCTTATTGGTGTTGAAAATATATTCACAATATAATGAGAGTTAGAAAATATTTTCACTTGAATATAATTAAATCCAGTAAAATTGTATTTCAAATTATATCCATAATTATTATCATCTTGAATTTCATCATCAAAAAGAAATTCCACTTTCTATTCCTCTTTATGTTCCAGATTTGGGATAAAGGGTTACTTATTCAAATATTACTACCACTTCATTAGTGTTTTCATATTTATCATCTTACATGTTAATTTTATATAACCATTTTACTAAATCATCAATTTTAAAATAAGGGTTATTAATAAATAATTTCATTAAACCAAATTAGGAATAAATTATTCAATATTTACACATCCCACTAAATTATATAATATTGGAACTCATTCTACTCATGTAATGAATTGATAAATATTCTGTTTTATAAAAATATTGGGGTATTATCGTCAAACATGTAATACACTTCATTTCATTGAAATATAATGTTTCCATTAAAATTTCATCTATAATATGATGTTTCTTGTATCCTTCGTATTCATTTAATAGTAAGTAGAAACAATTTGTGAATATTATCCCTTCATATCTTGTATTTTAATATTAAATAGGGTCACCTTTTAGTCCATATATATATTTAATAAATCATCAATAATAGGATTTTGGTCATTCGGGTGTGGGGAAATATATTTCTCAAAGTTTTGTCCTCTATTCTCCTACCATCCCTAGTTTTTCACTTGATACTGTTATAGTAGATCCCATTGGTGTGCTAGAGATTCATCTTCCTCTTATACATTGAAATAATTATTGAGTTTCTATATAAGTTGTTTTGCTACCAACATATCATATTTAATATCATGAAACTATTATTTCTTTTTATCAATATCAATTTCATATGAAAACTAATATAAATTCAGTGCATATAATTTATTTTCATAGATCATCACCATGGATATATCAGGTTTATAAATGGAAATATGGATTGTTATAAATATTGTGTGTCATGAATAAAAAATGAAATCGTATATAAATTGAAATTGTTATAAAATTAATTCACCCCAACCCAGTAGAAGGGTTTAGTAATTTATAACATTTAATTCCTATGTATTTTCCCAGTGGGCTGAATAAAAATTTTCTTAAAAGAATAAATTTTTCATAATATATTCTAATCAGTTACATTAGTAATTTTTTTCAATTTTTTTAAAAAAGAACAAGAGTATATATACTAAAAGAAAATACAAAGAAAACAACATTCAGTAAGAAGAGGTACAGGTCCTTTGGTTGATCTCTAGATCTATCACATCCTTACTCCTTCTATATTACTAATGTTTTGTTTACACATAGTAAGAATAACAAATATAATTTTTTTGATCATATATTACAAAATTTTTCATGTATGTAAATAATATATTAACATCACATGGGGGTGGGTCATAAATTATTATTTTTATTATGGTAGGAGTCATCTCTTAGTCATTTTGATTAATCCTCGATCTCCAAAACCATATTTCTAAATGATAATAATGAATCCCAGTCTAGACATCTAATGTTTAATGAAACCCTACATACATGGAAATATACAATCATATATTTCAATATATCTTAAATAAGTGAAGAATTTTTTAATAAGAATGGGATGTATAAATAGTGTTTATCAAGATATTTATAGTGAAAATCTAACACTCTACATGAAAGAAAAAATAAAGTAATGTTTTATTAAAAAACATTGATATTACATATTGGTTCACCCCATTAGATAAACACTTATTGATTGTCACCTATGTAAGAGTCTTCCATGGGTACGAACATTAGAGAATATAAAGTTGCCGAAAGTATAGTAAATATGTAGAAACAAAATCTATACAAATGTTTATAGATATATAATATAATTACATCAATCTAATTGAATTATTTTTAATATTCATCATTTTCATCAGATGTATTATATTCTTATATGTGTCATCTTTGAATCATTTCAAATCTCTTTCCAATATTCATGTTTATTCTTCTAATCCATCATTCCTTTATTTATAGAATCATCTTATACAAGGGGTAATTTCACAAAATCAAATTTTTTTAAATTATTTTATTTGTTTGTTATATTTCTTCTATGTATTATAATTTCTATTAATTGAGTTCTATTTTTAAAATTAAAAAAAAAATCACCTCCATAAGTGGTTATAGTGTACAGTTTCATGAAATTATGAAAGTATATTTATATTGTAGTTTTTTACTTCATTTTTTTCTATATCATTTTATTCAATACAATTAGAATATGGTTTTTTATATTCTATATAAGACCCCTAAGATACTTTGTGATCTCTTGTAACATGAGTAAATCAAAAAAAGTCCATAATGTTTGAGAAAATTATATCGTAATATTTTTATTTGTCTGTGTCTTTTAGTATATCCCTTTCACATGGTTGGAACATTGATTTTTAAATCATACATAACAAAAATTTAGGGGACATGGTTATCCTTGATTGTTTCACACATTTATTATGATTCATAGTAATCCATGTTTCCAAACTATAAAGCCATCCTAGAATGTATTTTTTATAATCACCTCGTTATCCTCCGATGTTTTTAATATTGTACCCTAAATTTCTTTCACATAAAAAATAAATTACCCATGTACACAATAATCCCCTTCTCTCCTACATATGAAATATATTCCATATGGTTTTAAGGTGGGTTATTGCAGGATTCATGGTGTATACACAAATTAATCTCCTTCTACCCTATTTTCCCATATATCATCTCATCCCCTTTATCTAGGAAGGTAATTAATCCATAGAGTTTCCTTTGGTTAAACATTAATTTTTTTCCATATATATCTATTGTTATTTAAATTATTAATGGTCTAATATTTTTTCATGGTATTTATTTAACAACGTAACATATAAATGAAACTAGTCTCCAGCAATTCGAGGTAGTGTTCCCCTTATAGAGCCAATATTTATAAAAGAAATTAATGATTTCTTGTATAAAAAAATTTATTGGTTACAAAATGGTAATATTAATTATGTTGGAGAAAAGTTGAAAATATAATATTTTTTCACATAATTTTCATAGAACGTGATGGTCACTTATTTGTTTTCAAATTCGGAAATTTTGGTTTTCCTAACCATACCAACCAAGAATTTGAATGATTTCCCAAATGAAATTTTTAAGTGTATTAAATGTTATAAACATGGGTCTTTGTTTTAAATTTTCTTTATTAATATTCTATTTCAATTTATTTTGTGTGTTCTTTTTATTGAAAAGGGAAATTAAGAACTATTTTTGAAGATAGTGTTAGAATATCATTATTACATTTAATGATGATCATTCCTGATGAAAAAAACCTTGGAAACAACCCATTGTTTGTTATATTATTTTGATAACATTTTTTGGGTAAAGGGTTATTCATAAGAGGTGTTCTCGAGGATGACACAATGATTATAGTTCATTCTCTTATAACTGAGTCAGAATGTTAATTTATATTGATAATGATTTTTCTCATTATTAAAACACTCCACTTTCTTTTTAATTACATAATTGAAATTCCTAATTTGCAAGTAAATCATCTTAGAACATATGGTAAAAATGTTTTGGATCATTCTATATTTAGTTTTCCTTAGTATGGATACAAACAGGTTTAAAAGCTATCCCCTTAGTATAATAAACTTAAGGAAACATTCCAATTTCATATTTCATTTTATGTATCTGCTATATAAAATAGTATTAACCATGATTACCTTCAAAAAACATTATTTTTCAATAGAAAGAACCCCTTTTTAAATTTTATTTTAAAGGAAAATAATAATCCCTTAACTCTGGTAAAATATCAATTTCTCATTTTGAATAGTATAAAATATGTAGTTTGTTTTGATTCATAGTGGTCCACGATAATTCTCATAAATTTACAATTTTTTAAATAACCGGTAATGTCCTATATTTAGTTTTTTTTAAAATAATAATATACAATGATTTCATTCCATATTCCCTTTGGAATCGTTATGGTATAAACTTGAGTTATGATTTTTGATAAGATTATGAAACCCAATTCTTTATAATAGTTTTTTTTCATGCTGATTATTTATATATGGTTTTATTTCCTTGTACAAATCTTTTACAAATGTATATATTGTGGTTTTTATTATGTAATAGGTGGGTCCAAAATTATATAATCCTCCAATAAATTGTTTAAGGAATTATATGTCATGAGATAATTTTAAAGAGAATGTAGTGTGAAATAATGAGATAAATTGTGTATGAAATTATATCTCATTAGATAATTTGAAAGGAAGTGATGCCATAGTTTGAATTTCAATACCATTATGCATCGATATGATGGTTAGTTAAAGATTATATCCACCATTCAATAAGGATCATGAATTATTCTTTTTGACATAAATGATTATATGATGAGCTTGGTGTGGGGTGATTGCTATCTAGGATGGGTTCTAGAACTCGAGGGTAGATCATCTCTTAATTATAAATCTCTATCCCTACACCATGTGGTTTCGAATCATGAGTTATGGTCCCTCAATAGTTCAGGAATTTAATGATGCATTCCATATTTGAGAATGGATACCAAACATTGTGATGTAATGTCAATGATGTAAAACACAGTTGAATAGTTTGTTTATATGGATTGAAAATTATGGGTCAATGTGAATATGTCATGAGTATGATCTTGGGAAATAATTTCATGGATGTACCACAACAAACTAACAAACTAATTTATTACATAGTTATATTGTGAATAATGAGGAATAGAATTCCATTTCGAATAGTGATTTTTTTATGACCAAAACAACATATTCATGAGCCATAGGTAAGCATGCATAATTAAAAATTGGTCTTCTTGAAGAAGAGAGTAATTTTTCATGGGCCATGAATTGTTGAGGTGATCAGTGACTCTCAAATAAAAAATTATTGTTTTTAGAGAATATAATATTCATGAAGCGTTCAAGCACCCTAATGGTTGTATCACTACCTTGAGAACACGTTCTCGCTATGAGGAGATGAGAAAATCTTTTATTTAACATTTTCTTGAAGTAGGGTGTCTAATGATTAGATAATTTATTTTGATAGCACTATAGAGTAGGTCCTACGAGATTTAATCCTTATTTATTTTCCCCCTATATTTTCCAAAAATATGTATGTGGTGAATTTAGCGAGTGATGAGATTGATTTTTATTAGGTTTTATTTTTTTCTTTTTTACCTGTCACATTTTGTGTCTACATAAATTGTATATTAATTTTATGCAATTTGGGATAATGTTCAGGAATTTTTATTGACGTTACAAACATCAATTTAATATGTTGGATGTTACACATGAGCGTAATTAGGATACCAATGGACAAGAATAACCCATGATCCATCCAAGAGGGAGATGAAAAAATTTTAATCCATGGATCAAGGTTATTAGGTAATGAGTATGATAGTATAAAATCATACTAGAAGTGGATTAACACAATGTAAATTGATGAGTTCCTCCATAGTGGCATCAAGACACACAAGGACTGGATTTTTTTGTAGAGTAACACATTTGGTTGATGGCTATAGACCCATATTCTACAGCCCAAGAGATACATGAAATATCAAACAAAGGGTCCCTAGAATCCATGTATTCTTTTTCGTAGGGCCATTGAGGTTTTATGGATACAAGAGGTACTTGAGAACTGAAGTGTGATTAATAAATTGAAGTGATTTATGGATGATGGATGCACACCATCTCTAGTAGACCTAGATCAGGATCCAATGTTCCATTAATAATGTATGATAATGGAAGGTTGTCAAAATATTTTAATTTCATGTCGTATTTAAGTACATTATTACATGAATATTAATGTCTTGTGGTGAGGAAGATTCTTATACAATTTATAATCACGTCATACATATGTTTTTAGGGAAGTTTATCATCATGCAGTAATGAAATTTTCCAATAAGTTTATTTGAATGTGGTAATTATGTATTTTTTCCATTTAGTTAAACATAATTTTTTAATGATGGAAAAACAATGATGAAAAATAATAAAAATATATATAACACAAATGTGAAAACTATAAATTGATATGACTCATACATAGAAAAAATTGCCTTCTATTTCTCAACCCCAATCCATTTGGGGTATCTTTTTTATTGGTTCTTGTATATGGGCCTAGTATTAATGATTTTAGAATATAAATGTATCCTTTAAAGATAGAAATCAATAAAAATTTAAATGTTAAACTAAAAACACTCTATTGGGGTCTAACCCATACCTAGAGGTGGGAATTGTTCCTATTTACCATTCTTACAAGGACTAGGATTGGAGATCCTATCATCAACATGTATTCTATGATGACAGGAGTCAATCCACATTTAGTAATCTAGGATAAATTTATTATAACATCATACAGAAAGGATGTTGGCTTCTCTATGTGAAAATGGTTGTTAAGGAAGAACCCAAGTAAGGAGACCTTGTCATCACTATGTATCCTATGGTAATAGGAATCATGCCACACATTGTTCTTCAGGAATGTTATCCCTTCAAATGTATATCCAATACAAAAGAATGTGACATTTTTAGGATTATTCATTGTGACTAGAATATTTAATGGATATTCCAGTATCACTTAATATATTGGGTTTTCTAGAATCAAGTCACTTAGAGTTCCTGAATGGAGTTGTAGTGGGAGACCAATCACAACAAAATGGTGGTTCTCTACGGCAATGTCCATAGGAATATGCAAAATAATGCAGTGCAAGTGAAATAAACCATGTTGTTTAATTTCATGCATCAAAGAATCATGGTATCCCTTTTAATGTACAATATTTAGGAATATGATGAATTGTTAACCAGTTTTTAGGACTTTTTCATACATAAAAACACTTACTAAATCTCTTATTAGCATTTAAACTATAGTCGATGTGAGAAAACAGGGATTGGAGATGATCCCCTAGACAATGTGGATGTAATTAAGTGCTAGATAGGGAAATTTTGAAATATTTTGTTGATTGAAAAATTCATTAGATAAATTTTTTCCTATGATTATAATTTAAATTGAAATCAAGGCATACATAGTTCTAGAAACTAGTACATTTTAATGTTTTGGGGTGATGACATCATCCATGCAATTTAATATCATGTTCTAAGGATGTATGTCCCCCGACATGAAAATGATGTAAGAATATGGTTGGGTCCTTAAATAGACATTCATGAATAACTACATATCCTATAATGACATAAATAAACCCATACTAAGTTCAAATAAACATAAATTCCATGTGCAGAGCATAACCTAAGATGAGGATTAGGTCATTTCATACCTCTATCACACAGATCTAGCACATGTGAGAGGAATTTTCAATGTGGTAGTGATTAGAGTGTTTTTTACATCATGTAGTGAGTATATATGTTATGATGTTAAAGGTAATATGGTGAGGATGAGGTCCGTACATTTTTCTTTCGTGTGGCCATGATGTAAGTTGTTATTTTGTTTAATATCTTGTTGTAAGGATAAGAGATTCCATGTAGTTGAACATCTATCAACCAGGAAAAATCCATACACCATATATTCAGGTGGCCAGAATTTGGGAAACCATTTATTTTAATGTATTTATTCAAGGAGTTAATACTTGATGACATATATGATATTTATTTTCTGAGAAACCTCTCATTGATGGGTGGCAACACATGCTCCCAATCCATTGCGTCTAGTGAGTATTCTCTAATTTGATAGAATTTATGTATGGTGTATTGACCATCCCATTTTGATTCAATTATTGGATTCATATATCATATTATCAATGTGGTTATAAGAGCCCAAATTATTTCTCCTTGGAGTAATTAATGATGGATAACCTTTTTATTAAGGTCTTATGTGATCCAATTCTGATAGACATCATGGTTTAGCAATGCATGCAATTTTTTATCATCTAGCCTCTCTAATTTATCCATCTGAATGTTTGACTACTAATCATCTGATATCTGTCTAAAAATTCCTATTTATAGTGAATGAAGCTTGACTTCTATGGGAAATATGGCCTCAATCTTGTACACTAATGATTATGGTGTTTCTGGTGTAGTAGTACGCATGGCGGTATAGACGGCCCACAAATCATAGAGGAGCTTGTATGTATAGGAAATACTATCCATTTTCGTCATAATATTGAATATATTTAATCAAGTATTATTAAAGGATTATATATGTCCAATTGTTAACTACACGATAGCGATATGTTTGATTGGACTCGATATTGTACACATAATATAGTTTCTTCAACATTATACAACAAAAAATTGGGACTTTTTCATAAATATTTTGTGAGGGACTCCAAACTTGATAATAAAATGATACATTATTATTTTAATGATATTATTCATCCCATCATCATTAGGGTATATTTCCACATCCCATTTAGAAAAGAACTTTGTAGCTGTATAGATGTACCTGAACTACATAGATGTGGTTGATGGGTATACTCCCACAAGATCCATTCCACTAACAGAAAATATATAGGAATACTTGGATCCTAAGTATAAATTTTGAGGGATGTTGGATGATGTTTTCTAGGATCTTAAATGCAATACATTTCCTACTGAATTCAATATAGACTCGTATCATGGTTTCGTTATAGTAATTCAACATCCTGATTTAGTCGTAGAGCCTAATCCCAGACTGATGAGTGTCATTAGAGCCTTCGTGGACATCTTCCATAAAATCATGAATCTCTCATTCTGCTATGAATCTGAGGATGAATCCATAAAAATGTTTATTGTATAAGATTTATTTCACATTTGTGTCATCGCATAAGGTAAAGTTCTTGAACAGTTCTAAATAATTTCCCTTCACATTCGACCTCTCAATAGATTCCCATAAATATAATAATCAATTTTGGGCTCCATTCCCCTAAATTTTTGTTAAATTTTTTCACACACAAGGGTAGTTCAAACATGGTTGAGTTATTTCATACTTCAATCAATGATCTACAAGGCCATTATTTAATGAATGATATAAATGATTGACTTTTATGGATTAGGTTCAGCTTGGTCTATGTCTGTATTATCCAATGTATCTGTGGGAGAATTCTATGATCAAGGAACATATTGAAGTGGTGGTAAAAATCGGAATTCATACATTACTCCCTTGACATATCTTGTGAGTTGGTCGGATTATTTGTTTTATGGAATATTTTCTATTGATCTTCATTATTTGTAGTTTTGAAACCCTATTGATATTCAGGTATTTTATCTATAGTTGTAGGGATATATCAATCATATATATGACGGCTTGGTATTTTTCATCATTATTCATGAAGCCTTCTGATAGTGAGAATGTGTAGAGAAATACTACAATTTTTTAGAGAGATAAATATAATCCATATTCAAACCAGATTGATCAATGGGTTTTATGTCGTTTCATCTATATAAAATTTGATAGATTCTTAAACATACATATCCAATGTCTTGGGAGTGTCATGGGAATAGATGACTTCCTCGTCTGGAGGAATGGTTTACACAAGTGTATTCCTCATGGTGGGATGTGCCATGATAAAATCTGATCGGGATTTACCTTTAACCAATTAATATGATAACAACTGGATGCCAATATTCTATAGAATGTGAGGTCATCTACCCCAGTACACTATCAAAATTGTATGGACAAGGATGTACATGACCATATCAAAATGTGAGATCATATAGACATTATGGTGCTACATGTAATGTCATAACTTCTTCACTATAAAATGAGTTCAAGGAAAATCTTCTCAACATGAGAGTGTCACATCTCAGTACATAGAATTGTTCATCTACGTTATTCTAGATTTTCATCACTCCCCAAATCATTTTTTCTAATATGGTGACAATTGAGCTTTCCATGGTGGCCACATACTATATGAGTGGCTACCATTCCACTTGAGGAATTAGAACAAGTGGTTGCCGTATATACTACATGAAACTATTGGAGGCTTCCTGGCAGTCATCATCCCAATGAAATATGATTCACTTCATCATTAACATGGTGAAGGAGAGTACTTCTCAAACCAAATTAGATATGAAACCTTAAATAAAGGCGAGGATCGCTTGGATCCCCCTCATTTATTTTAGATTTACGGGGTTAGAAACTACAAAATTAGAATTATCCTTTTTAGGACATCCTTAATGTCGCGGTGGAATAACAAAACGCCAAAGATCCTTCATGATATTACAGTAAACGTTAATTTCAACCGAATCATCATCAAAATGTATTGTAATTTTTTTCACAGGCTTTTTTATGATATGTGAACTTATCAAAATAATTCTTGGATTTAACCACCAGGTCATCAAAATAACATTTTACCATTCCTCTAAATAACATATTGAAGATATGATGCATTCGATGTGGATATGTAGAACCAATTATCATTATTCCTAAGTTAATAAAATAATATAAATAGATTACATGGGGAACTGTAAAGGTAGTTTGTTCTTCATCACTAGGATCCATCATTATTTAATTTTACCCTAAATACCAATCTAAGAAGGAAATGGATTTGAAGAAAATAGTTTCCTCAATCTAGAGAACTGTGATTGAAAATTTGGAATTATCCTTTGGGATGTGGAGGTTAAGGTCAATGAAATCAATGTAGTACCTAATATTTTCATTATTTTTCTATATAGGGACAATTTTAAAAATCAACCTTGGGTACTTCAATTACAATAAAAATTTGTATTTTATCAATTTGTAAAATACCACAACTATAATGGTGGCATGGGTGGGTATCATCTTCATAGATTCCAGTTGGAATCCTCAATTATCATAAAGTAACCTAAGATGGTTCATAGAAACATATAGATTCAGTCAAGAAAATTTTTATTCATTAGAAAGGCGATGTAAATATCATTATCCTCAATTAGAAGGTTTGCGTTAATAATTTTTGGCAATAAGTATTCTTCTATTTTTCTATTTTATTTTTTGATATGATCAATTGTGGTGGAGACGCCTTACTAAAATATAGGAGGGGATCTCCTGAGGTCCTCCTCATCTTCATCCACCTCTATGTATGTGGAGGAATATTCTTAAATAAGCTGTGATTTTGGGCCATCTGTTTCATTATTGAGGTGATAGAGGCCATGTAAATAGAAATTATCATTCCCTACTACCTAAGATGTAGTTGTAAGATTCCAGATATTATATTATTTTACACATTCAATTGGGATAAGAGGGGATTGGACTACTATGACCATGTCTATCACTTCAATTTGATTTATGGGGATCACATGACTGTTCTTGAGAATTATCTATGTATTTTTATGGTTTTTCCAAATCCATTGGAGGATGGAACCTATATATCATCATCCACAATTTATTCTTTTCATTCCATTTATAGAACATATCTTTAGCATATGTGGTTTCACAGGTATCAATGGTGGTGCATTCACTATTTGATATTCAGAATTTTCGATCAATGTGGTATTTGAGACATTGATGCAATGTTTAAGGCACATCCATGTGGATGGGAAGCCAGGGTATTCCAAGAAGATCATAAAATGCGATGTATTTCTAGAAAACCATAATTTTTTAATCATATGTTTTATCCACAAAAAATGATTTTATGATTATTTTCACATGATATTTTTTAATATATTTATCATACCATTTAATGGACATCATATTTTGAGATAGGACCCCTTAACTCTATCTAAAATTTCATAGTGTTCTAACTAGGATGATTTTGATCCAAGAACCATTTTTTTGTCAATTACAGTCAGATGTCGACATTATTGAGTCTCCTGGAAACATATAGTGGTCTTATGTGTTATTTGATGATCTATTCTAGATCCCGGTAGTGAATAATATGATGACATGGAAATTTAAGGAATCTTTTTCCACTCAATAGACCAGATATATAGAATCTACTATCACAAACTCATGTGAGCTATTGGGGGGCTTGAACAAGTTCTTCCATTATTTATCTTGATAGATTATGTGAATCTATAATTGTGGTATTGGATTGTAAAACATCCTTCTATTCTAGAATATCTTAATATTATTCCACATGATACCACATCTCATTGTGGTCGTGCTTCTTAATAAGTGGTTCAAGAGAAGAGGCATTCATGGTGGGCATGACTAGGGATTAGTTAGAGGTTGAGAGGGAATATTCTTACAATGGAATGGTTAGTTCTGACCATCATCATTTACTAGTCTGCTCATATAAATTCACCCCTAATAATTGTTCATGCAAGAAAATTAAGAACAAAAAAACACTATATTGTGTTGAAACACCTCCATGTATATTTTAGACATTCTATACTTGTTTACCACAGGTCTCAATTACATATATGTACTATGTAGCGACATTACCAGAATATTGTGTCTATCCATGACCATGATGTCCCCTATATCCTTGGTTCTTACGTATGAAACCTCATGCACCTCATTTTTCTTATATTGAAGTCAAACCAGGAGGCATAGTAATAATTTAAGAAGGGGTATGCCATATTTATCGGGTTTATATAACCAAATATGATATCGTATTCTAATGAGGGTTTGATTTAATGGGGAAGTTCACATTCTTTGGATGTTGTAGGGAATCAAATCTCCAACAATCATAGAAGTCATTGTAGTTGAATATGACTCATCCTCTTATGTTTCCTCCTATATCTAATAGATATCTCCTTATTTGGGAGGCATATATTATATTACTACACTAGGTTGTGGAACTGTTGTGGGTCTACATGGGTGTTCTCTCAGAGTGACAAGATATATGTCAACTGTTTTTTAAAGAATCTAATTTCCAAAATTCAACCATTTCCTAGATGGAATATTTGTCCAACCACCCTCTTCTTCTATGTGAGAAATGGTAATGTAGGCAACCAACTATGAGGAGTTATCTAAGACCACATCTTTAAAATCGACCATGCTATGAAGGATTAATTTGAAGATTATGTAGTCATGGATATTAAAAACGAACCTTATATGAAAATGGTAGTAGTTGGGATGGTTGGTGAGGCTGAAATTATTGTCCTTCTGGGGATATGAAATACTGATACGGTTATTGTGCAAGGCTACAAAGACTTATCTAGGGACATGTTTATTTATAAATTAGTAGGATTTATTTATCCATTACTAAAATATTTTGAGATACTCATTTCTCTATCTTTTTACAAAGTAATATTTTTTGGTATCTCCATCTTGATAGGAGGATCTAGTCAGTTTGGTACCTTTCGTGGTTCATGGATGTTCATTGTTTCTTGTTCGAGGGAGAAATCTATTGTTACCACTTTTCCTTACCTTTCCCCATATTCTAAGCTTATTAGTGAATATTGGTGTCAGTTTAAATGAATGGAATATTCTAATAGTTCATCACTTTATGTGAACTCATAGAAACATCCTAGATTTTTCATTGATGTCAATGGAATTTGAAACTCATCCATGATAATTCCAACATATAGTTCTATAAATTTTTCCATTGAGAGGGGGATGATGATTGAATATGATATAACATTTCACCTATCTATGAAGTATAACACCCTATATGTTTTTTGTTTTTTATAGTTTTTTAGGTGGATGTTATTTATTATCATGGTAGACTTGAAATGATAATGGAAATGATGATAAAGGTATTTGATCCATAATCTAATCCAGATGGTAGATTTTTGTGACAATCATAGGATTCCATATCATATTCTATACAAAACACCTTATTTGGTCACCTCCAATTGATTATGAAGGGCCATATTGAATCTAAATATGGGAATGAAGTGTGTCATATATTTTGGGGGTCACAAGATTCTTCGAAGGTAATGAATGTAGGATTTCTGAATTTCTATGGTTGAAAAGTGTTATCCACCAATGCACGATATTCATTTCTCTTCAGCAACACAGGTTCATTCCTCCTTTCAATGGCTCCCATTCATGTATCCAAGGACTCAATGATGTTTGAATCACTATGGGTATTGCATTATGTGCTGGATCTCATCTATGGAGACAGGGTAATGTTTAAAGATGTGTCCCCACCTTCAACTCCCACTGATTATGGATTTTCCATTATACTGAATGATCACTCTGCATAGGGAGAGCCTATAGATACAATATAGTGAATTCTTAATCATTTTTGACATTTTTATTTATGGAGGTTGGCTACATTTATTTTGACATAGTTTAAAGCTCTGATTCTATTCTTGATGTTAGATCCTCACTATCTAGATTCTTTAAATGAAGAGTATATTACTCATCCTAAAGACGATACCCAAAGGTAATATTTTAAATGTTTAACTCCCCATTGAGTTTTCCGAGAGTCTATATCTCATTCATATATTATGGAAAACGTTCCTCCATGGTTGTAACATAAAATATTTTATGTGTTGATTGCGATGTGGTAAAAATATTTCCGTTTTCATTGGTAGTTTTCTTCTATAGTGGTGGAAACTAGCTATTATGAGGCTTCTTGTTTTAGAACACCCTCTAGCACTAGGTCCGTATAACAACAGTTGGTGCATCAAGATCACCTTCCTAATTCGGTAGGTTTTCCATGTTTATGTTCTATAAATTATATTCTTGATCAATAATTTCTATCATGTTGATAGATTAAAAATTTAATTATGTGTGTCATTAAATGATGGTTTTTCAATTACATTTAACATAACAGTATGATTCTGCATGTCCCCTATATGGGTTGTTTCTCAAACCCATGGTCATATTGGGGCTTTTTGGATTCTGATCGTGGTGGGCTCTGATTTCATTCACCGTACACTCCACCTATATAGAACTTTGAGTAATTACCTTGAGGTATTTTCCATCCATTACTATCAAAAAATCCCAAAATAAAAGTGTTCTCTTACGGTGTGAGTAATATAAGGGATATCGACAATCAATTTTTACATACCAACGTAGAATAGTCTGAACCCATATACAATAATGATTATGATGACATTTTCCCCAGCCCGGTGGGATGAGGTCAATTTAGGGCCCCAATTTGGCATTGATTGATCATGTATTTTAGGATCAAATGATTCCATTTGGGGATTTTTTGACTACCGTCAAAATATTTAGATATAAATTCTCCCAAACCAAAAATATGTTGATGACATGGAAGCACCATTGATTTTCAAATGATTTCATTGAATGATTATGAACTTTGTGAAAATGATTTAGATATATGTTCCCACAAACTATGGGGTTGGTGTATTTTCATAACTACTATTGATAATTCTTTACCCATCTGAGTAATTTCATTTCTGAGGGGTGGAGGTGGTTTTAGGTATTCATCTGGCATATTAGGTAAGGATTAATCTGGGATGGATGCAGTTATAGATGATAAATCAATTAATTTGATGCCGTGTATTTGTGGTCATGTAGGATCTCGGTGCAATAACAACCTATAATTGGAATCAATCTATAACAGATGTTTTCTGATCAGTTGCAACATTATCTACCATGTATAATGTGAATTCCCATTTAGTTTAAGGGACTATTTCAAAGAAGTTTTTCCTATCCTCAACATCTATTCATGATGTTTGTTCATCATTGTAGGATATGAATTATTTCATAGTGACAAAGTGTACTGATCATTACATGGTCCCAAGATTTATATGGAGTAAATAAAGATACATTATCTTGCATATATGAAATTCTACTATTCTAGGGGTGCAATGAATTATAACACTTCATTAATTCCCCATCCTCGATTATGTATCCATGATATTCTTTGGAGAAAAGCATTCAATGAGTTTTTATTAAGTGTAAGCTATGTTGTTTCATATTTTATGTGTTATTTTCTTATTTTGGAACCAAGGAAATTGAGATAGTAGCCAGTTCAAACTAAAAATGAAATATCTTGATGGTTTGAAGGTGACTCTCATATCATAGATAAGGGTGGTGTCTATAATTCAATAACTATCAAGTAGACCACAGATTATTGCATTGAAAAGAAATGAAATATTTTTATATGATATGGGACCTCGTCATTAGAAGTGATGAAGGGAAATAAAATGGTGCATAGGTTGCTTCCGGCTAGCACTCTTGATATATCAATATCGTCCTCCTATTCATCAGGCTTACAATACTCCATTAGGTATGAACAAAGTAGATTCTTATTGGGGTTTCCTTTTGACCAAAGTGGAGTGATGCAAGAACATTATGGGAAAATATATATGTAGACAACCATTAAGTTTTGATCACCTCTCAATATGATGGTTTATGAGGTTTGGACACCTCTCTATAATTTTTTTTAATAAAGTGGATGGTTTCCCTTTTCACTGAGGATTTAATTGTGGTGAGGTTGGCCACATTGGATTTTAGGAGTGGATTCTTAGTGATTTATCTCCACGATTCAATAAGGACAACTATCATATTAATGATTTTCTTACACTACTGTTAATGAGTTGACAGACCATTTGGATGTTGATAATGTGTCTCAAATAACCTCTTGAAACTATAATTGTGAAAAATAGGCACACGAGAATAATGTTGGGTCCTATAGAGAATATTTTGACCTACATTCTAGAATTGGGCATGGATATGGGACTATTTTATGAGATTTGTCAGATAATGTTTATAATTATCTATTATATTATGTGTATGATCGAATTGTGAAGAAGCTACAATAATATTCCAATTTGATTCATCATTATTGAATGAAATATGATCATATCTTGAGGAATGTTCCATTCCCACTTGGGGAGAATCAATTAGAATGGGAGTTTTATCTTGATACTAGGCCTTTGGGATATTCCAATGGTCATTTGTGGTGGGTTTATGAGAATTACCTTAGGAATGTTCCACTCTAACTTGGTGTCACACCCGAACATTTAAAATTAATATTATTTTATTATTTTATCAGACATTAAAACTTTCTATCGTGTTGCGGTCCAAGCCTGTTTGAAATTTTTTCACTTTTTTTATGAATGAATTCTATTCCCTTGACGGCATCCGATGCATGGGCAGTGCGTGTTCAAAGTCGCGCGACCATGCTCGGGTCAACGTGTGGCCTGCCTCATATACAATGTAAATAAATAAAGTGAGTTTTAATGAGTTAATTTAATAATTATAATAATGGTTATTGTTGTTATTATTACAATGGTTAATAATATTATTATTATCAAGTTTATTATAATAATTAGTAAGTTATGAACAATATTATTATTATTATTATTATTAGAGTTCGTTAAAATTTTTATTATGTTCATTATTAGTTGTTAATATTTTTATTTATTTTTCATTTATCTTTCTTCTTCATTCTTTTCTTCTATTTTATTTATCTCTTTTATTATTATTATTATTATTATTCTTATTATTATTATGTTTTGTTAATATTATAATTAGGTTAATTTTTTTATTAATCCTATGACATTTTCATAAAATATTATTAAACGTTATCGTTTTTATTATAGTTTATAATTGTTATTATTATGTTAAGTTTGTTTATGTTTTTTTTTGTTTTTTTTTTAATTTTTATTTCCACTTTTTTTTATTTTTTTTATTCTTTTTTTCTTCTCTCGTTTTCCCCCTCCCTCTCACTTCCTCTCCCATATTCCCCCATCATGCACAGAAACCCCCTCTCCCATGGATTTGTCATGCCTCACCCCTTGCAGCTGGCGCTCTCCCACCCTACTCCCTTCATTCCGGCGGCACATCGGACCGACACCCCACTCCCCTCCTCACGCCGCCTCGCACCGTTGGCCGCCCGACGTCAGACCCCCCCCCAGCACCCATCCCTCTTCCTCTGGCTATCCCTTGGCCGGAACCCACTTCCAGCAAGCCCTTCGGTCGGCGCCTCTTCCCCCTCTCCCCGGCGGCACTCATCTCAGCGACCAGCATCCTGCTCCCTCTGTCGCAAGGTCATCCCACTATGATGATCTTCTTCTTCCTCCTTAGAGTTTTTCTTCTTATAGGGTTCCGATTTTGGGGGTTTATCTTGTTGTTTATGGGGTTCTATTTCTTGATTTATGGTTCATTTTAGGTCCCTTGCAGTGCGATTGGCGTGCGGCGGAGTTTGCGGATTGCTTTTGTGAAGTTTTCTACACCGATGGTAAGTGTTTCCACCTATAAGTTTTTTTGATGATTTAATTTTCTTGTTTAAATAATTCAAGTTGTTCTTTAATTAATTTGTTGAGTGTGAATTTTGTTTATGTGGTGAATTATTTTTACTTGCTTAAATAAATTTGGTGTTCTATGTTTTATCTGTTTGGTTCCAAACTAGTTTTTAAAATAATTTAGTTTGCGTTTTTTTTGTTTGGTGGTGTGTTATTATGGTATGAGTGTGTTTCTGTTGAGATCTTTGTATTTGATCAATTGATAGTGTTTTGTAAGTTGTGTAGTTATTTTATTATTTTTGTATAAATGGTAAATATTGTGTTCTTAATGTGGCGTTGTGTGCATTTGGTAATGAAAGAAGGTTGATGTTGGTTTTGTGTGCAAAGCTATGTTATACTCTTTAAAAATTGGATTATAAAAATTTAGAACGAAACCTTAAATAATTTTTAAGGATTAAAAATTGTATTAAGTAAATTGTGTAAAGGTTTTTTGTGTGCGTTTGTTTCTATAGAGGGGATTTTGGATATTTTCTCGGTGTGAGGTAGTGAGGTGTTTCCTTGGGTTGTTTTATAAATTTCATAATGGTTTATTTAAGTTGTTTGGAGGGTGAAAAACATGTTTTGGAAATGGTTAAATTGTTTTTGTGCTTTTTTAAATATTTTCAATGAGTTTTATGAGTTATGTAAGTGGCGCATCGTTGGTGCAAACCCTTGATGTGTTAATTTGAAAAAAAATTGGATTTTTTAATTGTTTAATGGTTTTATTAAATTATTTGTGTAGTGCGTTGGACCTCGCTAAGATGGTTTCAAGTTGCGGGTGTCAGGAACGCCTACACGTACATGCATAGGGTAAGGCATATATATATATATATGCCCTCTTTGTACATATTCCCTCATGGCGCGGGGAATATGTGAAATGCAGCTAGGGGTGTATATATATATATATGTATAAATTCATGTGTGTGTGTGCGCCAAGTGTCAGTTCGAGTGGTCATCGATAGATAGGGACAAGTTTGAGGTCGGTCCCCTATGCCTATGCATTTAATTTGAAATTCATAATTGCTTGATTGTTTTTAAAATCTGTTTTACATTATCCTATATACACATGCTATGGAATCTGACTGCTTTTGCTAGAAACTATTATGCCTTTGTTTTGGGGATTGAAATTTATTTCAAACGCCGTTGGTCTTAAGTGACCTTTCTTCAAAAATTGATTTCATAAGTGGTTTTGAATTGGTAAAGTGTATTTCTAAAGGTGTTTGACCTTTAGGCCGGTTGCTTGTAAAAAGAGTTCCCTTTATGTAATTATCCATGTTTGGCATCTTAAGAATGTTTTACGAAAAAGAAAAAAACCCCTCTTGAGGCATGCCTCCTTGGTTTTAGAAAAAAATGTTTTTTTTAAGTTGAATGTGTTATCATGTGCCTAATTTGATGATTATGCATTGTGTGATGTGCAAGAGGGGGGATGCGCTCAAGGAGAGAGAGTGGTGGTGAGATGTTGAATGAGTTCTATAAAAAGAGAGTGTTATATACATATATGTTTTCATGATAATGAAAACTCACCACCTTATGAAATGGAGCACAATGGGAAACCTGGGTGTCTAGGTGGGTGACCAGGACTAGTACGCTAGATGATACGGCATGGGTTTGTCCCTGTTTGTCTAGCAGGATTGAAGAAACAACACTAACTAAACATATGAGTTCTGAGGGTCGTGTTCTTCTAAGCCACTTTTTCTGAGGGTTGTGGTCTTCTATGCCACGTTTCACTGAGGTACGAGGTCTCTAGGTTCCCACTTGTTCTGGCTACCTATAGGGATTACCCATGGTGCTCATTTGCGACGTGCTGATTATGATTTGACTTTCATTTCAGTTGTGTCATAATTGATGTCTTTTTGTGAAAACTATATTTTAATCCAAACTGATTTCTTTTCATTTAAAATGTTAATTCATGCTTGGAACCTATTTTGAAAATGCAGTGGGAGTGGAATTCTTTACATGATAATGCAAACTCGTTACTTGAATTTGAAAAGGAGGAAAACACTATTTTATTATATCTTATTTTTCAAACTGGCATGACTGGATTTCCTACTAAAGGCAGGGGCATAGGACGTGGTTACATTTTTGGCTTTCCTACTAAGCATCTCGGTTCTCATGCCTACTTTACTTTTCAGTTGCAGGTTTCAGTCTTGGATCGCTCTTGGGAGGGAGTGTGGTTGTCGTACCGTGGTGATCCACATGGTCACCTGAGGTATGTCACGTTTCTTTGTTTATTCCTTTTTCCACTTCCACGTTCTTCAATTAATTTTCCTTTATTTATCTTCTTGTTCAGTTTATGTTTATTTATCTTTTTCATGGGTCAAACTGTTCCCAATTGGTTTTTTTTGATGCCCGGTACTAGTTGCCAGCCCGTGGGGATCGGGAATGCCCTTCGGGCCATGTCGCGGACCGAGTCGGGTGCCGAGTCAGATGACGATCCGGCCTGGTTCGTGACAAAATGGTATCAGAGGTTCCCTTGTTATTTTGGGTGTCAAGTAGCTTGGTGATTAGGTGTGTCAGGACTCGAGAGGTAGGTGCGGGAAGGATGTCATGAACCCTTTCCCGTCCCGAGACTCGAGTTGCTAGGGGTAGTTCGAGATTTGAATTTTCTTCTTTGGATTGGTATGTTTGGATGAGGGATGACAAGGGAAGTGATCCAATGTTATGTGATGAGCCTGAATGGAGTAGAAACCCATGTACGGCCCGAGTGCATGGTTCAAGATGCTCCCTGTGGTTGATGCTTTCTTAGAGCATGGCCTGCTAAGCCATGTTACCGGGTTGGTATAACCACTAGTCCCTTATTTTTGGATGTTTTAATGTGATTTATGTTTAACCTTCATTTTGGTTGGTGTGAGTACATATCAAAAATGAAAATTGATATTTGTGAAGGTGTTTTCAAAAGGTAATATGGTTGTTGGAGTGGAAAAATAGTTTTTTTAATAGAAAAATATTTTGGAATTTTGAAACGTGTTTCTTTAACGATAAGTCACTTTCTCAAATTGTTTGGGAATTTGTGTTGTGTGCTTAATGGTATGTTTTGGAAATGAGAAGTGTCTTGAATAGACCCTTGGTATTCCTATGAGTGATCACATACATTGAGGTGCGCATGTGGAAAGTGGGGAAATTGGGGATGTGAGTGGATGGGTGCTTGAGCTAGCACATGGATATGTATGTGTGAGACTTCATGGGATATCAATGGTGGATATCTAAGTTGTTTTGTTTGCTGAAAAATTGTTTTCAAAAGGGGTTTTTCAAATGTTTAGAAATGTGAGTGAGAAATTTTTTAGCTTTCTCTTTTCGTGTTGGGTATTCATTTTCGTGAGTTCTTGGTTTTGACGTATTGAATTGTGGTTAGAATAGTGATTTGAGTTTGAGATTTCGTTTGTGATTGAGGTGTGGAATTTTGATTTATGATGAGTTTTGATTCGGATTTGTGCCTCTTTTTTTTTAGTATGCCACCCAGTAAAGTCCCAGAAGGTTCTAGTGAGTCACTTCTAGTTGTTGGTTCTACCCAGACTCATAGAGGAGTGGTAGAATTGAATTCTTTTCGGTTATTGTCCAGCATATGTAGTGATAGTGATATATAAAAGGTAGCAGACTGGCTTTGTGAAAACGTTGGTGTTTCCAGGTTATTGGAAACTCCAAAAACTATGAGAGTCTGTGTTGGTTTGGGTTTGTTTTAAGGTGAAACTTTGGATTGGTGGAGGAAATAATCACAGCGTCGTTGCATGATGGTATGTCTTGGAAGGTGTTTAAGATGACTCTGGTCAGATGGTTTATACCCAAGGAAATGAAGGCAAGGAATGTGGCAGAACTAGTGGGTGTCGAGTAAGGCCAACGAGAAGTGAAGGCCTACGTGGGACATGCCAAGGGGTTGATTCCATTTTCTCCAGAGGTATCTTCGTGGAATCAGTTAATGTTTCTCTTGTGTGGGGTCTTCGTTCAGGGTTCCAGGACCATTTCTTTCTGGTGTTCGGGAAGGTTCCCCATCCGGTGACGAGAGCTAATCGGAGGAACCTGTCTCACACAAGTCTTCTTGTCAATTACATCTCCTATTAGTTGGACCACCCCCTTGTTTTCTTCTAGTGTTCTCATTTTGAGTACTTTAAGCTGCCTTGTCACCATCCTCCGAAGGCCTGCCGGCAGTGTGGCCATTTGTGAAACATAGAGAAGTTCTGCTAGCGGCTTCGTCAGGAGGAGTCTCGACAGGAGAATGTTAGCTCCTGACTAAGGGGCATTAGATGCTTCAAGACATCAGAGCTCCAGCCACAGGTCTCGGAGTGAAGCCTTTCACTCACTCAAGAATCTTTGGGTATGGGGCACCTTGGTCTAAGTTTTGCCTCCAATGCTAAAATGGGGACGTTCTAAATTTCCCTGTTGTAGCTCTCCCGTCTTTGAAGGTTCTATTTTTCTTTAAGAGGCGTAAAGGTATCTTTTTCTCATTACGGTCTTTGTTCTTTGGATACCCCACCTTGGTTGTAATAATGTGTGGTGATCTCTTTTTCTTGTAATTCTAGTATTTGTGCCTCCTCAAATATGAGTTTTTAAGTTTGTCTCTCTCATGTGGCTAGCTCCATTGGTAACTCGTGCTTGTTTTAGGATGCGCTCGTTTTGGAGATATATGTTTCTTGGGAGATAATGAATAGGGGTTTGGTCCGCTACTCGGTTTGGGGACTTTCGTCGATGACCCCATGTGGTGGGGGTCTTGTTTATGCAGAGAGTTCATGGGTCGGTTTGTGCTGGGTTTCTCATATTAGTCTGTGCTAATTGGCTTTACCTGGTTAGTTCTTAAATGGTAGGGAGACCCACCACGAATCTTGTCGTCCCTTCTTCGAGGTTTGGTCTGTGCGGCGGTTCCCACTTGGATCATGTTAGCAGTTCTAGGGTTAGCCCATACTAATAGTCTCAATGTCGGTTGTGCTAGTCATGTTCTTGTGGTGGGGAGAACCCTCCTCGTTTCCTATTGGTTCTTCTTTTTTCAGTTTCCCTCAGAGTTGGTCGGGTGTGACTGATGGAGTGAAAAGTCATGCTGAGTTGTGATTTTGTTGGCCTCATTTAGTTTCGAACTCGAGATTGTTTACTCGTTTGGCTGGGTGACTTTCTGGGGGCAGAATGTTTTTGTGGTGGGGAGAATTTTCACACCCGAACTTTTAAATTAATATTATTTTATTATTTTATCAGACTTTAAAACATTCTATCGTGTTGCGGTCCAAGCCTATTTGAAATTTTTGCACTTTTTTGATGAATGAATGCTTTTCCCTTGATGGAATCTGATGCATGGGCAGAGCGTGTTCAAAGTCGCGCGACCTTGCTTGGGTCACCGTGTGGCCTGCCTCATGTACAAGGAAAATAAATAAAGTGAGTTTTAATGAGTTAGTTTAATAATTATAATAATGGTTATTGTTGTTATTATTACTATGGTAAATAATATTATTATTATCAAGTTTATTATAATAATTATAATGTTATGAACAATATTATTATTATTATTATTATTAGAGTTCGTTAAAATTTTTATTATGTTCATTATTACTTGTTAATATTTTTATTTATTTTGCAATCATCTTTTTTCTTCTTTCTTTTCTTCTACATTATTTATCTCTTTTACTATTATTATTATTATTATTATTATTATGTTTTGTTAATATTTTAATTAAAGTATTTATTTTATTTATTTATTAAGCCTATGAAATTTTCATAAAATTTTATTAAACGTTTTCATTTTTATTATAGTTTATAATTGTTAATATTATGTTAAGTTTGTTTCTGTGTTTTTTTGGTTTTTATTTTAATTTTTATTTCCACATTTTTTTTCTCTCTCCTTTTCCCCCTCCCTCTCTCTTCCTCTCCCCTATTCCCCAGTCACGCAAAGGAACCCCCTCTCCCCTGGTTTTGGCGTGCATCACCCCTTGCAGTCGGTGCTCTCCCACTCTACTCCCTTCCTTCCGGCGGCACATCGGACCGGCACCCCACTCCCCTCCTCGCGCCACCTCGCACATTCGGCCGCCTAGCATCGGACCCCCCAGCGCGCCTCCCTCTTCCGCTGGCTATCCCTTGGCCGCACCCCACTTCCAGCAAGCCCTTCGGTCGGCTCCTCTTCCCCCTCTCCCCAGCAGCACTCATCTCGGCGACCAACATCCTGCTCCCTCCATCGCAAGGTCATCCCACTATGATGATCTTCTTCTTCATCCTTAGGGTTTTTCTTCTTATAGGGTTTCGATTTTGGGGGTTTATCTTGTTGTTTATGGGGTTCGATTGCTTGATTTATGGTTTGTTTTAGGTCCCTTGCAGTGCGATTGGAATGCGGCGGAGTTTGCGCATTGCTTTAGTGAAGTTATCTACCCCGATGGTAAGTGTATCCTCCTATAAGTTTTGATTGATGATTTAATTTTCTTGTTTAAATAATTTAAGATGTTCTTTAATTAATTTGTTGAGTTCGAATTGTGTTTATGTGGTGAATTATTTTTACTTGCTTAAATAAATTTGGTGTTCTATGTTTTATCTGTTTGGTGGGAAACTAGATTTAAAATAATTATGTTTTCGTTTGTTTTGTTTGGCGGTGTGTTATTATGGTATGAGTTCGTTTTTGTTGAGAACATTGTATCTGGTCAATTGATAGTGTTTTGTATGTTGTGTAGTTAGTTTATTATTTTTGTATAAATGATAAATATTGTGTTTTTAATGTGGTGTTGTGTGCATTTGGTAATGAAAGAAGGTTGATGTTGGTTTTGTGTGAAAAGTTGTGTTATACTCTTTAAAAATTGGTTTATAAAAATTTAGAACGATACCTTAAATAATTTTTAAGGATGCAAAATTTTTTAATTAAATTGTGTAAAGGTTTTTAGTGTGTGTTTGTTTCTAAAGAGGGGATTTAGGTTATTTTCTTGGTGTCAGGCAGTGAGGTGTTTCCTTGGGTTGTTTTATAAATTGCATAATGGTTTATTTAAGTAGTTTGGATGGTGAAAAACTTGTTTTGGAAATTGTTAAATTGTTTTTGTGCATTTATTTTAATATTTTCAATGAGTTTTATGAGTTATGTAAGTGGTGCGTCATTGGTGCAAACCCTTGATGTGTTAATTTGAAACACTTTATGGATTTTTTAAGTGTTTAATGGTTTTATTAAATTATTTGTGTAGTGTGTTGGACCTCGCTACAATGGTTTCACGTTGCGGGTGTCAGGAACGCCTACACGTACATGCATAGGGTAAGGAATATATATATATATGCCCTCTTTGTACATATTCCCTTATGCCACGGGGAATATGTGCAATGCAGCTAGGGGTGTATATATATATGTATAAATGCATGTGCGTGTGTACGCCAAGTGTCGGTTTGAGTGGTCATTGACAGATAGCGACAATTTTGAGGTAGGTCCCCTATGCCTATGCTTTTAATTTGAAATTCATAATTGCTTGATTGTATTGAAATTCTGTTTTGCACTATGCTATATACACATTCTAGGGAATCTGATTGATGTTGCTAGAAACTATTATGCCTTTGTTTTGAAGATTGAAATGTATTTCAAATGTTGTTGGTCTTAAGTGACTTATCTTGAAAAATTGATTTCTTATGTGGTTTTGAATTGGTAAAGTGTATTTATAAAGGTGTTGAACTTTTGGCCGGTTGCTTGTAAAAAGTGTTCCCTTTTTGTAATTATGCTCATTTGGCATCTTAAGAATGTTTTATGAAAAAGAAAAAAACCTCTCTTGAGGCATGCCCCATTGGTTTTAGAAAAAAAAAATTGTTTAAGTTGAATGTGTTATCATGTGCCTAATTTGATGCTTATTCATTGTGTGACGTGCAAGAGGGGGAATTATCTCAATGAGAGAGGGCAGTGGTGAGATGTTGAATGAGTTCTCGAAAAAGAGAGTGTTATGTACATATATGTTTGCTTGATAATGAAAAATCACCACCATATGAAATAGAACACAATGGGAAAATCGGGTGTCTAGGTGTGTGACCAGGACTAGTACTCTAGATGATACGGCATGGGTTCGTCCCGGTTTGTCTAGCATGATTGACGCAACAACACTAACTAAACATATGAATTCTGAGGGTTGTGGTCTTCTAAGACACGTTTTCTGAGGGTTGTGGTCTTCTAAGCCACGCTTCACTGAGGTACGAGGTCTCTAGGTTCCCATTTGTTTTGGATACCTATAGGGATTACCCATGGTTCTCATTTGCGACGTTCTTCTTGTGATGTAACTTTCATTTCAGTTGTGTCATACTTGATGTCTTATTGTGAAAACCATATTTTAATCCAAACTAATTTCTTTTCATTTGAAACGTTAATTCATGCTTGGAACCTATTTTGAAAATTCAGTGGGAGTGAAATTCTTTACTTGAAAATGCAAACTCGTTACTTGAATTTGAAAAGAAAGAAAAAAATATTTTATTATATCTTATTTTTCAAACTGGCATGTCTGGATTTCCTACTAAAGGCAGGGGCATAGGACGTGGTTACATTTTTGGCTTTCCTACTGAGCATCTCGGTGCTCACACCTACTTTAATTTTCAATTGCGGGTTTTGGTCATGGATCGCTCTTGGGAGTGAGTTTGGTTGTCATACCGTGGTGATCCACGGGGTCACCTGAGGTATGTCACGTTTCTTTGTTTATTCCTTTTTTTGCTGCCACGTTGTTCAATTTATTTTTCTTTATTTGTCTGCTTGTTCAGTTTATGTTTATTTATCTTTTTCATGGGCCAAACTGTTCCCAATTGGTTTGTTTTGATGCTCGACACTAGTTTCCAGCCCTTGGGGATGAGGAACGCCCTTCATGCCATATCGCAGACCGGGTCGGGTGCCGAGTTGGATGACGATCAGGCCGGGTTTGTGACACTTGGTGTGCCACATTTTGAATAGAAATTCAATCATGGTATGAATATTCACTCCCCACCATAATATTACAAGGGTCCTCTAAAACGAGAGAAGTGACATGTGAATCCTCCTATATTTCCTCAAAATGATGTTGGTCTAATCATTCTTCGATGGAAGTAGAAATATTCCCACGTATTCTCTGATCTGGTGGAATTTTCCCTGATGGTTCAGAGATAGGAATATGAGATTTTCCTGAGGCAAGAACTATTATTACATATCAATCCCAAGTCAAAATTGGGATATGATCTTGATCATGGGTCGTTGAATAATGCCATTGATATTCTATGATAGTAATATGATCCTTTATTGAGTCATGATCCCCTCTAATATGGTGAGACCTATCCATAATGAGGATATGAGTTTGATCCAGGGTTATTGTAATAATCCATATGAGGTATTTTGATAGGCATGTTCCCCAGCACTGACGCATGTTCTACTCTCACCTTGTAATCCCCTCTGGGAATAAGACTACAATCTTTGCCTAACTCCACTTCCCTTACCTGAATATAAGGATAATACTTTTTTATGGGAGATAGACTGTGAAATTTCACCATATAAACAACATTTCATAATGATCAAAGTGTTAAACTACCATAGCTATTAGGATAGAAATATGTGCCCGTTCATTTATCTGTATGATTGCTATAATATTACAGCACAGTTATATAGCTATTGATAACACATAATATATTTTTATCAATGTTTTTCCTGACATATAAGGCTCAAAAATTCCCTTCATCATTATATAATATCTGATATCTTCTATTGTGGTTGTTATATGATCCAACATTTGTCCTCCTTGTTCCAGCATAATATGCCGATAGACATCATGAACATGTGTATGGATATGTGACTCCCCCATTCCTTATACTGTAATGCACCATCAATATTTTTAGAGTGAGTAGTGATATGATTAATCCCAGTCGTTACCTCCAAGATATTCTAGTAGACAATGTTAGTGTGAGTGGATTTTTGTAGAAACTCATGGTTATCTAGATCCTTCCTCAACCAATGTTGCTTCCTTGTTTCTCATTCATGGGTGTTAGATGTGGCAGTGTGTCAGGTGGTACCCATAGAAGGCGACTTATGAGAACCCATAGGATGATACTAGTGAAGAGAGTTGATATAATCCCCCCTCAGTGGCCCTTGAACTACAAGGGTATTTCAATGTCTCTCTGGTCCACCTTCATCAAGTACAGAAGGTGGGAATTGTCCCACTCTAGGGATAATCTCTAGAAGTAGTTGAAGTAACAAGATTCATTGTATTCATTGTATATTTCATTGGATGATGTGGGATCATGGGTTTACGCACTTGGAGACCCTCATAAAGATATTAAGGATTTTTATTGTACCACATCAATGTAATCCATAATCTATAGTGTTCACCACTGGGCATTGAAGTTTTCTAGTAGTTGAGGTCATGTTTGTGACCCACATGGGTTGTATCCATAAATTATTTTCCAGAATGTTCATGGGTTGAATACGTTATCTCATATTAGGGAGTTTTTATGGGTTGAGTATTTGTAAACACAAAGACAACAAATAACACAATCAGTTATTAGTTTAATATATAGGCATAATTCATTCTCAATAAGATATGCAGAGTGAATATAATTGTCTTTTTATTCCAAATCTGGGCATTCTATTCACATGGAATTATCAAATAGATGATTCAATTATTTCATGGGAACCGTCATTATAAAGGATAAGTAGTAATATTTTTTCATTGGGACTATTTTATCATTTTTGTAGGGTATTCTAAAAAATGTTTACTGGTATATGGAAACCTAGACATTTGGATATTTGAGGGTTTTTCATCGGAAACCACATGTCTGATTGAACTGAATATGGAGATATAAAATGGGCCTACAACCAAATTAACTCATAAATTTTTTATTTGAGATATTTACATTGGGTTCAAAATTTTTGTTTCAATAGAAAATATAATGAGTGTGGTGAATTTTTTTTAAGCTTTTTGGTTTTTATAGGGTGTTTTATATCTTATAAAATCATTGAAATTAGATCACCATTTTTGTTATTAATGAAAAAAATAAACGGTTCCCACTTCCACCACTGATTATAAGACTTATATCTGATGGAAGGTAGTAAATTTGGGGTTCAAAACCAATGACATTTGGGATCTCACATAGGTCAAGAATACAGGATGTATGGGTCATCACACCCTTTAGTGGATAATTGTTTCCCACTATAGGACTATCATATATACTTAATATTAATTCTTATAGCTATTATTAATCATGATAAATCACTGGATCCCTAACATAATTATCATAGATAAACCCTTTTATGAGAATAATTAGGGGATCTCATTAGTTAATCCATCTATATATATCTATGGTTCTTCATCAATTCGTTTTAATGAGTATCCACTTATATTCTGAAGCTGCAAAACCACAAACTTCCTATTTTTATACCATATAAAAATTTGGATAATATTCGGAGGAGGGTATTTAGCCATCATGATTCCTATTTCATATCCAATTTATTTTAGGAATCAAAACCAATATATTTTGTTAATTCTAGTGTATATTATCTTCATACACAGATGGAATATGTGTGGGAACATATGCACTGAGTATTCAAGACTGAGTCTTGATGATACACCCTAGGAATCAAAATTATTAATAGAATTAGAGTCATTACTGTTATGTTATTCCATTGGGACTAACCCCAATATAGATAACCATATATAAAGGTAATCATATCATTCCACTCATCATGTATCACACATTTAGGATTCCATGGCTACTGGGGATTCATGATGTGAATGATATGATAATGAAACTCCCTAGTCGAAAATTTTTTTATACTAAGTGTTCTCAATAAGGGATAACATGTAAAAAGTCTCATAACATTTTTATATGGGATTTAGGAAAATTAGAAACCCATGGGATGTTTACTATGGATCTTAGGCCATATGAAGGGATCCCAGTTATCTTGGTTATAGGAGGAATCAGATTCCTCAATGTACTTTTGTCTCATTAGTCTATTCATAGAAGAGATATAATGATCAATCCATATGGTAATGATCAATCCCTAATTGTCAAAATGTCAAATAAATGAGTATCTTTCACTAAATTGAACACTCATTTGACATCAAACCATAGGAAGGCATCCTATATATCCTGATTATTTGAGGAATAAAAGTTCTCCTAGTTTAATGTTCTAGGGAATATAGATTGAGGATTCCCTTATATTGGTGGAATATCATATTATTCCTTTGATTAGAGATTATATAATAAGTCTTATTTATATGGCTATTTTGATTATTGAAACACCCAATGACCACGTGTTCTATGATCAATATAGAAGTTAAGGCATGTAAAATAATAAGTCTCATTACTTGGTGATGTGGGACTAATGTTTGGGAATTCCCTGTGTTTTATTAATATAGATCTTGGGCCTCATAAAGGCATCTTATGTACATTGGTTATGGAAGGAATCATGGTCCACATTGTTATTTTGGTTAGATATTTCACATTGACAATTCCCATTATGGATGTTAGACAAGGTTACCAAGTCCTATAATTCCTGAATGACATGGCATGTTTCTCTACCTGACATATATTGATTATATGCTAGACATGCCTTGACTGTCGTTGTGAAATGTCAGAGGATGTCAAACATACATGTCCAAACAAAATCCCATGATATAGTTGTCTTGTCTGAGGGACATTTCATAACACATGTGGAATGCCTAGAGGTTGTCACATAATGAAGGATGAATTGACCAGAGGATTATGTGAGACTTGGATGACTGATACTTAAATCCATCAGGTGATCCCTACTGACATGCATAAAAAGAATCACATGATCCAACTGACATTCCTAGGTGTCATCGGAAGACCTAGATGACACGGGTGGAAGGCTTCATGAGAGTCAATACGACATGTATAGAGGGTGATTCACGATCTAGGATGACATGTCCAGATGTAATATAAAGATATTTCTGTACTGTCTAGAGAATGTCACAATATCTAGTTGACATACACTAGTGCTATTGTGAGACTCACTTTACATGTACTGGTGCCCCCACATGAGTAGGGGACACCTTTGAAAGATACCATATGGTATGGATGGAAAGCCTAGAGATTTTCAAAAGACATGGGAGGCATGCCCAAGGGCACCATATTACATGCTCTAACATATAAATAGAACATCACAGGATCCAAATTTTATACCAAAGGATCCTCATAAGACTTGGGTTGCATGTATTGATTTTGTAACGGGACCTATGTGGTTTGTGTGAAGTGCATGAGTATTAGTGTGTATATTTTATTGTAATTATGCCATGTTTTTGGACTTTATTCCTGAATTTTATTGAAAATTTCTTATATTTGTTCAGTGTAAACATGTAATAATTCGAATGTGATATAGTTGATGTGGGGGAATTTTTTTTGTGACCTTCCAAAAGTCATTTATGTGATCTAATATTGATCACACAAACTACCTAGGGATTCTATATGATCTATCTTTTTTTTCTAAAACATACCTAATGTGATGATTTTCTGGTCATACGCTTATCCACCTTAATAAATATTCTATGATACGGGGTGATATGGTGTGTGGTTTCATATAAGAAATCCTTTTTCATGTTGGTTTTGGGGATTTACAGTTATATCTCCCTATATTATGTATTTATTTTCATAATGTGTATCATGAAAATCCTGGATGGAGTTAGAGGAGGGATTTTTTTACCTCTGTTTTGGAAGATCATATTGTAGTTCATTATAGGGATGTCACATGATTATTAGTGACTGAATGAACTTTCCAAAAATGCAAAATTTATTGGATTATATCCAATTAATGGGTTCCTACTGAATTATGCACTCATACAAAGGGTCATTCATAATGTCTAAACGACATGTCTGGGAAATTTCAAAATATCATGATGCCTGATAGGACGATTTCTTATTATCTGAAGTGAGTTTTCCAGCATTATCCAAAAATAAATGGAGGATTTACATGTAGCCATCATGAAATTATATCATCATTAGGGACTTTAGTGACCATTTTATATTTTTAGTGACTATTCATGGACCGTTGTAGTGTTTCACTGGATTTTAATCCCTACAAGAGGCACTTATCCTTTCCCTCTTATTTCCTTGTTAAATATACCTGGAACATTAGGTTTTTTGAGTTTTATAAAGTGTTGTCAAAGAAAATAACTCTTTCCATTGGTGATGATTCATGTGACCAAAAAAATCACGTGTACATGAATATTTAATATATGAAAGAATCATACGTTTGGTTTTATAGATCAAAACAGTGAGTGTGGGGTCAAATGTACATGTATTAGGACCATCATGTAATGATGATGACACACAAGATGGATTTTCTGGGGTGTGGATAACATGTCACTTGGGGATTGTAGTGTCATGAGAACCACATACGGTACATCTCACGATTTCTTTATGAAAAAATGGGGCTCCCATATTTCCCATATTATATCGAACATTTATTTTAAAATGGATGGGAATCTCATATGGTTGAACAAGTGTTTTTGAAGACAATCACTAAACCTATCAGTGATGTGTATCTTGATATTTAGGACCGTAAGTTCCTCCATCCATTGGGATATTTTCCCCTTATTGTCATTGAATTTTCGTATATTCTATTAGGAATCTGAAAATTGACAAATTTTATGACCTAGGGGAGCGTATATGGCCACCACCATATGATTATTGATTATTTGGGATTACATTACATGATTATAAGGACTTATAAAAGGGGATTTGTAGGATCTTATATAGGAAATTTTATGAGCGTGAATGTTAGTATCCCCATTCATAGCTCATGTGTTTTTATGTCACCGATAGGTTTACATAATCCAAATGATCTAGGAGACCTTCTTTTTCTTTTGTTTTCTGGGGAACATATTACCCAAAATCATGTTGTTCTTTCTTTGTGAATTTCAAGATTCAAATATGGAGGGAATAATTAAATAAAATATGTGGATATGGGATGTGTCACATATGAAACTTTTTGTAGTAACCCTGAAAGAGTCATTTCGGTTATTAAGTTAATCATCACTCGATTCCTGAAAAAGTGACCTAGCTACACAACTTGTCTAAGACTCTCAAAAAATATTCACTGGTTGATAACATTATCCTTACAATACTTTAAGGAATATTTATTATTTTAAGTAATTTTTTAAGGAGTATGTGGAAACAAAACTTAAATAAACATAAACTGAAATAAAAGTTATTTTGGATGACTAGTAATTAATGTGATGGTTTTAATGATAACTCCTTTTTTGATGTTGATCTTATCAAAGTATAATATATCATATTTATCATATTATATTAATTATTCATCACTCACATTATTCCAATTATGTTTATTCAAAAAATAATATTGGATCTAGGTAAAAAAGCATTCTCATAGATAAGGTCGCAAGGAGTAACCTAATTGGATAAGATACAGAGTCAGAAACATTGTTAATTTTCCAACGTAACTACAATGATTTATTATCATAAACATGGATATAGTTAAGCTTCTAATCACACCAAGGAATATAAAGATTTATTCTCAATAAAGTATATGGGGTAATGATATTAGAGAGAAGAAGATTAAAACTCATATGTCACAAAAATATAAGAGGATAAGACTATTGTAAATAATTTTAGGAACCTAAATATGATTGATCAAAAATAAAAGAGGAAATAATTAAAATAAATGGAGGAGAAAGGTATATTTTAATAAAAATATTGACGTGAAATATTTTTCTCCCTATGGATAAAAAAAATCTATGTTTTAGATGTGAGAAATATTGGAACTATGAAATCCAATTCACAATTAAAATTTTAAAAATCATACTAGAAACCACATAGACAATGATAAAATAAGAAAATAATATACGATTTCTATTATCAAAGTGGATATTGAGAATTATATTGAGTAAGTAAAACTTATTCATCATTCTAGATTCTTTAATGTCATATATCATATATTTTTCCCTTATTGTAATAAATTCTAATGAAAAAACCATGTAGAATTATTATTTCATCCATGGTATGCCAATATTCTTTTAAGGATATGGTATTGTGAGTAATTAATGTATTATTATCCATTATTTATATTAATTCAATGTCAAATTTGGAAATTATTTTATCACTCCACTTAGAGGAGATTTTTTATTGGAATAGAAATATCTCATTTCATATCAAAATATGACATTCCATTAATTTATTTATTATTAATAATAAATTCACGGCATAAATAGTTAAAGTAAAACATAACACTATATAAAAATATATTGTAGGGAAAAAGATATGTTCCCTATCTTTTTAGGGTTGATATTTCTATAGAAATTATACATTTAATCACGACTACTTACCTAATGCAAATTAATATATTTATTAGTATTTGATAATTAGAATTTTTGGATGAAATTTATTTGGGTGTCTGTAGGGAGAATTTAGTGCCTTAGATTTTAGGATAATTTAAAAATACACTTATAATTATAAATAATATTTAATAATTCATTCATAATAATTTATAAGTGAGTAGATATTGTGACATACAATTATTGGAAAAATATAACATCACGTTATAAAATGATAATGGAAATGTTAGGAAAATGGGTGTTTTGGTTTCATTTATTGGGAATTTGTAAATATGTGTTTGGAGTAGATGTAAATTAAGAAATATGGAGATGTTTGTTAAGTGATAATGTTATTTAAGGATTTGGATTAAGGATGTTTCTAAAAATGTTTGTAGGATGATTCCTTGTGAAATAATATAAGAATGTTCCACAACAAAATTTGATGATTCCCATCCATTCATTTAATTTCCAAAACATAATGAATAGTAAATGATCCAAAAAGAATATTTTACACATTTTAAAAAAGTGAGATATGTCAAACAATGAGTACAAATGTTGAAGAGGTATAGTTTTTCTAGATCAATTATTTGTATGAAGTTTGAACAAGCCCTTCAATTGTACAATTAATAAATAAATTAGATGACTATTTATAGAAGAAAGAGTTGAGTAAATAGAATGAAAATTTGTATGAATAATGTTTTACAATGTATATGATTCTTTTTATAATGTGAATGTTTTACCCTCTAGGTAAAAATTTACAAGACATACATTCCTGAAAAATAACTAAATGGAATTAATATTTTTTGTTTTATATATGTTGGAATAAAATAAGAAAATAGGGTACTATAATGATAATAATAAAATAGGGGAATAATTCGTGTTTGTGGTTGTAAGTGGAATATGATAAGAAATGATAAAAAATTACATATCGAGTCCATCATACTGAAACATGTTCGAAGAAATTTTATTGTGTATCAGTATGGAAATTTATACATGGATAAAACCATGTGGTTTTTAGATATAGAGATGAGGTAAATTGACTGTATGAAGAAAATTTGGTGGACTCAAAAATTTATTAACATTTAAATTAAACATTAATTTTTTAGGAGACTAAAATCCAGGATATAATGAGTAAAATTTCCATGAAAAAGTCACATTGATTATGAAAAGTTAAGAAATCATGTGTGGTGATTGGCTAAAAACTAGAAAAATATTTCTTGGGAATTAATCAAGTGAACTTCTACTAAAAAAAGTTTTGGAGATGATATTACTGCCATTGTATATACTCATAAATGTATTGATGTTAAAAATAAGAATATAGATAATACAATTTTTTTTGGTTAATTAATTTTTTTTACTATTCCTCTTCATTGATATTAATGAATTTATATCAATGGGGAAAATTTCATAAGGATTTATGAGTGGTAACTATTTTTCTAGGTGAGTTTAATGAACATAGTAAAATTCTGTTGAATAGGAAAATAAAATTGAATTCCCACAAAAATATCTTTTTGTATCATCTATATATGGGCATTGTGAAGTACAATTGTACATAAAAATATTCTTGTATATTAGAATTTAACACTAATTTTTCTTCCTATGAGACTAGGATTCCAAGAACATTTCTATTTGTGGATAATGTTGAGTTACTAGAAATAATTTCATTGGAATGAGAAGATATTGATAGGTGAGATTTAGAATCTACACTGTCAAAGTTGGAAGTCCATCAGGGTAAAAAATATTCATCAAATAGAGAAGTCTCAAATAAATTCTTATGATAGAGTTTTTTTAAAAATGGCATTAGTGATTGAATCTATAATGATCCAAGATTGACGTACATGAATATTAAATTTATTTTTCAGAAAACTTATTACATTTCCCAAATATCATATTTGATTAATGTATTTGGTAACATGGAATATAATCTTATATCATGGTGACATATGTTCAACATCTCCCATAAGAAACATAAATTTTTCCTACATAAATCCTTTCTTTATATCCTTGGGAAAAGAAACATAAAACGGGTGAGATCAAATAATCAATAAGGGTAAACATTGAGAATATAAAACAAACCATAAACATATGAATGCAATATTATGACCATAATGATTAAATGTCACAATCCAGTGTCATGAAATAATTATTAGGAGTACGTAAGAAATAAATAATAACATAAAATTGGAAAAAAAACCTATATTTGTTGGAAAAAAATAAGATCATAATATGATTTCCGTAGTAGATAAGGAATTCCTTCCAAGACCATCATAGTGGAAAAATTCCATTACAAAACTAGGTTTACTTATTATCCATTCATGTATTTATAATCTAGATATACTTTTCATTCCATTACTATATTACTAAACTGGATTTACTTGTTATTCTAATCATGGCTATCTCATGAGATACAAATCATTACCCAATTCATTAGAGGGAGATATAGGTCCCACCCTTCTCATAATTAAATCATTACTACTTATGCTACAATATCATAAATCAATCATCATAGAATATCCCATGAATTAAAATGGTTTTATTAGAAAAAATTCTTTCATAACATAATAAATATAAAATTTCATTCCATCATTTGAACAAAAAATAATATTAGTAATAATAAGGATTGAAATGTAACACTATTTATATAAAATCATCTTAGATGGAAAATAATTTTGATAAAGCACTCAATCTTAATTCTTGAGGAAAATATCATTTCTTCTTCAAAAATGTTTCCTTTTCTCAAAATCCCACACAATTTCAAAAGAAAATAATTTAGTTGAAAATAAACATAAAATAGTTTCATGAAAGCTTCATGGGAATGAATAGTTATTATGACATAAAATTCCATTCAGGCTATGTATGGTAAAAAACATTCTCTTAATAGATTTACCAGAAAAGTAAAAAAGAACCACATATTTTTAAATGAAAAAAGATCCATTTCATATCTCTTAATAAAAATGTAAAAAGGGGTAATATTGAATTTAAACAATTGAATAATAATATAATGAATATTATAGAATGCATAATTTGGAATCAACGTTGTGGATGATAAATATAATCTAGTAAAAATTTAAGTATAAACAATGTGGAATAATAATTAGTTTGTAAAATTATCCCTTACCTTAGGTCTGATTTCAACTATATGTGTCTGAAATTTCTATATAATGAGAATAAACATATTTTTAACTTATAATATAACTATAATAATATGTATGATATCACATATGATTTACTTTTTACTTTATATTACTTTTTTATTTATCAATTCTAGGTTAAAGTTATGTTTTTGGTAATAATCGTTTTGTTTATCACATGTGTTATGGCTTCTAATTCATAATATTAATAAATATATCATGATTTAAATATTTAAATAATTTAAAAAAAGATTAACATTTCATAAATATTAGGTATATAAATATTTATATAATATAGATAATGTAATAGAATATACCATTCCTAGAGACGGTAGGCCGAACAGATGCATGAACGCTGTTTTTATTTCCTTATTCACTCAAATATGTTTTTTAAATTTTCTTGAAGCCACTTTGTGGTTTAGTGGGATCCACACACATAATAATGAATATAAAAACATAAAAATCATTAAAAACAAATACATAAACATACATAAATCACTGTGACCAGATTCAAAAACACCCACTTGAATGTCATCAATCATCCCTATCGTCGTTGCCACCTCATCAGTTGATCTGAATCCAAATCACCAGCTATGATAAAAAATAGTAAAAAAAGGAAAATAAAAATTCAAAATTCAAAAACCATCATCATTCTTATCCCGCTTAACACATCACCTCATGTCGTGCACCCAGACACATCGTATACATCGCCACACCATCCCACCAGCAAGAATCACTCTGGAAGCCTTCGCCGCTGCACCAATCAGAACTATCATCATCTCCATCCAAAAATACATTGATGTACACCACCAAAACTGAATATAAATAGACTAGAAATTCAAATCCAAACCACCTCCAAACTATATCCATCCACTAAGAAATCACATCGAGAAAAAACCTCAACACATTAAAACATGAAACCCTTCAATGAAGAAATATGAAAAGGAAAAAATGGAATGGGGAAGTAGCCCTGAAGAAACCTGGATGGGAAAACCTAAAAGAGGATTGGAATGAAACCCTGAAGGAAAAATCCATGGCCACCAAAAAATATGCCCCAAAACCCCTCTGCATCCTCTGCTACAAATCCAACCTTGAGAGGAGTGCTGAAATGCTAGGTTATTGAATGGTTTAGGAAGTCAAGGAAGTATAACGGTTAAAAAACCGAAAGAAATGGGGGATGAAACCCAAGTTAAAGACAAAACCAATAAAGGGTAATGGGATAATGGGGGATGGAACCCAAGGGAGAAGAGATGAAGACACCTTGAAGATCCATGGCCATCGTACCTCTAAAGCCCAAAACCTCAAGAATCGAACTCTCCTAAACCAAACTGCAGAAGGGAACATGAACATGAGGTCAGAGCTCAGAGTGGAAGCCGAGGAAAAGGTGTTACTCCTTCATTAGACCAGACCATCTTTGGATGTGAGGAGAGGAAGCAATATGAAGAGGAAATAGAATAAAGGGTATTAAGAGGAGACCTAGGAAGTGGAAGCAAGGGGAGTCATCACAAACCTGGATAGAGAAAATTCGCCACCGAAGAAAAGATGGGGAAAACCCTAAAGAGACAACATCAAGAAGAGGTCAGGAAGAAAAATAGAGAATATAAAGGCTGAAGAGGCAGGTGGTGTAAGGAAAAATAATCTTCACTAGAAGACTCTCAAAACCCTAGAGGAGGGAGAGAGTAGAGAACCTGGCGAGTGAGGGGCCATTTTTTTGTTTCCTTATTGAATTGAATGGAAGTAATTAAATGTTATATATATATATTTAACTGAATCTAGTAGAATTATTATGAAATATATTTAATTTTTATTTATTATATATACATTCTAATCATACATGAATGGTTAATATAGAGAACTAATTCCAACACATCATACAGAGGGTAGGTCGTATGTACGCACGAGCAGCAATATATTTCCCTTTGATGAATAAAAAGGTATGAAATTTGATGATATATTAATTATGCAGAATAGTTATCTTGTAACATTTATTATATTCATCCCTTATACTCATCATTATACCAATCAAATTATTGTAATGTTGAATAATAGATTACACCATGGCGTGAAGATGGTAAATGGTACATACACATGCATGGTGATATTGTAATTCAAAGGATGAATGAAAGGAGGTATAGGGTTTTTACAAAATCATAATAAGAAATCAACAGGTTGAAGAAACTATAGTTATTACATTTGTATGATAACAAAATATGAATAATAAGTACTAGATGAAAAAAATTTGAATGACTTGATAAAACAATTAACTCTTTTTTAAATATATCCTTTTTTTATTTGCACAAAAGGTCTCCCTTGGGTGGATTTGTTCCCAATGTATATCCACTATGTGAAATCTAAGTGTTTTGGAAGATTATTTGAACAGATTTTGGATGATCAAAAGGGATTTTAATATATTTTAATGTGAGAATTGGGGGTTCCCTTTTATAAGAGGGAGGGTGGGCACTTTAGGAATGTCTTCATAAAGTAATTTATTCAAAATTTAATTTCTCATTACAATGGTCCTAAACTAATATAAATCGAAGATATGATGTGTATGCATCGAAATTCTCTCAACCTATAAAATTTAGACCTGCTTTGATTTTATTTTAAACCTTGTGATTTATATTTATCTTTATTTAATATAATTAATTTTTTATGGGAATAATATTCATAGTATAAAATTTTTATAAATATTTAATTTTGGGAATCAAATTTTTAATAATTGGATACATTATAAAATTTTATAACATATAATTTTCACTTTGTAATTTTTTAAAAAAAAATTTATTTTTAAATACTTTAAAAATATGTTATTTTTATAAAATTCCAATTGTGTCAATTTTAACTGTATTAATTTATTTGACTTCAAAAAATATATAAACATAATATAAATGCGATCAAAAATATTTAATTAACATATAACACATCCTAATCTACAATAACATTCGTGCATCACTTTAATTACTTCATATGAATTTTTTTTTAAAAAATAATACCATTTATTTGATATTTATATCAATAAAATAATTTCTACTACACTATTCTGAAAACAATATTGGTAATAATATAATCAATAAAAATTCTAAATAAATTCAGACGTTGTATATAATGTTAATAGATTTATGGAGACTATTTATGTTTAAAATTTTATCATGGTTATCAATATATTAAAATTATTTTACTTATATGAGTTAAGAAATGGACATGTTGTCACTTTTTTTTATTTTAATTATAATTACATCAGTTTCATGGAAAAAATTCCATTAAATTAATCATTTCAAACCCATAAGTGTTATAAGTAGTCTTTCATTTATCAAATAATAATTTTATAGGTGTTTGGATAATTTTATTATCTTTATCATACTGTTTGTTACCCTAATTTACCTGATTTACCTTTAACCATGGTAAATAAAATTTACTATAGTTATTATTCCTAATATTCCAAAAATTAAAAGCAAAACATTAAAATTTTCTAGACCCATTTAGTCCAATTATGTAATCCATTTTTTCAAATTTCAAAAAAATGAAATTCCATTATTTTATTTAAATTTATTTTTGTTTTCAAAACCAGAAAGCAGGTTTTTATGAAGTAATAACTATCAATGTATTGATATGTGTTTATGTCAAATTTATATGTGAAGTTTTTTCCAATTAAAAAAGATATATTAAATGTTAAAATCATAGTTCAATTTCTCTTTAAAAAAATTATAAAGATAATCTAATTGTATAAATAATTTATATAAAAAGTCATTTTTGAATTAAAAGGCAGCAGTTATAACTATTCCTTAAAATATGTATTTTATTTAAAAAATACAAAAAATTTAACCAATTTAGATGTTTATGTCCCTCTTATAACTAATATATTAATTTTTTAAAATAAAATATATATATATATATAATTGTTAAGAACTATATTTAAAATTTGTGCGTCATTAAATGGTGGCATAACTGTGTTTTTTTAAATTCATCTTTCAACCGAAATAATATATCATTGTATAGTGAAACTCAGTATTGTGTATAACGCAAGCCATTGAGAAAGGTATCTTTTGCATATAATGCAAGAAAAGTATGTGTTACCTTTTGTGAAATTTTTATTTGCTGTCGTGTATAAAATATTCCACATATTTTTATTTTATACATTGAACTAAATATATATTCAATTTTGCATGAAATGAATTCTATCCAAAGGAAATGAAATTGGGATTCACACAATCCATGAATAATGTTTCTTATACTCCATCAAAAAGGATATAAAAGGTAATAAAATATGTATAAGTCCACCGATAGTGAGATAATACAATAATATAACGATCATAAAACAGAATATAACTTATACCATCTTTAAATTTATAACATTACAATCCTTCCAAAACTAAAAATATAAAACATTAGATAATGACGAACAAAATCATCATAACATTTATTTCCCATATCTCATAATGTATTTCATTCTTGTAAAATTCAAATCAATTGAATACCTTAATTATGTATTCTCTTGAAATATGATAATAACATGAATTATCGTAGAACCATAGTGAAAACATGCATTCTCTAAAAATTAACACTTGACACACACCAAAAATACAAAAAACATTATATACTTAATCCATGATATCACTTTTTCCTTATATCAGTCATGGGAAAATTAATACTATCAAACATCTCATTATATTATTATCCAATCATTATGTCCATATCATGTGCATTATAAAAAATATTCCAATCACTTTTCATGGATATTGGTATCATTTAACATGTACTTTCAAATACATAAGAACAAGAAATAGTTTAACAATCCTTAGATGTTTCATTATTTTATAATACCATAAAATTACATATAAAAAATTATTCATGATAATCATGGAATAATTACACTAATGTCATAAACTACTAACTGGTCTTTGTCGTTTTATTCATCAACACATCATTCATCTCATATATCATTTGTAGTATCTTCATCATCATCAACATAAGTACTACCCATACAACCATGATGATTCTCTTCAGGAGATTTTCCCTTAGGGAATTGATTTTCATAATTCTCATACATTCAATATTTCAAAAATTTAACCATTTTTGATGTCTTAGAAATACCATTATTCTTGTCTATTGTGTTAACTAAACATTTTCTTTTGCAAATACTGGCATTGTGTCCTTATTTTCTACAAACAAATCATAATCCAATTCATTTGAATCATCATATTTGATTCCTCATCCCATAATATTTACATGAAGAATATTCAACATTCCTTCCTCAATGATCAACATGAAACTTCATCATTCTCTTATTAGTTGGGTCAAAAATCTCACCATTGTTTGGAATATTGACCAAATTTTGAGAATTATGATTATTAATAATGACAATTTCTTTCCATATAACTACCATTTCATTTATTTGCTCATGAAGAATATCATTTTAATTTCCATCATAATCTCCATTATCATGAATCCTCCTATTTCCAAGAATTTTCTAAAACCTGAAAAAAAATAGTGTAGGAGTATAAAATTCGTACAATAAAAACAACATAATCAAGGGAGAACACATTCAACCTATATTATCTTATGTATAATCCTTAGTTATTTAGGATCATTACTATAATTCAATTACTATAACCTATAGTTATTATAGTACCCCCAGTTTTTGGTATGTAACCCTTAATTGATGCTTTTCTTGGTCATAAAAGTTATGCGTGACGTAGGGGAGAATCAGAAGATCCTGGAGTGAAGTATGAAGCTAAGAGGAAGGCGAATGGGCGGCGCACAGTTTGTCAAAACATGCGGCCAAACCGTGTGTGTCTGGCTGAGGAGGTAGTGTCTTCGACATGGTCAGTGCACGGTTAAGGGAAACCATGCGATGAGGTCGTGCGTGAAGGATAGTCGAGGCAGAAGCTGATGCGCGGTTAGCGAACGGTTTGAAAAACTGTACGGACTAACTGTGTGGTCACATAATGTAAAATCCTAAAATTGTGTATCTAACTCGTTTTGACTTAATTTTCCTTGTTTAAACCTCCTAAGCGGCCATAACTCGGTATTACTCACCCTTGAAGGATGGAACACTTCTCCCAAGCGTTTCAGAGGCGATCTTCAGGCTTTTCATAGAGAATCCAAGCCGTATTCTTAAGGTATGTGATCGTTCTCGATCAGTTCTTAGATCTACTTAGATAGAAGTCTCATCTTCTCTCATTTTCGTATATCTACGCTCGTTATGCATAGATCTAAGGGTGTGGATGCCAAATATGACAGGATTTGGTCATGGTTGTGTTAGGAGAAGAGACCAAAGGAGGGTTTTGGAGTTTTTACATGGTGTTCTTGAGCGTTCTTTGATCGTGGCTTGGTTTCTCCTATTTTGTTTAGGTAGGTGGCTTCACTCTCAATTCCTCTTTCTTATAACTTGAAGTATTGGTTCAATTTGATTTATTTTCTTGGTTTTGATTCTGAAATTGTGGGGAAAAACAAGTTATAAATCTTCTTTAGTGATGATTTATGGGTTTTGATGAAATTGTAGAAATTTAAAGAATGGTGTTGAAAAGTGTTTTGGTTTTATTGATTTTAAAATAGTGAATTTGAAATATGGTTTTTCTAGATTTGGAAAATGGTTTGCGAGAAAATGGGGTTTTGAATAAAAGGGTGATGCTTTATTGAAAGGTTTTCAACACACATGGTTCTAGAAATGGATTTCATGGGTTGGGGTGTTTGTTCATATGCATTGGGGTGGATAAGGGCGAGAATTCCCCTCATCAATAGGTTGGTATGGATAAGATCATGAAATACCCCCATCAAGGTAGTCCACTAACTGACGGCTTAGTGGAAGGATAACTCACCACTCACGAGTATATGGAGGTACAGGATCCATGCATGTTTGGTTGTGTGGATTGGTGAAATGGAAGAAATGTTCCAGATGGAAATTTGAATGAAATTGGGAACATTGCTTGAATTATTTTCTTTAGAAATATGGGTTTTGTTAGAAAATGGTTTTGACATGGAACTTATTATATTGTGAACTGGTTGGGAATTTTTGTGTATAAATTGTTTTATATAAATGTGATGACATGTTTTATCGTAGAGGCATGGGTTGGGAAGTCATCCAGGAAAACCTACTGAGTTTCATTAGTCACCCCCTGCTTTGGCACGTTGCTGCTTTTGCAGATGTCATGTACTAGGACGTTGGAAAAGGTAAAGTGTCACATTTTTAGAGCACTTCTTCGTTACACTTTGGCTAGTTCATGAAGGTGGATCTTGGATCTTGTGGAGCATGGAGTTGGGTTATTGTCTTATAGTCTTCAAGTTTGAAATTCAGCTATTTACTCTGATGTTATAGTGTTTGTTTCCACTGTGGTACACTTGGTTGGTTGTTTATAAATAAATGGTTGTGTTATTTGTGTTCTTATCATGGATCATTTAGTTTTTTAGTCTGGTTGTGGTTGTTGGTTTTGTGGAAAGTTCGAAATGGGTAAATCATCCCCCACTTGTTTGAAACCCTTTGGCATTTATTTCTAGCCTTTGGCGCCTTGGGGATGTCCCTTAAGTCCATGTAATGACTTGTTACACTCTCAATCCAATGATAATTGGCGGGTTATTACAAATGGTATCAGCATGTTTGGTCCATTCCTAACAAGTAGCCATCGATATTCTTGGTCTTGGAGTTGAAATTCCTTCTTGTATATTCCTTGGGTTGTCATCTTAGACAAGAGTAGGATTTTCAGAACTTGAAATGTATCACATAAATGGACATAGCTAACCTGTTAATGCTGAACTTCAAGTTACAAGGGTGTTGGGTGCATAAGTGTTTTGGATACAATTCTAGAATGTTGTAAATCTCATTGTCATGGGTTTAGCCAATGGGATGACCATTACATGCATTATAAAGGAATGATATCAAACTAGGATTTTATAAATCATTCTGATAAATAGATTATGGTTTGATTCAAAAGCGTGATTTCTGAATATTTTAAGCATGTTTTCAAATGAATGTTTTTGAAAAGATAATGGTTGATGTATTTTGAAAATAGATTGATTTTCAAAAGAAAGAAAAGATCTACTTTTGAAATGGTTAGAAATCAATGTTGTGGTAGTGGTGTAATAGAGATTGAAATGCTATGCCTTAAGTTGCTATGAAGTGAGACTAATGGCGTGCATTGTTTGTATAGAAAATGGCACTTGTTATGCGTCATAGAAACTAACCCGAGGAATCTGTGGAGAATATGGTTGCACCTGAACCACATGTAAACCAAGAGCTGGTTCAGAGTATCGTTCAACCGTTCCAGGCTATGGAAATCGGGAATTAGAGGGATGAGTCAGGGCATGTAGACCATTCCGTCCAGTTCCAGAAGCAGAATCCACCTATCATTCGAGGTAATGATGAACCCGAGAAGGTGATGGTGAGGCAATGTAGGAAGAATCATATATTCGATTTCTTCAGCACACCATTAGTGCTAAAAGTAAATCTAGTGATGTATATGTTCGAGGATCTTGCACATCAGTGGTGGGATTTAGCGGTGCAAGATAAATTCGATGAAGGCCTTACATGGGATGATTTTGAAGAATTGTTTAACAAAACATTCTATCCTCACATGTTCAAGATCTAGAAAATTATGGACTTATTCAGTTTGAATCAAGAGATCATTTTTGTTATAGAGATTGCGGACATGTTCATGAATTTATTCCTTTATGCACTAGAGGTTTCGGCAAGTGCTTCTTTGAAGGCACGCATCTTTGAATCAGGGCTAAGGCAGGAGATTCAATCGAAGATTGTGGTGCTCTGTATTATGGATTATACAGAGATGGTGAATAGAGCAACAATTATTGAATGTGATATATCGGGATCGATAGGAGGAAGCATGATGATATCCATGGGAATGGGTGGGAACTTTAATGCTAGATACAAGCGGATGAGGGACACCTAATTCCAAGGTGGGAGTGCGAATCAGAACCAGACAAAGAGATCAGTCAACCTTCCTCCATGACCCAAGAGCAAAGCAGGTTGCTTTCAATGTGGTTCTACTGATCACATCAAACTAGCTTTGTGGAAACAAATATATTCCCATAATATCATTCATATAGTATCCAATGAATTGTTTCCAAAACCATAATAGTGGGTAAAGTTAATTACTTATCACTTTTGACATCCCTTTCCAGGGATGTATTACTAAACCATAATTACTTATCATTCCATCGCTATATTACAAAAACAGATTTACATTTCATTAATTTGTGTCTGCATCATGAGATATAAATCATTTCCCAATTCATTAGAGGGAGATATAGTTCCCACCCATCTAATAATTAAATCATTCTTCAATGTGCGACCAAAACATAAATCATTCATCATAGAGTTACACAAGATTTAATATGGGTTTCTTAAAAATCATTCTATCATAACATAATCCATATAAAATATCATTCCATCATTAAGAAAATATAAATCTAGTAATAATAGGGATTGAAACATAACCCTATATAAAGATAATAATCATAGATGGAAAATAATTTTTTTAAAACACTCAATGATAATTCTTGAGGAAAATATAATTTCTTCTTTAAAAATGATTTCAATTCTTCAAATTTCGTGTAGTTTTAAAAGAGAAGAATTTAGTTTAGAATAATAATTAAATCATGTAAAGGATAAATCATTTAAATAAGGCGTTATGAATATGTAAAAATATGATTATTCCATGTATGTTAAAATACATTCACTTTCTACTTTTACAAGAAACGTCAAAAAGTACTTTGTATTTGTAAGTGAAAAACGATTGCATTCATACCGCATAATATATATTTACAATTGCATAAAATAGACGTTAAAATTTTTTAGAATAATATAAATAATATTATAGAATACATAATTAGGATACATGGTTGGGATGATAAATATTCCCTAGTAAATACTTACAGATAAATAATCTCAAATAATATTGTTATTGTGAAATTATCTATTATGTTAGGTCAGATTTCTTCCAAATGTGTTTAAAAATCATATATTGTGTGTTTAAAAATATTATTAACTTGTAATATAACAATAATAATATTTATAATATCATATATGATTTACTTATGACTTTATATTACCTGTTTTTTTATTTATTCCGTGTTAAGGAAAATTTTCGGAAATAATTGTTTTATTTATCATACAAGTTTTGAATTATAGTTCTTGATTTTATTATATAGATTTAGATTTACTTCAAGAATGAAAAACAAGATTTACATATCATAAATATTAATTATATAAATATATAAAATAGATAGATAAATGAAAGGGAATACACTGTTCATATAGATGGTTGGACGTAATTAAGCGTGAGGGTTGTTTCAATTTCATTATTCAATTGAATAGAATCAATTAAATGGTATATATATTTACATAAATCTTGTAGAATAATAATGTCATATATTGCATGCTTATTTATTATATATACTTTATAATCATTCTTGAATGATTAACGTGGATAATGAATTTCATCGCATTGTGAGGATGGTCGATTGTATGTACGCACGAGCAACGATTTCATTTCGTTTGATGGATTAAATGATATATAATTAGATTTTATATTAATTATACAGAATATTAATCATTTTATATTAATTATTTAAATATATTTTAATCATCATTATCCCCTTACAATTATTTTATTTTTGAATGACATATTATATCATGACATGGAGACGGTAAGTCGAATGTACGAACACATAATGATATATACATTTGTAGGATGAATAAAAAAGGTATATGGTTGTCCCATAAATATAATAAAATCTATGATTTTATAATAAACTAGATTAATTACTATATTATGATAAAAAAAATATTAAGGGGAAGTAGAAGAAGAAAAGAATTTTTAAAGAGGTGATCAATCAATTACCTCTTTTTCGAGTATCTTCTTTTGATTTGAACATATGGTCTCCCAAGGATGGATTTCTTCCAAAAGTGTGGACTCTTGACATAATGGATTGATGTTGGAAATTTATTTAATCAGATTTTGGATGAGTAAAAGTGATTGAATGGTGTGTGTATTTGAGTATAGTTTGTGTCCTTTAATAAGAGGGAGTGGGACCCTATATGATTTTCATGAAATATAAATTTATTATAAAATAAGTTTTTCTTTTTAATAGTCCAAAACACATTTATTTAATATACAAGATTATTATGTGTATTAATACTTTCAAAAATTAATATTTAGATATGTTTTTATTTTATTTTAAACCAAATAATTTTGATTCCTCCTTATTTAGTCTATTTTATTTTATTTTTGGAAATAATATTCTAAATATTAAATGTTTAAATATATATATATAGCATTGTGTGATGTCAATTGTCAATAATTGAATAAATAATGACTTTTTTAAAATATAAATTTCTCTATTTTGTTTTTATATATTTTTTTATTTTTAAATAATATAAAAATATATTATTTTTATAAAATATCAATTCCTTTAATATTTAAACTATTATTATATTTTAAATTATATTATAACCATAGAGAAGGTAAATTTGGAAAAAAATATTTAACACACTTATAGAATGTCAAAATAGCATAACATTTTTTTGTATCTAATTAATTAGTTCATATGGAATTTATTTTAGGATTTTAAAAACCATTTATTTAATATTTCTTTCAAAAAATAATTTCTACATCACTATTGTGTTGTCATTAATATATATTTTTTAATATACAAAAAATATAAATAAATTCACATGATATAGATAATTTTATTATCATTCTGGGTAATATTTCTGTTCAATGTTTTATAATGTTTATCGGTATATTAATATAATTATACTTCAAATAGATAATAGAGTGACATGTTGTCACTTTCTTTTGTTATAATTATAATTACATCAATTTAATGGAAGAAAGTCCATTAAATGAATCACTTCTAACCCTTAAGTGCTATTGAGCAATTTTAATTCATTAAATATGATTTTATCAGGTGATTTTATAATTTTATTATCATTAGCATAATGGTTGTTAAACCAATTTACCTGATTCACCATTAATCGTGGTAAATAAAAACAGTCAATGATACTTTTCATAATATCCAAAAAAAATAACCGATTGACATAATTTGGACCCACTTATTCAAAATATGGAAACTATTTTTTCAAAATTCTAAACACAATAGTTTCAATAATTAATATTAGATTAATTCTTAATGTCAAAACCAGAAATTGGATTTTTAGGAAGTAATAACTATCAATAGATTGACATGTGTTTATGTCCAATTTTAATGTGAAATTACTTACAATGAGAAAAAATATATTATACTATAAAAACACAATAAAATTAAACATTATAAATAATTAAAAATATAATCAAGTGATGTAAATAAATTAGATGAAAATGCAGTTTTGAACTGAAATGTTTTATTTTTTATTATTCATTAAAATATGAATTATATCTAAAAAATAATAAAAATACTACCAATGTAAATTATGGTTCCCTAAATCCAATAACTGTTTTTTATTTTTCCAAATATAATATATTAATGTGTTATAATCCTGATCTAAAATTGGTGTTCAATCAAAATTTGCCAATACTGTATTTTTTTAAAATACTTTTTTATCAAAAAATTGAATTTTATCTCATATCATATTATAAAAAAATTATAAGATGAAATTTAATGTTATATAAAATTAAAATTTTTCATAATAGTATTCATAAAGGCAGGTTTATATCCCACAATAATAATATTTTAATAATATATCTATGTTTAGGGAAATTCAGTATTGCGTACAAAGAAAACTATCAAGGAAGGTCACTCTTTTGAGTAATGAAATCTTGGTCAGTGTTGCGTTTAGTTAAAAAATCAATTGGTGATGTATATAACATTTTCCAAAAAAGAGTTATTTTATAAATTGAGAATAATATATACGCAGTGTTTCGTGAAATGAATTCTATGAAATGAACTTGAAATTGAGAGTAACACAAGATATGAATAGTGTTGTGTATACAACAAGACAATATGGTGTTGCGTATAGAGAAATATAATATATGTGTAGTGTAAAAAACAATAAGTCAATGAAATTAAAAACAATCTTTCTCATAAAATCTCGATATGTTACAAAATCATAGTGATATAAATTAGAGGAAGGAAATTAGATGAACTAATTTTAAATAGAGTTATCAAAAAATTGTCAAATTAATGAACATTTTTTATAGTAGCATTCATAAAAATGTTTTGAAAAATAATGATGGATCAAATCGATGATCAATAATGATAAGGATGGTGTTTAAATGCCAATAAATATTAATGTGGTTGTTGGATATCTTGATGATTCTTTATATGTAAAGGTAATCCAACATTATTTTAGATGATGTGAATATATTATTACATTGGATTATAGAATAATAAGGAATAAACCTTGTATGTATGTGTATAAGTAGTTATTAAAAATGATTTTTGGATCTGGGTATAACCATATAAGACATCTGTATATAATGTTATTAATGTGTGTGTGTGGGGGGGGGGGGGTTGTTAGCCAACTATGCTATACTAGATAATTTATATATGGAAAAAATTGGGTTCCCAGTAGGATAAATATTAGGGGAATAACTAGTTAGTGCTTGTATATTTGTAAAAATAAATTATTCTACTGAAAGAATCCAAGTTATTGGGAATTACCAACCTATATTGGAGAAGGTATTTGTATCTCACCTTTTAAATATTGTGTGAGGGTCAATATTTATATTTGATGCATGTGAAATGTGTGGATGTGATTTATATTTGAGTGGAATATATCTACAATGGATTCTCAAAGGTTTAGAAACATTCTTGAAAAAGATAAGAAACAATATTATAAAAAATACAGTGATTCAAATTCACCCCTTCCCAACTCAGTGATCCCTAATATCGATTAATGGGAACTATCTTTGTTATTATAGAGTAGATCTCTTTTGAATGATAACACTCAGAGAAGGGGGAATTTCAAATCACTGAACAATATTGGGTTTGTATATTCGATGGTAGAAACTTTCATGTTGGTAAGAATATGATTTTATACTATATTCAATATCTTGTACATGAATTTAGAGATGAGTTAACTGGGTTATTTCCTCACATTAATAAATTTTATATGAAAAGTGTTGATTAAAATTTATAGGTACATGGAAAATATCAGAATACCATGTTTTCGATTTAAAAAAATTATTCTATAATAATATGTTTAAAACAACTCAGATATTGTCGGAACTTTTATTACAAATCTAGGAAGACAATGGGACAAATATAGCAGTTAATTTAAAATTTTAGAAGAGAATATTTTAAGATGCTTGTATTGTGGATGGAGAATATATTAATGAATAATTTTAATGATTTAATTATATCATCAGAAATGCCAAATTTTTATTTGAGAAGATGGAAGACTCTAGAAATTATAATAAAATTACGAAAATATTTGAAAATAGATTTGATTCAATAGTATTAAGAATAGATGATAGTTAATATATGTAACTAGTTGAACCTGGTTACATTTTTTTTGGTATATGGGATGAGGGAAAAATAGTTTTAAAAAAATGGATATGACTAAAATGGAATTTTAAGAATTATTGAAAGGGAATAATAGAGATAAAGAAGCTGAATCAGAACCATGTAATTCATAGGTAGAGGAACAAGAAGACAATTAAAATATAATTATTTCAGTTTAATCCAAAAAAATAATCATGGGTAATATGAAAAAAAATTCTATAAATTATCATAAATATGGTAATTTTAATAAAAAAATTAATTTTTTATGATACTTTAAAAGGGAAAATGATAATGATATTGTATTCGATGAAGATGAAAAAAGTTATTGGAAATTGAATTTCAACAAAAATGAAATGAGGTCTTTGTTCAAAAGGAATGAAATTTATCTAATAAAATTATGAATGTTGGGATAGGAATAATGATTAAGAATTAGTATCCAGATAATAGATGATTTTGAAATGAAAGAGTTATTACGAATTTGGGTAGTGATAGTATACATGGGTTAAAATATTGTGGAAGAAAACAATTTTTCTGAAGAACATTGTAAGAAATAGGTTTTAAAAGATGGGAAAGAGTTGATAAAAATATACCAAGAGATGGTAGATTAAAAATTCCAAAAAATATGAAGTGGTATGGGAATGATAGGTATGACACAAGAAAATGTATCAATATCTTACCTGCACTAGAATAAATAATGAAAATTGTATTACAAACTCTTCATTTCAATAATGTTTGTTAATATGAAGAAAATATTATAGCTTCATCTGATGATTCTATATATGAGAATAAATATGTAAAAAATAATATAATGATGAATTGAAGGAACAAAATAATTCAATTTAATAATTCAATAATAAGAAGATAAATTCATGTCTAAGAGCAGATTATCTGTCTGAATATTACATTAATGGGAAACATTGATTCCTCTATATTCCAAGAATACTTGTTTATATATAGTAAATTAAATTGAATCTATTTAGTAAAATTAATGAATATGGCTATCAAATGATAAAATTTTATAATAATCATTTGAAAATCATCCTGAAAAATTTTTACCACTGTGATGAAGAATGGTGTTTTACCATTGAATAAGAGAAAATCATTAAAGTAGAGGTATGATCATCACCCTTATCATATAAAACTATAATGAAAGGTGAGATATTGTAGGGATTGTTTTTGTAAATTTATACTACTTTTATATGTTTAATTGGATGGATTTGTTATTTATCATAACATGTTCTCTTAGACTTCCCCAAACACAATGTTGTTATAATTAGAATGCATAAATTGGTACATAAATGAAATATTATGGACATCATTGACTACCTTGATTATTCATTCATTTTTTCCACACCATGTTCTCCCACATAAACAAAGAGATATTAAGTTTACTGATAATTTTTATTAAAACTATGTGATATTATTTATCTAGATGAAATTAATGAATATTTTTGGATGATGAAATACAAGTTGTCATTATCCATAATTCACCACATTGAATTTTTCTTTCACACAAGGAGGATAAATGACATAAGGTGAAAAATAATATGAAAAAAAACATCGGTAGATCATTTTATAACACTTATTAACTAGGAATATGTTTTTTTTGTGGGTATTGAAAATAATGACATAGGGGCATATTTTTAGGCCCATGTGTGTTTTACTTATGTTTTTAGAATATAAATATATATTCTGTGTAAATGTTACATTATAAATATGGATATTTTTTATATGATAATTTTCATTATTATGCTTTCAAATGGAAGTTACTTATGAAAGATTCCTAAGGATAATTATAGAAATCCCCTTATGAAACATTTTAAGAAAAATCATTAATAAATTCATATAATACTAACCCATTCATAAATGTTTCTTACATAATGTAGAATCTATGATCTAAGAAAATAATTTATACATATTTATAAAGTGATAAATTAATAATCATGATTACAAAGGAAGAATAATTTAGAGTTCTCTGAACTATTTTTCTATACTAATATTTCTCAAGGACCTCAGAAGTACAAATACTGAAGAAACCATATGAATTTATTAAAATATAGACTAAAGTAATTAGGGGGAAATTTTTATGAAAAATGTGTTTTTCTCTTTTTAAATATTTTTAAAATAGGGAATTTGGATACACAATATGATGATATACCATAAAATGAATCTGAAAAAAATATAATTAAATTTAAATATTGATTTTTTATGATTATTCAAAAACAAATTAATCATCTTGAATAAATGAAATAAAAATAGGGATAATTAATGTTTGGGTTGTGAGAGGAATGTAAAAAAGATAACATAAAGAATAGTTTTTTGATCAAGTCAATTATAAGAATATCCAACATATAGATAGACATCTGATGAAAATTTATGATATTTTTAAATGACCTTTTATGAGGTGATTAAATCAGATATAATATAAATATTGAGTTGATTTAAATCATTCATATATATAAAAAATTGATTCATCAAACATAGATTTCCTATTTTAAACATATTTATAATTCTTTAAAATAGAAATGAACAATGATAATATGATGCAGTTTGACTATAAAAAGTCATCCAGATGTGGAAAAGATGTTAAGTAATGAATGGTGACCAAAAAAACCATAGAATTCTTTCTTGCGATGTAATAAAATAACTTCTATGAGATGGAGAATTTGATATTCTTTTCATAACACTATAAAGGTTAAAAATTATATCGATGATGTATAATAACATTCAAATATTTCAATTTTACTAATTTTTTTGTTGTTTTATAAGGTTCATCAACATCAAATTTAAGGATTGTAAAATAAATTTATACATTTCATGAATCTCTAGGAGAATTTGACAAAATTCAAGAAAAGTATATATAGTCCCAACAAAATTCAGTACGGCCTGAAAATGAAATTGTGTTTCCACAAAATGTATATCATGAGAACCAATATAAAGGGGGTGTAATTTATTTTTATAATTAACACTATACACATGTATGAAAATAGGTCACTATATTTTTTTATTATATGAGTTCCAAACAAAATTTTAAATTTAGGTTCATGTTGAGAAAATGGATTAAATTCCATTGAGAAGAGAAGAATATTAAAGGTGAGATTCGGTTTCTACATAGTTAATGAAGGAAGTGAATTAGGATAGTCATGCATAATCTACCAGGGAATCATCATAGGAAGTCATCATATGAAGTTCCTTTGAATGTTTTGTTAGGGACTAAAGAATATGGAGTGGAATTAAACAGACGAAAATTAGATAAAACCAGTATATGGATGGTTATGGGATGATGGAAGAATGGTTGATAATTCTAATATTATTTTTTCCTTTCATATTATGTAAAATTAATATTTATCATATCCATGTTGCACAATGATCATAAAGAAGATTCCAGGCCAGTAGAATCATCTGAAGGTTATTAAACATCATGATGTTTATAATATGAAAATATAATGCATCATTCTTATAAAGGAAGATAATATTTTCCTAAATAGTGTTAAGAAACAAGAAGGATAAAATCTTATATCCAAGGGTCACAATATATTTCCAAACGTCTTATTGGTATGGGGGTAAAATCTATTTATAATTAAGTAGATACAGTTTTGATAGATTAGTGGGGGTTATGACCAACTCTAGAAGAAGAGATGAGGATAGGGGTGGAACCATAGTTTTCTATAGGAGGAATAGTAGAGGGTGGAACCAATAGCTTGTAATGACTTTATAATCCCCATGAATGTCATTAAAAGAATCCTTTTTTGGGTACAATATGCCATGAATGGAGTAGGTATTTTTATCAAAAATGTGATTATTTTTAGATGATATCCATTAATATTTGTTGTATAACAAAATTGAGGCTGGGATTTATATTATATGGTTGAAAAAATATAAAAATATTTCATAGGTTAATAATTCATCCTAAAGAATTTAATAAATATTCTCATAAAAGTAAATTTGAACACCCAGTCTCTCATCCCCTATCAGTAATCTCATACATCCATCTAAGGGAACTCCATTAACATTAAAATCACGGTATATAAACCGTGTATTTTATAAAATGGATTATGGATCAACATGGATTATTATAACTATTGAAACATTAAAATATAAATGTTGAAAATTAATAGAAATGAATAATATATTTAGAACTTGAATATATCTGAGACAACCATCAATGTTAATAATCCCCATTTTTATAAAAAAATTCAATTAAATTGAATATTATGAACGGACATATCAGGTTGTCAGATATAAAATGAATATAATAGAAATGTGAATTTTGACATAATTAAATAGAAAACAATGTTTGATTTTAGTTAGAATATATATTGATATGGAATTTTACCATAAAAAATATTTTCATAGTAGAAATTCCATATATATATATACATGTGTTTAATAGGTATATCACAATTACGTATTTTCAGTGACATTTTTAAATAATATATTCTATAAATAATAAAAAAACATAAACAAAAATAATAAATAAATTTTTTAATTTTTATACAAAACAATAATATTATTCAGGAATAATTCAATATCTTTTATTGAAATATTTTAATATCCAAAAATTGATAAAATTAAATAATTTCAATATAAATAATTAATTATAATTATATATAGGTGAGTATAATTTTATGCTAAATATGTATTTTTCAAATGTATGATTTTTATGCGGTAATAATTTTTATAAGAGACTAAATATGTTATGTATAATTAATACTGAAGTATATTATTAGTATATATTACATCCAATTTAATTTGTAATTTGTGGGAAATAATATTATTTTATTATTATAGTGTAGAATGAAATAAATAATGTTTAAATGATTTTATATAATATATATTGTTAAAATAAATCATCCAAAATATAGAATGTTTTATTTATATGAACAATGATTATCATTCTAGAAACATAAGTAGTATATTACTAAAATATATTTTATTTAGCTACATTAAAATTTAATCTTTATCACTTGAAAAATTAAATATAGAATAATTATATCATATTTTAGATCATAATTTTAATAATATAATTTTAATTTCATTTTTAACTATATAAGTATGACTACAAAAATTACATTTAATGACCATGATAATGATGAATGGGTTATTTTAAATAAATTATTTAACTAATGTTGTGTAATTTTTGTATAATAATGTAAATATATTTATTTTATCTAGTTACACTGATAATATTTTTACAAATATATAAGAATATATTATCACTCAATTAATTAGATGTTAATGTTATATATTATTAAGAAACCTTAATGTTTAAGATATCATTTTATACAAAATTAGTTTTTCTATATCAGATATTATTTAATTTAGTAGTTAATTTTCACATATTTTTAATTATAAATGATAATATATATGGATTTATTTGGTAAAACAAAAAAAATTTATTAATAAGTTTCTGGTTATATTTAATTTAAAAGTTAAATTACCTAGTTACCATCTAGTTTTGAATTTCAAAACAAAAAAGGAAAAGTGTATAAAATATAATAGTAAGTAACTAAAACATTATTTGATGCATGTTTTAAAATTTTTTATAGGGATTCATCAGTCCTTGTCCCTATCTAATAAATTATGTAGATATTTTTGATCTATTTATCCTTGAAAAGTGTCATACCATCACTAAGATGTATTAATTATTTACAAAACTTTCGTTCTACGTCACTTTTAATGGGAGCATATACCCACCCATTAAATAAAACACTATGTTTTTATTTCATCATGAAATTATGAGAAATTTACCACTATAATAAATCTCTCTAACATATCTAATACATTAGTCTCGATATTTTAGACCCTTCCCTTCATTTCCAGGAATAGCTTCAAAATAAATTCCAATCACTCTATCTAAGTAATTATTTATCCTTAAAATTTTATTCTTAATATTAACATACCTATCATATACTCTCCATAGAATAAATTATTATAACATTAGTAATATTAATATTATTAATTTAATTATACTAATTTAATATTACTACTCTACATTCCAACAAAAGTGTTCGAAAAAATTACTCATCATCATGGTTTGTGCGGACTACTAGAACCATGAATGATGGGTTCTTTTTTATATAAAATATTTATATAGATGATTTCAAAGAAATATTTAATGAATTATCATAATATTTTTACCAATTTTAATATTATTAAAATAGTTTTTTTTATATTCCAACCGTTCTTTGAAAAAAAGAACATATCATCTTTGTAAGTGAAGACTACCGCCTCTAATGATAACTCATTTTGTTTTCCCATTACATAATACAATAAAATACATAAAAATTGTATTTAATTTATAAAAAATATATTCATGAAAGTAATAATACACATGAAACACAATATTGGAAATTACATAAAATTTATTAATAACAAATTCACATAATAATCTTAATTTCTTTAAATGAACATATAAAATAAACATTTATAATTTTAGTCTATTTTAAAATAATGTGGAATTGTAAAAAAAATTTCATAAATAAATAATAAATTAATTTCAAATGTAGAATTTTATATATTATGATGATATATTGGAATGACTTTTAAATGGTCAACAAAATATGGTAGTTCTGGGAAAATTCATCGGACATCCTCAAGTAACTAACATGAACAAAAACTATATAGTAAATAAATAACATATGGTAATATAGAGAATGTATAATATTTAATATTCAAAAAATATTTATCTTAATAAAGTTTTTATTAAACCCTATTTTATTTTCTTCTATGATAGTTTAATACACAAATTGAATATATACACACGGTACGGGATTTAAGATCACAATTTTTTAGTGAGATACGATTCATAAAAACATTTTCTTATTCATATGGTATAATTATTGGGAATGGATTTTTTTTAAATATTTCATGAAATATAAGGTATTTAAAAGTAAATCTCAGGGTTTACAATCCATGTATTTTAAGTTTTAAATATTATAACACCATAGGAATTTTGTTACCTCAAACCCCGTTTCATTGAGTTATAATATATCATGTTTAACTTCTTAATTCCATTATTGTTTTCTTATACCATATATTATTAAAATATAATTTATGATTCTATAAAGGTTAAATTAAATTTTTTATTCAAATAGTCCTCCAATATTATCTTATTTCTCATGTAAGTATCAAATTGGAATAAAAAAATATCATTATCTTTAATAATGAATTTCCATTGCTTTTTATATTTTCCCTTCCCACCAATGATCTCCTATATATATGAAAACCTATTTATGTTTTATCTCGTGAACAATTTATATTACCATTATCTTATTTTAAAATTAATATTTCTTTATGCGTCTTTATGATTTTTTTATTTCAGCAATGTTATTTTAAAACATATAAAGGGAACATATTAATAACACTTGATATATATAAGTTAGATGTTTTCATTATGTTTCTCTCTTTTCATCAATATTATTATCATATAGTTCATCAATATTATGTATATATGTTCCATAAATATATATCATTTTTAAATATAATTTATTTAAATTATAATACATGTATTATATTCCCATAAAAATCACACTTTTAATTTATACTGATGTAAGGTAATATTCCAATTTATTATTTTAGGACAAGTCTCACCTCTATAAAATGTAATAAAAATGAATACAATAAAAACACCTCATTCTTAATCTATAATCCTCAATTTAAATTTTATTTTAGAGGAAATAATAATATATTTCCATCCATAAAAAATAAATTAGTAATTTTGAAACAAATCACCTATGTAATTCATTTTTTTACTCCCCCTTATTCTTTTTCCGAAATTTTAATATATTATTATTTAATGTTTGAGGAAAATAATTAGTTATTAATATATTAACATCCAGAATGATTTAATTTATTCTTCTATTTTGATTCTATATGATATATCTTTCAGTTATTCCTTAATACAATATTATAAATCCCACATCATTCTTGGTGGTTTTATCATAATCTAGATCAATGTATTACCCAACATTATCTTGTGGAACGCATATTCAACAACATATCATGAATTCAATCATGTTAATTTCATATCCATCTAATTCATTGATTAATTTTTAAATCTTATGAGTTATTATAAATCATATTTGGGAGTGAACCCAATCCACCACTGGATTCTTTACCCTATGTTTATGGGAATAGGGAGTGAAACCAAATCCACCATGATAATTGGTACACTATGATAGTCTTAGATGTTACCCTTGTCTTATCTTGTGATACCATGGATAAAAGTTTTTCACATATTTATTATTTCATGCTCTTATGATATCATTTACTTTCTCCATCATTACATACTTATCTTACAATATTATATCATGGAACGTTCTTTGTCTTTTAATAGTATATATATTTTACTCATAATCTATGGAAAAAATTAATGTCCTGAGTTATTTTTAACAATAAATTTATCCCTACACTTATTACCTCTTGTATATATGTTTCAACCAAGAATGACTTGTTGATATGTTTTCCTTATTATTCATTTAATATAACTTTTTTCTTATGTTTCCCTTCCCTAGTTAATGAATACTAGCATAGTATATGAGTAGTATATAAGGGTTATTGTGGGGATAAATTATGAAGGAATATTTATATAAGGTCCTAGCCTTATTCATTTCATAATATTATATTATGTTAATAATTCAAATTGAGGATCTTTTCAGGTTTATATTTTTAGAGAATTAGGACATAACTATTATATCTCAAAAGATTACAAAGTAGACACTTGTACTTAGTTTCCATTTTTTCATAAAATAAAAACACTTCAAAAAAAAGTGTTATGTCTAGTTCCATGTTTTAGATAGAATTAATTTTCCTTCATCCCATCCTTGTCCTTATTCCACATTATGTCCTGTGAAAAAACATTGCAAAAAACATGGGCATCGGGCCACAGATTTAATCCCCGAGTCCTTCAAGTCCTTCGGGCCACCCAGGCCTTCGGGTCAGTAAGACCTTCCGGCCACCATAATGTGCAGATGTAAACCAAAAAACCTACAAGGAACAAGCTTCAGAAGGAGGAGGAGCATGGAGCTTTCTCCATAGCAGAAGCTAAACGGATCGCATGAATGAGAGGTTATGGCTCCTGTCATTGGAAAAATCTTGTGCATGCATGGGAAATCCCAGCCGAACATCAATGCGAAGGTGGAGAGCTGATTTCACGATAAAGATGCTGGGGAGGAGCAGTTCCATGTAGTTATTCTGGGTTGTATGTAATGTTTGAATCCTACAGGAAATGAATTCCTCTAATGCCTCTGGGCCATGAAATCGCTTACACCTACGGGACTTGTAATGGTTCAACCTCACCCCTTGAAAGGTGGATTATCAAAAATCAATAAAATTTTTGGCCTTCGGGCCATTGTAGGAGGAGGATATAAATGCAACATGGGATATAAACATGTTTAAATGGAATAACCATACGGTCTACTTCTTCACATATCACTAAATGGAAGATCCATACGGACCACTTCCATACCCAATGCATTGGAGGTTATAACATAACCACCTATCTTGGAATTCATGGCACCACCCGTCATTTGGTTTATCATGTAACCACTCGTCCAATGTCCATGTACCATTACAAATTCATAACACATAAAATGATTTATAGGAATGATAACATTTCCACATTTCAATAACAAAATATAATAAAACAATATTGACATAAAATAACCATTTATCAAAACAATTTTAAATAACAATATATGTAAAAGGGTATATGGAATTTATTTTCTTTTAAAAACATTATGGCTTGTTGTGGAAGCCAAAGATCAAATAATACTGGTTGCGGCGGAAAATGTCATTGTCACCGCATATGTTAAAAAACATTACTTTTTTCGTTTAGTAAAATGATTTGTATAAAAAGAATCCAATTGAATGAAATGAAATTTCAAATGGTTTTAGACAGTGTATAAAATAATTTCGTGTCTAAAAACTAAATACGGCTCAATGAAAGGTGATTGAGACGAAGTCCCTTACCTCATGTCTGACAAAACTCGGTCATTTTTTAATCCAATGAATAATAAAATAAAGTGAGTTTCTACTTTATTAAGAAACTTTTTGATGTTTATTATTCCTTTTATATCACTTATTACCATATTATAAACATTATGTAATAATTTAAGTTAATAACATTTGTTTTTTCGATATTTGGTACTTGAGTCAAAAATGGACTTCTTATTATTACATGTTGTTCATGTGGTCAATGGTTCACTATATCCAGAATGATATTCATGATTTTTATATCATATATATCATATATATTAATTATATATATATATATATATAATTATTATATTACATAACATTTCTAGGTATGAAATGAAATGCACCGTTCATGGAGACGGTAAGTCGTACGTACGCATGCATGCTACTATCATTTATATTTCTTATTGTAATGGAATTAAAACATAATTATACATAGTTATATTATAATTAAAGTATAATATTATATATAATATCATTAAATTCATCCTCTATATGTCCCATGTATGGCATTAACGATTCATATCACATTGGTGGGGCGGGAGTCTGCATTTCCTCAAATGAAATTATCGTGTTTAACCATAATGGAAACCACAATGGTATGATAAAAAATAAAAATACATAAGCAAAAATAAACATAAGCATAATATATATATATATATAATATAAATATTGTTCCATCATAATGGCCACCATGATAGGTGGTAGGAGATAATCGAACAATCATCGTTTCGAGATGCGTTAGTTTGCCATCAACAGAAACAGTATGTTCTTCACCCATTAGATGGAGTTGTGTGTAAATGTAGTTTTAATCCTTCACAGAAAAACATACAAGTATATTTAGTATACTGTTGTTGTTGTAAAATAAAGGAATAAATAGATTTTAGGGGTTGGAGAAGTAAAAAAATAGAAAAGAAGTTAAGAGAAACTATTCCCTTTAATTTAGGTAACTCTCTTGGGTTTGTACCAAAATTGTTTGTTGAAGTGCTTTCTACCTAATGTAAGGCTTATAGGATGAAGAGTGAGATGTAAGAAGATTAACTCGTCAGAGGTTGGACAACCCAAAAGGCTTTAGAGGTGTGAGGAATTGGATAGAAATGGTCTCCTTCTATATGGGGCATGAGGGGCTCTTTAGGAAACTGTGAAAATATTAATTTATTATATAATGAAATTCGGTTTCAAAAGGTCCAAAAATAATTTAAGGAAAGGGTAAGATGAATCATAGGTGAAATAAAATCATAAAATAATAATTGGTCTAGTTTTGGATGTTATTTTAATATTTATAATATTTTTTATTTAAATGATAAATTAATGTGGTAAACACTGCATCATTATTGTGTGATAAATAATTTAATTTATTTTTTGTCTATAAATAATTCAAAGATTCCATGATGTAAGAAATCGTTTTAGCTTTCCAATTAATATTTATAGTCAAAAATATTACTTATATAACACAATATAAAAATTAATTTACTAAAATAGATTTGATTATGTCATTTTTTCCATTAAATTAAATTAATTAATCTAAAGTGTTATTAACTTTCATAAGTGGATCCATGGGGTCAAAAATTAGACCCAATGATACCCATTGTCAGCCATTACTCATCCAATAAGGTTTGGCCAAGTGTTAAGGTAATTTTGAATTATTACAATAGTCTTTTTACCTAGAATTACACTATTTAACTTTAACAGCGGCAAATAAAAGTCAAAAGTTAATATTCACAGAAAAATTATTTAAATCTTATTGAACCATATTTTACTTACTAATAACAATCATGTATGTTGGATTTTGGAAATTCAATTCACATAAGTGTTAAAATTAAAATGAAAAAGTTAGTTTTTTTAAATACTACTAAGTGGTATCAATATTTATAAAAAATTGATGTTTTTTAGAAAAATACCAAATATTCAGCATAAGCTATATTTGATATTCTGATTTCAAAAATGATTTCTATTTTTCTAAATTTAAAATCTATAAGTGGAATTTATTAGTTTAAAATTAATTTCTGTTTTTAAAACAAATAGCATGGTTTTTAAGAAACAATAACTATCAAAAGATTGACACGTGTTTATGTCTACATTCAAAGTGAAATTAATTCCAACGACAAAAATTGGATTAAATAGTAAAAAATATATTCTAATTACACTTTAAAACCAATTAAAAAGATAATATAACCATATAAATAAATTATATTAAAATGAAAGTTTGAATTAAAATACAATGTTTTTCAATATTCTTTAAAAATGAACTTTATTGGAAATAATCCAAAAATATACCAAAAGTAAATTTTGATATCCCCATTATAAATAAGGATTATATTTGGTCAAATAGAATTTATTAAAGTGAAAAAAACTATATTTAAGAGTTTTTTCCTTTAAAAGGTGGTAAATCGACCATTTACTGTAAATTATGCTTAATATTAGATTCATTGACATTTTAAGCCTCTAAATATTATTGGATAAATGAAAATACATTTAGAAAACATGTATAATAATATTGTAGTTAGTTTCATTCATTCCCTCCAATACAATGGCTAGGAGTTAACTAACATTTAAAATAGTAATATTATATTATTAGTGTGCAACGTATGATTTCAAAGAAACTCGTTGTAGCATATCGGGTACGCTATCGAACATAGTAACCCCATTAATGTAAAATTAATATTTAATTCACATAAATTAATAAATTTGAAATATGTAGTATATATTATTTACCTGGGATGTTACATCCTTCCCCCCTTTTAAAAATTGTGTCCTCACAATTTTTATTCACTTATCAAATAAGTGGGGGTATTTATCCCTTGTAGAATTTTCACATTCCCACATTGCCTCTTCTACCATATGGTTGTTCCACAAAACCTTTACCTAGTGAATTAATTTATTCTGCAAAACATGCTCTCTATGGTCAAAAATATGAACTAGTTATTCTTCATAAGAGAGATTCTCTTCAAACTAAACTACCTCTGGGCTCGAAAAATGTGATTGATCCGGCATATTCCTTCTCAACATCGAAACATGAAAAATGTTATGTACCTGGGATAAACATGGAGGTAAAGCCACTCTGTATGCAACTAATCCAACAGTCTCTTGAATTTATTAAGGTCCAATGAACCTTGGACTAAACATTCCCTTCCTACCAAAACAAATCACACAATTCAATGGAGAATATTTGAGAATGACTTGATCACCTACCTCAAAAGAAACATCCTTACTCTGGTTATCTACATAACTTTTCTATTTTCTATTAGCTATTCTTATGTGCATCTGAATCAACTGACCATTCTCTGCAATAATTTCAATCAATTCTAGTACCATCGTTTTCCTTTCACCAACATCATCCCAAAAAGATGGAGTTCGAAAACTCATTCCATATAATGCCTCAAATAGATCCATCTTTATACTGGAATGAAAACTGTTATTATATGAAAATTCAACCAAAGAAAGACGTTGGTCCCAATTTTCTGGATAATCTATCTAGCAAGAATGTAAAATATCCTCCAATGTATGAATTGTTTGTTCTGATTGCTCATTTGATTTTGGATGAAAAACTATATTAAAATTTATTTCAGTACTCAATGACTTCTGAAGGCCTTTCAACAATTTATAAGTAAACCAAGGATCATGAAGAGATACAATGGCGAGGGGAACACCATGAAACTTGACTATCTCATTAACATATAACCAAGATAGTTGATCTAGAGAAAATGTATCTCGAATAAGAAGGAAATGAGAAGATTTAGTCAATCGATCAACTATAACTCAGATTGCATTATTACCTCGAGATGACTTTAATAATCATGCAAAAAATTTCATTGATATATTTTCCCATTTCCACCCTCACTCTGGTAAAGACGGAAAAATCCCCTACGATAAAATCCACTCTGCTTTAACCAGCTGACAAGTCAAACACATCATAGTAAATTCAGAAATATATCATTTCATTCCATCCAACTAGTAATAGTCCTGAAGATATCTTTACATCTTAGTACTTCCAGGATGAACTGAAAACAGAGAACTATGAGATTCACATAACGAATCATTCTTCAGTTGTGAATCACAAGGCACACATAATCTTATTCCAAATCTCAAACACAATCATTATCAATGTTAAATTCAATAAAATTACCCTTGTGAACCAACTCTACCTTTTTCTGTAACTCACTGTCTTCCTTCTGTGCTTGGTTAATTCTATCTGATAGATATGATCTCACATACACCTAATAAAAAACAGAATAATTTTATTGACCAACAACTTCTATGACACTGTTTATCAAATCAAAATCCAAAGGATCTTGTTCCAAATGTAACATGGTTAATGAAGCATTAATTTTTCGACTCAAAGCATATGCCACATTATTAGTTATTCCCATATGGTAATGGACCATGAAATCATAATAATTGATTAATTATAGCCATCTCCTCTGTCTCATGTTCAATTATTTTTGGGTGAATATATACTTTAATCTTTTGTGACCAATATATATTTCACATTTTACTCCATACAAATGATGCCTCTAAATTTTAAAAATAACAACAGAAGCTCATTTCCAATCATGTGTAGGAAAATTTAACTCATGTGGTTTCTACTGAAATGAAGCATAAGTAATTACCTGATAATTATACATTAGGACACAACCATGTCCTTTCAACAAAGCATCACTGTAGATAATAAACTCACCATTTCTGGATGGCAGTGAAAAACTAAATAATTAACCAATCTTCTTTTCAATTCCTAAAAACAATCATCACATTCTTTTGTCCAGATTAACATAACACCTTTTCTAGTTAACTTAGTCATTGGACTAGATAACCATTCAAAAATTTCAAAAAAACTATGGTAATAACCTGCCAAACCAAGAAAGCTATGAATCTCGGTTATATTGTCGGTCTTGTCCATTATTCAACAACTTTTGATTTAGAAGGATCAACAGTTATGCCTTTTTTGAAACAATGTGACCAAGGAATGGAATTTTTTGTAACCAAAACTCACAATTTCTGAATTTCCCATAATGTTTCTTTTCTTTTAAGTTTTTCAAGAAAACCCTAAAATGACTGTCATGCTCCTCTTTACGTTTTGAAAAATCAAAAATATCATCAATGAGCACAACCTCAAACATATCCAAGAACTCATGGAAAATTCTATTCATAAGATCCATGAATACAGTAGGTGTATTGGTTAACACAAAAGGCATGACTAAAAATTCATAATGTCCAAATATAGTACTAAACACAGTCTTCGGAATTTATTCTTCATTTACATTCAACTGATGGTACACTGATCTCATGTTAATCTTCAAAAAATACTGATCTCCCTGGAGATGATAAAAAAATCAGTGATATGGCGAAAATGCTACTTATTATTAATAGTTATTTTATTCAATGCTCTATAAAAAATTCAAATTCCCATTGAACCATCTTTATTTTTAACAAAAAATACAAGAGCACCCCATAGTGATGTGCTAGGTCGAATGAAACCTCTATATAATAACTCTTGAAATTTCTTCATTATCTCTAAAAGTTCAATTTGATTCATTCAATAAGGGGGTTTTGAAATTGTCTTAGAATCAAGAACTATGTCAACAGTAAATTCAACTTCCTGATCAGGTATAATACCAGGAAACTCATTAGTAAAAACATCAAGGTACTCATTTACCACTATCACATCATTAATATAAATTGTTCCTTTATTTTCAACAATAAGTGCAAGGTAACATTCATTTCCATTTTTTACAAGTTTCTCAGCTTCTTTATATGTTTTCAAAAGAAAGGGTTCATTCTTGTACAGAAAATGTAAATCTTTCTGAAATTAAACCTCTATAGCTCAGCATTAAATCTTATAATGATAAATAGACAGCCAATCCATGCCCAAAATAAAATAAAATTATACTAGAGGAAAAATAATAAGGTTTTCAGGTATATTCTTTCCGCACACACGGATAGGAATATTCTTATGTTTTATTTTTGTTTAATAATTTTTTCTAGTTGTTTTTACCATAAATTCTATATCCATATCCTATGATGGAATTCCCAATTTACTAGAAAGCATCTCATATATGATAGAGTGTGTAAACCCTAAATTAAAAAAACATTGGCATACTATGAACAAACAAACAGTGTACCTGATACTACCTCATTCGAAGGCCCAACATCTTCTAAAGTATTTGCAAAGGATTTCACCACCCATTTTTTCTTGTAGTCCGGATGATTTTCATAAGTTGAGTTCTTCTCTGGACACTCATTTTCATAATGACCAATTTAATTACACTTACAACATCTTACCGATGGCTTTTCATTTCATGTTTGACTATCTTTCTTACAATTACAAGCAATATGACCAGACTTTCCACACTAGAAGAACATTCCAGACATTGATAAATATTCTACAAGATTCTTTTTACCATACTTCTCACAAGATGTATATTTAATTTTTTTACCTCCATGATTCTTTGATGAATTCATTCCCTTTGACTTCCAACTACACCTCTTATTCTGTTGTTTTTCACAGAACAATTGATCCTCTGGAAACTACATTTCCACCTTCTCCAAACATCGAACAATTTTTTCACAGCTTTGGAACTCACGAAAGGCTCACTCTCTTTGATATCCAGGCATAAGTCCTGAATAAAATCGATTTATATTACTATCAAGATCTCGAAAGAAATTCGGTGCATACCATGCCAGTCGAATGAACTTTGCTTCATAAGAAGCCACTGAATCATCCTCCTGCCTCATTTCTAGGAATCGTTTTTCCATCCTATGATGAACCACATTTGGAAAATATTTCTCAAGAAACCTACCTTGGAATTCATCCCAATCAAGAGCATCAATTTCTTCACTATCCCTAATATTTTTCACTATCAAGCACCACTGATAAGCTTCACCTTCAAAACGGTAAACAACAAGACAAACCTTTTGATGTTCTAAACACCCCATAACATCTGAAATATTCTCCAGTGCTTTAATCCACAATTCATCTAGCACAGGTTTTAGATGAAACCTTGAATGATGGAGGATGTTCCCTCATGAATTTATCTACTACTAACATGTTTTTCTACGGTTAATATGGATGATCTCGTGGATAGATGCCACCACAATTTATTGCCTGAGTCAACTGTGCCATCACTATAACAAACAGTTCAATTCTGATTCTAAAAATCCCAAGATGCTGATTTGGATGGTTTCCTTCCTCCTGATGTCGTCCCAATATATCTCCCTTGTTTCCTCTGCAAAAAACCATTCTGAACATTGAAATATCTTAAGAGAAGCAACATGTTAATCTGTAAATTCTATATCATTTTATTATTACCATAAATTAATTTTTGGAAATTTATTTAACAATACCCTAACTCATAAAGTTGTCTAAATAGACCTCTGATACCAACTATAAGGACCTAACCATTAACATTTAATAATATTGAATTAAGTTAATTATCCATGTTGAATATTTTTGTAGGTTTGGAGTTTTATAGAATTAGAACATAACTATTACATCTAAAAAAGATTACAAAGTAGTCACTTGTATAACCAAAAGATTAACATAATCATACTTAAATGGAATAAAACCCATATAAAGAACACATAACATATAAAGGTAACATGGGACATAATCATACATTAATGGAATAACCATATGATTGACTTCCACAAATATCACTAAACAGAATAGCCATACGGCCGACTTCTATACCCAATACATGGGAGGTTATGACGTAACCACCCATCCTCATTTTCATGGCATCACCCATTATTTGTTTTACACGTAACCTCCCTTAAAATGTCCACGTATGATTATAAAATCATAACACATAAAAACAATTTCAAGGAATGATAACATTTTCACATTTCAATCAAAAAATATCATTTAAATATATTGACATAAAAGAATCCTTTATCAAAAACATTTTCAATACCAAAATATGTAAAAGAGTGTATGATATTTATTTTCTTTTAAAAACATTACGGCTTGTTGAGCATTCCAAATATCAAATAATACTCACAGTGGTAGAAAAGGTTGTTGTGACCACATATTTTAAAAAACATTACTTTTTGTCATTTATTAAAAAGCTTAGTATAAAAAGATTCCCATTGAATGAAATGAATAGTCAAAGGTGTTTAGACACATTATAAAATATATTCGTGTATAAAAATAAAATATGCCTCAATGAATAGATATTGTGACGAAGTCCCTAACATCATGTTCGACTTGACTCGATCATTCATTAATCTCCTGAATAATAAACTAAATTTATATTATACTAGCTTAAGAACCTTTATCAAGTTCATTATTCCTGTTATATCACTTATTAACATTTTATAAACATTATGTAATCATTTAATTTAATAAGGATCGTTTTGTCGATATTTGGTACTTGAGTCAAAAATGGACATCTTATAATTACATGTTCTTCAAGTGTTCAAATGATAATTATATACAGAATGATATTCATGATTTTGATATCATATATATAATATAAATTCAGTAAATATATATGTATTTATAATAGTACATAACATTTGTTGGAATGAAATTAAATGCACAGTTCATTGAGACGGTAAGCCGTACCTAAGCATAAACGCAATATTCATTTTTATTTCGTATTTTATTGGAATTAAAACATAATGATACATATTTATATTATAATTATAGTATAATATCATATATAATATCATTAACTCCTTCCTTTATAAATCCCACATAAGCCATTAACGAGTCATATCACTTTGAGGGGGTGGTAGTCCACACTTGCTCAATTGAAATTATCACCTTTACCCATAATGGAAACCATAAAGGTATTCTATGAAATAAAAATACAGAAGAATAAAGAAAACATAAATATAATATATATCATATACAAATATAGTTCCATCTTAATGGCCACCATGATAGGTGGTAGGTTATAATTGAACAATCATCGTTTCGTGAGGCGTTAGTTTGACATCTACAGAAACAATATGTTCTTCCCCCATTAGAGGAAGGTGTGTGTAAGTGTAGTTCGAATCCATCTCATAAAAACATCCTGCTATATTGATGATACTTGTTTGGTAATAAAATAAAGTAATAAAAAGTGTTTAGTGTTTGGAGAGAATTTAAATAAAAGAAAAGATGTTATTAGAAACTGTTACATTTAATTTGGGTAACTCCCTTTGGTTTGAACCAAAAATGGTTTATTGAAGTTCCTTCTATCTAAGGTAAGGCTTCTAGGTGGAACAAAGGAATGTAGGGAGATTGATTTTTTAGAGGTTGAACAAGAAAAAAGGCATGCCTGGTGTAAGGAATTGGATCGAAATTGTCTCTTTTTATAAGGGGGGGAGGGGCTCTTTAAAAAAGTGTGAAAATATTTTTTTATTATATAATTCAATTTGTTTTCATAAGGTCCAAAATTGATTAAATTAAGAAGATATGATGAATATTAGTCGAAATAAAATCATCCAATAATAATTAGACATGTTTTGGATGTTATTTCCATATTTATAATATTATTTATTTAAATGATTTATTAATGAGTTAAACACTGCATCATTATTGTGTCATAAATAATTTCATTTATTTGTTGTCTGAAAATTATAAAAAATTACCATGATGTATGTTATCTTTTTCTCTTTCCGTTTAATATTTATAGTCAAAATGTTACTTTATAACACCATATAAAAATTAATTATCTAAAATATTTTTGTTTTTGTCATTTTTTCCATGACATTAAATTAATTAATCTAAAGTGTCATTATCTTTCATAAGTAGCTCAATGGGTTCCAGAAATAGACCCAAATAATCCCATGGTTTTCCATTACTCATCCAATAGTTTTAGGATAAGTGTTAAGGTAATATGGAATTATTAAAATATTTTTTTCACCTTGTATTACCCTATTTACCTTTAACTGCAGTAAATAAAAGTCAAACATTACTATTCACCAAAAAATTATTTTAATCTTATTAAACAATATTATACTTACTAATAACAACCTTTTACGTCGGATTTTAAAAATTCAATTCACATATGTGGTAAAATTTATATGATGAAGTTAGTTTTTTTATCTACTGCTATTATTCATCAATAATTAATGTTTTTCAATAAAATACCACAAATTCAGACTAATCTATATTTGATAGTCCGAATTCAACAAAAATTTCTATTTTTATAAATTAAAAACATAGAAGTGGCATTAATTAATTTAAAAATAATTCCCATTGTTAAAACAAGTAGCATGTTTTTTAAGAAACTATTACTTTCAAAATATTGACAGTTGTTAATGTCCACTTTAAAAGTGAAATTAATTTCAACGACCAACATTGGATTAATTTGAAAAATTATTTTATAATTGGACTTTAAGAAAAGTAAAAATATAATATAAAAATATAAATAAATTAGATTAAAAATCAGATTTGAATTAAAATACAATATTTTTCCCTATTCATTAAACAAATGAACATTATCGAAAAAATTACAAAATTTTACACAAAATAAATTTTGATGTCAATATTATAGAGAATGATTTTACTTGGTCAAATAGAATGTATTAAAGTGAAAAAATCAAGATATAAGAGGGTTCTCAATTAAAAGGCAGTTAATCAACCATTTCATGTAAATAATGCTTAAAATTATATTAATTGACATTTTAAGCCTGTAACATTTATTGGATTCATTAAAAGACATTTAAAAACATGTATAATCATATAGTAGTTAGTTTCGTTCATTCCCACCAATACAATGGCTACTAGTAACTACCATTTAAAATATTAATATTATATTATTAGTGTGCAACGTAAGATTTCAACGAAACATGTTGTTTCATATCGGGTACGCCATGAAACATATCAACCCCTTTAACGTAACATTAATATTTAATTCAAAAATATTAATAAATATGAAATATTTATTATTCATTATTTACCTGGGATGTTAAAATTTACATGTTTTATAAATTTATCTGAATATGTAACTGGTCTTAAAAGAAACTACACTTAAAGGTTCTTTATGGTGTGTGAGATTTTTGTGAGATATAACATTTAACTAATGATAATGGTGTAAAATAAAGATATGTTTTTTTAGGTTTTTATGTAATTAGGTTAGTTAGATTTCTTCAGTTATTCTGATATGAGGGTTCATGTTTTTTTATTCTGTATACCCCCCCCCCAAACTCATAGGTATTTCCATCACCATTGGTATATAAATAACGTATATTAGTTATTATTCTCTATTAATATATAGATATAAAATAAATTTTTTTCATATTTCACTTATCCCATTATTATTAAAATTATATTGTTTATTATTATTAACTTCATTTCTTGTTTTGATTGTTCTCCATTTATTATAAAATAAAAAACAATGGTTTATTATATTGTGAAAAATTATTTCAAACCACATCACTATATTTAATTTGATAACTACATTAAAATATATATTTTTAAAAATAGTGCATTTTATAATTAAGTTTTATGGAACACCAATTACAATGTGATTATAACATAGTGTTTTAAAATGAACTTCTTTTAATAAATGCATGAAAATTGAAAGCTATCATTTTAATGCATATTTGAAAAAATCATGGTATATTAGATATATTTAAAACCAAAATGAATTGTATACTTTAATGAACGATAATAAATGTGTAAGGGTTTCTCTAAGACAACGTTTTAAGTTCTATACTAACTATAATCGATATATATTATTTTTTTTGGTTTTTTTATTCAACATGGTCACCATGGAGTGATGATGTTTTTGAGGCTAGATGGATACTTGAGGGTTCAAATGAAGACAATTAGAGTATATTTGGTTTTATATTATTTTCATATATGCAAAGAAGATAAATTAAATATTTGATCCAAATTTTAATTTTATGTTTTTCTTTTATCCTTGGATAGTTTTATTTTGTTTATTATGCTTTATATAATTAGGGTTATTTGTAATATCTATTTATACTGGTGTTTATAACTCCAGAAACTGTGTGGATATGCCATAATTTTTAATAAAAATTCCATTATTATTTATTTATATTTATTAGTAATAAGTATTAATTTCAGATATAATTAGATTTTGTAACAATAGTTTCCATTATAGGGTTCACAAGAATACATTATCGGTTTCTCATGGGTGCGTATGGGAACCTAGTTCCAAAAAATCCCATAATTTGTGTGATTGAAAATAGTATTAGAGTATAAATTCTATAGATATACTAGGTTCTATATCACCTTTTGAAATTATGGTTGTAATGGTTTATTTTAGAAATAAATATATAGACATGGGATGTTTGTGTGATGAAATGTTTCACCAACACATTCAGTATCAAATGATGAGATTCTATGGGATTAAATGGTTTGAGTTTGATATTTCCTGTAATTTTGTACACTCACCAATATTATTTAATTTTGGTGGATTTTGTTCTTGAATTATTTAATGATATATGTATTGTTTAAAAATTATTTTATGTTTGGGGATGAAATGAGAGATTTAATATTGGTACACAATGATCATAAAAGTTTTGTAAACCCATGTGGATCCCATGTATATGGTTTTGGATAACCCTATATTGTAGTGTTATTTTTTGAACATGTTCTACCAACCATGTGTGAAAGACATTCATGATCACTAATGTATCATGAATTTTATATTGGTTTATATTTTTAAATAAATATTTAGTTATGTAATTTTTATTTTATTATGGTAACAACTGGTTTTAAATTTTATTTTTTTAAAGTAGGGTTATAGTTTTTAGAATAATAATTATGTTTTTAGAAATTTTTTTATAGATAAACATGGTTTTTGGATTTTGATTAAAAATAGTTTAATATAATAATGTTTGAATAATAGTATTATTATGTTTGAAAATATTTTAAATTTTGGTGTGATCTATTTTAAAATTTATTTTAACATAATTTTAATATGATTTTGTGACTACACATGACAAAATTTGGTTTTAGTAGGGAAGTAAAATGAGTTTATGGATAAATAAAATAGGATTATTCTTATAGAGTATTGATGAATTAAAAATATTATTTTTGGAATTTTTTCCCATGTGTATTGATTATATTTCCTTGATATTTTGATAATTTTATTTTATTTTTTATTGATATATTAATATTTTTATTTACAAGATTTCAATATTAAGTTTAATTTTGATTGTGTTTTGTTTTTATATTCATTTAGAGTATATACCCCAATTATCCATCTATTTTCCGTTGAATGATTTATCTTGTCCTAACCGAGCGTACCCTTAATTTGATCAGCCAACTAAATGTCTTTTGGTGTCCCTCTTGTTGAATCCCTATATATTTTTTTATTAATATCATTATGATATAGAGGAATGTTTTGGACACATCAATAAGATCATTATCCTTCAAGATTTGTTTGAGTTCCTCATGATAAAATTGAATAATATTATTATAAAATTATAGAGTGGAAAATGGTTGAATTATCTTGTTATACATATGGCATATTAGGATGTTTATTTGGAGAATTTAAGGCAATGTTTATCCAGTTTTATTTATCTGAGTGTATGACAGTTGTTAAGGTTACAGAATTATGTTATCATAAGTAAGGTGATCAATTGATATTGGAGTACATTCTCCATTTTAAGATATATTTACTTATATTCCAATTTTAGATGTGGAATATTCCATATGGGACAATTATTTTGAAAGAGGACTTCATCATGATCATTATTTTATACAATTAGAGATTTTTCTCACCTCATATGTAAAAGTGGTGAGGAAGGCGATTCATGTTTAGGAACTCCTTATATGAGTGATTGAGGTGGATTAAACATCCTCTATTCCTAGGATTATTGAATATAAATGAATGAGGAAGATGTATAAATTAGATCATATAAGTTATATTCTCCACAGGTTATCTAGTATCTGTTTATTAAATTTTTTGAAATCAATAAATTAATGCAACATCAGTGTCTCATGATGGTCATAATATGACCTTATGTCATAATCAAATGAAGGTGTCTCAGGTTTTCGGCTATTTAGATCATCTATAATGGCTTTATAAAGGATAATCATTTATAAATAATGGATCCATATATTCCCCTACATATTTCTATCAAATTCAGATAGACGTATTTTATCTGAATTTAGTACCTTATTGTGGTATTAATCTAACTTCTTCGACATTTTTTCATTTACTTTTTCCTTTTAATTTATTTCATCATTTGTATTCTGGATAATTTTTTAAATTCTAATTGAGTGGTGGCTATATTTGAAAATATCATATTAATATAGTTATAATATGATAGGGAGATAGCTATAGTTTGTTAGGACATTGTTTATTTAGATATCAAGGCATGTTTCCTTCATGGATTATCATTTTTTGGGATGTATTATTTAGTAGTGGGTTATAGTGTTATATATTACACAGGGGATGAATTGGATAATGTAGATTATTTGGAATGTTTTGAATAGAATCTTTATTTTTTTCATGGTAAGGTCTTTGTGTTCCTTCATTTTATGAATAATGTAATGTTTGATTGGGCCACATATTCTTCCATGTATTATCTATTTAAATCATATATCAATTATGGGTTTATAAATAATTATAGTGATCTGAATTATAAAAACCTAACCATTTTATCCTATTATTCCATTCATTTAATGGATTTTGGCCTTGCCTTTGATTTTTTGAGTTCGAATTTGAATTTTTAAAATTCTCTAAATTTCACCTCTATCGCACTGTTAGTGGGTATATTTTAGGGTAAAACATGAAACTGCTTATACAAAAGGGTGTTTTTAGTTCATTTTTTTCATACATGATTTATTCCATATTATTTTTTTATGGTTGATAAAAAATCTTGTGATGCGTATTAGAACATCACATGAGCTCTTTGTGTATAGGGGTAGAGGCATATGACTTATACACCTTTAGAGGAAACCATGAGAAAAATGTGTGACTGGTGATTATAGTTTATAAGACCAATTTTATAATATTAGGAAATAGTTTTTAATACCATGTGGCCAAAATATGTGGGTTCTATTGTGAGACCTAAAGGAGGATCTCATTTAGTGCGTGATATGGAAGAAAATGTAGACTACCTAGAATGTTAGATTTTATATAAGTATCCCCTTTTATACCACTCTATTCTTAAACTACACCCCTCTTTTCATATCGCCTTTGATACCCTTTCCTTATACACATCCTTACACTTATCATGTCCCTATAATATATATTTCATGTGGTTTCATTATATTTTAAGGCTATATTGTTGATGTAAACATATCATAATCATCTAATATCATATTTTACCCTTATTATCGATCTAACTCATCATTTATAAAGGTCTTATAGTCCTATATATTAATTATAATTATTTTATTGGGGTTACTTCTATTATAAGGGTTCCCCGTGTTCTTATTTATCCCTTATTTACATCCTAGGGTTTTTAAGCATCATAACCTAAGAATGTGTCTTCCTTATATCTTTTATAGCTAGGGTTCCTCATATATTAACCAATAAATATATGATTCATGATTTCATTCCAATATAAACTCATTAATTCCATACAAAATAATAATATTCAATAATTTCGAGAATTGTTTTTTTTCAACTTTATTTTCATTGAATGAAATTATTTCTTATTTTATTTAAAACATTTAGTGTTTTTATTACACTACCATTTAAAGTAAGTGATTCAAATAATTCAAAAACAGTTATTACAATTTAATTCTAGGATTTACAAAGGCATTGTTTTTTTCTAATGGTTTTTTCTATGTTCTATTGAATTTTATTAAAGTGGAAATGTATTTATAAAAATGGATATTGTGACATGTTTTTAATGAATGTGTAGTTTTACCATTTAGAACATTAAAATAGGATCATTATTGATTAAAATTCCCTTGGAATCGGCCCCTTTTTGTTTTCTCTTTTTGAGTAAGGGGTTATTTCTATGAGGAATTCATAGGGGGAAATACTAATTATTGTCCACTATCATGTATTTGAGAAATAACATGTATTCATATTGAAATAATTGTTATCTAGTATTAAAATAAATAATAAATACTTTATATATGTAATGGGAAACTAAGAATATCATGTATACATATATTGAAAACAAGCAACACTTTTTTAGAATGATGATATATATTTTATACCAGAATATGTATATGATATTTTTTCATATTATGAACCTATTTTGGTCTAGGTATTGTATGATTGAGCTTGAGGTAGACAGATTACACCATCAAAGATGAAATTATAGATCTTATTTTAGAATGTTCTAGGATTTTGACTCATCTCTTCTTTATTCCATTGACAACTGGTTTATGGTTATATTATATTGGATAGTATTATCTTTATTAGTGTGGATAGACTATGCATTTTTTTTAAATATCACTTGTCATATTGTTTCTACCATTGTCATATTTTGTTATTATTATTATTATTATTATCATTTCATACATTAATTTTACTCATTTAATTTTAAAAGTAATCTAATAATTTATTTTTTTATGTAATATGATTTGGAACTCCTTTTAAATATTCTATTCCTGAAAAAAAAAAGAGATCATAAAAAACATTTCATATTTTTTCTTTAATGAAAACCATATTTAATATGATTTGGATCAGTTGTGTATAGAGTGGCATTACCTTCATGTTTTTCCCAGGTACACATTTTTTCTCAGGATGCAATGTTGAGAAACTATATCCCAGATCCATCTCATGTTTTTATTCTAAAGGCTCTTCGGTTAGAAGATAATATCTATTATAAGGAACATCCAATCCAGATTATTGATTGAAGAGAGAAAGTGTTACAGAATAAGGTAATTCACGAGGAAAATATTTAGTGAAAAAATTGTATGGTTGAAGAGGCAATGTGGGAATATGAAAATGCAATGAGGGATTAATACCCACATTAATTTGATAAGTGAATAAAATTGTGAGGACAGAATTTCCAAAAGGGGGAAAGGATGTTACATCCTAGGAAAAAAATTAAATATGACATTTTCATATTTAATAATATTTTCGAATTAAATATCAATTTTAGTCTTAAAGGGGTCGCAATGTTCGATGGCCTACACGATACACAACAATGAGTTTCTTTGAAATCATTCATTGCACACTAAGATTATAATATAATTATTTTTAATGGTAGTTACCACCTAGTAATTTTATTTGAGGGAATGGGAAATACTAAATACAATATGATTATACTTATTTGTTAAATGTTTTTACATTTATCCAATAAAATATATAGGCTTTGAATGTGAATAAATCTAATTTTAAGCATAATTTACTTCAAATTGATGATTAACAAACTTTTATTGGAGAAATCTATTAAAATATAATTCTAGTCCCTATTATATGTTCTATTTGAAAAAATAAAATTATTCTTTAGAATCGGGACATGAAAATTTACTTATGGTAAATTTCAATTATTTTTCTGATAAAATTCATTTTTAATGAATAGTGAAAAATGATGTACTTTAATTCAAAACATCCTTTTAATGTAATTAATTTATATGGTTAGATTATATTTATAATTTGTTTTAATGTGTATCTAGATTATATTTTTACCATTTAATCCAATGTTGTTCATTGGAATTAATTTCAATTTTGAAATTGGACATAAACTACTTTCAATCTTTTGATAATTAATATTTCTTAATAACACGCCTTTTGTTTTGAAAACAGGAATTAAATTTAAATTAATTATTCCAAATTCTATGATTTTAATTTGGTAAAATAGACATCATATTTTAAATTCGGAATATCATATATATATTAGGCTTAATATTTGGTATTTTTATGAAAAACATCAATTTTTTAATGAATAGTGGAAAGTCTCTATAGTGGTTAAAAAGGTGACTTTTTCAAAAAAATGATATTTTAACTGTTGGGGAATTGAATTTCTAAAATCCAAAAAACATGGTTGTTATTAGTATATAATATTTGGTTCAATAAAATTAAAAATAGTTTTGTGGTGAATAGTAGCTTTTGACTTTTATTTAACACGGTTAAAGTTAAATAACGCAATTCAAGGTAAGAACGAATACTATAATGATACAAAATTACATTAAAACATGTTCTAAACTTATTATATGAGTCATGTATGACCATGGGAATCCTTGGGTAGATTTTTCGGACCCCATGGAGCCACATGGGTGTGATAATGACACTTTAGATTAATTAATTTAGAGTAAAGACAAAAATGACAAAAACTGATATCATTTAGTATATAAATTTTTACAAAGTGTTATATAAATTATCATTTAGAATATATAAATTTATTGGAAAACTTAATATATTTCCTGAATCATTTTATTTTTATATAGTATAGAGACCTCGAGTAAATGAAATTATGTATGAAACAATAATGATGAAGTGTTTACATCATTAATAAATGATTTAAATAAAAAAAATTATAAGTATAAAAATATTATCTAAAACCTGTCCAATTCCAATTTGATGATTTTATGTAGAGCCTGAGTCACCTTATCTTCAACTTTAATTAGTTTAGTAACTTTAAAAATCAAAAATCATTATATAATGAAATTATATTTTCACAGTTTCCTAAAGAACCCCTCCTCCACCTTATAAAAATACCTCACATCTAACCCATTCCTCCCAAATCTAAATCCCATTTTCTCACACAAAATATGACCAATAAATCTCCCTACATCCCTCTCCACCTCCTAGGAGCCTTATCTTATTTATAAGGCACTTCAACAAACCCTTTTGGTTCAAACCAAAGGGAGTTACTCGATTTAAAGGTTACATCTTCTCTTATGTTATTTTGTTTTATTCTACTTCTCCAAACCCCTAAACTCTTTTTATTAAATTATATTATGAAAAAACTAGTATCCTGAATATACTGGGAAGTTTATATGATATGGATTCGAACAAAACATACTCAAGCCTTCATCTAATTGGTAAAGAACATATAGTTTCTGTGGACGGTGAACTACTATCTCATGAAAAGATGATTGTTCAAATATCTCTAACCACCTATCATGGTAGCCATTATGATGGCATTGTACTTATATGTGATATATATTATATTTATTTTGTTTCTATGCTTCTTTATTTTTCATTTATCGAATTCTATTATTGTTTCCATAGTGGGTAAATACAATAATCACTTTTGAGGAAGTGCAGACTACCACCCCCTCAAAGTGATATGACTCTTTCATGCCTTATGTGGGACATATAAGGGGTAGAGTTAATGAAATAAATATGATATTATACTAGAATTATAATATACTTATGTATCATTAAGTTTTCATTCCATTATAATATGAAATTGGAATGGAAGTAGCGTTCATGCTTACGTACGGCTTACCGACTCCATGAATGGTTCATTTCATTTATAATATCGAAATGTTATGTACTATAATAAATACATGTGTATACTATATATATGATATATAGGATATCTAAATAAATAATATCATTATGGATATAATTATCTTTTGAACACATGAATAACTTTTAATTAAAATATTTCCATTTTTAACTCAAGTACCAAATATCAACAAAATGACCATTATTGACTTAAATGATTATAACATGGTAATAATTGATATAAAAGGAATAATAAACGTGAAAAAGTTTCTTATTCATGTATAAATTATCTTTATTTTTTTATTCAAGGGATTAAATAAAGAGCGGGTCAAGTCAGACATGAGGTAAGAGACTTCATCTTAATCTACGTTCATTGAGGCATTTTTTGTTTTAATACATGACGTTTATTTATATACAGTATAAACACCTTTTAATTTTCATTTCCTTCAAGGGGAATATTTTTTTATGAATCATATTACTAAAATAAAAAAAGGGATGTTTCTTATGATATAAGTGGTAACAACAACCTTTCTACCGCCATGAGTATTATTCTCTCTTTTCCTTTCTTAACAAGATATTTTGTTTTTAAAAGGAAAATAAATACCATAAAATCTTTTTTGTATTTTGGTATTGAAAATGGTTTTGATAATAGTTTGTTTATGTCAACATATTTAAGTGATATATTGTTATTGAAATGTGTAAATGTTTTCTTTCATTTATATTTGTTGTATGTGTTATGATTTTATATTGGTACATGGACATATGACAGCTGTTTACGTGATAAATCAAATGATGGATGGTGCTGTGATAAACCAGGATAGGTGGTTACATTTTAACATCCAATTCACTGGGTATGGAAGTTGGTCGTATAGATATTCCATTTAGTTATTTGTATGGATTTTGACAATATGGTTATTCCATTTAAGTATGTTTATGTCCCAAGATACCTTTATTTGTTATGTGTTCTTTATATGGATTTTATGGTAAAATTTTGGTTACAAAAGGGTATGTAATGATATTTAATTTAGTGAAGATTATTTACAACTTCATAAATGTGAAAATAATTACTTATGATAATGTATTCATGGTTTAATTGTTGTTTTAAAAAACTAACAATTTTCCTTCTTTTTGTATCTTTTACTGATCCTTTTTTGCTCGTCCCATGTTTATGAAATTTTTTTCATAGGATATGATCTGGAATAGGGTCAAGGATGGAATCCTGGAAAATTCATGTTGTTTAAAACATGGAACTAGAAATGAAACTTTTTTCCAAAAAATTATATTTTGAGAAAGAAATGGAAACTGGGTAGATGTGTCTACATATAATATTTAAGTTGTCATATATATGTTATGAACAAATTATCTAATGCTCTAAACCTCAAAAAATCCTCAATGTGAATTATTAATATAATTCTAGAATATGAAATGTTAATGGTCGAGTACTTATAATTATCTTTCTCATTATTATTTATATATCATAGAATGTGTTTCAAATGGACTTATTCATAAAAAACTATCTAATGTTTAGGTTTATTATTGGTTCTTATTTAATCAATGAAACCATGGATCATTCAATTTCATTATATATTCAAGTAAAAAAGTATCTACATTTTTTTATTCATTAATTATTCAAGTAAAAATAATGTGTTTCCCTTTTTCTAAGATTCTAATATACTGCTAAATATAGGGGATTTATTTCATTAATTATCAATAAATTTTAGTGGGATACATAAGGGATCATAAATGACCTATTACAAAAATCTATAAAAATATAAATTCTTTAATAACATTCCATATAATTAATTTTTTAAATTATATATTTTAATCAATCAATTAATCACTCACAATTCCAATCAATTAATCAATTAATATCTCAATATATATTAATAAATATCCTTATTATTTGTTATTTAAATTCATATAAATAATGATTTTATATTTATATATACTTTTCAATTTGATTCACATACTTTTATTTTTTTAATTTATCCCTCAATTTTATATTTATATCCCTTATTTTTTTAATACTTTTTAAAAATATAAGACACCCCTTATTTACATCCAAATCTAGCTAAAAACTTATATTATAAATTCAGGATAAATTTAATAAGTTTTATGACTGAAAAATATTTATTTTACTATATAGTTAAATTATTTAATTAAAATAATATGTAACTACTAGAGTTGAAGATGTAGATTATTAATGTGTGTAAAATATTTCACAAATAATAATTATGCTAAAATTATATATACAAGAAGAAAATATGATGTATGAAATGTTAATGTCATTAATAGAAAAATAAATTATTTAGTGTTTCTAATACAATGAAAATGGTATTTATGATAAACAATGTATAAAAGAGAGACTTTTATTGGTATATCTACATTTCTATATAGATAATATAATAAACATTAATTGAAATAACCCTATGCAGTTTTGATTTTAATCATTATTGACACAATCACTAAAACATAAAAGTTGATATAGTGAAAATGAACACATTAAGGTTTTTTTTACATTTTGGTTGTTTAATTCATTGAAAAGTGCTCATCATGAATGATATGAGTTTTATTTATACCTACAATTCCATGTTAATTATCATACCATTGGCTTGTAAGAAATTATAATATGATGTGATGATGGTCATGTGGTGGTAACAATGTTTTAAAAATTCACTTAGAAAAATAGGTGTCCCTTATGAAAGTTAGAATTGATAAAACCAGGGAGTTTAATTGATTAAAAATAGATGGTTATAATCATAGATAATTCTACATTGAATTAAGGAATTTAATTTAATGTGAGTATAAAATCATTTTTTTATACAATGGGTCATTATATATGATGTTAAATTGGTATCTCCTTCTAATTACAACATGTACATTAGTGGTGAAAAAACTTTTTCATTTAATGGTTAAAAATACATATGATAAAATTTATGATTTTATAACACTAGTGGATACAAATAAATGTGGGATGCTAATTTTTAAAACCTAGGAGGCATCTAAAAATCTCATTGATTAAACATAAATAATGATCAACTACATGGTATAATTGGGTGAGATTATTATTTAATTTTATTATTTCCATTATAAGTTATTATTAATGAGGGGATTTATATTTTAGAATATTAAATTTGTTCATAATGATATAATAAAAATAATTCTTTTTATCCGAGGTAGTTTATGTGAAAAAAAATAACATAATGTTTTTAAGATTCGTTATATAATTGTTTTAAATTTTATAAATAAATTTATAATTTAAGAGTGATATATGATATAGATTTAAAAAACTAATTTTATTATTTTTTTATTATTATTGAACTGAATAGTAAATGTTAATTACTATTTTTACCTAATAGTTATATGGATTTTGTTGTAATTAATTTATAACATGAGTATTGATCTATGTATAAAGGGTCATTCAGTTTGACATCCACCTATCCAAGAAAAAGTAGATTTATTCGTGAAATGTTGCAGTTGGATACCATTATTCATGAGATATTTTTAGATATTTGAATATATTTTTATATTTTATTTTTGAGTATGTAATAAAATATCATTTGTGTATAGTGTTATAGAATGATATTTTTATGATATAATATTTTTTTTATTTCATAAGATAAAAAAATATTTTCTTGAATAATTAATTCATATAATTATTATATCTAATTAAATAATTGAATGCTATTCATATAAAAACATTTTAATTAGAAAAATATTTGAAATATTGAGTGTTTGATACCTTTAAATGTGAAAACCTTCCAATATGTTGATTATCCAACTCAAAAGGTCAGTGAAAATATAGATTTCTACATTTTATCTTTTGTAATGAATGTTGGGTATGTTTATCCACAATAACATTTGTATCCATATTATATTATACCTATTCATCCAAACGTATCATGGTGATCCAAGTAGGTTTTTGTTCTCAGTGGAATGGATTAAGTATAATTCCTAGGATTAATTAGGAATTGAATTATAAACATAACAATCATAGAGTTATATGTGATATGATTAGCATACTTTTCCCCTAAAATATCAAAATACAACGCGAAATGTCAACATGAATCATTATTTAGTGGAAAATGGATCTTACCCCACTAATTTATATGATATTTTGGGTAATCACATTATTTGGAATATATTTTTAAAAAACTACATATTTATTTTTTATAAATTATGATATGAATGGAATAAATATGATTGTTCCAAATTTGTAAATGCATTATGTGTATATTTTTGAGATATATTATTATCCAGATTATTAGTTTAATTGATTTATATCTATATTTGAGATTTTTTCTAAAGGGTAATAGTTCTAGGAATATGGATGTGAATGTTATAGATAAAAATTTTAAAATTTCCAACACATTGGTATTATATAAAAAGGGTCTGTCACACATGTATACTAATTTATATATACATAAAAAAGGATATAACTGATGAAAGTTAAGTTGATATATGTGTTGGAAACATAAAATAAGTAATGAAATTAGTGTCATTCATAGGATCCCATATATCTTCAAATATTAATTTGTTATGTAATAAAAGATTTTTTTTAAAATAAAATAAATCTTCATAAAATATAATTAAAATATTTAAAATAGTATTAATTTATATAAATTCTAATTTTATGAAAAAATTACTTTAATTTTTATAATATTAATAGATTTTAGTTTTTTTAATTAATTTTCTCTATTATAAAATAATGAGGTTAATATTATATTTATGTGATTTTTTATAAAAATAGTTTATTCGAGTATCTAAATTATTTTAAAATTTAAAATTATTAAATATTATACTTATATATTGATATATATATATACACACACACAAATATAGCTTACTATTTATGATAGCTATTATAATTAAAATTTTACCGTTATTTTGAAGGAAATAAAATCTAACAGATTTTCTTATAAATATGATGATCATAATTTTTTTTAATATTAAGAAATATTTAACGTAGTGATAATAATAATAATAATAATAATAATAATAAAGGGTAAAGTATAATTATGAAAATTATTATTATTATTATTAGAATATTTTTTATAAAAATACAAAATTATATTATGATTTTTTTAACAATGTAATATATATATATATAATTATATTCTTATAAAAAACAAATTTCAAATATATATATATATATATATATAACTAAATTTTCTTAAAATAAATACTCATTTTTTTAATAAAATATGATATAGATGTAATGAAAATAAGAAAAATAATAATTAAAAAATAAACAAAAAGATGAACTAATATAAATAATAATATATTATATTAATAATTAGGACATGAAAATTTAAAGGGAGAGAAATGAGAGATAAAAAGGAAAAACATGAGATAAGAAACCGAGAAAAAAAATTATAATGATTGAAAAAATATGTACTAAAGAATTGGTGATAATGTGGGAAGTGAGAACAAAAAATAGAAGTTCAATTTTAAGGAATTTTTCTCATTCCTAGATTTAAGAAAATTAATATATATATTTGTATATAATACATATTGTGGGTGTGTGATGTGTAATTAAAAAAATATAATAGATTCATTGATAATCATTATTTTCATAACTTTAAAATTCCTTTAGATGATTGAATAAAATCATTGAATGAATATATAAATATCATAAAACATTAATTTTGAGTTTACATATAATCATTTCATTTTTTATCTCATTTTATGGTTTATTTTATGTTATTCACACATTTCAAGAATTTTTCTTTCCTGTTTGGGCGTTGCACAATATGTATTATAATGATGTCTTCTACACCTTTCCTTCTTTTTCTAATGTTGTGTTCAGGCTAGGGTATTCTATATAAATTAATGGTAAGGGTTATTATATATATATATATATGAATATTTTTACATTAAAATTTTAAAATAATTGTTTTTTATTCTTTTATTAATTTTTCTATGTTTTTTTTCTAAAGTAATGTATCTATCATATTTTCAGAATATTATTTAATTTATATCCCTTCTATAAAATCCCATTTTCTATTTTTTTGTATAAATCTATATATATATTGAATAAAAATAATGATTTTTAAAACTGAACTATGATTTAAAATGTGTTTTTTATTATTAATACAAATATATATCATCTATTATAAATAAGATAATAAATATTATTATTTTATGTATAAGCTATGATTTTATTTGTACAATTATTTTTCATTATGATATAAATGTGGAATGAAATTATTTTATGTGTGGATCATTCTTAGTTGTCCATAATGTCATGTGTATTATTAAATATGACCATAATCAATGATATTGTTGACCTTTCTGGAATTTTTATTCAAGTATTAACTTAATATAATATTCATTTGTATTTATGTCTTAAAATTAAATTGAATTGTTTCCAAATATTGATTTCTCCTAATTATTGTTTTAAAAATTCGTAAAAATATATATTTATCTCATGTAATGAAGTATGTATGAATTTTTTATTAAATATAATAAATTATCAAAGGTTTTTTGATTTTTTTTGGTTATGAGTGAGAAATCAAGGAATATTAAAATATTTCCTTAAAAATGGAATCGAAGTATTGAATTTAATGATATGGTGTGGGTGTGAAACAATGACCTTAAGGTGATGTTGTCTTACATGGGATGGACTAAGGTGTCTTATGGTTTTATTATGGCCAGATCAGTATCAAAATTATTCCATAAAAACTACTACTTTAAATGGGATAAAACAGAAAAAATATTTCTAAATATTATTACATTGGAAATAAAAAATTTTCAAAATAATAAGAACATTTTAATTAAAAATTCTTTGTAAATATTTTCTAAATAATTAGTTCATCAAATGAAATATTTTTTAATTACATAATGATTATTTAAAAAACCCCTTATTGGGAAAATTAAAATACCACCCTATGTTTGGAATTATCTTTTCAATGGTTTAGTATAATTTTTTCATAGTGTGTATTTGGTATATGGGGGAAGTTTACACAATGTCATTTGATTATTTTTTTGTACATATTAGTAATGTATTATTCCATTTTGGGAAATTGAGACTAGAAAAGTTCCTAGTATATAAAATTCTCTGTATATTTTTTTATTTATTTTTTAGAAAATTACACAACATTATTACGAGTTGAACCTAGAACTAATTCTATAGGGAATAAGAATTTGTATGACAAAAATGGACTAGAAAACATAGGATATTTGATTTATTTATTTGAGAAAATTCAAAGTGTTACAGTATAGTAGTTTAGATGTTCATTTTTTTGTAATTAGGAAGAAAAAAATTTAAAATTGTCCAGAGTCCAAATAATGAATTATAAAAGAACAATTGTTTAATGGGAGAAGAATGTCACATCCCAGAAATTTTAAAAATTTTAATTAGAATTTAATAAATGAAATAATATATTATTAAAAAATTGTTTCATAAATAAAATTATAACATTGAAAATAATATTTAATTATATAAATTATAATATTATGAAAATTTTATTTGAAATATAATAATATTAATTTCATGAAATAAGGTATGATTTTTTTGAAAATTAATGTTCTATGTTATAAAAATATAAAAATAATTTCATATTTAATTTTATTTATAAAGATATAAGATTCAGATAAGTTATTTTTAAAAAAAAAATTAAAATTAGTAAATATTTTACATATTAAAAGAATAATATATGTATACAAATATATTTTATTATTTATGACACTAAATACAATTAAAATTGTACAATTATTTTAAAATAAATAATATAGGACTTATTTTCCTAACGATATGATTATTTTTATTTTTTAAAAAATTGATTTATAAGTAATAATAATAATTTGGAAGAACAATTTTTTATGAAAATTATTATTATTTTTATTTTTATTAAGATAATATATTTTGTAAACATGTGAAATTATGTTATGTTTTTATTTTAATGATTTTGAGAATATAAACATATATAAATAAATTATTACAAAATAACTAATTCATCTATATATATATTAAAAAATATATCTTGTAAAAAATATAAAAGGCTAAAATAGATAAAAACGTGATATTGGGGATTAAAAAACATAAAAATAAATAATATCAAAATGATGAGAGATAAAGACAAACTAATAGAATATGATAATATGTTATATTAATAACCATGACATGGAAAAGTAAAATATAGAGACAAATATGGGAGATAAAATAATAAAAGAACATATGATTACAAACAATGAAAAAAATGAAAAAATAAAATAAAAAAGATATGATAATGAAATGTTGTTAACATGGGATGTGTAAAATAATTGTATTTCCACGTTATTGAAATTTTATCATTCCTAGAGTGTAATAAAACTAATGTATAAAAATATAATACACATATTTTTTGTGTGTGTGATGTGAAATTCCCAAAAAATTGATAGAGTGGGTATTAATTATTTTTGGATTGTATGTGCCATCCTTTTATATATTAAATCAAATAACTGAATGATTATAAAAACATTATTTAAAAAGGAAATTTTAGTTTTTAAATGAGTTTTTTATTTTATCACTCAGTTGATCATTTCATTTACATTATGTGTTCCATTCTTCTATTTTTATTACCTTCTTGAGTGTTGTACAATCTACGTAAGAGCGCAGTGTCTTCTGCCACAATTCTACTTTTCTTATTGTGTGTCCATGCAATGGTAGTTGATATAAATTTACGATAATGTTACTTTCTGAATTATAATTATAGATATATGTATTACTATGTTTAACTAAATTTATTATTTTTTAATCTATAATAAATGTTTATTAGATTTTCATTAATTTAGTCTCGTTTTTCTTTTAGAAAACATGGTATCAATTTTATTTTCAAAAAATGGTTTTATTTTTTAACAATTTTTAAAATATAATTTTCTACTTTTATTTATTAACTATATATATATATTGTTCTGAAATAAGGATTTAAATAATTAAAATATTATTTTAAAAAAAATTATTATTATGAATATCAGTTAATTTTTTCATTTATAAATAATATGAGAAAATTTATTATTTTATGTACTAGCTATCATTTTATGTGTTCCATTTATTTGTATAAATATATAAATGATAAAAGCATATATTTTATGTGAGAATACCTTTTATATATTAATTAATTTTATTCAAAGCATTATAAATGGACATCATCTAATATATTAGGGACAATTCATGAATTTTTATTCAGTTATTCATTGATTTTACTGACAATATGTATTTATATCTAAAAAATTAGAGCAATTGTATATAAGTATGTATTTATCCATGTAATTTTTTATAAATTATTAAAAAACATTATTATGCTACGTTAAGAAGTATGTAAGAATATTTTCTTTTATTAAAATATTATTTATGGTTTTAGAAATTGTTTCGGGTTATGAGTGAGAAATAAAGGACAATAAAAATGATTTCTTAAAATAGGCACTAAAGTATCTGTTATGAACTTGCCCTGGTTAACCCGAAACCGGTCACCGAAGCTGATCTGTGCAATGACCCAAAGGGCGTTCCAGATACCCATGAGCTGGAAACTTGTGTCAAACATGAAAATTAAATAGGTGGGAATTTTTTTCACATAAATGAAATCAAAATAAATAAATATAAAAACTATTAAAATGAAAACTAACAGCAGTGAGAAAGTAAAACTGTAGATATATCCATGTAACTAAAAGGGTCACCGCCTATATCAAACAACATCGCACTATGATGATCGAATCTAAGAAAGAAGCAACACTGAAATATAAAAACAATGATAAACTATGTGTGTGAGTATTAAAACTCAGTTGTAGTTTAGAAAAAATATATTACAGTATGCATTTCCTCTAAATAAAAGTTACATATATTCCATGTTTTAAATAAAATTTCTAAAACTATGTTTTCACACATTTTATTACTTATAATAAATCAGAGTCTATAACCCTTTTTCCATAATAATTTGGTTCTTCTTTTATAAAGGTAAATTATCATTTTAGAGATAAAGTATATATTATTTCATTTAATAAGGAAGAAATAATGAAAATAATTATTTGGAAATTATTTTCCATGAACCATACCAAATCAACCCATCACCTTCACAAAGAGGATACACAACACATGGAATCCAGGGCAATAGCCACACTACAAGGGTGAAGGAAAATAGATCAAATTTATAACTAGCCAAACAATGTAGCACAATAATCCAACATAGATAACTATATGCCAAAATACATGGGAGTACCTAGGTGATCATGAATATTCTATAACATAGTATAGATGTGACTCATCCAGAAGGAATTTCGTACATGATGACATCATAATGCCCAAACGACGGATCTTCTTCCAACCTGGCCTGACCAAGGGTCCCAATCTCGCAACAATAATAACAAAATATCTCCCTCATTATGTGCCACAAGCCAATGTGTAATGTAAACTACAATAGTAATCAATCACCAAAAATTCAGTATCTATGCTAGGTTACATGTTCATACCAAAAGGGGGTGATCCAATAATGTGAAAAAATTATCTAGCCATAATTTCCATGATCACACACAGTCAATGCACACCAAAATTTCACCCCTAAGACACCCCATGGAATAATTCTCTGTCCTTTATACAATCATTTCAAAAGGGATGTGTCAAACCAAGGAAACACAGATATTTTTTCAACAGACAATGCGAGGACTCATTACATTTTTGGTATTTTTATGAAACCATTTTTAAAGAGCCAAATTGGCATTGCATAACCATAACATGCTAAACCATTTCTAAAAGAACCACACACACACACCACAATGAAAACCATAATCATTCTTGGAATCCCATTTAAGTAGCACAAACCACCAATTAAAATCCAAAAAACATTTATAAAGGCCAATAATGCATTTCTTCAGGTGCTTGATGTCAAAAATTCAATCAAACCATTTATGAAAATACATTACAAGAAATAAACCACTCCAATTAAAGATATAAAATTTTACTAACAATTCTATATCACTAATTAATATAAAGAAAAATTAGTTTCTTAAAGCATATAATAATTATTCTCAAATTTAATGGTCAATGATTATATATCCTACCTTAGGGTAGAACTAAACTGAACATTTGGCCCTTGGAACATTTAACTAAGAGATGTTGATGCTCCCCAACTGAGAATATTCATTTTAACATACATATAAGGACACCTAGCCCCTATGAACACACATGTATGGACATGAATGTTTTCAAGGTGATCCTTACATGTATTCTTATATTAATATACATGTCTACCCTAACCTACATATGCATTTCCATATATATACATTGAAACACCTAGACCTATACATGTATATTCAATACCATGTATAAATATACACATAATATGGGAATATATATATATATTTATATATATAAACCTACCTATGAATATGTAGGCGAGTCTCCAAAGAATCAGTGACTCAAAACCATAATGAAGTCTCCAACACACCATTATTAAAAAACCAGGAACCCATAAACATCATAATACCCTAAAATAAAACTAATCCAAATAAATTATCAATGATACAATAAGTAAACCAAAAAAATATGAAATAAATTGTTAAAGTAATACACAAATTTTAATATGGGAATTTTCAAATATACATTTCAGGTTTTCAAACCCTAAATACATTTACCGAATGAAATTCAAAAATCATTTTTCTAAACAATGAAAAATCTCCTTTTAACATAGAATTTACAAATTGGATACCCATATTAGATAACATTTGTACTCTTGTTCCCTTCTATATATCACATAAATCAACACGATCATATTTAGATGACATATAATATAGGTACACAAGGAAATCACCACATTCATATTTCAAAAAATCCATTTGAAAACCCCACAAGAAGAACATATTTATGATCCAACAACTTTCCATGGGAAAACACCTTTTACAATTTTATTCACATCCAAAACCATTTTTAAAACATGCTTCACATTTTGGATTCCCAAAAAGGAAACCAATTTGAAATTACAACCATTTCACTTGAAAATAATATTTTATCAAATTTTCACCATTAAATCCCGTTAAAAAAACATTTTCACACTCCACACAGGGAAAATAACATGTTCAAAGAAACCTCACAAGAAGAAAACAATGAATATAACCAATTTCCTTATAAAAAATCATTTTCATCAAATTTAGATTAGAAAACCCTTCCAGAACATTTTTTAGAACCTAAAATAACCTATAGAATTCATCTAAAAAATCATGAATGATATCAATGTAATAAAATAATGTAGAATCATGGAACCACCTATTTGTTGTGTGAGAACTCAATTGTGATTCAACAAAAAGGATAATATAACCCTACAAACCCTTCTTACAGTGTAAAATCCACTAAAATCGAGATAAAAACATCCCTAACATGTATGGATGGACTAATGGAAAAACACCCCAAAATCAAAGAAGATACACTAGATAAAGATCATGCCGAAGATAGAGACAATGTCAGAGAAGGTTACGCCAAAGGTAGGGGACACACTAGGTGGTCGACCGGAGGTAGGATGAACATTGGGGAGGGAGGTAGGATGGAAGTTGTGAACTAGGAAGGAATGTTGGGGGGAGTTAGCACATAAAGAAGGAATTCACTTGAAATATGTGCAGTTGGTGCAGGGGGTTTGTCGGGGATTGGAGAGGTGCTAGAGGTCACCATATTGGAAAAAGGGCTTGAAGTATGTGAGTGGCTCACTGTACAGGTGGAAGAGAGGTTGGTGTCGTGATAGATAAAAGCGAGAGTAGGGGAGTGTAGGGAAAATTAGGGTTAAAAATTTCATAAATTATAATAATAATAGTGATTATAATAATACTAATACTGTTAATAATTATAATTATAAAAATACTAAAAATGATAATAATAATCATCATCATCTTAATCATCTTCATCAAAATATTAATGATATAATTTTAATATTTAATTAATAATAACATTAAAAATAATTGTACAATAAAAATGGTGATATCACTTTTAATAATAATAGTATTTATATCTACAACAATATAATAATTATTATTATATTTAAAACAATTACTCTATTTTATTTTCAAAAAATAATATTTATATTAAATATTGGGAAACAGCACAGTCTCCTAGGTCGACTGCATAGTTACTATTAACTATGTGATTCTCGTGCACTAGCCCGAAACACACCAAAATTATTATATAAAAAACATTTAAAATAGAACTCCTTATGAACCATGATGAGAGTAACCAAATCCATGAAATTGTAATATAAAATATTTTTAGTGGTTGGGTGGGACAGTTCTTCCCACCGCAGACACTTTCAGACCCAAAAAAGTAACCAAGTCATTTGTTAACCAAAATTCAATTCCATATGAAAACAAAACGAAGGAAAACAATAAATCATGGGATGGACTTATGCTGAAAAAGTCAAACTTGATGAATTTAAGAGGAAAAAAAATCCCATGATATAGTGGGGAACATGAGGAGGGTGATCCCCACAATAATAAATCTACTGGATTATGAACCTTAAATCCCAAAAAACTCCCCCAGGACATAAAAAAGAAACCCACTATAAGGGATCCCTGCAATCTAGGAAACTAAAATTAGAGAACCATCACAACCCTTTCTCCACATTAACTGGAAAAAACCCCCAACATGGTTGTAATCTTATGACATGAACATCATCTAACTCCTCTAGCATGAGTGGAACCACACCACAAAGAATTATATTTCCAAAACAATGGTAAACCCAAAAAAAATATTTGAACCAAAAATCATACCCAAAAACACCATAAAACAACGATATTCCAAAACACGTTCAACAAAAAATGATCATAGTTGGAATCAATAAAAAAACCATCCCATACAAGGTACAAACATCGCCTAAGAAAATGAACAACTCCAAAATCCATAGTCTAACAGTTAGAACTATATATATAAAAAAGAAATAACTTTTTCATTACCTTATAATTTCATGATGCCCTTAATATGGTAGGAAATTATAACCAATAAACCTTAAACATTTCCTTCCAAATGAAAAATTAGGAAAGTGGTACAAGTTTTTAGACTACCAGGGAATCTTCTAACTGTGCGTGAGCTTCACCCTGAGACCATTGGTTGGGACGCCAATGGCCAAAGCATCTCATCCCAAAATTTTGGCATGAGAATCCCCCAATCACAAATCCTTCTAGAAACACATCCTACATGACTTCACTCAGCAACCCAAATGACCACAACATGTTTAGGACTTCGGAGGGACCTGAATAGATGGCTTTGAATTCTAAATCCCACCACACATGGGGCACTCCAGGAACTATTTTGTCAAAATACATTACAAAACAAAAAATGAAGACCCCTTAGGGATGTGTTCCTTCATCCTATACTTCTTGCCTCATCGGGAACCCTTATGAACAATGAGTGGAGTCACATTTCTAACAAACACTGACTACACCCAAATATACAGGTCTTTAAAGACGTCAACGTAAACTTGTATCAACTGCTGAGCCTAATAAACACCCCTCAACTATTACTCCTTCTTCAAAAAATCCTCATAATATATGAACCATTATATTAAGGTGGCCTCGTACATTAACCATGTCATGAAATCTCCCAATGAAGATGGGACAACCAACTTCCAATAGTTCAATGTTGGAATCTCTAATAACACTAAATAAACAAACCCTCATAGAATTTGTAGTTCCCGACAACTAATGTCGTGATCTATTTCCTTCTAACCACTATAGTTCCTATAATTGGCCTTTATCACTTCAAATAATAGGAGACATTCGACGAGAATACATAATTGGGAATGAATCATTAGCTACATTATGGTACTTTCTATGTGGTGTACTCAGAACAACATGGGGAACACACAAATGAAACTATAATGAAGCCAAAACATAATTAAATGAACACCCCTGACTGAGAAAACCACCTCAAATTCCTAACATATATTAACACATCCAACAAAATCCCATTAAAAATCAACATTTCATTTAAATTTCAAAACAACCTTCTTCTAAGGTCATCGTTCCACGTATCAAAAACACCATTGAAACCAAATTTCATTTCCAATATGATTTCCCCATGGGAAAATCAGCTTTATAAAAACTAGTCCAAGGATTTGGTTTCAAATAAACTCTTATGGAATCCGATAAACCATCGCACATGTCTCCATCTGCTTTATTCCGTACATATTGACACACACTTTCAGTACATTCCCTCACATGTGAAAATGTTTATATGGAGTACTAAGAGTCACCCCCAATCCATTTTTATTGAATGTAAAAAAATTTAACAAATTATCAAACAAATTAAATAAATTTTGGAACCCTTTTTTCAATTTGAAACCATTTGAATGAAACCATTTTCTCTTTTGAATTCCTTTTTTTTCAAAAAAAACCTCTACCCCAACAAAACCAAAGAGAACCACAACATGTACCAATATACCGGACTGAGGAACTAGTAGTTAAGATTAACCCCATTAGATGGTAGTGATCCATGCCCCATGTAAGAATAAACAACTATGAGGAGATTAAACCATGTACTCAAAATCCACATTGTTCACTACTCCATGTTAAATCATGATTTAACACTATCTAACCTCCACTGTCATCCCTTGATCAAAAACAAAAGAAGATGATTCAAACATGGACTAACCCTAGTGACTCAATAATCATAATTAGAAAGGGTTCATGATTCCATTACTATACCTACCTCTTGAGTACCAATAGTCCAAATCTCTATATACCAGACACCTAAATTAATAAGGGACTCCTCAGATACCATTTTTCACAGATCATCCATAGTTGGCCCTAAACTCGTCATCTAAACAGCTCTGCGGCATGTCCTGAAGGGTGTTCTTGATCCCCACGGGCATGAATCATTGGTCATGCATAAAATTAAATAGGTGGGAACGACTTGGACAATAAATAAAATAAATAAAAATTGATCAATGAAAATGAAAACTTGCAACAGAGAGAATGTAGAAATGCACATACCTCCAGGTGATCATATGGGTCACCAGCGACCTCAATCCAACATCGCACTATGTTGACTGAATCCAAACATGATGTTGGTCCTCGTGCTAAAAACAAAGATACACTATAGGCGTTAGTATTAAAACACTATTAGGAATGCCTAGATAATTTATTCCCATATGAATTTACATTAAATAAATTATCCATCATTTTGATGATTCAAATAAAATTTCTAAAACTGTGTTTTCACGAAGTATATTTTTTAAAATAAACCACGGTCCAATAGCAATTTTCCATTTAAATTCATTTTTCTCTTTAAGAAATCTAAAATAACATTTCAGAGATAATGAATGTTTTCCATCACTTAAAAAGCATTACCAAATTTAAAAAAAATTGTTAATAAATTATTATCCACAAAAATTTTCAAACAAACTCATTTCATTCTCAAAAAGGTTACACCAAAAAAGGAAGTAGGGACAAAAACCACACAATAATGGAAATGGAAAATAAATAACATGGGTAACTATCCAAACAGAGCTCCACAATAATTCTCCACAGACATATATATTCCAAAATATAAGGGATAACCTAGGAGGATGTGAATAATCAAAAACACACTATATATGTGACTCATCCGAAAGTCATAACCTACTCGATGATGTCATAACGCCCAAATACCCGATCATCTCCCAATATGGCCTGACCGAGGAGCCTAATTAAATATCAATAATGACAGAATATCCTCTCGATATGGGTCACTATATAGTGTATAATATAAAATATTGTATAAATCATTCACAAAAAAATTCTCACAATGCTAGACTCTTATATTCAGAAAAAGGGGATGATCCAATAATGTCAAATAGGCATCCAATCATAAGTACATTCATCAAAAATAGTCATCACACAACATGAGGTAACCCCTGTGTCACCCCATGGAACATGTCTCTCGCATTGAAACCATCATTTCACAAGGTAAGTCCTAGTCCCTAGAAACTCTCATCATTTGTCAAATGACATTGTGAAGAACCATTCCAATGGGGTTTTTTCCAATGAAACAAATTTTAATGTTCCATATGGGAATCTCACAACCACCACATGCATGTCCATTTTATAAAGAACCACTCACACACCTCTTTTGAAAACAAAAACATGATTTTAATCCCATTTAATATGTCCAAACCACCATTATAAATCAAAAACACATTTATAAAGGCCGATAGGGAATCTAAACAAGAAATGGATGTAAAAATGGCAATCAAACCATTTATTTCAATACATTAAAATAATGAAACAACTCCTATTAAATATAGACAATTTCACTAACAATTTTATTTCACTAATACATATAAAAAACATGGGGATAAGGCAAGAAACAAATGATTCATAAACTTAATGGCCAATCCATAGAGATCCTACATTTGGGGGTAACCAAACCAAAAATTTGTCTGTATGATCTTTTTAACTATGAGATATTTCGACTTCCCCACTAATAATATGGATATCCACATATATAAATATATATAAGGACACATATTCATTATTCACACACCGGCATGGCCATGAACATGTGCATGGGGTTCCTTACTTATATGCTTATAGGAATATACCTGTCTCCACTCACCTACATATGTATTAATATATATATAGGCACACCTAGCCCCATACTTTTATATTCACTACCATGGATGAATACATATACATAATGTGGGAACCTACACACACACATAAAGAGATATATATATATATATATACTAACCTATTCATACACATGCGAGTTTCCTTAGACCCATCAACTTGAAACCCAAAAGAAGAGGCCATCCCACCTTAATTAAAAGAAACCGTAATCCATAATCATCATAATACCCTAAAATGAATCTAAGACAAAAATGAAACAAGATATGATTCAAAAACCAACAAAACTTATATGAATAACAATGTTAAAGGAAAATAATATATCTAAAGTGAGTAGTGTCAAACATGACTTTATGTTTTTCCCACCACAAATGAATTATAGTAATGAAATTCAAAAACCATTTTTCCAAACAATGTGAAATCTCATTTTCAATAATCATTTCAAAATTTGAATACCCTTCTTAGATTACCATTGTTCTCATGTTCTCTTTTAAATATGACATAAACAAACACTTTCAAATTTACATGCTGAGCATCATAAGAACACAAGGAAATCACCACATTCATATTTTATGAAATACATTTGGAAACACCACATGAAGAACACATATAAAATCTGACCATTTTCCATGTGTAAATCCACATTCAAAATTGTATTAACATCAAAAAATTCAAAAACAATTTTCACAATTCAAATGCTCATTTAAGATTCACAATAAGGAATCCAATATGATATAAAATCCATTTTACATTAAAATACACTTTTATAACATTTTATCAATAAAATACCTTTGAAAATAAATTTCATACCTTCCATAAAAATGAGAGAACATGTTTAAAGATACATCATATGAAAAACACAATGAATATGACCAATTTACATATAAAAATCCATTTTCATGAAATGTGCATCACAAGGCCCTTCCAAAACAATTTTCACACTATAGAAATAGCCCACAGAACATATTTAAATAATCATGAAATAATATCAATTTCATCCAATATTGTAAAAGCATGGAACCACCAACCGATTGAGTGAAAAATCAATCACGCTTCAACTGAAGACCTCACAGACCCTTCACACATTCTAATATCAAGTAAAATCGAGTAACTAACATTCTATAACATCCATGGTTCTACTAAAAGTTGAAAACACCAAAAAAAGTAATCCACCCCAGAGGGATGTCATTTAAGAGAGGGAGACATGGCCGGAGAGGATTATGCAGGATGTAGGGAAGTGTACCAGGAGGTCACCTAGAGGAGGGACGCATATCATGAAGGGATGATGGTGCGATGCAAAACACTAGGAAATAATTTCCTAAAGAAGTCATTCACTGAGAATAAAGTCACTAAAATTATGGGCATTCGGAGCAGGGTGTGTCGAGGATTGGAGAGGAGTTGTAGGTTGTTGTAGATGAGGTGGGGTTACCGGTTGGGGAGTGGTGGATTGTGCGGGTGAGTGGGAGGTGGGTTTCACATTAGGTAAGGGAGAGGGAAGGTTGAGGGTAAAGGAAAAATTAGGGTAAAAAATAAATAAATTATAATAATTATAATAATTATAATATTACTAAAAATAATGATAATGATAATGATAATAATACTAAAAATAATGATAATAATAATAATATTATTATCATTACTTATATTCTTTTCATTTTTAAATAATAACAAGATTAAAAACAATAATACAATCAAAAAAGAAATCAACCTTTTAATAATATTATTATTAGTATCTACTATAATTCTATTATTATTATTATTGTTTAGCCCTTTACTCTTTTTTAATTTCATGCAATTTTATTTATATTAATAATTTGCAAGCTTCATGGTAACCTGGGCCTACAACATAGTTAATGCAATCCGTGTGGTGTTTTTTCACCAATATGAAACTAAAAAAAAATTAAACATCATAAATTTTAAACCATCTCTTAACTTGATTCTATAGGAGAGTATGAAAAGACTTGAAATAATATTATAATAAAAATTTATGGTTAGGGTGTGATTGTATGAAATGGAATTTTATTGTATGATGATTAAACATATGACCTTATCGGGTTATTTTCCAACATGTTATATGACAATGTGTTGTGATTGTTTTATAATGGCCATCTGATTATCATGAATTTTCCATAATAATATTATTTTCAAATTGTTAAATTCATATAATTATTTAAAAATATTATTAGGTTATAAATTTATGAATTTCAATATAATAAGAACTAAATAATTTTTTATTCATTGTAATCCTTATCCCTAAAAAATTAATTAATCAAAAGAAACATTCTAAAGGTATATACTAATGATTTATTAAAACATTATAGGGAAAATTAAATGCTCACCCTGTGGATTTAAAATATTTTTTCTGGGGTTTAATATAATTTCATTGTGTTATCTATCTAATATAAGGATGAAGTCCACGTGAAGAAATTTTTTGTACAAATTTGTAATGAATATGTGTATTTTTTCGAAACAAAGACTGAAAATTTTCATTGTATGTAAAATTATCCATGTATTTTTCAATTGTATTTAAAAAAGTATCTTTATTATGTGTTGAAATTGGAAGTGAGGGTTCATGGATTCACAATAAGAACATATATTCAACATCTATGTTGATTATTAGTTATTAAATTGAAAATCCCATTACTGTTTTTTGGTCATAAAAATAAATTTTGTTTCTGTATCTTTCTTGAAAAAATGGTATTATAATTCATGACTAAGAATAATATTATTTCAAAATTCATGAATGAAAATCATTATAGAACATGTAATATAGGTAATGGTTTAATGTTTTCATATGGATACTCCAAATTGTAATATTTTGGATATTTATGTTTAGATAGTTAATTCTTGAACAACATATAATTGGTATTGTCACATTAGACATAGATATTAGAAACATATACATTTATTCAATTTTGATATATTACAATAATCACTCCATTATGAATATATAGAAAAATATTAATATTTTTTTCTAATAAAAAAGATTAAATTAAATTTTACTTGATAATATGAGAGGGATAGTTTACTATTGTACAAAATAAAAGGTGATCTGTAATGTCTTGTGTTTTTTGTGTTATTTTTAAATATTATATAGAATTATTATGAGACTAGGTGTAGAGACAACACATCATTCCGATGGCCGGTCATTCCGGAATGGTGGTTTGATCTTTTTTTTATGTAAAGTGAGTCGGCACTTGTGTGCGGTTGTGGCAGTTTCAAAACGGATGCCCGGATAAATAAACTGAGGGCACAATTACATCTGGGACAATGACTTTACCTAAGAATGGTTCTATCCTCGACCAGCGTGGGTCTAGGAAAAATGTTGATTTTCATACATTTTCAGTAAAATAAAATAAAATAAATGGTAATGTTTCTTTTATTTGGAAAATTTCGTTGCAGTGCAATGATGGAGTGGATTTTTTTGTAATTAATGATTTGTCATAATGAATTAGAAATGAAAATATGACTCCTTAATGCAGAAACATGATATAATTATAAAATGCATTTTTAATGATTTAATCGAACTATGGTCATTAATGGAAAATTCCGAAAAAACTCTGGAAAATCCACGGAGCCTTGGAGAATACTCTTAGTGACGAACGGAAACGGATCAATGATGTAAATCACTATGACAATAAGTTAAAGTTTCTCGACAATGATGGAAGCATGACCACTTTGTTAGTGATCGATCCCTTTTGAGATAGGAGTTTGTTATTTAAATTCTTTTTCACCATGTTTGACTTAAATGACGAATGCGGATCAACAACGAACAAGATGATATGTGGATTCTTGTGTTCTTGCCGGATGGTTTCTGTTGGGATGGTTTTTGGGGATTGATCCCTACTTATTGTTTATCATTTTGATCATGCTCTATTTGATCCTACTAAAAGAAGCAAATCAACCCCCTGGCGAATGATGGCGGAGGTTCGTTCCTCAATTATTTTTATGTATTTTCTCCCCCTTTCTTATCTCGCGCATTATTCACATTTTTTGCATTCTTCATGGGGTGATGAAAAACGGTTCTTTTCACATCCATTTTTTGATGCAACAATCCCAAATTTGAGATCCGTCATTACGATGACAATAGTGGCAGATGAATCTACTTGGTTTTGTAGTTACTGTTCTTCGACCGTTCTTCGTGCGGGTGGATCAAAACTCATTTTTAGGGCTGATAGGTGCTCTGAAAACAACAGAAATGACATAGGGATGTAGGGGAATCTGAGATTCTGGAGTTTCGTGGTGATCGTATGGTAGGATCGAAAAATAGGGTAGCACAAGAGGCGTGCCGACAAAGAGCGTTGTTTTTTGTAAAATTTCATGATACACAGCGTGTACTTATGAAGAACGTGCAGTGTAGCACTGGCGGCAGCGGCTAGGGATTTGAGAGTCTGAGAAGAACCACACGGCGTGTGACCCTTGTCACACGGTGTGTTAGGAATTCCCCAAAGCTCGGTGTGTATTCAGGCGATACACTAACACGAGGTGCAGTACACCACCATGTACTACACCACACAACCAGGTGAGGCCAGTAGCACAGGTCACCCTTTGTACCGATTACACAGGTTGAAATACACGTGTTGAGGTTGAGTACGGGCACATAGCTAGAATACACGTAACAGACCCCCGATAGTCGGACACAATATTTAATCTGTACCACACGCCGTGTACAGACTGTTTCTACATGACTAGCCTTACAACACGGGGTGTTTAAGTTGAGCATGACGTCTGACTTTTCTACATGTTTTTTAATTTTTATAAAATGTATTGGACCTCTTGTACATCGTGCCATGGACATGATTCGTTTGTGTTAGTTCCCCTTGTTCTCATTCCCCTGATGGTGAGGCATCATTTACTTTTTACAAGAGTATGATCCCTTCAGCAAGACTGTCTATGATAGAGTCAGTCATCCCTCTGAGAGGCCCGGAGTGAGATCATGTATAAATTCTTAACCCTAGGTAGTGTCAGGCATCGATGTAACAAAATATATTGGGCATTGATCCTATACCTAGCATGTGAATCTGTTTGAGTCTTGGTATCCGCAATGGCCCTAGCAGTGATCCTCATCTATGTATTGTGATCTTTCCCACTCGAGAGTGTGTCTCCCATAATGAGTAAATCTATCTATTGTATTCTGCCCACTCAGGAGTGTTTCTTCCATAATGAGTGTAAAAATCTATTTTGACATTTCCCGATCAACAGTACTTCTTGGACGGACCTCATCAGAGTTACCAGACTAGTGGAGTGTGTTCTCCAAGAACGAGTCCTTCGTTGAATATTTGAATAGAATCCCTAGACCGGGGCATGCGGTTGTGTGACTTTTCTCTAGACTATAGGTCTGGGATTTCAGTATATCTAATTTTTGTTTCTCCTCTATATTTTCTTTAGACATATATTTTGTAGAGATGAATGTACCTTAACTTCGTGTATTGCTTTGTGGTTTTTCAGGGTCCTCTACAGAGTATTCTTATACTCACCCCTACACAGGCTTTTCCAACACATGGTGTGTCTTCTTTAGACGAGCATATCTTTGATAGGTTCTACAGTAGAACAGGACAAGATCGTGCTTTCTGATTTCCCTACAGGCCTAGGCATTCCTACGACTATGTGCAGCAGTCCCAGTACATATTTTTATTTACTGGTTGGACATTCAATTTTCAAACTCTTGTTTTGGTGGTCTTGTACTCTGGCATATTTTACATTCAGCACATCACTTTCTGTCATACTCTGTTGGTTGGGTTTAGTTGTATGCATGCATTTTGTTCCTTAGTGGTTGTTTTTACATTTTAGTATTTTTGGGCTTGGATATGACTATGTGTGAACAGGTTCTTAGGCAATGTCGCACATGATAGTGATATGCCTACTCGATGCTAGTCACCAGCCACTGGCCTATTCGGGGCGGGCTTGAGGTGTCATGGTGTAGGACCCACCGGGATGAGTCGTGAAAGAGTGGTATCAATGGTGGTCCAATCTACCTTATGACCAATATTTTGTGAGATTGGGTTTGGGGAAAACAATGTTAAGTGTTTTGAGCTCGGATTTCAGGCTAGAGACTCTAGTGTAGATGTATCCGACTGAAGATTCCATACACTGGGACTCTTATTACCTTCTTTTTGACTTAGTAAAAGAAAACACTAGTTTGAGGGAAATAAATGAAAAGTACTTGAATCATATAGTAATTGGTTGTGTTTTCTATGTCATTTGAGTCAGCTACCCAGATATGCACATGGTACATCTTGTTTCATTACAGGATAACTCTGCGATGCATACCCACTAGGAATTAGTGACATGATCATCAGGATGACCCCCTCAGTGTTGAGGCTTAGATACAGGGACTAGTTCCCATGGCATTGCGACCGGGTGGTGCACCTTCTATGCCACCACTGGTGGAGCAGCCCATGGCACCTGCAGTACCGACTGATGAGGAGCGTAGGTTTAGCGCACTCCATGAGTTCTAGAGACGGATACCCCTTGGGTACAAAGGTGATCCCGACCCTCAAGAGGCTGAGGACTGGCTTGAGGTGGTGATGATAGTTTTTTGGCTAGTGAGGACACTGACAGACCAGATGGTGATCCTAAGAGCGAGCCTTATTTAGGGTTTGGCGGGATGATGGTGGAGTTTGACCACACACACTCATGATGAGGAGACTCTTTCATGTTCGATGTTAAACCGACTCTTTAGGTAGGTGTTCGCTCTGGTTACATTGAAAGTGATATGCTTCTAAGAGCTTCTTCAGCTCTAGCAGGGAAGCATGATGGTAGCTGACTATTCATTGAGGTTCACCAACCACGCTAGGTACTCGATGGATATGGTTTGGGATTATTAATTCAGAGCAAGGACCTTTGATCGAATTCTATGATGATAAATCCGAGCTAGTGTCATGCCTATATGCCTTTTGACTTATTTTGGAGTGCTCGAGAGGCTTTGGTGATCAAAACCTTTTTGGTAGAGCAGAGACAGCTGATGATAGTCAATTAGAGGACGATAAGTCTAGAGACCTCGACAGCAGGGAGCCGATGTCAGATGCAGGGATCAGGATATGAGATTTGTCAGAGGAAAACCAAAGAAAGTTGATTGACAGTCCAGGGCTCTTAGGAAAGATCCAGTCATCCTTGGTAGAAGCAGTGTTATGCGTGCGATGGTAGGGGACATATCGCTATAGATTGTCCAACCCGTCAAGCTGATGGAAGTGATGTGGTGTATGAACCACCATGGAAAAGGCAGAGAGTGGAGTAGATAGACCCACCAGGCAGAGAACATGAAAGAGAAGTAGGGAGAGCTACAGGCGGTGGCAAACGCTTCGACATACTTCTACCACCACCCGCAGGAGGTCCGCACTAGGCTCAGGGAGTTGGGGGATATGGGTGGGGATAGCTGCATGATGTCAAGGCGTACGACCCAGGGGATCTAGTGATGACACGAGGTATAATACGTGTCTTCTAGACCATAGATTCCGTACTTATATACATAGATGTCTGTTGATGATAATTTCAGTCACAGAGTCTAACGACTGAAAAAGGAGAATACCTTCAGCACAAAGAGATTCATCCTTTGAAAAAACATCAAAAAATTGACAAAGGCATGAACATGGATTACATTAAGCATGGGTTGTGAAAGTTTCACTATGGTCATGCATGTATACTTGCACGCCACATATTGGTCGTGCAACTGACTTGTTACCCTATATAATTTTTTCCCAAGGTACTCAATGGCCTATAAATACCCCCTGTGGGCCCCCCATTTAATGGATGAAAAATCCAAAAGTCAGATTTAAGCTCTCGATTCCCTAGTCACTACTTGAAGTCTTCTGAACACTTCTAAGATAATTTCATACCTAGAATGAATGATCTAAAGATGTGGAACAATGCCTATGTGTTGAAATTCAACAACACTTGCGTGGCTAAGTGTCTAACCCCTAAGGGAAATTACCACACTTGTGAGACACCTTATCCCTTCAACAAAACTTGTGTTCCACCATTTTGGAAGCATTTAGGGATAATACTAAGGGCTTGATCAAAGTCTCACCCAAGTATTACGCTATTGGATAATCATCTCCAAGGTATACATGTGTCACGTAAGTATACATGTGCGACCAGGACTTGAACGCCCAAAGAGGACATGCGCACCTGCCACTTTTTTGGTGCCCCTTCTGCCAATTCAACTCTGTTCTCCAAATCCACCACTCTTATACAAGATTTAGCCTTCAAAACCCTCCTCGAAGCCGTTTTTGGTATGTTTCCTTTTTGGTATCCTTATCTAAAAGGAATTATATGGAACATATCTCAAAACCCCATGATTTACATATCTATATGTCACTAAGGTTAGTGATTTTATTCATTCAACATCATCCTTTATGATGAGATGACCCTTAATCCAGGCATCCTCTTTTGGAGTAATCCTCAGGTTCCCTAATCTGGGCCTCCTTCTCAAGAATAATCCCCAGTCATAATTTACTTTTACCAGTCATAATTTCTTTTAACCTGGGGATCCTTTGAAAGAGTAAGGCCCAGTCCAAGTTCTCTTAATATGGCCATCCCCCTCCAGAGTAATCCCCAATCTCAAATTTCCTTAACTTGGGCATCCTCCTCAAGAGTATGCTCTAATCCCAAAGTTCCTTCATATAGGCATCCTCCTTAGGAGTAAGCCCCAAGATCCTAAATCTGGGCATCCTCCTTAGGAGTAAGCACCATGTTCCCAAATCTGGCCATCTTCCTTAGGAGTAAGCCACAAATTCTAAATTCCCATAACCCGGGCCTCCTTTTCAAAAATAATCCCCAGTAGTAATTTCTTTTGATTAGGACTTCCTTCTCAGGGATAAAACCAATCATAAGTCCCCTCTAATTTGGGCATCCTTTTCAGGATTATATCTTAAATTAAATATCCAGATCTCCATAAACCACATATACCATTGTGAACCTTGTTCCAGGGCATCTTCCCTGATGTAATTTTCAATCTTCATCTATCTGGGCAGTCATACATATGTAATGCCCATATCATTTCTTGTGATTTCATCATTTGTGGCACATTCATCAAGTTTTTCTGATACCACTTGTTTCTCACACCGATCATGACTCAAGAGAGATTAGAGTGTAAAAGTAATGATGGAATCATTCCTTGGGCCATCAATCATGCATAAACACCATATTTCTTCACTTGAACTTTGTGGGTTCTAATTCAATTTCTAAACAAGGTTGGGTAAGTAGCAAATCTACGAGTATAATCCCAACTCTGAAATAATCCATATCCTTATGAACGACAATAAACTTCATGTGCCCCACTGAGAGGCTTTAAAACTAGTATGGTTTTAATAAATTTCCAAGATATTTATATATAATGTTTTGAAGTATACCATTGACTATGAATCTCTAATAAATACAGATGATTATCTATTGATGAAGAACCTCAATAACATATAAATGATTCTCTAAATCTCATACATATCAATCATTGGTTTTGAGATATAAAGGAAAGAACATTTTAATACTTGGTAAATTAATAAGGATTCATGAACATAACTCAAATCTATAAAGAGAGTCCCGGAGTAGACAATGATTCCCTCCAAAAAGGTGTAATGATTCCAACCTCCCATCCTCTCGACAAATGAAAATTCCTAAGCCTCATCGGTCTACAACTAAGGAGCACCTACCTTTGGAAAGTAGGTGAAAATGGATATATAATCATTGGATGTTTCTGGTTCTATGAATAATCCCACTAGAAACTGATGGGAATGTTTGAACCTTAAAAAAACAAGGTCATCCCCATTCTTAGATGAAACAAAAATGGTGAACCCGATGTGAATAATTAACCATGTTAAATGATATTTTACATATATGTTTCGCCCCTATTTAATTCAATGTGAGGGCCAAAAAAACAATCAATAACATATGTTCTCATCCAAAAGATGTAGTGGTCGAACATATCTTAATGATGTCAATTATATCAAACTGGCACTCGTTTCCAAGATCTCTCTGCTTTACAGAAATGGTTTCTCTAAAGTTCACACCTATGAATGCATCTCATGCTACTTCTTATGGATCCTCGTCCGTTCTGAGGGTGATATCACCTACTCAGCATCTTCAACACTGGTTCTCAAATGAACTGGTTAAGGAATAACGTCAGTATAGTACCATTTCAACATTGGAGGCTGCTCGACAAGCCCTCCAAGTCAATAATTCACCCTGGTTGTCCGGACAGCGATGACCAGTGATCAAGAAGCAATTGGTGCCTACCACCATATCCAACCGTTTCGGGTCGTTATTCCGAGAACACAATCACCAGTCCCACCCATTTATGGGGAGGTTATTGAGAAGGTCACTCAACGCCTTAATTCAAAGAGACAGGATTCCATCCTAAGGGATCCCATCAACAATTTCCGCCAGACTCATGCGGCAGTGCACCCTCAACATGATGAGGGTACCTCCTTTAGTGGTTCGGCTAAGGTTTCTCAGACCCGAGCAAGCAAGACGAACCGCCAGAGGCGAAATCTGGTCAACATGGAGTAGGTTATTACTTATTCCCACTCTGGAGAAGTCCATCAAGCCCACTTGATGGCAAATAACGAGAGGGAATATACACCTGTCTGTCATAATGTTACTTCCCAACAGAATTGTCTGTTAGTAACACGAAATTACCACCAGGAAACTCTGTCGGAGTATTATAGGCAGTCATATACACCTTTTTAGAACTCATCATCTTGTAGTAGGCTCGTCTGACTGTACCCAATGAAGATTTCCAATCTAACATGGTGGGAACTGATAAGTAGGGACATACACCTGTTTACAATCAACAATTCTGTCAGCAGTCTCGTCTTCCAGTATTGAAGGAAATTCTTCAACCATACTTGATGAAGAATACACTCCAGGCACATACACCTACAAATTTTCATCAAGTATACCAAAAGTATTGATCTGTAGCACCAAAAGAAATCAGTCGAAATGCTCCGATGACAAATTTGGATCAGAGTCAACTCTCTGCCCCCACACATGAGAACTGTCAGAGTTCACTGATAGGAAAATGATGACAGGAATAGCAATACACACCTACTCTAAGCACGAAATAGACATATATTCCCTTTCCAGCAGCTGAATTCACCATGGACATTCTGAAAATGGTGAAAGAGAAGAAGAAAATCCATGCTTATATTATTGGATGACTTTCAGAATATTATAAATGCTTCAGCAGCATCACAGGGAAAGAAATAAAAATCTGCCGCTACTAGTGGAGTGACTCATGAACATATCTCTCGGGAATAGATATAAACCTAGGTTCTAGTCCCATATGGTTGTGGGGAATACTCCCCCATGTCATATGGACAATCAAGTCAGGCACATAAACCGTATTTGAATAGAGATAAGGAGCTTAACCTAAATATTTATCCTAAACAGGAACATACACCTGCCAATAATAAAAACTTTTGTCAACAAGTTGTTTCCAAAGTTAGTAAGAAGGTGTCTATGAAAAAGTCCTATCCAACACAGTTATGAAATCAAGATCCAATCTATAATATGTCCTTGCTCTATGCCGGAGTTCTTGATGCACTCATACAATTATCTATTGAAACTCAAGATTCTACTTTCTCATTTCCCAATAGTGGGAATAATAATTCCGAAGGTCTTCATTAGACACTTCCTCATGAAGGCTAGATTCATGAAAATTTGGTCAATCTCAACGTATCATCTTCAGATAAGATCCATGATAACACTCTGTGTAGACAGATGATCATGGAGAAAAATGTTTCATCTTTTCCTGTAACCCACCATGGTGGTCCTCCCCATGATAATGAATTTAGCTACAAAAGTCTTCCCTGCAACAGTAATTCGCATTTCTTGGACAATTCTTTATTGGAAAATGTAGTGATGAGAAATCCATCTTATCATAAGGCACTTGCAAATGTGAATCTAGTCATGTCTGATGCATTACCGTTAGTAGGTGAAATAGTTTCTCAACCAGAAGATAGGCCAGGGTGTAGTTCATTCTCCAAACCACACCTAGGACATTCATCTTCTAGTTTTATAAATGAATTCTGGGCCAATCTTGTTGAATCTGATGAATCAACAAAGAAGAACCATATTTTGTATAATCAGGAAGAAGAATCTTCAATGAATGATAAGGAGGAAGTGATGAATATGAGAAAAAAACTGGCGAATGGTGATGTACGAGTCTTCTTTTGGAATTTGGATGACTCTCAATATGATATTCCAAAGAAGTTGATGGATGATTGTATTCACAATATTCATCTCAACATGTGGAAAGATCTATGTCACAGGAAAAAAATATTATCTTATGATGAATATGAAAATCATGTCAAGATAATAGAAGGGTTACAATGCCAAATTGATTTTCTATATCTCTCAATTTCCCAATATCGAAGGTTGAAAATCAGCAGAGATCACTTCAGTGTTCATGCCTTGGCACACTAAAAATATTGTTCCAACTAATTACCAATGCCGCTTCTGATATTTATATCAGGGGATGGGGTGTTCTTGGAGCACTACATTCCACTATATTCTCCAGTCAACAAAGCTCGCCAAAGGTGGTCTCATGAAATGTAATTTCCCAGGGATAGCGACATCTAGCTGGGTTTGTATATAATCAATGTATTCCCCAAGAACAAGCCTCAAATAGTTCTTCTCAAAGTCAATCGTACAGAGAAAAAGTTGTCGAATTACTCTTGCATCAGGAAAATGAGAATATCGAACATGCATCTCGTTTAGAGCATGCACATCATCAGGTGACATAAGTGTCAGAAATCATCCAACAGTCATTTGAACCAGGTGATTTGAGTAGATGTAGGTTAATGCATCCTACCATTTTATGGACTAATGTCTGCAAGATCAGGAGATCTTTTAAGAAAATCTCAGATGTAGCAGCTCAAGACTCACCATAGATTTCCATATTGGCTAATCTTTTAGCTCAACCCTTGGAATCAACAAATAAGATTCGGGGAGTTGAGCAGGAAGAACCTCGGTCCATCGGACATGGGGACTTTTTCAAATCCTCAATCTCCTCCTCAGCGAATGTCAGTCTTCTCTCGATTAGGGAAGAAGCTACAAGAGGAACGTAGTGCCAAATTATTAGGATATTCCATCTGAATTATAGTTCATCGGGAAATTCATGAGGGGTCAACTCAACAAAAGGAAATTTTCATCAAGGACATGGAAGAAGACAGTATCAAAAAAATATCGATATAAGGGATGCAATGCATTATGCATCAATAAATGTCATCAATTCCATTTTTTCTGATCCTCTAGAACATGAGGTTCACTTAGAGGGATCAGATGAATATGTTCCTGCACAAGAGGCTGTGCACACAGAAATAAATGAAGAAGGTGTACATACACGAAATCAAAGGCTTATCCAAAATCTAGTTATTCCTTCTAGTAACCATCTTCCACCTCTCCGAAAGGTGTCCAACAAGGGGAAAAGAGAAAGTCTGGTTACATTCCACCCTTCCTCTAGAGAAGGCCAATCACTCTTAATAGAGAAAAGATTCACATATCAAGAAGAATAAATGAAGGAATTAATGAGGTTGAATACAGAACAACTTCATGGTAGTCTTCCTCCTAAGCATGCTGGATTAAGTAAGTCAAAGGAATTTTTCATTGCTAACGAGATGGATCAAGAATATCCTCCTTTACCAGTACACCCTCACATGTCTAATCCTATGGGTCTTGCACAACAACAATCGGTAGTGCTATCATCAGTTGTAGTACGAGTCACCACACCTGTCCAAGCTCCAGTTATTGCACCCGCTCAGGTCCAGTTTCAACTAGATGTCTCTCAAAAGTTAATAACTACAATTTAGTTCTTAACGGCTTGATTAAAAGCCATGGAGAAAATATGTGCACAAACTCAACCAGAAAATATAGCTTACCCTAAATGGGTGGATTCATTTCCTCCCCCATCTAATTATTCAAGTACCAAATTCCCAATTTTTTATGGTTTGGGAGATCCAGAATAACACTTAACACATTTTGTTTCTAATTTTGATCCTATGATGGGAACTACACAACAAAAAATGCAGTTATGCTTTGGTTTTTTTACAGTCATTACAAGGGCCTGATTTTTTCTGTTATACAAGCTTGCAATCCCAGTCAATTACTATGTGGGAAGATCACTGTCAAAGATTCCTTCTTCAATTCAGGTGAACGTTGCCAAAGACTATAGTATTTTATCATAAAAATTGAATGAAAAGGGAGAATGAGTGTGTTTCAGATATCATTTCTCACTAGAAGGTATTAAAATATTCTATATGCTTAACACTCCCTCAAGAAGAATTGTTACCTATCTATGTGGAAAATTTGTGTAATGAATTACGCACAACAATGATCCCTGTGAAATACAGAGGAGGGTTTGGAGACCTTACATCGATCACACAGAAGATCGAAGACTATCTTATAAATACTGAGGATAAAATTCATGTAATTACATCATCTCCAGGAATGAGAATGGGTAAATCAGATACTGCTACAGTTACGATTAAACAAGCACATGTACCTGCTTCTACTTCAAAATATTCATCATACCGAATGGCTCCACCTCTTGAGCTTCAAGAACAGAGGCCGGTTTGTCAAGATGATCAAAGAGATCAAAGATAGAAAAAATTTGAGGATTTGAAAAACAAAGTTTATTCTTTCCAAAATGAACAAGTTCCTAATTACTTAATTTCGGCTCCGGAAAATAATTTGGTTCAGTTGCAAAGGCCAAAAAGGCCAATCAATGAAGGAGATAATGACATTCCCAACTATTTCCCATTTCATCAGATGTTGATTCATCCCATTAAAGAGTTTTTTATCTTCAAATACCACTTGAAGAAAATGGTGGACTCAGGAAAAGTCAAACCGAATGGTTCTTCAGCCCAGGTAGTATGTGTTACTGCAATAGATCCAGAGGAAGAAGGTGAGTGGCATGATGTCAGAAGAAAAAATGCGCTGAAATATGATGATTGGATGGTCTGGAAAACGATCAACCTAACTCAAGCCATTTTATGAACACAATTGTAGAAACCAATTGTGTCTTCTGCTATGAATGCCACAGAAAAACCCTCTTCCTCAGAGGTAAAATCCTCTAAAAGTTGGTATAATTAAAAGAAAAAAGAGCTGTCAGAAGAAGATGAGATCGTGTCAAAGCCCAATTTATTGTTGACTCTGGTAGATTTTATGTCATCTAACTGAAATCCATGGGCAACACCCCACCATACGGCATAGCCTAAACCGGATAATCAATAAGAATTTTCATCAAATGAAGAGCTGATATTTGGTTCTGTCAATATGATTCACTTAACGTATCCATATGCCAATCACAGTTTCGATCATGATGTGCCTGAGTTCCATGTATCAAACAGAGGAACTAGAGGGAGTTATAGAGGTCTTTGATATAGAGGAAGATGTGGATATTCTAGAAGCCATTATTTTAATCCTACCCTTACTAGAACTGTATGTGCATAAAAAACTCATGGAAGTGCCCTTCAGTGGGCTCAACAAGGACAAGGAAGTTCTTCCACACATGGAAGATTCAGTCCTAGCACAATTATTTTGGAGGATCAGTTGGAGGTTACACCATGTTCCTCTTAACAAATAAATAGACCTAATTGTTCTAATCTACCAAATCCATGAGTATTTCCATCTCCTACCCCGATACAAGATGCATCTACTTCCAAAGCATCAACTACTAAGGCACCTGCGAAACCACATGTTCCTATTGGGAAACATAGAAATTTGGACCAAAAGTATGATGTCGTGAAACATTAGGCCCAAGTTCCAGCCAAGTTAATAATTCTGGATTCCTTGAACATATCAAAGGATCTTAGGGAGGCACCCATTGAGGTTTGTCATGTTCTCAGGAATTCAAAACTAAAATTGTTGTGTCTGAAGTCTAAAATGTAGAGAACGTTCTTGCAGAATTCCATGCAGTGATATCATTTAAAGATGAATTTTAACATGATGTTGTGCATTGACATATTATACATTTTTATTTATTTTTCATAGTCAATGATATGGAATTCTGACGATCTTTTATTGATAATAGTTCAGAATTCAACCTTAACCCTATTTATACACTTCTTCAATTAAGCCTCACAGAATCTGATTTATCTCCTTCTAATTTGGTGTTGCAAGGATATGATAAAAATTAAAATGATCCTTTGGGTGATATTACACTCATAACTCATTTTGGTGACCTTGTATCCAATTCCGATTTCATGTTTGTTCGTCATGACACAACTTTAAACATTTTTCATGGAAGATCTTGGCTACATCAACATGCAGGTATACCTTCATCATACCATCAATGTCTCAAATATTGTTTCAATGTTAATATTGTGACATTTTATGGTGATAAATCCCCATTCAAAACATGTGAATCTCAATACATTGAGGCAGAATTCTATCAGATGGAGGGAAAGGAGTAATCTACCGCTAAAAATGTTACCAAAATTAATGCTCCATATGGTTTGGAAAAGATTCCAGTAAACCCATTCATACATGTGGGTACAGATTATTTGTTGCCTATTAGTCAAATTGACTGGATAGACCAAAATCCAAATACTCTTATGGAAACTTCCATATTGTCAATTATGGAAATCATGCTAGACAACATGGTAGAAATTAGTAATTCACCAATAAATGATGAATACTCAAATGGAGATGTATTCTTTTCATCTACTAAAACCCAACATTTCATTTATTTATCAACTAGTCCAGAAGAAGTTATATCAATGTATGAGATGAATGATGATGTTGATTCTCAATCCATCATCTCCTCTTTATTCCCCAAGGAAGAACCTTCATCATCAATAGGTTCTGAAATGGTATCCTCTTCTTCATTATGTTCAAATTTTAACATCTCTCTATATCATGGAAATTATGCATCATCATCTACTATGAAAGTAGAAACATAAGAAATAACACATGCTGAAGAAGAAGAGGAAGATCTCATGAATGATCCTCCAGCATTTGAATAGGGTAACTATACTACTGTGGATGATCTTAGAGAAATAAATCTGGTTACAAAATATGATCCACCCCCCACATTAATTAGTGCGTCCTGGAATCTTGAAGAGAACGAAATTTATATTTCATTTTTAAAGAAAAATCTAGATATATTTTCTTGGAATTATACATAAATTCTAGGGCTTGATCCTGATGTTGCTACTCATCGTTTGGGTTTTCTAGAAGAACATCGAGGATTTAATCAAGCCGCAAGAAGAACAGACCCAACATATGATTCCAATATTGAAGCTGAAGTGTATGAGATTATCAAATATAACTTCATCAGAGAAGTTCAATATCCCAAATGGTTGGCTAATATTGACCCTGTGAAAAGAAGAATGGAAAAATTAGAGTTTTTATTGATTTCAGACATCTTAATCAGCATTGTCCAAAGGGTGATTTTCCAGTTCTGATCACAGAACTCTTAATTGATTCAATAGCTGTAAATGAAGCACTTTCCTTCATGGATGGATATTCTAGGTATAATCATATCAAAATGGCTCCAAATGATGAAGATTCTTCAGCCTTCAGAGTCCCATAGGTTTTGTTTTGCTATCAGGTAATGCCCTTTGGCCTGAAAAATGCAGGTGCAACATATCAACGTGCCACGCACCATATCTTAAATCCCTTTTTTGGGAAATTTTTTGAATGTTATGTGGACTATTTGGTAGTTAAATTCAGACAACGTTATAATCACTTAGCTAATTTGGAAATCATATTCCAAAAACTTTGACAACATAACATAAAGATGAAACCCTTGAAGTGTGCTTTTGGGGTAACCTCAGGAAAATTTCTCAGCTTTATTATATTCCATCGTTGTATAGAAGTACATCCTGAGAAGAAAAATTCAATCATTGGTATGTCACCTCCTTGGAATTTGAAATTGTTTAGAGGAATTCAATGACACTTGGCCTATATTTGGTGTTTCATCGCCAATCTGGCAGGAAAATGTTTACCCTTCACCAAATTGATGAAGAAGGGAGTCACTTACCAGTGGACTGAAGAATGTCAAGAATCATTCAATATTATCAAGAAATATCTCTTGAGTCCACCAGTATTAATGCCACCTATTTATGGAAGACCACTTATTCTTTATGTGACAGCTTTAGAGCAGTCGTGGTTGCCTTCCTTGTCCAAAAGAATAATGATGGGAATGAAAATGGACATTACTATCTCAATCGTACTATGCATGAAGCATAAACTCGATATTCAAGTATTGAAAAGTTCTTCCTAGTGTTAATCATTGTAGTTCAAAAATTGGGACACTACCTGCAACATCATGATGTCCAATTGGTATCTTGCAATAACCTGCTCAAATTCATCATTAGTTGTCCAATTCTTATAGAACGTCTAGTAAGGTGGGCAGTTATTTTGCAGCAGTTTGATATCCAGTATTTGTATCAAAAGTGAATAAAGGTCCAAGATCTAATGACTTCCTTTATGAACATCCTTTAGTAGAAGATACATATTTAGATATTGAACTTCTCGATGAGGAAGACTTCTTTATTCATGATAATATTCAAACATGGGAAATGTACTGTGATGGTGCTTCTAGTAGTCCAATAGGGACGAAAATAAAAGATACAAAATTCAACAATTTTGGGTTAGTAATTGTAATTATTTCCCATAAAAAGGCAGTGCTACTATATTCCTTCTTATTTTTGGGAGATAATACAAATAATGAAGCAGAATATCAAGATCTCATCGTAGTATTAGATTTGGTACATCAGGTACAGGTGAATCACTTAAAGGTTAAAGGTGATTCAGACCTGGTAATCAAACAAGTCAATGGGGATTATTCCATCAGAAAAGAGGAGTTAATCCCTTTGTATGATTACTTCATAGAGTTAATGGAGGAATTTCCTTTGGAACAGACATTTTTTTATGTCCTATGATCACAAAATGCACAAGTTGATGCACTGGCTAATATAGACACAGCTCTGAAAGATCCAAATAGGGATGAAACAATCATCAGTATTGCCCACTATCGTATAGTTTCACCTTATGTTCAAATCATAATAGAGAATATCAATGAAATTAGTCCCATTTCTGAACCATATGGTCATACTACATGATGGATGATACATATCGGGGAATACCTTCAAAATGGAACACTCCCACTTGATAGAGGTGGGAAAGAACAAGTCCAGTGACATGGGGTCAATTATACTCTTCATGATAGCCCTGATCACCTATAAAAATTCTCAACAAAATAGTTTTTGATGGAATTATCTTCAAATTTATTAATGGTGATGGTAAAATGGCTTTCATGAAAGATGTACATGCAAGAGTCTATGGTTCCCACCAGTCTGAACATAGACTGTCTGGTCAAATTTGATGACTTGGATACTTCTGGCCTTCAATGATACAAGATTGTGTTTATTTCACCAACAAGTGTCATTCATGCCATGTATATTCCAATTTTATTCATCAACCCCTAGAGTTTCATCATACAGCTAAATACACAGGGACATTTTCCACATGGGGAATGGATGTAGTAGGAACATACCGTTCAGCTATATCCATGTAGTTTAAGTATATTCTTACTACAACTGACATCATTTCTAATTGTGCAGAGGAAAAAACACACAAAGAAGTATGTTCTAAAAGAATTGTTAGCTTCATCAAATCTAACATCATTACCAGATTTGGTGTCCCACATACCATATTGAAGGAAAATGGCACAAACTTCTGCTAATCTGATGTAAAGAAGTTGTATCAAGAATACAAAATCAAATCCAACTATTCATCTCGGTATCATGCAACTTACAATTTCCAAATAGATGACTTCAATAAGACTCTTTGAAATAGACTGCAAAATATGGTGGATAAATATACGAAATCATGTCCTGTTAAACTTTTTCATGCTTTATGGGATTGTTAGACCACCACTTGCACTGTTACGCGGTCAACACCATATTCATTGGTATATGGAATGGAAGCAGTCTTTCCCATTGAGGTTCAATTACCCTCGTTTAGAGTATCCATTTGTGATCAGTCATCTATAGATGAACAAACTCAAAATCGATTGGATGAATTGGAACGATTAGATGAAAAAATATTTTGCACCCTGCACCACTTGGAAGTCTATCTGAATCGAATAGCACGAGATTTCAACAACAAAAAGTTTTTCTACGTTCATTTAATCTAGGAGAATTGGTATTGGTCCTCATATCTCTAATAATACTAGGGAAGTATCCTCCAAAGCTTTAGCCAAAGTTGGAAGGACCTTATTCAATACATAGGTCTACTCCAATGGAGCTTATTCTTTAATCACAATGGATGGAGAACTCATCACGACTCTAACCAATGCAAGATTCATGAAGATGTATTTTGGGTATAACAAATCCATTACACGACCAACATGATGTTAAACTATGTTGTTTCCTATTACGTCCTAGCTACATGATGCAAAACTGTACACTACCCTTACGTCCAACATGACGTTAAACTATGTTCACATCCAACATGACATAAAACTATGTTCCCCCATCACCCAACATGACGTTAAACTGTGTCCCTATATTTTTACTACATGTCATTAAACTATACTTCTCATTCATCTTACATGACATTAAACTGTGAAAAAGTCTCTAAATACATCCAACATGATGTTAAACTATGTTGTCTCCTCTTACATCCTAGCTACATGACGCTAAATTGTATATCACCCTTACGTCCAACATGACATTAAACTGTGTTCATGTCCAACATGACATTAAACTGTGTTCCCCAATCGTCTACCATGACGTTAAACTGTGTCCTGATATTTTTTCTACATGACGTTAAATTTTACTGCTCCTTCATCTTACTTGACGTTAAACTGTGAAAAATTTCCTAAATACGTCCAACATGATGTTAAACTGTGTTGTCGTCCAACATGACGTTAAATTGTTTCATCCTTACTATATGATGTTAAACTATATAGTCCCTCTTTTATCCTTACTTCATGACATAAAACATCATAGTCTCTCTCTCATCCAACATGACATTAAACTGTGTCCAATCCCTTATTATCCAACATGATGTTAAATTGTCCATCGTTATGGTTTTTGCTACCTCTAGTTTCTCAGACCCAGTATGAATCACATGATCTTCGAGTAAGCTTCACCAATACCACCCTCTCTTGGCCGCTAAACATGTGTATGTCCCAACACCATTTTTTGGGTCGTTGTCCTCAAGAACAACTTGATCACCAATTCATTCTTCCATCGAACTACGCAGACATTGATCCTTGCCTTCTAGGCTGGGTATGTAGACAACCTCCTGAGGTTCAAGCCCAAAACCATTATTTTCACATCGGTTCACCTCTATCTCATATGATGTTTATTCGTGAAGCAACCCATAGAACAAATATTTTTTTTACATTGGTTCACCATCATCCTTTCTATATGACGTTAAACTATTTGCACTTTTGTCGTGTATGAAAATAAAACTACAACATTCATTGACAACCTCACCTGAATGGGAATCATTATTTACATTGATCTCTAATCATGTTATATTCCAAATACTATGTGCATACATGGAATTTCCAGAACCATTAATCTTAGGCCAAACCATCATTGCACTAAAGTCCCCATTCACCGTTAACTTGTACGAACCAAATCTGTACAGAGGGAATTTCAAGAACTACGTATGGCTTGATTCCCATTCTTATGGGATACGTAGGAACGTTCGAGCGTCCATCGAATCCATCCCCATGTCATTGGGCCTAACCCCAATTCCACTTTCAGTCCCTTGGCTGAAAATTACCCCTGTGAAAACATGAATGTGGTATGAAAACCCTTGTCTTCATTCACATTAGGTTTATAAAACACACAATGTGTATTCCCCATTATGGTCCGAGTTCTATTACCCTAAACTAATACCTCCTACACTCTTATCCCACGTGAAGTTAAACTGTATTTCAAGAACTACGTATGGCTTAATTCCCATCCTTATGGGATATGTAGTGAAGTCCAGTACCTCAATTTAGGACCCAACCACAACATGATTATGGTTAGAATTGGTCTATGTATCTCTTTCATGCATTGGACAATACTCATTTTCATGTGTCATACTCTTAATCTTAAATAATTCCAGATCTCCATTACCCTTTTCTTGACTTTTGGTCACAAAATGTTTGATACCCAGGATTTCTTATGCCTAACTATGCAGCACGTGCCCCTTGGTGGCCTTGCATAAGTAGTATACATAACAGACCTGTCAGCCAAAAGATAAAATTATTTGACTATGTAGCCAATGCCCATAATTGGCCCTCCATAATTCAACCCCCTAATAGGATAGTCAAATATTGGTAATTTCATTTTTGGGAGGAAAACCATTTTTTCTTTATTAGTCTTAACGAAAATATATAACGATCCATGAGAAAAAATATTCATCCTTAGCATATTTTTCCCATACCCTTTTTCATTCTCTAAAATAATTTTAATCTAAGGATTATATTTCTCTTCCCTAGGTTTGGGTCAGACCTTCGCAGGAGTGTCATTCATCCAATTCTTTGACAGTATTTATTGGAAATATCCTCTCCATATTCATGTACCTCTCTCCATACAGCAGACTCTATGCTTTGGAAAATATAAATCTCCATAAAATTTCACTAGATTTTAGAAATAGAAAAGTAAAATTTATGAGAGTGCTTTTTCCTGGCTATGTAGTATGTTCCATTAGGTGGCTTTGAATAAGTATTCTACATAACGGACCTGTCAGACAAAAGATTATATATTTGACTATGCATCCAATGCCCTTAATGGCCCTGCATAATTCAACCCCCTAATGGGTTTGTTAAATAGTTGTAACTTCACTCTTAGGAAATAATTCCTCTAATTCCTTTTAGCCCTTTTTTCATTTCATTCCTCATATTCAAAATTTCTAAAGTCATAGTTTACTTGTTTCTCCACAAAATTGAATGTGTTAATATGTTATCAGATAAATTATCAAAGAATTGAGTCAATTTTTTGCATTTGGTCAAAGCTATTAAACCTTAAACATTAGACTTTTTGTCCAACGTACATGAATTTAAACTGCCCACAACATAAAAGAGAACTCTAAACAAAATTCAAGTCTCTTCTCACTAAAAATACATTTTGTATGATTTAGGTAATATTGAACAATAAAATGATGCAATGTTTGGGGGTGGTATTTATCACCCTAGAAAAAATATAACTATGATTACTAGGCCCATTCTCTTAGGTAAAAATTTAAATAAAGTAGTAAGAGAATGCAGGTACAAATGATTGAAGATGAAAGTTTTTTTCATTGATGCATAAAGAGATAGAATGTCATCCACAGATTCGATTCCCTTCTCTTTTCCAGGAATTACAACCATCTTTCAACATAACTCTCAATGTTATTTAGGGCATCCAGATCTTCATTGGAAGCCACATGATGTTATTTCACTAGAAAAACATGACCCTTTTCATCTTGATGGAGTGCATTCTTTGAATATGTGATGGCTTTCATACAACTTGTTTGAACTCCTTCCAGTGAATTGTTAAGATTGACATATTCCCTAGTAACAGAATCTAACTGTTACTAAGGGTGCATCTACTATACAACTTTCTCTTTGACCTTATACTTCATATCCTTCAACATGTCAGCATGATCAACCTCAGCTCAGGAAACCTCAACCTCAAATTCGCTGAAATTGAACAACAGCCTCACCCTGGTCAAGTATTGATGGTATATTTGACCCTTCTCCCTTGATAAAATGACTTGTTTCACTACAGCATGGATCTCTTCATATCCAAAACTACCAAGTCCCAACATGACAAACATGGATGACAGTTGCGGGATCTTTGAAGACAACCCTTCAAGAGGCACTTCAGATATGATCTTCTATATGTTCTGTCATGCCTTGCATCATGAAAACTAGAGCGCCTTTTGTACCTCCTGGTGTGATTCAACATAACTATAATTGGGGGAAATATAATCCTAGATTAATGAACTTAGAGAAGTTCCATGTTCTGCCCCACCCCCTGACCCTTGTTAATTCACTTTCTATTCTTGTTGGGGTGGTGGCTAAATATTCACTTCCAGATCTAACCACTAAAATTGACGGCCCTGTATAGTCAATTGAATGTTTTGGTTAGTTCCAAAGGATATCAAAAGTTGATTAAGCCATCTTGCAAATTAAGTTCTGCCAAAAATATTACTCTCTCATAGCCAATGATAGATCAGCAACATAAGAAGTCTCCTCCCCATCTTTCCAAGCATCAATAGGATTTTCAATACGGGTTTTATGAAGCTCTACCGAGTTGAGCTCCAAATGAGCTAGTGTCTCTACAATAGTAGCATTGTCTATACCCCCTTTAGGCATTACCAGTTCAGAAGCTTGCTAAGATTGAACTACACATTTCAACCAACCATGGTTATAGATCTAATAAAATGTTAGTTTTAACAAGAAGGAGGATAACACTCACATCCATAATTTTCTAAATTACATGGTAATTTATCATGATATAAAATAATCTTCAAAAGATACACCATTTTTCTTCATTTCATCCAGTGATATATCGGATTGAAGGCTAGTCTCACCAGTGAGAGCATTAGATGTGTCTTCTTGGTGACCCTCATCCTGCGACCTCTGACACCGGACATTTTCTTTAGAGAAAATTACGACATCAGTTGCAATTGCCACCAAATTTTTTGGTGCAGGTGTTGATCCGAAAGTATCACAGAATGGAAGTTAGATGATGATTTAATTTAACTTCATATGAAGCATTGTTAAATTACCAGAATCAGGGTCTTCTCTCCTTGCTGCAGCAGTAGAAGTAGTACTAGGAGCAGACACTGGCACTTCTTCTAGAGCAGCCAAGTAAGCATGAATTTTTGACTGTTCACCATCACCCTCCATAGTCTTCAAAGGAGGGCCAGTCCTCTTCCTTATAGTGGATATTGAAGAAGCTGATGTATCCCAAGAAGAATGATCATTTTTTCATGAGTTAGAATTCATGACTATCCCAAGGACTTAACACTACTGATGAATCATTTACCTGTGGACTTATTCCTTCGATGCCTTTGATTCATTGAATTTTTGGGTGTATTGACATCATCATCTCCAAATACAAGAATTAGAGAATGAAAAACCATGTATAACTCCTCGTCCATGGATTTCTTTCCTAGAGATACCTTCCTTGGCTCATGAGGAGATTCGGTAGCTCTGATGGAAATGCCACAAGGGCTATACTGTTGTGAAGGAGCCTCAACAGTTCCTTTATTTTCAAGCTGCAGGATGACGAAAGTATTTTACTTGAGTAAACATATCTTTAAATGGAATTAAGTTACAAAGTAAATATGGAAAGAGAGTTACATCTTTAGGAGCCACGTAATTGGGACGCTCCTCATCTCCAGAAGAACCAGTCCCCTATGTGGTTCCACGGTCTATCATTTCCATCACCCACATAGTTATAGGAATGGAATCATCAGTGCCATATATGAGCATCTACAGCTCTCTGATGTAAGCCCGAACTTCATCGGGGTTATCCTTGAAATGGATATCAGTAGAGACCTGATGATTCCCTAATCCAGGGATGTGTAACCCTTCAAACTGGTCCAGCCATGCAGTTTCAACATCACAATATAATCTTTGTCAGGTCTGGACAGCCTTTGGTCATAGATATTCAGTATGTGTACCAGAATGCTACAAAGAGAGTCCTATAATCATGGACATAAACTTCTTCCACCCTCCTGCAATCACAGATAGAGAATAAGAAAATAAATCCCATTGTTCTATAATGTAATGGTGATTAAATTTCCCAAATGAAGTAATACACCAGGAGTAGTTTGAGTGGGTCTCTTGATTATGACAAGAGGATTATATATGTCACGAGGACTCTATGAGACATGTCATGCCTCATCATCCCCATACTGAGAATCTGGCGAGTCAGTCCTATGTGAGGAACCTTGTGAATCAGCTCTAGGTATAGAATATTCACCTTCCAGATGAAGAGTTTCTTTCTCTACAGTTATTTTCTATTTCCCCACCCAATGAACCGGATGATCCAGGACCCGTTCAGGGTATGATTCTACCCAGTTCTGGGCATACCATGTAGTCAAGTTACTTATCGCTCCAGCAACTGGTAGATCAAACACTGCCCCGGTCACTTCCATATATCTTAGCAACAACAGTTGTTGGGCAACCATCAGATGATGTTCTGACCTAAAATGCACAGGATGGGATACAACAGTCTACTGCAGACACTTGAATTGTTGTTCAAATCAATATGGAGCATAGGCCTCACAAATAATCTCTCTGTCGATCCTGGTGGCCAATAAAACATCTCTACAAGCCAGAAAGTATGACCTAAATTCCAGGACGTCTGTTCCATAATCAACAAACTACCTGGATGGCAGGTTTCTGTAAGGAATGAAATAGAATTCCTTGAAAATTCTCATCCTCTCATTCATAACATTGGAGTTGAGGGCTGACGAAAAAATTATATAAAATTCATGCACTGATTCCCTGAAAGAACTTCCAGGAACCTGTAATTTTTTTGTATAGAATATGACCTCAAATGAGTGTTGATCCATCCCAACAAAACATCAAATGATCCCACTATTCTCAAAGGAGACTTACCCATAAAGGAATGGAGTATGATCCTATGAATCTTCACCAAAATGGGGGTGGCCAACCCAACCATTTTCCTCTCAACCAACATGGTTGCAACAACAAAGGTCTGAGGCCTGATGCCTCCCTTTGAATCTCAAACTAGTAGAAGATAAACACTGAGCTACAAGGCTCTGAATCCCACTAGATGGGTCTTTTCTGGGATTCACTAATCCACTTCGTACCCCATCTTTTCAAATTCTCTTTCTTCCAGGGTCATCCAGAATGTGCCAAGATCGCCGCTCTTCACTGTTCTAGGGTAGGTAGTAGGATGAGTACAGGTGGACCCTTCTTCTGCTTCTTAGTAAGAAACATATCCATCCAATCCTCTGGATGAATATCCTTTCTAGAATTTTATTTGATGACATTTAATTCTTCATCTTGTAGAAAATTTTCAATAAATCTTTATCCAAATACGGAGTCTTCTCTGAATCAATACAGGTCACCTTGGGGGAAGAATTCATCATACATATTGCCCAAAATTGGAGCCCTTGAGATCTTATAGACAACCCACAAATTGATGCCTATTTCTCCGTGAGTCAGATGGAAAGAATTGATTTTTAGGCTCCAGTGACTTATTAGCTCTGGAAAAAAGTCCTCATTCTTTTAGACATATGTCTACCCATCCCAAACCGCTTCCAATATTTCATCTCCCTTCAAATATTTGACAAACTCTGCACAGGTTTGTCGCACCCAATATGCCCACATCCAAGTTGGCTTCACACCTCCCCCAGTACAGAAGTCACAACTCTTCTTCCAGCCTTTATATTGATCAATCTAAGAGTTTCGAAAGATTGAGAGACAATAATGCGGCTGCAGCTCAGGATTGTGAGGTTTTTGATCTAGGGCTCAAGGGCTATGATGCATTATATACGCCTTCTCCACTGTTCTAGAAATTACAAAGGACCCTCCAACCGAGACATTTGCTGAAGAAAAATTAGTGTAAGTCTAAAACCAAAAATGCGGGAGGTAGTTCTTTGGATCTAGAATGTTGAATTATTTTAGATAATCATGGCCATACAGAGGCATGTAGATGCTCTGTGGAAATTAAGATGATACTTCTTCAAGTACTTGGCCAAATCTGGGAGACTGTTGTCGTAGATATTATAATAGTCATGGATAATGTTGTTTATCATGTCATCAATTCTCTTACTAGCCAGTTCATTAGCCAATCCCATTCTTTTGGGAGCCATTGAATACACACAAAGGTCAAATAATTAACTTTTAAGTAAGTTGATTTTTCATAAAATTTGTAATGAAAAGTGAAAAAATGGATAAGGTGTTATGCCGTGAAAGGCCCATGTTGGAACACAAGTATAATTGTGTCGCGCAAGTTTTGTCGCGCAGGTATCACCATGCAAGTCCAAATACCTCTGCAGAAGCGCGACACAAAGAAGCAATGAACCGCGGACTGCAGCACCTGTGTGAACGAGATCCCACTTGCACGACGAGAGTGATGTGCTTTGAAAGCAGAGTTATTTGAAGAAGAGTGGCACCCGTATTTATAGGCAAGGGCATACCCCTGCACACTAAATCTAGTGTAGATATAACCTACACGCCACTACCTGCATGCTCAACACCCGCACAACCAAATTCCTTGGTTTTCTCCTTTACCTCAAAGTCAAATACTCTTTCCATTTTCAGATCCAAGTATGAGGGTGAACTTTTATTAAGGCTTCTTTTCGTCACAGAGTCTAATGAATAAAAAAAGAGAATACCTTTAGCACAAAGAGATTCATCCATTGAAGAAACATAAAAAAAATGGCAACGGCATGAACAACGATTTATTTAAGCATGGGTCGCACAAGATTTACTATTTTCACTCAAGTATACATGTGTTCCACATATTGGTCATGCAACTGACTTGTGCACCCTATTTTATTTTCTCCCAATGTCCTCAATGGCCTATTAATACCCCTTGTCGGCCACCAATTTAAAAGACAAAAAAATCCAAATGTCAGATTTAAGCTTCTGGTGCCCTAGTCTCTACTAGAAGACTTCTGAACACTTCTAAGGTAATTTTTTTCCATGAATGGAATATCTAAAGAGGAGGAACATGGCCTAAGTGTGGAAATTAAACAACACTTGAATGCCTATGTGTGTAACCCTTAATAGAAATGGTCACACTTGTGCGCCACCTTATCCCTTCAACAAAACATACGCACCACCCTTTTGGAATCCTTTAGGGATAACACTAAGGGCTTGAGCCAAGTCTCACCCAAGTATTACCCTATTGGTTAACCGTCGCCCACATATTCATGTGTCATGAAAATATACTTGTGTGACAAGGACTTGCGCGCCCAAACAAGACTTGCGCCCCTTCATTTTTTTGGGTGCCCCTCTGGCCTATTCAAATCTTTTGTCCAAATCCATCTCTCCTCTTCAATATTTAGCCTTGAAAACCCTCTTCAAATCAATTTTTTGGCATGGTTTCTTTGTTGGATTCCTTATATGAATGGAATCTTGTGGAACATCTATCAAAACCTTGTGACTTACATATCTTTATGTCACTAAGGTTCGTGATTTCATTCATTCAATATCATCCTTTAAGATGAGAATACCCTTAATTGGGGAATCCTCATTAAGAGTAAGCCCAAAGCTCCCTAATCTGGGCCTCCTTCTCCGGAATAATCGCCAGTCATAATTTCTTTCCACCTGTCATATTTTCTTTTAAGCTGGGCCACCTTTTTAGGAGTAAGCCCCAGTCCATGTACTCTTAATATGGGCATCCTCCTCAGGCGTAATTCCCAATCTCATGTTTCCTTATCTTGGGCATCCCCCTCCGGAGTAAGCCCAAATCTCAATGTTCGTTATTATGTGCATCTTCTTTAGGGGTAATCCCCAGGTTCCCAAATCTAGGCATCCACTTTAAGGGTAAGCCCCAAGTTCCCAAATCTGGGCATCCTCATTAGGTGTAAGCCCCAAATTCTAAATTCCCTTAACCTGGGCCTCCTTTTTAGGAATAATCCCCAGTCTTAATTTCTTTTGATTTGGACTTCCTTCTCTGTAATAAAACCCAATCATAATTCCCCTCTAATTTGGGAATCATTTTCAAAATTAAGTCCTAAATTAAGTATCCAAATCTCTATAAATAACATTAAACTTTATTAACCTTGTTCATGGTATTCTTACCTGATGTAAGTCCCGATCTTCATCTATCTGGGCAGTCATTAATACATAATCCCCACATTATCGTTTAGGATTGCATCTTTCATTGCACAATCATCATGTTTTACTGATACCTCTTGTTTCTCACACCGGTCATGACTAACATGATCTTAGAGCGTAAAATTAATTATGATATCATTCTTTTGGCCATAAATCATGAATAAACACCATATTTCTTCACTTGAACTACATGGATTCTGATTCCTTTTTTAAACATAGATACATAGGTAGCCCATATGTAGGTACGATCCCAACTTTGAAATAATACATGTCCTTCTAAATGACAATAAACATCAAGTGACCCACTAATTGGCTTTAAAACCAGTATGGTTATCATAAATGTTAAAGATATTTCTATATGATTTGTTGAAGGATACCATTGAATAAGAATCTCTAATAAATATAGATGATTATCTATCGATGATGAACCTCAAATACATATAAAAGATTCTCTAAATCCCATACATATCAATCATTGATTGTCATATCTAAATGAAATCTCATTTTCATACTTGGTAAATTAATAAGGATTCACGAACATAACTCAAATCTATAAATAGAGTCTCAGAGTAGAAAATAATCCCCCCAAAAATGTGTGATGATTCAGACCTCCCATCTTCTCGACCAATTAATATTCTTAATCCTCATCGGTCCACAACTAATGAGAACCTACCTTTGGAAAGTAGGTCCAAATGGATATAGAATCATAGGATGTTTCTAGTTATACGAATAATCTCCTTATAAACTGATTGGAAAGTTTGAACATTAAACAAAAAAGGTCATCCCCATTTCTAGAAGAAACAGTTCCAGTCATTCCTTCATAGCCAGATGTCTTGTGCGAAACTGTGAGATTCTGGTAGAATAATTGACTCTGTCCTTACCCATTGAGAGACCTACGGGAGGAGAATCAACGATCTCTCACCTTTTTTGGTAGTGCAATATTACCCTTTGAGGTGACAGTTTCAGTTGTAACCTTCTGTTGTTATCGTCTAGGCCTTATGATGCCATTCTTGGTATGGATTGGTTATCTTCGGTCAGTGCCCAGACTAACTGTTTTAGGCGAAGACTATGGTGTGTTTGTAGTGATGGGACAAGGTTTTCCTTTGTTGGTGAAAAGGAGACTCAGGCTGCATAGAATGGGATCACTCATAGGATGGTGCAACAGGTCACTCATGTGTTGGTTATCCTTTCCCACAGAGTTGTTGACAGGATGAGCTCCCAGTTTTGAGGAGTAGTGGCGTAGTATGAGGAAGTCTTTTCTAAAGATGTTCCAGGACTACCACTCTGCCGGGAAATTGACTTATACATTGACATACACCCTGGAACAACACTGATTTTTTCATCAACATATCAGATGGATCCCACAGAGAATCGTGGGCTGAGGGTGCAGTTGCAGAATTTGCAGAGCAATGGTTTTGTGAGACCCAACATTTCACCCGGGGAAGCCCCAGTCTTGTTTTCCAAGACTGCAAATAGAAGTATGGGTTGTGCATGGATTACTGGCGCTTGAACTAGGTTATGGGGAAGAACATGTATCAACTGCTGAGAATCGAAGACCTCTTCGATCAGCTGAGATAAGCACAGTCGTTCTCAAAGGATGACCATGGATCATGTTATCATTTGTTACAAGTAAGAGACAAAGATATACCAATGATGGCTTTCAGATGTTGCTATGGTCACTATGAGTACATGGTGATACTGTTTGGAATGACAAAGGCTCCTTCATTTCTCATGAAACTGATGAACCAGATCATCTGATGGTACTTGGACCGGTTCGTAGTGGTCTTCATCGACTACATCCTTGTGTACTCAGCGTCCGAGGAGGAGCATGCGAGACTCCTGCAGATAGTTCTATATGCACTCCGAGAGTACCAACTTTATGGAATTCTCATAATTTTCCAGTTCTCGATTCATAAGATTCACATTTTGGGGCATGTCATCTCAGAATATGGATTGGCTATAGATCCAGCCAAGGTGTAGCAAGTGTTAAAATGGGATCCAAATCAAAGGGTGATAGAGGTGTGGAGCTTCCTTTGGATGGTAGGGTATTACCAGAGATTCATTCCGGATTTCTCCAGAATATCAGCACCCATGACAGCCTTGACCAGGCAGGGGAAACCCATTTTATAGACATAGAAGTACCAGAAGGCATTCACGAAGTTGAGACAGAGTTTGATGAGTGCCCCAATCTTGAGATTGTTAGTGGAGGGTGTCGAGTACATTTGTTCTGAAATGCATCAGGGACTGGGCTTGGATGTGTCCTGATACTGAGGCCATAAGTGATTTCTTATGGTTCATTTCAACTTAGTCCGCATGAGCTAAACTATGCGACCCATGATCTCGTGTTTGATGTGGTAGTCATTGCATTGAATATATAGAAACACTACCTTATGGGCGAGCGGTTCATCATCTACTCTGACCACAATAGCCTCAAGTACATCTTCTCACAGAAAGATGTGAATCTAAGGGAGAGTTTTTGGCTAGATTTCATCAAGGATTATGAATTTAAGATCATCTATACTCCTGGGGAGGGGAACTAGGTGGCTGATGCTCTTTCCTAAAGGTCTTGCATGCAGCTATTGAGTGAGGCGATAGAGCAGTTAGCCACATTACGGTTATCCTTCGTGGATGGAGAGGATGTGGCATACCCGCAGTTGTTGGCTATCACACCTACACTGTTACAACGAGTTAGGGAACCGCACCCTGGGGATGTTGACATTGAGGTTTTGTGTTCTCATTTATCTACAGGTAATGCTTCTGATGGATATTCGCAAGGTGGGGGCACATACATCCTTTCAGAGGATGCACTATTGTACCAGTAGCATTGCAGGAAGAGTTCTTGAGGGAGTATCATACATCCCCCATGGCGGTACACCCTATAGTGGGAAAGATGTACCAGGATATATGACAATAGTTATCGTGGTCATGCATGAAAAGTGCAGTAGAAGAGTTTTTTTCCCGATGCCTCACATGCCTGTAGGTGAAGACCAAGTACCAGGTTCCAGCAGGATTAGCTCACCCCAAGAAGTTCCAATGTAAAAGTGGGATGGAATATCGATGGACTTAATGACAGGTTTCCCACATACATCCAAGGGTCATGATTCCATCTGGGTGATCATTGATCAACTAACCATGTCGGCCCACTTCCTAGAAATTAGGGAGTAGAGTTCTATAGAGAGCTTCAGATGCCTCTAAGTGCAAGAGATAGTTTGGATTCATGGCCTCACTTTGGAAATTGTCTTAGACTGAGATGCCCACTTTACATCCTTATTGTGGGAGGGATTGCAGGAGGATTTTGGGACTCATATATGCATGAGCACAACATTCCACCCCCAGAATGATATTCATAAACAGAGGACTATTAGGGTTCCGGAGGATATGTTGTGGGCCTATATCTTAGAATTTGTTCACATTTGAGAGGACCACCAACCACTGGTGGAGTTTTCATACAATAACAACTACCACTTCACCATTGGTATGACACCTTTTGACACATTATATGGGAGACCCTACCAGTCACCGCTTTGCCAGACTGACCCCAGAGAGTCTACAGTCATGGGTACAAAGTTTGTGTGAGCTACCACTGATAGGGTGCAGATCATTCGGAAGTGGATGAAGACAGCACAGAGCCTACAAAAGTCTTATGCTCACAAGCCATGGAGACCCCTGGCGTTTAAGGAGTGAGGCCATGTCTTTATTCAGGTCTCACCTCGGTGAGGGTTTTAGAAATTTGGATGAGGGGGAAAGCGATCTTCGTGGTTCGTTGGACCATTCCAAATACTGTGTTGAGTTGCCGAGGTGGTGTACCACCTTTCTCTACCGCCGCAGCTGCATCGGGTACATGATATCTTCCACATGTCACAGATGAGGATATACGTGAATGACCCATCGCACGTCATCAATTGGGGGCGTGCTCGATGATGAGTATGGAGTTAACATAGCTATGTACCCAGTGTAGATCGAGGATCAGTAGGAGAGGATCCTTCATGGTTGATCGATTCCATTGGTGCACGTTATGTGGCAACACGATAATCATCAGGAGAGAAAATGGGAACGGGAGGCTCAAATCTATTCCCAGTATCCACATCATTGGAGTATTCTTGTTTTGGATTTTCAGGGATACAAAACCTCAAGGTGGGGAGAATGAAGTGTCTCTTATTTTTCTTGTATTATTTTGAAATAATATATCAAATTATTACGAGACCATGTAGATAGACATCACATAATTCCGAGGCCTAGTGATCGTAGAATGGTGGTTTGATCTTTTTTTATGTTAAGTGATTCGGCACTTGTGCGAAGTTGTGGCAGTTTCTAAACAGATGCACTGATTAAAAATCTTAGGGCACCGTTGCGTCCGAGACAACGACTTTACCTAAGAATGGGTCTCACCTTGACCAGCATGGGTCAAGGGAAAAAGGTAATTTTCAGATGTTTTTAGTAAAATAAAATAAAATAAATGGAAAATTTTCTTTTATTTGGAAACATTATTTTCATCGCAACGATGAGGAAACACTTAAGTAATTAATGCCATGTCATAATGACTCAGAAATTACAACATGACCCATTAAATCCGCAACATGATGGAATTCCAAAATTCTCTTTTTAATGATTCAATCGAATGATGATCGTTGACAAAAAATTGGGAGAAAGTTCTAGATAATCTTTGGAGCCTTGGAGAAAACACTTGGTGATGAACGATGACCAATTGAAGCTGATAATCGATGCGACAATGAATTGAAGGATCTCTATGTTAAAAACAACACGACCTCTTCAGCATTGATCAATCTCATTTGAGTTAGGCGTTTTTATTTAAATTCTTTTTCCCAGTTTTTGATTTAAATGAAAAATGTGGATCAATCACAAACAAGATATTCACTAATTCGTGTGTTCTTATGGGAGGGTGTCTATTGGGATGTTTTTGGGGATTAATCCATGATTATTGTTTATCATTTTTACCCTGTTAAGTTTTACCATACTAACTGGAGAGGATCAATTCCATGAAGAATGACGATGGAAGTTAGTTCCTCAATTTTCATTTTTGGATTTCCTGCCCCTTTCTTATCTAGCGCATTCTTCATGTTCATCATGTTCTTCAAGTGGTGATGAACAATAGATGATTGTTCTTCTGTTTTTCTAGGAAACGATCCCAAATTGGAGATCCGGCATCAGGATGATCTAGTAGTGGTACGACGGTGACAGCAACAGATGAATCGATACAGGTAGGGAATTACCGTTCTCTGACCCTTCATTGTGAGGCTGGATAAAATGCTTTTTCGGGGATGCTAAAATGTCCAAAAACAATAGAAACAACTTTAGGACATTGGGGCGAACTAGATTCTGGAGTTTCTTGCTCACCGGACGACCAGATCGACAAACAGGGCAGCACGGGAGGTGCGCTGTTGAATAGCGTAGTTTATGGAAAATCTTGGGATACACGGTGTTTACATCCGAAGAACACGTCGTGTTGTACTGGCAGAGATGGCTAGGGTTTTGGGGGTCAGAGAAGAATCACATGGAGTGTTACCCTTGTTGCACAATGTGTTGGACTTTCCCCAAAGCTCAGTGTGTATCTATGGGATACACAGACACATGGTGTAGTACACAGTCGTGTATTACACCATATGGCTAGGTGCGGCCAGTAGTTCAGGTCACCCTGTATAATGGTTACACGGGTAGGAATACACGGGTTGAGGCTATGTACAAGGAGATAGCCAACAGACATAGAAATGATTCCAGATACTCAGACCCATTGTGTAATCTGTACCACCTGCCATGTACCGACAATTTCTATACGACCATCATTACGACACGGGTAGTGTACATGGGCAGTACCCGGGGATAGAAGACACGGCGTGTGAATTTTTTATACGATGTGTACTTTTTGGAAAATGTTTTGGTCCTCTTGTCCACCGTGCCTTGGAAATGTTTCATTTGAGAAAGTACCCCTTCTTCTTGTTCCCATGAATGTCAGGCATCATTTCATTTTTACATAAGTATGATCCCAGCAGTAGGACATTATGTGATAGTGTCAGACATCCCTCTGAGAAGCCCAGAGAGAGATCCTTTATCAATTCTTGACCTAGGTAGAGTCAGGCATCGATGTGACCGAATCTACCAGGCATTCATCCTCTACCTAGCTGGGGAATCCGGATGAGTTTTTCTATCCTCCACGGACCTGGATTTGATCCTCATCTAGGTGTCGTGATCTTTCCCACTCAAGAGTGTGTCTCCCATAGTGAGTGTATCTTTCTATCATATTCTTCCCACTCAAGAATGTGTCTCCTGTAATGAGTGTAAATATCTCTCGTGATATTTCTTGACGAACAATACTTCTCGAACGAACGTCATCCGATCTACCATACTTGTGGAGTGTGTTCTCCTAGAATGAGTCATTCGTGGAATCTTCGAACTGAATCCCTAGACAAGGGAATGTGGTTGTCCGATTTTTCTCTAGATAACGGGTCTGAGTTTTGAGAATATATTGTTTCTGTTTCCCCTCTATATGTTCTGCAGACATATATAGTGTAGAGGTGACTGTACCATTACTTTGTGTATTGCATTGTGGTTTTTTGGCGTCCTCTAATAAGTATTGTTATACCTGCACTGACATGGGCTTTTCCCACATGTGTCATGTATTGTGTAGGAAAGCAGCATTTTAACAGGGTCCAAGGCGGACTAGGATAGTACCAAGCTTTATGAGATCCCAATAGGATGAGGCGTTACTATGGCTACGAGCACCAGTCACAATACCTCTTTCTATTTATAGGTTGGACTTGCACTTCTCAGACTCTTGTTTTAGTGACCTTGTATTCTGGCCCAGTTTACATTTAGCACATTACTTTCCACTGTACTCTATTGGTGGGGTTTAGTTATAGGCATGAATTTTATTCCTTAGTGGTTTTTCTACATTTCAGCATTTGTGGGCATGGAGATGTGAATGTGTGTATAGGTTCTTATGAAATGCCTTCCATGTTAGTGATACACCTACTCAGTGCTAGTCACATGCCCTGGCCTATTGGGGGCGGGCTAAGGGAGTCACAGCGCTGGCCCAACTGGGATGAGTTTTGACATGATGAAGGTAGACTAATGAGTATATAAGAAAGTGGAGGGTATATGTACATCAAAAATCTTATCAAATACGTAAATAATTATTTATATATTTAATGTATATATCATATGTTAAAATTTATTTTCAAAATTTTAAAAAATTAACCAAATATTTACATAATCTATTTGAATACGGTACCATGCCTCTAATATTAGATTTCTGTGGGGAATATATAAATAAGTAATTTATGGATGAACTAAATGATTTTATAATTATTTCATAACCTAGTCATCTAATTAAAATATAGTTTAATAGTGTATCTTATATGATTCATCATTAATTTTTATAAATATAGTAATTGGTGATGAGATGGTTTGACTATCATATATCATTATACTAATATAATTTAATAATTGAATTATTGATTATAAAAAAATATCCATATAAGGAAGTCACAAAAACACAACATGTGGTAAGAATTTAGTACTATGAAAATTTATTATCACTAATGGAAGTTAGATCTCATGACCATAGGGTAACGTATGACCATGGGAACAGAGGCCCATAGTGATAGTTTCATATGGGGATGGCATATTTCCATGGTCCATATAACATATGGTTTCTGGATTATGTGGGAAAGCCCCGAGGGATGGAAGAATGATACAGGGTGGAGGTGAGAAGACCCTCCCTCAATGTACCATTTGGAACATGGGGGTAGATCTCATCCTCTTAGAACTAAATACATTTGAAATGTGACCCATTGCGATGTTTCCCTAACATATGACCCCACATCCATAGGCCACATTCCATATAGAGGTATATTCCTACATCCTGGACTGACCACCTAGGGAATAATCACTAGTTACCTAAAGAATATCCTATTACCATATGTTACGAAGACCATAGTTATAGGGAAAAGTATATGTCCCTACCATAATAGGCTATAACACCTATTGTGTTCAAGAACCATATGACCAGAATCCAAATAACCCATTGTGTTAGGTTATACTCAAGCCCGATCAATTATTTATTATTTATTACTTTTTTACTAAAATTAATTATAATAGTAAATACATAAAAACATATTAAAAGATGTTTGGTGAAGTTGTTAAATTTTTTTGTATATAACATATAGGTTTCTATGTTAAATCCTAATAGAAGGTATTTATATATTTTAGGAAATCCATCACCATGAGAAATTTTTGTTGAGATAGATCGTTGGTCATAAGAAGAGTGTCTGATTATAGATATTGAGTCATGGTAAAATTTAACACCCTGAAAATTTTATGTGATATTTTTCAGAGGATATATTTTTTTTATAGAGTAGTTTCCATCTCATGATTTCAGATTTAAATTTTTATTTATAGTATTAAAATGTATGAAGGATACAATTTTAATCTTAGATTGAGGCCTATTATATATTTAAATTTTTTGGGGGCATTGTATTATGGTATAGGGTGACCGCATACTTTTTTAGTTACAATTACACAATATTGGTCACACGAGGACCCTTTTACATGTTGAAACAACATGAAATATTGTACTTTTAAATTTATTTTGTGGTGGTCCATGCTATAATATGGGAGACCTAGACCTAGGGGTTTATGCCTTATTTGGGAAAATAATATTATGCCATGAACCACTGGGGTCTAGTTTCGAAGATGGTTAGCAGGGGGTCAGCCTCTCTACCTCATAAAATGGTGTCATGGACAAGGAGTATTACACTATAATTTATACATGTAGAGGTATCATGACCAATGTTTTAGGATAATCGCATTGAAATGTAGAAGGGTACCCCATGACTAGGAACCATGTATTTGTTTTTTATGTCAATACCGATCATTTTGAAAAAACTATGCATTAATTTTAGTGGAGGGAAGTTATCGTATAGGGGTGATTGGTTTGATTCTAATCCTTTATTTCCCAATGAAATTTCCCTTAATTAAGAATTATTTATTAACACATCGGTAGTGATTGCCTATATATTCATTCTATTCTTTAATCATCCTTCCTTGTGTATTGATTTAACTATTTTTTGAATTTCCTAAGCAAGGTCCCCATTGATGATTCCCCCAAAGCATTTAGAATCATCCTTATCAGATATATATTTTCCTCATCATGTTTATAGGGGGTCCCACATAGACAATATATGAGTATATATATAGTTTCAGTGATGATGTAATTCCTATTGTGTTTTTTCAAGTAATATTCCTCTTCGAAATAAATTTAATAATTAAATATAAATTATTATAGTAAATTATTTTAATGATGGGTAGGATACATGAGCTTTGATGATGGTTTGAGATTTGATATGGTTTAAAATTTAATATATGAGAATGAGCACAAATTTTAATGAGTGGTAACTCCTTGATCATGGTAGGAAGTCCCAATAATAAAACAATCATTTTCCTATTTATGCATGATTGTGTATGCTAGTGAGATTTCAAGGTATACTTTAATGGATATGGTCTTAGAGAACCATAGGGAAATATATAGGGTGACCTCAAGGATCCTTTTTTTGGGAAAATATTTTGTTATGATTTTTTTAAAAATGTATTTCTCATGGACTATACCACCAAGGGAAGAGAGGGGTGGTTTAGTTAGTGAGAGACCAGAGGTAGGCCATGGGACTATAGGTGTGATCCAAGAAGCCTGGTTTGATTTCCATTGTCTACTCATAAATGAATGAGATGCTCTGTTATAGTGTGATGAGTTATGTGGCCTATAATATCATTACTAGTAAATAAAAATCACCTCTATGTGGATTGATATTTGACATGTTACATGGTAAGAATGAGTCCTCTATGACTCTATGATGAGATATGTAGAAGAGATTCCTCCAATGGATAGATTGAGATCATTAATATGGGATACGTTATATAATACTGTTGGTTTCTCTAATGGGATTTACTTGAGGGAATCGAATGGAATTTACAAGGGTTTGATATGTAGTTTACATTGTATTGTGTTTGGTTTCTAAAAATATGTTATGATGTGAGAATTAGACAAGGATGTGACCTGTCTTTAAGGATAGTTTTAGATGATCGTATTGGTTGTGGAATCATTGTGGGATTCATGATGAAGAATAATAATGATGAGAAGAAATTGATATGGACTTGAGGAAATCAATACATGTGTTTAAATAAAAATCATGGAATTTTGTGGTTTGAATATATGTCTTGTAACAGTCCACCATAGGTCAACTCAATGAGTCACCGATGTCTGACCGTTAATGTGGGATATGAAACCATTATAACAAAAAATTATTGAATATAAGAAAAATATGACCTACAAACTTATTCCAAATTGAAAAAAATGGGATTTACATCTAATAAGAAACATGCTAAACCTTGATGTATGAAATGTCTAGACTGACAAGTCTCCATGCGACCGGTCACCACCTCCAAAACTACCCAAAACAAAACATTGACATTAAGATAAGCTATCATGATATAGAGTGACCATACCTTTACCTGTTACATTTGAAACATGGTCTGTAAACATATAAAGGATATATAAGGTGTGTGAAACACATCCTTATAAAAATACTTTAATGAATCTATGAATGTTCTAATATCTTGATTGCACTAGTTCTACCATTATAAAATAATATTAAAAACATTTTGATTAATTAAAAAAATTAAACAAACTTTTCTTTTAGCACTTCAGTTTTTAAAATAAATATATATCATGTTTTCCATATCCATAAAAATTCCAGTCATAAAACAAAGGAGGTGACCATATAAAAATATAATTATACATTTCCTATAATATCTAAGAAATAATCTATCATGTAATGAAGTACATTAATAAATATTAAACATCCATTCAGGACCTGAAAAATGTGAAAATATGTACTATGCACTCTTGAACCAAAAATTGAATAATGTTGGATATACTAAATTCATAGTTCTACCAAAATACATCACTATAAAATAGTTTACCACCTATTAGTTTCTCACAAACTAAGGCTACCCATGTCACTTTCTATATGATCATATTGATCCCATTATGCAATGTTTTATAATATACATTTTAAAAAATATGTTTATATTTATTCACAAAAAAAGTAATCTAAGGAAATCTACTCAGGGTGTTAGAATTATTTTTTTATAAATGTTGGAAATTCACTTTTTAATGAAAACCCATTAAAAGACGATTTCTACCATTTTCAGTTAGAACACATATAATTGTTTTTAATATCATAATTAATCAATATAAACAAAAAAATTTAGAAAAACTAGAATGGTTGGATAAATCCACATTCCCAAAGGATGTATAAAACTAACCCACCTAGGACAACATGGATTGTAAAATATAAGATCATCAGTCATAATACAAGGAACAAAAAGAAACATACAATGGTAGATAAAAAATATTACATGATTACAAATACCTATCAAAGTCGGTGAATCAACTCAAAAGGAGGAAGATATTGAATGAAATTATTATTTGATGAAATGAAATTTCATAGACCTAAGGATCAATCCCTAAATGGATTGTTCTGGAAGGATAAGTGTCACCGAAAATCGACTAGGGTAAGATAACTTGTTGATAGGAGGATAAATAAAATAATGAAGCCTCACACTGTCATATGGTGACCTAAAATCAATATCTCATGGAATTACATTGTGTGTAATTAAATTACACATTGTGAATTAAATTCATAATATGTTATGATAAAAAACCCATCTTCCATGATAAAAAAAATATTTATTACATTAGATGACATATATCACTTGCAAAACATGTAAAATTTCCATGATGTGTATTCAACTCATGAGATCTACCCAGCAGCCATTACACATTGTGTAATACCATTACACAACATGTATCTTCATAGAAAATAGTTAAAAATATAGGTTTATATTGATAATTCAATGAACTCTTTGACATTACCATTATAAGAATCCTCCCATTTTCATGGTGGGAAATACTCACCAAATGAAACTAGAAACGAAATGAAAATATTAGAACATACTTGATAGAGAGGTAAAGGGTCATTACAATATCCTTGACAATTTTTTTCATATAATGTTCTTAAGATCTAGGATCTTCAAAAAAGGCCATTGCTACCCCATCAATGACTCCCACTCCCATGTATTGTGGAGATTCTATCCACATTGTCTCAGTCCCTAAACGAGGGGTATTTTTTTACATAGTAGAGTGTTAACTGGACAATCCATAACTTGTGCTGGCTATAAAACCAAATTTGAATTAGGTTCATTATATACATCTTCCAACCAAATCAAATGTGATGTATATTTAATATACATCCTCAAAAGATGAATGATCCAGTTTATTAATCCCTTAAATGCCTACGGAGAGATGGTATGCCTGATGGGAATAACAATAAATTCAAAAAACCTATATCAACCCTAAAATTATATCCTTTGTGTTTTATACCCTTGGACACTTGGTTAATGGTGCCCTGACCACATTTCAATCTTAGATAACCCAATATCCCCACAATTATAATCATTGAGATCACCAATTATTGGTAAAGGATACTTGTTCTTAATGGTAACCAATTCATCGTTCTATAGTTAATAAAAATCCTAAGACATCCTTCTGACATCTTAGCTAATAGTACGAGTGATCCCCACAATGACACACTAGAAAAAATAAATACTTTAGAATATAAGAACTCATGATATACCTTAATTTACACCAACACAAAAGAAATCATTTTATTGGTTGGAGAAGAAAATAGTATCACTCCATATAGCATGTCAGTAGTAATATTGACCTCTCTCTGGTGAGGTAAAATTGAAAAATCATATGGAAAGACCGTAGCTACAAAAATACAACAGATAATAGCTGAAAACCCCAAAAGGTTCGAATAATTCAAGAAACATTTTTGATAGTATTCCCGACGTTATACCACAATAAGGAACAAAATACCCCCCCTCCCAATCTAGAATCCTCCTCACCATGGAAAATATGATTATCCCCATCCTCAAATGTGAACATTACCAAAATATGATTATATTATATCAGGGAATTCACAATGATATTCTAATCCATATTTTTAATCAAGTATTTGAGTTCGTGATAAATAACCATGAAGTCCCAAACAACCTCAATGTTGGAAATAACCTCCTGAAACCCAAGGCAATTGAAACCTTCATTGGACCTCTCTACTAAGATGTGGAAGTATCCAATATTAATATAATAAGATCAAAATGTATACCTAGTAGGTCAACCAAATTTTATGACACTGAATTATGAGTAACACCTATATCAAAAACAATCGTTCACCATAAAACATTAAATAAATACTTTCCCTCTATTAGTAGCAGGCCATGCTTCAGATTCTTCTTATGAATTATCTCTTTCATAAACCCATTAAAACATAGCCACCTAGGAATACCTCTTATACAAAGGATGAGACCCACCACCAATGGTAGATTCAACATAAACATGTGATCCCTTTGAAAAAGTGGAGCCTTCTTTACTATAATGTGACATCTTGTCACATAAATTCTTCAAATTGCTAGATAACCAAAAAATATGGAATTTCCTAGGATCCTGTATGAAATGAGGCTGGGTATTACCACACCTCTGATACTAGGAGTAGATAACCTAATTACTCCTTGAAGAATCCCCTAAAATGGGTCCTTCTGAATACTAACCTCCCTTTTGGTAATATTTTTTACTAGAAGAAGAACCATGATGAATAATTTCACTAACTGAGTATCCACAAAATTCTATCTTTCTAGTTATATGTTCATCAGCCATATATTCTTTATCCACTACATACCAAAAGGTAAGAAGTAAAAAATGAACTAGCATCAACCAAATATCATCCCTCTTTTACATTTCATAAATCTGATCCTATATATAATCATTCGTGACAGATCTGATTCTAGATGTACAAACTCAAAAAATTGGTGATGTACTATAGAATAATATGCTCCAAATGCACTAAGGATAGAATATACTAAGTATTTTCCCTCACATAATGTTTTAGGATAGAACTTATTATTTATGTGTTTTATTAATGAATACTATGTACGATCATTGTGAAACATAGATTTTACTATATCGTCCCACAAACTTCTTCTTTTCCCATTATGTATATATGTGGAAAACCCCACATGATAATCTTCAGGTGTCATAAATAGTTAATGATACTTCATTCCATTCATGAAAATCTAATAACTCGTAGGGAACTATATCACCATAGAAGAATGTAAGATGCTTCTTTGTTAATTATGATCAATGACCCAATTCCTGTCTCATGTTCATGGAACCCACTGCACCCATTGTATAAATTGAATGGGAATCTTCTTAAACCAAGGAATGGTCCACTAGTGGATTTTCCCATAGAACCTACCTTGTGGACTCCACTCTTATATTTGGAAGATCTCTTATAGGATAATTGTCTCTTAAACCTATGATAATGACCAATTAGTTGTACGAAAATTCCAATACCATTAATCCACCTTCTATAATCCAAAAATGTTATATTAAACCAATATGAATTTAAATAATGTATAATTTCTACCACAAAAAAGGAAACACTTGTTGAATGGAACATGTCCGTCTAAAAAGTCACCCCATACAGATTATTCAAATAAAAATATTAGAACCTTGTATCCTAACATAGTAGATATTTAATGTTTAATACAATTCACATATTATTCATTAAAATGACCCTAAATTCCATTTCTAAAACATAGTAATGAATTTATGACCACACCTATAATCTCATATTCAGTCATGAGTGTGAGATTCACATTACCTTTTTCCAAATCTACGATGCGAATTAAGACTATCATACACATGTATACCCAAGACATAGAACCACTTCATTATACACTAAAACACTTCACTATTAGTTACTCCTATAATTCCAAATTATAATAGTCTAAAATGGTATAACCAGACTAATCACCCATGTTTGACCATTACTGGGTGAGCACTACTACAAAAACGGGCAAGGGAAGCGCACCCTTATAACAGCGCTAAGCAACACCGCTGATAAAGGATACCCTATATCAGCGCTAAAATTACAGCGCTGAAAAAGCTAATGTTTATCAGCGCTTTCTTAGCGCTGATAATAGTAATATTTATCAGCGCTAGAAAAGCGCTGATAAATATGATCTGTATTAGCGCTAAAATTTTAGCGCTGTTACAGTTGGTATTTATCAGCGCTCAAAAAGCACTGATAAAGGTTCGCCTATATAAGCGCTAAAAAAGCGCTGATACAGAACACCTCTATCAGTGCTCAAATTTCAGCGCTGATATAGGGTATCCTTTATCAGCGCTCAAAAAGCGCTGATAAAAATTATCTTTATCAGCGCAAAAAAAGCGCTGATAGAGAGACTCGGTATCAGCGCTATAATTGTAGCGCTGATACGGGGAATCTTTATCAGTGCTTTTCTAGCGCTGATAAATCATAATATTATCAGCGCTAGAAAAGCGCTAATAAAGCTATATTTTATCAGTGCTATAATTTTATCACTGATAAAGGTAGCCTTTATCAGCGCTTTATTAGCGCTGATAAAACCTTTGTCGACTTTTTTATAAAGTCGGTCACACAGTGCCCTCGTTTTATCGTAGCTAAAGCCCTCGCGGAACCGTAACCCTACTACTCTTCTCCCGAATACCGCTGTTGTGTTCGCTTCGCCGGAGCTTTCCGCCCTCGGTACACTCGCCGTCCTCCGCCGCCCGCAACACCCTCGGCCGACCTCCACCGCCTGCCGCCCTCGGTTGCCCGCAACGCCCTCGTCCGCCGTTCTCTGCCGCCCTCGGCCGCCCTCTGCCACCCTCTGCCGCCCTCGGCTGCTCTCCGCCGCCTCCGCCGCCCTCCGCCTCACTCGGCCGCCCTCGGTCGCCCTCCGCGGCCACCTTCCGAAACCCGCAACGCCCTCGGCCGCCGCCTTAAGGTAACAATCTATGAAGAAGATGTATATGTTTTCATATAGATAGATTGTGTATAGCTGAGTCTCTCTAAGTGTACTCATGATGATGTCCAGATGTTGGGAAGGATCATCATTATTTTGGTATTTCACCAATATGTCATCCATAAAACAACTACAATCTGGTCTAGGTACAAGTGAAATATTCAACTCATCAAGAGAATAAATTCCATGGGGAATTCGTCAACACAAATTTTATTATGAAGAATTCATAAAAACTATACATGATTTCAAAATTAGTTTATAGTATATCAGAATTTATCAACCTCAAATGATGATAAACAAACCTTAGATCAATCTTAGAGAACAATATGGAACCCCTCAGCTGGTCAAATAGATCAAAAATACAAAGTAGTGGATATCTGTTCTTAATTTTCATCTGATTCATATTCTATTAATAGAAACACATATGTAATGTTCTGTCATCCTTCTTGGAAAATAAAACATGAGATCCCCAAGGTGACATACTCGAGAAGATGCACCCTTCATAATCTAACTCCTCTCATTGAGTTTTATGTTCCTGAATCTATTCTTGTTTCATTCTGAAAGGCATTATATAAAATGGCTCAACTCTACGCATCAGCTCAATCATGAACTCAAAGTCTTTTTTAGGTGGTAGCCCTGATCAATTCTCATGAATTACATCCAAGAACCAGTCTACTACTGGGGGAAATATTTCTTGTTTCAATCCATTATCATCAAGAAAAATATTCATAAACTGGTCTATGTTCTCACCTAGTTGTGGAAGAACTGGTCCTACATGGTCTACCAAGATATCCCATTCTCCATAAAAGACATGGGCTCTACCCTTATGAGGCATGACGGTCACTCGTCTATGGTAACAATCAATGTGATATTGATTAAATACCAAAAATTACATCATCACTATCTATTCAATACATATCATATCAAGCATGTATAAATCCAAAATGAAACAATACTCACAAACCATGAGGGAACATCCCTTACGAAGACAGATGCCTTCTAATCACACCCACAATGGTGTGTTGACCAACATGATCCCACAAAAGTACTCTAACAGAAAACAGAAACCATTTACCAAGAGATAAGATATAAAATAATGAGAGGATCCCCTATTACAAGTCTCCTTTAGGTTCCCCTATTCGGTGCTCTGATAAAGGTATCTCTCATCGATTGGAAATCCTCTATCTCCTGTTATATCCTCCTTATAGAGTGATAGATAATCATCTTTTTAGTGAATCTAATATTCTTTTTTATGAATCTTGATTGTAGGTTAGACTACTTGATCTCCTTCCAAGGAAGTGGTTCCCTTCTACTGTATTTGGAAGTCTTCTTTTGTGTACATGAACCATAAATACTAATATTTGAGATTCAAATAGGATGAAGATGAATAAAGATTGGATGGATTCTAATCGTTTAACAATAGAGTACGAGAACGGAGTGAAAGAGTTCATCAAGTTTTCAAAGGATCACACAAAGGATCCTTCTCAAATCCTTTGTCCGTGTTTACGTTGTTTTTATTCTAGACTACTTACTCCAGAGGAGTTGGAAGAACATTTGATATGTCACGGAATAGATCGGAGTTATAAATGTTGGAATAAACACGGAGAAAAAGCGAATGTAGCTACTGGCTGGGATAAAACTGCGTTTTATGGATCGTCAGATATGAATACAAATATAGATAATGAAGAACATCGTATGGAGGATGTGATTCCAGATGTCAATGATGATGAAGATCGTATTGAGGAAATGACAAAGACAATTCAAGATGAACCCCGTGATTGCCCAAAATTGTTTGAGAAGATAAAGAGTTGTGCAAAGACGCCATTGTATGTTGCTTGCACTAAGTATACAACATTGTCAGCTGTACTGAAGTTGTATAAATTGAAAGCAGGCAATGGATGGAGTGATGTCAGTTTTACGGAACTACTTGCTCTCTTGAATGACATGCTCCCGGAAGATAATGAGCTCCCAAGCCGGACATATGAAGCTAGACGAATGCTACGCTCGATGGGAATGATTTCTGAAAGAATACATGCCTTCCCGAAAGACTGTATATTGTTTCGAAAGGAGATCAAATCACTTACAGAATGCCCAAAGTGTGGTGCTTCTTGATACAAGAAAGATAAATCCAATCCTACGGAAGTTGTATGGTACTTTCCAATCATTCCAAGGTTTAGGCGTTTATATGGAAGTGAAGAAACTGCAAGACAATTGTCGTGGCATGCAGATAAAAGAAATAAAGATGGGTTATTACGTCATCTGGCCGACTCTCCTCAATGGAAGAGAATTGATCATGTGTATCCTGAATTTGAAAAAGAGCCGAGAAACCTTCGTCTTGCGTTATCTACAGATGGACTGAATCCTTTTGGTTTTCAAACTAGCACTCATAGTACATGGCCTGTTATGTTTCTAAATTATAACTTGCCACCCTGGTTATGCATGAAGCGAAAATTCATCATGTTATCTATGCTTATATCAGGACCAAAACAACCAGGTAACGATATTGATGTTTATCTGACTCCCTTGATCGAGGATTTGAAGTTATTGTGGGACTCAGGTGTAATGTTGTATGATGCTTATAAAAATGAATACTTCACGTTGAGAGCGATGTTGTATGGGACAATAAATGATTTCCCTGCTTATAGAAATTTTTCAGGCTATAGCAATAAAGGAACTCAAGGGTGTCCCATGTGCGAAGAAGATACAGAATCAATTAGGTTGAAACATTCATCGAAATCTGTGTTTCTAGGACATCGTAGATTTCTACCTCGTCGGCATAAGTACCGATCTTGGACGACATCATTCAATGGAAGTTCAGAAAAACGCACAACACCGTCTCCACTAACAGGTGATCTGCTGTTTGAGAAAGTAAAAGATATGAACATTGTTTTTGGTAAACCATTTTCGAAAAACCTTACGAAAATCGGTTGGAAAAAGAGATCAGTTTTTTTTTAATTACCATACTGGAATTGTTTGTACGTCAGACATTTTCTTGATGTGATGCATGTGGAAATAAATGTATGTGATAGTGTTATTGTAACGTTGCTAAATGCCCCTGGCAAAACAAAAGATGGAATTAAGGCAAGGTTGGACATGGTTGACATGGGAATACGAGAAGAGTTGGCTCCCGTGAAAGGTGAAAATCGAATGTTTCTTCCTCCTGCTGCTTATACTCTTTCTAGGGCAGAGAGATATCAGTTTTGCAACTTCTTTAATGATGTAAAGGTTCCAGAGGGGTACTCATCAAATATCAAGAACATTGTGTCAATGAATGATTTGAAGTTAAAAGGTTTGAAATCACATGATTGCCATGTTTTGATGCAAGATCTAATTTCTATAGATTTACGTTGCATTTTACCCAAGAATGTTCATCATACGTTAACCAAACTTTGTTTCTTTTTCAATGCTATATGTAGCAAAGTTTTAGACCCGGGGAAATTGCCAGCTATTGAAAAAGAAATTGTCATCATATTATGTGAACTAGAAATGTTCTTCCCGCCAACATTCTTTGATATGATGGTTCATTTGATGATTCACTTGGTGAGAGAGATTCGAATTTGTGGTCCTGTGCACTATAGATGGATGTATCCTGTTGAACGGTATATGAAGATTTTGAAAGGATATGTCAAAAATCGAAGTTGGCCAGAGGGTTGTATAGTGGAGCGATATATTATTGAGGAAGCCATTGAATTTTGTATTGAATACCTATCTGATGTGGAAAGCATTGGTCTCCCGAAATCTCTTCACACTGGACGCATTGAGGGTGGGGGAATTTCTGGAAGAGAAGTTGTAACAATCAGTATTACAGATCGGGAGCAGGCTCATCTTTATGTTTTGCATAACAGTTGGGAGGTTGCTCCATATATTGAAACTCACAAAGAAATTCTTAGGCAGTTGAATCCATCGAGGGCTGAAAAATGGTTAGCAGATACACATAATCACCAGTTTATAGGATGGTTTCAGGACCATATTTTTAAGCAGTTGGATGAAAATCAGAATTCAATTTCAGAACGACTTCGATGGCTAGCCGCTGGACCAAGTGTGTATGTATTATCTTACAGTGGGTATGTAATTAATGGTTATACATTCTATACGGATGAACATGATGAAGAGAGTACCTTGAAAATAGTTGAGTTACACTAGTGGCTGAAGCGATGCATGTTTCTGGTAGTAAGGATAGAAATCCAATTTATGCAAATATGTCATACTTTGGCATTATCAAACTAATATGGGAGTTGGATTATACGACATTTCAATTGCCGATTTTTCAATACAAATGGATTGATAACAATAGTAGTGTTAAAATAGATGAATGGGGATTTGTGAAAGTTGATTTTAGTAAAGAAGGGTACAAAGACGAACAGTTTATAATGGCATCACAAGCGGTACAAGTTTTTTATGTTCCAGATCCCGCAAACCGAAAGTGGTCGATTGTTCTGTTATCGTCCAAAACTATTGAGGGTTCCGATGAAAATTCAGTTGAGGACGATCCTTTTAGTGGTACGTCACAATCAATTCGGAGCGGTCCCAATGCAAATGTTGTTTTGTATGTTAGAGGAGACCACAATGAAGGGATTTGGATTGTCGATAGAGGTGTCAAATCTCCTCAACCTTTGAAAAAAAGAAAGAGATTTCAGTGAACAGGTTATATTTTGTTTGTAATATAGATCTTGTTATCTCATGTTATTATCTTATCATTACAGAATTTATGTAATTTGAATGAACTGTTCAACCACTTTTGCAGATAATGACTTCTTCACATTCTGGTGCTCCTAACCTTGAGACTGAACAAGTCTCTCAAGCTGCTGCTGTTGCGGCTGCTGCTGCTCCTACTGCTCCTGCAGCTCATGCTGCTGCAACTGTTGCTCCTGATGCGGCTCCTCCTACTCCTACTGCTGTGGCTCCTACTCCTCCTCCTGCTGTGGCTCCTGGTGCTCCTACTGCTCCTGCTGCTGCTCTTACTGCTGCGGCTCCTAGTGCTCCTACTGCTCCTGCTGCTGCTCTTGCTGTTGCGGCTCCTTCTCTTAGTGTTGAGGTCCAACAACCATCAGCACATGCCGTTGATATCATAGTATATGAACATATAAATGATGTTGATATCGATGAAATTGTCGGGAATGAAGGACCGACGTCGCAGAAATCACAGGTGCGTCGTAGTTTGACAGTGTTAGCCAAAATTCTTAAGGCGAAAAACAAAGGCATCAAATTTGAAGTCGGATGGAATGCACGAGGCCAACATGTGAATCCCAACAAGGCTATGTTTAGCAGTTACATTGGAGTTGTCACTCGGCAACGCGTGCTGATTGACATAGATTCATGGCACCATGTTGTGTCCGGGTTGAAGGCTGTGATCTGGGAAGAAATTACGGTAACATTATGAATTTATTTCTTTAATTAACTAGCAAATAAAATGATGAAACAGTGTCTTACTCTTCTCAATCTCTTGCAGAGTACATTTATAGTAGACGACTCACACAAGGATTATGTACTAAGGCTTTCAGGAAAGATTCATCGAGGTTTTCGTACTATTTTAACAAGATATCACCTGAAAGATTCTAAATGTAAAATAAACCCGCACCCACCCATTGTCTATGCGCACCTGATATCCCAAGAAGCATGGGATGCATTTATTGGCCGTCGTGGGGATGAGAAGTTTCAGGTACATTGTGAGTGATAATAAGTTGTTTGAGGATACCTGTATTCATCACTTTGATTGTCAATATTTCATTTATGAAACCGAAACTCTGTACTGAAAATAAGGAACGTGCATCAAATCCAACATACCCCTATCGTAAAGCAAGGATGGGGTACGCTTCATTAGAAAAGAAAATGGTACGTATTGTAAATTTACAGTAATATTGTTAGGTTCCAATAAACAACATCATAATTATCTTTCTATGTTTATATGTAGATTGATGAATCTAAAACCAAATGCACTTCTATCCCACGACATGTGCTATGGAAGGAGGCACGTGTGAACAAAGAAGGGAAGTTAATAGATGAGAACACAAAAAAAGTGTGGGAAATATGTGTAAGTATGACATGATGATAAAAAGATTTGTTTAAAATTGCTATTACATAAAAATAATTATTTTTTTTCCTATATCTGACAGTCACAGGAATCAGCTACTCCTGTAGCTGATACAGACCTATTATCGACGGCTTTGAAGCAGCCAGAAAAATACGGTCGTGTCAGAGGTGCAGGGTTTGGGGTGACACCCCGAATATATTTTGAGAAGAAGAAAAAAATGGATGATACAGAGAAAAAAATGGAACAAATGAGGGAAAAAATAGCAACCCTTGAAGAACAATTGCAATGGCAGGGAGAGTTGCTAGCAACTTTTATGGGTGGGAAGCAAAGGGAGGACACAACTCAGGAACAACCACCGCATGAACATCCTGCCCCACCCCCCACCAGCTTTGAGGCGAGCCATTCACCTAAAAAAATTTCGTAGCCGTGGTAATCAATATTCTAATAACGGTTCCCATGAAATATGAATCAGACAAACACTGATAATTTATCTGTACTGATCTTCTACAGGGTGATAATGATTGTGATTTATATCTGTCAACACCCACGTATCACCTTGTAGCGAGGGCTACAGTGTTCAATATCCCAGATGCCACACTGCATAATAGACCACTTTCAAAAGATCATCTGAAAGTGACGATTACTGCAGCTCATGAGCCAAATGCAATGCTACCTATTCCACTTGATGACGATGATATTCATACGGTCGAAAAGGATATTGGGACATTCATTGCATGACCGACACAACTTGTAAGAGTACATGCAGACAAAGAGGTATTTATTTACTTTTATTTTCAAGCTAAACCCTTAACAATTAATGAATAGAGTGTCTGAATCAATGATTGTTGTTATAGATGGAGAAAGGAAAGGGGGTGACTAACATCGGCTCGAAACCATCTAAAGGATCGACCAATCGATCCCAAGGAGCTACTGAAAGCACAATAACACCACCTGTTCTCTTTCCACATTTACTAGCATTGAAGACTCATGTGGATACGAAGCTAAAAGATGGTAATAGTCATATAGTGATTTTTGAAGATAATATATACGGAGAGGAAAGTCAAGATTTCGTTGCTGCTGAAAATGTAAATGAAATCCTTGAAAACGGTTGGTTAGGCATCACTGTTGTAAATGTATATATGAGGTATGTTTCCATGAATTGATTTTCTAAAAGCTTATCTAATGTGCAAATTATGACTAAATGCATTTTATATTGTTGACAGACGCATTTATGAAAAACAGTTGAAGGGATTTTCCCATGAGCCAAGATTTGGACTGGTTAGTCCTCATATCACATCAACACACCAAACAAAAATAGAGTCATCAAAAAGGGATGCAATAGTGAAGGACTTGCTGAAAACATTTGAACGCAAGATTACAGATGACAGACTTTTCCTAATACCAACCATGCAGGGGTAATACTCTACGATTAAAGCCTATCAATTATATTTTCACTTTTTTTATTACTTATTCCTTTTTGTGTTTTTAGGCAACATTAGTTGCTAATTGCGGTGAACTTGGATACTCCGAAGATTTATTTTCTTGATTCAAAGCTAGGATATCCATCAAACCGACCATACATGATGGAGTTTGTGAATCTGTAAGACACTACATCTTACGTTTTAGGTATAAACATCAAGTAATATAATTTTTATTATCTTTTACTAAGGATTCTGTTATGATAGGGCTGTGTGTCAATATCGTCTAAAAAATGGAATGAGGACAGGGGTTAAGCATAGGGAGGCGAGCAAGTACTACGTCTGGACAAATATCAGGGTATATAAAATAAAATTTCACTATCCAAACACTTATCTACACAAGTTATTTATTCTCCTAATGATCAATTTTTTTGCAGTGTCCAAAACAAACAAACGATAATGATTGCGGTTATTATGTTTGTAAATTTATGAAAGAGATCGTTTTTCATCAGCAAACTAGCATCCCTAAAGAGGTATTTCCAAAAACAATTACTAGTTCGTTTAAGTTATTTATTAATTCTTTATTTTTTTATTTTTCAGTACTAATATGACTGCCGAAAAGCCTCATACTCACAAGATGATATAGATGTGTTCAGAAACGAGTGGGCCGCATACCTGATGATAGATTGTACACAAATACAATGAAGATCTGACTTGGGGACATGTACAATTGGTGGTCATTTTTGAGAGGGGTTAAGGGGATCAGAAGATGAAATATTGTTGTATGTAAATGTTCGTAGCAAAATTGTAATTGTTATTAAATAAAACATTCTTTCTCCAATGAGTCATTTTTCCATTTTAACAGATGATATGCACCAGCAACATGCAAGAATGTTGAACCACTAAAATGGTCGCTCTCTTGTTTAAAATGGACACCACTTTAATTGAAAACAACAACTGACCTACGGAAATCCGACCAGACGCATCTGGATTGCCTTCATCCTTTAGGAGAACGATCCACGGGTCCTTGGTGACGTGTACGAGTCAACTCCGCCTCAATCCGAGGCACGGTGTGACCGCTACCACCCAAAGGGTCGCTCTCTTGTTTAAAATGGACACCACTTTAATTGAAAACAACAACTGACCTACAGAAATCCAACCAGACGCTTCCGGATTGCCTTCATCCTTTAAGAGAATGATCCACAGGTCCTTGGTGACATGTACGAGTCAACTCCGCCTCAATCAGAGGCACGGTGTGACCGCTACCACCCAAAGGGTTGCTCTCTTGTTTAAAATGGACACCACATTAATTAGAAACAACAACTGACCTACGGAAATCCGACCGGACACATCCGGATTGCCTTCATTCTTTAGGAGAACGATCCAAGGTCCTTGGTGACGTGTACGAGTCAACCCTGCCTCAATCCGAGGCGCGGTGTGACCGCTACCACCCAAAGAGCCGCTCTCTTGTTTAAAATGGACACCACTTTAATTGGAAACAACAACTGACCTACGTAAATCTGACCAGACGCATCCAGATTGCCTTCATCCTTTAGGAGAAGGATCCACGGGTCCTTGGTGACGTGTACGAGTCAACCCCGCCTCAATCCGAGGCACGGTGTGACCGCTACCACCCAAAGGGTCGCTCTCTTGTTTAAAATGGACACCACATTAATTGGAAACAACTACTGACCTACATAAATCTGACCAGACGCATCCGGATTGCCTTCATCCTTTAGGAGAAGGATCCACGGGTCCTTGGTGACGTGTACGAGTAACATTCATGAATGATGGACCACATTTCTTTGGCCTTTAGAAAAAAAAACCAGTAAAATCTCTAAAATACCTTCATATCATGCAAGAACCAGTAAAATCTCCAAAATACCTTCATATCACGCAGTTCTGAAAAGAGTCACTATTTAAAAGAAAGTCACAAATTTAGATACAACTCGAGATGGTCAGTTTAAAGACATTTTGAGGGACACTACTAAAGACATTCTCAGATATGCACACATCCCCCACTTTTAGATCGTTGTCTACTACAATGATCTTCCAAACAAGATATGCATTAGAATGCTCATGATACATAGAGCAATTCACTGGCCACCTTTGAGAATGATCTGAAGCACAAACCATGACAGCATTATGTTTTTAACTTCAACACCTCAATTGAGAATGTGACACCTTTCGGGACTTGGCGCCATTGTATGTCGTTTTGTCCACTGAATGGGTCTATCCTTTTATTTAATTTTTTTATCTTCACTCAAATATTCTAGAAAGATGTCGTGGCACATCCTTCACCATTTTGTTTTTCTGAAAATATCATTACATTGTTAAAAAAAGCAAGGTGTCTTGCATGGGCAATACGTTCCTGTATTGAAGATGATGCACTCCCATTTATTCGAACCCACAAAACCACCCCACGGCGCAGTGGTCATCGGCAGGTGCCTGGGTTCCTCCCCGCCTTCCAGAAAAATATGAGTCCATGTTTTCTCATGCGGGGTGGTTTTGTGGGTTCGAATAAATGGGAGTGCATCATCATCAATACAGGAACGTATTGCCCATGCAAGACACCCTGCTTTTTTTAACAATGTAATGAGATGTTCAGCAAAACAAAATGGTGAAGGATCTGCCGCGACATCTTTCTAGAATATTTGACTGATGTTAAAAAAATTAAATAAAAGGATAGACCCATTCAGTGGACGAAACGACATACAATGGCGCCAAGTCCTGAAAGGTGTCACATTCTCAATTGTGGTGCTGAAGTTAAAAACATAATGCTGTCATGGTTTGTGCTTCAGATCATTCTCGAAGGTGGCCAGTGAATTTCTCTATGTATCATGAGCGTTCTAATGCATATCATGTTTGGAAGATCATTGTAGTAGACAACGATCTAAAAGTGGGGGATGTGTGCATATCTAATCATATCTTTAGTAGTGTCCCTCAAAATGTCTTTAAACTGACCATCTTGAGATGTATCTAAACTTGTGACTTTCTTTTAAATAGTGACTCTTTTCAGAACTGTAGGAATTAACATTTCTCCAACATATTCACACACAAAATCACCCTTCGACATATCCTACAATGTCTTCAGACCCCACCCTTTCCCCTCGGCTGTCAAAAAAACCGAAAAGAAAATGGCTAGAAATGATCATTCCAAAATGCAATTAAACTGAAACCTTCTAGAAAAAAATAGAGTACAATACCTGCAAGTTGTAACTTAGGTCGCTTTGCACAAGCCGATTTCCACATTGTTTGTAGTAACCACATTTGCTCCAACACTCTAATGATATTCATTGCTTCATGTCTTTTATACTCTTCCAGAAACCCTTCTCTAAGAAGGTCAACTATCATGTATGCATACTAACCTTCAAATGTTACGTGTATGAGTCAACCCTGCCTCAATCTGATGCATGTTGTGGCTGACACAACTCCAAGTGCCTCTGTTTTGTTCAAAATGGACTTATTTTTAAGTGAGAAATCAACAACTGACATACGGGAAACTGACCAAACGCCTTCGGATTGTCTTGACACTTTATGACAACGATTCACGGGTTATATGTGACGTGTACGACTCAACCCCGCCTCAATCCGAGACGCGGTGTGACCGGTATCACTCCAAGTGTATGTATTTAGTTTAAAATGGACAATATATTACGTACATACGCCAAACTGATCTAACGGCTTCTGATTGCATTGATACTTTTTCACAATGATCAATGACTCATGTGTGACGTGTATGATTCAACACCGCATCAATCTGAGGCCCGGTGTGGCCGACACCACTCACAGTGTCACTGTTTTGTTAAAAATGGTCTTAATTTTAAGTGAAATCAACAACTGACATACGGAAAACCGACCAAACACATTGGGATTCTATTGAAACTTTAGGACAACTATCCATGGGTCAAATGTGACGTGTAAGATTCAACCCCACCTCAATCAGAGGCGCGGTGTGACCGGTATCACTCCAAGTGTATGTATTTAGTTTAAAAAGGACAATATTTTACGTACATACGCCAAACTGATCTAACGGCTTCTGATTGCGTTGATACTTTTTCACAACAATCAATGACTCATGTGTGACGTGTACGATTCAACACTGCATCAATCTGAGGCCCGGTGTGGCCGACACCACTCACAGTGTCACTGTTTTGTTAAAAATGGACTTAATTTTAAGTGAAATCAACAACTGACATACGACAAACTGACCAAACGCATTGGGATTCTATTGAAACATAAGGACAATGATCCATGGGTCAAATGTGACGTGTACGAGTCAACTCCGCCTCAATCAGAGGTGCGGTGTGACCGGTATCACTCCAAGTGTATGTATTTAGTTTAAAATGGACAATATTTTACGTACATACGCCAAACCGATCTAACGGCTTCTGATTGCGTTGATACTTTTTCACAATGATCAATGACTCATGTGTGAAGTGTACGATTCAACACCACATCAATCCGAGGCCCGGTGTGGCCGACAACACTCACAGTGCCTCTCTTTTGTTCAAAATGGACTTATTTTTAAGTGAAATCAACAACTGACATGCGGCAAACGGACCAAACGCATTTGGATTCTGTTGAAACTTAAGGGAAATGATCCATGGGTCAAATTTGACGTGTAAGAGTCAACCCCGACTCAATACGAGGCCCAGTGTGGCCGACACCACTCAAAGTGCCTCTATTTTGTTAAAAATGGATTTATTTTTAAGTGAAATCAACAACTGACATACGGGAAACCGACCAAACGCCTTAGGATTGTGTTAACACTTTAGTACAATGATCCATGGGTCATATCTGACATGTACGAGTCAAATATGGGGTGGATTACATGGCTTTACTACAGGGAATATATCCCACTACACGTCTTTAATGAGCCAGCTACGCTGTTTATCCCTTGTACAGATACACAGGAAGAATCACACGAGATCGACGTCATGTACTAACATAGGTCAAGGGTGCATAAGAGGACACAAGATCAAAGGTTAACACGTATATGTTTTTTAACATGCCATGTAATTTCCTATTGATATGACATGTATATTCACACAGGTAGCTGAACATTGGAGTTACCCAGGGTAAAGCGACAAGGCATGTGACCCTTTAAATGACACATAATTTTATGTACCATGATTGATCTCTTTGAACACTATATCAAGGACATATTTCATTAGGGTTGGCTCCCATGATCCTTCCTAGGATGGTTTTGGTATCTTTTCCGACATACGGTAGTACGATCGCTTCAGCAGGATGTCCTAGACATAGTTGGAGTCTCTCTGAAAGTCCTGGAGTGAGATCATATATCTATTTTTGAGGTCTAGGTAGAGTCATGTATCAACGCAACCAATCCTACCAGACATCGATACTATATATAGAATGTTAATCTTGATGTCTCATTACAGTCCCCCAATTTTTGATATGTTACCTTTTTGTATTAATATAAATAATTACTAAGGGTGATGGGTGGGAGAGTTAGGATATCCTTTTTATGTATTGCAGAATGATTCAAGGAGCACGGGCTCAGCACGATTTGTCAAAACCAAGTGGCAATCCAAGGAGAAACAATGCATAGTGGAATGTTCTAGTATTTATCTTCTGAGTTGTGTAGGAATATTTTGTGATACTATGTAATGAGGTAGTTTTGGTTTCTGGGTATATGGTATCTAACTCATGGTAAGAACACTGTTTGGTTGGGTTGTGATCGGTTGATGACATGCTTGTGGTTGATATACTGGTTTTTGTGCAGGTCTGTGGTTGATATACTGGTTTTTGTGCAGGTCTGCTCGGCTGGCTGTACTAGTGCAGGTTTTTTATTAGCAGCAGGCAGGGATTTAACAACACTTTTTTAGCGCTGTTAAAGGCGACATTTAACAGCGCTAAAAAAGCGCTGTTAAAGGAGATATTTAACCGCGCTAAAAAAGCGCTGTTAAAGGCAACATATAACAGCGCTTTTTAGCGCTGTTAAAGGTGACATTTAACAGCGCTAAAAAAGCACTGTTAAAGGACCCCCCCCCCTTATCAGCGCTGAGCTTTACAGTGCTTTTCTAGCGCTGTTGAAGCCCGATTTTAGCGCTGTTATTGCCCGTTTTTGTAGTAGTAGAGGTAAAACAAATATAGAAAAACATGTCTCAAATTTAAGAATAATAAAACATAAAAAATGATTATACTGAGGAATGAAATGGAGATCAAACTATGTCAAACAGGGTAAAGAACAATTCTTTTCTATTCTTGACTAAAATGTATCTATGGGATCATTTGTCACCTTAACAAATAATCCCCAACCTGAATATTGACATAATGAAAATTCATCATACTAATGAATTCAATTATCTTTTCCCATTTTCTGCTAAGTATGATCTAAAACCACATGAATGAATTAGTAGGGTGTGTCCAATAGAGCCTCGTCGAAAACCACCATATAAGCTATGAATGATATAATATCAAGACTGAGAAAGTTCTAGTTTTTAAATTAAATGGGGTTATAATAAATTTTAATGATAAAAATTTTTGAAACCATTTCTCTAATAGTCATTGATTTTTCCACAAATTCCATATCTTTTTTTTGAAATATAGAAACATTCCATTCATAAAACAAAGTAGGTAAGAATACTAAAATTTATGTTTACCCATGACCCAACATCTATTAAATAATTAATGACACATTGAAAAATCAGAAAAAAAAACTCACTTTTCAGTTCAGACATAGAATATGGGGAAATACATACTACTAAATAATTATATGAAATAGGTAGAAGGTTCGGTTTGACTAATATCGATTCCTGCGACATTACATTAATATACATTGGTCACCTCCTACTGGTGTCACACACACAAAGACTACATATGTCTCTTTTTGGATGAACCAAATGTTCTCATTGTTCAATGTTATTCAATTTCCAAATTAAAAACCATTCTCACTTTTCTAACAAATACATTTTTATACCAAGAAAATATTCTTATGGGATTTAAAATCCATTTTTTCCAAATTACAACAATTTTATTTTCAAAGAAAACCCCCTTTAAAAAATTAACCAATTATAGTTTCAAATTAAACACATGAAATTACAATTCAAATCTCAAGGAATAAATAAAAAAATAGGTAATTAATGAAATTAGAATGATTTGATAAGTCCATGTAACTCAAGGTTGTACAATGTCTAATCACCTTTGAAAACAGGGATTAGAAAACATGAGATCAGCCTCTGAATGTCTAGGCATGACAATAGATATAAAAAGATTGATTGCAATCATGATATATTAACAAATATATTATTAAATCGTTTCCACAACTAGAAACGAGGAATAAAATGAATTGAACACTTATCAGAAGAGACAAACACATAACCCTGTTGATCAATAACTAAAAAGAGTGATCTATAAAGAATGTAGTCATTAAAAATATCTTAGGATAAGGGATATGTTTAGATTAAGATTCTGAAAAATGGAAAGAATCATTAAGAATGCATACAAAACCCTTAATGCTAAATCTTGGTAATGACACAAAATTTAATTACCTCAACACCGTAAAATTATTTTATTTTATGTTAGGATAAAAAATACAATATCCTTTATTAAATATTTTATTTTCACATTAAACAACCTCTAAATATTACACAGTATATGAAATTATCACTTTCTTTATTCAGTTCATGTGACCTATCAAACAACCATTACACATAATATAATATCATTACACCTCATGCAACTACCCATAGAACAAAAAAATTATGTTTATTCTAGAAACTCTAAACAATACTAGAATTCACTACTATAGGTATCCACTAAATGTCATGAAAAAAATGAACATCCTACAAAAAAAGAATCCAAAAGAATTTATTAGTATATACATAACAAAAAGTTAATGGGGTGTCACTTGTCTCAAGAGACTAATTCCCTAATGATGATATTTGAATTTTCTGATATGGAATGATTTCTGTTTTTTATGTTTTATGAAAGATCTTATTGGAAACACATATTTGGTGAGAGGGTGGTAGAGGATGTGTTATAACCTACCCAGAGTGAGAGGGATGTGGTAAAAATTTATAATACTCTACCCCGAGTGTGAGTGTAGTGGTTAGGATGTATTTCCATTCTTAAGTGAGTGAGTATTGGATTGGAGAACCCTATTTGAGATGATTTTCATCAACCCATGTTGATGAGGTCTACCATAAGATGGTGGAGTGGTACGGTTTTGACTTCCTATTTTGGGAAAGTGTGGTGGATGTAATTTTTGATCTCCCTTAATTGGTGGAGTAGGTCTAGGTAATTGGTAAAGCCCCAACCATAAGTGTATCTACTAAAAATCATAAAGTTCTTTATTTTTGGGGAAAATTGAATTATTTCCAACATATAGGGATATTCGAGAATTTTGAATCAAATAAAGAATCCAGTGAATGAAATGGAACTATGATCCCTTTTTTATAAGGATTAAGATATGATATATGTGTTAGGTGATTATGTGAGAATTGGAGAAGGGATAGTGTGAACTTTCCCTTTTCCATTTTATCTAATAATATTAGTTCATTATATGACTCCTTTGATGCAATGTGGTATCTATGAATTTAGGAGGCATCATAGTTCGGAGCACATGGAATCTCACCATGAGAGAGTAGAGGATACACATAATGTATTGAGCCTCTCCTATAAATGGGTAACCATGGTGTAACTATTTTAGGTCACTACAATACAATTATTTGGTGGTGATAGTTTAACTACCTTGGGATAGTCATGAAGTTCCCCTGAGGTTCCACAGCTTGATGTAGGATGTGGTTTACTCTCTTTTCGTATATTAGTTTCACCATAACTCAGGTGGGAGTCAAGGTGAATGGGTTAAGCACGGGGTATCATATTTTCACCCTTAAGGTCACATTCCAGCCATACTCATGGTTTTTTATTATGTATGTGATGTCATGTCATTTAATGGTTGGCCTCATCACAATTTATGCTGCATTTACACATGGTAAGGTAATTCATCTACCTTCTCCCCATTATCCCCTGGGCAATTCCTCTTTGAAGAGGAAAATTTATTATTACTTTTATATCAGCTTATGGTTAGTGCCACCGTATTTTTTCTTCTATATTATTTTTCCATATCTATTCACTAATTTTATATTTATTAATTTCTAGGGTTTGGAACTAATCAAATTATATAATAGTATAACCAGGGGAGGGTGATAGGTAATTTACATAGATAGTCTATAGGATGTCCAAAGATGATAATCATACATCGTGTTTCACTAATTATATTATGGTAAACCATAAATAGTATTTATTTTATGATTTTATTAAATTAAATAATTATAGAAATTGAATGGGTGTTGAATTTTACAGATTTTATTTAGAATAGTGTCACATGTATTCCATGGATCATTTGGGTGTGATTTATAAAAATTTTAGTGTGGTGAGATGGAATAGTCAGTTTCTGTCTGATTATATATCATATGATTAATTATATGGTTAATTATTAGTTATTTTAATTAATTATTTTGGATGTGTGTATTCATATAGGATCTATGATTGTAGTATGATCTTGGGTGAGGCATGGAAATTATTGGTTTATTAGGTGAAGAGCACAGTGAGGATATTAAATCTTGTATTGAGGTAGGAGGAACCTTTAATAAAATATTCTATGCATATTTATGTAATATTTTGTATGTATACTTGTTTCAATTTGATTAGGTATAGGACTATGCTATCAATTGAAACATATGTTATAATTGATTTTAAGATAATTTTGAGTGGTTGAGGCGCCTCATGTGGGAATTTATATGTGATATTAATCATAAATAGTCCACAGTGAGTTTCTAAGAACTATTTTGGAAAGAATGTGAGTATTAGTGCTACTATCGGTGGTAATATGTCTACACATATCAATCGTGGTAAGGATTAATTTTCTAATGGTGGGTTGGGACATGGTATGTTTCATGAGGGATATAAGTCCTTATGAACTATAAAAAATGAGATTGAGAGTATTTTCCACATGGTGATAGTTTTAGAGTTCCTATGAGAGTGATTAGTGATTTATTTCTCTAGTGCTATTTCAATAGTATAGTCATGTTGTGCATGGTATGGAAGGGATATTGATTACATTTATCAGTGGGGATGGACCTGGACACACTATTTTCCTAGTGATGAGATGGTCAACTTGTGGGATAGGCTACATTCCTTGTTTACTATTTTACTTGTGTGCTTGATTTTTTAGAATATATATAATGTATTGGATGATAATGCAAAATTTTGAATTAATGTTAGGAGTCATTACTTATATAAGCACTTTCCCATGGGTATCTGTTTCGGTATAATAGCTCACCCTCCCTATTGAAGATATTTGTTGTGAAATTTGCTTCTCCCCCTTCTCTAAGAGTGGTTATGTTTGGTACGTTAGGGCATCATTCCCTATCATGTGAGTGGGTTGGGATATATGATGTTCACATTAATCTAATTGAGGTTGGTTTAGTTACCATTATATGATACCTATAAATAATTAGTGGGAATCCATTTGGTATTATGATGCCTTCCTTACCTAATATCAGCAGGTAGTAGTCTGGTACAATGATGTGTGCCCTATCATTTATTAGTGGCTAGTGGATGGGAACATTTATTGTGAAAATCCCCAATGAGGGAATGATATGCGATCTATCATTGTCCCCATCCTTGATGGAAACATGTTAGGAACTATTACTAAGGGCTTTTAGGAGAATTTATTAGGGAACTATGATAAGATACCCCCCTAGAATCATTGTATATGGTTCATGGTTTGTGGAATGAGGTGAATGGTTTCCTTCATATGGACTATGATGGTATGGTTAGGTGGAATGTCTTCCCTGTTATTACAATAAATCCTGATATAGAATATGTGGTATGGTACAAGGTGGATTTTTTAATAGGATGAATATGGTTTCTTCATGTGTTAGGGGGCACCAGTTAGCACATGGTGACATGAAACCCAATATTGGTTTCATCAATTTACTTTCACATGAATACACACATATGACTGTTTATAATAGGTTATCATAGTGATACCCTACTGATATGCATTTCTTATACCATTCATGCACACACTGGTCTTCTTGTATAGCTCATTTATGCATTCATGTGTGATCACATGTTTTAAAGTGGATTAGGATATAACTACTTAGTGTGGTATTAGAGAATAGGATTTAGATGAGTATAAATTATAGAACTAGTTAATCTTTTAAATTTTTATTCATTTTTTTCTATAGGTCATTGCCCAATTTAACAAATTTTTGTGATTTGTGACTTTACTCATCTGTATTAATTTTCTATATCATTACAGTTTATTAATTATATGAACAATAGTGATTATTTGTTATAGAAAATATTGGATTATTTTTTATATTATTTAACTTTGATTCAAGGAATCAATGACGAAATATATGTTTTAGGCCATCAAATCTAATTGGTACACTCTAGCAAAAGATTATTTGTGTGTGAGGGGACATATCCCTTTTTCTAATATTGGTGATTTGGACAAGGCTGTTATATGTTATATATAGGAACATTTTTTTATTAGATTAAAATTTTAAGAATAGTTCAAAGGGAATATTGATGTTTTTATGCTTATTATAAGAAAATATAGTACATCATGAACACCATTTCCATGGAAAATTCCCAGTATATGGAGATACATTACAGATTTTCTAGTATCCACCTTTATTACTGAGATTCTTATTCATTATGATGAGTTATTAATTGATTTTTTGGAGTTCTTTATCTTATACAATTGTAATGAGTCTTGTGTACATGCATCATGGTTGTCACATTAGACTCAAAAGATAATTGTGTGATTTTTGTGACTAGTTCCTTTTTATGATTGAGTTTCATATGTATAAAGCATTTACGACAAATTATATGGCTCAATTACATAGATCTTGTTTGTGGAATTATACATAGATGGAATCTATTTTTCATGAATGACCCGGTTAATGGTGGAATGTCTTATAAATCCTATCATGAGATTTACTTTAGTGACGATAAAATAATATCAACATGTATGGGGTTCATACAAACACATAGTGGTCCGGTATAAAAATTAAATTTCTAGTCATGAATTGATAATGTATTGTTATACCTTAAGGATATGATATGATGATGGAAACTTATTTCAATGAGGATATGAGTACTCTAATATAGGAAGATTAAAGGAATTTGGTGTTCCATTTTTTCAGGATATTGGAATCACTCTTGGTTTCATGAGAATTCAAGTTGGACATAGATAGTAAGATTAGTTTTATGCCAAGTCATGTTGTATAAAATTAGTGTGGATCAATTTATTGGTTTTTGGGAATTAATTTCACGTGGTGGGTGATGTTGCATGTCTCTTTATCATTAGTGGCATACATTATGGCAATTGTAGTATTATTTTTTAGGATGATTTAACAAGATGATATTGACCAGCAAGTGAAGCATGGTTGGTGGGATAGATTTGTGATCCTAGTTTTTATTGGATGCAACTCATAGTAGTGTGTGTATAGTTATATTATTAGGATATTTGGGGGAATATAAATTGTTGTTTCATTTTCCAATTGGATGGATAGAGGTTGAAAACCTATTAATTGGTTCCATATATGAACACTATACCTTGGTAAGTGGAGGGGGGTGTTGGAGCTCCTTATCGGGGGGATATTTTAGAACATTAGGGAAAGTGTGCACTAGCTACACCCAATTCCCATTTGGATGGTAGATCTATCTATGGAAATGTATTGGTTTAGGAATAGATTTGATGAGATTATTGTAGTCAGGGTAACCGATGGTCTTATTGAGAATTCAATGAAGTATGGGTTGATATGAAGGGAGAGCATTGATCAAGAAGAGAAATGGATGTGTATGTTTGTACCCATTTGATTGGATTGTCATGGATGGGTGTAAGTACAGAAATATAGTGTGGAGGAGACCATGGGATGTTGAAGGATGTGATCATAGTTGTCGATGAAATTTAATGATGGTTGAGAATGAAATTCATAATGATATGAGAATGAGTGTGGATTTTAATTCAAATTGGTCCACACATATGAGTGGGATAATCATAATCAATCATTAAATTCATTAAATAATGTAGTGAGGGATATAAATATAACATGATTTGGTTTATTTGGGTGAACATGATGATATTCCTATAGAAGAGATCACTGTATCAGTCCTATAGGAATAACACTCATATTGGTAGGAGTGTGTATATAGTTATATCAATTGGTGGATCCTTGAGAAAAATCCAGGATTTTGGTGTGTAGATACATAAATTTTTATTTACATCCCTGGTAAATATCATATTTCATATTTAGATGCGGAGTTTGAAGGATTCCTTTAATTTGAATCAAGCTTGGGATGTAGATTGTACAGTTCAAGAGTGAGTCAGCTTGGGTGTTCAACAATGCTCAGGCAGAGATTATGATTATCAGTTTAATTGGTTACTGATCTAATCATATAATTACATTGAGTTTCCACATTAAATAGTTGTTCATGAGTTTGGATGATCTTGTGATGCATACCATATTATGTACATCTTGTTAGGATGTTGGGATAACATGTGAGTGTGTAATGTCTCGTATTTTAAGATAAATTAACAAGAGTAAGACTGACTACTTTTAGTGAGTGGAATTGGGTATGGTGAATTGGAAACCACACCGATCATATAAATGAGCCACTGGGAGTGAATTCATCGTAGGTGATTCTAGTGATTGGGAGTAACGATATGATGAATCAAACATTATTATAATATTATTATTGTAGAGAGAAAAATAATCATCTAGAATAATATTTTGAGTATATCATTGTGTCATGGGATAGATGTTAGTTGTTTAGCACTGTCTTCAGGTTCATGATGGTGACAAGTGGATGGTTTAATTTTTGATTCATTGTAAACTATAGTGTATACATTTCTATAATTGAATCTTGTTTGACACTTGGGGACGTAATTTGATGCGTTAACAATGAATTTTCAACCATGGCAGGTTGGGAGTGATGAATAATGTGCCACTATGACTTCTTTATTATTAGAATCATCATGGTGGGGGAGTTTATAACGACGTGAATGTTATACATGATGTTATTTTTATGGAAATATAATTATTTTTTTTCAGAATCAAGGTTCATTACATTAATTGGGAATCATATCTAAATACATTTTTCATAACTTCTTAATGATATGTTTCTATTTGTTCATTTAGGACTAGGGGATATTTCTTGTGCTCACATGAGCATTGGAGTAGTGTTAGGTTGACCCTCACCTTTGCAGTTTTATCTTCTGATAATCAGTTATTCCATAAACATTATGTTGTGCAACAATATCCTACATTTTGGGATGTATCTTGGTTATTAGAATTAGAAACCACACTATTTTAGAGAGTAGGTCAGAACATAGGTCTTGGGCCCCACCTAAAAATTTGGAATTACACCATAACCCATGTATTTCATACCATTAAATTATTTTTTGGGCTAATATTCATGACTTAAGGATGGTTTCACCATGAAACTAACAAGATATACTGTAATGAAGGTGTTTTGATGATCAATCCCTTTAAATATGGTTGTCTCTCCATGAAATGTGGTGTATATGCCTTCATGGGTCCCGGTGTGGGGGAATCTCTCCATGATACTCTTGGTCATACAACAAAATGGTGAATCAAGTGTTTTTAATAGGGAGATGTTTTTAATTTACTAGTTGGACCCTAAAATATTTAGGTTGATTTAGAAAGGAAATTTTGATGGATAATTTTAATGAGTCTGATACTTATATCATCCTTATGTGATTCCTCATCGGATACAATATTTCATGGTGATTACATGGTGGTTTATGTTTAGTTCCTCCATTTATTATAATTAATTTGTGTTTCCCTTAATTTCCATCATATTTTTATGACATTGTTCTAGGGTTTTTCACTAGTTCCTTTGTAATATATTTTAATTAGGACAGGGTGATGGGTATTTTTTTGGAGTTCCAAGAGGATGTCCCATGGAGTTGAACACATGTTGCCTTTATCCATTTAAATTAAGGTGTAAAATTACACTAAATTGTTTATTTTTTTTAAAATTAATTAATATTGGAAATTTATTCTGGTTATAATATTAGATTTGTTTCTCGTAATGGTGGTAGGGGTATGTTGTGGACATTCTTTGTGATATTATTCATGCTTTTGGTGAGGTGGGTTGTCCTGATGAATTTATTGGATTTCATGCCTCGTTAAATTATATTATATTGTTAATTATAAATAGATAATAATAATTATTTGGGTTTTGTGGATTGAAATAGGAAAGAATGTAGTTATAAAAGATGGTCAAGGAATATATGTTCTTCGTCAAGAAGTTATGGTATTCAATGGGGATGGTAACTCGTACATTAAGGTTGGATTTCCTTTTAAAAAATTCATATAAATGTTTACAAATGAGGGTGTATGTAACACCCGAGACTTTTATGTTATATAAATCAACAAAGGAATCTTTTTCTACACAACACTTGTTTGGCTTGCTTTACACGCAATCGCGACCTTTCTCGATAGCTTGCGTCGTACGCAATACCGAGTTTCACTAAACCACAATATGCTATTAAAACTAGCCATTATGAATAGTAATAACCACTTTTTGAAATTTTATAAATTTTATTTTTCAAAATGGACTTCATTTTTGGACTTAGAATATCGAAATTAGCCTAGGGTGAAATTTTGGTATTTTTCTGAAAACTTTCAATTTTTGATGAATAGTGAAACCACTAAGTGGTAGGTTAAAAACCGAATTTTGCATAAAACATAATTTTACCGCTTCTGTGAATGGAATTTCGAAAATCCGAGAGACACGGTTAATATCAAGGACTAAAATGTGGTTCAATGAGATGAAAATAATTTTTGGTGAATAGTAACTTTTTACTTTTTTTTCCGCGGTTAATAGTAAATAGGGTAACTAAGGATAAATATGATATTAATATTACCCTAACACATGTCCTAATTCTATTGGACAAGTGTAATTCGACCAAAAACAATCTTAGGAATAAAATATGACCATTTAGGCCCACTTGGATTAGATTAGGACATTTATTATTAATTTATTTAAAGAAGGGTTAAAATAGTTAAAATCAAAGTTTAATAAGTAAATCATTTTTAATATGGGGTTTTACATACGATAAATTCGATTGTAAATATTCATTAGAAAGATAAAAAGATTTCCTACACTATGGTATTTTATTTGTAATTTTTAGAAATCAAATAATATAATTTATTTATGACACAAAGATGATGCAGTAATTATGTTATTAATGAAATATTGACATAATTGATAATATAAATACCAAAATAAATGTAATTTAAGACTTTTTATAAATTCCACTAATTTTCTAGGTTACTATGATATATTAGTGTGGATTTAATCAACTTGGTTCGGACATATAATTCTGTTATGACTTTCACAAAAATCATATATCAAATAGTGTCAAAATTGACACAAAATAGTTTTTAAATCAAATATTATATTACTAATTGTTATTTTATTCCTAAAAATCTAAGGTTCGGCAAAATGACTTAGATAAGGATATATATATTAATAATAAACAATTTGGGGTTCGTTTGGCATGTTATAGTAAGTGTATTAACCATATAGTGAAAGAAAACAAAAAGACACGGTAAAAAGTTAAATTATTTAACTTAGAGTTAAATCTAATTGATAAGGTTAAACTAATCACCTAAACTTGTCTAAATCCTATTGGTTGATAGGATTTCGACCCTTACCCACTTTAGCTTCGAAATAAGACCCTTTGGAACCATTATAAACCGATTTTGTCTTTAATATAAAATAATATTTTGAGATATTCCTAAGGTGCCCCTCTCCTCCCTTATAAAAGGGCACCTCCTCCCCCTCCTCCTCACACCAATTTGAGCACTCAAGCTCGGCCAACCCATGCCATTTTCTCCTCTCCACTTCCCTAGAATAATACTAGAGGTCCTGGTCTTCTCCAAAGACCAATCTTAGTTCCTTAAGTGGAGGATTCAAAGAGGCGTTCCAAAGAAGAGGTAATATCCATTACCGATCTTTTCAATTTCTTTCTTCTTCAACTTCTTCTTCTTTAGTTGTTTCATGATAAAGTAATAACATAAGTATTAATTACATACTGATATGTTATTATAAATATGAAACAACCCTAATTCACCTTCTATCCATCCTACGGAAAAATGAAATCACCGCGCGTGCGTACGTAGGGAATACCGTCTCCAAGCCGTGGTGTAATCTATTTTCCACCATCACCTTACAAGGATGGGTATAATGGTGTAATGAGTAACTATATATGATTATTATGAAGTAATATTGATACTGAAATAATATATATATATATATATATATGTATACTTCAATACAATTCCACGATCATAGGAACGATATCATCACTCGTGCGTACGTACGGAATACCGTCTCCACGATGTGATGCGACTCGTTCTACATGATCTTCATTTCATAATGATTATATAAACGAATTGAATGAATAAATATGATATATGTTACACTAATACCATTCTGGATATAAGGTATCTATAACCTTAAAATAAGAATAAGAATTTATTCGGCAAAACACGCATAAGAACAAAAGGCAATAAAGACCCGAGTAACAAGTAACAATGAAATATTACTAACAAGAAGCTAATAATATGACCGTATATGATATAATATCAATATGTATGATTCTGGAATAAGTCAATAACATTATTTAAACCATTATACAGGAGCTTCAGACATGAACAAAGCAAATCGGACCCTAGGTAAGGGAAATATCACAATCTCATTTTTATCCGAGATTGTTTATTCGTAAGTATTTACTGAGGTGTATTTTATCATCCACATCCATGTTCCCTCAATATGTAATATTGTTTCCATCCACTTGCAATAGTTTAAATCCAATTTTACCCTTAGTTGAGTTTTTAGTAAAGAATATGAAAGGAATCTTTTGTCGTTTTTCCGTACGAGGTACTTTTTGACTTTTCCGACAAAAATACGAAGAATGTTTTTTTAACTTATACGGCATGAATGGATTTTTAAAACATTACTTAGAAGAAGCTTCCTTTACAAGTTTTCAAGTTTATTTTTAATCAACTTCTTTTATTTTAAAGTTGTATAACATGTTATGAAAGGAAGAATGTTTTTGAAGAAGAAAGGATATTTTCCTCAAGAATGGAGTTCAAGTGTTTTATAAAAATTATTTTCCATCTAAGATAATAAAGGGTTATATTTTTATCCCTATTATTACATTGATTTGATCATGTTGTGATGGAATTATTTTATGAATTCCTTTATGAATTGATTTATGATGTCATGATGTTTCAAGAATCCCATTTTTGTTACTTGTGTTATGCGATGATGTATGTTTTAGGATTATGTGGCACACATAAGAAAGGATTCATTATAAGATGGGTGGGACCTATATCTCCCTCCAATGCATTGGGTAAAGACTTTATATATCATGAGATAGACATGGCTGAAACGGAAGGTTATTTCGGTTCAGTGATACAGGACTGAAACGAGGAGTGAACTCGGTTCAGAAAGGGACTTTGTCCACTAAGATAGTCTTGGAAATGAGTCATGACTAACAAGAAATGATTTTCCATGATTATGTGTGCATGCCACAAAGTTTCAAGTTTTATGTTATGATTATGGGGATCTCATTTTCACTTCTATGATTTATTCCATGTTAAGATAGTATGATCTCTTTTGCAGGTTTTGATTTTCAAAAAGATATGATATGATTTTTATTTCCTTTATTTGCCCTTGCTGAGCATTTGAGCTCACCCTTTTATGTTTTCTTTAACCCAGATTAGGAATATAGATATTAAGTAGAATATGCTAAAAGGGACCCTAGATATGATGAAATAAATGGGAGACACTGTAGAAGATTTATGAACCAGTTGTTTATGTTTCCCAGTTTCTAAAGACACTATACCTATACGGTCCTTTGTGGTTTTTTCATATGTTGTAATAAGTGTGCTTCACTTTTGAAGTATTAACAATGTATGTAATGTGTGGGTCGTTATAGTTGGTATCAGAGGAAAGGTATAGTCAACCTTTGGAATCTAGGATGTGAAAGCCTTAGTAAGAACCCTAAGGATAAGTCTAAGCATAGAACACAATCTTAGTGTTTTAGAAATGGCCTTGAATAACCTAGGATAAGACCATAAGCATGAAAATTTTATTCTTGAATTATGTGGTTTCCTATTATAATTAGTGTTGCTCACACTATTCTTCTTGGTTTTAGTCAATGGCTGGAACCCGAAGGAACCGTGTTAATGCGGAATGCGATGGGCAATGCAATGATTGTCCCCCTGAGCAACCAAACGATATGGGAGCTGGAATGAAAAATCTTGTAGCCATGCTCACACAACTTTCTCAAGCTATGAATCATGCAGGATTTCCAAACGAGCAAAGGAGGGAGCAACATTCTGTTGAATCCTTCATGAGGCAGCGTCCACCTTCTTTCAGTGGGTCTACTGATCCATTAGTTGCTGAACAATGGATTAGTACTACTGAAAAGATATTTTCAGTTCTTCAATGTTCTGAACATGATAAAGTCATCCTAGTAGTGTATCGTTTGGAAGGAGATGCTGATCAATGGTGGAATCTTGTTAAGATTACGAGGCAAAGGGATGAAATTGAGTCTATGGAATGGGACGAGTTCAAGAACTTATTTTTCAATAAGTACTTCCCTCGTATTCTCCGAACAAAGATGGAGAAAGAGTTTCTTGAACTGAAGCAAAGGGATGATGAATCTGTTGGTACCTATGAAGCAAATTTTACAAGACTTGCAAGGTACGCTTCTGGTATTATTATCCAACCTGAGATTAAGATCGATCGATTCTTTAGTGGCTTAAAACCAAGTCTTCGAAGGGCGTTAGCCATAAGGGACTTCAATAGCTACGAGGAAATCGTTCGATGTGCTCTCAAAGTCGAGATGGAGATTGGAGTAACCCATCAGTCACATGGGTTTGATAAGAAGAGGAAGATGGAATTCAAAGAAAAATCTAAAGAGCACACGGAAAAGAAGATGAGATTTTCCTTATGCTCAAAGTGTGGAAAGAAACATGGAGGGAGTTGTCTTAAAGGGACAAGTAAATGTTTTAAATGTGGAAAGGAAGGTCATAGGGCATTTGAATGTCGTGATAATGGGAAGAAGATGTCTAATGATGCAAGCAAAGGAAGGGATACACAGAATGAACCTACTACACTTCAATGTTTCAAGTGCAAGGAGATGGGGCATTATGCCAATCAATGCCCAAATCCAAGGGTTGATGATGATGGTCGACGTCAACAAACTCTTAAGGCTAAAGACAAAGGAAAGTCACATGCAATTTCTATCAGCGATGTGGAGTACGATAACGATGTGGTGAAAGGTACACTTACCATCCACTCTAAAGTAGCAAATGTTTTATTTGATTTTGGATCCACCCACTGTTTTATTTCTGAAGACTTTTCTAAGGGTATCACCGTATTACCTCAACAATTAGATGTTGAGTTAGCTGTGACAACACCTAATGGCACATCAATCGCATCAAAAGTTTATAATTCTTCTCCGATCGAAGTTTGTGGGAAAGTGCTTCCTGCAAATCTTGTGATCCTTCCTTTAGTGGAATTTGATGTGATTCTTGGCATGGATTGGCTTTCTTTATACGGAGCTCATATCAATTTCCAAAGAAGGGAAGTCACATTTCATATTCCAGATCAATCTACGATAGTATATCAATGCAAGGATGAACATAACCTTCCATTGGAAATTTCTTCCATCTTATGGGTATTGATTCCACTAAATGAAGGTTATTTATCTCAAATGGTTGGTGAGAAACTCACGATTGAGAATATGCCCATCGTACGGGAGTTTGATGATGTCTTTCCGGAAGAATTACCATGTCTTCCACCAAATCGTGAAGTTGAGTTTTCAATAGAACTCGTACCGGGTGCTTTGCCTATTTCAAAGACACCTTAGAGAATGGCCCCAATTGAGTTGCAGGAATTGAAGAAGCAACTCCAAGAGAATCTTGATAAGGGATTCATACGCCCTAGTGCGTCACCTTGGGGAGCACCTATTCTATTTGTTAAGAAGAAAGATGGATCAATGAGACTCTGCATTGATTATCGAGAACATAACAAGATCACTATCAAGAACAAATATCCTCTCCCACGCATTGATGACTTATTTGACCAACTACGCGGAGCTCAATACTTTTCCAAGATTGATCTTCGTTCAGGGTATCATCAATTAAGGGTAAAAAGGGAGGATATACCAAAGACGGCTTTCCGTACAAGGTATGGACACTATGAATTTATAGTGATGCCATTTGGTCTTACTAATGCCCCTGCTATCTTTATGGATCTAATGAATAGAGTCTTTAGAGACTATCTTCATCAATTTGTGGTAGTCTTTATAGACGATATTCTTGTCTATTCAAAGAGCAAGGAAGAGCATGAAGATCACTTGAGAATTATATTGAAGACCCTGAGAAAGGAGAAGCTTTATGCCAAATTTACCAAATGTGAATTTTGGCTTCAAAAAGTTGCATTTTTGGGTCACATAATCTCAAAAGAGGGGATATCTGTGGATCCAGCAAAAACAGAGGTTATCGAAAGATGGTCGAGACCAACAACAGTAACTGAGATCCGAAGTTTTCTTGGTTTGGCTGGATATTATCGATGTTTTGTAAAAGATTTTTCACGATTATCTAATCCACTCACCAAGTTGACTCGGAAAGGAGTTAAGTTTGTTTGGACAGAGGAATGTGAAGAGAATTTCAAGGAGTTGAAAAGAAGGTTATCCAGTCCACCTGTGCTCACACTGCCTTGTAGTGGAGAAAGGTTTGTGATCTACAGTGATGCATCCAAGAAGGGATTGGGGTGTGTTCTTATGCAAAATGATATGGTGATAGCTTATTCCTCACGACAGTTGAAAATACATGAGCAAAATTACCCAACACATGATTTGGAGTTGGCTGCGGTAATATTTGCATTAAAGATTTGGAGGTATTACCTTTATGGTGAAAGGTGTGATATTTATACTGATCATAAAAGTTTAAAGTATATTTTCACACAAAAGGAGTTGAATATGCGTCAAAGAAGATGGTTGGAGCTGATTAAGGATTATGACTGCTCAATCCATTACCACCCTGGGAAAGCAATCAAGGTGGCAGATGCATTAAGTCGACAAGACCATGCTAGTTTATCCATGATGAGGATCACAAAAGATCCAATATTTATGGATTTACAAAGGATGGATCTTGGAATTATAATGGAAGGGGAAAAATCATATCTTTCTCAAATGAATGTTCAACCATCTATACATGTGAAGATTAAAGAGGCACAGAAAGAAGATGTCGAGTTACAAAAGAAGGTGAGAAATGTTCCTGAATTCAACCTTGATTGTGATAGGATAATAAAGTTCAGGAATCGGGTTTGCGTTCCTCCCATCCCCGAATTAAAGAAGGAGCTGCTGGATGAGGCTCATATTTCTTCATTCTCTATTCATCCTGGAAGCACGAAGATGTATAGGGACCTGAAAGAGTACTTCTGGTGGGATGGCATGAAAAGAGATGTTGCTGAATATGTCTCTCGATGCTTGGTTTGTCAACAAGTTAAAGCTGAGAGACAGAAGTCTAAGGGGATGTTACAACCATTACCAATACCCGAATGGAAATGGGAAAACATCACTATGGACTTTGTCACAGGACTTCCTAAAACATCCAAAGGCAATAATGCTATCTGGGTCATAGTTGATCGTCTTACAAAGTCCGCACACTTCATTGCTATTAGAGAGGATTTCTCTCTAGATCAGCTTTCCAGGATATATGTAAAGGAAGTGGTGAGATTGCATGGAGTACCACTTTCTATTATATCTGATCGGGATCCGAGATTTACCTCGAAGTTCTGGCGAAGTCTTCAGCATACTCTGGATACAGAGTTGAGTTTCAGCACTGCTTATCATCCCCAGACAGACGGTCAGTCTGAGAGAACAATTCAAACCCTAGAAGATATGTTGAGAGCTTGCTCTATGGATTTCAAAGGAGGTTGGGATCAACACCTACCTTTGGTGGAATTTTCTTATAATAATAGCTTTCACTCCAGTATTCAGATGGCTCCTTATGAAGCTCTCTATGGAAAGAAATGCAGGACTCCAACTTGCTGGGATGAAGTTGGGGAAAGAAAGCTGTTAGGACCTGATCTCGTTGATGAAATGGCAGAAAAGGTCAGATCTATTCAACAACACATAAGAGCAGCTCAGAGTCGACAGAAAAGTTATGCCGACAACCGAAGAAAAGACCTAGAGTTTGAAGTGGGTGATAAAGTGTTCTTACGAATATCTCCCTGGAAGAGGGTTATGAGATTTGGAAAGAAGGGGAAGTTGAGCCCTAGATATATCGGTCCTTTCGAAATACTGGATCGTGTTGGGAAGGTAGCTTACCGATTGGCTCTTCCACCGAATCTCTCTCAAGTTCACGATGTGTTCCATGTATCTCTCCTGAGAATGTACATACCAGATCCTTCACATGTACTCAGCTCAGAAGTTGTACCGCTGGAGCAAGATCTTTCTTATGAAGAAGAGCCGATAGAGATTCTGGATCGTAGCGAAAAAGTCCTACGAAACAATACCACTCGCTTGGTGAATGTTTTATGGAGGAACCACATACTTGAAGAAGCTACATGGGAGCTTGAGGATATGATGAGGGAGAAGTATCCTCATCTGTTTGTTACAAAGTGACGAATTTCGAGGGAGAAATTCTTTTTAAGGGGGGTAGAATGTAACACCCGAGACTTTTATGTTATATAAATCATCAAAGGAATCTTTTTCTACACAACACTTGCTTGGCTTGCTTTACACGCAATCGCAACCTTTCTCGATAGCTTGCGTCGTACGCAATACCGAGTTTCACTAAACCAAAATATGCTATTAAAACTAGCCGTTATGAATAGTAATAACCACTTTTTGAAATTTTATAAATTTTATTTTTCAAAATGGACTTCATTTTTGGACTTAGAATATCGAAATTAGCCTAGGGTGAAATTTTGGTATTTTTCTGAAAACTTTCAATTTTTGATGAATAGTGAAACCACTAAGTGGTAGGTTAAAAACCGAATTTTGCATAAAACTTAATTTTACCGCTTCTGTGAATGGAATTTAGAAAATTCGAGAGACACGGTTAATATCAAGGACTAAAATGTGGATCAATGAGATGAAAATAATTTTTGGTGAATAGTAACTTTTTACTTTTTTTTTACCGCGGTTAATAGTAAATAGGATAACTAAGGGTAAATATGATATTAATATTACCCTAACACTTGTCCTAATTCTATTGGACAAGTGTAATTCGACCAAAAACAAACTTAGGAATAAAATATGACCATTTAGGCCCACTTGGATTAGATTAGGACATTTATTATTAATTTATTTAAAGAAGGGTTAAAATAGTTAAAATCAAAGTTTAATAAGTAAATAATTTTTAATATGGGGTTATAAATAAGATAAATTCGATTGTAAATATTCATTAGAAAGCTAAAAAGATTTACTACATTATGGTATTTTATTTGTAATTTTTAGACATCAAATAATATAATTTATTTATGACACAAAGATGATGTAGTAATTATCTTATTAATGAAATATTGACATAATTGATAATATAAATACCAAAATAAATGTAATTTAAGACTTTTTATGAATTCCACTAATTTTCTAGGTTACTATGATATATTAGTGTTGATTTAATCAACTTGGTTTGAACATATAATTCGTTTATGACTTTCACAAAAATCATATATCAAATAGTGTCAAAATTGACACAGAATAGTTTTTAAATCAAATATTATATTACTAATTGTTATTTTATTCCCAAAAATCTACGGTTCGGCCAAATGACTTATATAAGGATATATATATTAATAATAAAAAATTTGGGGTTCGTTTGGCATGTTATAGTAAGTGTATTAACCATATAGTGAAAGAAAACGAAAAGACACGGTAAAAGTTAATTTATTTAACTTAGAGTTAAATCTAATTGATAAGGTTAAAATAATAACCTAAACTTGTCTAAATCCTATTGGTTGATAGGATTTCGACCCTTCCCAACTTTATCTTCGAAATAAGACCCTTTGGAACCATTATAAACCGATTTTGACTTTAATATAAAATAATATTTTGAGATATTCCTAAGGTGCCCCTCTCCTCCCTTATAAAAGGGCACCTCCTCCCCCTCCTCCTCACACCAATTTGAGCACTCAAGCTCGGCCAACCCCTGCCATTTTCTCCTCTCCACTTCCCTAGAATAATCCTAGAGGTCCTGGTCTTCTCCAAAGACCAATCTTAGTTCCTTAAGTGGAGGATTCAAAGAGGCGTTCCAAAGAAGAGGTAATATCCATTACCGATCTTTTCAATTTCTTTCTTCTTCAACTTCTTCTTCTTTAGTTGTTTCATGATAAAGTAATAACATAAGTATTACTTACATACTGATATGTTATTATAAAAATGAAAAAACCCTAATTCACCTTCTATCCATCCTACGGAGAAATGAAATCACCGCGCGTGCGTACGTACGGAATACCGTCTCCACGCCGTGGTGTAATCTATTTTCCACCATCACCTTACAAGGATGGGTATAATGGTGTAATGAGTAACTATATATGATTATTATGAAGTAATATTGATACTGAAATAATATATAAATATATATACTTCAATACAATTCCACGATCATAGGAACGATATCATCACTCGTGCGTACGTACGGAATACCGTCTCCACGATGTGATGCGACTCGTTCTACATGATCTTCATTTCATAATGATTATATAAACGAATTGAATGAATAAATATGATATATGTTACACTAATACCATTCTGGATATAAGGTATCTATAACCATAAAAGAAGAATAAGAATTTATTCGGCAAAACACGCATAAGAACAAAAGGCAATAAAGACCCGAGTAACAAGTAACAATGAAATATTACTAACAAGAAGCTAATAATATGACCATATATGATATCATATCAATATGTATGATTCTGGAATAAGTCAATAACATTATTTAAACCATTATACAGGAGCTTCAGACACGAACAATGAAAATCAGACCTAAGGTAAGGGAAATATCACAATCTCATTTTTATCCGAGATTGTTTATTCGTAAGTATTTACTGGGGTGTATTTTATCATCCACATCCATGTTCCCTCAATATGTAATATTGTTTCCATCCACTTGAAATAGTTTAAATCCAATTTTACCGTTAGTTGAGTTTTTAGTAAAGAATATGAAAGGAATCTTTTGTCGTTTTTCCGTACGCGGTACTTTTTGACTTTTCCGAAAAAAGTACGAAGAATGTTTTTTTTAACTTATACGGCATGAAAGGATTTTTAATACATTACTTCAAAGAAGCTTCCTTTACAAGTTTTCAAGTTTATTTTTAATCAACTTCTTTTATTTTAAAGTTGTATAACATGTTATGAAAGGAAAAATGTTTTTGAAGAAGAAAGGATATTTTCCTCAAGAATGGAGTTCAAGTGTTTTATCAAAATTATTTTCCATCTAAGATAATAAAGGGTTATATTTTTATCCCTATTATTACATTGATTTGATCATGTTGTGATGGAATTATTTTATGAATTCCTTTATGAATTGATTTATGATGTCATGATGTTTCAAGAATCCCATTTTTGTTACTTGTGTTATGCGATGATGTATGTTTTATGATTATGTGGCACACATAAGAAAGGATTCATTATAAGATGGGTGGGACCTATATCTCCCTCCAATGCATTGGGTAAAGACTTTATATCTCATGAGATAGACATGGCTGGAACGGAAGGTTATTTCGGTTCAGTGATACCGGACTGAAATGATGAGTGAACTCGGTTCAGAAAGTGACTTTGTCCACTAAGATAGTCTTAGCAATGAGTCATGACTAACAAGAAATGATTTTCCATGATTATGTGTGCATGACACAAAGTTTTAAGTTTTATGTTATGATTATGGGGATCTCATTTTCACTTCTATGATTTATTCCATGTTAAGATAGTATGATCTCTTTTGCAGGTTTTGATTTTCAAAAAGATATGATATGATTTTTATTTCCTTTATTTGCCCTTGCTGAGCATTTGAGCTCACCCTTTTATGTATCTTTTCCCCAGGTTAGGAAGATGGATATTAAGTAGAATATGCTAAAAGGGACCCTAGATAAGATGAAATAAATGGGAGACACTGTAGAAGATTTATGAACCAGTTGTTTATGTTTCCCAGTTTCTAAAGACACTATACCTATACGGTCCTTTGTGGTTTTGTCATATGTTGTAATAAGTGTGCTTCACTTTTGAAGTATTAACAATGTATGTAAAGTGTGGGTCGTTATAGTGTATGAATATATTTTTTCATGATTCCATGTTTATGTATAGGGATATATAGAACAATAGTTATAAGAGATCGAATGTGTGGCATTGAGCCACTTAAATTTTAAATAAGTGATCATTTACAAATAGTTATGTTTGGGTCTCCATGTAACAATGTATTCAAGGGGAAAGGTTTTAGTTAAGTGGGTGAGATCCCGTGAGTATGTCTCAAAATGTGAGTTAAGTCATAAATTTAATATGGTGAGTTTATTAGGCCTATTGGGGTAGGTATGAGAAGTGTAGGATTATATTTTTGACTGAGATGAGAATATATCTCATGAATGGTAATGAGTATCATTATTGTAGTGGATTTAGACATGGTAAGAACTCTTAGAAAGATGATTCCTCTGATACTAGATGATGTGTTTCAAAGTTGGATTTTCTCTTTGTGTTTTTGGAGAACTCATTAATGATTATTGTGAAATAAAATATGATGATGGATATGGTTTGCAATTGATATAGGATGTGGAATGGCCATCTATGCTTTGAGTTTGATGGAACATACAACTTGAAAGACACAATGATGTTTTTAAGATGGCCTGATATCTATAATTAGTTGTTGGGATGGGTCTGAAGAACCATTGTTGATTCCAATAGTGATAAAATAGTGATCATTTTGTATGAACATAATTCTCTATTTATATTTTCTCACATATTCCTTGTTTTGTGGATTCTGAATGATGGATTGGTTGCTAATCTACCATTGAAGAAGATGGTCAAGATATGAGACTAATATTCACCTTTTACTGAGGGAATTGGGTTGGGTGTTTCAGTATAAGAATTACTTACAATAGAATGAGTTGGGATCTATAATGATATCATTTCTCAAATAGATCTTGGATTGGGTACTTTTATAACTTCTTAAGATTTCGGAATATATTGTTTCCTCTATGTAATTATGATTTTCATACATTTATGTGTTGACAGTAAAACAAATCTCATGATAAATTATTAAATATTAATATTCACCAACATAATATCATTATGATAAATATAATACATCCATATATGAAATTAAATATTAGAAATATTCAAATAATAAAATTGGGATGAAATAATAATAGAAATGCAAGAGGGTTACGTTCTCCATTTTGAAATAAATGTATCATACCATTGTATTTTTATATTGTATTGAAAGATAAAAATATAAACATTATAAATATAATTACATATAATTAAAATTATTATTTTATTTTTAATTTCTAAATTTACTAGATATTTATTATTTATAATTTTTAGAAAAAATATCAATTCTTTGATTAGAAACGTGTTTAATGAGAATTATAATTAATGTGATTCAATGTATCTATAAGAACAAAATTTAATTTAAAAAATAATAATTTATATGATAAAATATAAATTTTTCAAAATAATTATTCATTTTTAAATTTTATTTTATCTTTGACAACTCATGAGTTTTTAAAATATAAGATCTGGTTACTTTAAAAAAAATTAATAAATTAATTGTATTTAAATTTATTATTATTTTACAAAAATTATGTTATAGATTGATTTTAATTTAACATATCCATCATTTTATTTTTGATAAATAAAACATTGTATAAAAAATATTTAAATTCATAATTATAAATATATAATATATTAATGTTTGAAAACATTATTATCTAAAAAACAGGTTTTAAGTGCAAAAAATGTTTATTAATAATGTTGAACTACCATAATAAAAGTAGTTATTAATTTATAAATTTAATATAATTTCTAGGATTATATTAATGAAATTAACATTAATGTTTTTTTAATACTGAACATTTTAATTTTTTAATATGGGTGAATGTAAAATATAGCTTGGGAAAAAGTATAGAAGGGTATACTAAAAAAGGTAATGTACATAAGCCAAAATCACTATAATATGTCTCCAAATTGACTGTATGGGATGATTTTGATAAAATATCACGTCCAATACCCCATTATTTTTTATTTTGTGGTCTTTTATGTTGAATAGTGTAAGGAAATATGTTAATAAGTTTAGGTAAATTCGACACTACACTTCCATTCACTTCTAAAAGGACATGATTACACCCATTCCTTAAACACCTAAAAAATAAAATTACATGAGTAAGATATACAATTTTAAACCCCTATAATCATATACTAATATACGTAGACATTGAAAATCCTTAATTATCACAAAACCTTCCTTTCCATGGGCTATTCCAATGAAAGTCAATGTTTTTGACATGAGAATAACTCTCCTATTAGAGATTACATTTATTTATTCTCATCTTAATATTCAATAACCATGATAATATACTAAATTTAGAATAATATTTATATTTTAATTCCAATTTATTAATTGAAAATTAATTATTCATTAGTTCCATATTATCTGTAATGAAAAAAAATCATAGGGTTCATGCACATGTTCAGCCTACTACCTTAATGAAACTATATTGTACGTTTTTAATCAGAACATCTTATGAAAATCATCAAGGATGTGTTTAATGAGTAATTATATTTTATATAACATTTATTGTTATTAATTTACCAGTTTCAACATTTAACATCATTTAGAGCATTGGATATGGAATGAGATCCTAAATATTGTGTATGTGTGGACTACCACCTCCATGAGCAACATGAATAATTTATATTAATCCCCTAAAATGTATGTAAATATAGGTTTATATATTAAAATAATATAAAATTCATTTCATTAATATATTTTTTATGTAAATTTTTTTAATATATTTTCACTCCAACAATTCATTGATAAATTTGTTCATTAATTATGTGTACTCACGGATAACCATCTCCATAATTGATGAGTTTCATTTTTCATCCCCACCCATCATAAATGGATCTATGAAACAATTTTAGGGATATTGTTTAAATATATTACATTTAAATTATTTTGGGAAAATTATATTAACATTATGTAATATCACTTTTTTTATCATTCGATCATTATTCCATGCTTTTATTTTGGTTTCTCTACTACCAACTTAAGAGATGTTATTATATTTATATAGTGACGGATTAAAAAAATATACACATTTAAATAATTTTTATAATAAGGTATAATAAATTTTTTAATGGTTCCAAATATATAATATTAATATATAAACATTTTAATAATATATCATCTTCGATCATTAAAAACTACTAAAATATGTTTGTCTCTGAATTCATTATGAAGTATCATAATTTAAATACACATGGGATAAAAGTGGAAGAAAAAAAATAATAATGTGATATGTACAATATAACTATATTCAACCATGTAATTTTGGACCTGGAATCAATGATCAAAATAAACATTTAAAAACATGTGCAATAAAATTTAATGTTCTATATACGATGTAAAAGATAATCTATATTGAATCACTATATTCATAGTATGTAATTATTAATTATGTATAAAAAATTTCCAAGAGATAAATAAGGTTCTATGATAGATGATGTAAATAGTTATGTATATTTTATATTATTTAATAGTTTGGTCATCTATGTGGGAAAATATAGCAAAGGGATTTTGTCTTCAACTCCCTTGGTTGAGACACACCTTACTTTATGCACCAATTCACTTTTATATTTTTTAAAATCCACTCAAATGTTATATTTGTTTGAAATATATTCAATTCATGTTTTTGATGTTGATATTCTTTATCATTATCCTTCAAATTAATTTTTAAATTTTTATTCCCTAGTATGAACTCACGTTTTGTTTCCATGAGTTGTAAATTTTATTCATGATAATGATCTTACATATCTACTTTCCAATTCAATTTACATTTATATTTGTTTTATTTTTATTAAATTTTATAATGTTAGTCTATTTTTTTAAAATGGATCACTTTTGGGGAAAATGTTCTCTTTCAAAAAATGACACTAAAATAAATTATTCCAAACATAATCACAAGGTTATTTTCCTAACATATCAATGTTTCACCTAATGATATTATTTTTAAAATGGTTTTAATTGGCCTTCATATATCTTTTAATAACATATTAGTGAATTATTTTATCAACATTTTTATGACACTTGATTCACTAAATGGTTTTGATGGACTTGAATTTTTTTCTATAAAAATTGTTTTGTAAATGTTTTCATTTAAAGTAATTTTTTAAAATTTTCCAATATGACTTATTTCAATGTCTATATAGAAAGGTAATTTTACAAAATAATTAATTTAAAAAAAATGGGTTTTATGAGGAAATATTTTAAAAGATAGAATATGCGACATTTTTAACAAAAATGAACCCCTTTTACAAATATTCAAGGGAACATAACTTTTTCCCATGTTTGTCATTTTATATATGACTTCCTCTTTAGAAAATTATATTTTCAAAAAGTAAATACATATTCTAATTGTTTAATGGAATTTCCATTTTAAATTATTTTTAAATTAAAAGGGAAATTATTATTATAAATTCAAATTTTATAATGATTATAGGTCTTTTTTATGCCAAAAGTATGATTGATAAAAGGAATTATGTGAATGAATCCTTACAACATATTAATCCAGATGGACTTTCTATTTATCATTTTCAATTATACGATGACCCATTACTACTTTATTCTCTTATTATCTATTTTTGTAGGAATGATTTACTTCAAATACTTTTTCTATGAGAATTCCCTTTGTTACACAAATTTATTAAAAAAATTCACAAAGAATATAAATAAATAAATTGATTAGGGAAATTTTTATGAAAACCAAATATTTATTTTCTATATGTTCTAAATAAAATATTCACAATATTACTTTTTAGTTCTATTGACGTACAATTATTCCTAAAGAAGATTGATACCCATTAATTTTACATGGGATTATAATTTCATGTTTGTTAATGAACCCGTGAATTCTTCTTTATAGAATCACATAAAAAGGATATAAACCCCATTTTTCGTCCTTGGGGTTTTATGATATGTTAATTGAAACCATGTGGAACAAATATATATAACATTATTTATGTGATTGGTTTGATCTGAATTTAGATCGATCTCTAAGGTATTGGGTATTGTTTCTATATCTGGAGATAGATTGGTGTGTGGGGAGTAAAACAATATAACTACTATTAGTGGAAAGTTATCCTAGAAAACTATGATATTTTAATAAGGAACTAATGTTATAAAAAACTCACACCAATGTGTTCCCATTCAAGAAGAATAATGTGATAAGAGTTATAGTGTTTTTCAAAGTCCCTTCACCAGTAGGCCCAGTGTTGGGGAATATAATAGAGTGTATAACAAATATACATGTGGGAGGAATCAATTTATATGAGACCATGAGGAAGATATAGGGAGGATGGATTCAATATTAAAACATAATCTATTATGTAGTTGAAATTTGAATTTCTAAAATGAAATTTCATATAGTATAAAAAAAAGAAAACTCACTTACCAAAAGGGAAATGGTAGAAGAGACTGCGAGTCTAAAGAGCACCTACAAAACCACAAGTGAGTAATATCAATCCCAAACTCCAACCTAATATAGTTGACCACAAAAATAATCGATAAATATGATGTGTGGTAGAAATAGTATAGTGCCAAGGATCTTTCCCACTACCTCTTGTGAAAAGGATAGTGAATGAATGATAAAATATATTGAACAACATTGAATGTAACTCATCACCTAAATAGGCCTACAAGGTTCCCACACTCACTATATCAAAATATCACCATGTTTCTCGTAAAATAGAATAGAATATAATAATGAATCATCAAGGGTAACCTAATCTGACATTAACACTAGTTTGAAACATTTTACCAATATCACTTATCTTGACCTTCTATCTCAAAAATAGGAAATCTCAAAGGCACCAAGGAAAGGAATCACAATATTAACCTCATGCATCAAATCATCACATATATACATCCACAAAAAAATATATAGAAACTAGGCAGTTTTTGGGAGCCACCACAGCCCATAATGCAAGTATCATATATCATGTAGTTTACCTCAATCAATTACAGCTCATACATCGAGTATGTTTTTGAATAATCATAAGAAATACGCATGATAACTATAATAATCATTGGAATATAGTTTCCAGATATACATTTGTGTGAAATAACCGCATTCTATAAAATATCACTACTTAAATATGTGGAAAAAACTAACCTCTTTACATACCGACACAAGTAACTACAAAAATATGGGAGTGGGCCAGCGGGGGTAGTCATCTATCCGCCCTCCATCTAGGATGTTGGAAAAACACCCTCCAAGATTCAATTGGGTCTCAGTCTTCTAAACCAAAATGGGTGGTAGAAATAACCAAGTCTTGAATTAAAAGGACATTATATTACATTGGCGTAATAAAAAATTTCTGATGCAAAAAACAACCAAATAGAATATTATTTTAGCATCTCATGAAACTAGTAACACATTTGGATAATTTGGTGAATGTTCTCCAACATATCCTGTAACACCCCAAGCTTCTATGGTACACTTCTCTTTGAATAATGTGATAGCGTGTGTTGTACGCAACACCGAGTTCTAACACACCATAACCAATCAAACTAGCCGTTATGAATAGTAATGCCTAATTTTTGAAATTATATATATTTTATATTTAAAAATGGACTTCATTATTGGATTAGGAATATCGAATTTAGCCTAAGGTAAAATTTTGGTACTTTTCGGATAACTTTAATATTTTCATGAATAGTGAAAATTACTAAATTTTAATTAAAAACAACTTTTTTAATCAAAATAATTAATAGTGATAAATTATGAATTTAAGTGGTTTTAAAGTATATTTAGAATATATTTTTATCATTTAATATAATTTTGGTCATTGGACATAATTTTACAATTAAACCAAACATAAACAAGTGTCAATCTTTTGATAGTTATTATCCCTTAAAAACACGCTTTTTGTTTTAACAACATGAATTAATTTTAAAATAATTTCTGCCACTTCTGTGTTTTGAATTTGGAAAAATGGATTCCATATTTGGAATCAGGATGTTAAAATTGTGTAAATAGGTAACTTTTATTTTTAGACATTTTGAATAATTACTACGGTAAATATTTTATTTACCATGGTTAAGGGTAAATCCGGTAAATAAGGGTTAAAAAATAATCTTATAATGATACTAAATTACCCTAAAACGTGTCCTAACCTTATTGGTTGATACAGGTTCGACCATAGGAATCTTTGGGTCGATTTTGGGACCCCATGGAGCCACTTGTAGGTGATAGGGACACTTTATTTTAATTAAGTTAAAATGAATGCAAAAATGACACAATCATATATCTTTTAGAAAAACAATTTTTACATAGGGTTATATATGTTGGTTTTTAGACTATAAATAATCATTAGAAATATAAATAGATTTAATACCTAATGATATTTTATTTATAATTTTTAGACATTAAATAATTTAATTTATTTATGACACAATGATGGTGCAGGAATTACCATAATTGTGAAAAATTAAACTAATTGATATTATATATACACAAATAAATATAATTTGAGAATTTTTATGAATTACACTAATTTTCTAAGTTAATATGACATGTTAGGATTAATTTAATTAAATTTTTTCGAAGTAATTATTCTGTTATGAGTTTCACAAAAATCAACTATTGAATAGTGTCAAAATTGACACAAAAGCGTTTTTAAAACAAATATTCTATTATTAATTGATATTAAATTCCTAAAAATATAAGGTTCGTCCAGGAGACTTATATCATGATAGGTTCATCATTAATGGAACACTTTGGGGTCTCTTGGATGTATATAGTAATTTTATTAACCATATTATATAAAAATACAAAGACACATTGTAAAAGTGAAACTAATTAACTTAGAGTTAATACTTAAATATAAGGTTAATATAAGAACCCAAACCTGTCTAAATTCTACTTTTTGAGTAGTTTTTGACCCATTCCCACCTTAACCATTTAATAATCAACTTTGGAGCCATTAGAAACCGAATATTAATTTACTATAAACTAATATTTCTAGCTTTTCCAAAGGTGCCCCTCACCTCTCTTATAAAAGGGAACACCTCCTTCTCTTTTCGTCACACCTTCAAAGCCTTTTTTTTCGGCCAAACTCTGCCAAAATACTCTCCCAACTTCCATAACTACAACATATAGGCCTTAGTTTGTTCATGAAGCCAACATAAGGAGCCCTTTTGATCAAATCAAAAGGAAGAAACCGAAGAAGAGGTAATGATTTCACCACCCTTTTCCAAGTTCCTTTCTTCTTCCACTTCTTCTTCCTTTGCTGTTACCATTCTAAAATAATATCTCCAGTATCATATATATATACTGTGATGTTATTATAAATATGTTACAACCATATTCAGTATTCTATCCACCCTTTGAATAAAATGTCACCATACGTGCGTACGTATGACTTACCGTCTCCACGTCATGGTGTAATTGTTATTCAATTTATTATTATTTGGATGGGTATAATAATGATGTGTAACTCATGTAAATAATAAATATAACATGTTAGTGATTCTGTATATATGATATACCATCCATTTATATATTATTTTAATATCAAAATAATGATATTGTCGCTCGTGCGTACGTACGGACTACCGTCTCCACGAATGCGATGAGATTCATTCTCCATCGTATCCATTCAAGTATAATTATCATTTGATGATTTAAAAATGATGTTTAAGGACTTGATATCATTCTGGATATTAATAAAATACAACCTATCCATTACAAACATGGCTTACGTAACAAAACATATAAAAGAAAATGAGTAAGTTAACACCCAAAACAACGATAATACTAACATATTATTAACAAAGAAAAGTTAAAAGATCATATATGATATCATATTAATATATATTATTCTTGTATAATTTAATAACAATTATTTCACTATTATACAGGAGGATAACCTACCCCAAACAAAGAAAAGTACAATGTAAGGGTTATTTCACAATCTCTTCATTATCTGAGGTTGTTTATACGTAATAATCTACTGGGATCTCTTTATCATCCACATCCATGTTTCTTAAAATGTATTTGAAAACATTTTTACTATTTACTAGAATATGAGTTAAAGTCATTTATACCCTTTTTGACTTTTATAAGTGGTCTATAAAGGAATCCTTCCATCGTTTTCAAAACAAGGTCCTTTTTAACCTTTTCGACAGAATTAAGGTAACAATGTTTTTATAACTTATACGGCGGGTGCAGCTATTTTCCGCCGTTATAAAATCTTCAAAGCTTCCCTTACAATATTATAAGAATATTTTCAAAAGAAAATGTTTTATTTTATAAATATATTACTCTTAAATGATTTCAAAATAGAAAGAGATATTTCATTAAAAAGAATTTTGATTCCATCTATGTCAATATCCTTTGATGGATTTTACGCTTATTTAAAGATGATTTATTATGATACAAAACTTCTATATTGTATTGAAGGTTTTGTGATATGTTTGACTGTGGATGTGATATTTTTATACCATTCATGGTTTTTAGTTAAAGTATTGACATTCCGTATGCTAGTTTTAATACGAATGTTTATGTTATGTTTAAACATGTTCATACGAGGAATGCATTGGACATAATAAGTGACAGGTGGAGCCTGCTATAGATCCTCGATGCATCAGTAGGTCTCATGAGACAAAATAGTGTCTTGGCACAAGGCCTTGGGAAAATCTTATTTGTAGTCTTGCCACGAGGCCTTGGCTATGTGGTTATGATATTATGGAATTATGCATTACAACATTATGAATGTGGTTATTGATATTACATGTAATTATTCGATTAGTAGAATATCCATGTGAATAAGTAAATGACATTATTTCATTTTACTTTTGCCATTCTATGTTGAAGTTCAAGTTTAAAAGGCTTTTGTTTTAGTAATTCATTGCCTTAAGTGTTTATGCTTATTTTCGAAACTTCCTCTATATTTTTATCCTTACTGGGCATTTGAGCTCACCCCTTTTCAATGTTTTATTTTCCCCAGGATGTGAAAAAGTATGTTATGAATGACCTGTAGGAATTTTATGTGGGGATATGAGTGTGGAATATGGAGACTATGTTGTTGTAGTAGTTTTTCACTTTATTATGTAATGTAAAACTTTATGAATATATCTCGTGTTTCCAAGGCTACTAAACCAATCGGTCATTCGAGATTTGATCTTTCTTGTGATCATGCCAATGTTATGTAATAATGCACCGACTCTGGGTAACTAGGGTCGGGGCATTACAGTTTGAATCAGAGGAATTTTAGTACAAACCTTGGAAGCTAGATTTAGATAAACTCTGATTAGAGCACGTAGACCTAAGATGAACATTGAGGATTAGTATAGAATAACTTCCTAGAATTTTGGTATTGTAGGGATTTTGTGATTTTTCCGAGCAATACATCCCTGTTTGGATACGAGCAGGTAGATGTGGCTCTGGCACAGATATACCTAGGGGTAAAACCCGAAAACACCGCTTTGAGATAGACTCGAACGGGAACTGGTGCATGACAACGGGCCTTGCTGCACTCTTGGTTATGACACTCCCGGGGGGATATTCTTAGGATAACTCTCATTTTCTTTACAAATCATTATGAAGGGTTTATGAGTATATACTTCCTCAAAGAAAACATTTTTATGATTATGGATTATATCCACAAATAGTTCAATTTATGTTAAGTGTTTTAAAAGTATGGGATTGTGTATTTTGATTCATAAAATGATCTACTTTATGCCATTGTATATAAATGGCGCCTAGTGGAAGAAATGGAAATTGTATCAATGAACGCACTCCATGTAGGGATTGCCCTCCTGCTCAAGATAATTATAGTGGAGCTGATGATGAAACTGGTGCCGATCAGCTAATCACCATACTGGGACAACTCACTCAGGTTATGAATAATAACCTTACCCATATGGAGCACCCTGATCCGCAGCAGGGAGGATCAATGTTAGATCGATTCACGAGGAAACAACCACCAACGTTCAATGGGAGTACAAATCCCTTAGTAGCTGAGAAATGGATATTTTCCCTAGAGAAAATATTTCAGGCTTTGGGGAGTAGTGGAAGGGAAAAAGTTATCATGGTAGTTTACCGCCTCACTGGTGATGCTGATCAATGGTGGTCATTGATTCAAAATATGAAGGAATATGATGAAGTATCAAATATGGAATGGAGGGAGTTCAAAGATCTGTTTTTAGAAAAATACTTTCCTCGCGACCATCGAGGAGATATGGAAAGGCAGTTTCTGAGTCTTAGACAGAATGAGGATGAGAATGTCACAAAGTATGAGGCTAACTTTGCAAGGTCAGCAAGGTATGCTGGAGATTATATACGTAACCCAAGAAGTAAGATTTATCGTTTCTTTGATGGGTTAAAACCATTTCTCCGCCGAGCATTAGTCTCACAATCATTTTCGTCATATGAAGACTTTGTCTCATGTGCTATCAAGACCGAAAAAAAAATTTCTAAGTCTTATGAATTTAAATTAAAGAAAGAGAATAAGAGACCTGCTAATCAATCTGGGAATAGAAATAAGGGGAAGAAGGGACCGGTTGAATATCCATCCTGTGGTAAATGCGGGAAGAAACACCCTGGTACTTGCTTGAAGGGAATGGGAGTCGGTTACAAGTTTGGTGAAAAAGGCCACCAAGATCATGATTGCAAGGGGAAGAAGGAAGCTACCAACGTTCAGTGCTACAATTGCAGGGAGATGGGGCATTATGAAAATGAATTTCCTAAGCGTCAGGAGAACATACCTCAGAAAAGTCCAAGGGATCAAGGACAAGCTTATGTTATCACTAATGCTGAGGTAGAAGCTCTGAAAGACGTGGTGGCAGGTAATTTAATGGTTTCCTCAAGTTTAGAAAATGCATTATTTGATTCTGGATCATCGCATTGTTTCATATCTTCCCAGTTTGCTACGAAAATTAGATATTTCCAATTTTATTTAACAAGGGAGTTGTCTGTTAAGACTCCTAAGGGAAGTATCATTGCAACAATGTTTTGGGAATCAGTCCCCATTAGAGCACATAATTGTTCTTTATCTGCTAATCTAATCGTCATAACTATGATTGAGTTTGATATAATCCTCGGTATGGATGGGCTTTCGGACTATGATGCGAAGATTTATTGTAAGAAGAAAGATGTTACAATTCTTGATGATAATGATAAGGAACACCTTATCTTTAGAGCAGAATCATCACCACCTAATTCTTATTTAGATCCACCCCCAGTAGCTCAACTAAATTCAATTATTGGGGAGGAAGAGAATGAAATAACTATGGGTGAGTAAAGGAATGTTCAAATAGAGGATGTACCTGTTGTGAATGAATTTGTAGATGTATTTCCAGAAGATTTACCTGGACATCCTCCAGAACGTGAAGTTGAGTTTTACATTGATTTAATTCCTGGATCAAGGCCATATCGAAGACCCCTTATAGAATGGCCACTGTAGAATTAGTTTAACAAAAGAAACAATTAGAGGAATTGAGTAATAAAGGATTTATTCGCCCTAGTGTTTCTCCATGTGGAGCCCCTGTTCTTTTTGTTAAAAATAAAGATGGATCTATGATGTTATGTATCAACTACAGGGAGATAATGCCTATAACGATAAATAACAAGTATCCCCTACCTCTCATTGATGATTTATTTGACCAAATGCATGGAGCTTAATACTTTTCAAAGATTGACCTTCGATCTGGATACCATCAGTTGTGTGTAAAGAATGAAGACATTCTGAAGACAGCATTTCAAACCAGGTACGGGCATTATGAGTTTACTGTAATGCCTTTTGGATTGACTAATGCACCCTCTGTATTCATGGATATGATGAATAGAGTTTTCAAGGAGTATCTCGATGAATTTGTGGTGGTATTTATTAATGATATCTTGGTATACTCCAAAACCTACGAAGATCATGAAAATCACTTGCGCATTATCTTGAAGACTCTGAGGAGGCATGAATTATATGAGAAGTTTAGCAAGTTTGAATTATGGATTCAAGAGATTTCTTTTCTTGGCCATATTGTCTCTAAAGATGGAATCTCTCTTGATCCTTCTAAGACCAAGGCAATCCAAGAATGTCCAGCACCTACAAGTATAACTGAGGTACGCAGTTTTATTGGTTTGGTAGGTTATTATCGATGTTTCATCCAGAATTTTGGCTGATTGGATAACCCATTAACGAAGCTCACACCTAAAGGGGTTAAATTTGTTTGGAAAAAAGAGTGTGAAGAATGTTTCGAAGAACTAAAGAGAAGATTATTCAATTCTCCTATATTGACTCTACCATCAGGGAATGATGGGTTCCTTATTTATAGTGATGCATCAAAGAAACGACTTGGTTGTGTCCTTATGCCGAATGATAGAGTTATTGCCTATGCATCACGACAGTTGAAAAATCATGAACAAAACTATCCTACTCATGATCTCGAGTTAGCAGCTGTGATCATTGCTTTGAAGATATGGAGGCACTACATCTCTGGTGAAAAATGTGAGATTTATACTGATCACAAGAGTTTGAAGTATATTTTCTCACAAAAAGAACTCAACATGAGGAAATGGATATGGCTTGAATTACTCAAGGATTATGATTGTACGATACACTACCACCCGGGGAAAGCAAACAAGGTGACAGATGCTTTGAGCAGAAAAGACCATGGAGTTTTGAACGTGATGATAATTGAAAGGGATCCAATTTTGATGGATCTAGTGAAGATGGACATGGGAATAACCATGGAAGGTGAAACATCAATTCTTTTTCAAATGGTTGCCAAACCATCTTTACTAGAAAGGATTAAGAGTTTTCATACTGATGATGAAGAATTCCAAAAGAATATTAAAGCTGTGAATGATGGGAGACTGAGAGAAATTGTATATGAAGATGGAATTTTTGTAATTTGGGATGAAACATTGTTTTCCTGATATACCTGATCTAAAAACTGAATTGCTAGATGATTCTCATAGTTCCAATTTTTCTATACACCCTCGGAGCACCAAAATGTATAGAGATTTGAAGGAACATTTTTGGTGGGACAACATGAAGAGGGAGATTGCTGATTTTGTGTCAAGATGTATGGTTTTTCAACAAGTGAAAGCTGTAAGGCAACAGCCTGGAGGATTCATGCAACCTCTTCCCATACCGGAGTGGAAATGGGACAATATTACGATGGACTTTGTCATGGGGTTACCAAAGACTCCTAGAAGGATCGATGCAATATGGTTTATTGTTGATCGTCTTACCAAGTCAAAACATTTTTTTCTATAAGAGAAGATCTACCCATGGAACGTCTAGCAAGACTATATATTAATGAAGTTGTGAGACTTCATGGAGTACCCCTATCGATTGTTTCTGATTGTGATCCCCGTTTTACTTCAAGATTTTTGAAAAGTCTTCAGAAATCCCTAGATACTGAACTTCATTTGAGCACTGCTTACCACCCTCAGACAGATGGAAAATCAGAACGGACTATTCAAACCTTAGAAGACATGTATAGATCTTGCTCACCTGACTTTCAGGGTATGTGGGATCAATATTTACCTCTAGTAGAATTTTCCTATAACAATAGCTTCCATTCGAGTATTCAGATGGCACCATATGAAGCGTTATATGGAAAGAGATGTCGCACACCAACCTGTTGGGATGATGTTGGTGAAAGAAAACTTGTAGGCCCAGAACTGGTGGAGGAAATAATGGAAAAGGTGAAGGTAATCCAAAATCAATTCAAAGCAGCTCAATGTAGGCAGAAGAGCTATGCCGATAATCGAAGGAAGGATTTGGAATTTCAAGTCAGTGATCATGGTTTCCTGAAGGAATCTCCATGGAATGGAGTCATACGTTTTGGTAAGAAAGTTAAATTGAGTCCCAGGTACATCGGACCTTTCGGAATTCTAGAACGAATTGGGGTTGTAGCTTACTGATTGGCAATGCTGCCAAGTCTCTCCAAAGTTCATGATGTGTTCCACGTATCTCTATTGAAGAAATACATTCCTGACCCAACGCATGTACTCATCTATGAAGAATTAGAACTGAAACTCGATCTGTCTTATTGCGAAGAGCCCGTCAGGATTCTTGATATGAGAGAACAATTACTAAGAAACTGGACGACGCATCTGGTAAAATTTATGTGGAGAAACCTTAAGATGGAAGCGGCGACGTGGGAACCCCAGGAACTAATGATGAAGAACCACCCGATTCATTTCATGTGATAAGTATTCTAGAAATTTCGAGGATGAAATTATTTGAAGGAGGGGAGAATGTAACACCCCAAGCTTCTACGGTACGCTTCTCTTTGAATAATGTGATATCGTGTGTTGTACGCAACTCCGAGTTCTAACACACCATAACCAATCAAACTAGCCTGTTATGAATAGTAATACCTACTTTTTGAAATTATATATATTTTATATTTAAAATGGACTTCATTTTTGGATTTGGAATATCGAATTTAGCCTAAGGTGAAATTTTGGTACTTTTCGGATAACTTTAATATTTTGATGAATAGTGAAAATTACTAAATTTTAATTAAAAACAACTTTTTTAATAAAAAAAATTAATAGTGATAAATTATGAATTTGAGTGGTTTTAAAGTATATTTATAATATATTTTTAACATTTAATATAATGTTGGTCATTGGACATAATTTTACAAATAAACCGAACATAATCAATTGTCAATCTTTTGATAGTTATTATCTCTTAAAAACACGCTTTTTGTTTTAACATGAGGAATTAATTTCAATTTAATTTCTGCCACTTTTGTGTTTTGAATTTGGAAAAATGGATTCCATATTTGTAATCAGGATGTTAAAATTGTTTAAATAGTTAAGTTTTATTTTTAGACATTTTGAATAATTACTGCGGTAAATATTTTATTTACCATGGTTAAGGGTAAATACGGTAAATAAGGGTTAACAAATAATATTATAATAATACTAAATTACCCTAAAACGTGTCCTAACCTTATTAGTTGATACATGTTCGACCATAGGAATCATTGGGTCGATTATGGGACCCCATGGAGCCACTTTTAGGTGATAGGGACACTTTATTTTAATTAAGTTAAATTGAATAAAAAAATGCAAAAAGCATATATCTTTTAGGAAAAAAAATATTAAATATGGTTATATATGTTGGTTTTTCAACTATAAATATTAATTATAAATATAAAAAGATTTCCTACATAATGATATTTTATTTATAATTTTTAGACATTAAATAATTTAATTTATTTATGACACAATGATGGTGCATGAATTACCATAATAGTGAAAAGATAAACTAATTGATATTATAAATACACAAAAAAATATAATTTGAGACTTTTTATAAATTACACTAATTTTTTATTTTAATATGACATGTTGGGAATCAATTAATTAAATTTTTTCGAAGTAATCATTCTGTTATGAGTTAAACAAAAAACATCTATTGAATATTGTCAAAATTGACATAAAAGAGTTTTTAAAACAATATTATATTATTAATTGATATTAAATTCCTATAAATCTAAGGTTCGTCCAAGAGACTTATATCATGATAGTTTCATCATTAATTGACCACTTGGGGGTCGCTTGTATGTATATTGTATGTTTATTAACCATATTAAATAAAAATACAAAGAGACATTGTATAAGTGAAACTAATTAACTTAGAGTTAATACTTAAAGATAATGTTAATATAAGTACCAAAACCTGTCTAAATTCTATTGGCTGAGTATTTTTCGACCCATCCCCACCTTAAAATTTTAATAATAAACTTTGGAGCCATTAGAAACCGAATATGAATTTATTATAAACTAATATTTCTAGCTTTTCCAAAGGTGCCCCTCACCCCTCTTATAAAATGGCACTCCTCCTTCTCTTTTCTTCACACCTTCAAAGCCTTTTGGTTAGGCCAAAATCTGCCCAAATACTCTCCCAACTTCCCTAACTACAACCTAGAGGCCTTAGTTTGATCATAAATCCAACCTATGGAGCCCTTTTGATCAAATCAAAAGGAAGAAACCCAAGAAGATGTAATGATTTCACCACCTTTTTCCAAGTTCCTTTCTTCTTCCACTTCTTCTTCCTTTGTTGTTACCTTTATAAAATAATAACTCCAGTATCATAAATATATTGTTATGTTATTATAAATATGGTACAACCATATTCAGTATTCAATCCACCCTTTGAATAACATGTCACCATACGTGCATACGTACAGCTTACCGTCTCCACGTTGTAGTGTAATTGTTATTCAATGTATTATTATTTGGATGGGTTTAATAATGATGTGTAACTCATGTAAATAATAAATATAACATGTTAATTATTCTGTATATATGATATACCATCCATTTAAATATTATTTTAATATCAAAAGAATGATATTGTCGCTCGTGCGTACGTACGGACTACCGTCTCTACAAATGCGATGAGATTCATTCTCCATCGTATCCATTCAAGTATAATTGTCATTTGATGATTTAAAAATGATGTTTAAGGACTTCATATCATTATGGATATTAATAATATACAACCTATCCATTACAAACATGGATTACGTAATAAAACATATAAAATAAAATGAGTAAGTTAACACCCGAAACAACGATAATACTAAGATATTATTAACAAAGCAATGTTAAAAGATCATATATGATATGATATTAATATATATGATTCTTGTATAATTTAATAACAATTATTTCACTATTATACAGAAGGTTAACCTACCCCATCCAAGGAAAATTACAAGGTAAGGATTATTTCACAATCTCTTCATTATCCGAGGTTGTTTATACGCAATAATCTACTGGGATCTCTTTATCATCCACATCCATGTTACTTAAAAATGTATTTCAAAACATTTTTACTATTTACTAGAATATGAGTTAAAGTTATTTATAGCCTTTTGGACTTTTATAAGTGGTTTATAAAGGAATCTTTCCATCGTTTTCAAAACAAGTTCTTTTTTATCCTTTTCGACAGAATTAAGGTAAGAATGTTTTTTTAACTTATACGGCGGGTGCGGCTATTTTCGGCCGTTATAAAATCTTCAAAGCTTCCCTTACAAGCTTATAAGAATATTTTCAAAGAAAATGTTTTATTTTATAAATATATTACTCTTAAATGATTTCAAAATAGAAAGAGATATTTCTTTAAAAACAATTTTGATTTCATCTATATCAACATCCTTTGATAGATTTTAAGTTATTTAAAGTTGATTTATTATGATACAAAACTTCTATATGTTATTGAAGGTTTTGTGATATGTTTGACTGTGGATGTGCTATTTTTATACCATTAATGGTTTGTAGTTAAAGTATTGACATTTCGTATGCTAGTTTTAATACGAATGTTTATGTTATGTTTAAACCTGTTCATATGAGGAATGCATTGGACTTAATAATTGACGGGTGGAGCCCGCTATAGCTCCTCGATGCATCGTTAGGTCTCATGAGACAAACTAGTGTCTTGGCAAAAGGCCTTGGCAAAATCTTATTTTTAGTCTTGGCACGAGGCCTTGGCTATGTGGTTATGATAGTCTGGCATTATGCATTCCAACATTATGAAAGTGGTTATTGATATTACATGTGATTATTCGATTAGTAGAATATCCATGTGAATAAGTAAATGGAATTATTTAATTTTACTTTTGGCATACTATATTGAAGTTCAAGTTTAAAAGGCTTTTGTTTTAGTAATTCATTTCCTTAAGTGTTTATGCTTATTTTTGAAAGTTCTGCTATATTATTATCCTTACTGGGCATTTGAGCTCACCCCTTTTCTATGGTTTATTTTTCCCAGGATGTGAAGAAATAAGTTATGAATGACCTGAAGGGATTTTATGTGGGGATATGAGTGTGGAATATGGAGACTATGTTGTTGTAGTAGTTTTTCTCTTTATGATGTAATGTAAAACATTATGAATATATCTAGTGTTTCCAAGTCTACTAAACCAAGTGGTCTTTCGAGATTTGATCTTTCTTTTGATCATGCCAATGTTATGTAATAATGCACCGACTCTGGGTAACGAGTGTCGGGGCGTTACATATCCCATAAAGATAATACCATTTAGTTTTTCAACCTAAAACCTTTTATCATATCCATAGAAAAAAGAAAACATATGAAAAGGGTGAGAGTTAATTCTCAGTGAGGGTAAACATGGAGAATATAAAAAAACATTAACATATGAATATTAAAACTGGAATATAAATTTTGAATATCAAATTATTGAGTCATGAAATAAATCAAAGTAGTTTATAATACATAAATCACAAATTAACATGAAACATGATCAAATATAATTGGCATAAAAATATTGAATTGTGGCAAACAAGTAAGCATAGAAAATCATTTCCATATTAGCCAAGGATCATTTCAAATAACATCATAGCTAACAAAGTCCATTACTGAACTGGGTTTACATGTAATTCTAACCCATTATAAGTGAAATGAATTTACATTCCATTCTGTCCTTATCTATGAAATGTGATTTAAATATTTACCCAATGCATTGTATGTATATATAGTACCCACACATCTGATAATAAAATAATTCTTACATGTTCTAAAAAACATAAATCAATCACCATAGCATAACCCAAGGAATATAATTAGATTCGTAAAAATAATTCCATCTTAATATAATATTTGTAAAACATATTTATTTCCTAGATAGAATTCATATTAAACAAGATAAAATCATAGAAACTATAAAGATTTTATACTTAAAACATTACCATGTTAATGAATTCCATCTTTCTATGGAAAATAAATTTGATATGGAAGTTTGAATTATTTCATGAGGAAAATATCCTTTCCTAATGAGTAACTTTTTATTTTCACAAAATATCATCCAATTTTCCATGAAATGAATTTATTTTAAAATAAAATAGAACTATTTTAATTTAAACATCGTGAAAATAATGTTTTATGAATAATTAAAAATATTTTCATGCCGTAAATGTTTAAAACGTTATCCTTGTACTTTTTATGGAGAATCCAAAAAGAACCATATATCGAATAATGACTAAATATTCCTTTCATACCATTTAATAAAAATTCAAAAAAAGTTAAATTTCACTTATTAAAATATTAGAATAATATAAATAAAATAACATAATTAAAAAACAAGGATGTGGATGATATATGAACCCTTTTAAATACTTATCTACAAATAATCTCGGATAATAGTGAAATTGAGAATTTATCCCCTACAAATTTGTAATATGTTTAATCATATGACTCATAAAATAAAAAAAATTAACTACATATTTATATATCATAAAATTCATAATAAGTATCATGAAAACATTAATGGTCAGTATAAAAACCACACAATCCCAATAGGTGGAGTATAATAAATTTGTCCGAGTGAAATAACAGTGAGACAATATAATCCATTAAATTATATATGATTTCATTTGTAAAAATCCTAAAATCGTGTATAAATGTTTAAATAATTTAGTTAAATTATTACAGAAACATATTTACATTTCTGATAAAAAATGTCATCATATTAGAACCCATTTAATAAAATTTCATTATTACTCTAATTTTGTTGTTAACGGTTTATTTTATCTTTTATGTTATAGCATATATTTACCAATTCTTTTAAATAATATATATAGTTAAATAACTGATAGATTTAGATTATGGTAATATATAAATTATTTATTAATTATATACATTTACATAATCATGCATGAATGGTGGACAAGGATATGAATCACATAACGTCTTGGTGACAGTAGGTCGTACGTACGTGCGAGCGATGATATCATTCCCATAGCTATGAAATGGTGAGGAAGTGAATGGTATATAATTTTTTCTAGAATCACTATAATGATATGATAATAAAATATTGTTATTATTTAAATGATTATATCCATCCATGAATAATGGTGGTGAAAACAAATTATAGCACGACGTGGATAAGGTAAGCCATACGTACTCACATGAAGTGGTTTCGTTTTCTTGTTGGATGGAAAGAAGTTGGAATAAATTTGTTACACAACCATAATAAAATCTAATTATATATTTGATACATTATTTATTACATACTAACAAAATCAACAAAGGAATATGAATTAGGCGGAGAAAAAATATTAAAAAATTGGTAGAGGATATTACCTATTCTTCAATGTGCTCCTTCTAAATATACTCTTAAAGGCACTAGAGATGTTATTTTGAGAATAAAAACAACCTATATAATATAAATAAGAAATTTGATAATGGATATGTGTACATTATGGCCAGTCATGAAGGCTCAAATTGAATTGATTTGGTAAGGAAGGAGGTCGCCTTTTATAATTTATGTGTGGGGATCTTTTGAAAACTACAAATATATAAAATTATAATAAAATAAAAACACATCCAATAACCTCAACAATTATATATGTTCTAATAACAGAATATATATTATTATTATCTCATAAAACAATAAATTTTAGATGTGTTTTTGTTTCATTTTTAAACTTATCATTTCATTTTACCGTTAATTATTACCTTTTAATTTTAACTAAGATAACAATTGTTTCAATGTTAAAATAGTGTAGTTTTTACTTTTTTAATGTTACATTGACCATAAATTAACAATATAAAACATTTTAGAGTAAAAAAATATTTATTTTTTATTTTTATAATATTTTATGATTTTCAATAATTTAATAAAACCTTATTTTGAGAAAATATGAAGGGTCAAATTTGATACTATTCATTTAATGGATGTTTCAAAATATCAAGATAATATGTTAACCTATAATAAAATATTTATTATATATTTAATGGGTCATGGTCATCAAAAAAAATTTAGACTTTTTAATTGTCCCAAATGAGATTTATGTTAGTATTTTCAATAACATTAATTTGAAATTTCCATTAACAAAATAATTACTACATCAATTTTGGGTAATTATTTAATATAAATATTTGATGAGTAAAAATTAAATTTAAAATACAATGAATAAAATAATTATTCTCCCTTTAAGGGGAATAAATATAGTTTAATATACATATTTTAAATCCTATTTTAAAAAATAATATTTATTAATACCTAAATGTTAAAAAATGTTCCAAAACATTAAATAAACTATTATAATTGTCATAACATTTTCCATATTGCTCCAAATTGAAATTAACAGGACCCCTGGATCCTAAAGGCTGTTATATAATCTAAAAATTATATTTTTTCATGTTTTTTGTCTTTTAATTGTGATTATAATTTTATTTAAAATTGTTCCACTATTTTTTCAATAATTAAATAATTTAGGCATCATCATTGTATACGAAATTAATGTATTTATTTAATTTCTAAAAACTCTAAATTAATTACCATGATTTATATAATTTCATTAGATTTTTGGAGATATTTATTATAGAATTTATCTCATATTTATCACTATATTAAAAAAATTATATATATAAAAGAAAAGTGGGTATCATGTTGTTGCTTTCTTTTATTTTAATAATATATATATATATCATTTTCAGGAACAAGAGTTCATTAAATTAGTCAATTAAGATACAAAATTGTTAAGGGTCTAATTTTATGCACCTAATTGATTTTTCATGGTTTTAGGGTAATTTTATTCTTCATTTCATATTATTTGTTACCATAATTTACCTTATTTAACTTTAACCATGGTAATTAAAAATTAACAAATTAATTATACATAATATCCAAAAAATTTAAAATGAAACAATTTACATAATTTTGACCCATTTATTCCAAATAAGGAGTCCATTTTTATATTAACTTATACATATATTCGTAAATAATTATTTTAAAATTATTCCCATTGTCAGAATTAAATAATAGGATTTTCAAATGTTTAAACCTTCCAAAAGATTGAAATGTTTTTAAATCTAACTTAAATCTAAATTTAATTCCAATGACCTAATTTATATGGAATTATAAAAGTTTATTTAGTATATAAATTAATACTATTCCGTAATATAATTAATTTGTAACAATTATTTTGATGAAAAATGTTTTTTATGTTAAAATATTGTGTTTTTTTATTATTCATCAAAGCATGAATGTATTCAGAAAAATTTTAAAAATTATACCAAGGTAAATTTTTATATCCCAATTCCATATAAATTTTTTATTTTGTTCATTATAAAATATAAAATTTGAAAATACTACATTTAAAATATTTGTTCCATCAAATGGTGGAAAAAATGTATTGTTTTGAAAAAAATTTCTTTTCTCTAAAAATTAGAATTTATAGTTATATAATGTCTAGGAAATATACATGTAAAATTTTCAACACTTGATTAAATATATTAAACATATATTTCATTAATTAAAATACATCAAGAATGATTTTATTATTATATAAACTCACTTATTTTTATTTAAATAGTTTTTCATAAGAAAGTTATTATTGTCTATATGCATCATTATAATGACTAGGTTATAAGGTAACATAAGAATATTTATATGTTTAATTATACTCATTCATGAATGAAATGAATTATATAATTGTAACTTGATTTTTTACCCCTAAACATGCATAGATTTGGGTATGTTTCAAGATATGTCGGTGTTTCATATTTAACTAGCATATCACGATGTAATGTAAAATAAAAGACTTGAAAAAATTTGAAAATATATCTCCTAAAAATCATGGGGTTTTACATAATACCCATTTAAAATGTTTTTTCCCTTGAAATCAATAAGGGTTATAAATTGTTTACTACTTGAATGTTTCTTTCATAACAACCCACATTATACAAAAGAAAACTAAAACAACAATTTTAAAAAGGAATGTTAGAAACACAAAAGTTACCCAAAGTAACTCCTCACTAGGTTTCTACATAAGAGAACATAAGCAGGAAGTAAAAATATTGATATGGAAGAAAAAATCAAACCATCTAATTAATATTAGTATTGATAGAGAACCATGTTACAAGAATTTTACCAATTACAAATCCATAAATCTTAAATTAATTAATGGTCCATTTAATTCATCATTTTATATGTTACTAGGATACATTTTTTGGTTTCCATGATCCATTCCCTAATGTTGAAGAACATGAGAATAAATTCATAAATTATTTTAGTATAATTTCAAAGATGGTCTTTCCTTGAAAAAAAATTATACTTCAACTCTTATTCATTAAATTTAAGTTGAATTTAGCATTCCTAAAGTGACAGAATATCATGTGATCCGTAAATATAATGATAGGTCATGTCATATGACTTTATCAAAAAAAAAGGCTATCACATGTAATCAAATATGCATAAGTCCACCTTTGGTGAGATAATAATTTATATTAACATACTATATCATATGTTTAACTTATACATTCCATAAACTGATAACCTTACAATCCATTGGAAGGGTAAAAATTCAAAACTATAGAAAAAGGTTCACTAACTTAGTTTAATATTTTTCCCCCATATATCAGAAGGTACAATTGTTTTCCACATTCTAATCATGTGAATACATCATCTTGTATTCTATGGATAATAAACTTAATTAACATATATCCATATTGAAAATGTACATGTTTTATTTTTTTTAATCCAAAAATGATGTGAACTACATCCATTGTAGCATAAAACACTTTTCAAAAAATCATTAATTAGTTCTAAGGAAATAATTACCATCTAATTTTCTATTTCATAACCAACCTATCATTATCTCATCATCATGATCATATTAAGGGTTTTCATTCCCTTAATATTGTCCTTTTCAACTTATTACCCCAATCAATATTCACAGCTACCAGAACCATTCATCATATACATCCAAATAACTAAGAAAAAACAATATTGTGACAATTATTATAGGATTATTTATTCAATAAAACCATAAAATTGCTTATACAATATTGTTATTGATAAACATGAAACTATTCCCCTATCTTCTTAAACCATTGGCCAAGAATCATTGTTTTATTCCATAACAATTCATTCATATCATATGTTGTTCATAGTCTCTTCATCATTGGAAACATAACCACTACCCATTCGACCATTTTAATTCTCCTCATAAGATTTACCCTAGGGAATCGATTTTCTTAATGACCATACATCCCATATTTAACACATTTAACTATTATTTATGGTGTAGCAATACCATTATTCTTGTCATTTGTGTTAACTGAACCGTTTCCTTTTCAATTAATGGATGTGTGTCATTATTTTCACACCAAAAATGGATTCCAGTTTCTTTGGAATTTTCTCTATGATGCCTTTTCCTACATGATTTACATGAGGAAAATTTATCATTATTTCCTATGTGATAAACATGAAACACCATATTTCTCTTATTAGGTGGGTTAAAAAACTCACCATAGTCGAGATTAATGATAATTTTATGAGAATGATGATTATTAATAAAAAAATTATCCTTCAAACTCCCACATCCTTTGATTTCTCTTGAAGAATATCACTCCGTTGTGCATCATAATCTCTCTTAACCTGAATCCTCCTATTTCCATCTATTTTCAAATAACCAAAAATAAATGTTCTAGTGAAGATAATCATACATGAAAAACCGTATAATCAATGGAAGGTAAATTCAATCTATAACATCTTAGGTTTCATCCTATGCTATCCATTATTGTACCAAAATACTAGGATTGTAACCAATAATAATACATATACTTAGGAAATCCTTAGGAATACCTTAGAAACATCTATTGGTATCTGAATAAATACATCACATCCTAATTTCCAATGAATAACTAAACCTTATATCTAATATAAAATATAATATCCCAAGTGTTTTATGACATGAACATTACATTAATTTTTAATAATATATAATACATTACATAAAAAACTCTCAAAGACCATATTAGACTAATGTCTTTGGAAATTGGGATCACATTATGTTAACTTGGTGAAAGATCTTCACCATCTACCATAAAGTTATTCCCCATTCGTTTTCCTATGATAAACCATATTTGTATCATAGGGAAAATAAAAAATATGATGATGTTGAGGAAAAATTCTCCATATGGGTAAACATGAATAATATCAAAAAAACATGAACATCCGAATGTAAAAACATGAAAATATGTTTTGAATACCAATGTCTTGAGTCATGAAATAAATCATGGTAGTCTTTAAAAAATAAATCATAAATGAACATAATACACAATAAAATATCATAGGGTTAAGACATGTAATTGTGGAAACCACATAATCATAGAAAATAATTTCTATATTATCCAAGGCTTATTGCTAAGACAATCATAGTAGAAAAATTCCTTTACTGAACTGGTTTGTCTTTCTGTTCCATCCCTGTATTACTAAATTAGATTTACATTACATTCTATTAATTTCTATATCATGTGAAATAAATCCTTAACAAATTAATTGGAATGATATATAGTTCCCACCCATATCATAATTCAATCCTTCTTTCATGTTCCTCAAAAACATAAATCATTCATCATATCTTAACCAAAGGAATAAAATTGGATTCTTAAACATCATTCCATCATATCAAAATCCTTGTAAAAAATGGAATTCATAAATAGAATTTATCATAAACATAATAAAATCATAGGAACAATAAGTATATTATACATGAAACATAACCATATTAAATAATTAAATTTTATAAGGAAATAAATTTAGATATATCACTTGAAAATAATTGTATAGTTAAATATCCTTTTTCTTAAAAAAATGTGTTCTTTTCACAAAATGTCAATCCATTTTGAAATATATTCATTTATCTGAAAATAAACAAGAAATATTTTAAATTCCGATTCAATAAAATAAGGTGCTATAAAGACATAAAAATATGTTCATTCAAAATTAGATAAAAAACATTCTCCTGGTACATTTTTTAAAAAAGTAAAAAGTTACCTTGTATCGAATAATGACAAAAGATTCATTTTGTACTGTCTATTTATAATTCACCAAAGGGTAAAATTAAATTTGAAAATTTTTCTAAGAATATAAATAATATTACTTACTGAGGAAACATGTACACGGATGATAAATATACCACATTAAATACTTACATATCAACAATCCCGAATAATAACCGGATTGTGAAATTATCCCTTACCAATTTATAATTAGACAGATAGTATTTCTCATAAAATAAATAAAATTATAGTAATAATTAAATATTATTAACATCATAAAAATATTCATAAAAACATTCATGTGTAGTATAATAACCACACAAAAGAAATAGGTGGTCTATAGTCCATATGTCCCAGTGAAATTAAAGTGAGACAAAATAATCCATTACCTTAGATAGAATTTCATTTTTAGGTATCTAAAACTCTGGAATAATTGTTTAAATAAGTCAATTAGTTTATTACTTAATCATATTAATATTTATAATATCATATTTGATCATATTAACACATGATTAATGGTATTTCATTATTACTCTTCATTTGTTGATAACTACTTTATTTTCACTTACATTTTTTTCATATAAGTCCCAATTCTTGTAAATAGAGTATATTTATATAATTTAAAAAATTATTTTATGGTAATATATATCAAATATGTTCTTTATATATATTTATATTTTCATGCATGAATGGTAGACATGGATATGAATTGCATCACATCATGGAGGTGATTGGTCATACGTACGCACAAGAGACAATATCATTACCATATTCATGAAATGGTAAGGATGTGAATGGTTTATATTTTTTTCCATAATCCATTTAATGTTATAATTATCTCATATTGTTATTATTTCTATCATTATATCAATCCTCGTATGATAGTGGGGAAAAACGATTACATCGCAACGTGAAGATGGAAACCGTACGTATTCATGCATATTGATTGTGTTTTTCATAGGATAGATAAATGGTGGAATAATGTTATTAGATAACCATAATAACATCTAATTAAATATTGGATATTGTAGTTGTTATATAATAATAGATTCTACAAATAAAGGGTGAGTGTGATATGAAATAATTTAAAAGAATTGGTAGAAGAGATTAACTATTATTAAACGTAATCCCTCTAAATCTCATCTTAAGGGTACTAGAGGTGGTCATTTGAGAATAAAAGAACATATAGAATTTACATAGATACTTTTAGATGGTAAAATAATATGAGATGGTCGTGTTTGAAGCCTCAATGTGAAGTGAAGTGGTTAGGGAGGAGGTTCCATTTTATAATTGAGGTGAAGGGAACTATTGTATTTTCCAGAAATATTAATTTATAAAAAAACAAAACACAAAAAAAACAACCAAAATGTCATATTATCTAATATTAGATGATATATGGTTGTTATATTATAATCCAATAATTTTTAGAAATATTTTTATGACATTTAAAACCATATCAATTTGTTTTACCCTTAATTATTCACTTTTAATTTTAACTAAGGTAACATCTTATTCAATATTAAAATAGGGTAATATATACATAGTTGATGTCAATTAGACCATAAATGAACAATAATGAACATTTTAGATTAAAAAAATTATTTGGTATTTTTTAAATTATGTTATTAATTTTAAAAAACTTAATAGTACATTATTGTGAGAAAATATCAATTGTCTAAAATTTGACACTATTCATTTACTGAAATTTTGAAAATATGAAGATATGTTGGTAACCATGAACCAAAAATTTTATTATATCTATATGGGCTAAGAGTATCAAATAATTTTTTAGGATATGTTAATAATTCCAATTTTTATTGTAGTATTTTTAATAACATTAATTTTTAACATCAATTTATAAAATAATCTATACATAAGTTCCCTAAAATAATTTAATATTATAATTTGTTGGATAAAAATAAAAAAATTGTAAGGAAGATTAATATTTTATATTTTATACGAATACTTATAGTCAAATATATATTCTTTAGAATCCTACATTAAAATTTTTATATTTATTAAAACATGAATGTAACATCTTTAACATTACTATAATTAATATATTATAAGGGTTATAATCATTTCCATATGGATCAAAATGATCAATAACTCAACCATTGGATGATTATGGTTCATATAAACTCTACCAATAATATTTGGTTGTCTTTTTGATCTATTAATTATTACTAAAATTTTATTCAAGATTTTTTATGGATTTTTCAACAATTAAATAATTTCTACATCATCATTGTCTAAGAATATAATTGAATTATTTAATTAATATAAATTATAAATAAATTACACTAATTTAGAAAATTTCATTAAATCTATTGCGACTATTAATTATCTAATATATCTCATATTTATCACTAAATTACAATAATTCTAGTTATAATATATAAGAGGGTGACATGTAGTCACTTTATTTTTTTTATAATTAAAGCCTGAATGATATCGTAAAAATATCGCAAATTCAATGAAAGTAAATTTTAATATCCCACATACAGATAAACGTTTTATGTAGTAAAAATATAATATATAAAAGTTTAAAAAACTATATCTAAAATAATTGCACCATCACAAGGTGAAAAAAGAACATTTTTTTGAAAAATACTTCTTCTATCTAAAAAATTGACTTTGTTATTATATCATATCTAGAAAAAAATTATATGAATTTTAAACATTATATTATATATATTAAACTGATATTTCATTAATAAAATCCATTAAGGGTGATTTTATTATTTTATAAACTCTCTTATTTTCATTTAATTTTTTTTTCAGAAGACTGTTAATATTGTTTATACCAACCATAATAATGACTAGTTTATAAGGTAACATAAAAATATTTAGTTTTTAACATGTAATTATACTCCCATGAAATTAATTATATTACAATAAATTGAAATTGTTTTTAATAGAAGCCAGGTATTTCCTTCTGTATACCGCAAGCTAAGATGAGGTTGCGTATTACGTAAGCTTATCTTGTTGTAGCATAAAACACAAGACCAAAATAAATTAAAAAATATATCTCATGAAAATATTGTGGTATTACTAGTGAGAAATCCTATGAAATAATAATTTATAAATGATATAATATAAAACACAATAACACGATGACAATAACCTAGACATAGACTCAAATTCTACTGATGGCGCTATGACTCCTGTATGCCACTTCTAAGACGAGAAACATGATAAGAAAATAAGAATTTAAAAAAGAAACATTAATAAATTCATTATTTTTTTATTTTATCATTTCTATATATAATTCCTTAAACATTAAAATAATCATTAAAATTATTACTTATTTTGTTACGTTAATAATTAGTCTAAATTCTATTCCCTCCATGAATAATCCAACCCGAGTCCACAATTTCTCATGATTAACGTATTCTCATAATTTCAATTCCACCATTATGAACCCCATAGGTTTAGAATTATTTATTAACCATTATAATAATTACATAGTCCATGAAATCATGGATAACCATACTAATATACCATTGTGCTGAAACATGGAACCATTAACATCCCGCTGCATTACATAGTGGTGAAATATAAGAAGATAAAACCAGAAACTCGCCCATCACCTATTAAATAGATTCATATGATATAATATTATCTCCTAACATCACATAAATGGGTACTCCAAACTTCTTCCGATTCAATCGTCCATGATTCCATCCCCTACACCCAAATGCATATGGTGATCAAACACTCCATCATAAGAGTCTACATCTTTCACATTTTCTGGTCATCCCCCACCACATCACATTATCTATCCCTAGATCACACCACACCTTGACCTATCTCACCCATGTAACATTACATTGTAAATATCACATATGGATCAAATAAAAAATCAATAGGAAAAAAAAATTCATACCCAATGAGTAAATCTAGGCCCTAAAACATTCAATCATTCCTACACACATAAACGAGATATGACAAATCAAAAAACTCACTTGTACTTCCAAGGAAGAAAAGAAAAATTTTCCATAGTAATTATTTATGTAAATGTTTTAGTTTTAATTACATATTTAATTAACTAATTCATTATTCATAAGGTTAGAATATGAGAACCCCATGGAATCATTCTAAAACAATCTATGACATATAAATCATTCTCTCTCCATTAAAACCAGTTTATACAAACATAAGAATGTTCCATTATATTTAACATTCCATACCATTTAATTTTATCATGATACATTATCTTACTTAATATTCTTTTGTGATTCCATTATAATGGAATAACACATTTAATTAAACATTATAATTGCATCAATTTGGTTACAATCAATTTATAGGAAACACTAGATTCAAACATATGAATATTATTTATTTAGTAATCCAATTAATTAATTAATTTTTTCTATACATTATGTACCAAATACTAAAAAACCTCATGCTAATCAATATCTTAACCAGTCATAATGTCATGAATAATTGAGATAGCACACTATATATAAAATCAATAGGAAAACAAATATCATTGTAGAAAGAAACAACATAAAATATCAATATACAATTAGTTAATAATCTAGTTATATAATTATTTGTGTAGTTCTATTTATATTTAACGGGATAATCTAAATTATCTTTATAATGTCATGTAAGTAAATAGGAAATGTAATTAATCCCATACCAAAAAGGAATAATTTTTATTTATATCAGGACATACAAACATTATAGATCTCTATCATCCCTCCTGAATTATATACATCACTCTCGGGTAGACATCCCACAACCCAAAAATGAAAATCCAAGAATGATCCATTTGATTAATGGATAGAAACCACAATTTCATGGAAATAAGTAGGGAGATTCTAATGTAAGAACCACAAGAAAAGAGGTTGAATGTGCCTCAAATCTCCAAGGATCGAACACAGAAGGTCTTGAATAATTCCCCCTCAAAGGGTTTCACAAAAAAATAATGAGAGAGCCGATCAATACATAGAAAGTGGGAGAGATTAATATGGTTGATGAAAAACTCAGGAGTTCCAAATTATAATGGTGCACTGATCAATGCATTTGCTTTGTGTGAAATGTTTTCATGTCATGAAAGTGTTGTGATTTTAGGTCTCCCAAAAAAACACCATTCCTCAGTCTATTTACCAATTATTAATCATATATCATGAAAAAACCAAAATACCAACCTCATAAAATTTGTGAACTGCATCGTCACTATGTTAAACCCTTATAGGTTATGAATCCTCCATGCTTTCATCATTTCAAGTGAAGCACCTATAGATATACTCATGTCCTACTCTAAGAACCAAATATTCACAAACACACAATCCAGTATAATAGATGGATCATTTTCAATAAATTAGATTTATCTTGAAAAAATTATCATCCATGAAAATCTAAAAGAAATCAAAGAGGAAAAATAAAAATGGCTTGTCAGAAATTCCACCCCAAATGAAATCTCTAAATTATTTCAACAACATTGGGTCTGAACCACCTCATTAATGGAATTATATAGAACCATCAAAATAACAAAAAATCACTCCTAAATAATTAAAGAAGGATATACCTCTTAACATAAATCAAGGTTAAAAATAAGAAATATGATATAACCAGCCCAATAACCAAAAATGTCAACAATCCCAAGATAACAACATTTCTTGAAAAGAGATAGAATTAAAATTTCATGGGTATTGAGTGAGAATATGTGAATCATGTTCCTAAAAAATCTCCTCCATGCCACTATTCCACCACAATACATGAACCAAGGGAATATCGTACCAACAAAACACCTACTTTTATTATTCATTGATCTATAAATATTGCTTATATAAGGATTCATCATAATCAACATTGATAATTACGTGATATATTACATGATAGTCATCATGAAGATAATAATGGAGCTGAGATATATGGAAAAAAATCATGTATTATTCTTGTCCTCATTGGGTGTTTTATTGGATACGTCGTGATTCTATGATTAGAAAACAACTCAAAATTCTTGTAAACCTAATGATAAATCAAACTTATAGGAACAAACAATCACTTACCATGATAATAAGTCATCTTTAGTAACACATGATCTACATATTTGGACTCAGGAGGTCTCATACTATGATCATAATAAGATTTTTTATTATTATTTTCATTATTCATCCTCTCATGATGTACCTGTACAATCTATGTCATATTATGTACTAGTTCTGAATTAAAAATTGATTCCTCTCAAACCATAGTCCAGCACAATGGAGAACAAGAAGGTCGAATGTAAAAACTATAAATTTTTCCCTTACATTGGTGGAGTGAAAATGTTATTGTAAGAAAACATTACCAAGGGAAGGTTATTCATCCATAAACCTCCAAAATGAAGGGCATAAGAGAAAAACATGCCTTTAAGAGTCCAGATGTCCAAATTTCTCTGACAATGCTTATGTGGATGAAAAGTACTTTTATGTCATAATTGGAAGCCATAATCATGCGAGAGAACTATCACCACCCTTTAGGTAAAAATCACATCACAATAAAAAATTACCATCCACGTGATTTTATAGAGATTCAACACCTCCTCTAAATACATTCTCGAAAAAAATTTCATTGAGATAGATCCTTATTCCATATAATGTTGGATGATGTCATCAAATGATCCTATATCACCCATATATAATCATATCCTCCATGAGATGGAGGTAAGGAGAGGACAATGTCAATCAAGAATTCCTCCTACAACAAATGGGGAACATTTAACAAATAGAGAAAAGCATCAGTAACATGGTGCTTATCGTTCACCTTATAGTAGACCATTATTTGTGAAACAAACTCTATAACTATATGCTTTATCATAGGAAACCAAAAAAATATTTTTCGCTGATCTACCCATCCTTTCACACTGGTATATACCACCAATGGTGTGTTATGGAACTCACTAAGAGCCATCTCATACAACATCAAATAGAAGAAAAACCTCCTGTAAAACAAAAATTCATTACATTTATCCATAGAAAAACCCTAAAGGGAATCTGAAAAAAATGTGGTCCCCCCTGAATTCCACCTCAAAATCTCCAATTTGTGACTCATACACCTATTTCACTAATTATGACTACACGACCATACAAAAAAATAAAACATTTTCTTCCAACCTATCACATATCTAGATGTATCATTGAGAGTTATTCATTCACACTCCAACAATAACAAGATTGACGCTTGAAATAACTACTTTAATTACTACATAGTGACTCAGTGACAAAATTTACATTTCTCAGCATATATGGATTTTCAAAGTCAAATTCCATCAATAATTCCATCCATTGACGGTGACACGAGTTCACGTCACTCAATAAGGATACATGCATCAGTAACTTATGACAGATAAAAACTACAAAACTCAATCTAATGTTTTAATTTCTCCACAACCTCAATGTTAATAAAAATTATAAAATCTCATGATCTTGGGTCACATAGTTATGTTCATGTGTATGTAACTACCTAGACCCATAAGAACAAATAGTTATATTCTCATTCAAATAAGTCCCCAACCCATGACATGATGCATCAAAAAAACCACAAAATAAACTCCATCATATGGAAACTAAATTAATGGTGTCCTATCAAAATTCTTATTCAAGTACTTGAAAACAATATACAACTGTTTAGTCCATAAGAATGCCTAATCCATTATAGAAAATCCTATTGGTGGAGTCAGTACATAATAGAAATAGTATAAAAACCATGTGTAATAACTTACAATACCTAGAAAACTATGCACCCATTTCACTATCATAAGGATTTTCCAGGACACAACCATATATTTTTTCGAATGGTCAATAGAAACTCCTTGATTGGACATGATAGGTCCCTATAAACATACCTCACATACCATGAACTCCCATATTTAAAACATCCTAAAGAACTTATCATAATGTAGAACTTCCAAAAATGGATCATATATTTTTTCATGCACGACGTCAAACACCTAGTATAAAATTATTTTATCGATGAAAACCGCCATGAAAATATATTTGAACTCTTTATGCAGGGTCTTCATCAACCCCATGAACACAATTAGAGAATTTATCAAACTAAACGAAATCATAATGAACAAATAATGACTAGGAAGACAATGAAATTTAATCTTCTACGTATCCTCATCCTTCACCTACAACTAATAATATCTCAACCTTTGGATTATCTTTGAGAACCAACTTTCTCCCTACATCTTATTGAATAAATCAGAAATCCAAGGAAGTGGATAAAGGTTGTTCAATATCACTTGGTTTTAACCATGATAATCAATACAAAAAAACAAAATTCCATCAACCATCCCCATGAATAATACTAGTAAACCCAATGTGAATCACCAAGATGAATATATCCTTTGTATAAAATATCATTGATCTATAATCAATTCTCTTTACACTCAAAAGGGTTCATATATATAGATACATCAAGATAAGAGACCCACCTGTTTGTTTCATGATCCAATAACTTAATCCCCTACTATGGGAGTTATGATACAACCTCCCCTGTAAAGAGTTCGTGGAACTATTATACTAACCCATGAATCACATACTAATGGAATTTTGATGAAATAAATATTAGCTCATCCATCATGGAAGAAAGGGATGGAACACACTCCCAACCCATACTGGGGCCTCATTCTCTAAAAAGGACCAATCACTCTCTATTAGATTTATCGAACACCACATGTCTCCAGATGTAATCTAAGATATCTTGAACTGAATACATCATATCCATAATGAGGATAATGTGATATGGATGTATCTATAACCCTAGTATGTTTCCCCATGAGTAGTGTTACCCAACACAATCTCGTTGTCCTAAAACACTTCATACAAGTCAGGTTGACCGCCAACTGAAATATTAAATATCAAGGGAACTAGAAGCTTATCATCATAATGTTTCAAATCATGCACATGGGTATGTTTGATAAATGTGTGTGTATCTCTTGAATTAAACAAAGCATGAACCCATGTATAAAAATAGAGTATACCACAAATTATGTCTATCTCAATTTCCATTGAAAATGAAAATGCATGAGTCTTACCATGGCCATCTCCATGACTAATGTAATCTTACTAGTGAATACCTCACTGGACATGATCAACACTTTGAGGAAGAGAATCTTCATGGGGATGTGAAATTCCTTCCCCATATCCACTATACTAATCCCAAACTGGAACAACATGCTACTACTTCCTTGGCTGAAACTACTTGAATAGTTGAACACTAGGTGAATGTTAACTATTCAAAGATGTTAATAACTCTCATCAATAAAGAACTTGACGTCTACAAGATAAAATGGTTTTGAAACATTGGAACAGGACTGGGTTTCACCACTGACATATAAATGAGATGATGAGGGCTAGGGACTACCCATGAATAAATGGTAAATCTTATATCAAGTCAAATGAGAACCATAAAAAATAATATTTTTTGGGGGAATCATGATTACCCCTCTCTTGCGACGATCTAGTTCAACTGATCTTACTCTCAATAATGTTTACTCTTTCCAATACCAAACTATACATATTGAATATTAATGAGGAGACATATTTCTGAATATTTGATTACAAAGAAACCTTGAAATACCTCTCCATTCCATCATCATATTGAAAAATGCATAAATCATTTTGAATGAAAGTCCTGATATGGATGCAAAACTCTCACAAATTGGAACTCTGTTGTTGAAGGGTAAGCATTTGTTGTAAACTAGTTGCATTTTTTATTGAAGAATGTAAATCTGCATGAATATTCTCTAAGAACTTATCCCATGAGACTATCGAGTCCTCTTGATCCCTAAAGATAAAGAACATCCAAATCATAATTTCCCCATGATTAATCATCACTTCTAACAAAACCATGTGCTATATCCTAGCATGGATAAACTCGAAATGTTTCTCAACCACCTCCAACAAATTTTCTACGAGAATATCTGAGAAGGATCCCATGTAATGTTTTAGTTTCATCTTAGGGAACTCATTGAGTGTACTCTTCTATGTGTCATCATCGTCAACCTCCACTCTATGGTGATCTTCAAAAATATCTCATTTAACATCTTCAACACAAAAAAATTGGGGACATCACCCTAGAGAAATTCCTAAAAATGACATCACTTTTATAGATCATAATAATAGAATATGGAAAATTTAACAATAATTAATAATATCTTATTTTTTAGGATTTAAATTATCTTATGGTCTACCAATATCAAAATTAGGTGAAATTGAAATGATGCATGATTCATTTCTTGGGATCTGCCTTCTCTCCATTGTCACTTCATTTAGTAGGCTCGGTAAACATAATGGTAGATGCATCAGATCAGAAGAGTCTCAAAATAACCATATCTCATTCAATCTCCCATGATAACATCCATTTTTAACCTTATCTGACCCTATTTCCCTACTAACCCATGCAATGTAACAAATTCCCAACCCCAAAATCAATCCTATCTTTAAACCTAACCCATTAATACCACTTTGTCTTTACCCCCTCCCCCAAACATGCATCCCACCTATGCTAGAAATGAGTAAAGCACCAGTAGATATGTTGGTATTTGAGACGATATATTTGTGATGGACGTCCATCACAAAAGGTCATTAATGTAGGGAGTCCATCACAAATGTGTTATTCCAATATAGTATCATCATAAATGATGGTATTGGAGATGGAGTGTTTCAAATGAAAATGAATCATGATGGGAAAGTTCCATTCCCAAATAATTTAGGTTTAGTATTAAAAATGAGAATTACAATAATTCATCTTATTTATTTGTATTTGTGATTGGTAGTTCAACTACAACAAATACTAAAATATTCTTTAAAAAATATATATATATATATTTTCAATAAATTAAAAAAATCATTTAATTTAAAATATTTTGATATAATTAATATATTAAAAAATAAAAAAACATTCAATAATTGAAAAAAAAAATCATATAATTAAAATATTTACAAAATTTCAAATAATTAAAATATTAAATAAATTACAAATATATAAGAATTATTTTTTTAAAATATAACAAATATTGAAAATTAAAATTAATTGTCATTAGAGCATATTAATGTAATATTTTTATTCATTTTTACTTTTTTACAATTTATTATAAATTAGTTTAAATTGACAATAAATTTGTGTATCTCAACATATTTGTTATAAATAACTAAAATATTGAAATTTAATATAATTTAATGAAATTATTATAAACTAATAAAGAGGTTTAAATCAAGGAATTTCAAATCTTGAGGCCATGAGAAATCACCAATGTGTGTCATCGCTACCTAAATTTTTTTCTTCTCATTACAATAAAATTGACGACCTCTTTTATTTTCACATTAGTAATTTATAATATTTTATACTATTTCATATTAATTTATAAATAATTATACTAACTAACAATATTTTTATAAATTTATATATAATTTTAGTTATTAATTTTTTTAGAAAATTTTTATGTTTTTTAAATAATTTTTAATAATATGTAATACTTATAGAATTTTAAATATTTTTTAAATTAAATAAATATATAATTTTTTATGGTAATCTCATAATTTATACTAGTTTATATTAAATATATTATATTTTTACTTATTTATATTATTTTTTATTATTTTTTTACAATTTAATTAAAATTATGTAAATTAATATTTTTATTATATATTCTGGTTAATTTATACTACTTGGAGACAACATTTTGATAATTTATACTGATCTCTACTAACTTATAATAATTTAAAATAATTTTTAACAAATGTATACAAATTTATAATAATTTAATGTAGTTTTTAATTTATATTATTTTTTATTAATATTTACAATTTTTTATTCATTTATGAAAATTTATACTATTATTTAACAATTTTTCCTAATATATAATAATTTAAATAATTTTTTATTAATTTTTATTAATTTTTATTATTTCAAACAACTTTAATTACATTTAGTCTATTTTTTAATTTTATGAATCTTACAATATATATAATTTTTAAATTAACTTATACTCAATTACTATGTTTTATTAATTATATTAATGAGAGATATATTTTAACAATGTTTTACTATTTATTACTAATTAAAGAAAAAAAATTATAATGTTTACCTAATTTTGATGACATGAAGGATAATGATTAATTAAAATAAAAATTATTTAATATATAATTGACATAATTTGAAAATAAGATTAAATTATCAATTCTAATATATTTTTCAATATTAAATTTATATATAATTAACATGATTAAAAAATAATTGACACAATTTAAAATATTAAATATTTTATATTGTGGATAATTGAGTATTGTAAAACTATATTTTATAAAATATTTTCCAAACCCAACCGGATTAATAATCTGTTTTTAATTTAATAATTAATTTATATATATATATATACTAATTAATATAACTCTATATTTATAAAAATTCAATGATATATATATATATATATATATTTCATTATACATATAGTTTCTTTAAAAAAAATAAAAAATATATATTTCTAATTATATATCGATATATAAATGTATTTTTCCATATATATTAAATAATGTATATATATATAATGACATATTTATATTATAAATATAAATATTTATGAATGCATGTTGATATAATTATATATTAATGAATATATAAGAAACTATGAATGTATATATATACAATTATATACTAGTATTTAAAAAAATAAATATATATATTTACATGAAAACTAGATTGACACATACATATATCAAAAAAAATTGAAATGACTTGTGTGATCCCAATAAATATGACAACAAGGAATACTAAATTTCTTGCCATCCTAAATACCAAATACAACAAAAAATTAAGATACATAGATACATATATCAAGTAGAAAATAATGAGTATAATACATAAAAATAAATTTAAATAACTCTTGCAGACCAGATTAGTATGAAAACATGGATTAATAAATTTTCACCAATCCTAAGTACCAAATGCAACATAAAAATTAAATAAAATGCCAAACATAGGGTTTATAAAAACTACATAATGAAATGAAATGATTAAAAAAATATATAATGAAAATTTAGATAAGAGGATTTTGTATTAGGGTGATAAAAATGTGGAAATGTAAAAATTAGAGATCATTAGAGTAGATCTGGGATGGGTCAGAGATGGTGGTGCACAAGATGTTGAGGGAAAAAATATTAAGATGTGGAAAGTATGATTAAGATGGTTCACATGTGGTTATAAATTCACCTCGATATTTATTATCATGAGCTCAATAATTTCATGATGAAGAACATGTATTTGCTTCCATAAATAATGCCTTGTTAAATCTGCTACATGGGGTGAAGTATATCCCTTAGGTGGACCACAGGTAAAGATATAACTATTTAAATGGGAGGAAAAAATATATTTTCAATAATACCATTAGAATGAGTTATGGAAATTTTATGTTCATAATCATTCCTTTTTTACTCAGTAATGCCCTCAAATTTCAAATAAATTTAAGTAATAGAGACTTTATATACTAACATAGAAATTTGTGGTAGTCTTTATTGATGATATATTGATATACTCCTTAAGGAATGATGAACATTAGGGTGAATTTTTATACTATGATGAAGACGTTATGACGAGAGGAACATTATTCAATGTAATGTAAATTTATGTTCTAGATTGAGGATGTATCATTATTGGGTCATGTTATCAACAAAAAAGAAATACATATAGACCCATACAAAACAATTAAAGTTGAAAAATAGCCCAATAAAAAATATATAATGGAGATCCATAGTTTCTCTAGTATAGATATGTGTTAATGGTGAGTTTTTGAGATATTATAATGATTTTTAAAACCAATAACCATGCAGACTCAGAATCGAATGTGGTTTGTCATGACCAGTGAATGTGAACATTGTTTCAAAGAGTTGAAAAATTGGATTATCACTGTACTATTTCTCACACTACTGATTTGTGGGGACCTCTTTGTAGTTGAAATAATTTCTTCAATGAAGTATTTAGGATGTGTATTGATGAAAAATGATGAGTAGATATATTATGCTTCAAGGAGGTTAAAACATCATTAACCAAACAATCCCATGCATGATCTATAGCTGGACGTTGTGATCTTTGTTGTGAGAATCTAATGGAATTATATATATGCAGAGAATTGTGATATATATACCAATAATAAGAGCCAAAAATATATATTGACACATAAATATATTAATGTACTCCAATGAATATGGTAAGATCTCATCAAGGATTATGATTTCTCAATCAACTACCATCTTGGTGAATAAAATATGGTGGTAGATAGACTATGTAGAAGTGTTCCTACATAATTATCAATGATAATAATTGTTATGGATTTAATCTAATTAGACCTATAAAGGAATGACATTGAAATGGGTATGGAAGTAACATCATCAATTATTTATTAAATTATTTATCATCCATCCCTTGTGGAGAAATTATGGGATCCTTAAAAAAATGATGCGGAAATTCATTAAAAAGAAGGAATAATAGGAAAAGGGAAATCATATGAGTTAAAAAGTGATGAGAAAGGAGTTTTAATTTTTCACTCGTGAATATGTATAATATCCTATACAGATATAATGACTGAGCTTCGAAATGATGCACATAGCTCAAGATTCTCTATTAACCTTGGGATCACAAATATGTATCAAGATATCAGATATCTCTATTGGTGGGACAATATGAAGAATTAGATCATGAAATACACATCCATGATCCTAGTATTCTATCTAGTAGAGGAAGAATTAAAAAAACGCATATGTGGATGATGAAAAAATTACCAATACCAACATGGAAATTTGAAAACAATACCATGGACATTATCATTAGACATCCAATGAAATCCAGAGTATGTAATTCTATATGGGTCATTTTAGATCATCATAAAAATACACCTCATATTATTTAATTTCATTAGGACTTATCACTTCCCCTGTTTGCATAGATATACAACAAAGAATCAGTGAGGGTGTATGGAGTACTAGTATTGACTATTTCTAATGGAGATATGTTATTTAGCTCAATAATCTAGAAAAGTCTCCAACATGCTCTAAATGGTAACCAGAATATTAGTGCGTCGAGTCAACCTCAAAATGATAGAAAATATGATGAGACTACTCAGACATAGGAAGATATGATGAGAGTGTGTTATGTGTACATTTAGGGATGACGAAACCAACATATGTATATTGTTGAGTTAACTTACTACATGAATTTCCACTCAATCATCTAAATGGATCCATATGAATCCCATTATGGGTTAAGATGAAAAACACTGAAATGCACTGATGATGTCTTTGAAAGTAGGCTGACAGAAACTGATATGGTCAATGAAATTCTAGAGAAGGTGAAATCCATTCTGTAACACATCAAGGATTCTCATAGTCGATAGAAGAGAAATGAAGGCAATCGTCGATGAGATATAGAGTTTGAGGATGTATACATTTTAATCATCCACATTTATCTATGTAAGATGATAATGAGATTTGGGAAGAAAGAAATAATGATTTCTATGTATATCAAACCCTTTCATATTTTTGTTAATACCGGAGCTATGGACTATTTATTATTACTTCCACCAATAATTCATAAAGTAAATAATCTAATTCCATGTACCCACATTAAGAAAGAAAATATAGGATCCATCACATGTATTAAATTCAGATGTGGTATACCTATAAAATGATCTCTCTTGGAGAACCAAGTGAAGATGTTGGTATGTATATATAAATTTCTTTGAAACAAGAATACTCACCTGGTCAATATAATTTGATGAAACCATAAGTACAAAGAGGAAACAAGGGAACTAAAAGAATTCAATGAATGAGAAGTATCATTACCTATTTTCTCAATGGTTTGTGAAATGAAATTTCAAGGGTGAAATTTTAATACAGGGGAAGTATATAACAACACAAATTTTTATCAATGAAAATTACAGTATTATGATTATATGGTATAAATCACATAAATTATGTTATAGAACACAATTAAAACATCATAAATAGACAATGAATGAAATAATTGGTACTTATAGAATATAAAGAACCTAAAAAATGGATTATTAACTGGTCCTTTAGAATAAAAACATGACTATTATAGATAGTAAACCATCAAATATAATAGTAATCTCGCCAATGAGAGTATAAATAAAAATCGGGTTATCCTAGAAATGAATGTATGATATATTTATATAATGTAATAATTAAATTATTTTTTTCGAAATGATAAATAAATTCTAGGTAATTTTATAAAACATAAATGTTTATTTATATTTTTATAAATAATATAATGATTTAATATAAAAACTATTTCTAGAAAACAGAATAAGGTATTAATATATTTTTTATGAAATAATATAATTTAACGACACCTTAATATTTTTTTCAAATTTTTATAATAACAGTTTTAATATTGATTTTAATAAAACTATTTATTATTTTAACTAAAAATTAAATTTCATATATTTATAAAATTATTTTCATAAATGGATTTCATTTTTTAATTTTACGCATCAAAAAAAATTTATGGTGAATTTTTGGGATTTTTCAAAAATAGTTAAATTTTTGGTGAATTATAAAATACAATAACTAAAAGTACTTAATAGATACATGATTTATTGAGAAATAGATGGTGTATAGATGATTTAAGCACATAATATATTACTTTTCTTAATTAGTTAATATATTATGTGATATGTTTCAACCTATTCACATTCTTGATCCAAAATAATAATGAAATGAATAAAATAATCAAAATACACCCCTATCAACCTCTATAAATATCAACCCCCACAATTACTTCTCCTATCACCCCAAATTCCTGAAATAATGACCAAAAACTTCCCAATAATCATCCCAAGTCTCTAACACATGTCTATAATCCTTTTTTCTCAACATAATACAAACTGAAACCCCTTATGTGGGTCCTGAAGTAAAAAAAATTCAAGTGGTAATAACCTCATTCTTTTTCATTTAATTTCCTTTCAATTTATTTTCTTTAATTATACTCTAATCAAATAAACATATTCAAGTGAAATTTTAACTAATGTTTCATTTAAATAATATAAATATCACTTAATAAATGGAACAAACTATCATCAAATCTCTTCCCCAACCCATTTTTTTAAAATGAAAACATCATCCATGGTATGTCAATTTATCACATTCAGGGATTGTTAGTTTTCAATATTTGTTACCTCTTTCAATGTAGGTTTTAAACCCTTTTTTATTTTTAAAAATTTTATAATATATGTATTAAATGTTATTTAATCTTATGTAACTTATATATATATATATATATGATATTAATAAATAAAAAATCTATTTCCTAATGATTGAGAAATCACCAAAATAATCTAAACTGTTATCATTATTGTTATATATAATGAGTCACCGTCACATCTAAAAATATGAGTAAATATAATATTATATACGTTCCTTAATAAAATTTAATTTCAATTATGAAAAAAAAATCATTTCACATGATATTCTATTCATGTAAACAAGTGAACCGATAATGGAAACCCTAGAAATGAACACTCCTGGAATGATGAAATTGTATCTCATAAAATTCTATAAAAGACATAAATAAATTTAATAAAAATATAATAAATAAAATAAATGTATATAGGTTTATTAATTAATTATTTAATTTATTTAATTTTATTTTCTAGAATATTAATTTCAAGTGAATGCACATTCAGACGTAAGGTAAGGGGCTCATTTGGAACCTCATTTTTTCACTCAGGATAAGATTTCTCACTCTTTATCCTACTGAAGTTATTATATAATTTTATAAATGTATTATATATTTGTTTTATATGTTCCAAACTCATGTATCTATATCATTTCATGATTATTTTATGGGGAAATACATATTTTAAGATGGAACCCTTTTCAAATCATCTCGATAAACAACCCTGATTAAGGGGAAGTCCAAATTTCTCACCAACATTTATGAGGACTACATAACCTAACATAATCCATCATTATTTTTCAAAATATTTTAATTTTACCACGAAAAATAGTATTTGTTCATTTTTTGTTTTATAAAATCATACATTCTTTTTCATGTTTAAATTCTCTTTGATATTTTCCTTGATCCTCTGTAAAATGGTTCATTTCAAATGTCACTTAAACACTATTTTTCTTTGTTTTCACCTCAGTTAGACATTAGTTATCATTATCTATTCTTATATTACCATATTAATGTCCATGTATAATTTAATTCCATTACATCATGGAATCCATTTTTATATTCCTTTTTTTATGACTTATAACATAATTATGATACCAAATTCTTTCCATGGGTTACCCATACACATTATTTAGAATAATTAAATCATATGATATTTTTATAAATGAAATAAAAGGTTTCATCAGATAGAAATAAATGATTTTACATTTTTCCTTTTTATGAATAGTAAAAATAACAAGAGGGAGTACATCAATATGTGTGCAAGAATCTTGGACAGCTACATTGTTTTCAAGTGCATCAACAAGAGTATTAGCTTCAATGATGGTATGACTAGTTATATAGTTAATGGTATATAGCGTGAATATGAAATATAACCATCTTGTAGTGAGATACCCTCATAAATGGCTGATATGAAAAAACACCTCTTTCATGATCATGGTCGAGTCACATTCAAACCACACCTCATTCCAGTTAATTTTCGTATTCATATAATTAAAAACGGTGAAGGAAATCATTTCAGTTTTATGTTTAATTCAATTCCCACATCTCCCATGAATATTGTCAATTACTTCCCAATTATGATCCCTTTGGACTAACCCATTTCCCATTAGGCCTAGATTTTCTTTTGAGGCACCATCTGTGTGTTACATTTTGTATCCAATGAAATGAGATATCTTGAAAAAATCAAACATACAATGAATGGGGGTGCAATGAACTTAAATATTTATGTTCCTATGTATAGAAAAGTCACCAACAGTATTGTTTCTTTAGCCTTTTTAATGTTTTTTGGCTTTCTAAATAGCCGCTATGATTTTTAAAATTTAATATTGGAGGATAAAAGAACTACCATTTTGTAAGAGTTTATTTCTCCAATTCCATACCACATGAAGAAATTTTGTATAGCTAGCATGGAGATGATTTATTAATATTCAGGTGAAAGGAAGATAGAACACTACTAGTAGCATGACATTGCATTGTGTAATTTTTTTCTCACTAGATGTTAAGTGAAATTATCTTGGTAGATTTTAATGACTCATTATCATCCCTATGAAATGGTATAGGTGGTTATCCTTCACTCATGATTCTCCATATGCATTGTTCTTATAGGTTATCCATGAATCACGGTTAGGTCATTATGTATGTTGTTTCCACAATTCTACGAATCCATGATTTTAGGATACCATGTTATGTATTTTATTCTTCCACTTTTTTATTCATGTTCCATGCCATTTTATGTCACAATGTTATGCATTTAATCCTATATGAAATTATTTATTTATATGATTATACCCTTAGTGAGATTTTTTTCTCATCCCTTTGTTCATGTATCCCCTAGTTATCCTATACAAATGCAGGATCTCATGGAAGGTTAGAATATCCTTATAGATACTAAATAAAAGATTTTTATTTGGTTCCCTATTTTATAATTATGAATTTAATTTCACAATGACATTATTTTTTACAATCCTTATCTATTTTTATGGTTAATTTTGCATAAAATCATGTTATAATGTGTGTAAAGGGATCAGTTTGTTATATAATATCACAAGATTTTCAATCCAGATGGGCTATTACATATACTGTCACATTTTGAGTAGATTATTATACCAGCTATGTAGGATAATGATATGCACATTATTAGACCAATAAGTGAGACTTAGAACCATAGGATCATTTATATCCAAAATTATCTAGATCCCTAAGAAGTAGAGTATTTTATTGGGTCTGTGATCAATGTTTTTTGACATGTTTGGGCACTGAATAATCGTATTCTTGTACTGGAGGCTTGACTTTTCAATGAATTATATGGGGATAGTATATTTTATTTGTGAAGACAAATGATGATTCATAACTCTCGTGGTCTGAATTCCAATAACTATTTTATGAGGATTTCAACCCATCATGCTAATTATTTGTTCAGAATTAGAATCACTTGGTGCGATAATTGGTAGGTTTACTAGTTTTTGGGCATGATTGCATGTTTATGGACCTTACATAGTTCCTTTCCATCCTGAATCAAAATTCTAACTCCTGAAAAAATAGTTTAAGTATGTTATTCGTAGGGACATTTTTTGTATTGCAGAACCCCTAAGAACTCACTCATATGTTGTAGTGTTAGGAATAGAATTGGTGATGGAAAAATTCATAGATGTGGGACTACATATGACATAAGATGTTAGTTCATGTAATGGGGATGATTAATTGGTAGTATCTAGAAGTTACCTATACATAGGGTCTTTGTAAAACCCCAATCATCTATTGTATGCTTCATTTTTACTTAATTCAATAGTGTGTGATGTACGCAATACCGAGTTCAAGCATCCTCGTCCTATCAAATGATTCATCTATAATGTTTTTTAATAGTATTAACCAAATTTAGAATTTTATATATCGAAATAATATTAAAATCCATCTATTGTGTTTCTTAGACATAATATAAATACAATTTAAATTTTTTAGATAAAAGAAGTATTTTTAAAAAATTACAGTTTTCTTCCTTTTAATGGAGAAACCACTTTAAATCCAATATTTTAAACATTTATATATCTAATTTGATGAAAATAAATTCTTTATTAGAAAGGGTCATAAAAATTTATTTTTTATAAATTTTTTGTATTTTTTGATAACTTTCATATTTTGATGAATAATAATAAATAGTAAATTTTAATTGAAAACAACTATATTATAGAAAATAATTTATAGTTTTAAATTATAATTTTAAGTTTTTTTAAAGTATAATTTTATTAGATTATTATAATTTATTATAATTTAGGTCATTGGATCAAATTTCACATTTATATTGAACATAAACATATGTCTATCTTTTGATAGATTTCACTTCATTAAAACCCACTTTATAGTTTAAACAAATGGAATTAATTTTAAATAAATATTTCAAAATATGTGTTTTGAATTTGTAAAAATGGATTCCAAATTTGGAATTATATGGTCTAAATTGTGTTACTAGGTATGGTTTTTGAAATTATGAATAGTAATTCTAGTAAATATTTTTTTTACCAAGGTTAAAAGGTAAATAACAAAAATAAGGGTAAAAAATAATATTATAATAATATTAAACTATCCTAAAACATAACATGATACTATTGGATGATATAGTTTAGACAAATTGAACCCTTAGAATGATTTTTTAACCCATTGGACAACTTTAGTGTGATAATGACATGTATAAGAATTAATTCAATTTAAATATAATTATAACATAAACAAGTGTATTTTACTAAAACATTTTTAATATAGGGTTATATAATTCATATCTATGTCTATAAATAGTCATTATAAATATAAATATATTTCCTATATCATGGTATTTTATTTATAATTTTTATAAATAATATAAATATATTTATTTATGACACTATTGTGATGTATTAATTACCTCATTAATGAATGATTCAAATAAATGAATTTATAAATGATAAAATAAATGTAATTTTAACATTTTGATTAAATATAAAAATTTTATAGATTCCATTGACTAATTTGGGATGAGTTAATTCATGTTTTCTATGTAATAAAGTAGTTATGACTGGAAATGAAAATCCATTACTAAATAGTTTCAAAATTGACAAAAATGAGATTTTAAAATAAATACAATTTTATTAAATGACTTAAAAGTCATAAAAACATAATTCTTGGACAAATAACTTGTATAAAGATACAAATTTAATAAATTATCCACTTTAGGTTCTCTTTTCATTTTATTGTAATGATATTAACCATGTAGTACAAAAATACAAGAGGGCTTGGTAAGAGTTATGTTATTTTAAAAAGGGTTAAGTGTAATGGATAATGTAATGTTTATGACCTAAACATGTCTAGAATATATTTGTTTAGAGGATTTAAATCCATAATCATCTTATCTTGGAAATAAATCAATTTTTATCTATTAAATACTTATAATAATTTGAAATAAATTAATATTTCATGATTTTTCTTAAGGTGCCCCTCACCTATCTTATAAAAGGGTGCCTTCATTTTTCATTAACTCAAATATTTAAACCGTTTGGTTCAGAAATAAACCTAACCATTTCTCTTCCCAACCATCCAAAATTTATCCTAATATACTAAATTTTGGGTATACATCCATCCTAAGGAGCACATATTTCAAATCAAAAAAATATATCTGATGAAGAGGTAATCATTTTATCCCTTCTTTCAAGGTTCTTTTCTTCTTCTACATCATCTTTCTATATTATTCCAATAACAAAGTAATATATATAGTATCATACTTATACATATAAGTTAATATAATCATGGAAAAACTATATTCATAATTTTATCCATCCTACTAATAATAATATCACCAAGTCTGTGTACGTACAACTTACTTTCTCCACGTCACAGTTTAATTTGTTATTCCACATTAATTTATTTTGATGTGAATAAGGATGAGTATAATAGAAATAAATAATTAATATTATGTAATTATTATTAATTTTAATTAATATACCATTTACATCCATATCATTTAATCATTAATGGAATTATATCTTCACTCGTGAGTATGTAAGATCTACCATCTCTACGACACAATGAGATTCATCCTCTACTTTAACCATCCATGAATGATTATAAAAATATATTTTAAATTCATAATTATGAAATATATATATAATTAATATCTATGAAATATATATATTATTCATAAATTGGAAATATATTACATAAAAAGTCCACTTTAATTATATATATACGTACATGTATGTCATTCACTATCATCCATTCAATACGATAAGAAAACAGAGACAACATTCATGCATACATACATCCTTCCATCTGCAAAAATAGTGTGCTCTATTTTATATATAAATATATTATTTATATTTATATTATTAATATATATCATATATATATATATATATCATATTATACATTCCAGAAGTATGTAAATCATTATATAAGTAATATGATCAAGAATAAATAGTCAGAACACGTACGATAACCAAAGCGTTTATTACCCAAAACATTGCATTAACCTGGAATTTTTAATAATCATATAATATAAATTCATTAAAGAATAGTATATGATATCATAAATATTATTATGATTATTATATATGTTAGTGATTTATTTAAGAACATTTTATAGTAGTTTCGGACACGTACGGAGTGTATCATACATAATGTAAGGGTAAATTCAAAAGTCGCATTATTATATGAGATTGTTTATGCATAAGTATTTACTAGGAAATATTTATCATCCATTTCCATAACTCATTAAAACGTTTTCAAAAGGAATATATTAATTTTTAATGGTGATAACTTGTTAACTAGATCATCATTTTAAATGTTTTAAGGATTTATTTTTCTATATATATTTTGTTAATGTCTATTTTTTTAAAATAATTTTAAAGATTTCTTTATATGGACATGATTATATAAAAATTAAAATTCCATTCATATGTTTCAAAGTGTTAAGGGACACATTGACACAAAAACGTCTTTTAAATGAATTCCGTTATAAATTGTGTGATTTTTAAATGATTTCATGAAAAGGGATATTTCTCTCAAAGAGTGTTACTAATCATGTTCAACAATGTCAACATCATTTACATGATATTATTCTGGATTAAATTTGGTTTATTATAATAAAATATTCTATATTTTATTGAATGAGTTATGATATTTTTGATAGTGGAAGTGCTATTTTTATACCATTCATGGATTATGGTTATAGTATTGACATTAAATATGCTATTTTTAATATGAATGATTATGTTTGGTTTCACCCTTTTAATAAGAGGAATGTATTAGACTCTATAAGTGACAGGTGAAGCCCACTATATCCCCTCTTTGAATTAGTAGGTCTTATGAGACCAACTAGTGTCTTTGAACAAATCATTGACAGAATATTTTTGAATGTTCTTCGCAGAAGGCCTTGATGTATTGGTTATGTTTTCTGGCATTATGAATTCCCTCATTATTAGATTAGTTTTTGATATCACATGTTACTATTTGACTAGGAGGATTTTCGTGTGCATGTTTGTATGGTAATTTCTTATTTATTCATTCCATATTATGCTAAAGATTTTGTTTTAAAAGGCTTTTGTTTCAATTTTTTCCCTTTTTATAAAGGTTTAGGAATACTTATGAAATCATCAATTATAATGATTATCCATACTAGGCATCTAAGCTCAACCCTTTCTTTTGTTTTATTTTACAAGGATTAAAAGAAGTGTTTTATTGTTGATATTAAGGGTTAATTTAGGGGAATAATAGAATTCTCAAAGGATTATCTATGTTGTGCTTTTTGTTAGAAATAGTAATTTAACGGCCAGGAATATATTCTATTTTATAAGAGTGGTAAACTGATTGATCCTTCATGACTTGATTCTTGTAATCATTCAAATGTATTAAAATAATGCACTGGCTACGAGCTTCTAGGGTTAGGGAGTTACAGTTGGTATCAGTAGAATTTTAGACAAAACATTGGTTACAGATTAAAAAACATAGATTAGGGATCATAACCCAAAGACATACATTAAGGATATGTATAGAAGAACACCCTATAATTTTATTAAATTTGGGATTATGCAGATATTAAAAGAGGTAAATACATGTATGGATACTACATGGGGACTTGTTTTTGGATCATAAGTACCTTAGGGTGAAAACATCGACACGGTGTTCTAGGCTTGACTCAGTGTAACCTGGTACATGAAAACGGGCCATACAACACCCCTGGTTTGAGACTCCAAAGATATTTTCATAGGATAATTCATATTTTCTTTACAGACCATTATAAAGGATTTATGAGTAAATATTTCCTAAATGTAAGGATAACTATTATTACGGACAAGATATGTATAAAATTACAAATTTATGTTATGTATTATTCCAGTTTTGATCAATGAATTATGGTTCATAACCCAATATATTGTATACCATTATTAAAAAATGGTGAATAGTAGAAGAAATTGAAATAGTATTAATTCTTTTATTCCATATACGGTTTTCCCTCATATGAAAGATAATTATTGTGTATATGGTGTCCAACTAGTGCTGAAACATATAACCATACTAGTATTACCGACTTTGGTTAGAAATAAAAACCATAACTGTATGAAGCTTCATGATCGACAATGTTGAGGATCAATATTAGACCACTTCATGAGACAACAATATCCAACATTCAATGGGACTATGAATCCATTTTTGCTGAGAAATGGATTAGTTCCATAGAGAAAATATTTCATGCATTGGGATGTAATGAAAGGGAAGTACATGCCATTATAGTTTATCATCTCTCAGGAAATGGGGATCATTGGTGGTCATTAATTCGAAAAACGAAGGATAATAATTCAGTAGAAATTATGGAATATAGGGAGTTTAATGAAACTTTCCTAGAGAAATACATTCTTCTTGAATATCAAGCTGATATCAAAAGAACATTTATGAGCCTGAGGAAAAAGGAGGATGAGAATGTTGCAAAGTATGAGGCTAACATCATAAGGTTAGAAAGGTATAATACAGATATCTTGTGTAACCCAATAAGTAATATTTATTAATTTTTTAATTGGTTAAAACGATTCATCAAATAAGAAATGATCTCAAAATCATTCTCATCATATAATTATGTGGTATTCTGTTCTATCAATATGTAAAAGGAATTCCTTAGTCTTATGACATCAAAGTTAATCAAGAGAAGAAGAGAAACATGGATCAAGATATAGATTAAGGTAAAATGGAATGAATTATTGTCTATTATGTGATAATTTTGGGAAGAAGAACCCTAGTACATTCTTAAAAGGAATGGGAGTTTGTTACAGATGTGGAGAAAATGTTCATGTGGCTCGTGATACTAAGGTAATGAAAAATGTTGTGCAATGATATAATTTAAATGATATGGGACATTATGTAGAAAATTTTCCTAATATTCAAGGAAATATATCTCAGAAGAAGTAAATGGATCAAGGTCAATCTTATGAAGTTACTATAGTAAAAGTGGAATAATAATGTATTTCTATTTTTATTGGATTCAAGAATTTTTTTCTGGTTATAAAAAGAATGTGATATGTATAACGATTTTACTAAAGAAATTTTTTTCATTAAGGGTTTAATATGATGAAGCTAATCAGATATTTATTACGTGATAATATGTGAAAAATATGTTGTTTGGGGAATCTGATGTGACAATTGAAATTGATAATTTAGTGACCTTTTAGGGAGAGTTTGGAAATAAGTATTTTGGATAAATATAAAAGTTGGAATAGATTAAGTTGAACATTGGATAGTATTGTTTAATGTTAAAACGTTTCATAATATTATTTTTGGAATGTTATAACATTGTAGTATTAGAAAAAGGACAACTTGTAGGTTGGGCTATAACTCATTGCATTAGAAAAGGTTGTGGTAATTGAACCCCCAATCGTAGTGAAACAATGCTTTATCACCTATGATTGGCCTACAAGAAGTGCCTGGTTAGTATAACAAAGTTTTCATTATTTAAGAGGTATATGTTTATATATGGAACCTAATATGATTAAGATAATTAGAATATTTTTTGAGTTTTATTATATTTGGAATTGAATGATGATTTTGTGTTATGAATTAGTTAACGCGTGAAACATTACACTTAAATGAAGTATGCTTCCTAGTTTTATTATTATATGAATTAATTATTTAACTATAGTGAAAATATCGTAATTGTTTTCCTAGTAATTTCTTTTTTCAATGAATCAAATGTTTCCTAGGATCATCATTGATTTAGGGATATCATATTGTTAAATTTATCATAATAATATTCTCTATCACTCCCCATCAAAACATGATGTTTAGTTTTCTCCTCCATATCCATTATTTCTGACATGGAACACTAGTATGTGTTATTTCTAGTAACCTCCATACCTACCATTCATTATTTTAAAATATAGGTATCATTAATTTATTTTTCAATATGGGATTTCAAATATGATATTTAGAAATATCAGAACCCTAGTTTTCATTCCTATGTTTATATTGTGTGTAAAAAATCTATTAAAGGAATGTATAATGTAACTCCCCAAGAATCCACAATACGCTTCCTTTTTAAATAATTTAATAGTGTCTGATGTTCGCAACGCCGAGTTCAAGCTCACCAAGGACGATCAAGCTATCCATTTAAAAATAGTTTTTTAATAGTATTAACCAAATTTGAAATTTTATATATCAAATATAATTTTCACTTTCATCTATTGTGTTTCTTAGGCATTATATAAGGACAAATTCAATTTATCAGATGAAAGAAGTATTTTTTTTTAAAATGTTGTTTTTCTGACATTTAATGGAGAACCCTTTACATATCCAATATTTGAAACTTTTCTATGTAAATTATTATGAAATTAAATTCTAATTTAGAAGTGTAACATCTTCATTTTTTTGGACATGTTTTTTGGTACGTTTCAGATAACTTTCATATTTTGATGAAAGGTTAAGAAATCTAAATTTTAATTGAAAAAATATTTTTCATTTGAAATAATTTTAAGAGTTCAATTACACATTTGAGTTGTTTTAAAGTATATTCAGATTATATTTTAATAATATAAAATAATTTAGTTCATTGATTGTAACTTCTCATTTGAAGTGGTCATATACACATGTCAAGTTATTGATAGTTTTTACTTCTTAAAAACATACTTTCTAGATTTGACGATGGGATATAATTTTAAATTAATATCTACCAACTCTTTGTTTTGAATTTGAAAAAATGGATTCCATATTTGTAATCCTAGGTTAAAAATTATGAAATTTTGTACCTTTTATTTTTTGACATTATGAATAGTAACATCAGTAAATTTTTTTATTTACCATGGATAAAGCCTAAATCAGGTAAATAAGGGTAAAATATAATATTACAATAATACTAAAAAACCATAAAACATCTCCTAATCATATTGGATGACATTATTAAGACTATGGGAATTGTTAAGACGATTTTAGGACCCCTGTGACCACTTGGGTGTGATAATGACATGTTATAAGAATTAATTTAATGTAATGATAATTATAACATAAACATGTATCATTTTCTAAAACAATATTAATATAGGGTTTTATACCTGAAATATACACCTATAAAAAGTAATTAGTAATATAAAAATATTCCAGGAATTATGCTATTCTTTCTATAATTTTTATACTTTAGACAAATGTATTTAATTATGACAATATTATGATGCAGTTATTACCTCATTAATGAATGATTCAAATAAATGAATTGATAAATATTAAATTCAATTCAATTTGAAAATTTTGAGGATATAAAAAAATTTTATGGATGAATTTTCCATATGAGAGATGATTTAATGACTCTATTTCGAAATAATCAATTTTTACAACTTTATCAAAAATTAATTATTAAATAGTGCCAAAATTGACATAAATGATATTTTAAAATATGTACAATTTTATTAAATGATATAAAAATAATAAAAATATTATGATCAAACAAATAACATGGATAGTGACACAAATATTATAAAATATCCACTTTAGGTTCTCTTTTAATTTTATTGTAATGATATTAACCATGTAGTAAAAAAATACAAGGGGACCTCGTAAGAGTTTAATTATTTTACGAATGGTTAAATATTATCATATGGTTTAATTTATGATCTAAACATGTATAAAACCTACTGGTTGAGATTATTTCGACCCATACTAATCTTATACTCGAATAAAACAAATTTTAGGATATTAAAAATAGAATATCATTTTAAAATAAATTAAAATTTCATGTTTCTTCCTAAAGTGTCCATCACTTCTCTTATAAATGGGATCCTAACATTCTCTTCAACTCACACCTCTAATGCATTTTGGTAGGTCAAACCCAGACCATTTCCCCTATCAACATTCCTCAGATTATCCTTGGGGGATAAAATTGGGTAGAGATCCATCCTATGGATCCCTTTTGTTCCAATAAAAAGGAAACACCCGAAGAATAGGTAATCATTTTATCCCATTATTCAAAGATCTTTTCATCTTATACTTCTTCTTTCTATATTTTTACCTTACAAAATTAATAAATATAGTTTCATCCATATTCTAAGTTGTTAATATAATCATGGTACAACTATATTTATCATTTTATCCATCCTATTAATAATAATATCACAATATGTGTGTACGTACGACTTACTATCTCCACACTATGGTGTAATTTGTTATTCCACATCAAATTATTTGTATGAGTATAATGTTGAGTATAATAGACATAATTAATTAACATAAAATTATTATGATTGTATATAATAAAGTATACCTTCCATTTCCATATCATTTATTCGTTAAAGTAATGATATCATCGCACATGTGTATGTACGGCCTATCATCTCCATGACACGATGACATTCATTATCCACATTAATCATTCAAGAATGATTTTAAATATATATATTATTCATAATTATGAAATATATGATACAGTATTTCTACTTTAATGATATATATATATATATATATATATATATATTTGTTTTTAGATATATGTATGTACATGTATGTCATTCCCCTACATCCATTTAGTAGGATAAGAAAAATGAATCATTGTTCTTGCGTGTGTATGGCCTACCGTCTCCACAAATGGTGTAATCCACTATATATTTCGACCTATTATATATATATTATGAATATATATTATTTAAAAATCTTATTACACATTCTTTATGTACGTAAATCATGATCAATGTAATAAGATTAAAATAACAAGTCAAAACACGTACAGTAAACAAAGTGATCATTACCGGAAACGTAGAATTTACATTGAAATATTATTAAACATGTCATATATTTCAATAAAAGAATCAACTATGATATCATAAATAATATTATGATTCTGATAAAAGTTAATAATATGTCAAAAAAATTATACAGGAGTTTCAGACACGTATGAGGAGTATCAGACCTACAGTAATGGTTAATTCCTCAGTCTCATTATTATCCATGCTTGTTTATGTGTAAAAATTTACACTGACGTATTTATCATCCATGTACATGTTTGATAATAACAATTTAAAAAGGAATCATTTTTGGTTTTATGGAAGGGACTCTTTAAATATATTAATATATTATACTTTTTCATGATTTATTTTTCTAAATATATTTAATTAATGTCAATGTTTAGAAAATAATTTTAAGGATTTATTTATATTTACATGATTTCCTTCAAATAAAAATTACATTAAAATTTTTCAAAGTTTTATGTGAGTCTTTTATTCAAAAATATCTTCTAAATTACATTCATTATAAATTTTTTGACTTTTAAAGTATTTCATCAAAGGGGAAAATTTCTCTCAAAGAGTTTTCTTGATCATTTTAAACTGTCTCTACATCCTTAACTAGATATTATTCTTGATTGAGGTTGACTTATTATAATAAAATATTCCATATTGTATTGATTGAATTATGATATGTTTGACTATGGATGTTTTATTTCTATAATATTTAGGGTTTATGGTTAATGTATTGATATTTCATATGCTAGTTTTAATAAAAATGTTTATGTTATGTTTCACCCTTTTCATAAGAGGAATGCATTAGACTCTGTAAGTGATGTATAGGGCCCGATTTAGACCCTCAATGTAATGCTAGGTATCATAAGCCTAACTACTATCTTAGCCCGAGGAATTGAGAGAATATTTTTTAATGGTCTTCCCACAAGGCCTTAATGTAGTGGTTATGATGTCTAGAATTATGCATCCCATCATTATAAGATTAGATATTGATTTCACATGTGATTATTAGACTAATAGAATATCATTATGCATGTTTATATGGTAATTTTTTATTTATTCATTCCATATTTTTATGAAGATAATGTTTTAAAAGTCTTATGTTTCAGTTTTGTTCCTTTCCTTAAAAGCATATTATTATTTATAATGGCTTATGCTATACTGTTCATCCTTCCTGAGCATCAAATCTCACCCCTTTCTTATGTTTTGCTTTCCTAGGATTCCAAGTAGTGTTTTATGATTGATATATAGGGTTAAGCTAGGGGAATAATGTCATTCATGAAGGATTTTCTATGCTATGTTTTATGTTAGAAATTGTATTGTAAAGTTCATGTATGTAATATATTATCCAAGACTTCTAAATTGATCAGTACTTTGATACATAATTCATTTTATCATGAAAATGTATTAAAACAATGCACCAAATTTTGGCAATTGGGGTCAGGGCGATACAGTCCGGATGTAGGAGACCCAATCATGATCAGATTCATGAATATGATCATGTGATACAAGGACCACACAAAGGACCAAGGCTTCCCCAAATGGGTATATTCTATTCATGTGATAGGAAATGTAACAGGACACATGATTTAATCATCCAACATGATATGGAGGGAAGGTATACAATGGATGAACCACCATTGAATAGGAACCACTGTGATTATGTATCTCCTTGGCAAGGCTAGGGTTTCCCCTATAGAGGGGATGCATGAAAATTGGATGGTGGGGATCCTAGATGAGGACTTTATTGTTGTGTATGTTGTTATGATCTCCTTACACCACTACCACTAGGAGGATCATGATAAGCCTAATGAAATGGTGGTTGGTGCCATATGCAGCTACATGTGGTGGAGTCATATGACCCAGAAGCTCAAGAGATGATAAAATATATGATCTGTGTTTATTATAATGATTCTTTAATACTAGTAGAAATATGTGTGAGCCATGCCTTCATCTACATAATCCTATTGTGAGATCTAGAACATCTAGTTAGTACTTTATCCCAATATATTTGTATTTATTTTCATACAAGGAACTATTCGTTAAAAAATTTATCTATAAGATATTCTAGATATATCTAGAAGGAGAGATTTTATCGTGGGTCATCTTGGGAATCACGATTATACTGTATTGCTTCATCTTATGTATGGATTGGATGTCAAAAATCTGAGCGTAGTTTTATTATCACTAAATATGATTCATATTCCATCATACATATATGATGATACTCTTACTTATGGATGGGATATATCTCGTGGAAGTGAGAGTGGGTCTAGCATGCCAGGCAGTACAACCCATCATCGATCTGTTGGTGAATTTATTCATTTGTGGAATGGGCTATTTAACCATCTAGGGCCCTTCAGATGTGGAGAATTTATTTAGATCATTAATTAGGATGGTATAAGACAAACTATGAGGTGGGACATGGATTCTTTATTGAATTACACCATGTTAACTCTTCTATATGTTTTAAGGCATATCAGATGGCCCCTACAAAACATTGGTGGCAGATGGTGAAATTGGAAGACCTCCAAGCATGTTGTTTCAAAATTCCTTGTGATTCCCCCATGTGAATAACGTTTTAATCAAGAAAAAATTATATAAGATCTTTCATTTTTTTCTAATTTTTGTCTCTTGAACAAGGCCATGATAAAAAAGTTACTCATTCTATGGATTTATTTCCTCTATATATAGTTTTGAGTTGTGAGATGATTCTTAAAGATTTATCTTAGGTCTGGATAACACTTATCGAGAGTTTTCAAGTATTATATTCCAATGATAGAATTATGATTACTCAATAGAACCTATATGTTCATTATGTTTACTTTTGGGGAAAATAGATACCCTTCTAAATTTATGGCTATGGTGAATTGAATTTTCCATCCCTACATGGATTGTTTTCTTATTTTCAACATTAAAAACATACTGATATATTATATTTTATAAGATGATAATGCAATTCTCTTGGGATGATCCTCAACATTATTAATGAGTACCATCATTATGTTAGGCTCCAAAAGTTCAATTTCAAGAGTCACGATCTTCAATTTATGTGGAATTTCATTTTTTATAATGAATTTTATGTGGACCCAACAAAAATTGATGCAGTGATTTCATGGGAGAATCCCAAGTCCATTTCATACGTACAAGGTTTTCTTTGAATGGTCGTTCATTACAGTAGGTACATGGTGGAATTATCTTAAATACAAGCCCCTTTTCCACTATGACATGGAAAGGAAATCCATTTACTTGAATTAAGAAACTACAACAGAGACTTTGGGGAGTTGAGGATGAGGGTGTTGACTGCTCCTGTTTTATGACTATTGAAGGATGGAATTCCGTACACATTGTATTGTCATGCTATTGGAACTAGGTTCAGTTCTGTATTAAAATATAGGAAGGAATTGATCACATATGTCTAGAAGTAGTTGAGACCTCACTATAATAACAACACTAATCCTGAACTAGACTTGACAATGATTGTCTTTCCATAAATGATTTTGAGGTATTATTTTCTAGGAGATAGAATTTTTCTTACAGTAACCATCAAAGTAGCATGTATGTCCTCACAAAGAGATATAGAAACAAAAAAATAATTTGGTTATATTTATTATAATATTATGTCTTTGATATAGTCTATAGTCATGTAAAAGAAAATGTGGTGTATCATTTCTCTTACCTAGAGGTCTTATACTTGTTTGGTGGAGGTGGTTTCAAAACTATTGGCTTTTTTCTGGTGACCCTTATAGAGAAGAAGTGTGAAACATTTCTTAATTAGAAGGTATTTAATCCTTTGAATCTATAATGTGTGTGGGAGGATCAGTTGGAATACATTGACTATATAGTACAAAATGACCCAATATCCTTGTGATATCAACATGATGGATTATGTGAAGGATTAAATCACAACATATTTTTACATGGATGCATGGGGTTCTGATCGCCTTGATAGAAGAGGTGATGATGATGTTTAACACTCCTCATTTTCAAGTACAACTCAGTTTAAGGAAAATATCGTGATACATTCAGTGGATGTTTTGGTGATCTAGAATCAGGTAGAGTGTTTTTTATTTTATCTCTCAATATATCACATGTCATTAAGTGAATGAAAAGCACCATTTTTTGGATGAATTTTTTCATCCCACTGATATCCTAGATTAGAAATTGGATGAAAAATCCACAAACAATGTGAAATATAATTCAATGGGAATGAAGAGGCCATGATGTTGTTTGAGAGATAGTTAAGTGAATAAAAAACTTCACATACTTCCTATCTATCAGGTGTTACAGTTTAGTGGAGTGTTTTGGGAATTTTTCTATATGGGAGATCAAAAACCCCCATGGTGTGTCCTTGACAATTTTCACATACCCATATTCATGTGCATTTTACAGCTATCGAGAAGACCATATGAGTTATTTAAGACCCATTTTAGGATGATTAAAATGTTTTACCACTAGTGATATGGGTAGATCTAGTGATGTTTCCAGATGATGAAAGAATTCATGAGGGATTGTGTGTTAATAATTTTCTACAACTAGTAGAATAAATTACATATAATATATTTTTCTAATAATAATATCCATCACTCTACTATTGACAAGACACCTTTTGAGGCCTTTTATGAGAGACCATGCAGGCTAACCATATCCATGAGTGATATCAGAAGGCGTCTCTTGTGAGGTCATAGATGGTGTAAGAAAACATTATGACGGTATAGGTGATTCACGAGAAGTTGTGTACTTCCCAGAGCATGGATAAATATTTTAGAGATCTACATTATAGAAATATGGTCTTTGAGCATGGAGAACCTGTTACCTTGAGATTATATCGATGATGAGGATTGTAGCGATTTTTATACGGTGTTAAGCTATCCCTAAGGATCTTAATCATGTTTTCAATCCTACAGAGGTTTAGTGATGTTTCTTACTATCTCTCCTTATTCCCACAATTAGACAGGGTGCAAGAAATCTTAAACATGTCACACCTGATGAGGTATGTGAATGATCCATTACACATTATTGACCAAGGAGAGATGACAGTCATGAAATGATCTTCCTTTATGACATACCCAGTGGTGATCAATGATAGGATGGAGATGATAATATATGGATAGATCATTCCCTTCTTTTGTGTGTTGTGAAAGCATAGTATCCTGCAGGACAGCTCCAAGTTGCGAGAGGGACAAATGATGGCTTACTATCAACACCTTCATTTTGAGTTTTTAATTTCTTTGGTTGAAAATATATAATGGGTGAACAATGTATATGATATATTTTTTCCATTCACGTAATTGATAAATATTAAATAATATTTTTGGAGTTAGGTTCTCATATTTTGTCTAATTTTGTGACCCAATGATCCCAAAAATAATTTCATAATGTTATTAATTTTTTTATATTACACTATCAATATTTTTAAAAATAATAGAATATCACCCAAACAAAGTCACATATAAAAAATTTGAGATAACCATTTAATCGAAAGTGTGGTTTTACCCTAGGTCTGACCAATAGACGATCACCGTATGATGTTCAAACAAGATAGATAATGAAGAGTTCATTAATGGATTAATTAATTATAAAATTAAATTAATTCATTAAATGTAACAAAAAATTCCTCTATTAATAATATTATATAAGAAATATTTAGGGTTATCCAAAAAAGCATGGGATCATTGACAGGATATTACGTGAATTTTTTATTGGCATAATGGAGATGGCTGATGAAATATGATAGGAAAAAAGATGAATTGACATATATTGAACACATCAGATACGATCCACTATTTGAAATTGAATTATTTACTAATTGTTGGTTTGGATCGAGGTAAGTCTCACCAATTTTTTTAGACCCATTATATTAATTCATTGATGAAATCATTTTAATTTTCTTTTGATTTTATTTTACATACCAATTGCATGACCCCCAAATTCAATAATATATTATTTAATTTAATATCTTCTCTTATTTAATTATCACACCATGGATTTACCTATATGTAATCAATTCCCTATAATACACATCCTATGATGTTTATCACCTTTATTATGGTCCTTTTACACAATCATGTTTTCTATTCATTGACATTGTCCTACGAGGTACAGTTTAACCATTCTATGTAGGTCCAAACATGTTTGAACCCTTGTATTTAATGTAGATTTGTTTTTGATGAATATAATGGAAATTTATGGATGTAAAGAGTCCTATGTAAGTATTCAGGTGATGATTTCTATGGATATGGTATCTAGGATCAATTGGAAGATGATGAGAGATGCATAGCATGGCATGAGGGATTCTTCTAGACCAGTGGAGTTAATTTTCTCCTATTAGAGTTACAAAATCAATGGAATGAGGCGACTAAAATAGATTTCATTTCTCAACCATGATGGAAAATAGTGAAAATAATGGATATAGGATCTAAATGATTGATATATAATTCTATATAAACACATACTATGTGTCTTTTATTTAGATAAGCACAAATTATTTAGTCCCATGGACTTCATGTCTACGATTTATATGTCAGTAAAATATCAAACACCTTGGGGGACCCCTAAACACCATGTTACTAGGTTCTATTTTCCCATCATGTACTCTCGGAGTAGGCAGCTAGGCATATGAACAGACACACATACAGGTCACAATAGACATGTGCACAATTGGGATCACATTGGTAGTCCTCGAGTGCCCGAGATGCACCGTGTTGTACACATACATACCTTGTAATAATAAATATACAATATTATGTGTTCTATTTATAACACGACTAAGAGGTTAGGTGACATATAACATCATGTGAACCACCTTACATGTTGTGATCTTATTTTTAATTTTATACCTCTTGCATCTCTTTCATTTTAAATCGAATTTTGGCATGCGAGTTCCCAATCATGAGATTTTTTTCACACAGAACCCAAATGTATCCTTTTTATTGACTTTGGAGATATTATATGAGATTTTAAGAGCATGATTATTCTTTTAGGTACTACTCAAAAAAATTTTGATCCTATATTATCATCAGAGAGAGGTTGGGGTTGGAAACACACTTTTAATACTAGGGTGTGGGTCCCCTATACATCTATATCTATTGACTGGTTCCCCTGACATACTAGGGAACAATCCAATATTTGATGATTGGTACCCCTTTTTGGAATTTTTCATGTGTCCTATGTCTACATAGTGGTACCCCCTGGAAAATTATGAAGTAGTTCCTCAATCTAGAGAGTATTACTTTCAAATGTACAATGGAATGGGTCATCTATTAACTGAGTGAAACCCCAAACATACTAGGGTATGGGTCCCCTATATATGAGGTGGTACCCTTATGAATAACTAGGGAATGAATCCTAAATGTATTGTGTGGTATCCCCAAGATAATGTAGGGTTTATATCCTCTATCAATAGAGTGTTAACCACTAATATATTTTGGATTCAGTCCTCCATCTAATGTGTTCCACCCCCTAACAGATTACGGTGTGGGTCCACAAACTATGAAGTGGTTCCCCTTGATGAATTAGGGTGTGGTTCCTCTACATTAATATTATCTCCCCTCAACAGGGAATCATTTTACCAAGGTATGGGTCAAAAACAAATTTACTTCTTTAGTAGTCCATAGGATATACAGGGAATTGATGACTGGTCTTTGAAATTATTAGAAAACTCATTTCCAAATATGGACTATGATATGGAGATCTTCAATCTCCCTCTTGTAGGATTATAATATAAGAATATATATACTAGTTATTTAGTTCTATTTCTCCCTTGGTTTGGGTTGAGGTGGCTACTAACATCATGTCTCCTATTTCTCCCCCCCCCCCCCTCCAGTTTTTGGTGAGTCCTACTTAGAATGTATATTATCACCCCTACATGGGGTTTTCCTGCTTGTGTCATGTCTTATGAAGAAAAAATACTAGTAGGATGTTATTTTATATGAGCATAAGGATACCCTAATGAATTTTTTTCACATATGTTGGTTATAGGTTGGGGATCCATAACTAGTCTCCCACAACCATTCTTTTCAAGTAGTTGTCAGGTTGGAAAAATTGTATTTTTTTATGGTGTTTATTTTTTTCCTTTACATTTCAAATTGCACTATAAATGTATTTTTAATCCCTTATAGGTTATTGTATAGATGTTTATAACAATATATGTTGAATTATTTTATTGATATTCCTATTCACTTCTTCATAGATATGTATGGGGTTCTATACATGCACATTAGTAATGGAATCCCACATTTTTTATATCTTATCAATGCTAGATGGCATCCCTTGACCAATAGAGGAATGATTGGGAAAGTTTGGGCTCAACCATACACCAGTCACGTGGATCTCGATGGGTTGGGTTGTGAAACTAATCATGGAAAACAATAAAAAAATATTATATACTTGCGTCATTCAGCATGATTAATGTAAATAAATAAATTTATAATCTACTAAATATAATAAACATAGGTTTTTTCCACTACATGTGTCCCCCCTACATCGCACCACGCTACTACAACACCTATCTTCCACGTATTACATCTGTGTTAACCCTCTACTACCTCTCCCTCTATCTTCCCCATGAGGTTTCCCTTGATGTGTCATCCCACTCGCGTTGTTGATATCCCATAACCCTCTTCCATTATTCCTATGACTTCCCCTCTCTCCTCGTCACGATTTCAATCTTCCAATTCATCTATTTTTTGATCTTCAATTTTATTCAAACCTCATCAACCACCAATTTCACTGACATTGACATCTTAATCATACAGTTTTCACTGAATCTCACTACTCCATCTTCCCCTCTTTGTACCTCCAACCCGTCATGAATTTGCTACTCCATGTTCACCACAATTGATCTCCACCCCATCAAAAGTTACCAGTTCTGAATCACCTATTTGAAAACCGCCAGTGTTTTCCCTTAATCTGTATCCTCTAAATTCATCAAGATTGGCCTCCCAAATATACGGTTAGCGCTACTTCTTGAGACTTCGTCTTCACCTCATCTGATAACTTCAATCTAGGTTTTCATAAGCTACTATATTAAGTATCCCAAAGCTAGGCTTTTCAATACTTCGTGCTCGACTAGTAGGGAACCATCACCACCGAATACCTAAAATTCCATCATTTACCTCTACTATGGTAACTGATAAATCATTCACCAACATCCAATCCCCCATTTCTATCTAAAATCCACAATCTTATACGCAAAAAATTCACTCATGTTATCCTTGGTTCAGCTCCCACAATCCCTTCTCCAATAGGTATGTTATCTTAATATCCTTCAATACCTATCCATTTTGTGCATCATTTATTTTGTGTAGGTTAACATAAGCTAATTATAATTTCATAATAATTTATCATATGTCAATACATCTAGTATTATATGTCTCCACCGTTTACCATCTTCTAATGACAATAAATTACTATAATTTGACAGCCAACCATAATAGTATCTATATGCACATTCTCTGTATTATTTGTCTTCTTCATATAAATTGTCTATACAATGGGTTCAAATTTAGTTTAATTTTGATGTTATGTTTGAAAATAAAAAATTCTTATATGGTTAGTTTTATGTCTGTGATTATATCATCTCAGTTGACTTCAGGCATCTCATATTCTTTCTTACAAAATCTTCACACTCAAAGTATGTAATAAATTATATATCTATATTTTATGTTGCGGTTGTTCATCATGAGTTGAAGAGTTTGTAGTATTTTCCTAGAAGAATTTTTGTTTTATTAACTGTTGAACTTGTGGATATTGTGGCAATGTCCAGTAGACAAGAGGGACTTTTGACATCTTCGCACTTCAGGTATGTGACAAATTTATTAATTTTCCCTATATAGATGAGTTTTTTATAAGATATTACAATTCTCTATTTTGAGCCATGAATTTGGGAATCTAATAATTTTTTTATCCATGATAAGGGATATTGTGTAGAAAGTATTAAAAGAACTGCTGGATGGCTATTATTTAAATGGATTTCCTACATAATGTCTCTGAAGGAAACAATATTTTCTATCTATGGAGGTGCTCTTAATTTTTTTATGTAATCTGATATTAGTGGATTTTCTGTTATTTATATGTTCTTTTATAAACCAGAACCTTTTGTGGCATAACTCTACCTTTTTTTTCTAAAACAACCATTTTTCTAAAAGACATACTTATGTAAATTTTCAAAATATCAATACTCAAACTGATTTCAAATTCAAAGATATTCCATGTGAATGACTTCTTCAATTGCTCAAAAGATCTTCCTTCTTGGTCTTTTTGGACTGTTTTTTATGCCTAGTGTATCTACATTATAAAAGATGTCATTACTGGATATGGGATGACTTCTTGTGCTTGCAGGTCCCTGAGGGCTTCACAAGTTTTTCTCTGAACTGTATTTATTTCTGTTTGTGAATAATTTTGGGTTTTAACCTCCATGATGTTGTGTTACATGATTTCATTGATTTTGATGGTTTGTTAGATGTCTTAGCTTGATCTAACTGGATAATGGACTTTTCACCCTATTCAGTGAACTGCATTGAGGTCTTAAGGATATCTTGGAGTTGTTGCGCTATTTTGTTTTATGATATGGTTCTTTTCTCTTTCATGGACAGCTTTCTCCACTGGAATGCACTTTATTTTCTGATTATCAATTTGAAATCATTATGGATGTTCAATGATGTCTTCTTGAGGATTCAATTTTGAAGAATGTGAAGGCTTGGAATGGTCGACTAGCTCTTGTACAGGCTTCCTAGAATGCATTTTTCTTGGTATGACCACTTTTTTCAATTTCAATTATTCATTCTGGCAGTGCAATAATATCATTGGGTAGTACATGACCTGCGAGTATAATAAGTTATTATATTATTAATTACCTTCAGTCATGACTCGGGGATTTTAATACACTTATTAATTAATACAAATATTTTAATACCATGTGAACAATTAAATTATTTAATATTCTTTAATAATAATCATATGAGTTTTTCATTTATTATTTCAAATAATTTTTATTCTCTTGATGGTCGGGTTAAACTATTTGCGGGAAAGGTATTATTTTAAATGTCCACTTTTCATATTCATGATATTCATCATACAGGGTTGGATACCCTATGTATTGTGAAACCAACTTTTCATTGTTCATTTTCCATTTAAAAACCCATTATAATATCAATATTCCTAATATATTTAGAAAATTTGTGTTATGAAAATTCTCTATACTATGTAAATTCACATTGCATGTGATGCATATGAATATATCATATCTAGAACATCCATTTATCAATATCCATTATATCTAATATTTGTATCCTTCTATTAATTTTCCTGGTCTTTAGTAAATAACCCTTTGCACAAGCTTCAGCTTTCCATTTATTTTCTATGGTAATGATTTTTATAATTCAATTGATTAACATTAATGTCCTTCTATTGTTGTATCTATTTGGAAATATTTCATTTAACTTGATCATCTTATTTCATACCTCAGTTGTTGAACACCTTTTTCTTACTAAAACAGTTTCATCTATCATCACCCCCAGCCTATTGATAATGACATAATGTGTGTTAAATCTTATTTTTATGGCACGATTTGTTTATAATATTCATTTTTTTATCTTTTTCCTTAATCCATGTCATGTAGTGACCGATGATCGACATTGTTGGAGAGTTTATCAAAATGAAGAGCAAGAATGGTTGAGGGAAAATCTTAAGCTATGTATATAACAAATCATGAATGGTTTTCTAAATTACAATGTTACCAATCTAACACTCACATGCGAACACATAGAAACAGAATCACATGATAAAAGATATATTTACATGGATGTCTATGATTGGGACGTTGATCGGTGATTTTAGAAGAAAATGTGGGTTGATGGAATCGGCTCTATCTGTGGTAATGCAAGCATTATCCAAAATAGTAGTTTCTACAATTTCATTCACCCATTTTTCATTTTAATGTAATGATATTGTTTTATTTGATTGGTTTTCTAATTGCAGTTGGAAAGGATTCATGTAGAAATACTGGAAAATCATTATCCTCGTCATATTTAGAATTAATGTTTAAATCGTGTGAGTTGTATTATTTTCATCTTGCCTTTTCCCATCTAACATTCTATGAATGTGATACTCTATAACATTTAGTGTTGTTTTTCATTTTTTCACATGATTGCTTTTATTTTTATCCTCTACATCATACCTTTACTTCTGATGCTCATGACACTTTTTGTTGTGTCGATGGAGGTTATGTCACAATGCCTTTATAAGAAATCACTTCTTATAAAACAAACATGAAAAATATTCTCACTATAGCAGGTAAACACCTAAGTGAGCGCCTAGAAGATATCAAGTGTTGTTAGTAATTGAATAGAGGAATTATGGAAATTTACAGTGAACTGTATCAGATTTATGAAGCATGAATGTCACATGTCAATGGTTACTTCATGATATGTGTATTATAAATATACCCAATTACTAGAATTATTTCTATGGCTATTTTTGTTTTTCTGCTTCTAGAAATTGCAATGATTTATTATTGTAGTTTTTATGAAAAATATTAATTTTATTTAAGTGCTATTTAGGTTGCAACAAATCCACTCTTAGTTTTTTCATTGATCATATACTGTATTTCTACTTCATATGTGTTTCCAGCTTTATATTTGTTCTAGAAATTCTTTCTCATAATATGTAATGTTTTCAATGTGTTTTTAAAAAGACTATAGAGCTAAAATTTCCTTAACTACCTTACATTATTAATTGTATTTTTATATTCATACATGTATGACCTAAATCAGTGTGTTTGGATCATCTATTTTTCATTATAGTGATGAATAAGATGAATCCTATTCATCTCAATTGAGAATGATTTTAGTGATGAAAAAAAGATCTTATACCATACAATATCTCAATATAAATGACTTATATGAAGTATGTAGTCACCATTTTAATGTTACATTATATTATACATACATGTGTTATTCCAAGAGGTTTTATTTTTTAGTAGACGTAGTTGTAATGAGAAATGATGTATTTTTTCAGGGGAACAACTATATAATTGTGACTATCCAGCTATACACACTTTCTTATATGGTCTATTTTTTCAAGGTTGCTAAAGATTAATTCATTTAAACTAACTTGCAAAACATTTTTTTATTAATATATTTTTCACGTGTTTAATTATGTTTTGTTCAGTTAGAAAACGTTTTTCCAGTTAACATTTTGAGCATAAAATAGATTAAAAAAATTTGGTGTAATATTATGTTTTTTTAACATTTCAATGCCTTCATATTTGAATCTGTGTAATTTTTTTAATGCAGATGGGTCATTTTCCCACTGGAGTCACTTCAGGATATTACTCTCTCTCTAGGGTCTCTAACTACTGTATGACTATACTGGTGATACTAATCAGATTTGAATGTATTTCTGTGATATTTTGTGGTTCTCTTAAATATGAAACTGATACAAAGGTAAAAACTCTACGATGTTTTTATTGTTCTTTGTTCTTTAGTAAAATCAAATAGCATTAATTTGATACTCCACTAGAATACCTAAATCCCTCAATTGAGAATGATTTGGGGGATGAGAAAAGAGATATTATACCATAATATCACTCAAAATACCTCAAATTATTTCACTTGGTGTAAGATTATGTTTTATTTTAACATTTCAATACCTTTGGATTTTAATTGCTATTATTTTTTTAAATGCAGTTCGGTCATTTTCCTGCTAGATTCGATTCATGAAATTACTCTCTCTCCAGGGTCTCAAACTACTGTATGACTATTCCAGTGATCCTAATCCTATTTGAAAATATTACTAATCTATTTTGTGGTTTGGTTAACAGTCAACTAATATAGAGGTAAAAATTCTCCGGTCTTTTTTTTGTTTTTTCTTCTTTAGTAAAATCAAACAGCATGAATTTGATACTCCACCAGAATACCTAAATCCTTCAATTGAGAATGATTTGGGGGATGAAAAAAGAGATCTTATACCACATTATCTCTCAAAATACTTTGAATTATTTCATTTACTGTATGATTATGTCATACATTGAATGTATTCTTATTTTTAATTATTATTGTCCCCATAACATTATTTTCATTTTGGAAGAACATCAAAATATGTTGTAATCTTTTCTTTGCTTCAAACCTGGAGGACCTGGGTTTGCATCAGAAAATGGGTATTTTAATATGATGGTGTTGTTTCATATGATTTTTGTACATGAAATTTCAACAGGGACTTTCTTTGATTCATACTGGTATTGGATGGGTACGTGCTTGCATTCAACTTCTGCTACATTTTGTTTCTCACTTTATTTAATCGTGTATATGTAATTACTAATTTCTGAAAAAGGATTTCATGGGAGCTTGATATGTGTTGATTTTTTTCAACTATCACAACATTTGTAAATCCTCAGGCTGTCATTCCTGATAAAATAATGGAACATGGTGTACTTTCTGGAGCTATGCACTCTGATAAAAATTTAAATGTCTTAGATGCCCTGCATAAACTGTTATTCTCAGATTTTATTAGCAATTATTATAATTTTTATACATTAAATTTCTAATTTTTATGATTATTATATAAAAACATTGTTGAATGAGTTATAGGATCATGATGATGAAGATTTATAACCCTCTATGCCCCCCTGGGGTGGTTCGTTCAGACGTCTCCCTGAAAACACAGCTTCTCATCCATGGTTGCGACATTCACAGTCCTGCCAAACTACACCATCTTCTACCAGATCATGGTTGACTGTCTAGGATGGAGTTGATCTCCTTGTACCCAATCTAGAGTTGTGCCTTTCTAGAGGCCACCTCTCCTTCCATGTCTTACTCTATGTGGACCCACCACAACCCTCACTAGCTCAAAAGTGAATGACTCAATGCTATTTGAGATGTTGGTGGAGAGATCTCTAAAGCTGCTCGGGGTTTCTAAACAATCATCATTTGATTCCATACATAGCACCCAATACTCAATATTGGCCAACTGCAAGAATGAACCGGACACCGTTTCTTAGGGGATCCTTATAAACAACATTTTCTCCTTTATTATGCTATCTGATATTTATACACAAGTTCACTATTTGATTCACATTCTACCAAATGAATTATTATTCCTAATCTCTACATTGATTCTATAGTTCATGATTATTAAAATGGTGTCCAATTAATTTACATGTCTTCATTGATTCAGGTATATTTATCAACATCTCCAACTTTTCAATGTTATGGTGTCACATATTCAAGAAAATACTTTCTCAATATTGTTTGTATCTCCATTTTCATATTCTTCCATTTATTTTTTTAAAATAATTATTTTTTTAATATATTCTTATACTGCATATTTGAGGAAATTAGTGTTGCACGTACTTATATATATATATATATATATATATATTTCTTTGAACTATTTTGTTTTCATTTCATGACGAACTATTTCCAAGGGAGATGATTTTCCCAGATTCATAAAGCTAGTAATACAAGCATACTTATACATTCATATAAGAATGGGGCCTTATGTCTATGGTGAGTGTAATTTTGGGTAATTTTGAATTTTTTCATTATGTGAAAGATATTACAGTTTTTGAAATCAAGATATAAGATTGTTTTTTTATTTATTTAAAATGTACAAGGGTTTCCCTATTTGTCTGAAATATGGTCAAGGGATCAGTTTTTGTGATCATAATGGTCCTTTCATGGTTTGTTTTGAATCCTTTAATGGTCTAGTCAAGAACATTTTCTATGTTGTTTAACAGGTTTTAAATACTAAAAACTATTATCAATTTACTACGATGAAGGTGAGAATGCATACTTTTATAGTAAAAATTGTTAATACGATTAATGAATGATTGTTTGAATCCCAAGGTGACCCTATAATATTATATTAGGTTATTCCATTATAGCTTATTTTGTTCTTTAATTTTTATGTTTTTAAAAAAATATTCCGTTTTTATAAAAAAAAATCTGAAGTTTTTAATATGTAAAAGATATTACTGTATTTGAAGAATGTTGGCCTATACATTCATCTCAAAATCAGGACTTATGTCCATTAAATGTGGAATTTCAGGTAATTTTGATGGTTTTTAGTATTTAAATGATATTACGTGTTTGAATTCATTATCATTGATTGTTAATTTCAATTCATTACCATGTACATGGGTTTAAATATAGATTTTCAACATTCTTTATTCGCATTAATAATTTTCCCAGTTCAATGTTTTTATTATAATAACAACACCTACCATGTATTATTATTTCAATTTGAATTACACTAAATGCATTATTCCTTTCCCAATTTATGTCTTCTTTTTTTTTGTTTCCATTATTAGTGATTTACCATTTTTTGATTAGGAATTTTTTTCTAATCACTTTTTTTGTATGTTGATTTGTAAAGTATGATTATCATAAAATAGAACACCCATTTGATTATGTAATGTCTTCTTCCAGTTAACCAGATTAAAAAAATTTATATTGGTCATGTTTCCCTCCAGTAAAATTGAAATCCCATTTTAAGATATCTTATTATCGCTTCCGGTTAAACACAAAAACCATTTTCTGAATACTAATTTTTGTTTTCAGAATTATCATTTTATGATTACACATGTTTCCTTATAGAAAAAATGGTATTCTATGTGATGATGACTCACGTTTTTTTATTTCTATAAAAGAGGAGTATAATGTGATGCATACGGTGAGTTTTTGGGCTGTAATTCAGCATCATATCACAGATATAATACTGAATATAGATATGTCCATTGTTTTTTCTCAATAGAATTGTTATTAATGTACCTTATATTATGTTCTTCTATAACATGTCACTGGTTGTTTTATAATACTAATATGTGTCATTTACTCACATTTAAGATTAATTATGTATTGCAGGGATCAATATAAATTTATGTTTTTTCATTGGTTTCATTTTTATCAGCTTTGAAAGTTAAAATCGTTTTGTTAATAAATTATTTTTTCTCTACATTTTATTTAATTACCCCCAGGATATCATTTTTTCTCTTCATTTCCCATTATTAAATTTCATTTCATTAAATTCATTCCACCATTTGATTTTAATTTCTTCCAATTCATTTCCACCAAAATTTCATTATATATATTTACTCTATTTTTGACTCTTTCTAATTTTCCCATGCATTTCCCATTGTGTGGTGTCAATAAGTTTGAGTTTTTTGTGAGAGTTTTTAGTATAATAAATGCCACTTTTACAAAAGATTCTAGAGTTTAGTATATTGTAATTAAGTGTCACTATTTTTCATGACTAATAATGTTAAGGTCAACATACTAGTTTTATTCAAGCATCAACCACCTAGTCTATTCTATATCAACGCTCATAGTGATGGCAGGATGACATTGACCAACATGGATTTTGTTTTTTTAGAATCTTTTAACAGATGCATGCTATCATGATCTATAGCATATTTCATGCGAGAAATTTCTACAGAATGTATTACTACTAGGCATCTCCAATTTCAGGTCCCTAGGTATTAAAATTTCTACAGAATGAGTGAAACTATTTCTGGCAGGGCAATTAGCTCTCATTATTCTTAATTGCCTCAGTGTGTAGGTCTTGGGATTATAAAAACAATTGATGCATAAAAGGAGTTTCTTTATGTGATAACGCCCATCTTGTGTGCTACTCAAAATAAGGTTAGTCCTTTTCTTCGGGGTTTCATTCAGATTATGCCATGTTTATTACAAGATTCTGGATATACCTCATCTTATATTTCTACAGATTCCATCTCATTTCAAAATGTTGTGATTCTCGTTAACTCCACCAGGAGTGGCTGCTAGAATTACGGGGTTGTTGTTAAATTTATAAATCAAATGGTGTTGTGTTATGATTGGTGATATTGATGGTGATGTTTTTGCTAAGATTATTTAACAGGTACAGTTTCTGGATGCATTAAATATGGATTTTGGAGACATATTATGGTATCCATAGGGTGGTTCGAAATGGTGATTTCAAATGGTGGATCTAGATAGAGTTTTTCATATTGTATATTTTAGATGATCATCAACTGGAGGGTGTTGTAGTTTCCATTCATTCATTTAATCTTGTGGGTAGTCATTTAAAGGATATACCTTTTCAATGTTTTTTCCCTATGATTATCATCATTCCAATGTGGACATTATTGTGATGTTTTGGCAGGATTTTTGGAGATTTATATGGAACCATGAGGTATGGTATATCAATGATATGGATAGATAAGTACCTATAGTTTTAGAACAATTCAAATGAAAAAATAGGTACATTAATGTTCATTAATTTCATGACCTTTGTAACATTATAAAAAAATTGAATTATGTTATATTTTATAACAAGATGTTATTATGGAAGAATACAAGTAAGATATAAGTAAAAGAGATATAAATGTGAAGTGTAATTAATGTTATGTAACACATTGACTAATTTTATTTACCCTCACATTTTATCATACATTTATCTTACTTGAAATGTTATCATGTTACATTAAACAACTTTTTTTCCTGAAATACGGATACAAGTAAAAAACATATAAACCAAAAACACATTTAAATAATTATATAAATCCATTTATAGTCAATATATGAGAATCCCATAAATCCTTGATATATATATTTATATATGTGTGTTTAATGCCATAAATTTTATATTAGGTTTTGATAAGTGGGGATATCATATCGACCAAATTTACTCAAAATATTTTACAAATTTATTTGGCTTTTAAAATAAAATTTACCACAATATACAAATATTATTCTATAAAATTTAAAAATTCATATAATTTTACTCTACTATTTATTTTTCAACTATTTGAATGGGGTCTTCATATTCTATGAACTCCTATTTTATTATCATAGGCCATTACATTCTAATAAAAAAAATTCAACCTTATTGTCTCTTCCCAAATTCTATAAATATTAATCACTTATTAAATGAAAAACCATTAATCGAATACACCGTGAAATAGAACAAGTGATTACAGGGTTATTATAATTCTAAAAAAACAATTCCCTTCTCTAAAAAAAGAATATACTTAAATACCTCAATTTCCAAATAATATTTTCAAAACAATTTTTAAACTTTATTAAATTCATCCATTATAACCCCTTCACATGATCGATAGCATTTGGACACCCATAATTATCCTATAACATTCATTTTCATGTGTAATTCCTTAGTAAATCAATATTCCCAAAGTGAGTATTACACTCTTATTAGTCATTATTTTGAAATCATAATTTTCATAATAGTCCATATCAATGTAAATATAAAGGATTTGGTGTCATTTTTGTACATAAAACATTATATTATTTTATAAAAATATCCATTGATTAAATATTTCATATTTATAAAAATAAAATCCCTATTCATACGTATGTGTGGACTAATAACATAACAACATGATGGTGTTTGTTTTTAATCACTGCCTCCTATGGTTGGTATCAAGGATGTGTTTTTTTAGTAATTATATTTCTATATAATTTATAAATCATTTAAATGATCTCTTTTTATATCAACCTTCATTCATCCCATTCATTATGGAATTGGATCGTCAGTCCTGAGAATGTACTGAATAAAACCTCAATGAATAAAGTGTCTTTTTTATATTAACCATATAACCTTTAGGGACCGAAATGTTTAATTAGTAAACTAATATGATGTTTACAACGTTATTATGAATATAATGGGATTAATTTTTATATACCCTCATAATAATGAACCAACCTATGTTAAATAGAAAAGTCACCAGTGATGGGTTGCCACATTTTTATACACCAAAAATAATGAAAAGAATCATGTATAAAAGGAGACCAAATTGTGTAAAATGTTGATAAACGAACTAATATTCATAATACATTAAATAGAAATCAAAAACATCTAAACATTTACTGTAAAATAAGACAACGATAATAATCCTCAACATTTCCAATAGTCACCTCCAAAACATCTTAATACTTGAATGATGAAAAAAGAGAGAAACCCGAAAGCTACACAATTCCCTTCCTTTTACCCGCACAATAAAAAATAGAATTTAAAAATAGAAAAAAAATGAAAATATAGGTTTTGATTTATATTCCAACTAGTATTTCACAAAATAATCTCAATGATATCTAATATCATGAATGTGTTTTTTTAGATTTATTAAAAGTCTAGTTTTAGAAATCATTTTCATAAGATATAACCATTTAATAAATTATACAATGGTTTTTAGAAAAAGTCTTTAATACTAAAAAAGTAATGAATATGATATTTACATGTCATAAAACGTGATAGAATCATAAAAAATAATCATGTATACCCTATAAGATTAGAATGTGGGGAATTAAACATGAAATAAAACACCATCTATTAAACCCATCATAAATGACAGAGAACAATATTTGGGAACTAAACTATGGTTAATAGTACTAGAAAAAATGAAATCCCCAATCAATTAAAATGGTGGATCCAGTTTGTGTAACTTCAAATGAAATTATATATACTAAAGTGACACAAAACCTCCTATTAAATTCCACACATCTAAGAAAGAAGTCTATTCCTTGTACACCCCAGGTTACCCCATGTGGTAAGTTTTCCAAAATCCATCTAAAATCCATTATCACTGGAAATCCGTTTTTTTATAAAGCTGGTTTAGGGTAACCAGAAACCTCACTTCCAAACAACCGACCACAGGATCTGCGAAACCCCTCCATCTAAATGAAAATCCATATAAAAATTTCAAATTCAAAATCAGCTCGAAACACGTTTCCACCTCGAGCTGCACAACCACCTCGAGTAGTGTGTCAGCGCAACATCGCCTCTCATCGGATTTCTGGTGAGAAATCCGGAGCACCGCGCACAAAAATTCATAGGGGAAGGCGGCTGAACCATCGCTGGAACAACAGTAGACCCCTCGAGAAGCTTCGTCGAGGACGTTGGAGAGAGTTCCAACCCTTCCACCGAGTTCACAAACCACCGTCACCGACTCTGTTGAAGAAAAAATAAGCATGTCCAGAAAATAGCCACATTCATGACCCATAAACCCATCCCTTTCCATCCGTGAAATCCAATAAACACTTGCATATAAGATTGTGAGAGGAAGAACATCACCAGAAACCCAGGAATCACCTAAAAGAGAAAATCAAAATGAACAAATAGCACAGTACATCACCAATTTCAAGAAAAAACCATCCTCAAATAATCACACACCAAACTCCACGAACATGAGTTTGTCTGACAATCCTCCAGACATCATCCTCATCAGCTCGAAACAAAACAAGCTCCCAATGCCGACATCTGAGAATACCATAGATGCAACGCTAGACCTCCAAACACCTAGATTGATGTCCAATGTGCTGATCTCGAACCGTCGGGCAAGGGACTCAGGCACAAAATCAACACCGAGTCATGAAGACCTCGGTACGATCAAGACGAGCTGATATAGGGTCGCGGCAGTATAGGAAACACCACCTCAAACCACCGAACCAGGGAAGAAGGAGCGCAGATCCGCGATGATGGAGGTGCCGTGAGAGAAACCCTAGCTGAGTGTTTTGCCCCTTACGGGATCATCCAGATCCTAAAATCCATTATCACAACTTATCAAAAAAATTCATAGAAATTATAGTCTACATATTTTCCTAAAAATAATTTTTTACAAAAACCACCATTGAAATATTTCAACAAAAATATTTTCTGGAAAATCTATATATAAATAAAAATACATTAGAAATCATGAATCGCTTCCAAGAAAAAAATTCAATCATACATAAACAAAATTCCCTGAATAAGAAAATATAATTTAACAAAACATAATGAAATTCTGGTGTTCAAACATTTGTATAGAGGCATCTAAATTAATAATTGAGGTCACATTAATTGAGATAAAAAATGGAGACTATAAATGAATAAAGTGTTCCATCATCATCATAAAACCCTAAGAAAAAACAAGAAAACATCTTCCATACCCCTCATATTCAGAATCCATAGGCAATTCATGTTCCATTGTAGTAAGTAGATGATATATGTAGAAAGGATCTAATAATGTAAGAAGAAACCACACTAAATATAGTATATACCCTAATATATATCTTAAAAATATTGAAAATTTTCAATGAATAAAAGGGGACAAGCATCTATAGAATATGGTGATGATTATGTTGAAAAAATGAGGATTTGGATGATATTTGAAATATAAAATAAATAAAATTATGATAATTTCAATCTTTTTAAAGACATGGAAGGCTGCACATAGTTAGGATTATTAGTTAGTATATACATACAAAAATCATTAATCGATGTTGTCTCGTTAAAATGAAATCTATATAATATGGTAATGGAATCCTAAACCTGTTTGATATCCCGAAAAAATCACCCACACCCTACACGGATTCCTTGATGAGATACATTGTATGCTTGACCACAGTCAAACTATACAACACTATTTTATCTCATAAATCCATACTACATGGTTACCAAATAGTCGTCACTATAAATTCTCCAATCGTACAGCTGACATATCATCGAAAAAAATCAAATTTTTCCTTCCGTCTCTCCTAAAACATCTAAAAGGAAATAAAAGAGAACCCAATATTCAATTAAATCATAAATGTTTTCCCGTAGGAATTACAATTCTCCCCATTATGATTTTTTTTTAAAAATGATCTAATGATCTTGAACTCTAATAAAGTGATGTTCATTATCGCCTCATCAAAAACAACCTCTATCAAGATTCAAGGATATCCCATACATAATTACATTGTGCATACAATAATGGGATCATTTTTTCATGCATTACAGTATGTTTTTGATCCATAATCATAAATGGTTTCTCATTCAACATTATGTTATGGTTAATGTAAACACACCCCCATTCAACCAAATGGGATGGATCTGGTTCATACAACTTTAGTATATAACCATGAAATAAATTGTGAATCGATAAAGAAAGACCAATGGATACACCATATTTCCATGTCATTAGACAATATGAATGGTGCCTACAAACTGTTGTGACCATATACCCGACATACACAATAGATAGTATCATATGTGGGGAGAAACCAAAATAATGACCCAATCAACAAACTCAAACTCTTATGGCGATATGAAGATGGTCCACATCAGATTTATGAAAACATTGTTAGGTGAAAAGTCTATTTTTGATAAACTACCCATTTTCCATCATATTTATAATGATGATCAATAAAAACAAGTATCATTTTCCCATCTATTCCCCAAAAAATGGAGATATGCATGGACACCCCTATCCCCCTTCAAAGGGAAAAATCTTCATTAAAACATAATAACTATTGTTGTTGGAAAGATCACCTAGTGTTATATTCTTTTCTCAATAAGAAAAAACATTATGTACAAATTCTTAGAGCATATCCCCATGAACCATGATATATATCATCATCTATCCATGAATTTTTGAATGATATATCATGCTTAATATCGTCATGAAACCTATAGAATTTTGGAAAATGTTTCAGAACCTATATTTGAGACTCAGGACCCTATCTGAAACCAACATGGTGGGATCCCCCGTGGAGTTTCACAACCTCTTAAACATACATGATTCCATGATGTTCCACCTTCACCATATCTATTATGGTATGTAAATGATCTAATTTCATACGTCATTTAATGATCACCCAAATCACATTATTCCTACTATTATCAAGTGGTAAAACAAAGATGAAGTCCATGGAAATCTTTTATCACATCCATACCAAGATGGGTAATGGTAATAAAAAATGAGAAAATATCATTTCATTTAATTTAATTTTTTAATAAGGGCTACATTGCGACACAAAATCTGTAATCGAATTCCTCATCTCTTACCACCAATAATGAAATATCATGTCATGATACATATTTGTAATCTCAGCGTGTACAAGAAAAAAAATTCCATTGTCCAATTTCCATGAACTCCCACCATAGATAACAGGGAATGACCATCCTTATTTGGAAACACAAATCCCACTATTTGAAAAATTACAGTCACACAAGAACTCACCACCATTAATGATATTTAAAAAGAACTAGATCCTATATAAATGTTGTTTCTTGGGTCTAACCCCCTTAATAAATGATTATACATAAATTACACATGCTGGGAACACCTTCCCACCTATCTCTTCTACTACTAAGATAATCATAGTTAATAAAATAATCAAATAAAACTTATGAACTAACATTATTGCATCTCGGTTAAATAATTTCCTACCCAAGTCCACAAGTACCATATTTTCTTTCTTAATAGTATATATGAAAATAAAAAATAAAAAGACTGAATATACATATCATAGTGTCTCAATCATTGGATCAGATCCCTTAGATACAAAATTTACTTCTCCTATTATGACCAGAATATAACATAAATAACACCCCAATAAGATAGTATTGCCAAATTTTTTGTCTGTGAAGAACAGCTGCCGACTCATGGTCATTGTTAAGTTATTTCCTCTCATGTGGGAGCATCTAGTGAGAGAAATAGACTACAACATATTTTCTATACATCATGAAACACCCCAAATCCATACCAGAGGATTAAAATAAATAATCATAATATGAAGAAACTACAATATGAATCAAAATTGGATCTGATGATGACCTCACCTATAGTTCCTCAAAGTGTATAACATTTTTCACCACACTCATACTATAAACCAACACAGGTTAAAGCTATAATTGCAGTAGAAATAATGGAGAAATCCAGGACAAACCTTAAATAGTGACTAACCATTCCCAATATTTTTGATAAATAAATCACATTACTTGGTTTCTCTAGAGGAATAATCATATATATCATTTTTTGATCCCAAAAGATGTCTCTCATAGATAAGAAATTACCAAGAAACATCACTTCCTAGATCCATAATTCATATATGTAAATAATTCTATTGAGTTTATATATCCTAAATCATCAAATAATTTTTTATAAATGATCTATTACATCCACCAATTACATGAATTGAAAATAAATATAATCCATAAACATGACCATTAAATATTCCAAAAAAAAATATCTTGTAAATCAAAGCACGAAATAGAATAAGAGCATTTGGGAGAGTAAATGAAATAGAATGTAACTCAAAATAACCACAATATATTATAAAATATGTCTTAGCTTTGTCATTTTCTCATAATCACAACAAGTGGTACCTATACTAATGTTAGATATTTGAAAACTAGTATGCCCATCAAAGTTGATCAATAGTTCATCAATATCTAGAAAGAGATACTTATTCATAATGAACACATTTTATTAATTTTTATAATCCCATCCATGTCTAAGTATCCCATCTACATTCATAGATAATATTATAGGTAAACCACATAATGAGATGAATGAATCCATTAAATGCAAAGCACATAAGATGAAATTTATGTTCCATCAACTCAAAGGGTTCCATATGATAATATTACATAGAAATGAGAATCATAATATGAATTAGTTCAAAGGTAAAATCAACCTCTATATATGTTCGAAAACTAGAAAACCATATGGAAAGACCTTGGGGTGTGAACACAACATTATAGGATGTTTATTAGAAATTAAGTAATTAAATAAATCATTTGAACTCTCTGAAAATTGAAAATATTTCACCCCTACATTAGTAACAACATTCCCCGCTCTACCAATTATATAATCCCACTATCCTTAAAATAAATTAGTGACATCATCAAAAGATAAAAACTAAACTCAGAAAAAATTAATAACAGTAATGGAATTATTTATAATATTATAATCAATTCCAATAATCATGTGGAAAATATAAATATAATGAACTATGAAATTTCACACCACTTTAATGTTGTTTTCCATAAACCAAAACAAAGATAATTTATTGTCGTGCTCGTAATTAATTCCCAAAGTCCTCAAAAATATCCATAAATAATGATATAAGCAAAAAATACAATCCCTAAATGTCTTCCATAATTGATGATATAAAAGTAACATTAACAGATATATTAAATAATAGCTCCATATAAGATGAAATAAAAATGAAACCACTAATTATAGGTATCCATGATTTAGATTCCCCTTGTACACACTCTAATCAATAAGGAAATATTATCTTAGCTCCTCCCAATGATTTCATATCCATTTAATCATCCCATATCTCTTATAGATAACATCAACAACCATTGGAAGATTTTTTATGTATGAAAAACAGCCTCGTTGTTGTTGTATCCTTACTTACTACCCTAGGAAATACTTCCACAAAAATGTCATATATATGAAAACTATCCACAATGATGACATTTATTGGGATCCTTTGTATAGTTAGGATTGGTCTGAAAAAACATTAATAATTTATTATAGACCACCTATTTCAGTATAGTTTTATCCTATATCACTATTAATGATGATTGATGACCCCCTTTGTGCTCCCTTTTCGTGAAAAAAGACACACCCTAGCTAATAACTGGAAAAAAAATCTCCAACCAAACCAGTTATATGGGCTATGTCAACCTCTACCATAGAATATTTATCATCTACATACATGAAGAATATATGGCACATGAGAATCATCATTGAGAATATATATCCTCTTATCCCCATAATAATTCACCAATCCTTCTGGTAATCATTTTTAATAAGATTTGGGGCCAATGTCCCAAATAAAAAAATGGGTTGAATACTACCAAATGGTTTATTCCCATCAATCCATAGATAGAATCACCAAAGTATTTTCTACACACAACATATTCAAATAAAAGTATAGGACACAATATTATTTTGAATGATTTCCATTAATGATCTTCATTAAACGTTTCATGAACAATAGAGTCGACCACCTCTTTCTTAATCTCTTATGAATGTACGAGGAAAGACCAAAATATATGAGATGATGATTATTCAATTTTATAACAATCGTGTCCCACCACCCATCCCAATATTCAAACACCCATTTGACCGATAGTATGAATAGTGTGGATTACATCATTCCCTTTAGAATGTACCAAAAATTAATTTACCTATTGAACCTACCTCATAGTGTCCTCTCTAATATATTTAATATCTATTGATGGAGAAATATTATAAATAACCTAATAAAAAATACAATCAATTCAATTTGAAAATCAAAAATTAGAGGACCATATTTAGAAATATGCATTAATAATTTTATACAAGAATAATATAATGAATTATAAATTATCTAAATTAATTAATAAACCATTAAAAAAAATATTTGAATTTAAATATATCCAATATCCAATTTATTAAAATTAACTCTAACACTACATACCAATCTTCATTAAAATTATGAAGACCCACAATAATTCATGTTTAGAAATGGATTTGAGCTGGCTAGGAAACCTCGCTCACTTACTACCTGAATTATGATAGTCCAAAATTTTATCTACCAATGAAATTTAACCAAACTGATTTGTAATGCTATTTTTGTATTACCATTGAATCTATTCTGTATGGTACCAAATTGGTTCAACTAAAAAAATCACCCAAGAGGGTCCAAGGCATGGTGAGGTGTTATAATGAAAGATATGAATCAAGTATAACTGATGATCAAATAGTGTAAGATGTGGAAGAATATAATAAATATCTATGAGACATAAAAATCTAGTCCTAATGGGTAAACATAAATTTAATATTAGTAAATATGAAAATGTATCAACATGACAAACTACCACCTCCAAAACATCCTGCTTTAAAGTAGATGAATAAAAGAAAAGCCTGGATATTGTATAATAACCATACCTTTATATGATTATTTAATAATAACATGTAATATATTCTTAATTAAAATGTTTTATGCGATATAAAATCAAATTACTATTTCCCATAATAATATATAATAGGTCTATTATTAAAAATGTTGTATTTATAGAGTTAAAACAAATATACTAATACAATTAATTTTCAAATGGGACAACCATTTCATAAATAATCCTTTGGATACAATAAAAATCCATTTATATTCCAAAATAATTGAATATATAATGTATATATGATTAAACGTGAAATCATTATAAAAACATTCTATGGATACACCATAAGACAAGAATGCGATAAAAATCAAGGAAATAAACAATTATGTGATAAACTAATCCTAATTGAAAAAGTTCCTCATTTGGGATCTATATATAGAAAATATATAATATATGTGTAAATAAAGGATCAAATACATGCTAATAGTTCCTCCAACTAGCATAACCTATAGTGTTATTATAAAAACTAAGGTGACATAATACCACTACTGTCATTCAACACTTTGAGGTGAAAATTCAATCAACGATCCACCCTAGGAAAACCAATGTGAAAAATTTGAAAAATACAATTAAAAATAATGATAAAAATTCAAAAATCATTTTCATAGAAAAAAATTACATTGTTGTGCATGAAACCCGCTTTTTGAAAAAATAACATGGAATTGTTTCATCAAAAAAATATTTTATTGAAACGTTTTTTAATATAAATTATCAATAAAAACATGATTACATTACAATAAATATATTATAGTCTCATGAAAAAAAATCAACGATTAATTCAATTGAATGTATAAGCATATAATTAAATTTATGTATTAGAAAATATATATATATACACCTTCCATAAGAACTGAGGGAAATCTAATTTCCTAAGAAAATGGAGATTGGGAAAGAATAGATCAACCAATCACGATCATAGATCTACAATAAATAACAAAAAACACCATAAGACTGCTTCTATACTACAGACATATCGCATTAGGTTTAAATGAGGTAGGTGGTTATCTAGAAGGGATCTAATAAATGAAGATAAATCCAAACAAATAAACCAAACAAATCACTACAGATCTATCATGAACAAAAGGTATATTCCATGAATATAATTATAGGATCACCTAGAGAACTTTCTAACGATTAGGTATATAATAATGATTATTAAGATAATATATAGAATATAGAAGATCAAGGAAAGATGAGTAATTTATAACTTTTAAAAGGCTCAAAAGGGAATGTTGTTTTTGGTCATAGGGTTATACTAACCATTCACAAACTATACATGGTACTATCTATTTGTAATGAAATATAGATTATATCAATGGACAACCCACATTGTTTGGGAATACAACGATCAAACCATGGAAAACCCATGGATAATCTCTTAAACCCCTCATGTTTTCCATGGTTAGATTAATGGTTACATTACCAGGCCTAAAACATGTAAAACGCCATTGTAATCTCTTGAATCCATACTACACAGTTATCTCAATCAGGTCCCTAACTATGTGAGGAATACATGCCTAGCCTATCTTCAAAAAAATATTATTTTTTAACCTCGTTCCATAAAAAACTCTTAATTGACTTTCGTGAAAAATCATGATATTATTTAATAATACATATGATCATTTGGGATTTTAGTTTTTTATTTTTACCTAACCATACTAGGGCCATGAAACATGTAATCTGACCTCCTGGTTCCCCCATAATACCTTAGTTTTATTCCAAGTACAACACATATTATTACCCATAACAATCACTTATTGGACTATCTATTGTACACATAGTCACAAATTTGTTCTTTCAATGCGAATTTTCCTCCACTCAGTTGATGCTCTAATTTACATATAAGTAGGTAAACCAACCTAACCATTAATGTTAGATAATAATGGTTTACTAGGACGTTCCTTTCAGTATGGATCTTGAAAATAATTTTGAACCCTGATGAATTGGTTAGTGTCATTTAGCCTTTTATATAAAACTTCTCCATGGGTGTTACACTCTCAAAATCATTAAAATTCAACAAACTTGTTGTGGGCCCCATACATCAACCCTGGTTGTTCCTAGGAACTTTAGGTTGGGAATTATTTATGATACATTTATCATGACCCGACCTTCATCATGCCATGAAATTAGTCAACTAAACCTATGGATCTCATATGATACATTGGATTCCTTCAAAAACATCAAAAAATATTACCCACAGGGGTGACATATCTGACTAATTACTATCCCAAATGTAGGAAACATTTTCATTCAGTGTTCTTTTTCCTCACTCACACCCACCATGAAAACATTCCAAGGAATTCATCCATCAAAACCACTAATTTAATCCAACATTCATTATGGAGGATTAATAATAATGTAGGTTCATAAAATGAATGTTTTTCCTTTTTTACCTGGGTAGTATCATTTATCATTTTATTTCTTACATTTTATATGGTGTTACACTTACACATTCCATTCATTGTGAATTGGGTTTGTTAATATTTCATATATATGAGATACCACCTCTATGAATGATGAATTTTTTTATAGTCACCACCCATCATAAAAGATTATAAGAATTTAGTTTTTGGAGATATATGATATTTATAACATTTATAATATTTTGTTAACAATGATATTTTCATTATATAATATCACATTATTACTCCTTTGATCATTATGACACCTTTTTTTAGTTTTCCTACATAATGGACATTGTAATATTTATAAATTGAATGATTAGGAAATGTTATATTTTATTAATTTATGGTAATAAATATTTATTATATTTTTTTATGGTTATATAGTTATTGTATTAATTTGTAAACATGTTAGTTATATATCATATCTATTCATAAAAAGTATCGATACCAGTTTGTCTCTGGCTTCATCTTCCAGAATCATAATATGAAAAATTGTGGGATAAAAGTTGAACATTATAAATAATCATGGTATTTATATTATTTAACCATATATAATATATGATTGATGATCTATGTATCAAGTATCATTGATCTATATTAATAATAAAAATCATGTGTGTGATAATTAATATGATTGCATCAGATGTTAAAAATAAGCTATAATTTAGCGCTATATTCCTAGAAAATAATTATAAATGAAGTATAAAAAAGTGTTATAGAGATGAAAAAGGTTAAATAAATGTTGGTTAACAAATTAAAGGTTTGTTTATAATATGTTATTTGTGATAAACTACAAGTTAATATTATGAAAGTGAGTTTTTCTCAAATTGACATCTTTGATACATATTTTAATTTATAAACCAATTTGCTATTATATTATTTGTATGTAGCCTAATTTTCATTTTTATATAATTGTGTTTTATTTTTGTTATTTTACATTCAATACCAATATGTTTCTCTATTAATGATTTTGGATTAAAAGGTTACCCATTTCTTTACTCATGTTCATTTTATAAGGTTTGTGAATTTTATTCTTGACATTGATCTTATAAGTCTCATTTATTCTGAAATTTTATTTTCAAAAATATGTATTTCCACTCATACTGAGGAAATTCGTCACTAATGTTAATATTTCACTCATTATGGTATTAAATTGTATTTTAAAACACATCAATTAATGTTATGATTCCTAAACTAAGAACATGATTCTTTTAATTCCATATGCATGTTTTACCTCATGAAATAATTTTTTATATTGTTTCACCGAACACTAATAGTTATAAAACCACTAATACTTGAAATTGTTTAACATTCATTTAGTAATTTGTGTTTCTTTAATGGGTTTTAAATATTTTATGAATTGTTTCATGTTTAGTTATAAAAATAATAACCTCTAATGTATTTTTTAAAAATTTTCTAACATAAGTTTCCTAAAAAATGGTGTATTAAACTACGTTGAATTTTACATAAAAAATGATCAAAAGAAAATTTTTATATATTTTTTTAATTTGACATTTTCAACCAAAAGGAATATTTTTTGTATGTTTTTATTCAAATATATTTTTCAACTACTTTTATCATTATTTATGTTACTACCTCTCAACACTTTAATTTTCTAAAAAATTAAATTAATATACTCATGGAATAATAAAATCCACCATTACAATGTTTTTAATGGAATATAATTATTTTCAAATCACTTTTTACTAACCCTTTTGATAATTTTCAACCTTTATTTTATATTCTTGATTAAGGGTATTCTTCAACTGATTTCACACACATTTTTTATAAAGATAGTTTATGAAATTATAATTTTAATCTATAGGATGATATAATGCTAGTTTTTTCTCACCTAGTCATCCTCTTGTTTATATATGATTTATATCAAATGATTTTCTTCTAATAATTACCCATTATCCATTAGTTAATTGAAAGGTGTTAACTTAGATGCCCAAAAAATCGATTGATTAGGGAATTTGTTGTTGGAAGCATATATCCACTTGAGAGATAGATTAAATACCATATACATAATAATCATCCTTATGTGGTATTTACATATAATGATTCTAAAATTCATTAGATACAATTTAATTTTCCATGGGTTTATCTTTTCATGTTAATTTATGAAATCCTGAAATGTTTCACAAGTAACCACTTCAAAATGATATTAAACAAAACTTATTTCCTTGGATTTTTATGACATTTCGATTTAAACAATGTGACACACGAATGTATGATTTTAATTATCTAATGGGTAGGCCTAAAATAATATGTCCCTCTAAGGAAATGGTTATTGTTTTCACATAATGAGATGTCATTCTACATGGGTACCTATACAAGTCATATATTGTTCATGTGTAGTTAGCCTTGCCAAAATTGATATGTTAAAAAGGAAGGTATCGTTGCATTATACCTATAATTTCATGTTTAGGTTGCCTCAAAATTTATATGATTCCATGACCTTATGTTATGGACATTTCAAATCCATGTAAATTAGTTATCATCTATTCATTACATGCAGCTATGTTTATTATCATCCTCGTTATGATATAATGGAATGCCTCACATATCTCATATTATACAGTACTGTTATATTTACCCTTACTGAGTGTCTAAGATAACCCAAATATTGTGTTTCCATTGACCTAGGATATGATATAATATTTTAGGTCTGATTATCCTAGAAGTGTATGTTGTTTGGGGACTCTATGGGGCTTGATAAAGACATATTTCAGATATCTTATCTACTTTTAAAGTGGTAAAAATTATATTTTATGAGAAAAATGTGTTTTATTATTTAATTATTATTTTTGATTCTCTAAAAAAAAATCTAAAGGTTCATTATAGTTTACATTTAAGAAACATGTTGTAATATCAAAAGTTTATCAAATTCAGTTGGTTATGTTATGAATTTTTGGAACCAAATACGAGAGTGTATGTCCAGGGATGGGGTGATAAAACATTAATTAAACATTCTCTGGTGAGAGAATGAAATGGGATCTATGAGTTGTTCCATCCAATGTGATATGATGGGTTTTCTACTATACTATTCCCACTACCCTACATTAGTAGACATCATTTTGGTACTATGATGTTCACCCAATTACACATCAGTTTGTAGTTATTGGGTAATATAATGTGTTACATACAATCCATATATATGTAATGGATAAGTGCTATTATTGTGACCATTATGGATGAGGGAATGAAATGGGATCTATCAATGAACTGATACATATGGGGAATGGGTTGGGTAATATATATCTTACCTTCTTTGATGGGTACATTCAAGGGTACTATGATGATAGAACAACCCTATATCTTCGGGTATGGGTTGGGGTCAGTGATATGAAGTGAAATTATTATATCTTGGAGCCAAAGTTGGTATGAACTTGTGTTATGGTATCATGGTTATAACAAGAATACCAAATGGTGATAGTGGGGCATGAAATGAGGTTGATTCTGATGTATTCTATTGTAGGTATGTTTAGGAGTCACGGTGTCCTAGTATGCACATAATGGCCCGATGCTCGTATTTATTTTGTGATTTTTTGATTCATAATTTATAAATTAATTAAATGACATATATAATTGTATCATTGTGAGAAACTATTTCTATTTGTCTCTAACAACTAAAAATGGTACATTATTTAATTCACATACCTTATTAATTATTTTGGGTATGAATATTAGTTATATAGAGGATGAGTATTGATTAGATCAATTATTTATTGGATATTAGGATTAATTTGAGGATCAAGTATTGATATGGTTTCACTTTTATATATTTGTTATTTTTTTAATTTTTTTATTAGACTAATTGGTTATTAGTTGTGTTTTATAACACTATTATTTCACATTGAATATATTTTTTCATTACTGTTTAGTGATTATTCATACTCTAATGATTAACTATTGTTAATGATGTTTATTTATTTTATCTATTTTTAACTGTGAGTTAAGGGAATAGTCTATGCAATGTATGATCTAGGGCCTCACCTCAAGTGAAATCCTCTTGAATATAAAGAGGATAGATTGAGTCTATATAGGTATATGTCTCAGACTTGTGATCATGGTTGGGGTGTTACAATGTGTTAGAGAGAAGTTGGTAGGTCTTTGTGGGAACCCTACTCTATATCATTGGGCATGGGTACATTAATGGCATAAAAACACACCCTGCATATTTAGGTAGTGGCAAAGACATTGTGAAACTCTACCCAGAGTATTTAGGTATAGGTAGAGGCATGTGGCATGAGGTGATTAAATTCCATATTAGGAGAGGTAGGCATGGTTAACTGTCATGATTGATTGAGTAGAAAATAGTGACTAGACACACATAAATTAATGCTGTCCTGGTGTCCTGGTTACCACACGAAATTCCAGCATGCTTTTTTATACACATTTAGTTTAGTTATTCATTTCCTCATAGATACATGTATATGAAATCACATATTTGGGGAATATGGTCAAAATATACTAATATATATTTTTTAGACCATGCATGGGAACTTTGGATCTCATGTAGTCCATCTACCTATTTTACTGTTCTTAGAATAAAATGTACATTGGATAATGTTTCTTATCAGGATAGGGAAATAGGGGTTGGTTTTCTGAGGCTCATGGATATTAAAAGATCATATATTATGTTTTCTTCCATTTTTTATTTCTGTGGTCTTCCAAATTGGCGATTAGTGGGATACGTGATATATTCTTAAATATCATGAAATTACTATAAAATTATTATTTTATTGTATGATGCATACATTGATTATTGTGTGGATATTTTCAAAATATATCCAGAGTGAATGTAATTAGTGTTTATTGTTTCCCCAATGTTTTATTTTATTCCCTCACTATTAGTTAGAATCCTATTTATAAGGCCCCAACCTTAAACCTTACATAATCTTGAGTTATTACAAGATTACACATTGAGGATCTTTTCGGGTTTAGAGTTTTAGAGAATTAGATCATAAAACTTGTGTTACATTCCACATATAAACAAAGTGGTTACATAAAGATAGTATTCTGCATTCCCATCAATGGAAACACATTTAAAATAAAACATGGATTATTTCTTGACACATCCTTGACTCTATCATCTTATCATGTACCTTTCCCTTGACCTGTGAAAAACATTTCAAAAACTTGGGATGAGCATAAAAACTCAGTATGGGTTATAAAACAACATGGAAAAGGAAACATGAGTTCATATATACATAAGAATGAAATCATACTTTACCCATAAAACATAGGCACTTTAAAATACCTCATTAAATCATGAATAAATCATAGAAATCATAATACATAAAGGTAACTTGAGGCATTCATAACATTCTTACGTAGGGAGTAACCCTCTTGGTTACGTTTGGAATACCCATCACAGTATATTCCCTAAAATCTCTTCGGAGAAACCTTAACGTTTCACTCCTTCGCGTTACCCAATGCATTGGAGAGCTATAACGGGCTCACCCGCCCTTAGTTTATCACGGAACCACCCGTCTTTATAATAATGCCCAAGAACCATAACATAATCATATCACATAAAACATGCATAAAGGAAACATAACATTTCCATATTTCAATCACGAGATATCAATACAACACATTGATATAATAAAAACATTATGAAATCCATTTTCAATACCAAAGTAAAACATGGTATTTATTTTTCGTTTTTTTTTAAAAAAAGATATGGCTTGTAGAGGAAGCCGAAACTCAAATAACGGTCACGACGGAGGAGAAGTCATTGTCGCCGCATACGTACGACAAAAACATTCCCTTTTGTCATTTATTAAATGATTCGTATAAAAAATATTCCTTTTGAATAAACGTAAAAGTCAAAGGGGTTTATACACCATATAAAAGAAAGTTGTGTATAAAATAAAATATGCCTCAACGAAAGGAGATTGAGACGAAGTCCCATACCTCGTATCTGACTCGACCCGACCATTCTTTAAACTCCTGAATAATAAACTTGAGTTAATCTCTACTTGCTTATGAATCTTTTTCAAGTTCATTATTCCTTTTATACCATGTTATGAACATCATGTAATCATTTAAGTTAATAATGTTCATTTTGTCGGTATTTGGTTCTTAAGTCAAAAATAGACTTCTTACACTTACATGTTGTTAATTTGGTCAAAGGTTCATTATATCCAGAATGGTATTCATTATTTATATATCATATATGTCATATATATCCAGTACATAAATGCATTTATAATATTACATAATCATTTAGAGGTAAGAAATGAAATGCACCGTTCATGGAGACGGTAAGCCGTACGTACGCATGAACGCTACTTTCATTTCTATTTCGTATTTTCTAGAATGGAATCATAATGATATAATGGTATATTATAATTCCAGTATAATATCACATATAATATCATAGTTCCATCCTTTATATGTCCCACATATGGTATTTAACGAATCAAATCACTTTGAGGGGGCGGTAGTCCGCACTTCCTAAAATGAAGATATCGTGTTTACCCGTAATGGAAACCATAAAGGTATGACCAAAATGAAAAAAACAGAAGCTTAAGGAAAACATAAACATATTATATATCATATATAAAAATAGTGACATCATAATGGCCACCTTTGAAGGTGTTAAATGAGTGTTGAACAATCATCGTTTCGGGAGGCAGAATTTCGCCATCCACGGAAACCGTATGTTCTTTAACCATTTGATGTAGTTGTGTGAGAGTGTAGGTCAAATAAATCTTATAAAAACATCCTTGTATATTGAAGATACTGGTGTTGTTACAAAATAAGTAAATAAAAAGTGTTTAGAGGGTTGGAGAAGCAAAATGAAACAAATGAACAAGAGAGAATGAATTACCTTTAAAAGTGTAACTCCCTTTTGATTTGTGCCTAAAGGATTCCTTTGAAAGGATTATTCCCAAGGGAATCCTCTAGGATGAGTAGAGGGATGTGGATAGAGTAATTGGGCAGGGGTTGGCCGAGCCAAAGGCTTGAGGAGTGTGTGGAATGAGGTAGAGGTGGGGGCCTTTTATAAGGGGAGAGGAGGGGCACTTTTGGAAAGTAAAGAAACATTACTTTATTTGAAAATGTGTTTCGGTTTTAAAAGGTCCCACATTGATAGAATTCGTTGATAAGGTGATAAGGGTTCGAAATACAGTCATCAAATTGGTTTTGGACATGTGTAGTTCATAGATTTTACATTATCTTTCTATTTTATTTAAATCGTCAAATAATGATGTCATCGCTGCATCATTATTATGTCATAAATAATTAAATTTATTTAATGTCTCAAAATTATAAAAAAAATACTATGATATAGGAAATCTTTTTATATTTCCAATGACTATTTATAATCAAAATTTGGACTTGTATAACCCCACTTAAAAATTGTTTTCGTAAAACATATTATGTTTGTGTCATTTTCACTTTAACATTAAATAAAAAGTAATGTATGTCATTTCCCAACAAAAGTGGATCCATGGGGTCCCCAAGTTGACCCATGGCTTGTCTTGGTCTTCCATGACACAACCAATAAGGTTGGGACATGTGTCTAGGTCATTTCATATTATTAAAGCCTTATTTAGACCTTAAACTACCCTAATTACCACTAATCGCGATTAAGAACTTAATAAGTTACTATTCACCTAAAAATTATTATAATCTCATTGAACCACATTTTAATTCTTAATGACAACCATGTATGTTGGATTTTCAAAATTCAATACACATTAGTGGAAAACTTTCATTTAACTGAAAAATCAGTTTTCTTGATTACCACTTAGTGGTTTCAATATTCATCAAAAATTGAAGTTTTTCAGAAAATGACCAAAAATTCACCCTAATCTATATTTGATATTCCGAATTCAAAAATGAAGTCTATTTTACAAAATTAAAATCATGTAAGTCACATTAATTAATTTAATAATTAATTCCCGCTGCCAGAGCAAATAGCGTGTTTTTACAAAACAATAAGTATCAAAAGATTGACACCAGTTTAAGTCTAATTTCAAAGTGAAATTGATTCCAATGACCACCATTGGATAAAATGGTAAAAATATATTCTAATTTCACTTCAAAACCAATTCAAAACATAATCTAATCATATAAATAAATTAGATTAAAAAGCAGTTTTGATGTAAAATGCAGTATTTTTCACTATTCATTAAAAAAATGAACATTGTCAGAAAAATACCAAAAATTCACACAAGGTAAATTTTGATGTCCCAATAATAAAGGATAAGTTTATTTTGACAAACATAGTTTATAAAATTGTCAAAATATAGATTCAAAAATGGTTTGCCATCAAAAGGCACTAAAACAATCTTTTAAGAATATTAGTGTATTCCATGCTTAAGATTGGATTTATTTTCATCTTAAGCCTCTAAAACACAATCTCAATCATTAATAGACATAGGTAAAAATATCTATTATTAATTACTTACTTGGGATGTTACATCCTTCCCCCCTTTAGAAAATTGCGTCCCCGCAATTTATTTACTTATCGAATAAATGGGGGTACTTATCCCTCATTTCATTTTCAGATTCCCATGTTGCCTCTTCAATCATGTGGTTTTTCCACAAAACCTTTACCTGCTTAATCACCTTATTCCGTAACACTTGCTCCCTGTGGTCAAGAATCTGGACCGGTTGTTCCTCATAAGATAAGTTCTCTTCCAGCTGAACTACCTCTGGACTCAAAACATGAGATGGATCTGGTATATACTTTCTCAACATCGAAACGTGAAAAACATTGTATACCTGAGATAAACTCGGAGGTAAAGCCACTCGGTATGCAACTGATCCAACTCTTTCCAGAATTTCATATGGTCCAATAAACCTTGGGCTCAACTTTCCTTTCTTACCAAATCTCATCACACTTTTCCAAGGAGAAACCTTGAGAAAAACATGATCACCTACCTCGAAAGATAGATCCTTCCTCCGGTTATCCGCATAACTCTTCTGCCTGCTCTGAGCTGTTCTCATGTGTTTTTGAATCAGCTGAACTTTTTCTGCCATCTCTTCTACCAATTCTGGTCCCATCAACTTCCTTTCACCCACTTCATCCCAGAAAGCTGGAGTTCGACACCGCTTCCCATATAATGCCTGAAATGGTGCCATCTGTATACTGGAATGAAAACTGTTATTATATGAAAACTCAACCAAAGAAAGATGTTGGTCCCAACTTCCCTGATAATCCATAGAACAAGCTCGTAGCATATCCTCCAATGTATGAATTGTTCGTTCTGACTGCCCATCTGATTGAGGATGAAAAGCTATACTAAAATTTAATTCAGTACCCAACGACTTCTGAAGGCCTTTCCAAAAGTTAGAAGTAAACCTGGGATCACGATCTGATACAATGGAGAGAGGAACTCCATGTAACCTGACTATCTCTTTAAGATACAAACGGGAAAGTTGATCAAGAGAGAAAGTATCTTGTATTGCAAGGAAATGAGCAGATTTGGTCAAGCGATCAACAACAACCCAGATTGCATTATTACCTCGAGATGTCTTTGGTAATCCAACAACAAAGTCCATGGATATATTCTCCCATTTCCACTCTGGCACTGGTAAAGGCTGAAGCATCCCTTTCGGTAACTGCCGCTCTGCTTTAACCTTCTGACAAGTCAAACACTTCACAGTAAAATCAGCAATATCTCTTTTCATTCCATCCCACCAGTAATACTCCCGCAGATCTCTATACATCTTAGTACTGCCCGGATGAACTGAAAACGGAGAACTATGAGCTTCACATAACAACTCTCTCTTCAACTGTGAATCACAAGGCACACACAATCTCTTCCCAAATCTCAAAACACAATCATTATCAATGTTGAATTCAGGCAACTTACCTTTCTGAACCAGCTCTACCCTTTTCTGCAACTCACTGTCTTGCTTCTGTGCTTGCTTGATTCTATCTGATAGAGATGATCTCACTGATACCTGAAACAAAAAAGAAGGACTTCCTGCACCAACAACTTCTATGACAATGTTCATCAAATCCTTAACCAATGGATCACATTCCAAACGCAACATTGTTAATGAAGCATTACTTTTTCGACTCAAAGCATCAACCACTTTATTTGCTTTTCCCGGATGGTAATGAATTGTACAATCATAATCCTTGATTAATTCCAGCCATCTCCTTTGTCTAATGTTTAACTCTTTCTGAGTGAATATATACTTTAAACTTTTGTGATCGGTATATATTTCACACTTTACTCCATACAAATGATGTCTCCAAATTTTTAAAGCAAAAACAACAGCAGCTAATTCCAAATCATGTGTAGGGTAATTTACCTCATGAGTTTTCAACTGTCGTGAAGCATAAACAATTACCTGATCATTCTGCATTAGGATGCAACCAAGTCCTTTCAATGAAGCATCACTGTATATAACAAACTCACCATTCCTGGAAGGTAGTGCGAAAACTGGAGCATTCACCAATCTTCTTTTCAATTCCTGAAAACAAACATCACATTCTTTTGTCCAGATAAACTTAACACCCTTCCGAGTTAGCTTAGTCATTGGACTAGATAACCGTGAAAAATTTCTAACAAACCTTCAGTAATATCCCGCCAAACCAAGGAAGCTATGAATCTCAGTTACATTTGTGGGTCTTGGCCATTCTTCCACAACTTTTGTTTTTGCAGGATCAACAGTTATTCCATCTTTAGAAACAATGTGACCAAGGAAAGAAATTTGTTGCAACCAAAACTCACACTTGCTGAATTTACCATACAGTTTCTTTTCTTTTAAGGTTTGCAAGATAACCCTTAAATGTTTTTCATGCTCCTCTTTACTTTTAGAAAACACCAAAATATCATCAATGAAAACCACCACAAACTTATCTAAGAACTCATGGAAAATTCTATTCATTAAGTCCATGAATACAGCAGGTGCATTGGTTAGCCCAAAAGGCATTACTACAAATTCATAATGGCCATATCTCGTACGGAACGCGGTCTTCGAAATATCTGCCTCCTTAACCATCAGCTGATGGTACCCCGATCTCAAGTCAATCTTTGAAAAAAACTGATCCCCCTGGAGCTGATCAAACAAATCATCGATATGAGGAAAAGGATATTTGTTCTTAACAGTGATATTATTCAAGGCTCTATAATCAATGCAAAGTCTCATAGAACCATCTTTCTTTTTAACAAATAAAACAGGAGCACCCCATGGTGATGTGCTAGGTCTAATGAAACCTTTCTCTAATAAATCTAGCAATTGCTCCTTCAACTCTAAAAGTTCAATTTGTGCCATTCGATAAGGGGGTTTTGAAATTGGCTTAGCATCAGGAACTAAGTCAACAGTAAACTCAACTTCCCGATCTGGTATTATTCCAGGAAACTCATCAGGAAAAACATCAGGATACTCATTTACCACTGGCACATCATTAATCTGAACAGTTCCTTTATTTTCAACGACGTGTGCAAGGTAACATTCATTTCCATCTTTTACAAGTTTCTCGGCCTCTTGATTTGTTATCAAAAGTAAGGGTTCATTCTTGTAAACAAACTGAAAGTATTTCTGAAAAGAAACTTCTTTATCTCTACAGTCAATCATAGCATGGTAAATAGAGAGCCAATCTATACCCAGGATAACATCAAACTCTACTAGAGGTAGAACAATAAGGATTGCAAGTAGGTTCTTTCCACAGGTAAGGATAGGAAGATTCTTATAAATTCTTTTTGCCTCGACACTTCCCCCAGGTGTTTTTACCAAAAGTTCAGGAGTCATTTCTTGAGATGGTATTCCCATTTTACTAGAAAAGGTTTCAGAGATGAAAGAATGTGTAGACCCCGAATCAAACAACACACTGGCATAATCATAAAAAACAAACAAAGTACCTGATACAACTTCATTTGATGGCCTGACATCTGCTGAAGTAGATGCAAAGGATTTCACCACCCCTTTCTGCTTGTAGTCTAACTGATTCCAATGACTCAAGCTCCTTGTCGGATACTCGTTGCATAGTGACCCATCTCATTGCACTTATAACATTTCACTAACTGTAAATCAAATTTGTTCTTACCTTCACCTTGATCCTTTTCAGTGCAATCACGAGCCTTATGTCCCATCTTACCACATCGGTAGCACTTCCCAGAATTCAGAAGACATTCCCCAGCATGCCTTTTGCCACATTTATCACAAACTGGAAACTTAGTTCTCTTACCATCATACTTTTTTGAAGAATTCTTACCTTTCTCCTGCCACCTCGGTCTCTTATTCTGCTGGTTGTTATAGAAAACATTGTCATCGAAAAACTCCATTTCCACCTTCTCAGCACATCGAACAAGATTTTCATAACTTTTAAACTCACGAGAAGCTAATGACCTTCGATACTTTGGCTTTAATCCTGAGTAAAAACGATTGATTTTACTATCAAGGTCCCGGATAAAATTTGGAGCATACCTTGCCAATCAAGTGAACCTTTCTTCATAGGCAGCCACTGAGTCTTCTTCTTGCCTCAATTACAAGAATTGCTTTTCCATCCTAAGTCGAACAGTCTTAGGAAAATACTTCTTAAGAAACATACCTTTGAATTCATCCCAGTCAAGAGAATCAATCTCATCGGCGTCCCTGGTATTTTTAACCATAGACCACCAATGATCTGCTTCACCCTCCAAACGGTAAATAGCAAGACTAACCTTTTGATTGTCTGAACACCCCATGACATCAAAAATCTTCTCCAGTGATTTAATCCACCCTTCAGCTAGCACAGGGTCAGATGATCCTCTGAATGATGGTGGATGTTGCCTCATGAAATGTTCCACCACTGACATGTTCCTCTGCGGTTGTTCTGGCTGATCTCGTGTATGGATACCACCGCCATTTATCGCTTGAGTCAACTGCGCCATTACAGCAACAAACTATTCAGTTCCAATTCCGACCATTTCTGGATGCTGATTCGGAAGGTTATTTCCTTCTGTATGCCTTCCTAGCACTGCTTCCCTGTTTCCTCTACGGAAAACCATTCTGAACAAACATGTCTTAGATGAAGAAACATGGTAATCCGTAAATGCTATATCATTTCAATCATATTATAATTTAACACTTTTCTAACTCCTAAATTTGTCTAAACCTCCCTCTGATACCAACTATAAGGCCCCAGCCTTAAACCTTACTTAATCTTGAGTTATTACAAGATTACACATTGAGGATCTTTTCGTGTTTAGAGTTTTAGAGAATTAGATCATAAAACTTGTGTTACATTCCACATATAAACAAAGTGGTTACATAAAGATTGTATTCTTCATTCCCATCAATGGAAACACATTTAAAATAAAACATGGATTATTTCTTGACACATCCTTGACTCTATCATCTTATCATGTACCTTTCTCTTGACCTGTGAAAAACATTTCAAAAACTTGGGATGAGCATAAAAACTCAGTATGGGTTATAAAAAAAACATAGAAAGGAAACATGAGTTCATATATACATAAGAATGAAATCATACTTTACCCATAAAACATAGGCACTTTAAAATACCTCATAAAATCATGAATAAATCATATAAATCATGAGACATAAAGGTAACTTGAGGCATTCATAACATTCTTACGTAGGGAGTAACCCTCTTGGTTACGTTTGGAATACCCATCACAGTATATTCCTTAAACTCTCTTCGGAGAAACCTTAACGTTTCACTCCTTCGCGTTACCCAATGCATTGGAGAGCTATAATGGGCTCACCCGCCCTTAGTTTATCATGGAACCACCCGTCTTCATAATAATGCCCAAGAACCATAACATAATCATATCACATAAAACATGCATAAAGGAAACATAACATTTCCACATTTCAATCACAAGATATCAATACAACACATTGATATAATAAAAACATTATGAAAGCCATTTTCAATATCAAAGTAAAACATGGTATTTATTTTTCGTTTTTTTTTTAAAAAAAGATATGGCTTGTAGAGGAAGCCGAAACTCAAATAACGGTCACGACGGCGGAGAAGTCATTGTCGCCGCATACGTACGACAAAAACATTCCCTTTTGTCGTTTAGTAAATTCTTCGTATAAAAATGATTTCTTTTGAATAAACGTAAAAGTCAAAGGGGTTTATACACCATATAAAGGAAAGTTGTGTATAAAATAAAATATGCCTCAACGAAAGGAGATTGAGACGAAGTCCCATACCTCGTATCCGACTCAACCCGACCGTTCTTTAAACTCCTGAACAATAAACTTGAGTTAATATCTACTTGCTTATGAATCTTTTTCAAGTTCATTATTCCTTTTATACCATGTTATTAACATCATGTAATCATTTATGTTAATAATGTTCATTTTGTCGGTATTTGGTTCTTAAGTCAAAAATAGACTTCTTACACTTACATGTTGTTAATTTGGTCAAAGGTTCATTATATCCAGAATGGTATTCATGATGTATATATCATATATGTCATATATATCCAGTACATACATGCATTTATAATATTACATAATCATTTAGAGGTAAGAAATGAAATGCACCGTTCATGGAGACGGTAAGCCGTACGTACGCATGAACGCTACTTTCATTTCTATTTCATATTTTATAGAATGGATTCATAATGATATAAAGGTATATTATAATTCCAGTATAATATCATATATTATATCATAGTTCCATCCTTTATATGTCCCACATATGGTATTTAACGAATCAAATCACTTTGAGGGGGCGGTAGTCCGCACTTCCTAAAATGAAGATATCGTGTTTACCCATAATGGAAACCATAAAGGTATGACCAAAATGAAAAAAACATAAGCTTAAGGAAAACATAAACATATTATATATCATATATAAAAATAGTGACATCATAATGGCCACCTTTGAAGGTGTTAAATGAGTGTTGAACAATCATCGTTTCGGGAGGCAGAATTTCGCCATCCACGGAAACTGTATGTTCTTTAACCATTTTATGTAGTTGTGTGAGAGTGTAGGTCAAATAAATCTTATAAAAACATCCTTGTATATTGAAGATACTGGTTTTGTTACAAAATAAGTAAATAAAAAGAGTTTATAGGGTTTGAGAAGCAAAATAAAACAAATGAACAAGAGAGAATGAATTACCTTTAAAAGTGTAACTCCCTTTTGATTTGTGCCTAAAGGATTCCTTTGAAAGGATTCCTCCCAAAGGGAATCCTCTAGGATTAGGAGAGGTATGTGGAGAGAGTAATTGGGCAGGGGTTGGCCGAGCCAAAGGCTTGAGGAGTGTGTGGAATGAGGTAGAGGTGGGGGCCTTTTATAAGGGGAGAGGAGGGGCACTTTTGGAAAGTAAAGAAAAATTACTTTATTTGAAAATGTGTTTAGGTTTTAAAAGGTCCCACATTGATATAATTCGTGTATAAGGTGATAAGGGTTCGAAATCCACTCATCCAATTGGTTTTGGACATGTGTAGTTCATAGATTTTACATTATCTTTCTATTTTATTTAAATCGTCAAATAATGATGTCATCGCTGCATCATTATTATGTCATAAATAATTAAATTTATTTAATGTGTAAAAATTATAAAACAAATACTATGATATAGGAAATCTTTTTAGATTTCCAATGACTATTTATAATCAAAATTTTGACTTGTATAACCCCACTTAAAAATTGTTTTTGTAAAACATATTATGTTTGTGTCATTTTCACTTTAACATTAAATAAAAAGTAATTTATGTCATTTCCCAACAAAGGTGGATCCATGGGGTCCCCAAGTTGTCCCATGGCTTTTCTTGGTCGGCCATGACACAACCAATAAGTTTGGGACATGTGTCTAGGTCATTTCATATTATTAAAGCCTTATTTAGACCTTAAACTACCCTAATTACCACTAATCGCGATTAAGAACTTAATAAGTTACTATTCACCAAAAAATTATTATAATCTCATTGAACCACATTTTACTTAATAATGACAACCATGTATGTTGGATTTTCAAAATTCAATACACATTAGTGGAAAACTTTCATTTAACTGAAAAATCAGTTTGCTTGATTACCACTTAGTGGTTTCACTATTCATCAAAAATTGAAGTTTTTCAGAAAATGACCAAAAATTCACCCTAAGCTATATTTGATATTCCGAATTCAAAAATGAAGTCTATTTTACAAAATTCAAATCATATAAGTCACATTAATTAATTTAATAATTAATTCCCGCTGCCAGAGCAAATAGCGTGTTTTTACAAAACAATAAGTATCAAAAGATTGACACCAGTTTAAGTCTAATTTCAAAGTGAAATTTGTTCCAATGACCACCATTGGATAAAATGGTAAAAATATATTATAATTTCACTTCAAAACCAATTCAAAACATAATCTAATCATATAAATAAATTAGATTAAAAAGCGGTTTTGATGTAAAATGCAGTATTTTTCACTATTCATTAAAAAAATGAACATTGTCAGAAAAATACCAAAAATTCACACAAGGTAAATTTCGATGTCCCAATAATAATGGATAAGTTTATTTTGACAAACATAGTTTATAAAATTGTCAAAATATAGATCCAAAAATGGTTTGCCATCAAAAGGCACTAAAACAATCTTTTAAGAATATTAGTGTATTCCATGCTTAAGATTGGATTTATTTTCATCTTAAGCCTCTAAAACACTATCTCAATCATTAATAGACATAGGTAAAAATATCTATTATTCATTACTTACTTGGGATGTTACACTATTGATGTTCTACGATGGTGTGTAAAAAAGTGGTATTAGATAAAAAAAATTTCTTTTTCTATCACATTAGTGTATGTATGATAGGGAATTTTGAAATGTATGTTCTTGTGAGGGACCTCGTATGGGTTCATTATGAAAATAAGTTTTTAATGAATGTTTTAGTTAAAATGGGGAACATGATTGATGTTATGGTTTTAAATTTTATGATTGAGTTATTTATTAAAATATTATGTTTCAATTTAATGTTGTTATTATAGTTTTTGAAACTCAATATGATGACAATAGGACCATTTTCAAGCATCATGTAGGTAATTTAATATTGAGTTGACCTTTGTGTTGTTGATTTTTTATGATCAAATAGGTTCAATTATTTAATGTGGGAACAAAAACATATATGGTTCTATTCTATATAACATGTGGTTCTTATTAAACTCACTGAGACTAGAATTTTATCTCATAAATAGTTTTTGGGTTGTGGGTCTTGTGGATCCTATAATGAGATGTTCTCTAATGATGGATTTATTTTCCATTAGTACAAGATATTTATTGAAACCATTTGGGGTTGTTATAGGAATTGGATTATTATTTATGGTTTGTTGAGGGTGATGTATTAACAATATATTTTATCTAAGGATGTGCTCAAGATTCCCAAAGTATGTGGATAACCTAGAGAGGGTGGATGAAAGGCATGTGGAAATAATTTTTTTAGTAATGATGCTCGTTTTTTAATAAGTATTAGATGATTATAAAAATTATATATTGAGATATAATATTTTTGGATCTAATGTTGATAGATCATGGTTGAATTCATTTCTTGAAAAACATTCTGGTAGTGTGGTTTATATGGTTGTACATGGCATGAGTGAGATTCCTACGGCATGTTGGAAAGAAATTAGTGAGGATTTATTTCATAATATTGGGATTAAATTATATATATGGATCTGATAAATGGATTTACTATATGATCCATGGATCAATAGAACAGTAATCTAGGGAGTGGTTTTCCAAATTTGATTCCAGGTAGTAAAAAATGATACTCTTATTATGTTGACGTGTATTTAGGATACTTGGTGGGAAAGATCATAATAGAATTTTCATGGAATAGTTACACTATCATGTGGTGGATAGTGAGTATTGAAATGAATTTTTAGGAAAATTATTGATTCTTGAATGAAATTTTACATTTTTAATGCATGGTTCGAATATGTTCATGAATTTGAGAGAGTTTGTGTTTATGCGAAGAATTGATGTGGATGATGAAAAATTTTGGGAATTGAGGTATTGAGTCTTGTTATGGTGGGGGTATTTTCATTATAATATATTGTGAAATAATGGATGGATGTATTTAGTGTTTAAATGGATTTTTGGGAATGGATTTTTAGTAGTTATGTGAATATGAGTATGAATATATTTGGTGTTTAACACATTCATTGGTGAATTAGATGGAATATCACTTTAGGAACACCAAAATTTTATTGGTGGTTGTTTCAATAATTGATAATAAATTTTAGTGAATTTTTATGATTATTTTTTTTTGTGATCTAGGAATGGAAGGATTTTATAATTTTTAGTCAGCACTCAATTATGAGAAAGAAAACACCAGATAATTATTCTATGCAAAAATATATAATGAATTGTATATAGTTATTTGGATCTCAGTATTACTGTGTGATTATAATTAAGCAACTATGGTGGGAGTATCCTATCATGTGAGGTGGTGCTAGCCTCATGTTAGAATTGTTATGGATTCTTTAAGACCATTTAGTAAATGATTGACATGACACCAGGATGATGGTATTTATGTAGATCCAATATTATCGTATTCCCTGTTGTAATGTTGTGGTGACCTCTAATGATAGACATGGATTATTTTTTAGGGAACACCAACATGGTATGTTAGTTCATGCCTTAGGGTTTTAAACCCCACTTATGTGAATCAAATCACATCGTGGCCGTATTTGTTACGCTGTGATAGTTGTTGCATGGGGGTCAGCTTCTTTCTCTAGGCATGGTGTGACAATACCCTGTAGGGTGGTTGAGGTGACTAGAAATAACCATATATAAATATTTCTCATTTTAGTTAAAAAAATAACATATTACATCATAGTAAATTCCTTATAAAAGTAAAGGATAAGATTCATTAAAAACAAGATATATAATAATATTATTTCCTATATGATCATCAACACCCCCACACCATATTATTGATCTGTAATAGAACTCTTTTTAGAAATTTCTTACTTTAAACCATCCCTCATAACCTTTTAAAAAAATTGAAACACTGTAAAGAGAGATTTCAGGTAAATAGTTAGTGTAAACAAGGGGGATATAAATCAATGATTCTATGTAATAATAGGATAAGAATGTGTGTATGATTGTATGATAATAATGTATGATGCACATATGAAATCAGGGATACATGATAAATCATTAGTTATGGTTGTAAGCTTTACCATTCGAAAAGATACCAGTCCAAAGAGTGAGGATAATAATTAATTTTTCAGAATCCATGCCAGCAAAATAAAATAGAAAAAAAAATTCACAATAATTTTTCATAATCATAAGAAAATAAAATCACTTAATTATTTTGGGATCAACCACAAGATTAACATCGCATAGTATGCAATGACACATAATGGATTGGGTTCACCATAAAACCTTTTTTCATTCATAATATTAGTTTAATCAACATCCCCTTTCATATTATCTCATATAAAATCAATAATTACCCAATTTATTTGAGTTATTTAATAGACTAACCCATCAAATATAGAAAAACATTCATATTTTATCTATAAGAGCAGAAAACATTCATACTTTCATTATATCCAAACTCTTTTAAAAATTTGGTTTCAAAATTATCTCTTTATTAAATAATCATAATCCATTCATAGAAATTAAATAGTTGGTATTGTAAGGTCATATCCCCAGTGAATCATGAAAAATAGTAAAATATTTTTCAAATGATAAAAATACCATTTAAAGATAATTTAAAATTTTCTTTCAAAATTAGATAAACACCCATTTATTTATATATTGTTAATACAAAAAATTTATGAAATATATATAATTTTTTTCTTTTCTAAATAAACAATGAAAAATGTAATGGAATTTTAATTTAAATATTATTCATGATAGAGTGAAAATGCATTCATGCACTAATAATTAAAACAATGATTCAATGAAAATTTTTAAAATAATATTCATAAATTATTTCATAAGAATACATTAAAAAATTTACTATATTCCATTTATAAAAAATTTAAATATCAAATTAATTGACTACATATAATAAAATTATCAAAGAAAATAATATTATCATTTTAAAGTACATTTAAATAGAAGAATATTATCACTGAACAGTGGGTAAATAAAAACTTATTTTATCAGAAAAATGACATAATAACTTTATGTACCACCCATATTATAATGAATGTAAAAAGCTAAAAATCCAAAAAAATGGAATAAAATAAAATATATTAGTTTTAAGAGATACTAATCGTATAATTATCCCAAATGGTATTCAAGCATAAATAGTCTCCATTAAAAAATAGATTACAATGAAAACCCTTACAACATGTCCTGAATATCATTAAACAGATAGTTGTGTTAATGTATTTCAAATTTTCTATTTATTATAAATTAATATGAATAACATATTAATACATATTTTATAATATATGATTCCATTACTATTTCATGTTTCCCATTCTTTAATAATTATACATTAAAATCAATTTATGATTTTCATCTATTCTATTTATCATATGATTATATGGTTCTAGTTCTTATAGATTTTTTTTGGAATCATAATCAATAGACTATTGTTCATTATATTAGTATCTTTATTATACCATATTTAAACATACATATCGTTTCACATTAGTTTTTTTTGAAAACTGAAATATATCACTTCGGGAGATGGTCGTATATATATATATATGCACGGGTAATGTTTTCATTTTTAAAATATGGAAAAATAAGGTGGTAATAATATTTATTAAATATATATAAATATTAAAATAAATATAACATATATTCACTAAATACAACTATATTACCATCCAATTATATAATACATTAAAAATAAATCACATTGCTTCATGGTGGTGAGAAACATTATCATTTCCCATAGCATAAAATTGTGCTAGGAGATGGATAAACCAATAACATAACAACATTTTCACTATTGAAATGATATTTATTTAATTTTTTAAAATTTATTCATATAATTTGAAGGGGATTTTAAAGAATAATAAAAAATTGAATATATTATAAAAAGAAATTACCTATTCGTTGGGAAACGTCATTTAGCTGACACAAAAATCATTCATTGGTTTGTATTTTTGGAACACTAGAAGCTATAGTGCTTGAGGTTGAAATTTAAAAATATATTGTAGAAGGTATTGATAGAGATATATGTTTATAAATATCTATGTAATAAATTTTTTGATTAAGTGAATAATGTTGTGTAACATTTGAGAGTGAGGAGGGTGGAAAACATGTTAATACTAATAACATTAAAAAATTATAAAGAAATATTCAAATGAATATTATACCTAGAATACACAAATTCAAATATAATATATATTTGGGTCATAATACACAAAACCAGTCACATTTACCCAACTTTGAATTATATTTTTTTCCTTATCACAAGGTTTTCCCCCACCCCCCATTAATACATTTAACCTTTACAATGAAAAAAAATTAGCATTGTTACAATTCATTATATATATGAATGAAACAGACCACGTTTATATATTTAAGAAACATGGTTATAAATATGAAAAGTATTTTACCATATTAAATTTTATTAGTGTTTGAAAATTATTTTATGAAAACATCATTAAAATTAACTACTTTTAGAAAAATTGAATTTTTAAGAATAAAGATGAATATATTCTTATTCCTAGAATAATGAGAACAATTAGATTAATATTAAAAAAAATTATTAATCTAATTTTATAAATAATTTATTAATATCATTCATATATAGTGATAGTTTTACTTTATTATTATAAAAATAAATTTCTCAGATAAAAAATTTTCTTTGAAAACAAAATCTATTTTTTCCTTTAATTACTTAAATTTTAATTTATAACAAATTAATAAATTTTATACATGTATAAAATATTATTTTTAATAATTCTAATATAAATAATTTATTTCAAATAAAAAATATATGAAACTAAAAAGTTATCATAATTTAATTATTCCAAAATAGTTATTTTGGAATAATAATATTTCTAAATTGAATTATAATTTTTTTCAAAAATACATATCATTTAAATATAATATATTCTCCATTATTATATAATTCATAATATTTTTACTCATAATATTAGGTTATCATACATGAAAATATAAAAAAATCATCCACTTAATCAATAGAAATTTATTCAAACATTTCTAGGTGTTGCATTCTACCCACTTATAAATATTGAACATTAGAAATTCAATATATTTGGTAAAATAAAATTATTATGCCTTTCCCCAAAACATAATTAGTTTCAAATGCTTCTCAACCTATTTTGTGTTCATCTAGGGCACCTTAACCATGTGACTGGTCTTTTATTTTGTAATTTATCAATATAATAAAATATTATTATCAATTTTTCTTTATAAGAAATATCACAGTCCTCTTTTAAGACACTTGTGGTTAGTACATGTGATGTCTTAGGTTATTCCTATATGTATATACATTAATAAAATAGATATTGAACTCGAGAAAAGTTCATAAGAAGTACCATGAAATAATCGGTCATTATTATGTGATCATGAATCTCATATGCACAGATATATATATAGGGATCAAAATTCCATTATTCAAAAATATAAAAACATTCAGTGAATGTTATATTTCAAGTAATACATAATCACTATATTTGAACTATAGATCCCATCGATGATGAATTTCATAACATGAATGTTAAATTAAATCTTCATCAATGTATTTCTAAATGGCTATATGTTTTATTTTCATTTCTCTAGCTTTCTTAGGCCATTTTTTATATAAATTCATCCGAGCATGTTTGAGTCATGCATTTTATTCTAGAGTGGGATTCATAACATATATGTTAATTCTTGATTAGAAGCTATTATTATAAGAAATTTTATCAATGGAAGGTGCGTATCCTAATATCCTATGAAATACATAGATAAATCCATCAACATATCATCTTTGTTATGAATGGCCATATTATAAAAACATGTATTTTTCAGAATGATATGAATTAATAAATCTCAACTCAATAAAATTATTTCAGAAGAGTTTTCTATAACTTTCAGCCAAACCTCAGTTCTTAATCGTATATGATTAACAATGGTACGCAATGAAACCTTACCCCATCTTTAATATATTTCCTGAAAATATCATCAATATAGCAATATTTTCTTATTGTAATGATATTTCCAGAGTCATAAGGTGATAAAAAATATGCCAACTATTGTTTCACCATTTATATATCATAGTGATTCCCACAAGAAAAAATAAACGTGATGTATTCCTATTTCCACATAGGTATGGGAAATGGTTGTAACATCCCATTCTTCATTTATCTCTTAGACATAACATTCTGACATACTAAGAACCATGTTACATTTTTTATGATATCTTCCATAATTTTATCCTAATATAAGTTCTCTTTAACAAATCTATTCATCTCAATTCTTTGAGGATAAATAGAAAATGTGGAACTTTGAGATTACTAAAATAAACCCTACATTATTTATATTATTGACTGGACACATACATCATTCTTGATTATGATCCTTATGTCATTGTCATGGATGAAATCTATAATAATCAATATCATTATTAATTACTAAAATTCCTACTTCTATATATTCTTATTAATCTCATAAATATAATATTAAACAATCATCTTAAATAGATACGAGTTTTCTCTTTTCATTATGAATTAATGGGCACCCTCTAAAAATACATAATTGTGGGATCACATAAAATTTTAATCAAGGATAAACTATCAAGTTCTTTATGACCTAGATAATTATCCACCTTATTTACCTTCCCTGTATAGAAATGTTTATAGAACCCCAAATTTTAACCATTTCAAAAAATATAATTTTGCAATATTAAACTCTTTCTATGTAAATATTGACATCAATATTTTTTGATCATTTTGTTTGTTTCAATGTTCACCATAAATATAATGCCTCAAAATATTCAAATAAAAAAATATTACCTCGACTTCATAATCATGAGTCAGTTATTTGTTTTTCAGAACATTCAATTAGAAGGAAGAATAATGTACCACCATTTCATTACACATGAAAACCCATCCCAAACTCTTTTTTAATGCATCCCAACATATTACAAAACATTCTCCACTATAGGGTTGTTTAAAAATAGATGATGTAACAACCCAGATAAATAAAGAATACAACATTTTCATATTTTTCACATTTTCGAATTAAATGTTAATTTTACTTAAAAGGGGTTGATATGTTCGATGAGTTACCCAAAATGAAACAATGGGTTTCCTTGAAATCATACGTTGCACAACAAAAATATATTATTGTTATTTTAAATGGTAGTTATCTCAAAGACATCGTATTTATGATATTGAAGAGAACTAACTAGAATACTATTATTCATGTTTGTTAAATGTTTTTACATCTATCCAAAAAATGAGGCTTAAAATGTGACTGAATCTAATTTTAAGCATAATTTTCTTTAAATGGATGATTTAACAATTTCTAATGTCGAACCCTTTTTAAATAATTTTTTCTTTACTTTTATATTTTCTACCTGACAAAATAAAATTATTTTTTTGAATAGAGAAAAAAAATATTTTGGGAATGATTTTAATATTTTTCAGATTAAATTCATTTTTTGATAAATAGTGAAAAATACTGTATTTTATTTCAAAACCACCTTTTAATATAATTTATTTATATGGATATAATGTATTTTTATTTGGTTTTAAATTTTAGATTATCATTTTTTCATCTAATCCAATGTTGCACATTGGAGTTAATTTCACTTCGAAATTGGGCATAAATAAGTGGAAATCTTTTGATAGTTATTGTTTCATAAGAAAACTCTATTTTGTTTTGACAAAATGAATTAATGTTAAATAAATTAATGATACATATATTTTTAGAATAATGTAAAATAGGCATCATTTTTTAATTTTTAATATCAAATATTTATTAGGATGAATTTTTGGTATTTTTCTGAAAAATCTCAATTTTTGAAGATTAGTGAAATCACATAGTAGCAATTAAAAAACAGACTTTTTCATTTTAATGAAATTTTACCGATTATATGAATTGAATTTTGAATATAAAAAAAACATGGGTTTTATTAGTAAGTAAATTTTGGTTTAATAAGATGAAAATAATTTTTAGTGAATAGTAACTTTTGACATTTATTTACAGCGGTTAAAGGTAAATCGGGTAATTCAAATAAAAATAATATTATAATAATAATAATTAACTTAAAACTTTTTCTAACCTTATTTGATGTGTCTTGGCAAACCATGGGAATCCATGGGTCGATTTTGGGACCCCATGGAGACACTTATGAGTGAAAATGACATTTTATTTTAATTAACTTAATATAAAGCGAGAACTAGCATAAACAAATATCTTTTAGTAATTTTAATTCATAAATGGGGGTTATAAATTTCATATATTAGAATATAAATAATCATTGGAATGATAAAAATATTTCCTACATAATTTTAGTTTTTTATAATTTTTAGACATCATATATAAAATTAATTTTGGCACAATAATGATGCAGTATTTACCTCATTGAAAATGATTTAAATAAATAACATTATAAATATTAAAATAACATCAAAACCCTGTCCAATTTTTATTGGATGATTTTATTTATAACATGAGTCATCTTATCTTTGACTTTAATTATTTTTGAACATTTTAAAACAGAAGATAATTTTATAATAAAATAATTTTTTCAAACTTTCCTAAAGAGGCCCTCTTATCCCACATAAAAGGACACCACTTCTAACCCATTCCTCACACATCTCATGCCCCATGGTTCATCTGAACCCTTCCCCAATAAGCTTTGATGATCCTTTTATTCCTATAAGAAGCCTTACCTAAGGCATAAGGCACATCGAGATGTCATTTTTATTCAAACCAATGGGATTTACACTAATTAATGGTAAATGTTTCTCATAAGTTCTTTTGTTTTATTTTGTTTTATTTTACTTATAGAAACCCATAAAACTTTCTTATTCCTTTATTTTATAACAAAAAATATCATTAATATAATAGGTTGTTGTTATGAGAAGTATTCTAATTACACTTACATACACCTTTGACTGATGGTTATAGAACATACTGTTTCTGTGGACGACAAACTACAGCCTACCAAAACGATGATTGTTCAAATATCTCCAGCCGCCTCTCATGGTATCCATTATGATTGAAAATTAATTATATATAATATATATTGTATTTATATTGTTTCTATGATTCTGTATTATTCAATTATAGAATACCTTTATTGTTTCCATAGTTGGTAAATACAATAATCTCATTTGAGGAACTGCGGTCTACTGCCCCCTCAAAGTTATAGGACTCAATAATGCCTTTCGTGGAACAAAAATAGTGTATAGTTAATGAAATTATATATGAAATTATTCTTTATTTATAATATATTTATGTGTAATTTTGTTCCCATTCCAATAAAATAAGTAATAGAAATGGAAGTAGCGTTCATGCCTACGTACGGCTTACCATCTCAATGAACGATGGATTTCATTTCATATCTCCAAATATTATATACTATTATAAATACATGTATACATGGGATATATATGATATATATGATGTCTAAATCATGAATATAATTCTAGATATAATTAACTTTTGACCAGATGAATAACATGTAATAATAAGATGTCCATTTTTACTCAAGTACCAAATATCGACTAAACGACCATTAATAACTTAAATGATTGCATAATGTTTATAAAATGGTAATAATTGATATAAATACATTAATAAACTCGAAAAAGGATCTCAATAAATTATAAATTAACTTTATATTATTATTTTTGATATTGAAGAATGAACGGGTCAAGTCAGACATGAGGTAAGGGATTTCTTATCTCACTTTTAATTCTGTGAGATTTCAATTGTTTGCCACTTATTCATTGCATGAGGTGTTTTGTGTAATGAAAATTGATATATATTATCATGATTATCATTTTATTCATGGTATTCTATGATTAATTTTGTGGTAATTAACTTTTGGTTATACGAATCAGCTTATAACAACGTGGTAAAGGGTTTCATCTTAGTTTTCATTCCTGTGAGATTCATGCTATATTTGCTACTATTTCCTTTTGTGTGGTGTATATACAACACATGAATTTTTTATTTTTGTAATATACTTTATATTATTAGTATTTAAATCTTAATTGTATGATCTTTATTTCATGTGGCGTATGTTTTTTAAGTTACCAAATCGGTAAGGGAACCTTTCACCCTCCTGTTTTTAAAAGACTTCTTTTTATTATGTATTTTAATATACATATTATTATGTTGAGATATGTTCCTCTAAATCTTTATTGATGTAAATTTTATTTACAAGTGATTAGATACCCTTTTATCTGAATAAAAAATTTTATTAATTTTAAAGTGACACCATTAGGCTGTCGAATTTTTACAAGGGAACTTCTTAACCCAATTTCAGTTCATTGGGTTTAACTTTCACTTCTTGAATATGTCATACTATGAATATGTGTGAACGAACACTTATTTTTTACACATTATATCCACTTATATCAGGTTTATTTATATTTTTAACACATAATTATGTAATTTATTTATCATTAATTTAAGGATACTGTCTTTATAAAGGATTTCATCTCATTTTACATCTCCATTGATACTTAATTGTGGTTATGCACCAATTCACACTTATAAAGTGTATATAATGTCCTTTGTAATATTGTATCATGAATCCCATTTTTCTCATGATATTATAATGTTCTGATTAAATTTTATTCCTCTATTATTTGTATTCAAGAGTCTTTCATTTTTTTAAAAAACTCATTATCTAAAATATCATTTTAAATGTTTTAAAATTAATTATTCTAAATCTTTATCATTAATTTCCATGATTAAAAAATGGTTTTGAGTATTTTTTTTATATATACCTCAATGTTTGAAAATTATAATTCCATTAAAATCTTTAATGCAGTATGGGACACTTTAATTCAAAATATCTTTTTAAATGGTTTATGAAAATATATTGATTATTTCAATATATTAAAATTACTTCTTAGGATTGCAAATGAATTTTTATTAGTGAAATGTTTATATTTTAAATAATTTATATGTTATTATGTTACTTGGACATTTTATGGGTGGTTATGTGATAAACCATATGACGGGTGGTGCCGTGATAAACTAGGATGGGTGGTTTTTATATAAATTCCAATGCATTGGGTTGGGAATTCAGCCGTATGGATATTCTATTTAGTGATATGTGTGGAATTGGACTGTATGGTTATTCCCTTTAAGTATGTTTATGTCCCATGTTACCTTTATATATTATGTGTTCCTTATATGGGTTTTATGGTAACCAATTGGTTATAAAAGGGTATGTAATGATCATTTATTTAGTGATGAGTATTTACTATTTCATAAAGGTAAAAAGTATTACTTATGTTAAAGTATTCATGGATTTCTTGTTGTTTTAAAAAAAGAAATAGTTATCCTTCTTTGTGTATCCCTTACTGAACTTTTTGTTCATCCCATGTTTTTGAAATGTTTTTCACAGGACATGAAGAGGAATAGGGACAAGGATGTGATCAAGGAAATATCATGATGTCTAAAATGTGGAACTAGACATGTTTATTTTTAAGAGTTTTGGTTTTATTAAAAAATTGATACTGAGTAGAATTGTATAAAAGGAATATTTCAAGTTGTTATGTAATATTTAATTCCTAATTCTCTAAATCTATAAACCTGAAAATATCCTCAAAGTGAATTATTCATTTAATGCTGGAGTATGTAATGTTTAAGGTCGGGTCCTTATTGGTGAACTATCCAAACTTCTCTTTACTTCAATGAAAAATTAACTACATTCAATTTCCCAAATAATCATTGATCAATTCCATGTTAACATAGTTAGTTAGTTTAATATACATGATATATTTCTCACAATTAACCATTATTATCCATCAAACATAAAGAAACTATTTATTTTAATCACAATGTTTATCTTGTGATAATTTTTAGTGACCTACACCTTTTAAGGATCTATCGATAACCCCTCACTTATGGTCACAAGAACTAAGAATTCAACATTATATAGCCAAAATTCACATTTAAAAAAACAAAATTCATTCATAATATCATTCCTCAAGGTCTTTAACACAATCATAAAATTATTTTTGCACTCTTAACTGATCATAGTATATATGATTATATATTATATACTTACTTCCACAAACAAATCAAAGTATTATATAGGGACATTATTCAAAAGATCTATGAAGATATAAAGGCAATTGGTAAGTCCAAATGGAGTCAATATAAATTCATAATGACCATACATCACGTAAAATAATTTATTGGATATTACACCTACTTGACCATAAAATAATGATATAAAAATAAATGTTCGATCATTCAAATGAATTTAAATCCTTATAGATGATGAAAAAAATATTAAATACTGGGATAAAAATAATTTTTCATTATTGTGATCCTGATATGTTCTCTATAATCAATGAAAAGATACATTGACCAACCATTAATATTAAAAAATTATAATTGAACCCCATTGTGAAACACATTTCCTAAGGAATCCATTTTTGAATATTACCATGGATTTTCATCATCAATTACTAAAACCCAATTGGGGAAACTCTATAAGTGGTAATTGAAATATAGATAACACTATGATTGAGTTATATATTAATTTCATCATCATGATTTTGGTAAAGACTAAAACCCTCTTCACGAAATGTGATAACATATTTCCCCAAAATAGTTATATCATCAATGATGTGTTTCAACAAAACCATTTGAGATAAATACCCTTCATTAATAGATAATAACACTCGTACAATGGAAGAAATTTTCTTTGTTAGTTCATATGAATCCTTGAACTGATTGAAAATAATTGGTTAATTCATAGTATGAAATTTGGCTTCCCTTGCTGTGTGATTGATATGGTATATTTGTAATGATACCCAATCAAATCCCAAAAAAATATCCAATTCTACTGGAGGAAGAATAATATTTTTTTTGGAAGAACTACCCTGTGAAATTTTAGTTCATATGATCTATATAATTACGATATAATCGTCATACAATTTGACTATTTAAATAATAATTCTAAATAAAATCATTTTGGTGGTTATGTGATAGCCTTATAAGATTATTCATACACAAAATAGTTGGAAGAAATTTAACTACATAAAGCATTTTTTGTTCTATATAGTTTGATAAATGTACATTTACCCAATTTTTTCTCTTAACCCACTTTAGTAGTTGTTATTACACGAGATTCCCATTTTTATTTTTTATTTAGATGTTTGTTGATGTTGCTCATAATCACTAAAACTTTAATTCATCAATAGATTGGCATAATTCGCATCAATTTTGTAGTTATAGCACATGTATTTTTGTGTATAGTGAATTCCATAGGGATTTCTCTATATTCATTTCAAAAGATTTCTTTTATATATTTATTTGGAATTCACATAATTGATGTCATTACCTTCAACACATGAATTATTTACTAATCACCAAGATTTAATTTCCTCCAGGATTCCTCCACAATTATATCATAAAGTAACATTAATTTCCATTCATCTATGTTTTTATTAAAATTTACAGGAAAATATATATTTATAATTTTATCAGAAGCATGAGTATGAAATGTATCTCAACTATCTATTCCTATATTTAGAACACATCAAATGACATATTAATAGGTACTAATGTCCCTTATATCCAAAATCATAAAGAGAAATTGTTTATGAACACTAAAAAAGATCAATGTTTCATATATATTTGATGATTGAAAAGATGTGTACCTCAAAATTATATTAAATGATACCTTATAGTTACTGATAGATTAATCATTATTGAACTTAAGATCAATGATTTCACATTCTACCATCCTAAGAAGAGTTCATGGTATGTTTTTAGTTAAATATATCACTCTAACTCACCCAAATCCATGGATTCATATTATTCCCCTTGTATCATAATCTCAATAATATTCCATCATTAGTCTACTACACATTTCGAATGATACACAACCATAAAAACAATTCATTCCGAAATAACTAGATAATATAATATATCTTTTATGTTATATAGATATTTTTTATATAAACTATTATATTGAAGGACCAACTTAATGATGTTTGGTATTTTCTTATTAAAGGGTAAATGGTGTACCGATGCCATCATTTCTCATTTAGAAAGTCAACATGATTAATTTATTGAGATAGATACATGAGAATATAATAATATATTTTATTCCATATCCGATTCTATTTGATTACTCAAGATAAAAATAATTATGTTGGTCCCCAAATTCATTACTAACATAATTACTCATGGATTCCACAATTGAATGAAACAAAATATATTTTAATAATAACTCTATTATAATTAGTGTATAACATCATATAATCATAAAAATCATTAATGAGATTCCATAAATTATGAAACCTTTTTATGAATGTATGATACAATTTATTTCATCATATATTTCATTTATTTCATCATAGGATGTTTTAAGTTCATTCTTTAAATTCATTAGTGAGTGAATATCCAAAAATAACTAAACATTGATATGATACCCACTAAGGTATCACAAAAAAATTGTATGTACAAATATCAATATTTTATATGAAAACATTATATACTACAAAATTATTCACAAACAAGTACCATAAAGGTTTTAATTTCATTAATGAATAGATACATTATCAACTTATTTCATATAATTTCTATTATATCAAGTGAAATGTTATTCTTCTTAGATAATTTTAACATTATACTATTCGACATTAAGAATTTAAAAATGAAAAAAGGGATATATCATAAAATAAAGATAGACATTGGAGATATTAATCCATCATTTTATTTAATAATAAGATAAGAACAATGATAATTTTTCATGATAATGTCATATAATGTTTATAATAAATCTATCATTGAAAATGAATAATAAACATTTTATAATTACATTAAATTTTAGTTGGAATGGTACATAAGAGTGAGGAATCATCTTTAATATATAATAATAGATATTATAATTTCACAATTATAAGAACATGTCATAAAAATGTTGGTAGAATAAAAGGAATCAAAAATCATTTCATTAATCAAGACACTCTTTAAGAAAATAATTAGATAATTTACAATGGCCCATAATGTATTAGGTTCACTCCCAAACATATTTCAATTCTTGTAATAGAATCACACTCCATACTCTTTCATATTATACCTCGAGATATAATTAATTACCCAATTCATTAAATAGTTCAAAACAAAAAACCCATAATATAATGAAAAACACTAATTTTTTAGCCACAATATCATAAAATATTCATCAATTTCTTGTATCATAACCTGTGGAAAAGAAATGGGTTTCATAATAATTTCATAATCACATTATTATAAGTGATGCATATAAATAAAATAGATTATATCATAAGATTATGTCCTTATATATGTATAATTAACGTCAATGCATGTTGGAACAAATGAAAAATACATTTAAAACATAATTTTATCATTAGATTTAAAAAAGGAAAATATCAATTTAATTATATATATTTAAAAAATAAAAATTACTAGAATTGTAAGAGTTTTTTTTCATCTAAAATAACCACTCATACCTACAAAGGATTCATCTATATAAATAATTTTCATGATAGAGGGAAACACCATTCCTATGGTAAACACTAAAAAATAATTCCTTTCACTATTTTTATAAAAAAATAATTAATGTCATTTTTAGAAAAATAACTTAATTTTTTTAATTTTTAGTATTTAAAATTAATGTAAATGTTTTTAGAATAAAATTAGATAATCATTGGGTCCTAGAAAATATATTTCATGAAAATATTTTAAATAACATGGACATAGATAAAAACTTTTTCTAATTAAAGTTCTAATAAGGTCAACATTTATTTAATAAAATTAGAAATAATTTGGTATTCTATAGAGAATTGATGAAATTAAAAACATTGGAAAAAAATACACTACAGTATAATATAATTTATTTGTTTTAAGATATGGAAATCATATAATTATATCAAAAGAGATTAAATCAAAAACAATCCTCATAATTAAATTATACTACATCATAGACCCTTACCTCAGGTGATTATTTTTTTGTACATAATATTATGTTCTTATAAAATAAAAATATATTTATTTTAAATATATTAAATAAAATAATAGCACATATCATAGAATATAACATTAAATTATAATTTCCAATTTTCCATTTATTTACAATTCATCATTAAAATCATTATTTGGGGGCTAACACTTCATGTTCACATGCATGTTCTAGATAAATAGTTCCAATCACTTCTATTTGTACATAAATTATTCATATACATAAAACTAGAAATTCTATATGTATCAAATTTATTCATTATATAAATTTCCATAACTCTTCATAAAAGGTGGTGATGAAAAATTAATTATATCAGTTTGTGGAGATGGTTGTCTCTTTGTACACATGAGTAATGTTTAAATTTTACAAATAATATAAAGAAATAGTGGTAAAAAAGAATGTTTATATATAGAGAAATTATAACATAATAAATTTCATATATATATTATTTGAATATATCCATAGGACCATACATGTATAGAAGACATAAAAAATGAATTGAATCACATCATGGAGATGTACACATTAACGATGGTATTATTTCCCTCATAATGGAATGGATGTATATAATAGATAAATATTTTACCTAAATTTTTATTTTTATATTCACAGTAGTTATTTAATCATGTTCATGTGGTTATCTATGTGTTTTTTGAGGTAAGGGAAGAAGTTAACTAAAAATAGATTAGTAAAGATGAGTACATATTCTTTGGAAATCCTCTATTGGAAGACACATTAAGAATAAAATATTTTTTGTATTGTATGAAAAGAAATATATGAGGTAGAGATGGAATTTAGGAATAATTTATTCTATATTTTCTGAGATTTATGGACTAAAATGTGTGAATATATGAATATAAGTGATTCCCTTTTATAATTGTGGTGAGTGGAAGACTTGTAAAGAATGAAAAGGATAAAAAATTATATTCACATTCAAGTCTAACTCCCAAAAATGAATCCAAACGTAGAATATAAAATAAATCCTTGTTGATATTAACTTTTCTAATAACATTTATCCATTTTTAGAGATATTTAATGTGTTATCTATAAGTTTAACACAAGTGAATCCATTTAACCCCTACCATTGTGATAAAAAAATTTCATAATCACAATTCATTTTGAAGAAATTCTAAATTGACCACATTCCGAACTTTTAACGATGTATTTTTTAATATTATAACCATTTTCATATATTAAATTTTTATAATTAATATATATTCATATTTAAATAGACCCTCGAGACACAATAAAAGTTATTCATTAAAAAAAATTGAAAAATAACATTGAATATGTTTTTATCTTAGAAATAACCATTACATGATGGTTAAATTAATAAATTCAAAATAATTTCTATATGTTTCATTAAGAACATTCAAAAGTTGTGATTAATTTTTTATAATTTGATAATAACATATTGTGTGTCAAAAATTATATTTTTTGAAACATCTCAATTTTTTACTATCAAAAATATTTATTTCCATTTTAAATTAATGGATAACCAATTAATTAAATTTATAAAATAGAAAAAATAATTTTCATAAGATTAATATGATGAATATATTTTTCAAGAAATACTATATTCAAACAAAAAAATCAAAAAAACAATTCAAACTAATTATTTATAATAAATAATATTTCCACTGTGAACTTGAAATTGTTTTTGATAATTATATTTAATACAAATTCAATATAATGTGGTTAATATTAAAATGTATAATAATTATTCACGTAATTTTTAGTTTAAATTATCCCAATAAATCAGAAAAATATATCTATAAATAATAAATACATTTTAAAAGCTCTTGGTGTTACAATGACACCCAGATAGATGTGGGTAATGTTATCAGATCCTCTAACTGGAGGTTTTCTCATAATGAGAAATAATGATCCATCATTGACTCATAACCTATCCTATTATTTATAAAGTACATACCAATAATTTTCACTTATCCCACAAATTATTTTATGGTAATCAATCACGTTGTGGGATTTTTACATTTATCTCCTCCCATTAACTTCCTTTATTTGATCCCCCACAAAGAGAGTTTATTTTTTAGTGATTCAATGGTAACTAGAGGTATTTTATCTGAATTTTTCCACCATTATTTCATTCATATGGATTTTTATAATGTTTTCTTTACTTTGGATATGTATTTTTACAATACTCCACAAGATCATGACAGAATCCTACAAATGTTTGGTCTTTATCATGGCATGTATAGAAGGGATTCAATAAGAATATGTTTTTTTGGTTCAATATAGTTTTAGTGATTCTCTAATGAAACGATTTTTTGGGTGATATTTTAGGTTTTTCTAAATTATATAATTAATTATATTTTTTATTATTAATTATATAGATTTTTATGGGTTAAATAGGTTCTTGGATGGTAATATGAGCTTAGATGATGCATTAACTATCTTGGGCAAGGATAATCAGTTCTTAACATGTGTGATAAATCCATGATTGATGTATCTATTCATTTAAATGAAAAATCATATTATAGTTTATGTATTATTTTTGAATCCTAAATTATTTCATGAAATAAGAATAATATAATAGAAATTAAGAGAACTATAGAGAAAGATAGTGGGTGTCATTGAGCCTCTATGAGTTGGGATATCTATATCCACAGAATTTTTTAAATTGGGATCACCCAATAAATATCTAGCTAAGGTTTGAGGGTAAATGTGGACAAAATGGGATACCTCAGTAATTCATATGGATGTGCGGTGTGATGTGGGTAGTCTATGGTAGTTTTCATGGTCTTGTTGGCTATATAATAGAAGTATAGGACTATTGTGGTAGGTGGAGAAATTTTTAATCTCATGAATGGAAAAGATCACTCTATGAATAGTGTGTTATGATATGAAATATTATATGAGCTGGATGATTCATTAAGGAGTAGATGGAGGTATTTTCAAAGGGTATTTCTTTATGTGATGGGTTATGAGAAATCCCAAAGGAGATGTATAACAACCATGATCGTTGATTAATATTTAGAAAGGTATTATTACCTAAACATGCACTTTTCACAACCCAAAAGATCATGTGGTGTAGTTTCTTTGTGGAATAGGAGAATTACATGACAACATAAGACATTACATACAACATATTTATTGAAAACATCTTTTACATGTCCACAAAAATCTTTCATATTAACATTTCAAGGGAAAACCTGAGGAAATACATAAGAAAGGGGTGAAGAATAATTCCTAATATAGAATTATAAAAGGAACAACATGAAGAATATGATACATTTTATATAATATATATATCAATGGAGCATACGATTAACCTGAGAATAAAGGAACTATTTAGCTTGATCATCAAAACATGGAAATGTAGAAAAAACATAAAGCACAGTTTTATAAAGGTAATGTAATCATGTATACATTGTCCAAACACAATGAAAATATGATGAAAAGAATTATTTAATCCCATATCCCAGCATGATGTTTCATTATATTATACATTACCCAATGAATTGGATTGCTATCAGGGAACACCCTTCATAATCATTTTAATCTCCTTCATAAGTGTGCCATAGAGATCATATAATATGGATTCATTAAACATCATCATTTGTTCCATGATAAAGGAATGTGTAATAAATATATTATGGTATATAATCAATAAGTATAGTAGGATAATAGTGAATACTCAAGATTGGATAATGGGCATGGTATTCACTACAAGATGATTTTGGCATGAAACATCACGTTGATATTTTGGCAGCATAATGAAATCACATCGAGATTCCTAAAATGGGTTAATGAGAGATAAAGTGGTATCTCATAATTTATAAATGAAATTGGAAGTAAGGTGATCCTATAAATACATATTCTATCATGTGGAATTTGTAAATAGAAGTCATGGAATAACAAAGAAACATGAAGAAAGAGGATAAATGGAAAAACTATAATGAAATTTCCACTTTGTAACGATTATACATTGGAGTTATTAATAAGAGTGAAATATGTATCACATCATAAAATATATTAAGGGAATAATGGGGGAGGGGAAAACATACACAATCATTTTTAATTGAAAAATAATAGGGTATAACAATATTAGGAAACATGGACAAAAATGGGTAAGGATGGAACCCTTACTTTTATGTGTGATCTGAAAGGACTAGGAGAGGATTCATGAGAGCTTGGGAGAGCCTTGGGAGGACTCTAGGGAGTGTAAAGCGGAGTTATCATGTGCTTTAAGGAGTTTTATTTAAGTGTGATGGGTGGTTCTTTGAGTTTATATTAGAAATGAGAGAGAATTCATTAATATTTTACAAACAAAGGTTTTGTAATATATATTATTAAATATTCCAAATTAAAAATAATCCCTTGGTTTTTTCTAATGGATTTTGTCAAAGGGGGGTAAAAAAATTATATTATAAAGAAAATTGATGATGATATTAAAATAGTTCTCTTGTTTATGGGGAGGTTAGTCATGCTCTCAATGAAATGAATTTAAAATCGTACAAAGTATTATACATTTTGGAGGATTCATTGAGGCATTATAAAAAAATTCACATAAATATAAAATCACATTATATTAAAGTTAAAACATTTTTTTAGAATAACCCTTTTATGGTATTTATTACATCGTTATTGGGTCATTATTATGTAATGAAGCACCTGACAAATTTATATATTATTAAAATTTTACCCCAAAATTAGACTATCATATAAAATTATGAAAAAATCACCATTGGATAAATTTTATGTATTAATTAAAAAAATAATATTAATTTTATTTAAATAATTTTCTGAATCTGTGAATTTACACTTTTTAAATGAGAACAGACATTTATTGAAAATTTTCAGGTTTTCATAAAAACAGCTTTTAAACAATAATAAAAATAACATTTGACTTCATAAAAATTATATAATCATTTATTACTAATAAAATTAAATTTTTAAAAATATTTTACTGAAATATAAATTATTTCAAAAATTCAATAATTGTTAAAAATAAATTCTTTAAAATTATGCATTTGGTTTTATTGTATAAAAATTTAAATATTATCAAACTGATTACCTAATCATTTCTAGATAATGTACTAATATAATGATCATATATGAGAAATTAATTTATATTATTAAAAAAAATATATTTTAATATTATAATGTATACATTTCTCATATGTACCATTTTTACTCGAAAAATAAATTTATCAAATTCATCATTTTTAAGAAATAATATTCCAATAAACTAATTTATGGAATAATAATTAAATTTATAAAATGGTTTTACAAAATAAGTAACTCATACCTTATAACATAACCCCTTATAGCACCCGCATAAGACATAATGGTTAGATTTGTGATGGTGACAGACTCTTAGGGAAGCTTGGATATCATCGCCTGGGTGGTAATCAATATTAACATTGATATATCCTATAGGGGATTCCATTCATGATTACCGTGTTGAATTTAAACTTAGTAATGGTTCGGAGATACGCCTAGTGATGCTACATATTTTATGATCTTCATTGTATGAGCTTTGTATGGCCCGACTCTACTGGATGAGGCCATCAGCTCCTTTTTCTATGTCGAAAGGATTTGATAAAACCATAAATTTAAAATGAAATTTCCATTTACCGTACTAAAACAGATGAGGGTATCTCTACCAAATCACATCCTCTAATTCCCATGTTGCTTCTTCCAACATTTGGTTTATCCACAACACAATGATGAGGATAATTTTCTTATTTTTCAGGACATTTTCCCTACAATCTATGATCTTGACTACCTTCTCTTCATATGAGAGGTCATTCTACAATGGTAAAACCTTTGGATTGAGTACATGCGATGGGTTAGGTATATACTTCCTCACGTGTGATACATGTAATATATCATTTACTTAAGACATGATTAGTGGGAGTGTTAGTCAATAGGCCACTACTCTGATGCGATCAATTATCTAAAAAGGGCTGATTTACCTTGGACTATGCTTTCAATTCTTCCCATATATCATAACTCTCTTCTATGTAGATATGCAGAGGAAAACTATATCTCTAAGATCGAACTCTATTTCTCAAAAACAGTTGTTATAATAGCTATTTTATTGACTCTCAGCCGCTTTTATGTGCTTCTAGGTGGTCTTATCCTTCTCCGCCATTTCATAGACTATTTCTAGACCTATACTTTTTCCCCCCAACTTCATCCAAACATGTCATTGTTCTTCACCTCTTCCAATAAAGGGCTTCAATAGGATCCATTTGTTTTATGAGTGTAAACTATTGTTGTCCGAGAACATAACCAGAGAAGATGTTGATCTCATCCTCCTTTTAAATCCATTTAGCATTATATCAATATTTCCTCATGTTTTTGGATAGTCCGCTCAGATTAGATATCAATTTGAGGATTATAATCTGTACTAATATTCATCTATGTATTCAGAGCATTTTGGATAGTATTTAAGAACATAGAGGTGAATCGTGGATCTCTATCATATACAATCGATAGTTGTAAACCATGCGGCCTTACCACTCCTCTAATGAACATCTGTTCAATTTTATCCAATGAGAAATCCTCTCGAATCCCAATGATGTGTGTAGTCATCATAAGACAATCCAAAACAACCTAGATATCATTGTTTCCTTTGGATGTCTTCTAATATTTGGTGACAATTTATGTGGTAATGGTTTCCCATTTCCATATTTGTATGGGTAAGGGTTGCATCTTCCCATTTGACATCTTCCTCTTAGCATTCACAAGCTGAAATATCAAACACATTGATTTATACTTAGTGATCTCCTTCTTCATGTTATCCCACCAACAATGCTCGTAGATATCTCGATAATTTTTTTTTCTGGGTTGGTGGAGAAATTATAACTATGTGCACATCTGAAAGTACTTTCATTAACCTCGGATGTGATGGAACGCATAGAGTTTACCCTAATCTCAAAATTCCTTCGGTATTAACATTGATCTCTATGGATTTCTCTTTTCGGATAGTTTCAATTTTCTTCTAAATTCCCACATCATCTTTTTGATCACACGTTAACCTTTCCAAAAGATTTTGTTGAGAAATCCTTTGTGAAATGATAATGATGTACCCTTATTTTGGATAAACATGTCCATCTTCATTAAATCTAAAATGTGTTTATCCTTTTTAATTGTCAGGAATAACAGAATTGTTATGTCCTTTCTTCATAGAGAATCTCCCACCTCATTTTCATTCTTAGGGTGGTAATGGATTTAGCAGTCATAATCCTTGATGAGCTCTAACCATCTTTGTTAGTTCATGTTTTGATCTTTCCGTGTGAATATATATTTTATAACATTTTGATTCATATATATTTCACACATTTTCCCTAAGAGATAATGTCATCATATGTTCAATTAAATGATCTCAATGGCTGACTATATATCATTAATTGGATATTTTTTCTTATAAATTTTCCAATACCACGAGGCAGAGGAAAGGACTTTTTATTTCTGCATCAACTCACAGCTCATTCCCTTCTACGGAGATTCACTGAAGAATACCAAAAGCTCCCCACATATTGGTAGTGTGAGAACATGGATAGTGATAAGATTCTTTATTACACTCGTGAATCTTTTTCACATTTATTAGTCCATGAAAACATGACTCCCTTCTTATTTAACTTGGTGAGAGGGTATTTAAATCATGATAAAAATATCAAAAATCAGTGATAATACTTAACTGACAGTAGGAAGCTGTGGAAATCAATCACAAATATTGGCCTCGTCCATCCCTCAAGAAGCATTTTTTTTTGGAAGGATATATAGATATCAAATTACATGTGATGATATTCCCATATAATTTTACTTCCTTCAACCAAAACTCACAGTTGATATACTTTTCATAGATATTATATTTTTACACGGTCTTTAGTACAGTGATTAGATGATCCTGATGCTCCTATGTGGTTTTAGAGTATATTAGAATAACATATGAAATGACTACCACTAATTTTTTCAGGTAATCTCTAAATACATCATTAATCAGTTCAATGAAGATTACTCGAGCATTAGTGAGTATAAAATTCATTATTCTGAATTCATAGAGCTCATATGTTGTATGAAAATATGTCTTGTGAATATATTCCTTCCTCACCCTTACATGGAAATATACCAAATGTAGATCAACCTTGGATAAGTATTGTTCTCTACATGTTTGATCGAAAAAATCATTAATTAATTTCAAAGGATACATTTTTTTATCATGATTTTCTTGAGCTCACGATTATCAATGCAAAGTTGCATTGACCTACCCTTATTTTTGTCAGAGTGGACTGGTACACCCCATAGTTAAGCCGTTGGGCATATAAATTCATTATCTAGATTATCCTATATTTGTTTCTATATCTACTCATGCTCCAAAACAACCATTCTATATCAATTCTTGTATATTATCAATGCCTGAGGTTTAATATCAATTAAGAATTCAATAACTCTTCTATGAAGAATACTATGGAATTCCTCTCGAAACACATCAGCAAAATCCCTCAAAATAAGAATGTATTTGAGGATGGTTCCTTCGTTAGACTCAATCAGCTGAGAATGATAGGCATGCTCATAGAGGAGTAATATCTGTGATTGAGAGGATAGTTCTAATAAATATTCATCCTCATCTTTCCACTTTTATAGAATTGGTGGTCAGTGAACCGTATGTAGAGTTATTTACCTATCATGAATATATATATTTTATCTATATAGGGAATGGAAATCTGGGCCAAAAATTTCCATATATTCCACTAAGGGGTGTATAATGAGGTTCTACCAGAATATTAATATGCAAATATTGATAGGGGAGGAGTAATAATCAAGGGATTCAATAATTTCTCCAATTTCCATTCTCACCAACATCTCTACTTCCATGATTTGTGGTGGTGTTTGTATTTTTCAACAAAACATTCAGGATATAAAAGAATTCATAGAACCATAATAAAAATGGACATTTTCTATTATTTAAAGAATATTCAACATACCTATCACCACTTCATTTTTGAGATTCACTTCGGTGGTAGGGGTAGAAACATATCCCCCTATATACCTTGGAGGTTATTTTTTTATTCAAAAACCCATGGCTTAGGGAACTAGTTTGAAAAGTTCCATAGTTATTTGAAATTGTAGAACGATGTATTGAGTATAAAATGGATCGTTCCTTCCTTGTATCACAGAAGAGAGTTTTTTTCCATCAATTTCTTCCTAGGTGTCCTTCCTTCCTACACCAAAATCATTTCCTCATCACCTTCAAGAAATTTCTAGAGTGATTCTTTCCACTCCTTTGGAATGTGGGATGATGGAATTTCATAGCACTGTTGGATTTATCCATTGGACCACCAGAATTAAATTCCACTTTCAAATTCATATCCCCATGATAAACCTAAGATATGTTGATCTCTATATCGAATATGTGGGAACATCGGACAACCTCCTCATAGTAGTCAATGTTGTGGATCACTTGGGATTTCCCTAGGCTAGTTTTTCCCACCAATAAAGTAGTCAACTTTGAATTTAGGTGTTACAAAAAAACCATAGGTGTATCATGAACCTTTGTTGAATGTTTCCTTATACTCCCCAATAAATTCATCATCCCATTTATTGAGTGCAATGAAGGTTATTTCCATCTTATGATGGAGGGTGTGGGGAAAATAATTTTCAAAAAATAGTTTCCTAAAATCCTTCCATCCAATCACCTTGAACTTTTCCTCATGCTTCTTATTTTCGATCAATGTCCACCATTGATCAGCTTCACCGTCCATATTATATGAAAAAAAAATCTTCTCTTTTTCAGAACCTTAAAGGATAGGGAATATCAACTAAATAGAGTTGATCTATTGTTCGGTGATTGAGGGATTACATTACCCATTTATTTTTTGAGGTATCTATTTCTTAAATCTCTCGATTGAAACTTATTCTTTCTTATGGGGGTTTTGAAATTCTTCTTGACCCATGTTTTTATTAAAAACATGGGCTAACTAAGATTGTATCATGATAAATCTGGTTATTCCAATTCTCTTCAAATTGGGTATTTCATTAAAATAGTCATCACATTGACTACTTAAGACATAAAATACAACAACTTTATTGAAAAATTCTTTTACATGACCACATCATTCCATCATTCATATAATTGCAGGGGATAACTTGAGGACCTACATATGAAAAGAGAGAGGTATAAACCCCATTAAGGGAGTATAAAAGGAATAAAATGAAGAATAAATTATATGTTAGGAAATAAAAATATCAATAGAGAATAAGAGAAACATGTACGAAAAGGCACGGTATAACATCATCTTCATACCATGGAAATGTGGTAACAACATAAAGCACTGCATTATAAACATAAATGAATCAAGTAATGCTTTTCAAGAAGTGGTGAAATATTTCCTGAAAAATAATCATGTAAACCCATGTCACAACATGACATATCATGATACAAAATATTACCCAATGCATTTAATAACTATTAGGGCACACCCTTCATAGTCATTTCAATCAGATGGTTAAGTGTTCCACATAGATCATATAACATGGATTCATTCAACATCATCATTTATTCCATGATAAAGAATGTGGAATACATATATGAGTGTCTATAATTAATATGTGTGTGTTCATAATAGGAAATACCTTTGATAGAATAATGGGAATGGTATTCACTACATGTTGATTTTGGCATAGAAAATAAGGGTGCAATATTGGATACATAATGGCATCACATAGGGATTTAATAATGGGCTATGAGAGAGAATGTGTTCTCTCATCATTTAGAAATGAAATAGTAACTAAGGGGATCATATAAATACATGTTCCAACTTGAGGAATTTGTAAATAGAAGGCGTAACATTATACAGAAACTTTATTAAAGGGGTGAAATTGAATAACTCTTACGATATTTTGGCCTTGTAATGGGTGCACATCAGACGGATTAACGATAAGGAAAGAGGCCTACCATCATAAAAAAAATAAAGGCAGTATGGTGGGTGAAAAAACAACCCACATTATTTTTAATTGGAAAATAAAATGATATAACAATGCATGTAAATTTAGTGTAAAATTAGAATCAAAGGAACCCTTACATGAATGTGTGATAAAAAAATGCTTAGGAAAGGCTTCTTGGGACCTTTGGGTGCCTTGGTAGGACGATAGGGAGTGTTGAGAAGATTTTTATGGGATTAAAGGAGTTTTAGTAAATATGTATGGATGAATGGGTGGTTTATATAGGAAATGAGAGAAATATTTCAATATTTCACACACTAAGGTTTTGGAATCTATATTATTATAAATGAAAAACCACAAACCATACCATCATTTTTGCACATGGTTTTCTCAAAAGAGATGTGGAAAACGTTATTTTACATGTAAAAGGGCTGAAGATATTAAAATATTTCTTTTTCTTATGTGAGGGTGAGTCACACTCTCAAGGAAATGAATTCAAAATCATAAAATATATTATACATTTTGGAGGAGTCACTAAGGCATTATAAATAATTAAATAATTCTAACATCACATTATTTTAAACTTAAAACAATTATTTGCTCGATGATACGTTTCATGATATTTATTATATCACTATCTGTTCATTATAATATCCTAAAACACAATATATATTTAAATTTTATTTAAATTTTATAAAAAAATACACTGTCATAGAAAATTATTCAAAATTCACTTTTAGATAATTTCAATGGCCTGATTCTAAAATTAATATACACATTATCTAAATAATTTTCTAATTATGGGAATTTAACATTTTAAAACGAGAATCGACATTTATATAAATTGACAGTTTTTCACTAAAAATTAGTTTTTAAAAATTTATAAAAATTACATTTGAATTAATAAAAATTAAAAAATCATTTATTATTAACAAAAGTCAATATTTAATAATATTTTATTACTATATTAATTATTTCAAAAATTCATTTATTACTTAAAATATTAAATTTAAAATTAAACTTTCGATTTTATCGTATAAATATATAAATCTTTTGAAAATGATTGCCTAATCATTTACCGATAATAGACTAATATATTCATCATTAAAAAGAGTTTTTTTTATAATATTATAAATAAAACCCATTTTTTAGCATAACAATGTATATTTTTCTAAAAGGTGGCATTTTTACAAAAAATTCATTTTATCAAATTTATCATTTTTTAAGAAAGTCTATACCCATAATGAAATTGATAGAATAATACATTTATTTCTGATAAATTATTACATAATAATTAACTAATACCGTATTAGAAACCCCCATATAACACCCTCATATGTCCTAAGGGTAAGGTGTGCAATGGTGATAGACTCTTGGGTTGGCTCACATAACATCGTCCCGATGGTAATCTAAATTAACATGAAATTATCCCATAAGAGATTCTATTATAGCATAACGTGTTGAATCTTGGCTTGTGATTGGTCAAAATAGAATCTCAGTGATGATACATCCTTTATGAGCTCCGAAAATTGAGCTTCATACATCCTGAGTATATTGGATGAGGCCATCCTATCCTTTTTCAAAGTCGAAAGTATTTGTTAAAACCATATATTTATATCAGTTGTGTGGTCAATGTTCAATGGAAATATTATCAATGGAATGATACTTAATTGTACTTTAATCCCAATAATAATAATAATAAAAGAGTGTATGTGGTTTCTATAATGATAAGTCATTATAAAGAAGGGAATTTTATTCATAAATGATCTTGTCATTATAATATGTGCGGTGAGACCTAGTTTTGGGCTACATAAATTGTCAGGGTAATTGAAATTAGTTTTCTATGGGGGTTTAGAGAGAGGAAATATAAGATGGTCCCTTTTAAGAGTGACTATGTCATGTATTTATAATTGTATAAGGACTGGGATATCCTTTTACGAATAGTTCATAAGGGGTTGCAGGTTGATGAAACATCATTTGGTATCAAATGCATGGTGATAAAGACGAGAATCGATAGATATAGTGTTAAAGAGATCATATTAATGAGATATATGAAATTAGGTGTATGATATTGTGCATGAAAATTTCCACAGTCATTCGTTCCATGGATATGGTTTGGTGAGGCTATGAGATGAACTATGTGAAGTGATTGTTGTTACCCGAATGAGAAAGTTGTGAGCCTATTTTGAGTGATAAAGGAGTAGAAACTATGGTAAATCCTACCCTAAGTGATAGGAATGTGGCCATGATATTTAAAAATATATCATAATTGAGAGGATAACATTAAGATGTATGATCCTTCCATATGTGAGAGGGTAATAGTAGGTATCACCCTAAGTGGGGCGTTATTAATACACTTGCTCATTTGAAACACACATTGGGTATGGGTAGTAGTCATGTTTTTACCAATTATCATGTGATAGGGTGGTGGATGTTATGTATGATCTTCATTGAATGAAATGGGATGGTTATGAACCTGAATGGGGACTCACCCTAAGGGAGATCGGGTAGTCTTGGGAATGGATAAGAGCCTTACCCTAAGTGATATTGTAGTGGTCATGAATGGTTGGAAACTATAATCTATATAAATGTGTTTGATTTGAAATATTAAACAATAGTATTTTAAAAAACATTATGTAGTTTTTGAGACATCGTGAAATCTTACAACGAGTCTTTAGGTACGGGGAAGGCATGTGTCATGGGGTAACTAGATTTTAGCTTAGAAAGGTATAGGCATGGTCATATATAGTAGTGTCTTCATTATCACATGATGATCTGACATTCATGGAGTCAGGGTGGATGGGTTGACATCTGATTTCCTGAAATTCTATTTTATCAAGATTAGTGTAGTAATTTATTTTCCTCATGCATTCAAATTTATTATATGTTATATTATAGTCACCTAATGATAATCTACTGAGATGTATTTCTCAAACATTTTATGGAAACCCTTTTGGGTGTTCACACTGTATGTTGATTTTATAGGATTCCACATAGGTTGTTCGTTGGATAATATTGAGGCTACTTTATAGGGATTGACTGATTGGGTGGTGAGTCTTGGGTTGCTGATAGAGGCCCTAATGTATTTTTAATATTTTATTCATTTTTATGTTTTTAACTAAGAGGTTCATTAGATAAATTTATATTAAATTATCCCATATGGTATATTTTTTATTTCATTTTGGATTTGTTTTATTATTTATATTACATTTATTTTATGGATATTTTTTAGTTATTTTTTGTATATTTTGATTCAAATTTATGGGATTGGTCACCCCTTTGTATGATTTAGACCCCCACCCAAATTTGGTAGCCTCTAACATATGTGAAGAAGCTATTTTGTTATTGTATACTTCTATACTAGATGGATTCTCTAGAATGGGGTTTTTTTATAATTTATATGCTATATATTTTTACATAAATGATAAATGGACTACTACTTGGGGCACAACCCTAGTAATTGATTAATGGCCAATGAAATGCCTATGTTAATCACATATGATATGAATAGAAATGTTTATGTAACCATGGGTGTGACTCTATTCAATACACCCCGTGGTTATTGACATTATAATATCTTATATTGAATAGAAGACCATGTAAATACGATATGACCGTAGTCATAAAATCTACAATCTCTGTTTACACCCATAGTAATATCCATTCTATCTTGCAGTGATTATTTGGCATACCAATTCAGTTTTATGTTAGTTTTTCTTGTAAATAATAAAAGATATTTTTTATAATATAAAGTATCCCATATTATAAAATATATTATTTATTGGTAATTACAATAATATTATTGGATATTATTTCTATAATTATTCTAAAAACAATGTATTTTTCAACTAAAATAATATTTTAATTTTGAAATTATATAATAATGAGGAATTCAATGGAATGATATTGTATTTACCTAAATTTAGAAACTAATAAATATGTTATGTTTTTAAGAATGAACATGAGAATGTTCCATAAGTGATAGTGGAAATGGAACCATCTTATGTTTTTGAAGAAAATCTAATTTTTTGATATGATTAATAAAGAGGAAACTATTACCTTCTCATATACTATATTTATTTCCTATTTTGAGAAATTATTAGAGGAAATGATAAAAAATTTCACTCCATAAAAATAAATCATTTTCCAATCTTGTTTAATTCACATAAACGTGTGACATAAATAGTATAAAAGATATATTTCTATAATAAAATAGACATGGTTTGAAGTGGTATGACATAAGAAGACTTATTTATAGAATAATGATGACACTAAATTCTTGGTATCAACTACATAGATAAATTATCACCAATATGGATGATAAATTCTATTTTATGTTTTATATATTAATAACTGATTATAATTATATTATATATCACAAGTATTTTTAAAAGTATTTTTTAATGTGAATTTATCCTATGAAATATATATGATATAGGTCAAAGGTTTTGATAATACCAATGGTTCAACAGTAGTAAGGAAATTACAATGACTCAATTATTGGTTGAAGTAATATTCCTGAACATACAATAACTCATTTGATGATTTTGAAAAATTAATTTCATTAGGAGACTATATGAGTCTTACTTGTGAATGTTAGTTAATGGTAATTAGATTGTATTTAAGATTTTGTATATAGATGGACTAATAATCATCAGGAATGTGAACCCAAATTCACATACAATAGATTTAATAGATAGAAAAATAATTCACAATCAATGCCCTATATGAATAAACCTAAATAATTGGCATGAAGATTGTCAGAGATAGATCGAATATTTTTTTTTCTAAGTAAAAAACACATTTATTAGTAATAATAGAAAAATAAATCTTCCTGAAATGCTCCATGAATGATTCTTTTTCAATGTTTTAAGGTGTGAGTCTTATAAATGATTAATGTACATCAAAAATGTACAAATAAATCATAAGGATGAGCTTATGTATAATTCAATAATAGGTCCCAAAAATTATTCTAGGTTTTCTACTAAATAAAATGTAATAAATGATTCAATTGTTATCGTTAAATACTTATCTTATTTTGGTGCTATTCACTAGATTATAGTGAGTTATATTAACAATTACTTGAGAACTAAGTATTTTTAATGGAATTTGGAGATTTAAATGATTTAATTATAAAGGTATTACTGGTTATTTATCCAAAACCGACATGGATATCTCAACATATCATTATTGTTTCACATTTTTACTGAATTGTATAGCTATTAAATGGATTATTTTAGATAAGCAACCATGGTAGACTGATGAATTGAGGAAAAGTACATCATTACATCATATTTTATAAAGGAATTAATTTGGATCTAAAATTTCATCATTGAATAGGTTATGTTTCATTTTATATTGAAAGTAATAAATAAATATGGTGATAATAATAGATTGAATTATACTAATAAGTAATCATGACATCCCTAAATGAATAATATTATCCTTCAATGATATTATCTCATTATAAAAATCTTGGAGAGTGGTGACTTAATGATTTTTAATTTGACCTAAATGAATAATGGAATAGATATATTATCAAAAACATTACAAAAATTTAATAATGAGAATTATATAATGTATCATGGAATTAGATTCCTTCAGGATTGAATTTAATGGTATTTAGGAATGTAAATTTATCATGGTTTTATAACATAAGAAATATTTATATATCATTCATTCATGTATATCTTATATTTCGGATGTTTTGTGAAATAAAAAACCCCATCAATGAATAAATTTGATTTACCAATATTTATATAAAATCATGCTGTAATAAATTTTTTGGTGGTGTTTAGATTAATATGAGCCTATTCATTCAAATGATAACAAATAGAAACATAAAATAATTAGTAGTTGCTTAATTACTTCAAAAACCTACCAATGTTTATAATATTGAATTTCATATGTGTCATGATTTAAATAATTATGGGATTGATGATTATATTAATCTCTATTACCTATGTATAATAAATTATCTTATATGTGAATTATCATGACTAATATGATGAAAAAGTGATATCACGGTTTGAGTATATAAAATATTTGGTATTTGTGAATATAAAAAGAGTGACATTGTGACAGCATTCATGATTTTACTATGGTTCAAGAGAATACATGATTAAGGTATTCACATGTGTGGAATGTGACCAACAAGATATATCGTATGATATATAGAGGATAAATGATGGTATTCACATGCTCGGTAGATGGAATTTCTAGTAATTGTTTTCTTTATGCAATGATCTTGGATAGAAGTATTTTGGATAAGCCTAAAGATTGGAATGAATTAAGTTATACAAAAGATAGTATTATTTAAGGATGGAACATTTTTCGATTTTATTACAGTTTTGTTTTTAAAATGTAGTTTTAGAAAAAGGGACAACCTGCAGGACGGGCGACAACCCATCACGTCGGACAAGGATGTGGGAATCGAACCCACAACTGAAGTGTGACATGCCTTTACTTCCTACCATTGGCCTACATGAAGTCCCTGGTTAGTAGAAACGAGTTTTATTTTATTAATCTGCATGATAGATGAAGTATAAGTCAATTTTTGGAATCATATACGATTAACCTCACCCTAGATGGACTTATTTGATAACTTTTGGTAACCATTTGTTTGAGACATATGGAATGACCCATCATTCTATCACATGATTTGCTAACTCCTCAAGAATGAAAAATTCAACTTCATTTCTTTAAGAGATGATGTGGGAATTGTTCAAGGCTTAAAAAATGGAGAGATTATACCGAAATAAAGTAATTATTTCTTGTATTTAAAATTCTTCAACTTTAGGGAAATGATCATGAAAACCAAAAATTTTGTCATAGTGCCCTTATATCTGATGAACAAGATGGTACCTTAGATCATCACAAATTGATGGCATTGTGATTGTTGGATTTTTCATAGACATGCTCTTTACCACTCTCCATCAGAATAGGATGGTTAGATTTCCCTTCCATATCCATATTTTCACTTATGTTCTCAAATATGGAATCCTAGTGATTGGTCAATTAGGGTAACCGTTATGTTTCATACTTTTGTTTTTTAAGGATAAGATTTGGTATTCCATTTTATGATGTGAGTTTCTATGAATGAAATATTCAAGTAGAAAACCAATTATAACCCCAAAAAATTCCGAGGGCGAAATTCATTATAAGGGGGGTTGAAAGTAACACCCTGAGAATTTATGAGAATTATTTTCTTTGATATTTTTTTGTATGCTACACCAAGATTATCATGTTCTATACGCAACACAGTATTAGCGTGCCATATAGGAAACACTATTCTTGGCTCGTGTTACACACAATTTCAAGTTCGTTTTGTGGAAATTATTCTACGCAACATTAGGAATTGATTTTGTTTAATGTATAAAATAAATAATTTTTGATTATGTTATACGCAACACCAAACGGAGATTTCACTACACGCATCCCAAACTTGGCTTGTGTTACACGAAATCAAGACCTTCTTCGATAGTGTGTGTAATGCGCAATACCATGTTTCATTAAACGAGATATTATTATAATATTATTATGAACTAGCCGTTATTAATAGTAATACCCACATTTTAAAATTATATTAATTTTATCTTTCAAAATGGGATTTTTTTGAATTCAGAATATCAAAATTATCCTTGGGTAAATTTTTGGTATTTTTCTGAAAACATTCAATTTTTTTTATGAATAGTGAAAACACTGGGTTTCTATTTAAAAACCGACTACTTATTTAAATAATTATTTATTTTATTTAAATTTATTTTAGGTAAAATAGATATATAATACCTATATTAGTTCAATGTAATTCATTGGAGTCATTTTATAATAATCTTAGATATATAAAAAAATTATTGAACTTTTGACTGTCTTTTACCCACCTCCTAAGAGAATTTTCAAATTTAATTAAAACATAATTTTACCGCTTCTGTGAGTGGAAATTTTAAAAATCTGAGTGACACAGTTGATATCAGTATGTAAAATGTTGTTCAATAAGATAAAAATAATTTTTGGTGAATGGTAACTTTTTTACTTTTATATACCACGGTTAAAAGTAAATAGGGAAATTAGGTGTAAAAATTATATTATTATTTCCCTAACACATGACTTAATTATATTGGATAAGTTTAATTACACCAAAAACAACCTTAGGAAAAAATATATTACTGTTTAGGTCCACTTTTATTAGATTAGGACACATATTATTATTTTATTTAAAGAATAATTAACATAGATAAAATCAATGTTTAATAACTAAATTTTTTTTAATATTGGGTTATAAATAAGATAAATTTTACTATAAATATTCAATAGATGGATAAAAATATTTCCTACATAATATTATTTTATTTATAATTTTTAGACAATAAATAATTTAATTAATTTATGATACAATGATGATGGAGTAATTACCTTATTAATGAAATATTAACATAATTGATGTTATAAATACACAAATAAATGTTATTTTAGACGTTTTATGAATTAAAATAATATTATAGGTAAATATGACAAGTTAGTATTGATTTAATTTACTTTTTTTGAACTAAGCATGCTGTTATGAGTTTCACAAAAATAAAGTACCAAATAGTGTCAAAATTGACATAAAATAATTTTTAAAACAAATATTATATTATTAATCGTTATATTATTCCAAAAAATCTATAGTTCAGAAATATTACTTAGATAAAGATATATAAATTAATAATGAACCACGTGTGGTTCTTTTTTCTTGTTATAGTATGTTTATTAACCATATAGTGTAAGAAAAAAAAAGACACGGTAACAGTTAAATTATTTAACAGAGAGTTAAATCTAAATGATATGGACAAAATATTAACCTAAAATTCTGTGAAACCTATTGTATGGGAGGATTCTGACCCATCCCCACATTATCTTCTAAATAAATCAATTTGGATTTATTAAAAACCTAATATGACTTTATTATAAAATAATATTTTAAGTTTTCCCAAAGGTTCCCCTCTCTACCCTTATAAAAGGGCACCACTTCCCTCTTCTCTCCACACCCTTTTGAGCCTTGAATTCTACCAACCCCTGAAAATTACAATTCTCAACCTCTATATTTATATCATAGTGGTTCTGGTCTTCTAAAAATTCCAACTCTAGTGCCCAAAGAAGAAGTTTAAACGAGGTGTGTCGAGGAAGAGGTAATCTCTTCTACCGACTCTTTCAAGTTTCTTTCTCCTTCAACTTCCTCTTCTTTAGTTGTTTCAGTATAAAGTAACAACATAAGTATTACTTATATACTTATTTGTTATTATAAATATGAAACAACCCCATTTCACCTTCTATCCATCCTACGGAAAATGAAATCATCGCCCGTGCGTACTTATGGAATATCGTCTCTACGTCGTGGTGTAATATGTTTTTCCACCACCACATTACATGGATGGGTATAATAGTGTAAAGATTAACTATATATGATTATTATAATATCACACTAATTCTAATATATTACATCATCCACTCCAATTCCATTCAATAAATATGGGAACGATATCATCGCTTGTGCGTACGTACGGATTACCATCTTCACAACGCGATAAGATTCATTTTCCATGTTAACTATTCAAGAATGATTATAAAGTATATATAATAAGTAATAATGAAATAGATGAAATCATAATGATACTGTATTTATGTGTATATATATTTATGTCATCTACTTAATTCCATTCAAGTCTATAAGGAAACGAATACAACGTTCATGCGTACGTACGGCCTACTGTCTCCATGAACGGTGTATTCCATTTTATTCATCTATCAATTATATATATGTATATACTGAATATATATGATATATAAATCACGATTTAAATTCTGGACGTATGTAAATCATGATATACGTAATAATAATATCAATAACAAAAAATCGAAACAGTTACGATAAATGAAACGATTTTAACCAGAACGTTTCTTTAACATGGAATTTTCAAAAGAATGTGTATTATAAAGTCATAATTGAACCTTATATGATCTCATAACAATTAATATGATTCTATAATAAGTAAATGACATTATTTAAATCATTATACAGGTGGTTCGGATACGTACAAACCATATCGGACCTAAGGTTAGGGATAATTTTGCAATCTCAATTTATCTGAATTTCTTATTCGTAAGTATTTACTAGGGTTATATTTTTCATCCATGTCAATAAAAATGTTTTCAAAAAGTGTTTAATATTCTTCCATGTATTTTTGAAGTCATATTTACCCATGTTGAATTTTACATTGTGTTATGGAAGGAATCTTGCTTTTGTTTACCATATGTTGTACTTTTGGACTTTTTTTAAAAGTACGAGGAGAATGTTTTCTTTAACATATATGGAATGAACAGGTCTTTATGGTTTTATAAAGCCTTATTTTAATGAAGTTTAATCTACATTATTTAATCATTATTTTAAAAAAATCTTTTTCTTTTAAAATTTCATACCATTTTAAAAAAGAAAATGATTTTGGAAAAGAAAGGATATTTTCCTCAAGAATTAATTTCAAGTGTTTTATCAAAACAATTTTCCATCTAAGATGACATTTCTTCATATGTGTCTTTTTAAAGTATAATGTATATATGATTTATGTATGATGAAATGATATCCATTTTTTATATGGATTATTTTATGATGGTATGATGTTTATGAAACCCATTTTTTATTCTTTGGGTTATGATGAATGATTTATGTTTATGTTATGGAACAAGTAAGAATGATTTCATTATGAGATGGGTGGGACCTATATCTCATTAAAATTAATTGGGTTAAAATTTAAATCTCATTAGATAGAAATGGATGTAATTGTAAGTTAATTTGGTTCAGTGATACAGGACTGGAACGAGGGGTGAACTCGATTCAGAAAGGGACTTTGTCCACTAAGATGGTCTTGGCAGTAGTGCCATGGCTACTATGGAAATCATATTATGTACTTAATGGTTTGAAACAATTACAAGTTTTCTTCTAATGATATTTTATCATGATTGGTGTTCCATTATGATATATGCCTTAATTTCTTCCAAGATTTATGTCTTTTCTCTAGATTTTGATGTTTAGATTTTATGTTCATGTTTTTGCATTAAAATGTTTATGGATTGTTTTATGTTCTCTATGTTTACCATTACTGTGCATTTGATCCCAACATTTTTTATGTTTTCTTTTCCCCATGATTTAAATAATGGTTTTTGGTAAGAAAAAATGGGGAAGAACTTTGTGGGATATTATGAAGATCTTTCACCATGATTAGAAGATTATGTTCTATGTTTCCAAAGACACTAAACTATTACGGTCTTTGGTGTCTGTTTTTGTTATGTATTAAGTATTACGCAAAAGTAATTTAATGTCTATGTACGTCAAGAATTGGGTATCTACATCATCAGTTGGATATAAAATTTACATCAATAAGGATATATAAGAACATATCCCAACATAATAAGATGTAAATTAGAAGACATAACAAAAAGAAGTCTTTTAAAAAGATGAGGGAGAATGGTTCCCTTACCGATTTGGTATCATACAAAACATATTCCACATGAAAGAAGGATCATAAAATTAATTTATATATACCCTTAAAATAATTTATATTTCAGAAGGAGTACAATCATGGGCAGTACATACAGCACACAAAATGAAATATTAGAAAATATAGCATGAATCTCATGGGAATACAAAGTGAGGTGAAACCCTTTAACACGTTGTAATTAACTGAGTCGTATAACCAAAAGTTAATAAACACCAAATGAATCACAAAATACCAGGAATAAATTGATAATAATGATAATATATATAAATTTGTAGTAAAAAATACACCACAAGCAATTAATAAGTGGCGAACAATGGAAATCTCACGGAATTAAAAGTGAGATAAGAAATCCCTTACCTCGTGTCTTACTTGACCCGTTCTTTCATTAATATAGTGAATAATAAACAAATTTTAAATTATAATTTCTACAAAAAAATCAAGTTTATTATTTCTTTTATATCAATTATTACCATGTTATAAGCATTATGTAATCATTTACGTTAATAATGGTCGTTTTGTCGATATTTGGCACTTAAGCAAAAAAAAGATATCTTATAATTAAAATTTATTCATGTGGTAAAAGGTTCATTATATTCATAATTAAATTCATGATTTATATATTATATATATAATATATATCCAGTATATACATGTATTTATAATTGTACAAAACATTTGGAGATAAGAAATGAAATGCATCGTTCATGGAGACGGTAAGTCGTATGTACGCATGAATGCAACTTTAATTTCAATTTCGTATTGTAATGGAATGGAAACATTATGAAACATACATATATTATAATTATAGTATAATATCATTTATAATTTCATTAACGATACCCTTTATAAATTCCACATATGGCATGAACGATTCATGTCACTTTGTGGGGGTGGTAGCTCGCACATCCTCAAAGGAAATTATTGTATTTAACCACTATGGAAACCATAAATGTATTTTATAAATGGAAAATACATAAGCATAAAAACAAGATAAATATATTATATATATATATATATATCTCCATCATAATGGCCACCATGAGAGGCAGTTGGAGATATTTGAACAAACATTGTTTTGTGAGGCAGTAGTTCGTCGTCCACAGAAACAATATGTTCTTTACCCATTAGATGGAGGTGTGTGTATGTTTATACTGAATACATCTTATAAAAACAACCTAGTATTATTAGAATACTGGTTTTTTACAAAATAAAGGAATAAAGAGGTTTTACTGAGTTGTAGAAGTAAAATAGAACAAAATAAAACAAAAGATTTTAAGGGAAACTCTTACAATTAATTTAGGTATCTCCATTTGGATTGAACCAAAAGACTACTTGAATTTCCTTCTTCCTAAGGTAAGGATTATAAGAGGATGAGAGGGATCCTGAGAGCTTATTTGGGTTAGGGTTTGGATGAGCCACGGGGCTTGAAATGTGTAAGTAATGGGATATATGTGGTGTCCTTTTATGAGGGAGAGGAGGGGCTATTTAAGAAAGATTGAAACAATTATTTTATTATAAAGATATTATCAGTTGTAAAAGGTCCAAACCTCATTAAAGTTGAATATATGATTACTAATTTTAGAAATAAAATCATCCAATATGAATTGGATTGGTTTTGGATGTTATTTTCATATTTATAATCTTATTTATTTAAATCATATATTAATGCGGTAAACACTACATCATTTTTGTGTCATAATTAATTTTATTTCTTTGATGTCTAAAAACTATAAAAAAAATACCCTGATGTAGAAAAAAATTTTATCATTCTATGTAATATTTATAATTGAAATGATGAATTACATATCCCCATGTAAAAATTAATTTAGTAAAAGATATTTGTTTATGCCATTTTTGCATTTATTTTAAGTTAATTAAAATAAAATGTCATTATCACTCATAAGTGGCTCCATAGGGACCCAAAATCGACCCAAGGATACCCATGGTCAGCCATGACTCGTATAATAATATCATTACATTTTTTATGTAGTTTTGTATTATTATAGAATTTTTTTTAACTTGAATTACCCTATTTTCCTTTAACTGCGGTAAATAAAAGTCAAAAGTTACTATTCACCAAAAATTATTTTCATTTTATTGAACCACATTTTAAGTACTAATAAAAACCATGTTTTCTGAATTTTCCAATTTCAATTAACAGAAGCCGTAAAATTTCATTTAAATGAAAAAGTATGTTTTTCAAACTACTATTAAGTGATTTCACTATTCATCAAAAATTGATGTTTTTTAGAAAAATTCCAAAAATTCAGCCTATGCTATATTTGATATTATGAATTAAAAAATGACGTATATTTTAACAAATTTTAAATATATTATTTGGATTTATTAATTGAAAATTAATTCCCATTGTCAAAACAAATAGCATGTTTTTAAGAAACAATAACTATCAAAATATTGACAATTGTTTATATCCAATTTCAATGTGAAATTAATTAAAATGACCAAAATTAGATTAAATGCAAAAAATATTATCTAATTACACTTTAAAACCATATAAAAATATAATCTAATGGTATAAATAAATTATATTAAAAGGTATTTTTGAATTAAAATACTGTATGGTTCACTATTCATCAAAAATGAATTTTATATGAACAATACGAAAATTTTACCCAAAGTGTAATTTGATGTCCTCATTCAAAAGAAGATTTTTATTATGTCAAAAAGAACTTATAAAAGTGACCAAAAATGATTTAACAAGGGTTCTCCTTTAAAAATAATTAAATCATTCTTTTAATGTAAATTATTCTTAAAATTAGATTCATTCACATTTTAAGCCTCTATATTTTACTGATAAGATGTAATAACGATTAAAAAATATGAATAATCATAATTTAGTTAGTTATGATTATTCTAGTCAAGACAATGGCTTGTCATTAACTAGCATTTAAAATAATAATATTATATTGTTAGTGTGCAATATAGGGTTTCCAAGAAACTCATTGTTGTGTATCAGGTACTTCATCAAACATTGCAACCCCTTTAATGTAAAATTAACATTTTAATTGAAAAAATTAATAATGAAGAAAATTTTATATTATTTATTTATCTAGGATGTTACATTGTTCCCCTATTTTGCGGATTACATCCTCGCATTTTTAAAATTCGGCTTGGAAACTTAATTGAAAGTCCCACATGGGAAAAAGAGTAAATGAAACCTACACTTTAGAAAAAATAAGGATATATACAATGGTCACCCAAGGAAACCCGATCTAGGATTACATGAAAACATGGATATGGAAGAGAAACTATGTGTCAAATTCTGATGCAGAGTGGTTAAAAACATGTTTAGGAGAATGTTAACACATGAAAACCACTAATTTGTGATGGGTTAAATGGCCATTGGTTTCCTAGTTGGAAAAGTAAACCGACAATGTTTTTGTTTTAAGTTCCTTTGTATAATGTTTATGAATTTATTTATGAGCCTCACTGAGAACATAATGACACATAATTACTTATAAGGTAAACATTCATCCTTTACTAAATTTATACCACAAACTCTCCTTTTCTCAAAACGATTAGTATTCATGTTGACATGGGAACATAAAAAGTGCAAAAAATATAGATCTATAGAATAATATGTTCCAAAAACTATGAATCATATATATCCCCTATATTTATATATTAACCAAAACCAAAATTGGTTTTTACAAGATCGGATAATCCATAAAAGGATAATCCTTTATAAAAAAATGAAATACCACTCTTAATCTACAAAATCCAATTAAAGTACCCAAATTCCAAGAAAGACAATTCAATATATAATTTTACTTAAAATTATTCAAAATAATCAAAACTAAAATTGAAACCTAAAACTCAAAAGGATTTAAATCACATAGTCTTCCATACTAAATCTTAATATTTATCTCCAAAAACATTATCAACTCATAAAGTCTCATACAAAAGTGTAATTATCATAATCACATATTCTCTATGACAGGTTAATCATTTTCATAAATAACGCAAATCACCTTATCTCCACAATAAAAACATATATTCGTCCAAAATAATATTTCAACCATTACTCCAACAATTAAATCCCAAGGTATTCTATTTTCTATGTTCATATAGTGTTCCCAAAAGAGCTAATGTCTTCCAAAATAACCATTATCACACAATCACCAAATCATTTTCCTATACTAAGGATGTCCTTTTGATAAAACATATAATCCCAAATAAACTTATTCATGATCAATAAAATCATTTAATTAAAATGAATTAGTCATACTAACTAGGGACTTTCGGTAGTCCAGTGGTAGGTGATAAATCCCTATTGCAATTTCATTGTGGGTTTGACTACCGCAGCTTTTTCCGATGTGAAGGGTTATCACCTGGCCTCTATGTTGTCCTTTTTCAAAAACAATAAAATTTCATAATATTCCAAAAAAAAAGAGTAAAATTCCTCAAAAATAACCATAACATAATTTATACTTAAAGGTTATCTAATACCTTTCATTATGAAACCCAAAATTTAATAATCATTTATCACCTCTTAAAAAAATATTAATTTTTCTAATATTTTAACCATTATGGTTATGTCACTTATGCTTAAATTACACCCTAACCTCTAAATTTATCTAAACCGACCTCTGATACCAACTATAAGGACCTGGTCTTTAACATTACATAATCTATAATTAAATGTATAATTGACATTGATGATCTTTTCAGGTTTAGAGATTTAGAGAATTAGGCCCTAACTATTACATTCCAACTTCAAATATTACTTGTAGACACTACTACTCACTATCAATATTTTTATGAAAAAAAATTAAAATTATAAATGTCTAGTTCCATGTTTTAGACATAATGGGATTTCCTTGATCACATCCTTTTCCCTATTCATCCCATGTCCTGTGAAACACATTTAAAAAACGTGGGATAAGAAAAAATCTTAGTAAGGGATACACATAGAATAAAAAATATTAGTTTCTTCAAAACAACTATAAATCCATGAATACTATAACATAAGTAATATTTTTTACCTCTATCAAGAAGTAAATACTCTTCACTAAATAAAAGATCATTTTTTACACTTTTGTAACCAAAAGATTACCATAAAACCCATACAAAGAACACATAACATATAAAGGTAACTTAGGACATAAACATACATAAATTAAATTACCATATGGTCGACTTCCAAACTTATTACTAAATTTAATAGCCATATGGATGACTTTCATACCCAATGCATTGTAGGTTATAATGTTACAACCCTTCAAGGTTTATCACGACACCACCCTTCATATGGTTTATCACGTAACCACCAGTCAAATGTCCAAGTACCATAATAACACATAAAATATTGAAAATATAAACATCTCACTAATAACATTTCATTTTCAATCACAAGAATTAATTTCAAGAAATTGATATAAACAATACATTTTCCTAAACAATTTAAAAAAAGTTTTTTGAATCAAATTGTCCCATACCAATTTGAGGCTTTAAATGGAATTATAATTTTAAAAAATTAATTAACTTATAAATAAATACTCAAACCCATTTTTAAAATAAGGACATTAATGATAATGATTTAGAATAATAAATCTTCAGAACATTTAAAATGATATTTTAGTTAATAAATTTAAACAAAATGAGAGACTCTTGAATAAAAATTACCGTGGAATAAAATTTAATCATAAAATTTTAATATCAATAGGATAAAGGGATTTATGATAAAATATGAAATAGGACATTATATACACCATATAATATTGAATTGGTGCATAACAACAATGATGTCTTAATGGAAATGTAAATTGAGATGAAATCCCTTCTAAAAAGATATCCTTATCTTAAGGATAAATAAATTACATAATTATGTGTGAAAAATATAATTAAATCAAATATAATTCGATATTAATTGTAAAATAATCAATGTTAATTCACACATATTCATTGGACGACATATTCAATAAGTACAAGTTTGACCCAAAGAATTGAAATTTAGTTAAGAAGTTACCTTGCATAAATTCAACAGTGTAACGACGTCACATTAAAATTAATGAAATGAGTTTATGAGATAAAAAAGGGGATCTTATCACATGGAAATAAAATTTTAATTAATAAGGATATTGAAGAACATATCCCAATATAATAATATGTAAATTTGAAGGCATAACAAAACGATGTCTTTTAAAAAGTGGTGGTTGAAAGGTTCCCTTACCGATTTCATAACATACAAAACATATGCCAAATGAAATAAAGATCATAAAATGAATATTTAAATACTCATAAATGAAAGTATATTACACAAAGAGTACAGTCATGGTCAGTAAATACACCAGACAAAAGGAAATAGTATAAAATATTTCATGAATCTCACATGAATAAGAAGTGAGATTAAACCCTTTACCATGTGGTAATCAACTAAGTCGTATAACCAAAAGTTAATAACCAAAAAATGAATCACATAATATCATGAATACAATGAGAATAATGATAATATATATCAATTAGTAGTACAAAATACAACATATGCAATGAATTAGTGGCAAATAATGGAAATATCACGGAATTAAAAGTGAGATAAAAAATCCATTACCTCGTGTCCGACATGACCCATTCATTTTTTAATCTCCTGGATAATAAACCAAAGTTAATTTATAATATCATAAGAAAATTTTTCATGTTTAGTAATCCTTTTATATTAATTATTACCATTCTATAAAAATTATGTAATCATTTATGTAAATAATTGTTGTTTTGTCGATATTTGTTACTTGAGTAAAAGATCGACATCTTATAATTAAAAGTTTTTCATGAGGTAAAAACATCATTATATATAGAATAATATTAATTATTTGGATATCATATATATAATATATATATCTAGTATATAAATGTGTTTATAATAGTACATAACATTTGGGGATAAGAAATGAAATGCACCGTTCATGGAGACGGTAAGCTGTATGTGTGCATGAACGCTACTTCCATTTTTATTTTGTATTATAAAGGAATGGGAACATAATAATACATAAGTATATTATAATTAAGATATATTATAATAGATAATTTCATTATATCTACCCTTTATACGTTCCACATAATTCATGAATAAGTCATATCACTTTGAGGGGGCGGTAGTCCGCACTTCCTCAAATGAGATTATCGTATTTACCCACTATGGAAAACATAAAGGTATTATATAAATGAAAAATACATAAGCATATAAAAAATATAAATATAATATATATTATATATAAAGACAGTGTTATCATATTGGACACCATGATGGCGGTTAGAGATATTTTAACAACCATCGTTTCGTGAGGCAGTAGTTTGATGTCCATAGAAACACTATATTCTTTACCCATTAGACGGAGGTGTGTGTAAGTGAAGTTTGAATAGTTTTCATAAAAAACCTAGTATAGTGAGGATACTGGTGTTTTTATAAAATAATGTAATATAAAGGGTTTATTGGGTTGGAGAAGTAAAATAAAACAATATAAAAAAATAATTTTAGAGAAACTATATCCTTTAATTCGGGTAACTCCCTTTGGTTTTAACCAAATGGACTTCTTGATGTTCCTAGGGCCTAAGTTAAGGCTTCTATGAGGAATACAGGGATTCTAAAAGCTTATTTGGGCAGTTTTGGGATGAGCCCATGGGCTTGAGAGGTGTGAAGAATGGGTTAGAAGTAGTGTCGTTTTATAAGGGAGAGGAGGGCCCTTTTATGAATGTTTGAAACAATTATTTTATTATAAACTTATCATCGGTTTTAAAAGATCCAAAACTCATTAAATTAAAATATAAGATGACTAATGTTCTAAATAAAATCATAAATAATATTTGGACAGGTTTGGGAAGTTATTTTAATATTTATAATCTTATTTATTTAAATCATAAATTAATGAGGTAAATACTGCATCATTTTTGGGTCATAATTAATTTTTTTATATGATGTCTAGAAATTATAAAAAAATACAATGATGTAGGAAATATTTTTATATTTCAGATAAATATTTATAGTCAAATATATTTCATATATATCCTCATAAAAAATTAACTTACTAAAAGATGTTTATTTAGGCCATTTTTACCTATATTTTATGTTAATTAAAATAAAATGTCATTATCACTCATTAGTGGCTCCATGGTGTTCCAAAATCAACCCAAGGATGCCCATGGTCATCCAAAAATTATTTTTATCTTATTTAACCACATATTGCATACTCATAACAACCATGTATTTCTGATTTTCAGAATTCAATTCACATAAGCATAAAAATTTCATTTATATGAAAAAGTCGGTTTTTTAACTACTACTAAGTGATTTAACAATTCATCAAAAATTGATGTTTTTCAGAAAATTACAAAAACATCAGCCAAAGATATATTTTATAATCCAAATTCAAAAAATATTTCTATTTTAAAAAAATTCAAAACATTAAAGTTTCATTAATTAATTTAAATTTAATTATTGTTGTCAAAACAAATAGAGTGTTTTTACGAAACAATAACTATCAAAAGATTGGCACATGGATTTGTCCAATTTCAAAGTGAAATTAATTACAATGACTAAATTTGGATTAAATGGTAAAAATATAAAATAATTAAACTTTAAAAACAAATAAAAATATAATCTAACCATATAAATAAATTATATTAAAAGGCTATTTTGAATTAAAATTCAGTATTTTTCATTATTCATCAAAAAATGAATTTTATCGAAAAAATACAAAAAATTTACCCAAAGTGATTCTTGATGTCCTGATTCAAAAGAAGAATTTTATATTGTCAAATTTAAATTATTAAAGTGACCAAAACAATATATAATGATGGTTCACCATTAAAAAGCAGTAAATCAACCTGTTAAGGTAAAGTATGCTTTAAATTATATTCATTTACATTTTAAGTCTCTAACTTTTATTGGATATATTTTAAAACATTTAACAAACATGAATAAAAATATTTTAGTTAGTTCTGTTCAAACTCTTCAATAAAAAGGTATGGCTTTAACAACCATTTAAAATAATAATATTATATTGTTACTGTGCAATGTAAGATTAAAAAGAAACCCATTGTTGTGTATCAAGTACCACATCGAACATAAAAACCCCTTTAAAGTAAAATTAACATTTAATTAAAAAATATTAATAAATATGAAAATGTTATATTCTTTATTTATTTGGTATGTCAAAAAAACACATCCTTAATAAATTCCTTGTATTCTATTAACGAATCACATCACTTAGTGGGGTGGTAGTCCACACTTCCTCAAAATAAATTATCACGTCAATGAAAAATGGAATGTATAATGGAATGTGTGGTAAAATTATTACCGAATATTTAATAAATAATAATTATTATATATGTTATATAAAAATATAGTTTCCATCATAATTTCCACCATGATAGGTGGTAAAGGAAAAATAAGCAATCGTTATTTTGTGAGTCAGTTGTTCATCTTACACTGAAACATTGTGTTCATTGCCTGGTATATGGAGGCATGTATAAGGGCAAGTGGAAGAATTATCAAAAAAATAATAAAATTATTTTAAGGATAATGTTGTTGTATTATAATCATGTAATAATAATAATTGTGTTGGAGGAGAAATAAAATAAAATAATGGATCTTGAGGGAGGGTGTTACCTCTAAATCAGGTAACTTCTTTTGGATTTCACCAATGGGATTCCATGAATGGGTTTACTCAAAAATGGGGGATTAAATAATTATAGGAGGGTTTTTTGTAGTATATCTGATCATATATTTTTCTAACATAAATGTTTTGAGATGTGTAAGGAAATGGAGTAAATGAGTCCATTTTATAGTAGATGGGGAGTAATAGACATGTAAATCTATGAAAATTAAATTTCATCCACATTTTTTCCCTAGAAGATTGATTCCATAAAAGTCAATTGGTATGAAAGGGGATTAAATAGTCTAAATATTGTCAGGTAATGGGTTTTGGGAATGTTTTTATGTCGTTTTGGGTTTTAAATATACTGTTTTTCACTAGTGAAGTTTAATTGCATGTTATTCAATGTAATTAATATAAATTACATTAACTAATTTTTTAATTCACAAAATAAAAAATTATTATTATAGATTAAAAATTATTTTAATTGAAAAAATGTAATCCTTTTTCAAAAATTAAAATAATAGCAGTTGTTGAAATTAATTTAAATTGAATCTGGTAGTATGGTCGACAATGTGGGTTTTTAAATGAAAAATGTTCAAATGTTTTTATGTTTTTATGTTTCCATTTATAATTAAAAAGTTAAATTGATTAAAAATAACCAAATTGTTTTATTTAGTAAAAAACTAATTTAGCTAAATTTCATTATAATTTATAATATAATTTAATCATATTTAAACATAATATGAAAATGCATTTTGGAACGATATTTCGTTATTACTCACTAATTATTACAAAAGAATCTTGTAAAAATACTAAATATATTCCATAAACTAATTCATATGTTCCTCAATCAAATATAATGTTTACGTTGACATATTAAACCTATAATCATTCCAAAAATGTATTAAAAATCTTTTCCTTGTTAAAAGGTGGTAAAAATTCCTTAATTGAAATATAGTTTTTTTACGAAAAGACATTAGGTTTTTTGATATATAATGTCTAAAAAATCTATTGGATGAAAATTAAAAATATTTTATTTAATATGTAACATATATATTAAATTAATATCACTCATTAATCATAATTAATTTAATTTTTTTGGGTATAACAACTTTGTGGACATAAAAATAATAACATTTCCCTTTACATTCAATCGATTTTCGTATTCATTTATAATTAATTGGTGACTTATGAATTCATTTTATATTTTTGTAAACTATATAATTTAATGAATTATATAGTACTATTATTAAATCCTATTTTAATGGTTAAGATATATCTTATTATATTAAATAATATCATTTTAATGATTTAATATTTTTCCATAAAACTCTCTCTTTCATGTTATGAAAACCATCATGGAAAATTATTATTTCATGTAAAAGGAGATCACTTTGTTGTTTAGTGTAGATTATGCTAAAAATTATGTGCATTGTAGTGCATGAAATCCAAACATAGTTATTTAATATAATTTTTTTTTGAAATGAATAATATCAAAAAGTTTAAATTAATTCGAAAAAGAATAATTCCAAAAATGTTAAGGTTCTATTTTCCTACCCATTAAAATGAATTTATCCATCAAAATTATTCTTGGATATAAATGGTTTAATACTTTAATGTTTCATATAAAGAATCATGCATCATAAAATGAATACTATAACATCCCTAAAAAATGAATCTTGGAACCATAATGGTTTCTCAATGTAACATATAAATAGGATTCCACGTATGATAACATAGCTGTGAAGTGGAAACATGGATATGGAAGATAAATATAACAGTCTTCCACGGATTGAGATTGATAGATAACTTGTTCAAGACAATGTTAACAATCAAAAACCCATAAATCATCACTTATCAATGGGACAATTTGATTCAAAAAAAAATGAAGCTACTAAGAAATAATTATTGGTTTCATGATATTTTTTTCTAAAGATGAATAATAATCATGGAATGATATACTAGTATGATTTCTAGGCAACGTTGCACATTGTTTTTTTATCCTCTTCACCACATTCACTCAAATGGATGGTGAACATTTCATTAAAAATATGTTAAAAATCATGATATCCCTGATATTCTATCCCATTTTTCATAAAATATCATAAACACATATTAATTTGAATAAGCTTTCCAATATTCATAAATTCTCATATGGAAAGAAAACAAATTAATAGGTCTAACTTCATATTATTTTTATATTACACCTAAAATAAACAGTTAAACTTAGAACACTCTTGAAAGATGATAATTTAATGATTCGGAAATAATTTGATGGTTGTTAGTTAACATTGATCCCCTATAAATCACAAAGTAAAACATGTCTGTCACATTCCAAACAATTGAATAACCTTACCATGTATTCCATTGATACATTGAAATAATAATTATTAGTAAAAATAATTTGGGAAAGCATAAATCCATACTTATTCCAATTATTAGTTGATATATTCTTTAAATAAATGTAGACGTAAACATAATACTTAATTAAATGGAAAAAAATCAATAATTTGTTCTACGATAATTTGTACTATCCAATTTACATACTCATAACCAGCATATCTTTATCCAAATATCATCACCTAAACATCAGGCATTAATTATGTGTTACCTTCCACTAATAAAAGTGTCACCTTTACATAAAATAATTTTTTCTATTTCTTTATCACCATTCAATAGATTATTTTCAATCCATAACAAGAAAATATACTAAAAATGATTATATAATTCAAGATTAGTATAATATAATCGATGACTTCCAAAATAGAAATACTTAATTCTGAAAACATTATTCTTAAACCATTACTCATGATTCATTAACTAATTACATAATATATCATTACTATTATATGAAATATTATTCATGTCATAAGGTTACTCAACCTCAATCAAATTAAGCTTCTTATGTTTAATATAAACAATACTTGAATAACATCACGTACCTTTCAAATTTCAATAGTGGTCTCTTTCACATAATATATATAACCAATACTTGTACCACCTACCTGGTTATTATTATGAGATTTCCACATTTGAAATAAATTTTCTTAATGTCCATTCATTACACATCTATATTATTAAATGTTAACAATGTTCCTTCTAGTTGTATCCTTTGTGGAAAACCATAATGTATAGTAGGTGAAACATTTATCATACTTGTATAGTGTATAATCTAGAAAAATTACTTATAGGGTGCCTAAATCATGGATCATGTGTCTTTATAAAATGAAATCTTAGATTTATAAAAGTTTATCCATAGTCATAATCAATTTTAATCATTCATGGTGATTCATATCATGATTTTAATACCCAAATCATATATTCTGGGAGTGTCAAGACAAGTGTGCAGCAATTCCCATTATTTTGTAACAGATTACCACAAGTCAAGCTTGAGACATCTTGTCAGAGTTTTTACACCGAGGTACATCTATGTCAGATCCACATCCACTTGTAGTATCTAGATAGAGATGTATTTCTAGGAAAACACTAATTCAATCCTTTACCATATTTCTATGAAATTTTCATAAATGTTGGTTCATCCTTATACTTATGGTTAAACATTTCAATAGGGTTATCAAATAGCTCTTCTAATCCTATAATCAAAATGATAACAAAACCATTACTCGGATTCCAACTATAGAGACCCTTGCTTTTTGTACATTGACATTACATAAATATTGTAGAACTATTTAATCATTATAAAAATAGAATCCCAAAGACCATATAAGTTTAGTGCCTCTTGAAATACAGAACAAAATTATTCTAACTCGGTGAATGGTCATCAATGTTTCCATTAATGATCCCCCCTAAGTAATTATGATTAAAAACCTCTCTTCAATATTTATGTAATGGAATTAGAGGAATTGGGTGGGTTCAAATTCTCAATAAGGGTAAATAATGGATATTTGTAGGAATATTTTAGAATTATGGTATATGAAACATATTATGATCATAAAATTATAATACCCTACATATAAATGATCTTAAACGAATCATAGAATAAATATTTTCAGTTCATAAGACATAATCATAAGGAAATCTACTACATAAGTAGTAAAATCATAACATTGGAATAAGACATGGAATCAAATACACAATAATTTTTAACATAGTTAACAAGTATATGTTGAAATATATTCACACATTATGTTATGGACATGAAATCAGGCCATCTAATGACTAATGGATATGAAACTAGGTTCACTCATAATTTTGTGAATAGGAAATCTGGTTCAAGCATAATATTGGGAGTATACAATCAAGATCATTCATAACATTTTGAAAATATAATAAGGATCACTGATAACATTTTGAACGTAAAATGATGGCTAGGAATAAATTTATTGACATGAAACCAAGTCCATTAATACCATTTTTACCATATAATAATTTTCACTTATAACCATTTGGACAGGTAATGAGGTTCACACATAAAATTATGGACACACAACCAGGTTCTTGCATAACATTTTGAATATATAATCAAGTTCATGTATATCATTTATACTCACGATTCATCCAACATTTCCAACAGAATTGGTGAGAGATATAAGTCCCAAAAATCACATAATAAAATCAGGCATTCATTTTACACAAAACATTCTTCATATCAGGACCCATAAAAATAGGTGGTTATTAAAAACATCAAATAAAGACCTATGAAATCAAATGGGTATCATTTACAGTTCATCACATCATAACATATGGGAAATATATAGGTTTCCCTAAAAATTCATCAAATCATATCTCCTGATAAGAAGTGGGTTTCATAAACATATATCCCATAGAAGAGAAATGGTGTTCAAAAAAATATAACATGTGAATGAAAAATGGGTTTTGTAAACATAATTGAATCAAAACATAGAGAATTAAAGAAAGGATGTGATTTGAAACATTGGATAATTTTTTATATGGTAATGAGTTATATAAACAGATTTCATATTATATTAAAAATAAATAAGAATAGTAATTTCTAAACATTTCATTAGGAAAATATATTTTCATCTTTGAAAAAAGATAATTAAAATCTAAAAACCATTTCAAAATAATTTGGTGGATAATAAACATGACTGATTATAAATAAAACATGGAATATATTTTGGATTTTTTTAAAATATAAAAATTGATCTTGATAACATTTTGTAAACCATTTCATTAATAATACTATTTAAACATATAAATAATTCATGAAAATCAATTGAAAACTATTTTCCTAGAAAACTTTTATTGATGATTAAAATCTTTTTTGAAACCATTTACCTTGAAAAGTAATTTGATAACATATAATTCTTAAGAACAATTTCAAACCCATTTCTTTTAAAAATAAAATTAAATAGGTTTTCATAAAAACTAAAATTTTTATCATGAAAATTTTTTTTCCTAGAAATTTGGCATGGGAAATTCCCTAAATGTTATTTGATTTAAGTAGAAAATTACTTTTACAAGGTAAATGGTTAGAAAATACCTTGTTCAGAAAAGGAATTTAAGATTACTTTGACATTTTTTTAAAGGAATACAAATGTAAAAAAATAATTTCACTTATTATTGGATAATATTATAATATTCTTGTGGACTATTTTTCGAAAATATTGTGTCGAAGGGAAACAAATTCTGACCAAATAGTGGGTAAAGTCAATCATTCTAAAAAAAATAGTCATAACTATAGTATGTTCAAAATAGTGAAAAATTGTACCAATAAATGAATGAATCGTGAAAAAAAAATAGGAGAATAAGAGTCATGATTATTTTTCAGAGGTGGATAATAATATTTCCTCCAAGAAAGCATAACCACACACAATCTTGAAATGTTGTGAGTTTTTTCAATAATCTCTTACCACATTATAACATTGAACCATACTACCCATGTAATAAAATGAAATTAAATGAGTCATAAAATAACATGAAAATAATAAAATTTGTGATATTAAATTTCATTTGTAGTATATACATCTTCTGTAAAAATATAGATATATAACATGAAATGTGTCGTAAAGAAATAAAATTGATACACCATTACATTATCGATTTAGTAAAAACTGAAACATAAACACCATAAAAGAAAAATCATATAATAGATATTTAAAAATAATGTCTTCACTCTCTTTGTACTTGTTCATACCTCCTATATAAAAAAAATAAAAAAAAATCTTATAAAAATACGCTTATATTTTATATCATGTGATGTTTTATTAGGACATTATATTATTCTCTAGTTAACTATTGTATGTTATGGTTTAACTTTCGGTAATTTAATCTTTGTTCATGTCATGTGTCTCACTTTTTTATATCATTAGTTCTTATAAATATATCATTATTTGTAGTGTAATTTCCTAGTTTTGAAAGACGCGTAGTGGTGCCCCATACTCGCTTGGTCACATGGACAAAAGCACATTTCCCCTAATTCCAGAGGCTTCCAACTAGTAGTTAGGGCCTTGGGTGTGAGAGTGGGGAAACTATGCCCTCATTGGAAGAGTAACACAATAGAAGATAAAAATATAATAATTTAAGAAGCTTTAATAATATCAAACAATACGAAATGGTGGATGACTGAAGAAATAAATAGATGGAGCACATATATAAAAATGATGTCTTATACATATGTCTAGGAAAGCATCCAAACATCTTAGAATGCATACAATACATTACTAAAACAAAGTAAAAGGAAAATAGTAAACAGCTCCACAACATCACAAGACAAATCTTGGTCCCATGCTCTCCATCTCCAAGTAGTCAAGTACCAGAAGTAGAATGGAGATTTCCCTTATCTATACATGAAACAATATAATCTCTTTTGGCCCAAAAGAATGACCCAAACAGGGTGTGAGAATAAATCCCAGTAGGCAACCACCATGGGATTTGTGCCCAACAGTCAGTGAATATATATGGCAATCAATAAGAAAAAGAAGTTGTAAACAAGGATGTACTCAACAGTAAACATTCCTATAGTTCAAAGCATTCAATTCTATAGAAAAATTCAAGAGATAATTAAAAACAATAAACCCTTTGGGGTGTACTCACAACCTATCCCCACTGGTCCAACCTAGCAACCACAAAAAACCCTCTGGGATGTACTCAAAGTCTAACCCCCTGGTTTAGCTTTTGTAATTTCTCTCTGAAGAATCACTCAACATAAATTCCCCTTATATCCATGTAAAATAAAGAATATCTTTGGATGTATTCACCATCATTTCCCATTATTTTCTTTTAATAGAAACAATAGGCACTCTAAGGAAGCACTCAACTTTAATTCCCCCAATGGCCACGTATCATAACAATTGACCCTCGGAGGAAGCACTCAATATCAACTCCCCATATGGTCTTGTAGTGTGATTAAAATAACGAACACTCTAGAGAATCCATTACATCTATTCTCCCAACGGTCTACTACACCATTTTCTCACAGCCCTATGTAAGTGAAACAAACTTGGAAATGCGTATTGACCAAAATAAACTTCATGAACTACTTGGCTAACAGTCTATAGCATAATAGCATGGCAGATAAAAAAAATCACTCCATCCTACAATACTAGGAATGGAATGAAAATAGAATCCTAAAAAGAAAAACAATAATAAATAGTGATAAACAAAATATTCATAGGTAAAAACTTCACAAGAATATAAATTAACCTTATTCTCATTCAATTAACCTCTATTCAAGCATACAAGCATAGCAGGAAAATCGCAGGGCTAAATCTATAAACCTGTAATACACCGTTCAAGGGTATTGGGAACTTTTGCACATATAACTCAAATACATTCAACAGAAAGGCACAAACCACCTACCTCAGTGTTGGGAGATCTCTATACATGAACCTCATGCATTGAATCTCCCCAGAACAACGTAGATCTACAAAAACATCTAAAATGTTTGACGGAGGATTACATGAGAAAGGGGAGGAATCAGGAAACGAATCTCAAGAAGAAGGAAGAGCTTATCGAGGCAACCCCAACACAATCTGTCATGATCAATTTAGAGAAAAGATGCTCGCTCGGGGGCTCGGAGAATATTTTCGGCTGTATGGTTTCTCTCAGATGAACCATACCTAGATGTTTGGATTTTTGGAAATTAGACATGACGCTAGCATGTTTAATGAAAAACAATACATCGTGTGTTCTTTAGAAGTACACGACATGTACTTTCCTTTTCCATGATCCACTTTAAGAGATCTACAGCTCACCACATGGCCATGTACACGGTCGCTACACGGCCAGAATATGGCTACCCATGGTAACCGAGTACACAACGTGTATTCATAATGTAGACTACGTGTACATCAAAAATTTCGAGAAACTCTTCATTTTTTCAATAAAGACCATAAAAGAAAAAGATACCTAAAAAGAAGATCTTGGTTCTTACAAACTTCCCCCTTAAAGAAATTATTCCTTAAATTTCCCTAGTAAGGTGGTGTAGGGTAAGGAATGTTTCCTAACTCTGGCCACTATGATCTTACATCAGCCTCCCTCTCCCATGTCTCATCCTACACTCGCCCGTGCTGCCATAGCACTCGTACCGGAGGAATAGACTGGCCACAGAGAACCTTCATACATCGATCAACAATAGGGATAAGATGCTCCTTGAACAAGGAATCCACCTCTTACTAAACCTCATCGGGTTGGAAAACATGTGATGATTTTGAGAAGTAACGTCAAATATGAGAAACATGGAAAATGTCATGCATAGTCCAGTACATCTAAGGTAATTGAAACCGATAGGGAACCTGTCGAACTCTCTCCAATACCTCAAACATCCAAACGTACCTCGGAGAAAACGTACTCTATCTCTTAAACCTTCTGTGTCCCAACATAGGTGGGACACGAAGTAAAAAACTGATCCCGGATCACGACCTCTAGAGGTCATCTCTGTTGACTAGCATAAGTCTTATGTCGAGACTATGTAGTATCCATCCTCTTCTGAATCATCTCTATCTACTTTTTCATCTTCTAGAAAAGATGAGTTCCTAATATAGCTTCCTCTCTCGCCTTTAGCCAACATAATGTTGATCAAAATGGCCTACCATACAAAGCATCTTAAGGAGCCTTCTAAATAGTTGCTTGAAAACTACTATTGTAGGAAAAATCAACAAGAGATATGTTCTTCTCCCAAGAACCTCCATAATCAAGGATTCATGCTCAAAGCATGACCACAAGAACATGAATTTTATGCCCAGACCGGCCATCTGTATGAGGGTGGTAAATTGTACTCAAAAGTACTTATGTACTCTAATCCTTTTATAGCCCATGTCAGTCCCGAGAAGTGAAATGGGTGTCCCTGTCTAAAATAGTGGTGTGTGTAACTCCATGTAAATGTACAATCTCAAGGATGTACAACTATCCCATCTCATCATCAATGAAGGTCTTCCTGATCGGTTATAAGTGAGAAACATTCGTGAGTTTGTCAATGAAAACCCAAAAAAACATCATTCCCTTGAGGTGGCCTCAGTAAACCTATCATGAAATCCATCATGACATCATTCCACTTCCACTCAGGAATGGGTAAATGCTACAAAATCCCTGCTAATCGCTGATGCTCTGCCTTCACCTGCTGACTGGTGGAACACCGCATAACAAAACATGAAACATCTCTCTTCATACCTAGCCACCAAAAATGACAGTGAAGATCACGATACATCTTGGTGACTCCAAAATGAATTTCCCAAACTGGGTAATGAATGTCCCGCATCAGCTCATTGCGTATGCCTGATGGAACCCACACCCACCCTTGGAAACGAAAGATCACATCCTCACTTATGGTCCATCCAGAAATGGGGTTCTCTCCAGACACGCTTTCCCATAGATATAGGCCTCCTAAATCTGATAGCAGCCACATTTACACTCAATCAAGCATAGTAGAGGTAACAACTACAAAATAAATAATGGTATTCCTTGTCAGTCGTGCACCTCCCAATGCATCTCAGAGAGAAGATACATAATGTTCCACTCACTACTGGCCTCTTGAACTGCCTTTATCATAGTCCACATACTCAACGCATCAGCCACTACGTCTCCTTTCCCTGGCATGTAGTAAAGCTCAATGTAAAAGGACTGATGGTACTCAACCCACCTTCACTGTCTCAAATTCAGATCACCCTGAGTGAAGATGTACTTGATACTTTTGAGGTCGGAGAAGACCACAAAATGTTATCCCATATGGTAATGTCTCTAGCAGTATAAAGCATGAACAACAATATTAAACTCGATATTGTGTGTCGAGTAGTTCCTCTCATGTGGCCTCAACTGTTGATACTCTTACGCAACGACTCCCCCCCTGCATAAGCACAACACCTAGACTGATACTTAAAACATCACAGTAAACAATATATATTTTTCCAGGATTTGGTTAAACTAGTATCGATGCTGAAGTCAATCACCCTTTCAGCTCCTAAAAGGCTGACTCATAAGAATTTGACCACAAGAACATTGCTCCCTACTTTTTCAGGAATGTAAGTGGCACTACTAAGCGTGAAAAGTCTTGTGTGAAATGCATGTTGTATCTAGATAGCCCAAGAAAATGTCGCACCTCAATGCTGTTGTTCAGCTACTCCTAGGAAACTACTGCTCTCACTTTCTCTTGTTCTACTGATATTCTAATATCTGAGATAACATGACCTAATAAGTGAATCTGATCTATCTTGAAGTGTCATTTTGGGATTTTAGCATATAACTGATGGTCTTTCAGTGTACTCAAAATGATCTCATGGTGGGTAGAATGGTCGTGACTAGTGTGAGATTATACCAAGATATCTTCCATGAAGACAACCACTAAATAATCCATTTATGGATGGAAAAATCGGTTCATTAGTGACATGAAAACATCAGGCGTGTTCATGAGACCGAACGGCCTAACCACATACTCGTATATACCATAACATCTATGGAAGGGTGTGACAGGTATTCCAGATGGTCTAATGAGCAATTAATGACAAACATATCTCAAGTCAATCTTCAAAAACATCTGTGCTCCTCAAAGATGATCAAAGAGAGCATCAATCCTCGGTAAGGGATATCGATTCTTGACGGTCAACTGGTTCAGAATCTAATAATCCACACAAAGCCTGAGGGTACTGTTTTCCTTCTTCACATATAGGACAGGCGAACCCCATGAAAAAGTATTGGGTCTGATGAAACCCTTTTCCTACAACTTCTCCAATGGATTCATTAGCTCATGTAACTTGGGTGTAGCCATCCTATAAAGAGGAAAGGACATTGGTTCCACTCTTGGCACAAGCTGAATGGAAAATTCAGCCTCATGCTCCGAAGGAAAACTTGAAAAGTCATATGGAAAGACATCTCTGAAACAGTACACCACAGGTGGAAAGTCCTACTTTGATGTCACCTAGTCATCCAGTTATAGACTAGAAATCTAGGTAGTAACTCCTCTGAACCCATGATGATCATGTCCTTCTCTGGTCACCTGGACATCCCATTCACTCTTATGAAGAAACGATCTGCCTTCCAGTGATGTGAAACTCACCCTACAGTCATAAAAGTCAACATATGCTCAATGGGAACTAACCATCCCATTTATATAATGACATTATAGCATTTAATATCTAGTACACTAAGGTAACATAAGAAGGGACACCACCAACATCTAGAGGGAACTCCTTGCACTGTCGCACACTATCCGTTCTAGTCCCCAACCGATTGTTGAGTGTCAAGATATCAATAGAAGAAAAGATGCAGAGCCCATGACTTTCCAAAACATAAATAGATATAAACCTATGGGAAGCCCCTATATAGAAAAAAGTAGAAGAAAAAAATGAGGAAACTAAGATCATAACACAAACTATAGAGTGTCCGAGATCCTACTCCTGGTAGGTCTTCTCCATTGAAAAATTCTGACCTACGCTACATACTTGTGACCCTGACTGAACACTCTAAGCTGATCCACCTGGCTGTCAGTGAAACCCTGGTGACTGGCTATAATAGCCACGAATTCCACCTTTTTCCGTATGGACAAAAGTACTCCAGTTCCCAGACTAATGAGAAACTAGTGACACTGCTCCAAAATGAGGAGTCATAGAAGAACACCTCTCAACAGCTGGTAGTGAATAGATCTGACAAAAGCACTGAAGGTGACCCAACTTTCCATATGATTGGCTCTCCAATGGGTATCTCAGGAAATTTGAGCTCGTATGCCCGAACTTCCCAAACTGTTTTCATACCACCTGGATACCTGAAGGTATATCCTTCCTTCATAGATATCCTCGTCTAGTCTCTATGCAGTACTTCCTCCAATTTACTAGCGAAGCCCTGACTCTAGATAATGAACCGACCAGGCCCACAACTCCATAATCCCTCAGAGTACGCTCTATGATCAGTTTCTAGTTGATGATAGAAGTGATGGATGTCAACCTTAAGATGTTCACCTCAGCCCAAATATCCTACCTAAGACCATCCATAATATTCCATGCCCGGAACAACCCATCACAACCTATAAATACTGTAAAGCACTGCAGCTAGATGAAGCAGGAAGAGTACTCCATAACAAAACGAGTACCCTACTCAAAACCCATGAACTCTTGGGATTGATGGGCCCTCAAAGCATCCGAATAGAAGTAATCATAGAAGGTGCACTGAAACTCCTACCAAGATATATCTTTTTGGTGTCCTGCCAATGAGATCACATCCCACCATATCTTGGCGGAATCAAAAATCATATATGTAGAGATCATGACCCTCCTCTCTGGAGGAATCTCTAGATACTTTAAAATTTTCAGCTTGCCTTTTAGCAATAACTCTACATCCTGAGGTCCTCATTCCCCTGTGAAGGTGGGAGGATGCTACTACTAAAAGACCCTCGTCAATTATACCATCGACGGGGCGGAGGGGGAACTCCCTAGCAGGTCTGTATGAACCCCATGATGCCATATCAGAACTGTAAGTCAACACATGTGCCCCGAATGATGGTTAGTGCCAAGACTGACACAAGTGGATGATCTGCTGGAAGTCCTTGATCTGTTATGTCTAGTGTTGGATAATTTCCCAATAACTAGCATACAACCAAAGTATATCTCAGCAGCATGACTCTCCAATTTCAAGAGCACACCTTAGATCAAGATTTTCAAGGACTAAAAAATAGAAGAGTGTGTAGGGAACATGAGAAAGAAAGCATTAATCATTTTCAAAACATGAATACACGGAATGTATAATGCCAACACAGTGTGTTCCCATAAGCCTTTCACATGGGAATTTACCTATGCCAACATTGGTCGTGTAACACCCCATACATGGCATTGTTTCCTTACACATGGCGTGTACTAGAATCCTATTCCGCATCCCGAGTTCCCTCACATGGCTAGGCCACATGGTTCTCATAGAACAAGGATACACGGCGTGTTAGTACAAGACACAGCGTGTACTAGAAGTGCTTCACTAACCCGTGTTGTTAATGACATAGCCAGATACATGGCTCACACTACAAGGCATTTTCCATATGGAAATAGAATGCCCTAAAGGATTTCCACTGACATGTGTTGTTAGTGATACATCCAGTTACACGGTTTTACAACACGGTATATACATCTGGTAAACAACATGTCCTTCCAAGGATTCCAAACCTCATCTCCCCACCCCCACTATCTAAGACACAATTAGTGACTACACGATGTGTATATATGGTACACGATTTTTACTTAAGAAAAAAAAGGTTTATTCCCAAACAAAAGAACACATGGCATGCATTCAACATTACACAACATGTATTCTAGGGTTTTCTTCCAGACAGTACGCCTTAGAAGGTACTCTGGAACCCAATAAAATACTAAAACGGAAATTATGTTGGAATATTTCGATATGTGAGGTCCCATAATCCCCGCGAATCAAATCATGGCATCTCATACATGTTATAAACAAGAATAATAGATCAATGATCCTCTAAAGATTGACCCATGAGGTCCCATAACACCGCAAGAACCAATGTTAGGCATTCATTCAAACTAAACCTTACAAAACCAACCCCATCAAACTGTAGTTATTTATATCAAGGAATCTGTCACAAAAACATGCATATCTTCCACAAAATCAATCACAACAGTATGAAAACGTTAATGCAGCCAAAATGGAATGGAAAAAATTGAAGACATGTGATTTCTAGCATGTTCTATTATGATCCATGAGAAGGTATACCATCATCTCATTGGGTTTCAATAGAAATTGACACTCAATAATATCAACAACAACTGCATAAAACTTGTGAATCACTCATGGTGAAAATCAAATCAACTGTAAAATTCCAAAACTAGAAATATTGAAATAATCAAGGTAGATTGGATTTTCCTTGTACACGTGTTATCTACCCCCGGGCAAAACTTATTAACAAGTACCAATTCCTTCCAATCCCCATCTATAGGCTCCATATAACAAGTCAAGATAAAATAATTCCTCTAATACAACGTTGTAATGTCCTGAATCCAGAAGCATCCTAGAGGTACCCCGTACCTGGTTGGCCACAAGGCCTCTAGCACATTTCCCCTAACGCCAGAGGTTTCTGACAAGCAGCGAGGGCCTTGTTTGTGATTGTGGGGAAACTATGCCCTCATTGGTATAGTAACTCAGTGGATGATAAAAAGATAATAATAGAGGAAGCATTATTAATATCAAACAACAATAAACAACAAAAAAATGATGAAATAAATAGTTGGTGCACATATATAAAAAGGAGGCATCATACATATGTCTAGGAAAGTAGCCAAACATGTCACAATTCAGAAAATATAGTACTAAACCAAAGTACAATAAAAATAGTAAACAACTCCGTCACATTGCAAGCCAGAGCTTGGTCCCAAGATATCAAGATCCAAGTAGTCAAGTACCCAAAGTAGAACGGCACTTGACATTATCTTATCCTTCATCAATATAATCTGTTTGGGCCCAAAAGCATGGCCCAAACTATGTTTGAGACGAAATCCATGTAAAAATCCACCATGAGATCAGTTCCTAAAAGTTAGTGAATATATATGGCAGAAAATAAGAAAAAGAAGTAGTAAACAATGATGTAATCAATAGTAAACATTCCTACAGTTCATAGCATTCAATTCCACAGAGCATGTAAACAAATAATTATAAACAGGTATCCCTCTAGGATGTACTCATAGTCTATCCACTATAGTCCAATATAGCCACCACAATCAACCCTCTAGAGAGTACACATAGTCTAACGCCCTCATTTACTTTTTTAATGACTCTCTGAGGAAGCACTCAACATCAATTCCCATTATAGCCATGTATAAATAAGGACTCTATGAGGAAACACCCACTATCAATTCCCCCTATAGTAAGTTAATGGAAACTAGTGGAACTTTGGGGAAGCACTAAATGTCAATTCCCCCTATGGACTCATAACATAACTATAGACACTCTGTGGAAGAACTTATCGACAATTTTCCTATTGTCTCACTAGGTTATTAAAATAATAGACACACTAGAGAATCCATTGTGTCAATTATCCCTATGGTCCACTACACTAGGTTCATAAAGAACTGTGTAAGTCAAAAAATCATGGTAAAGAATATCGGCCAAAGAAAACCTGAAGAACGACTTTGATAAGAGTTTATAGCATGACAGCATGGAAGATTAGAAAAATCACTTCATCCTACAATACTAGGCATGGAAAGAAATCAGTAGCCTAACAAGAAAACAATACCAAACATTCGTAAAAAATAAGCATGGATAAACACTTCTCAAGCATAAAAATTAACACTATTCTCATTCAATTAACCTCTATTCAAGCATACAAGCGTAGCAGGAAAACTACAGGGCTAAATTAGTAAACATATAATACCCCGTTTGAGGGTATTATGAACTTTTTGACATATAACTCAACGACTTTCTACAAAAATACACAAACCACCGACCTCGGTGTTGGGAGATCACTATACGAGAACATCATGCATGAAATTTTCCAAGAACACTATATATCTATAAAAACATCTAAAACATTCAACCAAGGATAACATGAGAAACAGGAGGAATTAGGAAATGAATCTCAAGAAGAAGGAAGATCTTTTCTTGGTGATCCCAATGCAATCGGTGGTGATCAATTAAGAGAAAAGACGATCAATAGGGGGCTTGGAGAAGATTCATGGTGGTACGGGTTCTCTTAGATGAAACAGACCTAGATATAGTTATTTTTGGAGATTAGATGTGACCCTGTTTTGTTTAATGAAAAAAAATAGAAAATACACGGAGTGTACATTAAAAGTACATGACGTGTACTTTCTTTTTTTGTACTCTGGTTTAGGCAGTCTCTAGGTTACCACATGGCCATGTGACCTGCTGCTACACAGCCATCACACGTCTACCCATAGCAGCAGAGTACAAGGTGTTTACTCATAAAGTACATGGCGTGTTCTTCAAAAAATTCAGAAACTCCTATTTTTCTCAAAAACGACTAGAAAAGGAAAACATACTTGAAAAGAAGATCTGGGTTTCTACATCCACAATGTAATAAAATATATTAAAATCTTTTATATTCTATATATGTGTCTTATAATAATATATATAATATTGAATGATGAATTTAAATACACCATTCACGGATACAGCAATCCATATGTATTCGTGAACACAATTTTATTTTTTATTATCGTATTGAAAGAAATAATGAAATAAAAACAATTATATGTATATATATATTTTAATAATATTAATTAAATACAAATATCATGTTATATTTCTTTTTTATGTTCATGAAACTCATATTTATTATATTTCATTTAGTTTGAGATCAAATCACATCGTTTTGAGGGGTAGTATTCCACACTTCCTCAAATAAAATTATCATGTTAACACAATATGAAATGTATAAAGGTATGTATAGTAAGAGTATTAAATAATAATAAATACTTAATAAATATTATATATATAATATTTAATATATATAAATATAATTTCCATCATAAGTACTACCATGAGAGGCGGAAAGGGAATAATGAACAATAATCATTTTGTGAGGCGGTTGTTCGTCGAACACATAAAAAATATATTCAATAGCCATTAGATGGAGGTGTTTGTATGGTTAGGAATAAAAAATATCAAAAAACATATAAGTATATTGAGGATACTATTTTTTTATAATCCTGGAATAATAATAATTGACGTGTTGGAGAAATAAAATTTAAAAAAAGAATCTTAAGTGTGGTTGTTTCTTTTAAATTGGGTAACTCCTTTTGGTTTCCACCATATGGCTTCATTGTAAGTATTTATTCCAAAATAAAATTTTAAATAATGAATATATGTTATTTGAAGGATATTTGATCAAATTTTTTAAGATCATGTGTTTTTTGATTAGACTAAAGAATTATAGGAGATGAGTCATTTTTTATTGGATGAGAAGTGAAACTCTTGTAAATCATTAAAGAGGATTTCCAATGAAGTTTGTTTTATTGTAATGTGAACAAAATAGTATAAAAAAGTAGATAACGGGTATGATAGGTTATAAATATTTCCATATGATGGGTTTAGGGAAAGTTTCTATTTCAATTTGGGTCTTAAATATAATATTTAGTACTTAGTTAAGCTTAATTTTACCTCAACCGTGGTAATCAATTGTAATTATGTTCATTAAACAATATTGGTCAAAATCATAGTTGAAATTATTGAAAATTATAAATAATTCTTAGTCATAATATTGTATCAATTTCTTCAAATTCTAATCACACATGTGGCATTAATTAATTTAAATTTAATCTCATAGTCGGTTTGACAATTTAGGGTTTTAATGAAATAAACATTCAATAGTTTACATTATTTTTATATTCTATTAAAAATTGAAATTTATTTCAATGACATAAATTGGATTTATTAGTAAATATAAAATATAATTAGGCTTTAAAAACTATATAAAATGTAATTTATCTTTATAAATATATTACATGAAAATAAATTTTTGTACTAAAATTCTATAACTTTTCACTATTTAATAATAAATAAAAATAACATAATAATACCAAAAAATATACCATAAGATAAAAAAATATATTAAAATTAAAATTTTGAAGTTTAATTTGAATAATTATCCTTATAATAGTTTCAAAAATTTTAATTAAAATGGGACCTTATTAAATGTCATTAAAAATGCATTAATAAAAATATAACGTTGAATCATAAAATTGGGTTTGTTAATATATTTTTATATAAAATTTATTATGTGAATATAAATATTATTTTATTGAAGTCATAACATATATATTTCATTAATATCACTCAAAAATTTTAGTTAAATTAATTAATTACTTAAAAATATTTTTGTGGCCACAAAAATAATAATATATCCCTCTATATTTAATCGATTGTCATATTTATTTCTAATTAATTATTAACATTTACACTCAACACATATTTATGTAAACCATATATTTTAATTAATTATTAAATATTAATTAGAACTAATAATTAATGGCCAATCTTGTATCTTATTATATTAAAGAATAACATTTTAATGATATTGTTTTGTTTGGTAAAAAACTGTCTTGTGTGTTACAGAAGCCATCGATGAAAGTCATTGTTTCATGTAATGAATGGTCAACCTGATGTTACATATAGAAAAATATAAAATTTATTTTTAATTTAATTTACGTAATCCAATCATTTTGTTTTAGTATTAATCTTTTTAGTGTTTCATGAAATTAATAAAAGGATAAAGGTTAAATTAATTCGAAAAAAATAATTCACAAAATATCAAGGTGTTAAACTTTTTGTCATTATATTATATTAAATCATGACTATATCAGTTGAAATGAATTATATTCACATTTTAAATGTATTTTTTTAATTGATATCATAAGAAAATGGATGATATGAATGTACATAATTTATATATAGATAAAAATAAAAAAAACACACACACACACAACATGAGGTGGGTAAGATCATATAGGGTCACCAATGTGTTTGATGGAGATCATAAATATCCTATTTTTAGCTTGATTATAATGAATTTTTAATAGATGGATCACATTTACTATAATTATATATTATGTATTTTTTATTTTTTCAACTAAAATATATTTAATAATTTTATACACATATCCTTGAAATAAAGATAAATATATGAATAACATTATGTGTATTTTTATGATAATTAGTTCAAAAAAACTCTGATTGTATTTCAATGCATTGTTAAGTTTTCCATGAAGATTTATTTGTTATGATCAAATAAAATTTATACATGTATTAAAAAACTATCATGGTTAATATTATCTTGCCATGATTTTCATCAAAGCGTAGAAGTTTATATAATATCATAGTGTTTATCATGAATGGTATAAAAAATCTTATAACTATTACACCTGTATTAATTATCAATAAAATAGCTTATAACACATATTTAAATAAAATAACTATTATAAATTTAATTCCAAATGAAATAAAAATTCACATAATAAATGAGCTGATCATTATTATTACAAAAATTTATAGAGAATCGAGTAGGATTATTTTATAACATATAAATAATTAAATATCTATGTACATCCTTAATTCAATTAAAGTGATTGATTGATTTAAAGTTTTGAAAACTCATTTCATCATATTGTGTAATTATCTATATATATATATATATATATCTCATTATTTTCTCTTTATTAATATTGGAATTGTGGGTAATATCATATTTGAATGATAATAGGTCAGATAGGGGTCATATGTGATTACATATAGTTGTTAAATACCGATAAAAATTCATTCTTCTTTTTAGTATCTAAGTCATATCAATAAACCTCCCAAATAAAGAATGAATGAAAATTGACAATGAGGTATTCATGGTTTATGGTTTAATTTTATTTTAATAATTCCACTTTGGGTTGATCTTGTGGTTCTATTCCTTTTTTCATCCACTAAATAATGGATTATATTTGTCCAAGAATTTATATTAAGTCAAAAAATTGAATATGTAATTGTATACTCATTTCTCATTTAATATTTTTTAATGTCTTATTTAATGTTGGATTAATGAATTATTTAATATCATTTATGTTCTCTAGAAACATTTAATTAGAATCTCAATACAAAGAAAATATGATATTAATGAAACTATTATATATTTACATAATTGAATCACATGTTTATATCTCTTACATATCTAATATTAGTTGAAATATTATTTCAGTACTTCTTGAGGATAATATATTGGGGTAATATGATTCTATATTAAGGATAGATTGGATTTCCTCATACAGAGTCAATATACAAATATATATATTTAAATAATATTTCAAATCCCAAACAACATTTTATTTCAATATATACATATGTTGAATTATGATTTAATTTTCTAAAATTATTTAAAAATATTTTTCTTCAATACAATCACATAATATTAATTTGATGAAGGCATTCAGATTCTGTAAGACCAAACATTTACTATATATGAATTGTCTGGGAATATTATGATGGTTTCTAAGAATACATGTCGATATTTCCATTATATTTTGATGCTTGTGAAAAAATTTTATTATATAAATATTTTTTGTAGAAAAATATTATCTAATTGACTCAAGAAAAAAGGGGTTATTATAGTTTTTGAGTCATAATAAATTTATATTAAATTAAATACATTTTATTATATAAATAAAAAATTATTCTATAATGCACAATAAGTTATGTCATAATAATTTCATTAGGATGTTGATTGTATCCAAATTGTATTGAATGATTGTTTAGTTAGGGTAGATAATGGACATTGAAATAGTATCAAATAAACTAAATTGGATTAATTGAACCAAAATGGGCGAGGATTCACCTTGTATAAATGAATACTGCTTATCTAATTCAATACAATGAACTATGGGAAGAATTTCCTAACATAGTGGAATTAAAAAATTACTGACGATGTTTTTCTCAATATGGGTGTTTAATGTAGAATGTAATATCTTTGGATAACACAATAAATTGTGAATAGAAAATCCATAAGTTATCATTAAACTCAATGATTCAAATATGTATGTCCCTTTAATTAAATACGTGTTTTGATAGTATATAATACATGTTGCATCGAACAAGAATGTGAAATGATTTATTTAACTAAAATAAATATTATAAAACAAAATGATATAAATTAAGTGACAAAAATTGATATAAATTTACTAAAATTATTATTTGAAAGAAACTAAATGTTAACCAAACTACTATAAGGTTCAAATTTATATCATCACTATATTCAATAAAGATAAAACACCCAATAAAAACTATATAAAGAATAAAACACCAGTGAAATATGGAAAAAATATGAATGAAAATCATGGTTAAGATGAATGACATTTAGATATATCTATAGATATATATGTAAATGTAAAATAACTGTTATATAGGTATTGAATTTACAACTTGTGGATATATGGAAATTGGTAATATGGTGCTTGGATATATGGTCATTCAGTATATGGTTGTGTGACATATGCATGTTGGACATATGACTATTAAACATCTTACAATGATACATTTGGAAATTATTAAAATTGGAATTTGATATATATATATTCAGTAGGTACATTGATGTTATGAAAATTTTGGTATAAATTTAAAAATAAAACAATTCACATATGGCACATAATTATGAAATGTATTGAAATATTAACAAAAGACTCTAATTTTATATTTTATAAATTAATATTTTTTGTATATTATTATTTAAAAAAAATGAAAATAGGGGTTTATAAAGTTAAAATAAATATTATAATAGTTGTGGATTGAAAAACTGATTTGATATAACACAAAAAATGGGATGTGAATATATTCATTTATAAATAGAAAATTTTATTTTGGAAAAAATATATTTTTTTAAGATATTTTTTCTCGATATTTTTTATTTATGTATTAATAACATAAATTGATCTCTATTTAAGTATTAATTTATTGATATTTCGTATTTAAATATATAATCCAATGAATGAAAATTAATCAAATAATTATTATTTGGTAAAAAATTATAATAAATTGATTTTTTTGCTTAAAATATATTTTTTTAAAGAAATTCTTGCACAAATTATATATATATATAGAATAAATTTTTTTCACGTTTATAAATGAATCTAATAAAATTAATTTCATATTTGGAATGAATATATATAATTTAGTTAATTACTTCAATTTTATTTTCATTTATGAAATAAATTTCGATTTGAAAAGTTTGTCACCATGATAAAGGCTAAAAATGTAATATTGTGAAATCAAGGGGTAATGACCGAAAATATCACAAAACCATATATTTTAATTGGCTAATGTGGGTATAATAAACCGAAAAATAATGTGTTATCTATAATCTTTTCAACTATCTTCAGTTTAAAAAAAATTACCACATTATATTTTAAATAATGGTATTGATGAAAATGCCCGTCAAAATAAGATTTATTACTAATTTTTTTACACATATATTAATTGTTTGTTGTCAAAAATTATTTTTTCAACAACAATTTGAAATCTTTATTGGTTATATATTAATTCTTAATTTTTTTAAATCAAATAACATATATATTTTTCATTATATTTTTCATTTGTCTTCAGAAAATTCTACCTCACCATGGTTTATAATTCAGCTAAAATATTTCATATAAATGGAGTAGACATTATGCCATCTTTTCTTTCTTGAACCATTCTCCTCCATGTTTATACTCATTATTTTGTATTTTAAATGTATTTATTTATACATATAAGATTTCTTATGTTCATTTTATATTTAACTATACCTTCTCTAACAATTTTCTAAATAGAATTTATTTCTTAATATTTTCAATATTTATTAGTTTCTACTTACATTGATTGTGTTTAAAATAGTGTTAATGGTATCTTGTTGACGATTTATATAAATTCATTTGTTTATATCTTCTTAATATGAATTTTTTTATATATTTCAATATTTGTGTTCAAGATTATACAATGTCATTTCTATTCACATTTCTCTATAAATAATCATCTTTTAAAAAAATTATAATAATATATCTGGAATATCTTCTTATTTATCCAAATAAAATACAAATGATTATAAAATAAATTTTATTAAATTCTAATTTATATGATTTTTTATTATTCTTTATATGGGATATAATATGATCATAATATGGACCATTTGTCTCTTGATGGACTAAGATAATGTTATATTGTAATTTTTATGATAACATATTCATTCACATTGGTTAACTAAGATATGATTGAAAATCAATTTTTTTGAATTTTTAAAGACACTTTTTTGGTATGAGAGATCCCATGAATAAAAAATATCTTTTAGGCCAAGTGGGAACCACATAAGCATCACATTGAGCTATATATGGGCTGGGAAAATTACCCTAACTAGGACCAATCACCAAAAGAAAACACCACAAAAACCCATGGCCATCAATCTATGACTAAGTGGGAGCCGAACAAGAAAAATGAGATCCAAACCCCAAGATCAGACTACTGTTACTATAACAAACCAACGCCATCCCAAATTTCCATGAAACCTTTGAGCCTAAAGGGAATGGGGTCATAAGAGGAAGAAAATTGTAATAAGGGAAGAGGAGGGATAATGAACAGTACATACGAAACAAAATCAACAAGACACATGGAAAAAAATAATCTCAGAGTAGGACTACAAGCAATCTAGAATGCATATTCCCACTTGTCGAACAAAAAAATGAGTGTGGAAAATGGAAGAGGCTTCATTGACATAACTCTAAATGCTGAACTAGGGGATCACTGAACCGAGAGGTCGAGAAAAAAATGCAACAAAATTTTTTGAGGAGAAGAGATGAAACCAGAACTAGTTGCACACAAGTATCTCCCCATCAAAGGAGAAAGAATGGCCAATGAGGCTTCACTGACATAGCTCTCAAGAGGTGACCCTAAGGATGCTATAACAAAGGAACAATCGACCTCCCCAAGGATTAATCATCCTGATGACTGCGACCTCCACCACACATGGGATCCGGGGGATGAAGGGCATGCTCGACGGCAGTAGCCTCATGATGACATGGTCCAGGATGAAGGCATTGTGGTTGATAGTGAGACTCGGGGGAGATGGACTGCGCCACTCAGGGGAGATGCAGGCTCTTAATCGGTGACAAGTAGATGGGTCACTCGAGGGGTGTCAGACATGATCCGAGAAGGATGAAGCCGATAGCATGTGGGAGGATGAGCACAGAGGAGGCTGCAAAAACAATATAAAGAGAACACTAGGTCTCCATTGGGAATATCTTGTTCCCCGTAGTTGTAGGAATAATAATATTAATGATTACATGTTGATATAGAAAATATATATTTGTTTCCTAATATTTATATCAGTGGACCTAGAGTTACATATAAATCTAATGCATTATAATAATATATTTATATCATTAGATGATATGTATGGGAATGAGGACTGACCCCAATGCACCTTGGTACACTATACTCTATATTTATAAAAATATGGAGGGAACCTAATTTGCTGTGGGACCAATATTACTCTATGAGGATAGTCTTGTTAGTGTCCTATGAATAAGAAAATATTTTTATGATTATATACATGATACATTAATTTGATAAATTTCTTTGATACGAAACATTCATGTGATAGTTTTTGATGGATTGTGATTCTTGGAAAATTATTTTATACTCTTACAACAAATTTCATTTGTAATTCCAAATATTTCCTGGAATGAATCATGATTTAGGATCTATTTTATATTTTTTTATGTTTTTTCCATATATCATAATAATATTCTCATACCAATATGATCATTTTATGATCACATGTGATATTCAATTTTTAAATCTTATTTTTAAAAATAATTGAGAATTTCATATCATCGTTTCTTATTATACCGCACATGAGGTCATGAAAATGAGTTTAATGTATTATATTTATAAATTGGTATAATGTTTGAATAATATTTTTTTGATACGATAATTAAATATTGAAAAAAATGGTGGTTATTAATTCTATGTCTGATGAAACTAATTCAATTATTTATGGGCTGAAATTTGATGTGACATAAAAATAATATACAATATTAATAATATATATATATTATGGCTGTTTTTCCTTATCTATCATTATTGTTGAGGTCGCATTGCAATGTGTTAATAAAATTAATTTTTAGAATTGGGATTATGATATAATATTTGTGTTTGTCGGAGTGGACACTCAAGAGGGGGTTGAATTGAGTTCCAATTAATATTTCGGTTAAAAATAATTTCTATTAAAATCCCCCAATTTATAAAACATGTTAAACTGTATTGAATTTCTAAAACTGTAAAAGTTCAATTAGGTTCTCTAAGATTGATTAGGTCTCAGTTAATTTAATCAGATGATTAAATTAGATTTTGAAACTAATCTATTGATTTACAATAGTTACAAACATTTGTTTATTTAACTATCAAAGTAACATTAAAATATTTTTGTATTTGAAAGTAATAGTAGTGGAATATAAATTATATAGTAATTTACACTTTTTAAACTAAAATGAACAGCAGGGATAACAAAGAGGTTCAGTCTCAAGTTCAGACTTAGTCTTCTCAAATTTATATAAATTTGATCCCCACCCTGGATTAGGGTTAACAACAGTATAGAGACCGTCTAGGCCACGTAGGGACCTCTACCATATTTCATCGTGGGAAAAAAAAATAAATACCAGGCCACATAAGGACCTCTCCCACAATTGACGTGGGTAAACAGGACTAAATAGTTTGGTGTGAGGATTTTGATATCCTCTAGTTCAGCGCAGGAGTCAGTGTGTGTATAGGATATACAAAGTAAACACAATACTCAAAAAAAGTAAATAAAAAATCACTTAGATATTGTATATGAAAGTTTAGAAAGCTCCAATGATTTGTTGTGTAGCTCTGGACTCATTGGGTTCAGCAGAAATTATTCTGAGTCCTTCTTCGGTTTTTCTGTTGAAAAAACAGAGTGTCGTGGTTCAGATTTTGTTTCTCTAGGAGAGAAGATGTTCTCTTGACTCCAGAGTACATCGTGTGTTATTCAGTAATGTAGGATTTCATGTAATGAACTTATTTGAGGATCGTGCAATGTGTTCATCCCAGTTGTTCTCAGGATTGTTCTTCAGTTCAGTACAGAGCTCATGTGTATTGTAGTATGTGTGTCGAGACGTGTCGAGCACGAGCATGTGCTTTACTGCAACTCAATCTTTTTTATATTCCACAAGCTCCGGAAACATGAATTATTTCATTTCCATAGGTACAAGGAACAGTTTCCTCACAGACCAAAAACTATTATTAAATAAAATTAATTTCATTAAAAACATCAAATATGACCATTAGCAATATTTAAATAATATTGACAAAAAGGTTAAGTAACGGTGTCATAGTAGTAGTGCAAATGGTGTCTCTTTGAACCAGTGTCACCTTCATGGTATGTGCTTCACGGTGTGTCCATGTCACGGTGTCTAGATCATAGTGTCTGACTCACGATGTCTGACTGACGGTGTGTCATTCACGGTTTCTAGGTCATGGTGTGTCCTTCACAGTGTCTGGGTTATGGTTTTTCCTTCATGGTGTCTGGGTCACGGTGTGTCATTCCCAGTGTTTGCGACTTAGACATCACGATTTCTGCTTCACTATGTCTATATTACACTTCAAAATGGATGTGTCTTGCACACAGTCTGTCTTACTGTTTCAAGCTTCACAGTGTCTTTATACTTATAGAAATATCTTTATTTAGACTTAAATAGTAATATGCAGAATATGGATTAAGCTTAACCATTATAAGGTAATATGAAAATGATTTGTAAATAATAATGTGAATAATAGATAGTAATAAGATTTGTAATCATTTAAACATGATGTGTAATTTTTATTGATATTTTTGATCATTAAAACATGATTAATACATGATGAGTCCCACAATCTCCCCCCGTTTTGATGATCAAAAATCATGTATAGTCAATGTATAAATGAAATGAAATGTTAGAGAAAATCACATAAAGAATAACAGATTCTACAACAACATATCACATTAGAATACATATACAATACTATTACTTTTTCTCCCCCTTTTGGGATTATCAAATAGTAGAGAGAATGGTGTGAAAGAATGTATTTGTCATTAAAAACGTTCAGAATAGAGAATAAAATAGAAATAAAAAAATCAAAGACATCCTATCAAAAAAATCAGGAATCACTGGTTGGCATTAGGGATTGGATTTCTCTTTGCCTTTAACAGTAGCAGGAGCTAGAGCTGTTGTAGAAGAAGGCATGGAGGTAGTATACAAAGATGGTAAAGGTAGACCTTCAAAAATATATGGAGACAAAGAAGGTATAGTAGAAGATCTAGTCTGTGGTAGGTCAAGAATGACTGGACGAATCTGAGAGAGGGCTTGACAGACTAACATGGCAGTTGAGGCTAGGGCAGGTAAACCAGGTCTAAGGAGTGCTACAGTTGAAGCAACTATAGCAGAACTCTGCACATGAAGATTCGGCCTCAAAATATTGATGAAATTATTAATGATTTCTCCACCATATTCCATATACTTTTCAAAATCATCCTTATTCTACATGAATTTGTCCAAAAATCTAGTGAACTCTGTATGTTTCTGAACTTGTGATTTAAAAGCTTCAGTCACTGGAGGGATTTTTAGATTCTCCACAAGATACTTAATTTGATTGGTTATGTCACTTTTAGAGAAAATCTAGGTGAGAGAATATTCTATCTTCTTGGTGATCTTATGTTTAGAATCATTAGCAATATTAGAATGAATTCTAACTAGGTCCAACGCTCGATCACTATTCTTAACCACTTATGAAAAAGGAGATAGATCTAGGACACTGAAATCATTCTGAATTTCTTCCTTGTTTAAGGATCATAAAACATAATCATCCAAAGAGGGAACCAATGTTTGACCAGAGGGGGGAGAAGACTTTACAGCTATGGTGAAACATTGAGCTGTTTCAAAACCTTTTGAAGACACCCAGTGTATTCATCTGTGAGCTTATTCAGATTTTCTACATGCTCTCTCATGAGTTGCAACATCTTGGTGTGTCTTACACCAATCTTCTCATCAAATGACCGCAGATATGGATGAACTTGAGATACAATCTCTCTAGAAATGTTTGAGATATTTGGTTCAGGAGAAGTAACAAAAGGTGTAGGTGCAGAAAGAGGAGAAGGCTCTTATCTCGAAGTCAGTTCTTTCTGCATGTCTACTACCATACTTTTCAAATTTGCAACATCAGCACTTAGCATCTTATTTTCAACTCTGACTTCTTGAATTTCATGGATTGATTCGTGGTTGAATGTGTAAAATGATGTTTTAAAAAATAATTGAGGTATCTTCCTATCATATTTGAGTCTCTAAATGAGGTTGTGAGGACATAATCTTCTCAACTACAGCCATGATAGTGTCTCCAAAGACATTCAAGTCATCCTTAGTTATAAAATACTTTTGGTCATGTGAGGGATTAGGTTAAGGTAGTGGTATAGGTTCTGGTTGAGATTCTTATTGATGTTCTGGGACAGAAGCAGGTTCGGGTTGAGGCTCTGGATAGGATGAGAGACTGGCTTCAAGTGAAATAGATAAGACAGGTCAATCCCAGTAGCAGTCACTTGTGGTGATTCACTCACATCATAAAAACTTGTAAACTCATACTGAGTGTACACAAAATATGTGACATTTTGTTGAGAGATTTCACCATATCCATCTTCCTCAATATCAAGGTTTTGAGGTACCTACCGCTCAAAATTTGCTTCCATTTAATATTCTTGAGGCTCAAGAGTTGGGTTAAGATCCATAGGATCAGCTCTAATCTCTTCAGCAAATTCTTTCCTTGCCAACTGAAAGGCAATTTCAATACTCTCTTCAGTAGAGGGTTTGTACTGAAGAACTGATTGTTCCACTAGTTGTTCTTCCAGACATGCTTCTTTTTCAATAGGGTGATCCTCTCGATTAGCTTCTAGCATTGCAGGGAGGTTCTCTACACCACCAGACTATTACATGGTATGCTGCTCTAAAACAGGGATAAACAAATCTCTTGTAGCCTTGTACTGAATTTATGGATCAAAAGCTTTTCTAGAAGCAGGATCTTCTTCCACTCCTTGAACAGAAAGAGGTTCTTCTTCTCGTAGAACAACATAAATTTCCACTCTAATAGATATTTCAGCAGGAACATCAGCAGGGACAATAGTCCTTTCCTTCTCAATAGGAGCTTCTTTCGTTTCAGGTATTTCAGCCTCTTCTCTAGGTGGTACTTCAGCTGCCACTTCATCTTCTTATTCTTCTTCTAAATACATATCCAATTCATCTGGTTCCAAACCAGGATCAGTTATATTCTTTGGACTTCTTGTATAATCAACAAGATTATACTTCTTATACAGTTGATCATTATCCTCAATCCATTGCTTCCTCCAAGGGTTCCAATTAATTTTCATCCTTCTAATGATAGGATTGGATAGGCAGAAATAAAAATCCATAATTAATTCCTTATTCGGTCCAACCATTCCTTTCGCAACTAACAAGGCCAAAATCATCCTTGAGTAAAACAAAGATGTGGACTAGGATATGACTTTAATCAGCTCGCATATATGGTTAATGAAATATTTGCAAAGATTGATCTTATGGCCATTATTCATCAGGTGAATCAGGAACACATCCTGATACTTCATCATAGAAAAATCTCCTTTTCTTGGACTAATAAAATTCTTAACATACATAAACAGAAGTCTAGACTCCCCATCCAGCTCAGCTGCTATGGCCCTTTGCAAGGATCCATTTTGAGTCAAGATCTCTAGTGCATTTTCCAGATAAAATATTTCAGATGTTTGGAGGAGGGTCTCTCTGGTAATCATTACAGATCCCTTCATGAGGAATCCTTAGTCATGAAACACATATTCATGAAGAGAATGAACACTTTGGACCATCGATCCAGCTTGTCACCATAAAACATTCTCCAGCATGAAAGGAAATCTTTACATTCTGGTAAAACTGAGATACCATCCTCAGGTATATTGGTCTATATTTTCTAGAAAACCATTCAATCCATCCTTGTTCCCTTAATATTTTTAGAATCAAATACTTTCTAGATAGCGGACACTCAGGGAAAATCTCTTTTTTAGGTACTATAGTACGGCTTACTAGGTTCAGATTTAGAGATCCTTCAGGTGCTATCCTCGGTGCTCTTTTCTGTTTCTTTGAGTGGAATTTGTTAGATGAGGGTGAAGATGGATGCTTCATCCTGGGAAACTACTGAAGATTCGAGCGAGAGAGAAGGATAGAAGGTTTTCAAGGTAAAGAGGGTTCGAGAGAGACAACAGAAGAGAGTTTGAGTAAACATTTGAGTGAAAACATTATGTTTTATCATTTGGGAATGTCAAGCATCACAAACATATGAATGCAGGAAATCAAATAGTTGTGAAAAAAATTACCGCGATATGGGTTAAAATAAAAGTATAAGTAGTCTTCATGATGAGACTGTGAGTTGGAAATACGGTGAGATGAAAAGCAGTCGTCACGGTGAGACAGTTGGTGGTCGTCACGGTGAGACAGTGACTATTCTTGTGCAGTCATGGTGAGATAGTGAGTGAACTGATCTGTCATGGTGAGACAGTTAAGTGACAGTTCAGGAACACAAGGTGTTAACTGTGAGACCGTAAGCATGAAACATTAATTGATAAATCGTGAATCATGAATCCATAATGAAAAATATAGAAAAAAATTAAACAATAAGACCAGTAAGATATCTATTTATGATTAATCATACCAAGATCATGTATGATTTACTATTATCTCTCATAATTTAATGGTTTAGTGAATATAACATCAATTTTATATTCTATACCAATGAATTCCCAAGTGATATCACCGTTTTTATAATGATCCCTAAAAAAGTGTTGTCTTACATCAATATGCTTTTTCCTATAATGTGAAACAGGATTCTTTGAAATGTTAATAGCACTTGTGTTGTCAAAATTTATTGGGACATGTCTGAATTGATATCCATAGTCTAGTAAAGTTTCTTTTATCCATAAAATTAATGCACAACAACTTCCAGTGGCTATGTATTCAGCTTCTGCGGTAGATAATGCCATAAAATTTTGTTTCTTACTACACCATGATACTAGTGACTTGCCTAAAAGGTGACATGTTTCAAAGGTGATTTTTTTAACTAACTTGCGTCCAGCAAATTCAGCATCAGAATAACTAACTAATTCAAGTGATTGTCCTTTTGGATAGAACAATACACGATTGGTTGTATGCTTGAGGTACTTGAAAATTCTCTTTACATCATTTAAATGTGACTCTTTAGGGTTTTCTTGAAATCGAGCACACATACACACACCAAACATAATATCAGTTCAAATAGAAGTTAAGTAGAGTAGACATCCAATTATTCCTCTATAAGTGTTTTGATCAAAAGATTTACCATCTTCATCAAGATCCAACTTACAGGTGCTACTCATGGGGGTGTCACTAATTTTTGTGTTATCTAATCCAAAACGTTTTAAAAGATCCCTGGTATATTTACTTTGAGTCAGAATAACTCCATCATTGTTTTGAAAGATTTGAAATCCAAGAAAAAATGTATGTTCACCCATTAAATTCATCTCAAATTCATTTTGCATCATTTTAGAAAAATCAGTACATAAAGAAGTTTTTGAATATCCAAAAATAATATCATGTACATAAATTTGTACAACTAAAACATCTAATGAAATTCGTTTTATAAAAATGGAAGGATCAACTATACCTTTTTAAAAACCGTTAGAGATATGAAAAGTACTTAATATATCATACCAAGCTCTTGGAGCTTGTTTTAAACCATATAATGCTTTTGATAATTCAAAAATATGATTTGGAAAATGAGGGTTTGTAAATCTAGGTTGTTGTTCCACAAAAACATCCTCATCTATAATCCAATTTATGAATGCACTCTTGACATCCATTTGATATAGTTTTTAATTTAGATGTGCAGCATAAGCATGTAAAATCCTAATGGCTTCTAGACTGGCTACTGGAGAAAAAGACTCCTCATAGTCAATTCCTTCCTCTTGACTATAGCCTTGTGTGACAAATCAAGCCTTGTTTCTAACTATATTTATAGATTCAAATACTTTATATCTAAACACCCATTTTGTTCCTATGGTGAAAGTGTCCATAGGTCATTATACTAGTTTCCAAACATTATTTCATTAAAATTGATTGAGTACTTCTTGCATAGTAATTACCCAAAATTTATCATTAAAAGCATCATCAATGCTTTCAGGTTCTAGTTGTGACAAGAAGGCTTGATGTTCAACCTGATTTCTAAGAGAATCTCTAGTCTATGTCCCTCTATCATGATTTACTACAAAAACATTTAAAGGATGATTATTTAGAATCCTAGTTGATCTAGTAAAGGTAGGACTATAAATTTCATGTTCTTATCTAGGTTTAGGTTCAACAGAATTAGATTCGGTTAAATTTCCAAAACTGGTTGTATTTACAATAGGTTTATTGATTTTATAATTAAGGTTCAGTACAGATAAATCTTCATCAGGATTTTCAAAAGATGACTTACGTTCCTGTGGATCTGTTTCATCAAATTTGATGTGAAAAGATTCTTCCACACACTTGGTTCTCTTATAGAAAAGCCCATAGGATTTTCTCGTAATTGAATATACTTAAAATATTCCTTCATCACTCTTAGAAGAAAATTTATCAAGATTATCCTTAGTATTAAGAATAAAGGCTTTGCAACCAAAGACATCAAAGTAAATAACCTTAGGTTCCCGATTGTTCCACAACTCATAAGGGGTATTTTTGAGAATAGGTCTGACTAAAACTATATGGATGATATAAAAAGTTGTATTTACAGCTTCATCCCAAAGGTAAATAGGTAGGTCATACTCATTTAACATGGTTCTTGTAGTTTCTTAAAGGTTTCTATTCCTTATTTCTACTACACCATTCTGTTGAGGTGTTCTAGGAGCCGAAAAGTAGTAACTGTAACCATTGTGTGAGCAACAAGATTCAAATTCATGATTTTCAAGCTCATGCCCATGATCCCTTCTCAGGGTTTTAATCTTAAGTACACTATGGTTTTCTACATACTTGGAGTATTTAATAAATTAAGAACAAGATTCAATTTTGTGAGCCAAGATGTATACCCAAGTATATCTCGAAAAGTCATCTATTAATACATAGACATAGTACTTCCCATTTATGCTAGAAACTCTCGATAGTCCAAACAAGTATATGTGAACCAACTAAAGAGGTTGAGAAGTTGAAACTTCTTTCTTTGGTTTGGACGAGATTTTGTGTTGCTTTCCCTTTTCACAGGGATTACAATACATGTTATTTTGAAACTCAAGTTTGGGTAAGTCGCTAACTAAGTTCTTCCTAGTTATTTTTCTAAGTGAGGGTATATTGGAGTGTCCTAATCTCCTATTACATAACCAGGAGTCTTTTTGAAAATAATTTAAACAAGTAAAATCTTCCTTAGGTGAAGAAATTAAATCAAAAACATAAATATTTTCATTTATTAAAGTAGAAAATATTAAAACATTATTAGAATTAAAAACATTACAAGAATAATTTTCAAACATAACATTAAATCCATCATCACATAATTGGGAAATACATAATATTTTATATTTTAGTCCCTCAAAAAATAAAACTTTTTAAATTAAAACTGACTTAGTGTTACCAATTTGGCCATGGCCGATGATCTTTCCCTTAGAATTATCATTAAAGGTGACTTAGCTTCCATCACCCTTGATTATGCTCTTGAAAAATGAGTAATCCCCAGACATATGCCTTGATCATCCACTGTCAAAATAAAATGTCTTCTTATGGGAACTCTTCAAACAGGTTTCCTACAAAACAGTTTTAGATAGGAAATGACTTTGGTACCCAGATCTTCTTAGGTCTAGACATGTTATAAATCAATGATTTTGGTACCCAAATTTTCTTATGGGTCTCCTATATTTTACAGAATCAATATATTTTGAAAGAAAAACCACGATTGATCTGTAACTATGTGAATAAATAGTTGAAGCATATGAATATCCAGAACTAGACCTAGTAGAATTTTTTCCAAATTTGAGAACAAATCTAGTTTTAGTGAACTGTCTTTTTCTAGGCTAATAGCCTATTCCAGTAGTGTATTTCGGTGAAACTTTCATTCGTAGAATTTGAGATAGAGTGTATTTCCCATTTTTTAATTTCTCTATGTCCTTTCTAAGTTGCTCATTAGACATATTCAATTCGTTATTTTCTTTTAACAGTTGAGCATTCTTTTCTTTTTCAATATCAAGAGCAGATTTAACCTTTGAAGTGAGAGCGTGCTATTTCTTTAATGACTTATATTTTTCCTTAAGTTCATTACATGATTCATCCAGTATATTATAATATTCAGATAATTCAACTTTTTTCATGTCTTCAGAATCAAAATCTGGTTCTGCATCATCTACAGAATATTATGAATTTAATACCTGAGTATCTAAGGTTACCTAAGATTTATTTTTCATGAAACACATGTTGGCATGATTCTTTTCAGAATCAGAAACATTAGATTCACTTTAGTTATCTTTTGAAGCACTCTATGTTGTTGGGTCGGAACAAAACGGGAAAAGATGGCAAGAGGGGGGGGGTGAATTGCCTTTTAAAAAGATGATTAACAAATTAAAATCAAAGTAAAGATGCAGCGGAAATAAAGAGGCAATCACACAAGAAATTGTTAACGGAGTTCGGCCAAAAACCCGGCCTACGTCTCCGCTCCCAACTCAACCGTTGAGAGATTCCTACCGCATGCTTTTCAATGGTTTTAGCAAGAAACCCACTAGACTTTGAGGTAGCACTAGGACCTATTACAGGTTGCTTTTGAAATGGTTTAGCAATAACCCACTTGCTTTTAATGGTTTAGCAAGAACCCACTATCCTTCTTACAGGTGAAGGATAGCTCACCTATGTCTCAAGCTATTTAAAGGAAAGCTTGGCAACCTTTTCACACCTTAGTGGTGATGTGAAACCCAAAAGAAAGAGGGGATGAGAAATAGAGTTGTTTGTAAACACAAACCCAAATTAAGCTCAAAAAAATAAATAAAGAATGAAAAACTTTAATGGAGGAAGTCTTGGGCGCCTTTGATTGATTGGAGATGTTGAAGGCCGCTTCCAAGCTTCTTTGAAGGAGCTCCTTGGATGTGGAAGTTGTTGGAGCACTTGGGGTTCCTTTGAAGGAAGTCGCCGGAGGTTTGCCGAATGATGGAAAATGTGTCCGTTGGCTTCACAATAGTTCCAGTAGATGTCCGGGGCTTCCTTGGCCTTTATTTATAGGAATGGAACCCTTGGGGAGGCTTCGGAGCCGTTGGAGAGGCTTAAAGAGCCGTTGGGAGCCAAGTGGGCCAGCCTGGTCAAACTGCAACGGCTAGTTTGACTGGGCCCACCGGCTGGCCGGTACAGTCCCACCGGTTGGCCGGTGTGTGCAAAAAGGCATAGGATTCGGGCTCATCCACCACCGGCTGGCCGGTGCCAGAGCCACCGGCTGGCCGGTGGAAAGACAGTAGCTTTCCATTCTGTGCAGGTGCCACCGGCTGACCGGTGCTGCGGCCACCGGTTGGCCGGTGGTGAGGCAGTGGCTCTGCCTTCTGCCCAGGGTCCACCGGTCGACCGGTGGTGAAGCCACCGGTTGGCCGGTGGACTGAATTTCAGTCCAGTTTTGCTTCTTGCTTTCTTGGCCTAATTCCTTGGCCACCTGAAAAGATTCCTATTATCCAAAAACACTTGAAAAAGGATTAGATAAACATGAAAGTGATTGTGATCATGAAAATTAAACCACGAGGGGATACGAGAGGTACAACAATCTCCCCCTATTTTGATGATCACAATCACCAAAACAATTAAAGTAAAAAACTGAAATTGAAAGGAAATGCTAAGCATGAAGAAAAGGATTCTCCCCCAATCAATCAAGAAATTTCTCCCCCTTTGTGATTATCAAAATAGCGTGGGGCATAAAACTTGATTGAGGGAATGGTAATGAAAAACGAGATTTTAAATCAATTGAAATTTTGAAAATTGAATTGAAAATTTGAATAACAGTTTGAATTGAAAGTTTTGAATCAAAAACCAATTGAGATTTGAAATTTGAATTGAAAGTTTTAAATGAAGAAATTGAATAGCAATTTAAAAGATTTGAAATTAAAAAATTTGAAACCAAGTGTTGAAATTGAAAGTTTGAAATGAAACATTTTGAATACACAAAAAAGTTTAAAAGATCCTAACTCCCCCTAACAAATCACTGGGGATAGGGATTTTTAAAAGAGACAATTTTAGGCCCGGAGAGACTCGCTAAGAGGGATTTTTCAATCCATACTTGTCTCTTGGCGGGTCTTCTCCTATAAAATTCGTCCGAAAAGAAAATACTTTTGGGTTGACCATACCGGGCGTTTTTGCAATTACATTCATATATCATGTGCCCGGGTTTTTTGCAATAGTTACAAAATTTAAAACTAGATCTCCCCCTTACAAAAACAGTTGGAGCATGGGAGGAGGAAGCTACATTGTTATATCCTAGCCCTTGGGTGGTTCTTGAAATTCGTTGGGAAGCAAGCAATTTTGAAAGATTTTGTTCCCCTTGGGTGAATTTGGCTAGGGATTCTTTTAAATCTTTGATGGTTGATTCCATAGAATCAACATTTGGAAAATTTTGTATTTTTAGGGAGAGTTCCTCCTTCTCTTTGAGAAGTTGTTCTTTTTCGGAGGAGAGTTTTTTGAAATTCTTTTTTAAAGCAACGAATTTGGAAGAAAGTTCATGAAAACCTTCCTCCAATTGGTCTCTCGCATGTTGGAGATCCTCATAGGATAAATGATCTAACGAATTGGAATTTGAAGAATAAGAGGAAGAGGATTCGGAAGATGTTACCTCATGAAATGTCATTAGGCATTTTGTACCTTGGTCGCTTGAGGAGGAGGAGGAGGAGGATGATGAGGAGGTGTCACTCCAAGTCGCCTTGAGGACCTTTTTCTTTCCTTTTTCCTTTTGTTTGGCCCGTTTTTTGTTGAGTGGGAAATCGGGCTTGTAATGCCCTTTTTGGCCGCACCCGTAGCATTTTACCTTGGGCTCGGATCTTGCGGTGGGTTCTTCATTTCGGTGCTTGCGGGATTTCTTCTTCTTGTGCTTCTTCATAAACTTGTGCATTTGGCGGGCGAGATTCTCCATTTCCGAATCACCGCTTGAAGATGAAGTAGATGAGGAAGATGAGGATGAGGAGGAGCTTACTTCTTTTTGTACCTTGAGGGCAATGTTCTTTGGTGTCTTGATTGGTGTGCCCTCCTTTTGAGCTTGCCTCCTCATCGTGATCTCGTACGTCATTAGGGATCCGATGAGCTCTTCTACCGGCATGTTCTTTACATCCTTAGCTTCTTGGATAGCCGTCACCTTTGGTGCCCATGAGCTCGGAAGGACCCATAGAATCTTCTTGACCATTGCTTCAGCTGAAACATCATCACCAAGAGATTTTCTACCATTGCACACGTCAGTAAAGCGAGTAAACATTTCAGAAATAGACTCATTTGGATGCATAGAAAAAGACTCAAAATCCTGACGGTACATGTCCAATCGAGTATCCTTTACTTTGTTGGTCCCCTCATGGGTAACCTCCAAAAGTTTCCAGATTTCATGTGCGGAGGTGCATGTGGAAACTCGATTGAACTCATTTCGGTCAAGGCCGCAATGTAGAGCATTCATGGCTTTGCCATCAAGCTCGAAATTTCTAATGACGGCTTGGGTCCATTTGGATTCATCGGGAGAGGAGAGAGAATAACCATGCATGACAATTTTGTAAATGGGGTATCCTATGCTTCTAAGAAAGGTGGTCATGCGGGTTTTCCAATAATTATAGTCGGTCCCATAAAAAAATGGAGCCCGACCCAATTAGTAGCCCTCGGGGGCGAAAGAGGTAGATGCCATCAAAAAAAGATCTTAAATTTGAAACCGGGTTAGGGTATTACTCAAAATTCCCTTTGATACCAATTGTTGGGTCGGAACAAAACCGGAAAAGATGGCAAGAGGGGGGGTGAATTGCCTTTTAAAAAGATGATTAACAAATTAAAATCAAAGTAAAGATGCAGCGGAAATAAAGAGGCAATCACACAAGAAATTGTTAACGGAGTTCGGCCAAAAACCCGGCCTACGTCTCCGCTCCCAACTCAACCGTTGAGAGATTTCTACCGCTTGCTTTTCAATGGTTTTAGCAAGAAACCCACTAGGCTTTGAGGTAGCACTAGGACCTATTACAGCTTGCTTTTGAAATGGTTTAGCAAGAACCCACTTGCTTTTAATGGTTTAGCAAGAACCCACTATCCTTCTTACAGGTGAAGGATAGCTCACCTATGTCTCAAGCTGTTTAAAGGAAAGCTTGGCAACCTTTTCACACCTTAGTGGTGTTGTGAAACCCAAAAGAAAGAGGGGATGAGAAATAGAGTGGTTTGTAGACACAAACCCAAATTAAGCTCAAAAAAATAAATAAAGAATGAAAAACCGTAGTGGAGGAAGTCTTGGGCGCCTTTGATTGATTGGTGATGTTGAAGGCCGCTTCCAAGCTTCTTTGAAGGAGCTCCTTGGATGTGGAAGTTGTTGGAGCACTTGGGGTTCCTTTGAAGGAAGTCGCCGGAGGTTTGCCGAATGATGGAAAATGTGTCTGTTGGCTTCACAATAGTTCTGGTAGATGTCCGGGGCTTCCTTGGCCTTTATTTATAGGCATGGAACCCTTGGGGAGGCTTCGGAGCCGTTGGAGAGGCTTAAAGAGCCGTTGGGAGCCAAGTGGGCCAGCCTGGTCAAACTGCAACGGCTAGTTTGACTGGGCCCACCGGCTGGCCGGTACAGTCCCACCGGTTGGCCGGTGTGTGCAAAAAGGCATAGGATTCGGGCTCAGCCTCCACCGGCTGGCCGGTGCCAGAGCCACCGGCTGGCCGGTGGCAAGACAGAAGCTTGCCATTCTGTGCAGGTGCCACCGGCTGACCGGTGCTGCGGCCACCGGTTGGCCGGTGGTGAGGCAGTGGATCTGCCTTCTGCCCAGGGTCCACCGGTCGACCGGTGGTGAAGCCACCGGTTGGCCGGTGGACTGAATTTCAGTCCAGTTTTGCTTCTTGCTTTCTTGGCCTAGTTCCTTGGCCACCTGAAAAGATTCCTATTATCCAAAAACACTTGAAAAAGGATTATATAAACATGAAAGTGATTGTGATCGTGAAAATTAAACCACGAGGGGATACGAGAGGTACAACATATGTTTCTTTTATATATTTCATGTATTTATTGTCCTTGTAGTCATGTTTCTTCTTAAACTTTAGTTTTGGATAGTCAGCTTTTATGTGACCTTTTCTTTTCCATTCATAGCAGAAGACATCATCACTTTTATCAGCTTTCTTCCAGTCCTTTTTCCAATGACATCTATTTCCATACTTTCCTTTGTATTTTTATTTTCTAAATAATTTCTTCTTCCTATAGAAATTCTTGAATCTCTTCGCTATTTGAGCCATTTTAGCATCACTGTTAGAGTCTGAACATTCACTTGTTGAGCTTTCAGTATGTACGTGTATTTTCTCATTGTCGTTACACTTTGATAAAGTAGAATTGAATGCCACTTACATTCTCTTAGCTTCATCATCTTCCTCCGTATTCACGTTGAGTTCTTCCTCATACATCATAAGATTACCAATAATCTCTTTGACAGGCAGAGCTCCAATGTCACATGATTCTCTGATTAAAACCGAAGTGTGTCTCCATCTATCTGGAAAACATCTCAGTATCCTCATGATTTATTCCTTTGCTGGAACAGCCTTCCCAAGTGAACTCATTGTATTGACTATCTCATTGAACCTGATATGCATATCAGAAATAGGTTCATTAGTTGTCATTTTAAATTTAACTTATTTAATAGTATATGTATTTAAGCCCATTTCTTTAACATTAGTTGTTCCCTCATGATAAACACCTAAAGTATCCAATATTTCATAAGTTGTTGTACATGTAGATATTCTTTTAAACTCTTCATCTCCTAGAGAACAATACAAAGAATTCATAGCATTAGAATGATTATTATAAGCTACTTTAGTAGGTTCATCCCATGTTGTTCTTTCAGTTTATGGAATTTTATATTGACTCCCTATAGCAGTCCAGATATCAAAACCCATACTCTCTAAATGTATTTTCATTTTAAGCTTCCACTGAACATAGTTGGTACCATTGAAGAAAGGTGGCATGTTAGTAGCATCACCTTATAGTCTATTGTCCATAGCTAGATGTTTTAATGATATATATTTAAAGAGATAAAATTTATAACTAACATAAATTTATGATCTTCAAAGATACAAATAAAATAACATTTGAAAAACAGAGTGTTTTGAAAACATGTATTAACAAAAACAACCCTCTGATACCAAATTTTTGTCGGAGTGGACACTCAAGTGGGGGGCGGTGAATGGAGTTCCAATTAAAATTTCTGGAAAAAATAATTTCTATTAAAATCCCCCAATTTATAAAACAAGTTAAACTTTATTGAATTTTTAAAATTGTAAAAGTTCAATTAAATTCTCAAAGATTGATTAGGTCTCAGTTAATTTAATCAGATGATTAAATTAGCTTTTGAAAATAATCTACTGATTTACAATAGTAAAAACCACTTGCTAATTTAACTATCAAAGTAACTTTAAAATAGTTTTGTATTTGAATGTAATAGCTGTGGAATATAAATTATATAGTACATTAAAATTATTAAAGTAAAATGCATAGCAGGGATAACCTAGAGGTTTTGTCTCATGTTGAGACTTAGTCCTCTCAAATTAATATGAATTTTATCCACACCCTAGATCGGGGTTAACAACAGTACAGAGACTGTCCTGGCCACGCAGGGACCTCTACCACAGTTCTTCGTAGGAAACAAAAATAGAGACCAAGACACACAAGGATCTCTTCCACAGTTGACATGCGTAAACAAGATTAAACATTTTGGTGTGAGGATTTGTATATCCTCTAGTTCTGTACAGGAGTCAGTGTGTGTGAAGGATATAAAGAGTACACACACGGCTTGAAAAAAGTAAGTAACAAATAACATAGAGATAGTATATGATATTTTAGAAATCTCTAGTTATTGGAAGTGTAGCTATGGACTCATTGGGTTTAGCAGAAATGCTTCTGAGTCCTTCTCTGGTTTTTCTGTTGAAAAAAAAATAGTGTTGTGGTTCGACTTTTGTTTCTCTAGGATAGAAGATGTTATCTTGACACCAGTGTACTTCGTTTGTTCGTAAGTAATGTTGGATTTCATGTATGGAAATTCATTGAGGATCGTGAAATGTGTTCTTCATAGTTGTGCTCAGTATTGTTCTTCGGTTCAGTACAGAGCTCGCGTGTATTGTAATATGTGTGGCGTGACGTGTCGAGCGTGAGAATGTGCTTTACTTCAGCTCAATCTTATTTATATACCACGAGCTCTGGCAACATGAATGAATTAATTTCCATAGGTACAAGGTATGGTTTCTTGACAGACCAACAAATATCATTAAATAACATTAATTGCATTAAAAACATCAAATATTACCGTTAGAAATATTTAAATAATAGTTACAAGAAGGGTAAGAAATGGTTCCATAGTAGTCGTGCAAACGGTGTCTCTTTGAACCGGTGTCTCCTAAACGGTATGTGCTTCACAATGTGTCCATGTCAAGGTCTAGTAGATGGTTTCTAGCTCACGGTGTCTAGCTCACGGTTTTCGACTCGTGATGTGTCATTCACGGTGTCTAGGTCACGGTGTGTCCTTCACGGTGTCTTGGTTATGGTGTGTCCTTTACGGTGTCTGGGTCACGGTGTGTCCTCCACGGTGTCTGCAACTTAAACTGCATGGTGTCTGCTTCACTGTGTCTTTCCTACCCTTCACAGTGGTTGTGTCTTGCACAGAGTCTGTGTTACTATGTCAAGCTTCACGGTGTCTTTATACTTAGTCAAATATCTATATTTAGACATAAACAGTAATATGCTGAATATGAATTAAGCATAACCATTATAAGGTAATATGAATAATATTTTTAAATAATAAAGATAATAATTGACAGTAATATGATTTCCAATCATTAAAACATGATGTGTAATTATTATTGATATTTGTAATCATTAAAACATGATTAATACATTAGGAGTCCAACAATTTGGATCATGAATGATATAATGATTAAATGTTTTAATGTAACATATATTTTGACAGAATTTATGTAATGATGGCTTCTATTTCACAATAATAATGTCATTATTCTCTTTAATACAATTTAAATATAACAATATAGTTCTTATCATATATAGGGTGATTTTTGGCTTATTTTGATTCATTTTCCCATTGTTTTTATGGATAAAGATAGAAAAAATTTCATATTATTAATAAGTATTAATGAGTATTGGTTAGAGGGAATGATTCAATTTTTATATTGAGTTATAGAAATAAATTCTCACATTTAGAATAATTGGAGATAAGGATTATAGATATTTAGTAATATTGAAATAATTATAAAGGGTGAATTATTGTAAAAAATTAGAGGAGAATGGATATGACCATAACTTCATTCAAAAGGAGGAAAGGTATATCATCATGCTGATGAATACAATGAAAATTAATACCTCAATGGATGTGTAGTATTTATTTAATTAGTAGAATTGGTGATGTTCAGATAGGAAAACATTTAGTTTATATTGGGAGAGTTATAAATGTTTTCTAATTCCCATGAGTGGTTATCTAATTTATGGGATAGCGAGTCAACTATGATTTTGAAAAAAACTACTACATATTAGTTTATTTTCCTACACCAAAAAACCATTGTGTGTTTTCTCCAAATAAAACCATAATTATATGAAATCTATGTAAAATAATTCGAGTCACTTTTTAATTGACTGCATTTATATTTATTTAGTGATAGAGTTGTGTTTCGAATAACCATGAATGAAATTCATTTCATAGGGATGTCTAAATTTGGATTATAATAATTCACATCTCTCTTAGGTTATCCTTTATTTTACTACATATTAGTTTATTTTCCTACACAAAAAAACCATTGTGTGTTTTCTCCATATAAGACGATAATTATAGGAAATCTCTGTAAAATAATTCGAGTCACTTTTTAATTGACCGCATTTATATTTATTTAGTGATAGAGTTGTGATTCGAATAACCATGAATGAAATTCATTTCATAGGGATATCTAAATTTGGATTATAATAATTCCTATCTCTCTTAGGTTATCCTTTATTTTACGAGACTAATAATTTCTGTCAATGTAGGGGTTATTTTTATGGTTTTTTCTGTCAATGAATAAATTCATTAATGTAATTTTTGATTAGTTGAATATGATTATGGAGGAAATACACATAAAATCTGAAAGCCTTAAATATTACAATATTATGAAGTTAATATATATAAGGATCCCAAATCACTTCAATTAAAATGATCATATGATTTTGGAAAATGATCTAAAGACAATCTCATTGAATAAATTGTACATTATTCATGTTATTTATGATATTTAGACTTGAAAGACCAATATGAAGACACAAGAGAGATGTAATGAATTAGTGTGAAATGAAATAATGAACGTAATGGTTTAGGATGATTATGAGTAAATGGAGATGGGTGATTTTATTATAGTCCTTTCCTATAATATAAAAAATATGAGCAGGAAATATCCAATGTAAGATTCTACTCAGGTTATTTCAATTTTTAAGGTTTTTCGCCTTATTGAAATATCTAAATAGAAGATCTAAGATTAATAATTTGATTATTTACGCATCAAAAAATATTTTAGATAGGTTAATGTAAGGATGTGCACCAAAAAAAGTTCACTAAGAAGAAAATTTACTATCATCTGACAATAATAACATAAAATAAATTGGGTTTATGGGATGCAATGATTACAAATAACTAAATTAGAAATTAATATTCAGTATCGTTGAAAAACAATTATGGGAAATGGGATAGTAAATTCCTTGATTTTGATAGGGTTTTTTGCCTCTATAAAACAATATAGTAATCCCTTGAATAGATAAATATTTAGAGTGATAAAATAAAAAAGGATATCTCAAATGTAGATGGATCTAACTGAAATGTATTGGATTAAAAAAGGATAAATATGAGTTTAATGGTAAACTAGAGAAGAGGAAATATAATATGTTGATAATATAAGAGAAATTGGATTAGATCATGATCAAGGTCTAGGACTAGGCTTGAATCATTTATGGAATGATCAATACTATTAAATAAATGGATAAAATAATCAAGGAGGATGAAGAGGTGCATTTTAAGATGAATTGAAACATCAATGGTATATAATGATCTATAAATCACTACATTAATTCAGAATATTAAATCTAAGATTCTATAAAAAAATATTACAGAGAGAAATAATGATCCATTAAACAAAGAAGAAAAATTTTTATAAAATAAATAATTCATTAATGAATTAAAATTATGTGTTGGGGTTAAGAAATTATTTTTTATGTTTGAATGAAGACCAAAATATCAAACTCTAAAGAAACATTTTAACTATTAATAGGTCTATCAAATTAGAGAATATCCAAATAAGACACAAAATAATTTACCTCACATAAGTTGATAGAATTATGGAATGATGGGGCCTATATGAAATGTGTATTATGTAGAAAATATATAACTTAATGTATATATATATATATATAAGGAACGATTAGTAAAAATAAATACCATAATTATTATTTTTATGGTTACTAATTTTGGTATATAGGTTATACACCCAAATACTACAATTAATAATTAATGATGTGAAGGAATATGCCAAAGGATAATCAAAGTTGGGAAATTCAACAGTTTAGCAGTTATCAAGTAAGATAAATAACTGAAATAATTTTAATTTTTAAATACGATGTAGATATATTATATTAAAATAATGAACATGTTTATATACCATATATGAGTTTTATGAAACATGATTATATAAACAAGAAAAAAAATTGGTTACAATAGTTTAGGTTTCTTTAAAAAATGAACTCAAGGGTTTCAGATTCACGATATTAAACTCAATTATTACATATTGAGAAATAGTTATCTTTTTTATGTGAAATGGTATAATAAATTTGGATTCAAAATTCTTGAAAATTAAAATGGCTCTATTGTCATACTACTTGGGTTTCATATAATTAGTGTAAAATACATGATAAAGACAACTATCTTGGTATTTTAATGTTTTAGTCAACATTTAAAAAAAATTCAATTATGTGACTTAGGTAATGAAATAAATTTCACTAGGAATACAAGTAAAATTAACAGAAACTATTTTATAATTATGGTTCAAGGGTAAAACCCAATGATGAATCTCAATAACACATGTGATTTTATATAGAAGGAGGAATAAAACAAATAATGGCATAATGAAAACTGTATTTTACTAAAACAAATAATGAAAACATATTGGAATAGTTAAATTCATGTGATATACCAAATATTACACATGATTGTACTTATACGTGTGATGTTTGTGAAAATTGATAGATCTTTTAGAATTTATACATTACGAATGGGAAGAAATAAATGACCTATTATTAATTTTTCTACATACATTCTTTTATAATTATATCATAAATGTATATTAATAGAAATATGTACTACACACACTTTATTATGACTATAATATGGAAACATGGTTCTTGTTGACTGTTACAATATTTGAAGTGTTCAATTATGTTAAATGACATGAGAGATTTTTGTAGAACCTGATCACTAAGAAAATCTATAAATTCAAAATAAATAATAGAATAATGAGTAAAAATAAATATATGTATTATTTTAGTGTGGTAGAGGAGATTTGGTATCCTATTCTTGACTAAATATCTCATAAAAAAATATCCATTTAATGGAGAATCTAGATAATTAATATCATGTGTTAAATGATAATCATTGAGAAAGAAAACCCATATAAATATTGGAAAGAATTTATTTGACATAGGTCTATATTGGAAACATGGAGTTGTATTGATTGGGTGGGGATATGACCTTATAAGAGATGTGGTATGGGATATATCCAAAATTGAAATATTTTATATCTTTTAAAATAATATATTTCTTCAAAAAAATTCCGCTAATTTTTAATAATTACCAGTAAAAAAATATTTCATAGATACTCATTAAAGTGAAATTCATGCAAATTATTTATTATAAATCATTTAAAATTAATCCAATCCAAGATTTCACTCGTGTGTGGAATACGAATATTTTTCAAAAAATCAATGAAATCATGTTTGGAAAAATAGTTAATGAGTATAGTAAATTAAGGGGAAGTAGAATATATTGATTTACATGAGGTAACTATTTATTTAGATGATCTATGATTTTACATATTATTGAAATGATAAATAAAGTGTGTTCAAATTCATTAGAGAAACATTATTAATTATTGGACATCAACTATTCATATAGGATGAATAACTGATCTATAGAAAAACTATTATTATCTCATGTTGTGCCTTATTTTTTTGATGAGGCCATGAAATATGAGAGTAATATCTAGTTTATAAATCAATAATTTGACTATATTGAAACAAATTAGACATTTTATATTGTTTTTAGAGAGGTGGATGTTTTTTATTAAAACCGGATGTTTTTTGGAACATCGCGAATTATGATTTCAATGTGATTATAAATAAGGCTTGACGTTTGATTAAATGAAACTATAATATTAAATGAATTGATAAGGATGTGAGGTTTTCTCCAATGGAAATATTGTAATAAATATATTTATTATTTTTCATATAGGTGTAATAAAATTTCATGTTTTTTCAAACTGATATAAAATTATACTCTTTTCAATGGATTCCTTAAATAAGAATAATTCATTAGAAAATAATGAAATTATACAATTTACAAAATAATTAAAATGTTGATTATTTGAAGATATTATTTTATGGGATCATACAATAACTAAGATATTGTAATTTAAAAGATGATCAATACTTAAAAACCCTAGGAATCTAATATGGAGGAGTTTATTATGATATTTATTTCAAAAAATAGGATGGCCAAACTATGATATATTTATATTTGTGGATAGAATAGTATTTATCTGATTAGATAAATATAATTTCAAGGAATTTATTGTAATTTAGTGGATCATGGTAAAAATTTTATGATTAGGGAGTTTATGTTTTCCCTGGATTAGTCGGTTATATTTATAAATAATGATACATTTATATATCAACAAAAAAAATTAATAAAGAGGCGTTGAAACTGATTGTATTGATAGATACGAAGTGTACGACATCATTAATTGTTACTCAGGTAATTTTATAATGTAATTAAAATGGAATAGGGATTTACATTAAAATGTATATGAAAATAATTATAACCCTATTATACTTAATAACTTGATAATTTTTCATTTTTTTCCTACTTTTCATGAAACATGGTATCAATGTTTCCTCAAATAAATCAATTTTATTATAGTAAAAATAATACTCTATTATAAGAATGGCGTCATGATTATTAGGTTTCTCTCACAATTATATATCAAAATTCATGTTATTAAGACATAAAGATATGAATTGGGCTGGTGGAATTGATATTAGGAAATCTATATCCTGTGGTTCTTTTTATCATGATGATTTATATAATTTGTGTTGATAAATAACAAATCTTTCATTTCATTGGGAACTATATAATTTGAATACACATCTTTCATTCATGATTTCATTTAACTATTGTTGATGATAGAAGAACATAAAGATATTGAAAATAAATAAAATTATTATTTTACAATAAATATAGATAATATGAGTTATTTAAATCTTTTTAAAATAATTTCCATTAATGGAGGATGAAGTATATAAAGATCAAATAAAACATTTAATTGTTATATGTGCAAATGGGTTAGTAAAATCATACTATTTGTCTGCTAAAAGTAATGTTTTCGTTTTTATGAAGGATGAAAATTAAAAATATAGCCTTTAGAAGTACTAATTAACTATTGGAGTTAATATATCTCCATCTAATGGAATGGTTTGGATAGGGTCCCCCACTCCCCTAAATGCAATTTTAATTCAACGACTATGTTTCAAAGGGAGGTATCACTAACCACATGTTTCATTGACTGTTAATATGATCATAATGTACTTTATAGTGGTGTATTTATTCATCATGCATATATTTTTTGGGTAATTGGATATTATTGTTATCCATAAAAGAAGTTATATTTGGTTTCATATAAAAAGGTTGATATTTATGATCATGTCACATATAGGGAGGTATACTCTTGTAATTTCTAAAAATAATTCCTTTGTGTTGAAAATGGTGGGAAATATCTCATTTTCGATGTCAAATTTAATAATTTTACCTGAATTATAAATCAAGGGGAGAATATAATTTATATTTTATATTATATTTGAAATTATATGTGGTGTAAAATTATGAGACGCTTGAATTTTTTAACTAAAAAATGATCTATTTAACACTAATTTTTCCCGAAAATAATTAATCATGTCCGATCATATAGAATTATTGTTAAATCATATAATTATATGTGATGTTATTCTAGAAGATGAAATCCCTTAATGTGTATTTAATTGTGTTTTTTGGGAAATGTGTGTTGTAAATAAACAAAAAATGGGAGACTGTTGGAAAACATACTTTTAAGGGTTTTTTGAGTTTTTTGTGTTAACTATGATTAACCAAAATACAATAAACATAATTTTAAATAAGATAATTTGGATTACATAAAATCTTGGATGAAGATAAATATTTTTTATTATATCAATTAATATATAAGGGATGATGTACAATATTCTACACTGTATTAATTATTTTATGGAATTTCTATTACATTCAACTAGTTGTCACATGGTTATTTAGATTGAAACTTTTAAAATTATTACCTAAATTTTTGGTAAATATTATTGTATATATTAAACCAAAATTGGTGAAAGTTTCTTCTTGAATGGATGAAGACTATAGATTTTTGTAGTGGTATGGTTGGAGTGAAAATGTTAATGTGATAATTGGAACTCATGGTTTAGTGATAATGTTTTAAATCAACAAGCTAGTTCATGGATTGATGATGCCTCTTTAATATTGTGCTAAAATGTGAGGCATGAAATATTAATTAATTATTGATGATTTTTGTGATGGTTAATGTTTATTATCAGATAAATTCCAAAAAATCATCGTTATATGACGATGATTTATGTATGAATTGTAATAGTTCATTATATTTTTAATTATGAAAACATTGAAGTAGTTACACCATAATGATCTTGTTACATTAAAATAATAACATTATTTAGAAACAATATGATCAAAATTAGCTTAGTATTTATAAAAAATATATAATTTTGGATTAATTTTCGATATATTGAATTATTTTATAAGGAAACTTGAATGTAAATTTTTACATTATTATATAATATTGAATATTATTTTGCATATGGAAATATGCATTCTTTCCCTTAAATTTGATTAAAATATTTTCACATAGGGAATAAGAGAAGAGAAATATAAAATCAATTTCATGAGTTTGATACAATTAAAGATATATTATTATTTAGGATAATTAGAGGATAATTTCTTTGATTACTATAACTTGCCAACATAGGATGAGGATATCGTCTTGTTGTTAAATATGATGAAAGTCATGACACTGTTATTGGTGTAATACATTTTTAGTTGAATCATTTTTTGTTAAATTGATGTAGAAACATGTTATTTTTGAGTGACATAGTAGTGATTTCTCATAAATGTGAGTGATTGTGATCTACTACAGATAATGCTTCAGAAATAAGTTTTTATATAATTATTGTTCATTTATATGTTTTTGTACATTAAAGAATAACCATTTTTTATCCTTGAATTAATAGATGTTTTATTAAACAATCTAAAAATCACATGAGACTATTTTCATTTGATCAATTCTAAATTCATTAAGGGAGATATTAATTTTTCAAATATCCTCAAAAAATGTAATTGGATGGTTATGTATAAAATTAATATGACTTTATTTATCTCGCCTCTCATAATATCATTCCTTATGAGTTAATTTTGGTATAGAGTTTTCAATAATAATTTTACCTGATGTAATATATCTAGGAAATATACTATATAGATTAACTTTGTAAAAATTTATGTATTTTTAGAAAAAATTAAAAATTAATTCTATAGTGTATTTATATAATATTGGTCATCACATTAGGGGTACATATCTTCTCTTATTCATGAATAATGAACTTTTAAATGAATTTTTTTAATAATAATTTTTATCTAAAAATGTTATAACAAAGAACACAATCCTCTTACATATATTGATGAGTATTCAAAAAAATTACTATAGATCAATATTTATCAATGGTTGATCAATGATTAATATATTATTAGTTAAATCTCAATAGTTAAAACCTTCTAAATATATACTTTTGTAAATCAATTGATACTTTTAACTCAATGTAATTACATCTGAGTTAAAATAATATCTAGTGCTCTTTGGGTATTTATTTAATAAAGCCTAGGGCGATTACTTAGAAAAATTTGGGTTTTATTAATTAATGATATATTTATACATTATAAAATAAAATAATAAATTGGAGGAGAATTAAATTTTTTTTAATTATAATTATATAGGATATATAGTTAAACATGATCAATAAATTGGATTTTTTGACAAACATATGAAAATATTTGGTCTTTTGATAATTTGAAAAATGAAATGTAAACTAATTCTTTAATATATTTGTTTATGAAAATACACAAAAACCAAAAATTAAAATGATTAATTTTATTCTTATTATTGTGAGTAGTATATTGCATTTTTGGAAAATTTCTTATAATTTTCTTACCCACTAAAACATTTAATGGGTAGGGGTGGAATTGTTTTGTAATAATAATGTGAAAAATTTATCAATTATGTTAATATTATATTAGTGATTTTACCTATAATAACTATACCATTTTTCTAAGATGGTTTTGATATATGCATTGACTCATAAAAAAATAGCTTTGGTTTTGTTATACTATATAATGTTATGGTGATAGACTATAACTCAATGAAATTTGTGAAACATGAGAAATAATATTGACCATATAGAAATAAAGGATTAAAAGGATAATTTGTATTACCCATTAGAAGAAGTATCCCATTATATTTTGGCAGACAACCTAATAATGTCAAAAAAATTGTGAATGTTTACCTTGGAGTTTTATAAGGATTTATATACCTATAGTTTCCAAACCTGGGTGACAAACCAGTGCCCCGAGTTAGACCACCGCATGATCTAAAGTGTACCAACCCATATGCCAGATGTTGTTGAATAGTAGCGAATAATTAATAAGTCAATCATGGAGAGACTACACCCACTTTTCTATGAGTAATATACTAATTTAAATTATAAACAACAATGGAATAAAATTTAACCCAAAACAACAATAATATCCCCTGATAACCAGAATAGGAAATAAAATATCCAACTAAATTAGAGAACACACAATGATATTGTATGAGTCATGCACCTAAAATTAAACTCAAGAGAAACACACAGATGATTCTCTATATGGTTCCTAGAACATGTGCAGTTCCCTCATCCAAGACCATCCCAATGTGACCGTCTATCTTAAGTCACATTCCAATGTCTTGGCTAGAACACAAATTATCTCATCAGGTACTAATTTGGCAGCCTTAGTATGGTGTGAGTAAAACTCAGTAGGCCACCACTAACAACATCTAAAATAATATATCTCAAATAATAGTGTTTGAAGTATAATAAAAAAAATTCAATTCATATATAGAAAATTATTGCATTATATATGAATATTCCCTTAATCACATAAATCCTAGGTTATTGTAGACACCTATGCCTCAATCCCTACTTCGACGGGTGCTAGTGCCCATAGTATTCCAATGTGGTATTATATATTCCAAAAATATACTATTACGATTATTTAATTAATACATGAATTCCCATGTTTCCATTCACAATTTACATAATAGGATGAACATTTTTGTATCATTTAATTCAATACAAAATTGTAACACCCTAATATTTTTTTAAATTACTTTTCGAATTAATTAAATATTTATGATATTTTTCATTTCCTGAAACGTAGAAAATAGTATATTTTATACCACTATATTTGGCTTGCGTTATACGTAACACCATGTTAATCATGCATTAAACCCAACATAATTCTTACCATTCCCTAAATTGCTCACAGATATTATCCTATAGGACACACAAGATTTATATTGTTTGATGGAATGGATAACATTAAAAAATGAGTGCAGCCCTATTTTAGTGGATAATATATTTTAAAATTATATTTTTATAGTTTTATAAATTTTATATTAATAAATAAACCTAGTTTTTGAATTATTAATGTTAAAATTATCTTATAGTGAATATTTTGGTATTTATCGAGGAAACTACATTTTGTTAATAAATATTTAAAAATAATAGATTTTAGATAAAAAATAAATTATTCTTTGAATAATTTTAAATTTTCAATTTGATTATAAAGTTGATTATAAAGTCATAAGGGATCCATTATACATATATTAAGGCACTTTAGGTCATTATAATATTTTTTATATTGAAATTATATATAAAAACGTATTGAATTATTGATCATTTTTATATTAAGATCCTGATTTCTCACCATATTTGTGGAATTAATATTAAACAAAATTTTCCATAATCTATAATTTGGATATTCAAAACAATACATAAATGGTTGTAATTATTGTAATATTTTTTTATAAAAATATCATCTAAATTTTTTACCAAAACATTAGTGAAAGTAATTAAAATTAACTTGGGTGATTATCGAAATATTAACCATAATAAGGGACTAAACCACAATGTTAAAGGCCAAAATGACGTAGAAACATGTCTACAAGACATTATGTGACATTTTTTCAACCACGATCCCTCTTGGTTATAATTTTATTGGTTATTGGTATATAATTAAATGTATTTTTTGTATATAAAATTGAATGTAATAGAAAAGACAAAAGGGGGGCTTTACTTACCTTTAAAATTTATAAAACTTTAAGATATGCACAAAACATCATATTTTTTATACATGTTGCTTTGAAACATGAAATGGATATTATAATTATAATTACTTATAATTAATTTTTATAAATTCTTTTCCTATTAAAATCATTAACAAATGCCAATGTAGTGATTATATAGTTAAATGTAATCTAAAATAAATAATACTATAAATATTAAATGTGAATTGTGTTTATTGAATTGTTGACATTAATTGTTTCTGTATATGAATTTATCATTTTATATATATTTAAACATAATATATTATAATTTCAAATTTATTTTTACATTTTAAAATTAAAATCAAATAAATAATGTCAATATTGACATTAATCATATTTTGTAGAAAATAATATTTTCATAGGTGATTTAAATTTAAAAAAATTCCTTTACACTAAGAACATATTTCTAATTGTTAATAAATGATAAATATTTTCAATTAATAGAAAATATTATATTTTATTATTAATATATTGACCTATATATTGTAAAATAATTGTTAGCATAGTTTGCGTTTAAACAATGTTTTACCACGTAACATGCCCTTTTATTAAAAGTAATTTTGAAAAAACATTGGATTTTTTATTTTAAAAATAATATAACATTTGAATAATTCATATGATCAATATTTACTTATTAATATCAATTTTTAAATTCTTAATGGTTAAATTTCATTGTTTATTAAATTTGATTCTTTTATAAAAACTAAAATGATAATTTTTAGAAATCTAAGAAGTTAGGGAACCATATAATTAAAATGATCATATTCTCATGTGTTTAAGGTTTATATAGACCATGAATACAATTTTAAACATTTGATATATATTTTTCTGGTATATTTGGTATTTTATACCACCCATTAATGAGTACATTTTGATATTTACAAGAGTTCCTCTCATCATTCACTACAAAAAGGCAATCAATCTCCCCCTTCTTCATACCTCAAAAACAACATAGTATCATCCAATATCTAAAAAATTAACTCCGTAAAATCACTCCCTTATTCCATTAATCCCCACATTGAACATAAATTCAACCAAGTAATTTCATTCATGCAAACATAAATGAGTTAACGGATTAATGTGTGACATCTTCCCACATGCTCTTCTAAATTTCTTATTTATACACACATCATTTATTATTATTTCATGTTTTAAAAAAAATGTCTCAAATATTAATATATGTAGTTATTAAATGGTTTTTTCCGACACTTACACTCAATTCCATCCAACGTGAATCATACATTTTTCTTATTTGTACGGTGAACTACCCCCTTAGGAAACGATGATTTTCCGTTTTCCTTTTATACCTTTCATGGTTCGGAATTAGGATGGAAAAAATGTCTATATAAAATCTATATGATAAATATTATTTCATTAATATTCTTTAATTCTTGTAATATACATATATTTATACGTTCCATTTTCTATAAATATAAGAATTTTTTGAGGAAGTGAAGACTATCACCCCTTCAAAATGATGTGATTTTTTCACACACAAAATAGAATTTAGTAATAGTAAATTTAGTGAAAATATATAATATATATGAAATAATAATTATAATTTATTTATATTATATACCTATATACATATATTTATTTTTTTCTTTCTTTTAATATGATAATAAAACAGAAACAACGTTTAAGCCTACGTACGACCTACCGTATCCATAAACGGTGTATTACATTTCATAATTCTACTATATATAGATTGTTATAGTAAAATTATAATTAATATAAATTATATTTATATCTTGCTTTTAATTTATTAAATATTTATATGCGTATAATGTTCAAGGATGAAACAAATTAAGACACAAGTGAAAAAGAAATCCAATACTACCTGAAGTGTAACCTTAATGTGAAATTGTTTATAAGTATGTAATATGAAGACATAATGATAAAATATATGAAATTAGGTATAATAAAATGGGTATTAAAATGATGTATAATATAATTAAATTAAATATAATAGAATATTAAATGAGTTTTACGGGTGTCAAGACTAAAGATAAGGGATTTTCTTCTCACTTTTTATTTATGTGAGATACAAACCATATTTTACCCTCATTTAGTTAGCGTGGTGTACATAATGGTGATTGATGTATTATATAATTATTATAATTAAATTAATGAGAATTTAATGACCCATTTATGAACTTTATTTCATGTGGTTTATCTTTTAATAGTTAACAAATTTGTAAAGTTGTTCTGTCTGGATTTTCCATGTTTGGGACACGTACCATGTTATGCACATATATATTTCTATGATGTGAATATAAAACCCTTTGACATGTTATATAGATAATAAAATTATTTTCATGATATTTTTAGAATCATGTAATTTTCTTATTTACCTCGTATTATGATTCAAAATTACAAAATTGCTGACGGTTTGTAGCTACAATATCACAATTTCTCGAGAATGCTTATGATTATTCAACCATTAATGAAATATTAGGATCTATATATTAGGAAATATTATAATATTTATTACCATATAGTAATTAATTTTTTATCCATGTAATGATACCATTTTCACAATATTTATTATATGATATATGCAAGAAAGTGTTTTTAAGAACGTCGAACATTACTATTTCTGACGCTTTCGCCGGGGCGCGCACATCCGTCTGCGGGGAGGACGCGCTGCATGTTTCCCCACATTCCCGCTTTCCAAAGGCGGGCGGCATCCGTTCCTTGTTCAGGGATGTCTGCTCCTTGATCAAAACCAGGATGATGGGATGTCGGTTCTTTTTTCGTGGATTCCTCCTCGGAGCTTATTACCTAGTCCAGGTATCCATCATAGATTTAAGACGGGTTTGTGAAGCTCATTCCCGGTTCCAAATCTACATGGATGCCGGTTAATTACGCTTCTTCCATCAAGACTCTCCAAGGGGTCTTGTCGGGGCAGCAACCTTCGGTGAGAAGAATGGTCACATTGGGGCGTCGTCGGCATGTCTGTCTTCGGTCCCTCATCACAGGGCTTTTGGAGGGCGTGGAAGCCCGAGGCATCCCACATCAAACGTGGGGAATGTGTACCATCTGAGGTTTTCCTCAGCATCCCATGTTTAACATGGGGTATGCCGCGAGATTAACGTCTTGCATAGACGGATCGGGTTGAAGGGCCCTCTAGGGGGGAACACCGATGTTGGGGCCAGCACGTGGGTGGCTTCCCGGATGCTATGGAGTGGAATGGGGTGGCATGATCCCACCGGGATGTGGAGGCCCGGGTAAGGATCAGGATGGATGGTGGAGTGAGACAAGGGGCTTACGCTCTGGGGCAGTCCAAGAGGGGGAATACAGTTTAACATCATGAGGGACGAGGGCATACAGTTTAACGTCGTGCGGGATGATGGCATGCAGTTTAACATCATGTGGGACGATGGCATGTGGGGCTTACGCTCTGAGGCGGCCCATGGTGGATATGGGGCTTACGCTCTGAGGCGGCCCATGGTGGGTATGGGGCTTACGCTCCGAGGAGGCCCATAGTGGGTAGTGAACCGACGTGAAGAGGTCGGAACAACTGGGTGGTGGGCTTGAACCTCGTGGAGGCTTCCTACGTACCGTGCGTTAGCACGGATCAAAGTCCTCGTAGTTCGCTAGAATGGGGCTTACGCTCTGGGGAGGCCTATGGTGGGTATGGGGATTACGCTCTTAGGCGGCCCATGGTGGGAGTCATGGTCGATGCATGCTCTATGCCCACGTGAGTCATGCTCGGTGTGGGAAACAAGAGGCAGCATGGACCAGACGATCATGTCGTGAAGGGTGCGTCCATGAGAAGCGGAATGGGGCTTAGGCGTTGAGTGGCCCAAAGAGGAAACAGGGGCTTACGCGTGGTTAGAAGCCCTTGGTGTCGGGTATTACTCTAGGGTGGAGGCCCGTGGTGCGACAAAGCGCAGTGGGAAAAGGATTCCACTGGCCTCGGCAGGGGGGGAGTATTGAGATGCATGGGTGCAGTCATCCGCAAGAAAGGATAGGGGCTTACACTGTTAGGAAGCCCTTCCCCCGCGAACAAACGCCACTCCGACAAGGAGGATCTTATTCCATGCGAGGAAGAGTCCATTCCCGTGGAGACGAGTGGCGTAAAAAATCTCTGACTTGGGGGGACCCTGCGTGCGAAGCACGGGGTCGGACCACAGTTTAACGTATTGTGTTAAGGACGAGATGCTTAGCATTTTATCGTCTTGAAGCTTGGAAGAGGTGGGTTTTCTCCACACCCCTAGGGATTACATGCCCAACGCCCTCTACCCCTTGTGGGAGGGAAGTCATCGGCAAGGCCGTTCTGAAGGGGGGTCGCAGGGCAAACCACCGGGGGGTCCACGTTAGCGTGGCTATGCGAAGAAGCAATAGCCATTAGTGTTCCTATGCGAAGAAGCATAATGCAAAGCAACGCAATGGGAAACATGGCCCAAGGGACCTTGAGGTTACTTCGCACGAGCCTGGAAGGCCGTATGGGAAAACAATGCATGGCACACATGCCCGGCAGGGGAGACATCAAGCGCCAGTGCAGGGGGCAGCCAAGGGGCGTCTAGGTGAGAGGTCTTGGGCTTTGTGCGCAAAAGGGAAGGTTTGCATGCAAAACAAAGGGAAGGGGCGCAATTGGAACAATCGGAATTGCACGCGAAGATAGAATTACGCACAGGGTTTTGCGTGCAAGGCAGGGTATTGCGCGCACGGGACGCGGATTGCGTGCAAGGCTGGAAAACGGGGGAGGGGGAAAATTCACTGAATCCAGTGGACTTGCACGCAAAGGTGAACTCCGGGGCAAGGTTGCGCGAAATTAGGGATTACCTGGATGTCATCTTTCATGCGGGGGGAGCCGAATCGCGCGCATGAGAGTCGCTTCGGATTCCTCAACCCCCAAACCGTTCGAGGTCACCTTCTATTTATAGGCGACCTCCGGCGCAGAATCCAGGCGGCGCGCAAAATATTCCGTGGCGGGAACTGCTTGCGCGCAATGTCTCGCCGCGGAGAACCGGGGCGCGCAATTATTCTGCACCTCACCGTCCCGATTCCACGAATCACGGGAGTACTTTGCGCGCAGAACATTTTTTCGCGCAGATCCTTCTTTATTTCGTGCACCACTTCTCAGGCCTCTGGTTCGGGCCTCTGATTCCGAATATGACATCACTTCGTCATTTCGAAAAATCCTCCGAGAGTTACGGACTTTTGTCGGCGTCAACAAATGACCCCCATTGAAATTGGATCGGCGAGAGGTCGCAATGATCAGATTCCATGGGAAATGCTGAAACAGTGAAATGCAGAGTCCCCTGGTCAAGTTCCGCGCAAAATTTCTACGGGGCGGGCAAAACCTACGGACGCGCACGGAATCCTCTTTTCGCGCAGCGCGGAACCCTGGCCTCGCCTATAAAAGGGGCGATGGGTCCCAAATCTGTACATCCGCTTTTTCTGTGCAATAATCTCACCGCTCTTGTGCGCGAAAACGCTTCCGTGGCTACGCATAAAAACGCTCTGGTAGCGCGGAATTCCATCCGTAATTCGGCTGCATTTTTGCGCCTGTTCGGGCTTTTTCGCGCTTTGCATGCCGATTACGCCCCAATCTCCATGATTTCGCGCGACTCCTTCAGATTTCATGCAGAACTCTCTGATTCTGCGCACTGCATCCTGATTTCTCCCAACTCCTGAAAAATTCGAGATGGCCGCAAACCGAGTTGATGAGGGGGAAGCCGCTGCTCGTAGGAGCTAATTGGCGGAGAACCAGGAGGTTTACGATGCCAAGGTGATTGTGTCCAACAATCTGGCCTTGTTCAATCTACTGACTCCGGCCCATAAGATGTATCCCCTGTCTGACAACCTCCCGCTCTGGAATTTCAGCATTCTGGAGGAGGTTCCACTACCGGGCTTCGAAGTGGACACACCACGGTCTTGGGTGACTCGGGAGGACGAACTTCCTCGCTACAACATCACCAACAACGGCCATCCTTCCAGAGAAACTAGACATATGTATGTGTATGTCCTAAACCCGAGGACTAGGACAATTACCAATGACGAGCCTGTGGCAGAGGATTCTCTGGAACTCTACACGAGCACGTTCCGTCAAAGCATCATGGATGACACGAAGGGCTGACTGAAGGATTGGGACCTGCGGTCCAGAGGCAACATCACCAGCGAATGGTCCTGGGCGTTCTGGGTCCTCCATACCTGCGACCAGTTCAGGGACGAACTGCGGTATATTGGCCTGTTCGAGGCGGTATGGACATCACAGTCCCATTTCCACTGCCATCCTGAACTCAGACCGGAGCTATTCACCTGGTGGTCTCCTGACACCAATAAATTCCACCTTCATCATGGGGAAGTCAGCATCAGTCTCATGGGATTTCACTGCATCGGAGGTATCCCACTGGAGGGTTACCAATATGACGAGTTTGTTCCTCCAAAGAACACCTGGGGAGACAGGACGCGGACGCCTATGCTGACGTGTCACCTGTTGGATCTGGCCAAAGAGAGGTCGGGGGTCAAAGACTTCCTGAAGGACGTTGCCTTCAAGGGCTGGTTCAGCCTGTTCCTTGAGATGGATCCGGCCATCAAGATGTCGGTGTGGGGAAAACAGTGCCCAACCGTGACTCAGAGGATGAGGGATGGGTCATACTGGAGGACCCAGGAGGTGGGGCAATACCAATCATGGGGCTACCGCATGATTGAGGCCCGGGACCCGAACGTCCGGTATGCCGGGTTCCTTGCTGCCTTCCTGAGTGGGTGGCTTCTGCCGATGCGGGACGCGAGGATGGGCATCCGTCCAGCAACATTGGTGATGGCGGGCTCCATGGCCGCCATCAAACGGTTCAACTTGGGCGTCCCCGTACTGGCCAAGTTGTATACCATTCTGGGGTGCATCTCACGAGCGGGGTCGCCTCGGAGAGTATGTGGTCCCTTCCAGATATTCCATGGCTGGGTGGCAGCTCATCTCGGCGGGTATACTTTTCCAAACACCATCCGTCCTCCGGGAAACGGCATGTGACCGTCCTTACTGAATATCGCAGGGGTGGCGCCGATGACGCTCAATGAGGAGGGCGTGAGGATCTGCATCGTCAACCATGCCAATTTCAACTTCAGCCCGTCTCCCACCCTGGTCGGCCAGCTGGTGGACAGTGGTCGAGGCTCTCTGGAACAGTAGGAATACTTCCAAAGCATTCGGGGAGGGGTGCTCATGCCTCGGATCGACGGGAAGGTGATCTGCGAGCCGTACGTGCCATCCCGATTCGCCAGGCAGTTCGGGTGCCTCCAGCGAATGCCAAAGAAGGTATTCATGGCTGTCTGGCAGGAGACGAATCCATGCGTCCTACACCAGATGTGGTTGATGTTTACCACCTTCTACTCTGGAAACGTCGTCACTCTTCCCCCCACTGGGGTCGATGCCGGGCTAGCAACCGAATACGCCGAACACTGGACCATTGCGTACCCTGAGGGGATATTACGCAAGTGCATCTGGAAACTCGAGGTCACTCGCGTAGAAACTTGGCGACGGGAAAGAGGGCACGGTGCCGTTGGAAGGGGGGAACCAAGGGCACGTCAGGCAGTGAGGCCTGCGCAGGCCGGGACATCGGCAGCGGGGACATCACATGGTGCCTCCACGTCCTTGTTACCCGTGGGTGGGGGTCACATGAGGCGGCTAGGAAACTGCCCGGGAATCAGATAAGATATCTGCTTGAACCTTCCCAAGATGCAATTCTCCTGGCACTGTGGTCGGCCTAGATGACCCTGCGGAAATCACTGAGCGTCGAAGCCATCTGGCAGAAGAAAATGCAAAACGGGATCCAACTTCCAGAGGTCAGGATGGTTCTAATTACTTACCAAGTAAACATCCATTGGCGGCATGCTTATCTGATGGCCATGGACGCATACGCACGCCAGAGGGGGTGGCGTGCGGAGCCAACATTACTAGTGAAAGTGATGCTCGGGCAGGAGCATGATTCGGAAGCGATGCCGTCGTGAGAAGGCGATAGTGACGAGGAATCGGAGGGGGAGGAGGAAACCGGAGAGGATGAAGGCGAGGGAGAAGATGAAGAAGAAGAGCCCGAAGGTGAGGGGTCGCAAGGGGCGGCCTACCAAGGGAGTCTCTGAGAGAGCGGCGAGATTGCCAACTCTGATCTCGACCTAACCGAGATTCTCGAGGTTTGTCTCTGTCTTCATTTATTTCCCTCATTCATTTATTCTCATTTCCAACTTCTAACTCACTTCCCCATCCTACTCAAGAGCAGTTGAGCGTTGTACGGGCGTCCCCACCAGAGGAGGGAGGAGAGGAACCGGTGAGACATGACGGGAATCCTACACCCATCATTGAACTAACCAGCGCAGAGGGGTCTCCCATCATGGTGGCTCCTGCAGCGACCGAAACACTGGGGATCGGCGCTCTGGATTCCTGTAAGTCTCACGCTTCACTACTGGTCCTTGGTGGAAAAGGATCCCATCTAACCAGCGTATGCCTTGTGCAGTGATCTCAACACTGGAGGCACGTCAGGCTGCGGAGCCCGGGCTGTCTGTGAGTGGACCAGCGGCGGACATACCACCTCGTTTGGAACATTCTCTCTGCACTGAGTCGGCCCTGGCAGTTGATAAACAGGGGGCGGCAGACATCAGCTGCTCTATTCCTGAGACGAGGTCGGAAGCTGGTGGAGGTATCATTGCTGCTGGGGCTAGAGAAGAAGGCCGCCCGGACATCGAAGATTCTATTCCTCCCAAAGACATCCCTGTGGCAGATCCTGCTGCCGATCTGCTGGCGGCCTTCCCTATATACCAACCCGCTGACCTTGAGGAGATAGATGACTTTGACTCAGAGGCAGCCGAAGAGAGAAGGATGGCACGACGCAAGTGGTGGAAGTGTATCCAGTGCTTTCTCAGGCAACCCAAGTCAGATTGGATGAGGCGGATGGGATCACTTCAGACCTGGTCGTGCTTCCTGTGCGCCGGAGGAGCTAATGCTCTGCGTCTTCATCTGACGGTCTGTGATTACATGGCCGAGAAGATACGCGAGAGCCGTCGGCGCACCGACATTTCCTAGTGCCGAGAAAGATCGGCAAGCGCTCAAGCGCTACTGAGGGTGGAGAAGGAAGTCCAGCACCTCGAAGGGCATGCGGCAGATAAGGAGGTCTTCATCGCAACATGCTCTGAGCTCATGGAACAACTGACCGCCCAGCTGGCTGATGCACAGGAACAACTGGTAGAAGCGAGTCACCAGATGGCCGTACTTTGAACCAAACGGGCGCAGGCACAAGCTAGGGCAGGCGAGCTGCACTATGTGGTGGCCGATGAGGAGATAGTCTTCAAAGAGAGAAAAGCGGCCCTGGAGGCTACCAGCCAGAGGGTAGCAGTGCTGGAAAGATCACTTCAGCATGTTGATCCCTAAGGGCTTTTTTTTCCATCTCATGAACATTTTTTCTTGTACTGCTCATCGCCTCAATCCAATATATGGTTAAATCCACTAATTCGTACCCTTGGTTTATTGCGCTCAACCATAGTTTCGAAACAAATAACAACTCACCCCTAGGCTCCTGTGGGACATGCCCAACGCGAGAAGTAAGAGATGCTTGTACCATCATTCCGTTCAACTGTGGGGCATTGACCAAGCTTCAGGCGTCCAAAATCGGGCCTGGACATCTGAGGAGACCCCAGGCCGATTGATGTGTCGACTTCTCAATGTTCTTTAACACATGAGCGGGTCAATGCCGGGGGCATTGAAATCCATCTGAACACAGGGGGATGGAGAGAAAGGGTGAATCACACTGCCCAAATTCGGAACCCAATGGGGCGCAACCATGGAGGATAACCGTCAACCATGGCAGAAACACAACATCCATATCATATTGGCCTGGAATGGGGACAATAAACAAGGGCTGACCGCTGACCATGTTCACAACATGGGGCTTAACTAAAATATCATCGGTCAGTTTCCCGGAACGTTGGCCCATGACAATAGGTCGACCATAGGTCTGTCATCCATAATGTTAGGGGGCCCCATCAAACATGACCAGTCCTCCGGAATGTTGGCCCAAGACAGTAGGAGGACCATAGGTCGAGAATCCATATTGTAAGGGGGTCCCGTCAAACATGACCAGTCCTCCGGAACGTTGGCCCAGGACAGTAGGTGGACCATAGGACGAGCATCCATACTGTTCGGGGGTCCCGTCAAAAATGACCAGTCCTCCGGAACGTGGCCCAGGACAGTAGGCGGACCATAGGCCGAGCATCCATACTATTAAGGGGTCCCATCAAACATGAAAGGGAATGTGGATCCGAATAAAGGGGAACGCAAAGCGTGGTAGGTGTAGTGGCGGCTTGTTCAAACAGAGTCCAACACTCTCGATATTGTGCCACCATGGCCAAGGAGCATTAGGCAGACATACCGACCTGATCACGGGTCGTCCCAATTTCCAGGCAGGACCTCTTTAGCGAGAGAAATGCCGCTTCCCATTATTACCATGGGGAATCCCGAACCTTCTCGGGGTAAATGTCCCGATTACACAACTTCCCATGAATTCGGGCCGAGGGGCCGACAATAAGAAAGGACAGGGTTCAGCAATCCCTAGGGCTGGACCCAAGACGAAAATGTCCGGGCGGTCCTACGTATCTCATTAGGATGAGAATCAAGCCACATGTAGTTCTTGAAGAATAGTTTAACGTCAGGTTGGACGAAATACAGTTTAACGTCATGCGGGACAGAATACAATTTAACGTCATGTGGGACGGAATACCGTTTAACATCATGCGGGACGAGATACAGTTTAACATCATGCGGGACGAGATACAGTTTAACGTCATGCGGGACGAAATACGGATCTTAGTCTTAGGTCTTAGAGCTCGGACCGTGAGGATCGTAGTTTTAGGTCTTAGAGCTCGGACCCTGAGGATCTTAGTTTTAGGTCTTAGAGCTCGGACCGTGAGGATCATAGTTTTAGGTCTTAGAGCTCGGACCATGGGGATCTTAGTTTTAGGTCTTAGAGCTCGGACCGTGAGGATCTTGGTTTTAGGTCTTAGAGCTCGGACCATCGACGGAAAGGGGGAGAAACAGAAACATGTCAAGGCGGTTACAAAACTCGACGTGAGTGAGGACCTAAGCCCTACTTACCATGTGCTCACCGGGGAAATGCTCGAGTCGAGGGACCGAACACAAAGATCGGCTGGGCCCACGGGGAAGTGCCCCAGGTGCTCTTACGTATCTCATATGGATGAGAATCATGCCATACATAGTTCTGGAAGGTGACATGGTAAGATACCAGTGCCATGAAAAAGGGGAGCGCGGGCGTGGCCCTTGCACTAAAAGAAGAAGAATTTGATAAATCTTGTTTTTCCATTAAGGTGAGTGGGTTTTTTTTGTGAAGCGACATGCCTATAAAAGTAGGTCGTGGTGTCGCCACAAGAATCAAGCCATGATAGGCGTTGACAGATGGCATGGCACATGACCAATACCCAGCGTGATGTCCTCTACAACGAGGCCATCACAATGCAGCACCGTTTTATTCGTCTTGCAGCCAGGACGATAATTTCATAGTTTAGGGTCGTGTGATAGGACCAACAACATAGTTTAAGGTCATATGGTTTGGACCAACAACACAGTTTAAGGTCGTATGGTTTGGACGAACAACACAGTTTAAGGTCTTATGGTTTAGACCAACAACACAGTTTAAGGTCATATTCTAGGACCAACAACACAGTTTAAGGTCATATGGTTTGGACCAACAACACAGTTTAAGGTCATATCGTTTGGACCAACAACACAGTTTAAGGTCGTATGGTTTGGACCAACTGAGAGAGGAGCCTCGGGCCAAAGAGGCCTACGATGGTTCAACAATCAGGGAGGGGTAGGAGATGCTAGCTCCCCGCTGTGCGGGGCCCGAAACGCAATTTCCGCGCGACTCCTCGTTTCCCATGGGGATGAGGGTCAAGCTGCATGCAACCGGTAAAGAAGAGACCCAAGCACATACTCTAGCGCTCAGATCGCAGGAGCCCTGAGAGACCGTTATGCAGCTCGGTCTGTCTGATGCGCAGGGGTGTACTGAGGGTTAGTACAAGGAGTGTCGAGATTCCACCTTGACACAGTGGGGCGGAACATGACATGAACCATGCCACCAACATTCAGGGCCTGGGGAAGCCGGCGTGACGACTGAGGATTACTGCTGACCACGTTCGCAATGCAGCATCCTGTTGTATTAGCCATGGGGACAAACAAATGAGGATCAACTGCTGACCATGTTCGCAACGCGGGATTCTGATCAATTTTTTGTCTGAAACCCTCGGGGGCGTTGGCCCGTGATGGTAGGAGATCCCTTGGTCGTTGTATCCAGGACGTTCTTGGGGGTCCCTCCGGGTGTGAAGGATGACGGGGGCCCGAATGAAGGGGAACAAGAATCTTGGCAAGTGGATGGAACTTGCCTAAGTCGAATCTAGCACTCCAAGTCCTTGACCAGAGTACCCTGAGCACATTAGCAGACCACTAGAAAGGGTCAGAGGGCTCAGTCCGAGATCATCCAAAAGATGGAGGATCCCTGGGAAAAAGATGGGGCGTAACGCCAAACACCCTGGGAACCAGGAGATCGTGGGATCTCCTAAGAGATGGGGATGGACCTGACATCTAGGTGTACAGGCGGTCCTACGTATCCCATAAGGAAGGGAATCAAGTCATACGTAGTTCTGGAAAGCGTCTTCTAATGCCATTGGACATAGGAGGGCTAAATCCTGAGGACATGGTGTGCGTGGTGCAGCTATTGCAAGCCCGATGTGAATGAGGACATAATCCCCATACTACGCTATACGATCCGGTGGTCAAGGTCGCAAAGGCGAGACAGACGTGATAGCGGACCTCAAGCTGGACCCAAAGACGAAAGGTCTGGGTGTTCCTACATATCCCATTAGGATGGGAATCAAACTAGACGTAGTTCTGGAAATACAGTTTAACGTCATGTTGGATGAAATATGGATCTTAGTTTTAGTTCTTAAAGCTTAGACCGAGGTGAAAGGGCAGAGTTTGGTAACTCCTGGGGCTGGACCCAAGATGAAATGTCCCGGCATTCCTACGTATCTCATTAGGATGAGAATCAAGCCATATGCAGTTCTTAAAATACAGTTTAACATCATGTTGGACGAAATATGGATCTTAGTTTTAGGTCTTAGAGCTCGGACCAAGGTGATCTTAGTTTTAGGTCTTAGAACTCGGACCAAGGTGCAGTTTAGGGTCATGCGGGACCACACAGTTTAAGGTCATGCTGGACCATAGATCCCAAATGTAGGGAAAAATGCAGTTTAAGGTCATGCTGGACCATACAGTTTAAGGTCATGCTGGACCATACAGTTTAAGGTCATGCAGGACCACACAGTTTAAGGTCACGTTAGACTGTACAGTTTAAGGTCATGCTGGACAGCACAGTTTGAGGTCATGCTGGACCGTACAGTTTAAGGTCATGCTGGACCGCACAGTTTAAGGTCATGCTGGACCGCATAGTTTAAGGTCATGCTGGACCGCACAGTTTACGGCAAAGTACTTCTTCAGAAACCTTGTGTTGGTGGGAGGAGTGATACGCTCACCATCCATAGTTACCGAGGAATATCCTCCATTAGGATAGACCTTGTGGACAATAAAAGCCCCCTCCCACTTGGGCTCCAACTTGGGCGGTTTCCTGCTGGGAATCAATAGCGTTCTAAGAGCCAGCACCATGTCACCTTGCTGGAAGGAGCGGAGGTGAACCTTCTTATCAAAAGCTCGATCCATCCTGCTCTGATGCCTCTCCAAGTTATGTAAAGCGTGAAGCCTACTTCTATCCAGCGCCTCCAACTCTACTAGACAGATCTCGGCAGCTCTATCCGTCTCTTGCTGGTCGTAGACCGCCGTGCGCAATGAGGGAAGCTAGACCTCGATGGGTAGGAAGGCCTCAGCTCTGTATACCAGGGAATACGGAGTCACCTGGGTGTAATTTAGAGTCGTTGTCCTATAATCCTAGAGGGCGTTGGGGAGCTTGTCTGGCCAGCTTTTCTTGTTCTGACCAACCATTTTCTGCAAAATGTTAGAGAGGGTTTTGTTAAACGCCTCAATCTGTCCATTTGCCTGCGCATGATAGCGGGAGGTGTGGTTAGAGCGAATGTTGTACATGGCATACAATATTTTCATCTCGGCCGCTCAGAAGTCGGTTCCATTATCCGTGAGGATAGCATGAGGTATTCCAAATCGGTGGATGATATTGGAGCTCACGAAGTCGGTGATTGAACCAGCCTTGACTTCCCTGAGCGGGACTGCCTCTGCCCACTTTGAGAAGAAATCTGTAGCGGTCAAGATGAACCAGTACTGACGGGCCGTCGCTGGTGGGTAAGACCCTACAAAATCCAACCCCCAGACCGCAAAGGTCCACGAATACTTAGTAGTATGGAGAGGCTCTGGTGGCCGATGCACAAAGTTAGCATGAACATGGCACGCATGACACCTCTTGGCGTACTCGATGCAATCGTGGATCATGGAAGGCCAGAAGTATCCCAGCCTCCGAATCTGGTGGGATAACTTTGACCTGGCCTGGTGGGTACCACAGGAACCAGCGTGCACTTCTTGCATGACCTATGGGATCTCAACTCTTTGAAGGCAACAGAGGAGAACACTTTCAAACCCATGCTTGTAAAGGAGCTACTCGTGGCTGGGACCACTTTTAAGGGTTAACTGCGGCGCGCGGCACCGGATTCGTTCTCGCTCCGCTCGATCCATCAGAAGATGACAGTGCTGTAGGTATTCAACCAAAGGTGTCCTCCAGTCAGGAACTGTCTCGATCACCATGCCCGAAGCCCCGGGGGGGGGGGGGGGGCTGACGCAGGGGCACCAGCGGTGAGATGGTTCACTCGCGGGCCACGATCTCCCTATAGGATAACATGAGAAATGACTCTCCGGTGCACCACATGGATGATTAGGTCATCCTGTCTGGGCTCCGCGAGTGATGCGGACAGGCTGGCCAAAGCATCTGCTCGATTGTTCTGTGACCGGGGAACGTGAATGACATCTAGTCGGGAGGGGAACTTTGCCATTAGATGGAGGGTGCACTCCAGCAACAGCATGAGTTCTGGCTTCCTGACAGCATAGTCACCGTTAACCTGCTTGATGACTAGCTCAGAGTCCCCTTTTACATACAGGTGGGGTCCGTTAACCTCTAGATCCAACTCGAGGCCAGTGATGAGGGCATGATATTCTGCCTCATTATTGGTGCAGCCTTCGGACAATATGAAAGAATATGGTAGAACGGCTTGCTCTTGGGTGATGAAGATGATACTGAGGCCCACTCTGTTAAGCCTAGGATTATTGAGCCTTCTACCGGTAGGGCTTCGGGAGGCGCCGTCAAAGTGCATCTGCCAGCGTGGGGGGCGTGATTGACAGAGAGGATTGCATCATCATGAAAGCCCAAATCCAGTGGCTGGTCCGCAGAGGTTGGGTGGGTAGCTAAGAAGTCTTCCAACGCCTGTCCTTTGACGGCCTTATGAGGTATGAACCTAATTTCGAACTACTGTAGGATCACCGCTCAGTGTGCCAATCGTCCGGTCAACATAGGCCAGCTCAGGATGTATTTCAACGGGTCTACCCGAGAGACCAGCTGTACCTCGTGGTGCTGCAAGTAGTGCCGCAATTTCTGTACGGCGAATACGAGCGCCAGGAAGCTATTCTAGATGGGAGAATATCTAATTTCTGGGTCGAGGAGCATGCGACTGAGGTAGTAGAGGCTATTCTCTATTCCCTCGTTGTTCTTCTGGGTGAGAAGGGCGCCGAGGGATCGCTCCAGGGCGGTCACTTAAAGGACCAACGACCTTCTGGGAATGGGTGGCATCAGGACCAGAGGTTGAAGCAGATACTGCTTGATTTCCTCAAAAGAGGTATGACACTCTTCATCCCACCCATAGGCGGCACCTTTCTTCATGAGCCGAGATAAGGGCTTACACTTGCCCGCCAAATTCGCAATGAATCGGCTTATGTAGGCTAAGTGGCCTTGGAGGCCTCGAAGCTCCCGAATATTACTCAGGGCAGGCATCTGACTGATGGCCTTGATCTTCTCGGGGTCGATCTCGATACCTCGATACCTCACAATAAATCCAAGAAACTTTCCGGAGGTGACCCCGAAGGCACACTTCAATGGGTTCATCTTCATGTGGCGAGAATGGAGGAAACCGAACACTTTCTCAAGGTCCTTGAGATGATCCCGGCGCTGACGAGATTTAACCACCAGGTCATCTATGTATCATTCCACCAGTGTCCCAAGGATTGGCTTTAATATGTGGGGCATAGCCCGTTTATTGGTGGCACCCGCGTTCTTTGGGCCGAAGGGCATAACCCGGTAGCAGAAAGTGCCCTGGGGGGGGCCTGAAGGCAGTGAACTCTTCATCCTCGGGGGCCATCCAGATCTGGTTGTACCCGGAGTACCCATCCATGAAAGAGAGGTCTTGGAACCCGGTCGTCGCATCAATCAAAATCTCTGTCACGGGAAGGGGAAAGTCATCCTTCGTACATTGGCGATTAAGATCACATAAGTCGATGCAGACCCTGATATGCCCGTTCTTCTTCCTGACGGGCACAATGTTGGCTATCCACCTGGGGTACTAGACTTCCTTGATGATGTTGTCCTTAATGAGCTTATCAACCTTGACCTCAACCATGGCACCATGAAAAGGGTGAATATTCCTGGGAGGTTCCTTGACCCCACGATGGTTTGTCGGGAGGCCAAGGCGGTGGATGGCTACCTGGGGATCTAGTCCCGGCATCTCATCATAACTCTAGGCAAACATATCACGATGTTGTCTCAGGATGTCTATGTACTGTTGTCGTTACTCGGGAGGCATAGTGGCGCTGACCAATGTGGGTCTCGGGTCCGCCTCACTACCGAGGTTCACTTGTACTAGCTCATCGACCGTGGTGGAGACGCCTTCCTCAAATGTGGGAGGAGCATCTTCTATGTCTTCTTCTCTGCCTGAGGAAAGATCATCCATGGGGGCAGTCGTTTCGGGGCTGCTCGACCCGGATGGGGAGCTGGCACCGGCTTGGGCGGCGGAGGTTGTCCCGATGGGAGACTCATGCACCGCGGAGATCATGGCAACGAAGGCGGTCGATCCAATCCCATCCGGCCTTCGGCCCAAGCGGCCACTCTTTACGACATCAAAGAACTGGTGACACGTTGGCTTGAGCCAGTCTATTCCGGCTTGGTGAAACAGACACGTATGACGTACTACTATTTGCATGAGCCCAACGTCCCGATATCGTACAGGGGTAGGAGGCTCAGGGATCACCGGATCCGGGTTGGTATAAGCGTACGAGGTGATCTCCCGCCGCCGCTTAGACCCGGAAATATGCCTTCCTCTAGTACCTGAGACAACAAAGAACTCTCCCATATCGGGAGTCGTAGCATCTAACCGATGGATTGGGAAGACATATGCATCATCCAGACCAGCCCAGGGATCACTTGCGACAGTGGCGGGCTCAACCTCACCGGCCAGGATTTTCTTGTCCTTGCTCTTGTAATAGTCAGCGTCCAGGTAACGGGAATCACAAGAGGCAAACGGAGACACATCTCCTTGGAGCACACCCACTCGACCTTTAAGGGAGTATTTGAGGCACTGGTGGAATGATGAGGTAAACAATGCATGAAGATGGAGCCACGACCTACCCAACAATGCGTTGTAGGCAGTGTCCTGAGAGACAAACATGAATTCAGTATTGGCAATTAAGCCACCAAACTGGGTCTTCAGACGAATCATGTCGAGTGGAGTTTTCTCAGTCATGTCATACCCCTAGATTCTGAGGTCGGAGGGAGGTAAATCATCCTCAGACAACCCCAATTTTTGTAGTGTCCGAGTTGGGATCACGTTAATCCCAGAACCCGTGTCGAAAAGACAACGACGGAATTCCACGCTATTGAACTGGCCGGTGATGTACAACGGGTGGATGTGCCTCTGTATAGGAAGGTCTTCATCTTCACCAGAAAATGAGATAACCTCATGACATTCGGCGTCCCCAATCACCTCGGTGTGGAAGGCTTCTGCGGCCGCTACCTCCGTTTCAAACTGGAGGGGGCTCCATAGAGCCTCAGCGAGCGCCTCACGCATTTCAGACAACAGGAGAAGGGCCTCAAGGATGGAAATACTTGCCATAATGCCATCCAGGTGCTTCAGGACATCATACTTTCGCGCCAAACGTGAGCTTCTTCTTACAGGAGTTCGCTCTGCGATTGGGGGCATGACGGGCCCTGCTGGCGGGACCGGTGACTGACTGGTACTAGGCATGTCCCGCCGTTCATTAGCTGAAGCCCGGTAGGTGGCTATCATGCCAAGATCGGAAGGCCGTAGTCGGCCAGTGGTAGGGCTGGGCTGGTTGCGACGCGGGAAAGGCGGTTCCGCCTGATCCAGCAACACAAATGGCGGTGGAAGCAAACCTGTTTTCACCGGGTGAGGGAGCCGCGAGTGCTATTCTCTGTACCGGGCCTACTGCATGTTCTGGGTATCATGCACGGCCTGACTGGAGGTGACGACTTCCGTACCCTGGCGACTCACGTAGCCACGGCTCTGTCGACGTTGCCGACGGCTGGGGACATTGGGGAGGTCCACCTGGCGCCCCTCATCGCCAGGAGTCAAAAAGGGATTTACCAACTCTACGGTGTTAACCGAAGCATACCCCGGGCACTCGGGGAGGTCCACCTGGTGCTCCTCGTCTTCGGGAGCCAAAAAGGGATTTACCAACTCTACGGTGTTAACCAAAGCATACCCCGGGCTCTCGGGGAGGTCCACCTGGTGCTCCTCGTCGTCGGGAGACAAAAAGGAATTTACCAACTCTACGGTGTTAACCGAAGCATACCCCGGGCTCTCGGGGATGTCCACCTTACGCTCCTCATCATCGGGAGCCAAAAAGGGATTTACCAACTCTACGGTGTTAACAGAAGTGTACGCCGGGCTCTCGGGGAGGTCCACCTAGCGCTCCTCGTCGTCGGGAGCCAAAAAGGGATTTACAAACTCTACGGTGTTAACAGAAGCATACCCTGGGCTCTCGCTCGAGGAGTCATCCACTACCGGACGGGGTCTCAGAGGGATCCCCATATCGGGGTGCATGAAATCTCCAAGCGTGTGAGAAGATGACGGTAATGGCGGGGTGCGTTCTTTATTCTTGTGTCGCCGCCTGCTCTTCTGGGAAGTAGGCTGGGAAGACGAAGCCAAAACGACGCTCGTAGACTCCGAGGGATCTGGCTGACTCAGGCGGGCACAGATAATTCCATGGGCACGGGCGACCATCCTGCGGGTCATCCAGTCATTATACTTACGGGACCCACGGTCGGAAACCTTTTCCCACCCATCCTCGTCGTCGCTGCTGCCATCTGATCCCACGAAGACACATGCCACCTGTGACGGGGCTGGGCCCAACCTGCTTGTGTTGTTTTCAATCTAGTCTTGGAGATAGTCCTTGAACACATAGCACTATTGGATGGTGTGTCCTAGGATTCGGTGGTAAGGGCAGTAGTTGGGGTGATCAGTGAGACACACCTCTTCTGGCTTCCGGCACTCAGGTAGCCGCACGATCCCCTGCTCTAAGGCGCTACGGAAATAACCAAAGATCTGGGCCTCGCAAAATGAGTAAGCCTGATTCCTTCTGTCTGGAAAGGGGACTCTTGGGGGCTGACAATGGCCAAGGGCCGGAGGAGCAGGTCGAGGAGGCGGAGCTGGATTACCTCGCCTAGGCGGTGGTTGTGCGTTACGAAGAGGCGCCTGCTGATTTTGAGGTGATCGCTGCTGGGCCGGAGGCTGTGCCCGTGGGGGTGGACCCCTACGAGCCTGCTGAGATGGCCTCACTAGAAGCAAATCTAGATGTCTGGGGGCCTCTATCTGGGCTACAGCAGCGGGCTCGGCTCTGGTGGATCTTCTTGCAGAGATTACAGGAGGCAGTGGGCGTGCCCGATTGGCCTGTTGCAAGGCTTCTTTGAGGCGTTGAGCCTTGTCCAAGAAGTCCCGGAACCCCCCAAGTTAATTCTGCATGATCAGAGAAGGAACCAACTCTGCCTTGACGTTCCCTACACACATCGTCAGTAATTTCTCCTGAGTCAGCGGCATATCAAGGGAGTACGTGAGCCCCTTCCACCGGGCGACGAAGTCTGCGACTCGCTCGTCGGGCCTTTTCTTACACCTGAAGAGGTCTGAAATGTTCGTCTTCTTGGTTGTGGAACTGAACTGGTAGAGGAATTTCCGTTGAAGGTCCTCCCAACTAGTCACCGATCCAACAGGGAGCTGGCTGTACCAGACGAATGATGGTCCTTCCAGTGTCTGAAAGAAGCACCGGAGCTTGGCAGCCTCCTGTTGTGCTGGAGTCCCTAACATAGTCCCACACCTCGAGTTGAAGTGGGCCAGGTGTTTGGGCGGGTCTCCTGTCCCGCTAAAGGGGGAAAACGTGGGGTTCCCGAATCCTAGAGGAGCCGGCATGTCATCCACCCATGATGGGTACGGCTTGCCATCTGGAGGGATTGCCACATGCCAAGTTTCCAGGGCCTCCAAGAGAGCGATGAGTACTTCCATCAGATCATCCGTATGTAGATTCCTGTCTTGACGGGGATCTCTAATCACAAGCGCGTTTCCAGGCTCTTCGATACGGTAGTCGCGCTTAGCAGCTCGCGGGGCAGCTGGCGGAGCGACTCTCAGAGCGGCGAGAGGAAACCGAGCAGGGTCCCCCAGGTTGTCTCGCCGCTCAGGAGGGTTTGGTGTAACATATCGTGCCCTCTTGCCATGGGTTCCAGTATCTCCCCTGTCGGCGAACATGACGCGGTCACGGTTTCCCGGGGGAATCTCAACAAGAGGTAGATGCTCCTGCCCATGCTGCCCTGGTCTAGGAGCACCATAGTCAGGTCGCCGCTCTGCAATGCGTTCGACCAAGAGCTCATCAACCAGAATATTTTTCTCTGCTATCTATTGGCGCAACGTGGCCTTCTCGGGATCTTCCTCTACCTTCTGCACTGAGGCAGATGGGTCGGCGATTTTGACAGACCCAACGGGCTCTTTACCCTTGACGATATTTCAGCCTAGTGTCAGTGCCATCGTGGGTACAGGAAGACCTAGGAGGCTCCTCTATTGGCGAGTAATACTCCCAGATAGGTCCAGTAGCAGCCTATCCTCGGGGGGTGAGTCCCCGTCAAGGGGCTCCACAATGATTCCCTCATCTGAAAGGTCAGCCATGTTGACCGCGACTGCCCTTGGTGACGTTCCCTCAGGGTCTCCTAGTGGATCGAGTTTTCGGTGGATCGTACAGAAGAGGAGAGCAGCGTACTGCCCCCATCTCCGGACGTGCGTGTGGGGGGTGGCTTCCTCAATAACTCTCCAGAGTACTTGAAAAATCTGGACGCATTATTTCTGGAGGGCCTCGTGGTGGTCCATCGACTCGGGGTGCCAGACCACAGGGAGTGCTGCTAGGTCGACCCGGCGGCACTGCTCACCGATCTCCTCGTGATGCGCTTGGCTCCTGGGGTCAGGCGCTAGCTGATGGCGGAGGCGGGAGTGAGTCACCCGGAGAATCCGGCGGAAGCATTAAAACTCTCCCAAGGTGAGTGACTCTGGTACAACAAAATCTGATTCTGCGACCGGCCAAAACATCTCAGGGAAGTGGCCTGCTGCAAGAACAGTCCAGAAGCTCCACGACTCCGGTTCGGGGTCCGGAACCTACCGCCCCTGCTCATCCACCGAGGAAAGTCAGGGAATTGGCAATGGCACTGAGGCAGGCTGCTAGGGCGGTGGGTTGGCCGGTGGGGAATATGGAGAAAAGGCCGATTGGCCGCCGATCCCTAGGTCATCCTCCCGGGGTTGCAGTTCCCGGGCTGCCACGTCGCGATAGGATGGGCCAGCGAATGGGCCTCCTGTCACAGCGTCAGTTCTCTCCAAGGGTGTATCGCCTCGCGATTCTTCTGTCGGTCCCTAGAAAAGCTCTACACCCTCCCTAAAAGGGGCGGGAGGCGCTTCCACAGAGGCCAGTGGCAACAGCGGGATTGACCCTCGCTGGTACTCCAAGTCCTCGTCCTCCTGGATATACCTTCGAAGGTAGGAGGGAATCATACAGATCTCGCATTCGGGGAGTACGAGACTGACGCGCCGCGTCCCCATCCTTTCCCTCAACTCGAAGGGTTGGGGGGAAGGTTCCATTGTCGAGTCGTACTCTACCTCAGAAGTCGAGAAACGGACTGGTCTAATTGTCGTCCGGACACCCCCGAAATTCCCCCTACGGCGACGATGCCCGGCCTTCCTTCCCCTGGGTAGCTCCTCAGGGTAAGGATGATTTTCGTCCTAGGGTTTCCCTTCCACAATAGAGCTGGGGCAGAGGGGACCGACGTCCGGGGTGTGAGAAGCACCGGGATAGATGTCGAAAGGGACATGGGGAGGACCTCCATGTGAGTGGGTGACTGGATACACAACGACACCATGCTCGCGGCTAACAGTAGGGGGAGTGACCTCATACCCCATGCAGTGGGTGCTGGAAGGATTCATACCTGGAGCATAACCGCCACGAAGAAGATTTTGGCTTTCCAGATTAGAGGCACAGAATGATCCTTCATGGTGAGCGGCGCTACCGCGGATTGGTCCGCAGTGGCCATCGCCAGTGCCTGTGACCGGGAGACTCGACCCAACTTGCATGTAGGGCGGTCGGGGTTTTGATCACAGTCGGGCATGTGGATGCCCCTGCTCAACGTGTGCGGGGATCTGGTAACGGGAGTCAGCAGTGGCTCGGGCCACAGTGGTTGCTGATGTTGATTCCCTAGGACGGGCATTCTCTCCCTCTCGCACCTGACGCTGGCGTCGAGTTAGATGGGCCGGAACCGGCGGTGCGGGCATGAAGATTGACTGCTCCTTGACTCGGGGAGCCATGTGGCGGCGTCGACGCAGCCTGGCTGGGGTTCTTGCCATTAACCCCTGGGATGGATCGCCGATCGGGTAGACCCGGACATCCCCCACCTCTTTGGCGTAAGGGGGGGATGTGTCCAGGCGCTCCGGGGATAGAATCCCTAAGCGGTTGAATGTCGGCTTGGGGAGTGGTGGCTCTCTGCATGGCCCTCGAGGGCGGCGATGTTAGTGAGGCGCAGCGGACTCTAGATCCAGACGAGCCATGCCCCTGGTGGGGATGACCCCTTCCGCGTCATACCTACGAACCAGGTCATTGATCACCCTCCGATGGATGAATTCTGATGGGGAGAGGGGGCACAAGCGCCCGGCTGCTATGGCGGTTGAAGTCGGAGCAGCTGTGAAATGGGCGGGACCGCGCGGGGTAGTTGCGTCGGTACTGCCCCTTCCCTTCCGCCAGTGGGCAGGTGGCGATCGAGTTCCAAATGCAGTGATCTAATTCCTGGAAGCACGGAGATGAAGCCATTAGCATCAACAGGAAAACAGATCAACGACCAAGGCCCAACATCATTCCGTCTTCCATGGTCGGCGAGTGGGATCCACGCTGACGACGTCGTAGAACGGAGTAGTCAACGTCCTGACGGCATCGAACCTTGGGGGGGTTCACGTCCCGGTAAGGGTGACCCGGACCTGGTGACATGCTATTCTTACGATGCCCCGACGGCTACTGTTCCTCGTGTTGAGGAGAAGAGCTTCATGTTGGGTTCACCGTTTTTTGGTGTGAGCCGACGCCCCAACGGCTACCATTCCCTGTGTTGAGGAGAAGAGATTCACGTCAGGTTAACCATTTTTTGGTGTGAGCTGACGCCCCAACAGCTACCATTCCCTGCGTTGAGGAGAAGAGCTTCACGTCGGGTTCACTATTTTTTGGTGTGAGCCGACACCCCAACTGCTACCATTCCCCGTGTTGAGGAGAAGAACTTCACGTCGGGTTCACCATTTTTTGGTGTCAGCTGATGCCCCAATGGCTACCTTTACTCATGTTGCGGAGAAGATCTTCACTTCGGGTTCACGATTTTTTGGTGTGAGATGACGCCCCAACGGCTTCCATTCCCCGTGTTGAGGAGAAGAGCTTCACGTCAGGTTCACCATTTTTTGTTGTGAGCTGACGCCCCAAAGGCTACCATTCCCCATGTTGAGGAGAAGAGCTTCACATCAGGTTCACCATTTTTTGGTGTGAGCCGATGCCCCAACGGCTACCATTCCCCATGTTGAGGAGAATATATTCACGTCGGGTTCACCATTTTTTGTTTCTGACGCTTTCGTTGAGGCGCGCACATCTGTTTTCGGGGGAGGATGTGCTTCTTGTTGCCCCGCATTCCCGCTTTCCAAAGGCGGGCGGCATCCGTTCCTTGTTCAGGGACGTCTACTCCTTGATCGAAACCGGGATGATGGGATGTCGGTTCTTCCTTCCGTGGATTCCTCCTCAGAGATCATTACCTAGTCCGGGTCTCCCTCATAGATTTAAGACGGGTTCTTGAAGCTCATTCCAGGTGTTATATCTACATGGACACTGGTTAATTACACTACTTCCGTCAGGACGCTTGTTTCGGTGCGGATGTGCGTCGGGTTACGTTGTTCCGCCAGGACGCGTTCGCGCGTGCACCCGTCAACCCGAGGGGATGGGCGCGCGGCTTGTGGTCCCGCAGTCCCGCTTTCCAAAGACGGGCGGCATCCGTCCCTTATTTAGGGGCATCTGCTCCTTGATCGAAACCGGTATGATGGGATGTCGGCTCCTCCTTCCTTGGACGTCTCCTCGGAACTCGTCGCCTAATCCGGGTCTCCCTCATAGATTTAAGACATGCTCGTGAATCTCGTTCCCGACGCCATATCTTCATGGACACCGGTTAATTACGCTGCTTCCGCCCAGACGCTCCAAGGAGTCTGGTCGGGGCAGCAACCTGCGGTGAGGAGGCCGGGTGGCTCTGGGTGCTGGGGAGTGTCGTAACACTGCGGCTCTGCACGTCTGTCTTCCGTCCCTAATAGGGCTTCTCGAAGGCATGATGGCCTGAGGCATCCCGCACTGGGTGCGGGGAACTGTGTCCCCTGAGGTTTTCCTCAGCTTCCCATGTTTAACACGGGGTATGCCGCGAGTTTAACGTCCAGCGGGGACGGCATCGGACTGATCAACACGAAGAGTGGATCAGATGACAGAACCCCTTGCGGGGAACCTCCGACGCTGGGGCCAGCGCATGGGCGGCTTCCCAAGTAACATGGAGTGGAGTGAAGTGGCATGACCCCACCGGGATGTGGCGGCCCGGGTAAGGATCAGGATGGATGATGGAGTGAAGAGCTTGGACCCCGTAGGGGCTTCCTACGTACCGCGCGTTAGCACGGATCAAAGACAACGTAGTTCGGGTATACAGTTTAACGTCATGCTGGACATCGGCAGGCCGACTCACGAAGAGGTCGAGGCCGCCGGGCGGAGGATTGAACCGAACCACCTCGCACAGAGGGGGATGGAACGGCCGGGTGGATCACAGTTTCAGGTCATGCTGGACGATAAAAGGAGAAATGGCAAAAAGGAGCTGTGGGGAGGCACAGTGGAGATACACACGGGCAGTCTCCCACATGGGCGGATTCATAGGTGAATCGACGCAAGCGTGAACCCTGGAGGGGTCCACTGATGGACGAACCGACGTGAATACGACCGGGACGACCAGGTGGTGGGCTTGAACCTCAGGGAGGCTTCCTACGTACCCTGTTTAGAAGACAGGGATCAAAGTCCACGTAGTTCATTCTGTCAGGACTTACACACTTGAGGCAGCCCGGATGCGGCAAAACTCAGTTGGAAGGGACTTGGACCGAAAGTAGGAGACACCTCGATCCCAGTCACACCCTCTACTGGCTTTGGCAGTGGGGAGGCGCAATGGAGATACACATGCGCGACCCCCCACAAGAAACTAGGGGTTTGTAATACCCTACCCCCGTAGGGAAAAGCCGCTCCCATTAAATCGTCCCTAAAGAGGGACAATCCCGACATCCCTGCAGAGACGAGCAGGTGGGGGCCACATCCAAACCGGGGGGGACCCTGCATGCGGGGCACGGGATCGGGTGATGCAGACGGTTTAGCGTCTTGCCAGACGAAGTACAGTTTAACGTCGTGTGTTGAGGACGAAGCAGACGGTTTAACGTCTTGCCGGACGAATTACAGTTTAACGTCGTGTGTTGAGGACGAAGCGGACAGTTTAACATCTTTCCGGACGAAGTACAGTTTAACGTCGTGTGCTGAGGACGAAGGTGCTTGGCAGTTTAACGTCTTGCAGCACGGACGATAGGGGCTAGGCAGTTTAGCGTCGTGCAGCTTGGACGTAGTACAGTTTAACGTCATGTTGGACGGATGCAGTTTAGCGTCATGCGGGACGAATGTGCAGTTTAACGTCATGCTGGACAAATGTGCAGTTTAACGTCATGCTGGACGTATGTGCAGTTTAACGTCATGCTAGACGTATGTGCAGTTTAACGTCATGTTGGACGTATGTGCAGTTTAACGTCATGCTGGACGTATGTGCAGTTTAACGTCATGCTGGACGTATGTGCAGTTTAACGTCATGCTGGACGTTGATTGCCGTCGATGGGTCCGTGTCACTTCGCACAAGCCTGGAGGGCCGCACGGGAAGACAACGCACGGTGCGGGCACCCAGGATGAAAATCATCGGGCGCCACACAGGCGGGTACCCTCAGGGGGTCAAGGGGGGCGACCCTGGGGGATTGCACGCAAAAGAGGAGCTTTGCGCGCAAAACGGAAGGGCGGCACGCAAAATGGAGGGCTGGCGCGCAATCGGGCCAGCCCTTTGCGCGCGGATGATTGAGATTGCGCGCACCGGGCTTCGGGTAGCGCGCGGGGGCAACGGCTCATTCTCTAACAAATGGCCACTTTGAAAATGGGGGTGCGCGCAATCGGGCTGGATTGCGCGCACCCGGGGGCAATTGCGCGCAAGAGGCTTCTTTTGCGCGCAAAGGCCTTCGGGTTAAGGATTATTCAAAGGAAAGGAGCCAAGGGGATTGCGCGCGAAGGCGAACCCCAAGGCTCTATTGCGCGAAAGAAAGGAGGTTACCTAAAGATCGGCATTGCTCGCGGAAGGGGTTGGATTGCGCGAATGAGCGACGCTTCGGATTTTGGCAACCTTCAAAACGTCGGGGGTCGCCTTATATTTATAGGCAACCCCGGGCGCGGAATCCGGTCGCGGGCGCGGAATTCCCTTCGCGGCCGCGGAATCAGGACCCGGCGCGCAAGGGAGCCGCGCAGGCCACGGGTGCGCAAAATAGCGCGCCGGCCCAGCGCATTGCGCGCATCCCGGGAGGATTGCGCGCCGCGACTCAACTTTGCGCGCGGGCCTCTGAAATTTCGCGCAAGTCCTCCGGGCCCTCCGGAACGTGCCTCTGACTCCAAATATCACTTCGCTTTCTGCATCCGGAGCTTCGTTTGGGAACAACGGACTTTTCCGGCGTCTACAAAAGCCCCCCCTCGGAATTTGATCGGCGAGAGGCCGCAACGATCGGGTTCCGAGGGAGACGCTGGAATGCCGAAGTCCTGGGCTGCGCGGGACTTAGGCGCGCAAAAAGGGGCGTCGGGCGCGCAATTCGCAGCCGCGGTCGCGCAATCGAGCGTTCCGCACGGCGCGGAATCCCGGCCTCGTCTATAAATAGGGGTCCAGGGTTCCGCGTTCCGTACACAGGCCTTCCGCGCGATAAGCTTCAACGCTCTCGTGCGCGAAACTGCCTTTTTCGGTCGCGAAATTCGCCCGATCGGCGCGCAAAACCATCCGGAATTCGCCTGTCTTTGCGCGAAAACCCGGAACTTTGCGCGACATTCTTCCCAATTGTGCGCCGTCCACTTGGATTGCGCGCCAACCTTCAAACTTCTCTACCAGCCTCGTCCGATCCCGCACGCTTCATCCCTTAACCCGCACGACTCCCGAAACTTCTAAGATGGCCGCGCATCAAGGAAATGAGGGGGATGCCGCCATTCGCAGAGCAGAGATGGCGGCGAACGAGGAGGTTTACGGAGCCAAGGAGATTGTTTCCAACAATAAATCCCTGTTCGACTTGCTGACGCCGGCCCAGAAGTCATATCCACTGTCGGACAACCTGCCGCTCTGGAACTTCGGCATCCTAGATGAGGTTCCGGTGCCAGGGTTCGAGGTTGATGCGCCACGGACCTGGGTGACTCGGGAGGACGAGCTTCCCCGCTATACCATCACCAACAATGGGAATCCTGCCAGGGAGACTAGGCACTTGGATGTCTATGTCCTAAACCCGAGGACGCGAACCATTGACGGGGGTGAGCCTACTGCGGAGAATTCTCCAGCCCTCTACTCGAGCACATATCGCCAGAGTGTCACTGACGACACCAAGGGCTGGCTGAAGGACTGGGACTTGCGGTCTGGGGGCAATTTCACCAGTGAGTGGGCCTGGGCGTTCTGGGTACGCCACACTTGCGATCACTTCACAGAGGAGCTGCGGTACATCGGCCTGTTTGAGGCGGTGTGGACGTCGCAGTTCCACTTCTACCAGCAGTCCGAGCTCGGGCCGGAGCTGTTCACCCGCTGGTCTCCGGATACCAACACCTTCCATCTTCACCATGGGGAGGTCGGCATCGGTCTCTGGGACATCCACTGCATCGGAGGTATCCCGCTGGAGGGCTACCAATACGATGAGTTCCTGCCACCGAAGAACACCTGGGAAGACAGGTCACGGACTCCCATTCTGACCTGGCATCTGCTTGACCTGGCTATGCAGCGGCTCGGGATCAAAGACTTCCAGAAGGACATAGCCTACAAGGAGTGGTTCGGCCAGTTCTTGGAGCATGACCCGGCGGTCAAGATGCCAGGCAGGGGGAAGCGGTGCCCGACCGCGGCTCAGAGGAGCCGGAACGGGTCGTACTGGCGGGTCCTGGAGACGGGCGACTACCGCTCATGGGGGTAACGCGTCATCGAGGCCCGGGACCCAAATGTCCGGTACGCGGCGTTCCTGGCCGCCTTTCTGAGTGGGTGGCTCCTGCCAGTGCGGGACGCGAGAATGGGCGTTCGCCCGACGACACTGGCGATGGCGGGCGCTATGGCCGCCAACAAAAGATACAACCTCGGGGTCCCAGTGCTGGCGAGGCTGTATGCCATCCTGGGATACATCTCACGAGGGGGGTCGCCACGAAGGATCTGTGGGCCCTTTCAGTTCTTCCACGGCTGGGTGGATGCTCACCTCGGTGGGTACACGTTTTCGAACGTCATCATTCCTCCGGGCAACGGCCTGCGACCCTCCCTGCTGAACATCGCGGGGGACGCTCCGATGACCCTAAGTGAAGAGGGCGTGAGGATTCAGATTGGAAATCATGCCAATTTCAACTTCAGCCCGTTCCCCACTCCCGTTGGCCAAATGATCGACAACGGGAAGGGTCCGCTGGAGCAGCATGAGTACTTCCTGAACATGCGGGGCGGGGTGCTCGTGGCTCAGATCGACGGAAAAGGTGATCTGCGAGCCTTACGTGCCAACCCGGTTCGCCAGGCAGTTCGGGTGCCTTCAACGGATGCCGAAGAGGGTATTCACTGCTGTCCGGGAAGAGACGAACCCTGGTGTCCTTCGCCAGATGTGGCTAATGTTTGCCGCTTTCGGCTCTGGCGACGTCATCACTCTCCCTCCTACCAGGGTTGACGCAGGCTTGGCAACCGAGTACGCCGAACACTGGGCCATCGCGTGCCCCGAGGGGCTTCTACGGAAGCCAGTTCGGCGGCTCGAGGTTACCCGTGTGGAGACCGGGCGTCAAGGAAGGAGGCGAGGCGTCGCCACACGGGGGAGAACGGAGGCGCGCCAAGCAGCGGAGCCGGCGCGAGTAGGGACTTCGGCGGCGGGTACATCGCAGGCTGCTGCTACGACCTCGGCGCCCAGAGAGGGGGCGCGTGCGGTGGTCGAAGAGCGGCCCGGGAAGTAGGTAAGGCGTCTGCTCGAACCCTCCCATGATGCAGTCTTCCCGGCGCTGTGGTCGGCCTGGATGACCCTGCGGCAGTCACTGGGGACCGACGTCATCTGGCGAAAGATACTCAGAGATGGAATCTATCTGCCAGAGGTCGGGCGCCTCCAGATCGCCGACAGGGTGGACTTCAACCGGCAGTATGCGTATCTGACGGCCATGGACGAGTACGCGCGCCAACGTGGTCAGCGTGCGGAGCCATCCCTTCTGGTGAAAGTGATGCTCGGTCTAGAGCCCGCTCCAGAACAGATGCCGCCGGGAGAAGATGACAGTAACGACTCCGAGGAAGAGGAGGAAACGGGGGAGGATGAAGGCTCCGAGGGAAGGTCCCATCGGGGGAGCCCGCGGGAGAGCGGCGAGGTGGTTGGCTCTGACAATGTTGATGTCACTGAACTCCTCGAGGTCCGCTTCTACCCCTACTCAACCTGCTTCATCCATTCTCTTATGCAGCTTCTAACCCATTTCTCCACCTTTCTCAGGAGCACACGGATGTTGGTCAGGCGTCCTCAGCGGGAGTAGGAGAGGCGCCAGCAGGACAAGGCGGGGGCCAGACGCCCATCATTGAACTGACAAGCGCTGAGGGGTCCCCTGCTGCAACTGTTCCTGCGGCGGCCGGGGCAGCGGAAGATGACGCTTTGAACCCCCGTAAGTCTCCTTACTTTACTGCTGGTGCTTGCCATTGACGATCCGTGACTAACCACGGCATGCCTTGCGCAGTGATCTCAGGACTGGAGGCCCGTCGGACTACCGAACCTGGGCCATCTACGGGTGGACCAGTGGCAGACATGCCGCCTGCTCCGGAACAGACTTCCCACACCGAGCCGGCCCCACCAACTGCTGATCAGGGGGCTACGGACGTCGGCGGTGCTGCCGTCGGAGAGAGGTCGGGGGGTGACGAGGGTGTCAACGCCGCTGGGGCGGGAGAAGGTCGCCCAGATGTTGGGGAACCTATCCCCCGTGAGGACATCCCAGGGGCGGACCCTGCAGCAGACCTGCTGGCTGCCTCCCCTGCCTACCGGCCTGCCGACCCCGAGGAGATGGACGACTTGGACGCGGAGGCGGTCGAGGAGAGCCGGATAACGCGCCGCATGGGGTGGAAGTGCATCCAGCGCTTTCTCAAGCGAGACCCATCGGAGTGGCTGGGGCGCATGGGATCACTTCAAACCTGGCTGCGCTTCCTATGTGCCGGGGGAGCTGATGCTCAACGCCTCCATCTGACGGTCCGTGATCTTATGGCCGAAAATATGCGCGAGAGCTGCCGGCGTGCCGACGTCACACAATGTCGGGACATGTCGGAGGGCACGCGGGCGCTCCTCGCGGCGGAGCAGGAAGTCCGGCGCCTCGAAGGGCAGGCGGCAGAGAAGGAGGCCTTCGTCGCAACGTGTACCGAGCTTGTGGAGCAACTAGCAGCCCAGCTGGTCGACGCCCAGGTACAGCTGACGGAGGCGGGCCAACAGATGGTCACAATTCAGGTCGAGCGGGAGCGCGCACAGGCCAGAATCGACGAACTGCGTGCTGCGACCGCCGACGAAGAGAGGGCACGCAGAGAGCGAGAAGCAGCTCTGGAGGCCACCAGCCAAAGGGTAGCGGCATTAGAAAGACTCATTCAGCACGCTAATCCCTAAGGGCTTTGTTTTGCCGTTCCCAAAACATTTTCTTCCGCTACTTTGATCCATTTGTATGAATCAATATATTTATCTGCATCTTTTGGCTTAACATGCTCAACCACAATTCGTTGTCTTGCGGGAGTGTTAACCAAGCATCAAGCATTCATAATTGGGCATGGATTTCTGGAGAAAAGAGGGAGGTCATTCCTAGGAAAGGAGACCTCAGACCTAATCAATGTATCATCCCCCCAACTTGTTCCAACACACGAGCGGGACAACTCTAGGGGCGTTGAGATTTTATCCGGACATAGGGAAATGAGAAAGGGTGAATCGCGTGTCCCGAATCCAGACATCCACAACGGTCGGCCTTCCAGGAAATGCCCAAGACGGTAGGCAGACAGTGGATCGACCATAACAACTGAAATAGACGGACCGAAGGTCATCATTCATATTGCTGGAGGCGGACCACATGTCATCATGAATACCGCTTTGGGGTTCCTTCAGACACAAGGGTGGAAATCCAGATCAACAGGGCATGCGAAGCGTGGGGCGAAGTGACGATTTGTTCGGACAGAATCCAACGCTCTCAAAATTGCGCCACCGTGGGGAAAGAGTATTAGGCAGATGCACTAATCTGGCCGTGAATCACCCCAATTCTCAGACAGCACCTCTTTGACGAGGAAACCGTCGCTTCCCACCATTGCAGTGGGGCATCCCGAGCTGAATCGGGGAGAATATCACAACTTCACCACTCTACCCGAAGTCAGGCCAGACGGCCGGCGACGAGGAGGGGCGGGACTTAACGATCCCTGAGGCTGGACCCGAGTTGAGATGCCCGGGCATTCCTACGTACTCCATCAGGCTGGAGATCAAGCCACACGTAGTTCTGAAAGTGCAGTTTAACGTCATGCAGGACGTAGAATCCCGTTTAGGGGAGATCTTAGTTTAGGGTCGTAGAGATCGGACCATAGGGGTAGATCTTAGTTTAAGGTTTTAGAGCTCGGACCATAAGGAGAGATCTTAGTTTAAGGTCTTAGAGCTCGGACCATAAGGAGAGATCTTAGTTTAAGGTCTTAGAGCTCGGACCATAAGAGTAGATCTTAGTTTAAGGTCTTAGAGCTCGGACCATAAGAGTAGATCTTAGTTTAAGGTCTTAGAGCTCAGACCATAGGGCTAGATCTTAGTTTAAGGACTTAGAGATCGGACCATAAGAGTAGATCTTAGTTTAAGGTCTTAGAGCTCGGACCATAGGGCTAGATCTTAGTTTAAGGTCTTAGAGCTCGGACCATAAGAACCTCAAAGTACGCCGCATCGTGGTCCTATCCCCTGGATATGCAAAGGTGCACTGAGGGATAGTGTCAAGAGTGTCGAGGTTTCGCCTGGTCAGAATGGGAGGTGGAAAATGTGAATCATGCGGCCATTCACTCAAGGACTGGCGGCACCGGAGTAACGATATGGGAGTACTGCCGACCGTGGCGGAAAAGCAGCATCAATATCGCACTAACCGTTTGTGGAATGAGGCAGCAAACGAGCATCGACCGCTCAATCGCAGGATTCATATCGATTTGCTGCCCGAGGCCATTGGGGGTACCAGCCCGAGTCGGTGGGAGAGCACTGAGGCATTGTGTCCAAACCGTTCACGGGGGCTCCACCCAGGGCGTAGACGATGGGTCCGAATGAAAGGGAGCACGAAGCCTGAAAAGTGGAGGAAACCTGACCAAGCGGATCCTGACCCTCCTGGCAATAAACCAGAGTACTCTTGACACCGGTGGACCACTGCAAGGGGTCGGGGAACACGCCTTGAGGGTGACCTGAAGGCGGCGGATTCCCCAAAGAAGGGGGAATCTCTAAGAGGTGGGGGGCTGGACCCGAAGTTTCAAACATCCGGGCGTTCCTACGTATCCCATAAGGATGGGAATCAAGCCACACGTAGTTCTTGAAGCGCGGCGCAACACAATCGGGCACCAGCGCGGGGAAGAGTGCGGGTCTGACCCTCGCACACAGAAGGAGCGGCATTTGATATTTCTTGTTTGTCCTTAAAGATGAATGGTTTTTCTTTGTGCGGCGACATGCCTGTGATTGAGAAATCTCTGGCGTCGCCACAATAATCAAGCCACGGAAGGCATTGATGAATGGCGTGGTTATTAACCAGCGCCCAACATGAGTGTCCTCTGAGGAGAACATCACGATGCAGTGCCGTTTCTCGTCGGGCGGCCAAGACGATCACAGTTTACGGTCATGTGGTAGGACCGGACAACATAGTTTAAGGTCGTGTGGTTCGGACCATGGTGGAATCCGCTTATTGCGGTACGGCGGACACGGCGGAGGTGGGAACATACCCAGCCATGCGGTCACGCACGATTCCAGGAGAAGAGTCTTGGGATAGGGGTCTGCGTATGTCCATCACCCGAGGGGCAGAGATGCTAGCCTCCAGATATACTGGGCCCAGAACGCGATTGTTCGGGCGACTCCCTCCTCCTTATGGGGACGAGGGTCCAGCTACGCATGGCCCTTAGGGAGGACATCCGCATATACCCTTGGTGCTCAGATCATGGGAGCCTCGAACGGCACCATTACCCTGGTTGGTCTGCCTAACGTGTAGAGGTGTACTGAAGGTCAGTATGAAGAGAGTGTCGAGATTCCACTACAACGCGCAAAGGCGAAGTGTGATGAGGACTGCACAACCAATGTTCAGAGCCTGAAAGAGCCGACATGGCGATCAAGGACGTTGCTGACCATATTCGTAACACAACATCCGATCGCGTCAGCCTAAGACGGGGCAAGAAAACGAGCATGAACCGCTCAATCGCAGGATTCATATCGATTTGCGGCCCAAGACCCGCCGGTAAATCGACCCGGAGCAGTAGGAGAGCACTGAGGCATCGTACCCAAACCGCTAACGAGGATCCCTTTGAGTGAAGGCTCGAACAAGAGGAAGCGCGAGGCCTGACAAGCAACACAGGACTTGTCGGGATTGAATCTGACACTACGAGTCATAGACTAAAGTACCCAAAACATGTTAACAGATCACCGGAAAGGGTCGGAGGACTCACCCTGAGAGCAACCAAAAGAGGTCAGATCCCCGTGATCAACCAAGAGACGGGGCTGGACCTAAAACACAAGCGTCCAGGCGGTCCTACGTATCCCATAAGGACGGGAATCAAGCCGCACGTTGTTCTTGAGAGGCAGTTTAACGTCATGCCGGACGATGAGAGGTGTGAGGTGGTCCCACACACGGGGGGAGGCGTACGGCGCGGCCTGTAGACCAACGCGAATGAGGACATAATCCCCCGCTCACGCGATACGCCTCGCACAAAAAGGAGGGGAACATGGGCCAGAGGCCCGACGCGGGATAGAGATTCCCGGGAAATGGGGCTGGGCCTGAAACATGTATGTCCAGGCGGTCCTACGTATCCCATAAGGATGGGAATCAAGCCGCACGTAGTTCTTGAAGTGCAGTTTAATGTCATGCAGGACGAGAAAAGAAGGGGGGAGCAGAAGGCATCCCCAAACGTGGGGGGCGTACAACATGGCGAGCAAACCGACGTGAATGAGGGCATAGCCCCGCGTTCACACCATACGCCGCACACCCGGAGGCAACTGGGCCAAGGGCCCGAGATGGGATGGAAATTCCCAAAGGATGGGGATGGGCCTGAAACATGAATGTCCAGACGGTCCTACGTATCCCATAAGGATGGGAATCAAGCCGCACGTAGTTCTTGAGAGGCAGTTTAACGTCATGCAGGACGATACGCTGGGCAGTTTAACGTCGTGCAGCTTGGACGTGGTACAGTTTAACGTCATGTTGGACGAATGCTAAACATTTTAACGTCTTGTAGCTTGGACGAAGATGCTTGGCAGTTTGACGTCTTGCCGCGCGGACGATGTGCTGGGCAGTTTAACGTCGTGCAGCTTGGACGAATGCAGTTTAACGTCGTGCAGGACGTATGCTGAACAGTTTAACGTCTTGTATCTTGGAAGAATGATGCTTGGCAGTTTAACGTCTTGCCGCGCGGACGTAGTGTACTCAGGCGAAGTACTGCTTGAGGAACCTAGCGTTGGTGGGAGGAGTGACACGCTCACCATCCATAGTCGCTAGGGAGTACGCGCCATTGGGATAGACCTTGTGGATGAAAAAAGGTCCCTCCCATTTGGGCTCCAACTTGGGCGGCTTCCTGCCGGGGATCATCGGTGCTCTCAGGGCTAGCACTAGGTCACCCTGCAGGAAGGAGCGGAGGCGAACCTTCTTATTGAAAGCTCGAGCCATTCTGCTCTGATGCCTCTCCAAGTTGTGCAAAGCGCGAAGCCTATTCTCATCCAGTGCTTCCAACTCGACTAGCCGGGCTTCAGCAACTCTGTCCGGCGCTTGCTGGTCGTAGACCGCAGTGCGCAAGGACGGTAACTGGATCTCGATGGGCAGGACGGCCTCAGCTCCGTACACCAGGGAATAAGGGGTCATCTGGGTGGAATTGCGAGTCGTCGTCCGATAATCCCAGAGGGCGTTGGGGAGCTTGTCCGGCCAACTCTTCTTGTTCTGACCAACCATCTTTTGCAGAATGTTAGAGAGGGTTTTGTTAAACGCCTCGATCTGTCCATTCTCCTGCGCATGAGAGCGAGATGTATGGTTCGAGCGAATGTTATACTTGGCGTACAACTTCTTCAACTCGGCTGCTCGAAAATTGGTTCCGTTATCCGTGAGGATAGCGTGAGGCACTCCAAATCGATAGATGATGTTGGAGGTCACGAAGTCAGCGATCGAACAGGATTTGACCTCTCTGAGCGGAATCGCCTCTGCCCATTTGGAGAAGAAGTCCGTGGCGGTCAGAATGAACCGGCATTGGCGAGCTGTCGCCGGCGGGTAAGGTCCCACAACGTCCAGACCCCAGACTGCAAAGGGCCAGGAATACCTAGTGGTATGGAGAGGCTCCGGCGGCCGATGCACAAAGTTCGCATGAACCTGGCACACATGGCACCTCCTGGCATACTCGATGCAGTCATGGATCATGGAGGGCCAGAAGTATCCCAACCTCCGAATCTGGTGGGACAGCTTCAGCCCAGTCTGGTGGGCGCCCCATGAACCAGCATGAACCTCTTGCATGACTCGTGGAATCTCAACTCCCTGAAGGCAACGGAGGAGAACACCATCAAATCTGCGTTTGTAGAGGATCTGCTCCAGGCCGGGGCTGCTCTGGAGGACAAACTGCGATGCGCGGCGTTGAACTCGCTCGCGCTCGGCCCGATCCGATGGAAGAATGCCATGTTGGAGGTACTCAACCAAAGGCGTCCTCCAATCAGGGGCTGATCTGACTGTCATATCTGGGGTACTCGGGGCTCCGGGCATAGGGGCAACCGTGGTGAGATTACTTACCAACGGGCCGCGATCTTCTTCCGGGATAACGGGAGCGATGAGCCTGTGGCGCGTCACGCGGACGATCAGGTTGTCTTGTTCAGGCTCCGCAAGTGACGCAACAAGGCTGGCCAAAGCATCTGCTCGACCGTTCTGCGACCGGGGAATATGGAGAATTTCTGGCCGAGAAGGGAACCGGGCCATCAGAAGGAGGGTGCACTCCAGCAATGGCACAAGTTCCGACTTCCTGACAACATAGTCGCCATTGATCTGCTTAACGACCAGCTCGGAGTCCCCTTTCACGCACAGACGGGGCACGTCGATCTCGAGAGCCATCTCGAGGCCGGTGATGAGGGCATGGTATTCCGCCTCATTGTTGGTACAGCCCTCTGACAACAGGAACGAGTATGGCAGCACAGCTCGCTCCGGGGTAATGAAGACGATGCCCAAGCCCACTCTTTTGAGCTTAGGATTATCGAGTCTTCTACCGGTGGGGCTCCGGGAGGCACCGTCAAAGTGCATCTGCCAGCATGGATCGGCTCGATCAACCGAGAGAATGGTCTCATCAGGAAAGCCTAGATCCAGCGGCTGATCCGCGGAGGTCGGGTGAGCTGCCAGAAAGTCTGCCAATGCTTGCCCTTTGATGGCCTTCTGAGACACATACCTGATATCGAACTGCTGGAGAATCACAGCCCACCGCGCTAGACGGCCAGTCTACATAGGCCGGCTCAGGATATATTTCAACGGGCCTACCCGAGAAACCAACTGTACCTCATGGTGCTGCAAGTAGTGCCGTAATTTCTGTACGGCAAATACGAGCGCCAGGCAGCTCTTCTCGATGGGGGAATACCTAACTTCCGCATCGAGGAGAATGCGACTGAGGTAATAGAGGCTATTATCCGTTCCCTCGTTGTTCTTCTGGGCGAGAAGGGCACCCAGGGACCGTTCCAGGGCGGTCACATAGAGGACCAGCGGCTTCCCGGATACAGGCGGTATCAGAACCGGAGGTTGAAGCAGGTACTGCTTGATTTCCTCGAAAGCGGTTTGACACTCTTTATCCCATACATAGGTGGCACCTTTCTTCATGAGCCGAGAAAAGGGCTTACACTTGCCGGCCAGATTCGCGATGAATCGGCGTATATAGGCTAAGTGGCCTTGGAACCCTTGCAGTTCCCGGACGGTACCTGGGGGAGGCATCTGGCTAATCGCCCTGATTTTCTCTGGGTCGATCTCAATACCCCGGTATCTTACCACAAATCCAAGGAACTTTCCGGAGGTGACCCCAAAGGCACACTTCAACGGGTTCATCTTCAGGCAGCGAGACCGGAGGAAGCCGAACACTTTCTCAAGATCTTTGAGATGGTCCTGACGTTGGCGTGATTTTACAACCAAGTCGTCGACGTAGCATTCCACCAGTGTGCCGAGGATTGGCTTGAATATGCGGTGCATCGCCCGTTGATAGGTGGCACCTGCATTCTTCAGGCCGAAGGGCATGACCCGGTAGAAAAAGGTACCTTGGGGGGCCTGAAGGCAGTGAACTCCTCATCCTCAGGGGCCATCCGAATTTGGTTGTATCCGGAGTATCCATCCATGAAGGAGAGGGCTTGGAACCCTGCCGTGGCATCAATCAACAGCTCTGTCACTGGAAGGGGAAAATCATCCTTCGGACAGTGGCGGTTGAGATCGCGGAAGTCGATGCAGACTCTAATCTGCCTATTCTTCTTCCTGACCGGCACAATGTTGGCCATCCATTTGGGGTACTGAACTTCCCTCACGAAGTTGGCTTTGATAAGCTTGTCAACTTCGGCCTCAACCAGGGCACCGTGGGACGGGTGCATCTTCCTGGGAGGCTTCTTGAACCCGCGATGGTTCGCCGGGAGACCAATGCGGTGGACGACTACCTGAGGATCTAGCCCCGGCATCTCGTCATAGCCCCAAGCGAACACATCACGGTGCTGCCTGAGAAAGTCCACGTACTGCTGCCGCTCCTCAGAGGGCATGGCGGCACTAACCAATGTGGGTCTTGGATCGGCCTCGGTTCCAAGGTTCACCTGTATTAACTCATCGACCGTGGCGGGGACGCCCTCCTCAAAGGCTGGGGGTGCATCTTCCACGTCCTCTCCACTCGGGGAGGGATCGTCCACGGGAGAGACTGCGTTGGAAACTGCATTGGGGCTACCAGATCCTGCTGGGCCACTGGTGCTGGCGCGGGCGGTCGCGGTCATCTCATCAGGAGACTCGCGGGCTGTCGAGACCATAGCGACGTCCAACCGGTGAATCGGGAGGACGTAAGCGTCATCCAGACTTGCCCAGGGATCACTTGCAACAACGACAGGCTCAACCTCACCTGCCAGGATCTGCTTATCCTTGCTCTTGTAATAGTCCGCGTCCAGATAGCGGGCTTCACATGAGGAAAAAGGAGAGGCATCTCCTTGAAGCACGCCTACTCGACCATTAAGGGAGTATTTGATGCATTGGTGGTATGACGAGGGAACCGCCGCGTGAAGGTGGAGCCATGGCCTGCCCATCAATGCGTTATATGCAGTGTCCTGAGAGACTACCATGAATTCTGTGTTGGCAACCAAGTCACCGAACTGGGTCTTCAAACGTATCTTGCCGACCGGGGTTTTCTCGGTGCGGTCGTACCCCTGGATCCTGAGGTCGGAGGGAATCAAGTCATCCTCAGACAACCCCAATCTCCGGAGCGTCCGAGTTGGAATCAGGTTAATCCCGGACCCCGTGTCGACAAGACAGCGCCGGACTTCAAGGCCATTGAACTGGCCAGTGACATACAGCGGACGAATGTGTCCCTGCATAGGAGGGTCTTCATCCTTACCAGAGAACGAGATAACTGCCTGACATTCGGCGTCCTCGATCGTTTCGGCGTGAAAGGCCTCTGCAGCCGCAACCTCTGTCTCAAACTGGAGGGGGCTCTTCAGGGCTTCAGCGAGTGCCTCGCGCATCTCGGATGACATGCGCAGAGCCTCAAGGATGGAGAGCCTTGCTGGGATGTCGGCCAAGTGCTTCAGAACATCATACTTTTTGGCCAAGCGCGAGCCCCTGGTTGCAGGAGGTTGCTCTGCGGTTGGCGGCATGACGGGCCTTGCCGGTTGGATCGGCGGCCGACTGGTACTTGGCGCATCTCGTTGTTCACTGGTTGCAGTCCGGGAAATGGTCACCGTACTGGGGTCAGGAGGCCGGGATGGACTTGTGGCAGGGCGGAGCTGGTCGTGACGCGGCTGAGGCAGTTCTGCCTGGTCCCACACCACAAACAGCGGCGGAGGCGAATCCGTCATCCCCGAATGGGGGGGCGGCACACGTTGTGCTCAGTTTTGAGCCTGCTGCCTAGTCTCAGTGGCGTGCACGGCCTGGCTGGAGGTACCAACGGCTGTGCCCCGGCGACTCCTGCTGCTGCGGTTCTTCCGACGGTGGCGACGACCGGGGACACTAGGGAGGTCCACCTGGTGTTCTTCAACGTCGGGAACCGAAAAGGGATTTACCAGCTCGACGGTATTAACCGAAGCGTACCCAACACTTTCATCAGACAAATCATTCACCACCGGGCGGATCTGAGGAGGGACCCCCATCTCCGTGGGCATGAAATCGCCGAGAGAGGGGATAGTGGCGGAACCGGCGAGGCGCGCTCTTCCTTCTTGCGATGCCGTCGTTTGCTCCTCTTGGAAGAGGCAGGCTGGGACGACGATGCCGAAGCAGCACCCGCAGATTCTGGGGGCTCAGGCTGATTCAAGCGCGCACGGATGATTCCATGGGCGCGAACGATCGTCTTGCGGGCCATCCAGTTTTTATACTTCTGGGACCCGCGGTCGGAGACCAGCTGCCATTCATCCTCGTTGCCACTATCGTCATCTGATCCCACGAATACGCCCGCCACTTGTGTCGGAGCTGGGCCCAACCTGATTACATTGTTGTTAATCTGGTATTGGAGCCAATCCTTAAACACATAGCACCGCTGGATGGTGTGCCCCAGGGCCCGATGGTAGGGGCAGTAGCGGGGGTTATCCGTGAGATGTGCCTCCTCTGGCCTCCAACACTCAGGCAGTCGCACAATCCTCTGCTCCAGGGCACTCCGGAAATAACCGGGGACCTGATCCTCGTGGAATGAGTAAGTCAGGTGTCGCGGGCCCCTGGGAGCGTGGTCTTGACGAGGGGCTGGAGGGGCCGGCCGAGGAGGTGGACCCTGATTATCTCGCCTGGGTTGTGGCGGTACATTACGCGGAGGGGCCGGCCGTTTCTGAGGCTGCCGCTGCTGGGCCGGGAACTGAACCCGTGGAGGCGGATTCCTGTGAGGCTGTAGAGCTGGCCTCGCCGGCAGCAGCTCCAACGGCCTGGGGGCCTCTATCTGGGCAACAGCAGCGGGCTCAGCCCTGCTGACTCTCCTTGCAGGAATCATAGGAGGCAGCGGGTGTGCCTAGCTGGCCTATTGCAGGGCTTCCTCAAGACGTTGAGCTTTGTCTGAGAAGTCCCTGAACCCTCTGGGGTAATTCTGAGTGATCAGGGAAGGGACCAGCTCGGTCTTGACGTTCCTGATGCACATTGTCAGCAACTGCTCCTGAGTCAATGGCATGTCAAGGGAATACGTGAGACCCTTCCATCGGGCGATGAAGTCCGCGACTCGCTCATCAGGCCTCTGCTTGCACTTGAAGAGGTCTGGGATACTTGTCTTCCGGGTCGTGGAACTGAACTGGTAGAGGAACTGTCTACGGAGGTCCTCCCAGCTGGTTACCGACCCGACGGGGAGCTGGCTATACCAGACAAATGCTGGCCCTTCCAGTGTCTGAACAAAGCAGCGAAGCTTAGCGGACTCTTGCTGCGCCGGAGTCCCCAACATAGGCCCGCACCTCGAATTGAAGTGGGCTAAATGCTGTGGCGGATCTCCAGTCCCGTTGAAGGGAGCGAAAGTGGGATTCCCGAATCCCGGAGGCGCCGGCATGTCATCCACCCATGCTGGGTAGGGCTTGCCGTCCGGTGGGATCGCCACCTGCTGAGTCTCCAAGGCCTCCAAGCGGGCAATGAGTGCCGCCATCGGATCGTCTGGACATGGGTTCCAGTCCTGGCGAGGATCTCTAACCACGAGCGCATTGCATGGCCCTTCAATCGGGTCGTCGACCGGGTCGTCGAACTCGGCATCTCGTGGGACGGCGGGCGGAGCGGCCCTTGGGGCAGCGGGAGGAATCCGAGCGGGGTCTCTCAGGTAGTCACGCCGCTCGGGAGGGTGTGGCGAAACATACCGCGCCCTCTTGCCGTAAGCAATGGCCTCTCTCCTGTCGGCGAACACGGCGTAATCACGGTTGCCCGGGAGAGTCTCGTCGAGGAGCGGTTGTTCCGGTCCCTGCTGTCCTGGCCTAGGATCACCGTAGTCAGGCCGCCGTTCTGCAGCGCGCTCGGCGAGGAGCTGGTCAACCAGCTTCTTCTGTTCGGCGAGCTGCTGACGTAGCGTAGCCTTCTCGGGATCCTCCTCTGCCCTCTGCATGGAGGCAGATGGGTCGGCGGGCTTTATAGCCTCACTGTGCTCTTTTCCCTTGCTGACGTTTCGGCTCAACGTCAGTGCTTCAGTGGGTGCGGGGAGCCCCAGGAGGTTCCTCTGATGACGATTGACTCTCACCGATGGCTCTGACGACGGCTTGTCTTCGGGGGGGAAGCCCCCGTCGAGAAGTTCCAAGCCGTTCCCCTCTCCCGACAGGTCAGCCATATTGACCGTTTCTGTCCCTGGGGATATACCCTCAGGGCCACCCAGCGAATCGGGCTGTCGGCGAATCACACTGAAGCGTAGGGCAGCGTACTGCCCCCATCCACGGATATACACGTGGGGAGTGGCTTCCTCGATAACTTTGCGGAGTACTTGAAAACACTCAACGCATCGTTGTTGGAGGGCCTCGTGGTGCTCAAATGACCCGGGGTGCCGAGCCGCGGGGAGCATGGCCAGGTCAATTTGACGGCACTGCTCACCAGTATCCTCCAGGTGCACTTGACTCTCGGGGTATGGCATTTGTAGGCGGTGAAGACAGGAGCGAGTCTCCCGGAGAGTTCGGCGGAAGCATTCGAACTCATCCGGGGTGAGCGATTCGGGTGCATCAAAGCCCGGTCCTGCGACTGGCCAAAACTTCTCAGGGAAGTGGCCCTCTGCAAGGACGGTCCAGAAGTTCCACGACTCAAACTCGGGACCCAGATCTCCTTGGTCCTCTTCAATGGCTGGGAACGGACGGGGAACCGGCAGTGGTGCTGAGGCGGGCCGCCGGGCTGACGGGCTGGCCGGCGGTGAATACGGCGAACAGGCCGATTGGCCTCCATATCCCGGGCCGCCCTCTGAGGGTGGCGGTGCCCTGGCTACCACATCACGATAGGACGGGCCGGCGAGCGAACATCCTTCCGTAGCATCGGTGCTCGCCGAGGGTGCACCAGATCGTGGTTCGACCGTCGGTCCCCGGAAAAAGTCTCCGGCTTCTCCGATCGAGACGGAAGACACTTCCGGAGGGGCCTGTACCAACCGCAAGCTTGATCCTTGGGGGTATACCAGGCCCTCGTTACTCCGGATATACCTTCGGAGAGAAGCGGGGATCACATTGATCTCGCTCTCGGGGAGCACGAGGCTGACGTGCCGCATTCCTACCCCTACCCTTGACTGGCGGGATTGGGGAAAGGGCTCTGTCGCCGAATCGTACTCCACCTATGAATCAGAGAAGCGAACCGGTTGGATCTCTGTCCGGAATTCCGTAACATTCTTCCCTCGGCGTCGACGCCTTGCCTTCCTGCCCCTGGGTGGTTCTTCGGGGCAGGGCTGATCTCTGTCCTGGCGTCCTCCGGCCGCACTGGTGCTGGGGCCAAGAGGACTGGAAACCAAGGTGCGAGGGGCACCGGGACAGATATCAAAGGGGATGCGGGGAGAGATGATTTCGGGCAGGCCTCCAGGCCGGGATCGGACGGTGGGATGACCCATGCCTCCTGGATCGGCTACACGGAGTAGATTCCGCTGGTGAATAGCGCTACCGCGAGGTGGTCCGCGGTGGCTACTGCCTGCACCAGCAACCGGGAGAGTCGACCCAACCTGCCTTTGGGGCGGTCGAGGCCTCGATCCTGGTCGGGCATAGAAGTTCCCCTGCTCAGGATGCGCAGGGGCCTGGCGACTGGAGCCAACAGTGGCTTGGGCAAATGTGGCCGTCGTTGCTAGGGCCCCAAGGTGGGCATCCTCTTCCGCTCGTGCCCGACGTTGGCATCGGGACAGACGAGTCGGGATGAGCAGCGCGGGCAGGTGGAGAGCCCGCTCTTCGACTTGAGAGGCCTGGCGGCGGTGTCGCCGTGTCCTGGCGGGAGTCCTTACCGTAGATCCCTGGAGCGAATCCCGGATAGGGTGATCCCGGGCATCTTCCACCTCATCCGCATAGGGAAGGGAACTGTCAGAGCGCTCCGGGGATAAGCTCCCGAAGCGGTTGGACGTTGAGGTAGGCAGCGGTGCCTCCCTGCGCGGCCCTCGGGGGCGGCGGTGGTGGCGAGGTGCAGCCTCCTCAAGGTCTAGGCGAGCCATGTCCCTAGTGGGGATGACTCCCTCTTCCTCATATCTCCGCACCAGGGTGTTGATCACCCTTCTCTGGATGACCTCCGAGGGGGAGAGAGGGCGTGGTCGTCCCGCAATTGCGGCTGCTGGGACGGCCGTGGAACGGGGGGGACAGCGCGGAGTAGCCGCGTCGGTGTTTCCCCTACCCCTGCGCCAGTGGGCGGGTGGCGATCGGGCACTGGATCGGGCGACCTGATTTCTGAAAGCAGGGGGAAGGACCCATTAACACTGACAGGAAAAAGGAATCGACAACCAACCATTAGCGCCACGACGCCTTCCGTGGGGGGAACCCAGGCCCTCGACGTTGCGAGACGGAGTGCCCGATGTCCCTTCCCCAGCCCCTGGCGGGTAAGACTGAATGCGTGGCCGGGCAACATGCCGGTCTTCCAACACCTCTGAAAGCCATCGGTCCTCGTATCGAGGAGAAGAGATTCACGTCGGGTTCACCATTTTTCTGTTTCGGTGCGGATGTGCGTCGGGTTACGCTGTTCCGCCAGGACGCGTTCGCGCGTGCACCCGTCAACCCGAGGGGATGGGCGCGCGGCTTGTGGTCCCGCAGTCCCGCTTTCCAAAGGCGGGCGGCATCCGTCCCTTATTCAGGGGCGTCTGCTCCTTGATCGAAACCAGGATGATGGGATGTCGGCTCCTCCTTCCTTGGACGTCTCCTCGGAACTCGTCGCCTAATCCGGGTCTCCCTCATAGATTTAAGACATGCTCGTGAATCTCGTTCCCGGCGCCATATCTTCATGGACACCGGTTAATTACGCTGCTTCCGCCCGGACGCTCCAAGGAGTCTGGTCGGGGCAGCAACCTGCGGTGAGGAGGCCGGGTGGCTCTGGGTGCTGGGGGCGTGTCGTAACACTGCGGCTCTGCACGTCTGTCTTCCGTCCCTAATAGGGCTTCTCGAAGGCATGATGGCCTGAGGCATCTCGCACTGGGTGCGGGGAACTGTGTCCCCTGAGGTTTTCCTCAGCTTCCCATGTTTAACACGGGGTATGCCGCGAGTTTAACGTCCAGCGGGGACGGCATCGGACTGATCGACACGAAGAGTGGATCAGATGACAGAACCCCTTGCGGGGAACCTCCGACGCTGGGGCCAGCGCATGGGCGGCTTCCCAAGTAATATGGAGTGGAGTGAAGTGGCATGACCCCACCGGGATGTGGCGGCCCGGGTAAGGATCAGGATGGATGACGGAGTGAAGATATTGGACCCCGTAGGGGCTTCCTACGTACCGCGCGTTAGCACGGATCAAAGTCAACGTAGTTCTGGTATACAGTTTAACGTCATGCTGGACGTCGGCAGGCCGACTCACGAAGAGGTCGAGGCCGCCGGGCGGAGGATTGAACCGAACCACCTTGCACAGAGGGGGATGGAACGGCTGGGTGGATCACAGTTTCACGTCATGCTGGACGATAAAAGGAGAAATGGCAAAAAGGAGCTGTGGGGAGGCACAGTGGAGATACACACGGGCAGTCTCCCACAGGGGCGGATTCATAGGTGAATCGACGCAAGCGTGAACCCTGGAGGGGTCCACTGATGGACGAACCGACGTGAATACGACCGGGACGACCAGGTGGTGGGCTTGAACCTCAGGGAGGCTTCCTACGTACCCTGTTTAGAAGACAGGGATCAAAGTCCACGTAGTTCATTCTGTCAGGACTTACACACTTGAGGCAGCCCGGATGCGGCAAAACTCAGTTGGAAGGGACTTGGACCGAAAGTAGGAGACACCTCGATCCCAGTCACACCCTCTACTGGCTTCGGAAGTGGGGAGGCGCAATGGAGATACACATGCGGGGCCCCCCACAAGAAACTAGGGGTTTGTAATACCCTACCCCCGTAGGGAAAAGCCGCTCCCATTAAATCGTCCCTAAAGAGGGACAATCCCGACATCCCTGCAGAGACGAGCGGGTGGGGGCCACATCCAAACCGGGGGGGACCCTGCGTGCGGGGCACGGGATCGGGTGATGCGGACGGTTTAGCGTCTTGCCGGACGAAGTACAGTTTAACGTCGTGTGTTGAGGACGAAGCGGACGGTTTAACGTCTTGCCGGATGAAGTACAGTTTAACGTCGTGTGTTGAGGACGAAGCGGACGGTTTAACGTATTGCCGGACGAAGTACAGTTTAACGTCGTGTGCTGAGGACGAAGGTGCTTGGCAGTTTAACGTCTTGCAGCACGGACGATAGGGGCTAGGCAGTTTAGCGTCATGCAGCTTGGACGTAGTACAGTTTAACGTCATGTTGGACGGATGCAGTTTAGCGTCATGCGGGACGAATGTGCAGTTTAACGTCATGCTGGACAAATGTGCAGTTTAACGTCATGCTGGACGTATGTGCACTTTAACGTCATGCTGGACGTATGTGCAGTTTAACGTCATGCTGGACGTATGTGCAGTTTAACGTCATGCTGGACGTATGTGCAGTTTAACGTCATGCTGGACGTTGATTGTCGTCGATGGGTCCGTGTCACTTCGCACATGCATGGAGGGCCGCACGGGAAGACAACGCACGGTGCGGGCACCCAGGATGAAAATCATCGGGCGCCACGCAGGCGGGTACCCTCAGGGGGTCAAGGGGGGGAGACCCTGGGGGATTGCGCGCAAAAGAGGAGCTTTGCGCGCAAAACGGCAGGGCGGCGCGCAAAATGGCGGGCTAGCGCGCAATCGGGCCAGCCCTTTGCGCGCGGATGATTGAGATTGCGCGCACCGGGCTTCGGGTAGCGCGCGGGGGGCAATGGCTCATTCTCTAACGAATGGCCACTTTGAAAATGGGGGGTGCGCGCAATCGGGCTGGATTGCACGCACCCGGGGGCAATTGCGCGCAAGAGGCTTCTTTTTCGCGCAAAGGCCTTCATGTTAAGGATTATTCAAAGGAAAGGAGCCAAGGAGATTGCGCGCGAAGGCGAACCCCAAGGCTCTATTGCGCGAAAGAAAGGAGGTTACCTGAAGATCGGCATTGCGCGCGGAAGGGGTTGGATTGCGCGAACGAGCGACGCTTCGGATTTTGGCAACCTTCAAAACGTCGGGGGTCGCCTTATATTTATAGGCAACCCCGGGCGCGGAATCCGGTCGCGGGCGCGGAATTCCCTTCGCGGGCGCGGAATCAGGACCCGGCGCGCAAGGGAGCCGCGCAGGCCACGGGCGCGCAAAATAGCACGCCGGCCCAGCGCATTGCGCGCATCCCGGGAGGATTGCGCGCCGCGACTCAACTTTGCGCGCGGGCCTCTGAAATTTCGCGCAAGTCCTCCGGGCCCTCCGGAACGTGCCTCTGACTCCAAATATCACTTCGCTTTCCGCATCCGGAGCTTCGTTTGGGAACAACGGACTTTTCCGGCGTCTACAACGCTCCAAGGGGTCTTGTCGGGGTAGCAACCTTCGGTGAGGAGAATGGTCACGTTGGGGGGGCGTCGGCATGTCTGTCTTTGGTCCCTCATCACAGGGCTTCTCGAGGGCGCGGAAGCCCGAGGCATCCCACATCGAATGCGGGGAATTTGTACCATCTGAGGTTTTCCTCAGCTTCCCATGTTTAAAACGGGGTATGCCGCGAGTTTAATGTCTTGCGTAGACAGATCGGGTTGAAGGGACCCTAGGGGGGAACACCGATGTTGGGGCCAGCACGTGGGCGGCTTCCCGGATTCTATGGAGTGGAATGGGGTGGCATGATCCCACCGGGATGTGGCGGCCCGGGTAAGGATCAGGATGGATGATGGAGTGAGACATGTGGCTTACGCTCTAGGGTGGCCCAAGAGGAGGAATATAGTTTAACGTAATGTGGGATGAGGGCATACAGTTTAACGTCATGAGGGACGATGGCATGCAGTTTAACGACATGAGGGACGATGGCATGTGGGGATTACGCCCTAAGGAGGCCCATGGTGGATATGGGGCTTACGCTCTGAGACGGCCCATGGTGGGTATGGGGCTTGTGCCCTGAGGCAGCCCATAGTGGGTAATGAACCAACGTGAAGAGGTCAGAACAACTGGGTGGTGGGCTTGGACCTCATGGAGGCTTCCTATGTACCATGCGTTAGCACATATCAAAGTCCACGTAGTTCGCTGGGATGGGGCATACACTCTGGGGCGGCCCATGGTGGGTATGGGGCTTACGCTCTGAGGCGGCCCATGGTGGGTGTCATGGTCGATGTGCGCTCTAAGCCCATGTGAGTCATGCTCGGTGTGGGAAACAAGAGGCAGCAGGGACCAGATGATCACGTCGTGAAGGGAGAGTCCGTGAGAAGTGGAATGGGGCTTATGCGTTGAGAGACCCAAAGAGGAAACAAGGGCTTACGCGTGGTTAGCGGCCCGTGGTGTCGGGGCTCACTCCAGGTTGGAGGCCTGTGGTGTGACAATGCGCAGTGGGAAAAGGATTCCACTGGCCTTGGTAGTGGGGTGAGTACAGAGATGCATGGGTACAGTCATCCGCAAGAAAGGCTAGGGGCTTACGCTCTGAGGCAGCCCTTCCCCCGCGAGAAAACGTCACTCCAACAAGGAGGATGTCATTCCATGCGAGGAAGAGTCCATTCCCGTGGAGACGAGTGGCGTAAAAAATGTCCGAGCTGGGGGGACCCTTCGTGCGAAGCACGGGGTCGGACCACAGTTTAACGTCTTGTGTTAAGGACGAGATGCTTAGCAGTTTAACGTCCTGCAGCTTGGACGAGGTGGGTTTGCTCCACACCCCTAGGGCTTACATGCCAAACTCCCTCTACCCCTTTTGGGCGGGAAGGCATCGGCAAGGCCGTTGTGAAGGGGGGCCGTAGGGAAAACCACCAGGGGGTCCACGTTAGCGTGGCTATGCAAAGAAGCAATAGCCGTTAGCATGCCTATGCGGAGAAGCATAAATCAAATCAATGCAACGGGAAACATAGCCCAAGGGACCTTGAGGTTACTTTGCACGAGCCTGGAAGGCCGTACGGGAAAATAACGCATGGTGCGCATGCCCGGCATGGGAGACATCAAGTGCCGGTGCAGGGGGCTGCCATGGGGAGTCAGGGTGAGAGGTCCTGGGATTTGCGTGCAAAAGGGAAGGTTTGCGCGCAAAACACCGGGACGACGTCCAATTGGAGAAATCGGAATTGCGCGTGAAAAGGGAATTACACGTAGGGTTTTACGCGCAAGGTAGGGTATTGCGCGCACGGGACCCAGATTGCGCGCAAGGCTGGCACACGGGGGAGGGGGTAAATTCACTGAATCCGGTGGAGTTGCACACAAAGGCGAACTCCGGGGCAATGTTGCGTGAAATTAGGAATTACCTGGATGTCATCTTTTGCGCGGGGGGAGACGAATCGCGCGCACGAGATTCGCTTCGGATTCCTCAACCCCCAAACCGTTCGGGGTCACATTCTATTTATAGGCGACCTCCGGCGCAGATTCCAGGCGGCGCGTGAAATCTTCCACGCCGGGAACCGCTTGCGCGCAATATCTCGCCGTGGAGAACCGGGGTGCGCAATTATTGCGTGCCTCACCGGCCTGATTCTGCGAATCCTGGGAGTACTTCGCGCACAAAACATTTTTTCGCGCGGATCCTGCTTTATTTCGCACACCACTTCCCGGGCCTCTGGTTCGGGCCTCTAATTCCGAATATGACTTCGCTTCGTCATTTCGAAACTTTCTCTGAGAGTTACGGACTTTTTTCGGGGTCAACAATTACCTCTCTCTTTTATCCAAAAAATATGGTCATTGGTAACCATGTTGTGTAACAGTGGATTCCAAAAATTATCAACTATTATCATATAAACATTAAAAGAAATTTTTACTCATGTATTATAATTCAATGAAATTTAATTTTAAAATTTATTATTCTTATTATTTTCTAATCAAGAGCCTTTTTAACCTTTAAGGTAAAAACGAATGTTTGGAATTGGGAGATATTACAGACATCATAAATGTAATTTTTCCATTGTATGTTTAGAAGATTATAATTAAGGAATTATTTTAACTTAATATTCTGGAAAATAATTTTTTAATGATATTTTTCAATAAAATTTTTTTTGAATGTGTTTTATTCTTATTAATGATTCCTTTAAAATATTTCATATATATTTCCAATGAAAAATGTTTTCGAAATTTTTTTATGTTCATAAAGATATTTTAAAATTTTTCAAACCTTCTTTATAAATTTTCAAAATATTTTAAAATAAATTTTTTTTGAAACGTTTTCAATCATATTTTATAATTTTACATTGAAAACGATTTCAATAACATTTCAATATTCTTTTATATGTTTTGAAAAAAAATGGTTTTCAAAAAATTTTCAATATCTATTTATATGGTTTCAAATACAATGTTTTCAAAAATCTTCTCATGCATTTCATTATAATATTTCAGTTTTCATTTTCAAGAAAATGTTGATCAAAATTATTTATGTTTTAAAATCATTCTTCAAATAAGAAAGGGTATTTTCTCCAACCACATTTTTTAAAACAAATTTTTAAATTTTATTCCATCTATTATGGAATCTGTTGTTGTTACTAATTCTATTTGGGGAAATGTTTAAATGGATCAATTCATATTATTTCACTGAATGGGTTATGTTTTTATGGAATGATTTTTATGAAATCCATTTATCATTCATGAGTTATATGTTTATGAAACCAATTTATATTCCATGGGTTATATGTCTTGGTTCCACCTTCATCTTCCATGAGTTTTATTCTTGTGAAACCCACTTCAATTCATTAGTTAGGATTTGAGGAAATGATTATTAGACTTGATTTTCCCATAAGTTAATATAAGAATACAATTTTATGACACCCATTTCATTTCATGGGAATATTATATGATGTTTATAATCCCCATATCTTTTTTTGAGTCGTGATATGAAACAAATGTTGTTATCTTGTAGAAAATGTATGAATTATTTAATTATGAGATAGGTGAGACCAACATATCTATCAGATGAAATAGTTAATGATAAGTTTTATATTATCACAAAAGGTACATGGGCTGAAGCCAAATCCGAAAAGTAATTTGGTACATAGGTTGAAGCTCAATCCTAAAAATAGGAAGGTACATGTATTGTATCCCAAGCATGAAACTAAAAGGGATAATTGTTTTTAACCCAAACCTGAATATAATAAGGAACAAGGGTTGTAGGATAATTGTAAATGTAAATAGGGAACATTCGATATATCCCAAGCCAGAATGTCATAGGGAACAAGGGTTGTAGCCCAAGCCTGATAGTACGAGTTTACATTACATGTTACCCCAAGACTGATGTTCGTCCATAGGTCATAGCCCAAGCCTAGCAAGTTATAAAGGTATTGGATGGTTTCCTTGACATAATATTTTTTTCAATATTGTTTTCCACAAATTCTACGCCTTATTTTCTTAGTTATGCGTGCGTAGATTATGTTCATTAATTATTTATTATTCCGATCTTATGAACTACAATGATTTATTCCATGTTTCATGATTATGATCTATTGATATATAGGATATGATTTACTATTGTTATGAGAATGTTATCATAACCCTATGCTCATTTTAATACATATATTTATCCATCTTTTACCCTTATTAAGAATATGATCTCACCCATTTTTATATATCCTTCCTCATGTTAAGAAGTGTTTTTATGTAATATGTCTCTAAGTAGGCTGGTAGTCATAAAGAATCTTGTGGGAAATTATGTATCTAGATTATGTACCTATGTTAAATATTCCATGATTCCAATGGCACTAAACAAAAATGGTATTGAGGTATCTGTTAGTTTAATATTTTATAAATTCCACAAAATTGATACGATGTATATGTATGTTAGGACTGGGATGTTATATAAATGACCATGTTAGCATCAATACTACATTATTAATACTGAAAATGATTTCATTCATCAACTCATCACTAAATGACCAATTTATCATTCATAGAAGAATGTCCATGTTACTATGCAGACATCAAACATTAAAATGCCCAGTTTTCCATTCATTAATTCACAACAATATTATTGTGTTACCATTCATCACATAAATAGTTTATCAAAAAGTTATCCCCTTGAATTTCATTCCTAATTCAAAAATTAATCTTTCAAATAAATTTTCAGAATTATTTCCCCAATTTAATAGTTGTATCATACCATTAATTATTTTATCAATTAAATAATCAATATTCACACCTCAAAATCCCATAATTAATTCCGCCAATAATTATTTTCTCTATTATATCTCAAAATACCATAATTAAATATTTAATAAATTTTCTCCAGCCAACAATCTCTATATATCATAATGAAATCTATAATTAATTATGTCAAATCCGTACTTCAAAAGTCCATATATCACATCTCTTAAAGTAACCAATTTGCCCTATTAATTAATTTAATCTATAACACAAGTGCTAAAAATATAATAGTAACTATATGTTTACATAGATTAAATTTAAATCATATCTAATGGATTTTAATTATAGACCACCTACCCTGAATGTTGGTGAATAGTATCCTGAAAGAAATCTTAGAAATTGACATGCACAATGTTGTAGATTTCCATTTGGATATAAAACAATATATCATGATTAACCAAAACATCATTTATCTATTATAGATCAATATCCATAAACCAAGATCTATATTCACCAAATTAGAGCACATGTACAATGAGATACATGCCATTTTATAAAAAGGGCCTTATTGGATTCAAGTCTGAACCAACCTAGGTCGCACTTCAAATTCTGAAAAAACTCACTTATAGTATCTCTAAAAGGACACCTTGTCACTAAGGTCCTTAGGCCACAAACTGTGTGTCAATCAGATTCACAATCTGTTAGTTATATCCTTTTTTGTGAAATGGTGGTGATCGCACCTTGGTTGAGCCTACCATGGTCAGGCTTGCCGGAATATGCCAAAGGGACAGCTTCCCAAAATGGTTCCCAACGCCACTAACTGCATGTCAACTGGACAGCTTTTCTGTCAGATATGGGAGTTTCTTTATTTGGGTACTCTTTGAATCTTGGATGGGTCTGACCCGGTCAAACTGGCTCGATGCAATGGGTCCTAGGGTCTTTCTGATCACGCTCAGGTCCAGACCACTAAGGGTCGACCTGGTTCACTGGGTTCGGCCCATCTAGGTTGGTCTGGTTCGGTTCGCGGGCCTAGGACATCAGTCTATCCCAGCCTGTTGGTGGGATCCGGCCAGCTGGTGCATCCGGCCCGCTTGGTCATCCCACGCCAGCTTGGTCTGCGCCTCTTTTGCTGGAACCATGGTTGCGGGGCTATTTCACCCAACTGGCGGGGCACTACCACCCCCTATATTTACTGATCGGCCATCAGGCAACCAGGTTCTGCCAACGCAGTGTGGGTCCTGCCTCACCCTCCTATCACGACCTTCTAGATGAGACTGCTTCCTCCGGAAGCCCCTATAGGTGTGGCACTTATCCCACGCGGCCATCCAGCCTTGGCCATCGCAACGCACTATTACACACCACCTTCCACTGCTTGCGGCCAGTTTTTGTGGGTCTCCTCCAGCCTTCATCAGTCGTCGTGGACATGGCGCACTGGTTGTTTCTTCAGCTGGGCACCAGATTCGCTCCAATGTCCATTCTTGGTGTCGTCTGTGACTACGGCTCTTCCTTTTTATCGCCGACATAGTGTGACCCACTCATTTGTGTTGCTGTCAATTTGGAAATTTCTATCTGATGTTCACATCAATAATGATGCAGAAGAGGGTATGGGCCTTGTTTATTGGAAATGTTCCCTCCACATTATGGTGATCACATGTGGATAGAATTTAATTCATCAAAGTCAACTTCAAAATAAACCCCCTACCTAAAGGTCATTTGAGGATGTCTATGTTTGAAGAAGAGTCTATGTTCGTCGTTCAGTGGTGCTCGTCACCATCCGCTTGAACCGGTCCAGTCCTCCAAGTGGTTGGAATCACGGTACTTTTCTAGAGCCTTGTCACATGGTGAAGTCGTGCTAATACTCCTCCCCAAGATCCATATAAATACGTGAAATGGGGTGAGTAATCCACATGGAATTAATGGGGTTCAATTAATTAAAGAACTATCCAAATTCTAATGGTGATGTTAACTGAATTGAGGAGTAAATCCATTTAATGGCTTTCCACATCGTTTGTCCTTCCCCCGCCGCTTGTTTGTTGGAGGAAAATAAACAATGTAATTAAAATAACATTGTTATTTTATTATTATTTTAAATGTCCCAAATCAAAAAATTTCTCCCTACCTTCTGCGGTCAAAGTGAATCCTTCATTAAGAAAATCATGACACTGTAGATTCAATGGTGGCCCTGGATTTTTAATCTGTGCACCGGTTTCAAAATATTGAAAACTCTACTTGGGTATTTATAGAATGTACCATAAATAAAGATCAACATATTATTATCTTTCACCATCAACCCTTGCCAGTTGAGGTTAGGCTTCGCCAACGGGGAACACGCCCAACGAACTCAATGGTACTCTCAAATTTTCAATCTGAGATACCGTTTTGATGTCATGTATTTTATTGATAAAATAACTGTTAATTAATTATTTTATTTATGGAAAAAAAATAATGTTCATAGTTGGAACACACAGGCCAATTTTAGTATATGCCTAATGAATGAATACACTCACAAGCTTTGCAGTTGTCTCTGATTTTTAATATAAGTTACAGTTCTTAAGTTATAATCATTTGGAAGATAAATTAATTTTATTTAATTATTTAAATTAGGGTTACTCCATTTTTGGGTTTTCTCACTCAAGGCCTTCACCGACTAAATGTATGTCGCACCTGGGATAAACCTTCTATCCAGAATGCAATGGTGCAATCAGATTTCTGATTGGGCACCCATTTAATATTTATAACACTTTTTTAGGAAAACTGCTCATACGCACTAACTAAAGATTAACGAAATTTTGACAGATAATTTTGGGAACTCTGGGCCTTAGAATCATGTGCTGTCAAATTTTTTCAACCTCAAGATAACCCCAAATAATTTAAAAATATATATATTGAATTTCTGTGTCTTTACACTCTCCCTACCTTAGGGACTTTCATCCTCAAAAGCCATAATAAAGGAAAATCAAACAATTGAGGGTATTGAACACATATCTGAGCCTCCTCCACCCATGTGATCTCCTGGAGGATCCCATGATGCACTGAACTCACACCAGAGGGATCGCCCTTCCACAAAGGACTCTGTCCTATATATCCACTATCACCACCAGAAACTCCATAAATTTCTCCCTATCACTGATGTCTAGCTCGCCCTAGTAGATAACATCATATGGATAATTAACATACCTCTAAAGTAGTGACTCATTGAAAACATTATGCACCTACTGCATTTGAGGTGGATGATCTAGATGGTTTGCTACATCACCTACTCTACTGTTGATTAGGAAGGGTCTGATGAACCTCAGAGTTATATTTCCACCCTATCTAAATCTCTGCAATCCTCATTGGGGTGAGACCCATAGGAATACATTGTCTCCCTCCTCGAACTCCAAGGGTCTTCGTCTCCTATCAGCCAAAGACTTATTCCAACACTGTGTAGTCTTCACATGCTAACATGTGATGCATTATGATATAAATATTATCACTTTCTTCTTCATCCCTAGCCACCAGTACAGACCCCGGAGGTCCTTTTACATCTTCACCACTCTAGGATGTACTACTAAAAGGTATGTATGGAACTCCCCCAACACCTACTCACATAGTGTCATAGGTACCATTGTGCATCCTTTGAAGAAAACGACATGCTCCCCGCCTACATGAATTTCTTTTAGGAGAATATCCTATAAGTATCTGAGCATGTTTGTCCTCGTAGTCAATGCCCCCAAGATATTCCTCCCGAACTCGCAGAATCATTGGGAGAGTGATAGTTATATACTGAAGGTAAGATACTCGATCTTTATCCACAAATGATGCCTGTAGTGACAATAGCTGCTATGATGCCTCACTCATCAGTTGTAGACCAGACCTCTTGGTGAGTGAGTCTCTTAACAAATTCCCATTCCCAAGAGTATAGACTATATCAATGTCATAATCCAAGAGGAACTCAATCCATCATTGTTATCTCGGGTTCAAGTCCTTCTGGGGGAGATATACCAGAGAAGCTTGTGATCAGAGTAAATAGTAAACCATTCACCCATCAAGTAGTGATGCTACATCGTCATCACAAATATCACTATTTCTAACTCCAGGTCATAGGTAGCTTAGTTCTTCTCATTCCATCTCAACTGTCATGAGCCGTAGGTGATCATTGCCTGCTCTATCATCATGAAACAACCTAGTCAGGTCCCTGATGCATCATAGTAGACTACATAACCAATTCCCTATTCTGTTAGCCTCATGATGGGGAACTTGTTTGTATCTTTCTCAGCTCTTGAAATCATTATTGATAGTTCCCCATCAATAGGAAAGGTTCCCCCTTCTTCATCAAAGATGAAAGTGGTGACGCTACCCTAGAAGAGTCTGGTACAAATCTCTAATAGTACTCATCCAAAGAACAAGTCCCTCTCCCTTAAAAGAGGTAGTCTGGGAAAAATCTTTTTTAATGTCTTCCCCACACACTTCCACTAATTTTGATAACTAAAAACTCATAACTCATTATTCTACGAGGGTAAGGTTGGCCGACTCAAGAGCGATCAGATGCACCCTCTTATTCGTGATTTTATCATGTACTCCCTCAGTTTCGTTTTTCATCGACCAAAGAAAACTTCATTCCAACACTATAGATATACTACATCCTTTGTTCCTAAAACATTCAATTTGAGTATGTACTGTGAATGTCCAATCCATCCCCAAACTAATGACATAAGGTCTCGACATTTCCACCAAGAGATTCCAACCAAAACTTCCCACTCAAGGTTCAGATCCCACCATCGACAAAAGTGTGATTATCGAGTCTCCTCTCAAAGTTTTTTCAATACATAGGGGTCAAGCCATCAGTTTAACCAGATACTCTAGTTCATGAACAATATTTGTTATAAGATGGAATTATTGGAACTTATGTCTATTAATACGATAGCTAGTAGTAGACACAGACTACATCATGAATCATTCTTGGAGCCCTTGGGTCACACTCTTTGACCACATGAAACCACTACCTTCCCCTATCCTATAGCTACTTGAGCCTGGTCAGGACCACATTTGGGTGGTGGTTGTAACTTGTCAAAATATATACCACCCCATGCTGCTCTCTTAGCTCTACTTCCTTGTATTCTACCCCCAAAATTCATCTGTCCCTATCACTTCCTCTTCTTGAAACATTTTACACGCCAATGTTTATGATACTGGAATTAGTTTCCTATATTGCCACTACTAAAACTCAATGGATGTTTACGCTCAGCCAATGAAAATTCATCCAAAAAATTTCTTCCTTGCACCATAACCTATGTAGGAGTGCAATGAGGTTTTGTGTTGGCTTGGATGACCCTAAATGCACCTCTCCCAAAGGTCCAATCCCTAAATCACGTACCATACTGTATTCATTGAGTAACTAGGATTGTCGGTACTCTTTAATGAATACTCAACTACCAACATGTCATCCAACCAAAGTGCTAGAAACTCTTGGGAACACTCAACCATTATCTTTTTATAGAATAAGACCTCCTTATCTGAGGATGTTTCTCAAGATTGTCCACATAAAATTCACCTCTTCGCAAGATCATGGTAATCTAAACCCTGTTATCTTCCTACTTATCCACGTAAAAGGATCTCTAACCAGACCGCCATATGATCGAATGGTGCCCTAGATAGAGGGAGACTTGACCACCTCCTCAAGCCAGTCCTTAGCCACTGTGATTTGGGATCGACTTGGAATCTGAATGGTATCTGATGCCAAAACATGTGTAAGGAACTAATTCTATAGTTGTCCTCTACTAGTACCACTGGTTGTAACTATTGACCAACGAGAAGTGATATAGATGGTAAACTACCCAAAGGTACCATCTCAGGCAATTTCCCATGTACTAAAGCCTCATCACCATGCAGACCATCCTCATGGTCACACACTGATAACAAATAGAAGCTAAAATCAATATATGATTTGTTCGTGTCCCAACTAGGTAGAAAAATCTAGTCATCACCTCCAGCTAGTTCTTAGCTTCCTAGGAATATGTCTCACCTTGTAACCTCAGAGGCCTCTATTGTTGGTACTCATGCAACACACTCAGTCGGCGTCACCGTCCAACAGTATCATCTGTTACTGATCCACCCAGGATCGCTAGAATTCCAATCCACACAGGATCGCTCGATGGGCCATCATAGTGTACTCTCTCAGGAATCCTAGCTGGTTGTCTACACGGTAACATCCTGATAAATAACATTTGTGCTAGAGTCATTAAGTTATACATGGTGAGCTGACTCCAAAGATACAAAGGAAAAAAATTGAAAAACACAAGCCATTAGTGTTTTCGTGCACTGAGTTAGAAATCATAATTCCGGGTCCAGGTGTTCGGATACATCGGTCGCCGCACCAACACTAGATTTCTCAAAATGAAAACAACACCCATAACAATTAACAAAATTTCCTCATTGAAAACGTCAGTGTCCTTGTTCTTCGGTACAACCGACCCCTCTGATACCACATTGTCACGACCCATCCCTCAGGGCCCGTGCCGTGACTACCCCAAGCTCTCCTTCTACAGGACTGGGGTTGGTGACTAGCACCAAAAAAGGAATATCCCAAAAATTGGAAGGCATTTCCTTTAAAAATTTGAAAACACACAATCCAAGAACACAACAAGAAGCATTCACAAAGAAAACTACTGTAGTAAAAAGTGTACTGAATGTAAAGGGGGCCGGAATACAATACCAACTAAAAGTAAAAGTAAAATGAAAAAGAGAAAATAGATATTGGATTTTCAACTGAAGATCCTAGATAAAGGTTTGGTACATATTGTCTCCACATCACTCCACATCATCCTATTTCCTCTGTGTACAACCTGGTCCGGGCTCCCTCATGTCTCATCCCAACAGCTCATCATTTTCACCAAACACCAAAATGTGTGGATGAAGCTCGTGCAGGTGTGAGTATAAAAATACTCATTAGGGACCATGAGACACCTAATGGTCTCCCAGAGTTTCAAAAATGAACTACCATAAAGCAAGACCTCAATCAAAAATCCCTAAGTTGTCATAAACTCTACATAGGAATATGCCCATACAAATACCTATGTAATCCAAATATACTCATCTCTTACATGTGGAAACCAAAAGCCCCATCCTTTAAACCATTTTCAAAATTGATCCACAAGGGAAATATACCACAAAGGTAACATCTCAAAGGTAATATCCTGATGGTAAAAGTTTCTCAAAGGTAACACCATCAAGGAAACACCGCAGAGGTAAAAGTACCACAAGGGTTACACCATGAGGGTAACTCCGCAAAGGAAAAGAACCACAATGGTAACACCACAAAAGTAACACCATAAAGGTAAAAGTACCACAAAGGTAACTCCATGAAGGTAAACATACCACAAAGGTAACACCACAAAGGTAATGTACCAAAAAGGAAACACCACGAAGAAAAAGTACCACAAAGGTAGCTCACACCAGGTATATAACATAAGTATAGAAGTACAAATGATTAGTCATAAATCTTGATCATCTTATTCTATTAAGAGGCTATGCAATTGACCGACACAGGATCAGTATGCACAAACCCACATATGATCACTGAGCTTTGACCCACACAGGATTGCTGAACACAGACCCAGATAGGATCGCAAAGCTCTGACCTACATTGGGTCACTATTCATTCTTCACGTCATAGATAGTCATAAAATTCATGCACTAATAATGATTGATTCTGAGAAGATCTGCCTATCATACTATCGGCCATACCTCAACCACCCCTAAATTCCACTACGAATTATCCCAAAGGACCACCATGCCATAAGGGTTCAAATGCGACAGATGTCGCGTCGATCAGACGCCCAGTCTGTGAGATATGAGCACTTTTGTTAAAAGGGCCCAGTTAGAGTCAATTATAATCCATCCCAAGTTACACATAAAACTCTAACAAAAATCACATATGTTATCTATAAAGGACCTCCTTGTCACTATTGTCTTTATTCCATAGATGGCGCATCAAACAGACGACAAGCCTGTTAGTTACATCTCTTTTCATGACATGGGGGAGATCGTACCTTAGTCTAGGCCAGGTCTGTCGAGCCCAACGGAATATTCCAAAGTGACTGCTTCCCAAAATGGGTCCCAAATCCATTAACGACATGTCAACCGGACACCTGGATTGTCAGTTATGGGTGTTTTTTTATTTGGGTGCCGGTTGGGTTTGGGTTGGGTCTGACTCAGTCAGATCAGCCCGACGCAATGGGTCATATGGTCTACCTGACCCTGGTCTAGTCCGGCCCACTAAGGTTCATCCTAGTTCATAGGGTATGGCCTGTTGAGGTCATCCCGGTTCAGTTCATAGGCTCGGGTCAACGTTTGTTCGGCCCGCCCAGTGGGGCTCGGCCCACCCGCGCTGGCCCACTGGCCCATGGGTCTGGCTCGACCTATGGGCGGGGTCCAGCCTACTGGAACATCAGGCCCACTTGGCCGACCCGTACATGCTAGGCCTGCCAGAAGGTGGGCCACCTCCTTTTCTGGACCCATGGTTATGGGGCCGTTTCTCCTAACCGGTGGGGTACTACCCCACCGCAGAAACCGGTCCGCTGTTCAGCCCACCAGGTTCTGTCAATGTGGCACCGGCCATGCCGTACCCTCCATCCATAGCCTACTAGTTGTGACCGCTTCCTACAGTAGTGCATACAGGCACCACACATGTCCCATGCAGCTGGCTCGGGCCGGCTTCCCTTGGTCACCATGGCGCAACGTCACACGTGGCATTCCCCCACCCTCGGCTGGTTTCCATGGGTCTCCTCTGACCACTACTGGCCGCCACTGACATGGCGCACCAGCAGTTTCTTTTGCTGGTCACTAAACACACTCCGGTGTCCATTCATGGGGACTTCTCCGCCTACAACTCTTTCTCACTATCGCCGACATAGCGTGAGCCGTTATTTTTTTGTCTTTGATTTTGAAATTGCACCCTAAAGTTCACATCAAAAATGAAGTGGTGGAGGGTATGGACCTTGTTTGTTTGGCCCAAACCCCACACGTTAAGGTTATAGCAAGAGGTAGAGGATTTAATTCATAAAAGACCACTTCAAAATAAACCCCCTACCTCATGATCATTGGATAACGTCTTTGTTTTGGGAAGAGAAGGTGTTCATCATTCGGTGGCACTTGTTACTATCCGTTGAAACCAGTTCTATTCTCCAAGTAGTAGGCATCGTGGTACTTTTCCACACCTTCGTTTCTTGGTGAAACCTTGCCAATACTCCCCCCAAACCTCTATATAAATAAGAAATGGTAAGGTTGAGTAACACACGTGCAATAAATGGGGGTCAATTAATTAAAGAACCCACCTAATTCTTGTTATTCTGTTACAAAGAATTCAGGAGTCAATCTGTTTAATTTCTTGACACATCATTGGTCCCGCCACCGTTGCTTGTCCTATGGAGGAAAATAAAGAATTGAAAAAAATAACTTTGTTAATTAATTATTCTTTTAAATTTCAAAAATAGATATTTTCTCCCGACCTTCTATGGTTGAAATGAAGACTCCCTTATGCGAATCTTGGAACTACAGATTCTGTGGTTCCCTTAGATTTTTAATCAGAGCAGTAGTTGAAAAGTTAGAAAATGTCGCTCACGCGTTTATTGAATGTACCATAAAAGTTGTTCAATATATTATTAACCCTTATCCTTGACCCATGTCGGTCAAGGTTAGGCTCCGCCTAAGGGGAACACACCCCCAATGAACTCAATGGTACTCTCAGATTTTCAATCCGAGTTACTGTTAAGATGTTATATATTTTAACAATAAAATAATTGTTACTTAATAATTTTATTTACGAATGTAAACTAAATTTTATAGTTGGCCTACGCCGGTCAATGTTTGTATCTTCCTAAATAAGGAATTCCCTCCCAAACTCAGTGGTGGTATCATATTTTTAATCTGAGTCACCATTCATGAGTTATAAGCATTTGAAAAATAAATTAATATTATTTAGTTATTTTTTATGGTTATTCCATTTTCAGGCTTTCTCCCTGGAGGCCTATGCCAACTATACTTATGTATCACCTAGTGTAAACCCGCTATCCTGATCGCAACGGTGCCCTCAAAATTCTTGATCTGAGCACCCGTTTAAGAGTTATTCCACTTTTTCAGTAAAACTACCCACGCGCGCTAATTAAAGCTTAAAAAAGTTTTGATGGATCATAATTGGTAGTACATGCCTTGGAATTGTGTGCCATTAAATTTTGTAACAACAAAATAACCCTAAATAATTATAAAAAATATATGGAATTTTATGGTCATTAAAAATGCACGATTACCCCGAAGAGGCTACACCGTTTTAAAAAGCATGAACCAACCATTCAATTCACCATTACATTGGGATGAAAGGTTAGTTGGGATAACATGAATTTGATTCTCTAACTGTCTACTAAGTCTGAAGAACCCTGTTTCATCCATTTTTTAAATAAAATTCCACCCAAAACACCACATGTTATTTCCCAAAAAAAGTGCAGAAATAGGTGAAAAGTGTACCTGAAATCATCCCCAAGTCAAATCAAAAAATGGTCAGGATCTTGTAATATACCCAACATATAAAATCTAATCCATGAGATTCACTCCCAATATTATCAAGGATTATGTGTCAAAATTATTGATCAAATAATCCTTCATATCTACTTCATTTTCCCATGATTCCTCCTATGCATGCCCATATTGCCACTTTACACAAAATATTGACATGGCCTATGCCCACAACTCATTATCACTGTGATCCAACACATGTATCAGATGTTCCCCAAATGATGAATCTACCTCAAGGTTAAAATCATCCACATAGATCACATGAGGTTGGTTGGGGTGATTCCTATATAGTTTTGATACAGTAAAAACAACATGCATATAACTATATTTCTGTATAAAGAAAATCATTATGTGGCCATCCCTATTCACTCCACAACCTCAGAAGGTCTAATGAACTGAGGCCCCTTCTTGTTCTGTATCTATATCATACGGTGTCCCAACCAAGGAAAAAAACAATGGAATACATGATCAATGATTACAAACTCTATGGATCATCTCCTTCTATAATAATATGACTACCTTCCACTTTGATCTATATCTATACGTTTCAGAATCAGTTATACCTACTATTATATCTCCAATGTGAGACATGATCCCAACAACTCTAAATCACCTACCTCCATCCAGTATAGAATTGATATGTAGGGGCTTCCATAAAGTGTCTCTTATGTTCCATAGATATCATTTCATGAAAAACTCATTTATAGGATAACTATATTAATACATTTATTTCACCCAAACATTACTGATGTAAATGTATGAAGTTCATATCATATCCTCAAATACATCTATAATACACTATGACTTTCCATATGTCTGTGGGTGGAAATATGTACCTAAAAAACATCCGTACTAAGTTTATTTTTTATGGATTTCCAAGAGTGAAAAGTAAAACCTCAATCATGATATGGAATAATATTTCATGTAACACAATGTAGAAGGACTATCTCTCAAGAATTAATTCTTCTAGCATCTCTATTGAAAAAGTCTCTTGTATATGCATGAAATGTAATACCTTCATCAGTTGATCCAAAATCACCCTAACATCATCATTCATCTATGGAATCCTCTGGAGACCCACCAAAAATTTTATATCTATTTCATCCCTCATACCCATTGGAATTTGCAATGACTGTATCAGACTACCAGGTCATTGGTGCTCGATCAACACCTATTGAAAGGTGTACCATTGTGTCACGAACCCTTTTATTTCATTTTTTTCATTCAAGTCAACCAAAACTACTATCAAAGATCATGGTACATTTTGGATACTCCAGGATATACTACCCATATTGAGACATGAAGCTCACACATTAGTTCTAACAATATGGTCATAGGCACAACAACTAGATTCCAGACATAGATTATATCATCCTCATCTATGATCCAATATCATGGTGTCTCCCCACCATTCAATATTTTCCTTAAGATAAAACATTCTAGATCCTCATACTATCTATCCCCGATCAATCTCAAAAATATTTACTTCACTAAATCTAGTGCCAGTTTAACCTGATCATATCTCTCAAAAACCACAAAATGAATATCATCTAGTAATGTAATAATCTTACAGTCATCACTAGTCTTCAGAACTGCCTGAGTATGAGAGTACCTACTCAAAAAATCTGTAACAATATTCCCCTTTCCATGCATTTCTGCTAGATCAAAATCTAATGAATTCATACACTCAACCCTTCTCTGCTATAGGATATTCATGTCTCGCTTCAAAAATATATACTTTATTCTATTATGATCAATCTACATTGTAAAATGTTCACACAAAAGATAATTCTTCAAATACATTAAGGCATAAACCACTATTTCCATCTCATTTTCATGTGCATGGTAGTTCCTTTTTTGAGGCCTCAACTATATAGACTAGTACGTCATGACTCAATATCAATGAATCAACACATATCTATGTCCAATACATGAATTAAAACAATACACCACTCACTCATCATCACGATCTGGAGGGATAAATATTTATGTTGATGTCAGATGTTTCATTATCTCCCTTAAGGTATCTTCACAAGCTTCTGACCATCGAAACATTATCCCCTCTTTTCAATCCAGAAAGTGGATCATCTAAATGGGAAATGTCCTAGGTGAACCAATAATAATATCTTGCTAATCCCAAATATCTAGATAAATTGGAATTGTTGTAAGGATTCACCCATGATAATACAACATAATTTTTCATCAGATCAACTAAAAAACCATAATCTCAGATGATGTGATAATAAAAGGCACCCGATTATTCCAAAATTGGCACATTGATGGCTTGTAATATAGTTTATTCTCTCCCAGTGTACTCTAGATGATATGAAGGTGTTTGGAATGATCTTAGAGAGTCTTGGAAAAAACCAAGATGTCTCCAACAAACAGTAACCACAATTTATCCTGTTATGGGTGGTTAATTTTTTTAATCAAGGCATTAATAACATTGATGTGTTCATCAATCCAATAGGAACTACAATGAACTCACAGAGGGAATGCCTACTTCTAAATGATTTCCTAAGTATATCTGATGTTTGAACTCTTAACTGATGATATCCCAATCTGAAGTCAATATTTGAAAAAAATACAACATTCTCTCAACTAGATAGTCTTGTCTTCAATACACGGAAGAAGATATTGGTTCATCATATTAATCCAGTTCAAATTCATGTTATCAACACAGAAGTGGAAAATCCCATCAACCATCCTTCCAAACAAAAATTTTTAACCCCAATCCAGTGCACTCGGGTAGATAAATATATTAACTAGTAACCCCTACAATAGAGTCATGTATTCATGAATCTATTTTGGTCCCATTTTGTATTATGGAATAGAAACTGAATCTATCTGAAACATGATATCAATGATTAATTGCTCATATCTCTCATATGAAAGCCCTGCTAATTTTTTAAGATACACATCATGAAACTATTCCATTAATTTTGGAAATACAACTTTCATTACATCTATTGCATCATGCAATAAACTAGAAACATGGGCTATGAGATCTACCTATTGCTGAGTAAATGGTCCTCCTTGGAATTCTTAGATATCCCACTCTCCATGGTGAATATATTCATAAAAATTATGAGATGAGAAATTCAATCTCTAGTCATACCAATCTATATGGGCTTAGTACATTACTGGAAAATCCATACAAAAAAATAAATTCAAATCCTAACATATATAGGTTGTAGAATTCCCAAAGAAAAAGATACTTTCCAACATTGATAGAACATCCATTGCAAACTAATTGTCTCCAACCCGTACTCCCAACACTATAAGTATATTCATTACCCCACTTAGAAAATCCAAATCTAATCTTATACCATCGAATTGTTTTGAGGAAATAAATAAATGACAGGCATATGTATCAAATAATGCACTGGATAAAGTATAATCAATAAGAGTTGTACTAATAACTATCATTGGACTATTCTCACAATCCATGATTTTAGGATACACTTTATATAACTTTATTACCCTTCTACCATGTGATGTAATGTAATTACACTATGTTGGAACACTTTGCTGATATGGGTGATCTATCCCTAAAGATCTATTTCCACTACCACTACCTCCTTGCCTAGTATAAGTCCATCTTCTAGACTTATATGGTGTAAAAGAACATATTCACACACATTGATCCTTCCTAGCTACACCATCACTACATGCCTATCAATCCTTCCTATAGAATCTTTGTAGATGTCCCTTCATTAAGCACTACTAACACTCCTCTAGTTGCTGGTTAATTGTATCCCAAATTTCGGCCCTTCCAGAATGGTGAACGATAAATTGAAAAAATTCATGTACTATAGATCCCTTGCTCTGATTACTCAATTACCCACTGCACTAGATTAGGGTATTGAAGAGATGATTCCTTCTCTCAAATGACATACTTCCTGATCATCTGGCTGGAACTATCTGTCATAAAATGGAATTCTCATTCATGATACCTTTAACAATGAGATTCGGATCAGCCACCTCAATGAAAATCTTAAACATAAAAAATATTATTGGACTTAATCGCATATTAAATTCCATCCTAAAAAACTCCTCATCGTAGTTTTTTCATCCCCTTACAACACTGGGGAAAAGTGTATTAAATATATAAAATGTCCCACATAGTCCATCAAATACATACCCAACAATATAATCTTCATTAACTCAATATTTTTATCGGTTATTAGCATGTCAGGATAGATGTTCTCCCTAAACATACTCAATATTTTCTTTCATGGCATACCATCTCCAAGTCTAGTCTTCACTTGAAAATTCCACCAGCGCTTCGTTAATATTCATAGCTTATATGTATCCATCTTTACCCCCCCCCCCTCTCTATAGGAGTCCATAACGTTTTGAGTATAGTCTCAATGGTCTCAACCTAGAAGAAGGCTCCCTTAGGTCCATCCTCTCCAGTAATAGTCAATGGATCATGCAAACAAAACTCTATCATCATTTTAGAAAATTTCTTCTCAACCCACCATAGTTCTCTTCCATGAATTTCATGAAGAAATCAATGATATCCTTGAACTTGTCTCTTACTTCTGAAACTTACACTATTAGTGCCTTAGGTACCACCACTGAAGGATCATTCCTATCCATGTACTTCATTTGTCCTCTAAACATGAATATTTTTCAAGACACGCTATCTAAAATTATAAATACATACATTATAAAAAAAATCACAACATCCATATGCTTACGTCAGTGGAAAAATAAATCAAAACACAATAATGTATTTCCCCGAACTCTTATAAACATTCAAAATTGAGAAAATAGCACTACCCTTAACAACCCTACACCTTGGTCCCAATTAACAAGGGCAAAACTAGTTTCATTATTCACATTTCTCATTTAGAAACCCAATTATTCTCTTATTTCATAATTTTAAAATTCTAAATTTAAAGTTAGTCTCCATTTTCATTTCAATTTCACAATAAAGGAAATAATCTTCAAGTTTAACAAGTTTCCCAAAACTGAATTTACAATATGAGCCAAAGAAAAAGCATCTCACAATAACCCTCAGATACAAGAATGATACATTTCATCCCAACTCTCATATCATTCTAGGAAATGAGAAAAATATCAAAAAACCTCAGCTTCAGTAATCAAGAAAAAACAACAAGTGTGTCACCCAATGTGAAATAATATTCAAACGTAATAGAAAAAAACAATAAAAATAATTCCCACCAGTGGTACTTGTGTTATACCCCATATATAGGTTAGCTACTCTCATATATGAGATCATAACCAAGGTCTGACACTTTCTAGAATCTTATATACAATTTCAAAATTTAAAAAAAATATAAAAATGTAAATAAAATTTCTATGATTGCACATTGTAACGTCCCAACAATGGTTCTATACACTATTTCCCCTAGTCGGATTGCCACATGACCTCAAGCACACCTCCCTATATTTCAGAGGTATCGATCTTGTATCAAGGGTCTGATAAGTCTATCATGGGGAGGCAATACCCAGTTTTATCATAGCAATACACGAGCATAAATAATCAACAACGACAAAATTACATTAAATAAAAGATAATACAAATAACTCATGATAATTAGTGAATGAAATACACTATCAAACTAAGTAATACAATTTTTACTTCCAATGTACGTTTTATGTTTACAAAATGAAACACTAAATAATGAAAATAACAAATCCACATGTGGGTCTCAACCCATGTCTGATTACCTCATCCAGGTTTTATCCCAACTCAGTCATATTACCCAAGGACCATACCTTTAACCTTCATATAAAACAAATATTTATTCATGTATCATTCTTGAATCCTGAGTAAGGAGTGAGTACAACCATGTAGGCCAATACCAACAAAGGCTAAATCAATATCCTATCCAATAATAGTTTATGAAATAGTAAAATAGAAATAATTACAATTCATAAGTAAACAATCTTCAAATTATTAGTTAATATTATTTTAACCACATAACTCTAATGATCCCACATACATAAATGAATTAATCCCTACTTCGGCTCATTCCATATCCCGACGTATTTCCTTGTGATGTGATATCTTAAAAAAATCTATCTTTACCATTATTTAATTCACACTGGAATGCGCATGTTTCGATTCGAAGATTTTACAACAGATTGACCATGTTCCCATTCTTCAATTCACCACTAAATGGATATGTAACCATTCATACAAAATAAAATTGAACGAAAATGTTGTCATTATTTACTTCAACACAAAATGAATATTTTACAACTCATAACCGAATTCTTATGTTACCATTCACACATAACATGTTACTGTGGCCAGGATTCCTATAATGGATGATAATTTAAATATAGATATACGATCATTATTGAAGAATATTTCCTACATAACATAAAAAAAACACGCCCAAACTGAATAGGTTTTGTGTCTTTAGAAACTTGGAAACATAAACAACTCGTTCATAAAACATCCACATTGTGTTATGATAATTTCTCCTTAACTAGAATCCCTTATGACATAAACTTTTTAATATCGTTCATCATGACTTGGGGAAAAGAACCAAAATAAAGGGTGAGTTCAAATGCTCAGTAAGGGTAAATGAGGGGAATATAAAAAATATCCTAATCATAAAAACATAACATATGAAATTCTTATCCTGCATATAAAATATCATAATATCATGTCTTGGGATTAATCATAAATCTGAAATGTATTCCCAATAGTCATAAAATAAGAAATTAATTTTTTGCAATAGAAACATAATCATAGGAAATCCTTTCATATTTTTCAAGACCAATTTCCAATAACATTATAGCGGATAAATTCCATTACTATACCGACTTCACTCCTTGTTTGAGTACTGTATTACGGTTCTAGATTTACTTTTCATTCTAGTCATGTCTATCTCATGAGATGTAAATCATTAATCAATTCATTTGAGGGATATACAAGTCCTCGAAATATCATAATTAAACCATTCTTACGTGTTCCACAAAAACATAAATTCATTCACCATAGCATAAACCAAGAAATAAAATGGGTTTCTTAAAAATCATTCCATCATAATTGATATACAACAAATAGATATATTAAATAACATTCAATAAAAAATGAAATAAAATCATAGTAGTGACATGGATAATAATATAACCCTATTTATAGAGTCATTTATATATAAATTTTTTTTTGTGAAAACACTTGAAATTAATTCCTGAGGAAAATATCCTTTCTTCTTCTAAAATGTTTTCCTTCCCTAAAATTTCACACAATTTTAGAAGACATAATTTTATGTGAATATAATTTTGTACGATTATAACCAGATGTTCAAGGAAATAACATATTCTTAAAGCGTAAAAATCTATTCATATTGTGCAAGTTAAAAAATCATTCTTCTTGTACTTTACTAGAAAAGTTAAAAAGTATCTTGTACCGAAAACGAAAAAAAATCTATTCATTCCATTTAGTAAAAACTCACCAATGGAGAAAATTTACTTTAAAATTTATTTAAGGATATAAATGAATATTTTTAAATACATATTTAGTAAACATGTACATGGATGAATTTTATACCCTAGTAAATACTTACATATAAACAATCTCAGATAAAAATGAGATTTGCAATGTTATGCCTTACATTGGGATCGATAAGCACTGTATGTATCTGAAACTCATGTATATTGACGTTAATAATGTTACTGATTTATTAAAGAATCATAATAATTATTATGATAACATTTATTGCCATATTTTCATATTTTTGTTAGTAAAATTTCGTTGTTACTCAATATTCACGTATTAACTGCTTTATGTTCTTATTCAAGTTTTGTCAGATAAATTTTTAATTTATTTTTCAGGAAAATGATATATATTTATTGAATGATGTTATTATTACATATATCAAATTTATTCATTCAATTTATGTTTATAATCCTATTTTAATTAATATCATTCGGAATGAATCACATTTTATTGTACAGATGATATGATGTATGTACGCACAAGTTATGATATCATTCCCATAATTGTTGAATAGTACTGAAGTGGATTTTTTATGATATTTCTAAATCATTATCATGTTATAATAGTAATTTTATGTTATTATTTCCATCATTATGCTCATCCATGTAAGGTTGTGGTGAAAACAGATTACACCACTGCATGGAGGCAGTAAGTCGTACGTACACACACATGGTAATTTCATTTTTCATGGAATGGGTAGATGGTGGAATATGGTTTTTTCATATTTATAATAAAATATAAAAACATGATTGACTCTGATGTTATTAATTTATAATGAAACAACTGATTAAGAGAATGTAGAAGAAGGAATATGTTTGAATGAATTGGTAAATGATATTACCTAATCATTGATGTGCCGCCTATAAATCTCCACTTAGAGGAATTGAGTTGGTCTTTGAAGATGACCAGAACCTATAGTATAAAAATAGGGAAGGTTAGAAGGAAAAAGGGTAGTGTATGGCCAAGATTAAAGGCTCAAAATGAAGTGAATAAGTCAGGGAGGAGTTTTCCTTTTATAATTAATGTGAGGGGATCTTTTGGACACTCCATAAATAATAAATTATAATAAAATCAAACACTAACCTAAAACATCCAAAATGACCCAATTTCGAAGATTATATGAGATATTGTTATAATATTATCAACCAGTAAAATTTTTAGATTATTTTTTTAAATTTAAACCATATGGTTTTAATTGAAACTTAGTTATTCTATTTAATTTTAGATGTGGTAGTAACAGTCTATAAATTTAATACTTATAAATATTTACTAATATGGTGTTTATTGGCAATAAATGGATATTTAATGACTTTTTATATCTTATAATTATCACTATGTGATATTTAATTTTTATTTTTATTTTTTAATAATATAATAAAATTTTATTTGCACAAAATATCAATCGAGGCAATATTGACACTATTTATTTATTTGACATTAGAAGAAAGACACACAAGAGATAAAATTCAAAAAAAATATTCAATACACTCCTAAAATTTCTTATTCACCAATAAAATTCGTGGGTAATATTAATTATATCATATGATTTTTATTTTAATATTTTTAAAACAATTTATTTCATATTTGTTTTAATAAAATATATTTTACATCACTATTGTGTCATCATTAATGGTAATTATTTATTATATAATTTTTTTGAATAAAGTACTATGATGTAGGTAATTCATTTATCATTCTATAGACTATCTATAGTCTATATTATCTCTTTTTTATCTCTAATGTAAAATTAATATACTTATATAAAATGAGATTGTGACATTTTGTCGTATTTATCAATTTTTTTTACATTCATGTCATCTATAGAGTTAAGTGTTTATAATGAGATTCCATTTATAAAAATATATGATAAGGGTCTAATTGAGTGGTCAAATAGGAGTTTTATAAATGTAAATTTAATTTTATAATATTATCTTTACCCTTAATTACATTATTTATCGTTAACCCTAGTAATGAAAATAGTTACCATAGTTATTATTCATAATTCTTAAAAATAAAAGTAGCCTACTAACATAATTTTGACATAATAATTCCAAATATGGAATATATTTTTCAAAATTCAAAATATAGTAGTTTCAGAAATTTATTTTAAATTAAATCCATTGATTAAATGAAAAAATGGGCTTTAAAAGGTAAAACATTTCAAAATATTCAAATGTTATTACCTATTAATTCAATATAAATGTAATGATAATGAAATAAGTTATATTTAATGATAAAAATATATTCCATTTATACATTAAATCCATTCACAATTATAATTTTACCATATAAATTATCTCAATGAAAAAGTTGTTTTTAATTAATATTTAGCGTATTTTTAATATTATTCCAAACATAAAATTATCAGAAAAATATCATAAATTATTCATATGTAAATTTTTATACCCTGCTAAAAATTAACATGTTTCTTGTTTTCATGTAAAATTTATTAATTTTTTAAAATCTTAATTTAAAATTTGTTCGCTCTTCTAAGGTGAAAAATTAACCTTTTCACTAAAATAGTTTTTGATATACCAAATAGAGTATTCTTAATACCCTATGACTAAAACATCCATTGGATTAATATCAAAAATATTTTATTAAGTGTATAACACATAAATACCTCATTAATTTCATTACCAAAAGTAATTAACTCAAAAATACAAATATCTAGTCTATTTATAATTTTCTTAAGTAATTGATAACCAATGAATTCATAATGAATTTTCTTATGTTATGTATAATTATTCTCGCTAACCTAATGACTAGGATATAATAATAATTTTATAATAATGGAATATTACAGTTTATTTATACTCATGATTTCATGAAAAGAAAGCTACATAAGAATAAAAATTATTTAAAGAAAAATTTTCATAAAAACATCTGGTTGTTACTTTCTAACACCCTTAAATTGAATTTTCCCTAAAAATTCAACAAATCGAAATAATCAGACGAGGATAACACTCCCTCATAATATCCTCAAGTTCCCTTATAGCTTCATCAAATTGGAGGTTCCACCATAAAAGTTTAAACAAGTGAGTGGTCTTGTCTCGAAAACTTTTTCACTACGAGATGAAAACTCTATTAGTAGTTCTTTTTATGAAAGATCTTGCTCAAATGGTATTACTTCGGATCTTATAACATGTAAAGGATCAGGTAAGTAGTTTATCAAGAGAGATACATAGAAAAAATAATTAACTTGATAGAGATTCCTTGGAAGCTTCATTCAGTAAGCTACCTTCCCAATGCGATCCAGAATTTCGAAACTACCGATATACCTAAGGATCAGCTTTCCCTTATTTAAAAATTACATTACTCTATTCTAGGTAAATTTATGTAAGAACACCTTATCAGCAACATCAATGTATAGGTCTTTTCTTCGGTTGTTAACCTTGATTTTTTGTTTATTCTGAGATTCGCTTATGTGTTATTGAATTGAACTGATCTTTTCTTCCATTTCATCAACAATATCATGTAGTAATAATATTCATTCCCCAAATTCATCCCAAAAAATTGGATTTTTTATGTTCTTTCCATAGAGAGATTCATGAAAAGTAATCTAAATACTAGAGTTAAAGATTTTATTTTAAGAAAATTCCACCAATGGAAGGTGTTGATCCCAACCAACATTCAAATCCATAGAGAAATATCTCAACAGGTCTTTTAATGTTTGAATTTTTCTCTTAGACTGACCATCAATCCAAGGATGATAAGAAGTGATGAAACATAACTTTGTATTTAGATCATTCTGAATAATTTTCAAAAACATCAAGGTTAACCGTGGATCCTGATCATATATAATGGAAAGTGGTAATCCATTCCACATTACCACTTTATTTACATATATACTGGAAAGATGATCTTGAGGGAAATACACTCTAATAGCAATGAAATGTGATGACTTCGTATGGTGTTCAACTATAACATAGATATAATTATTCCATTTCGATGTTTTTGGAAGTCCGATGACAAATTCAATAGTGATGTTCTCCCATTTACATTCTGTTATGGTAAAGGTTATAACATCCCCTTATACTTCTATCTCTTAACCTTACTTCTGGACTATCCAAGCATCATTATACATATTCAGAGGAATCTCTATTCATGTCATCACACTAGAAGAACAATTTCAGTTCCTCGTACACGTTTGTGCTTCCCGGGTGAATATAGAATGAATAACTATGAGCCCCATCCAATATCTCATTCTAAAATTATAGTATGGGAGGAATACAATCCTGGTTCCTGAACCTTATTATTTAATTACAATCAAGGTTGAATTTTGGAACATTTATCACCTTCTTTTGTAACTCTACATCTTCCTTCAATTCCTCATTAATCTACACTTGTAAAAATGGTTGAACATTCATTTGAGAAAGATTATATTTCTCCCCTTACATTAAAATTTCAAGAAAGATCCTTTTAAAATCCATAAATACTAGATATTTTGTTCTCCTCATCATATAAAATCTAGCATAGCCTTTTCAACTCAAAGCATCTTCCACCTTGTTTTCTTTCCCAGGGCGGTAACGTTTTGAGGATTCATAATCATTAATCAACTCCACCCATCTTATTTGGTGTGTATTTATCTCATTTTTTGTTAAAATATACTTTACTATTTTATTATTAGTATAAATATCACACCTTTCACCATAAATCTAAGGCAACCATATATTTAATTTCAATATTATAGTAGCTAAATCCAAATCACGAGTTTGGTATTTTTTATCATGAATTTTCAAATTCTGTGATACATAACCTATTACCATATCATTTTTCAAGATAACACATCCCATCAATTTTTTTATGCATCACTATAGATCACAAACCATTATCCATTACAAGGTAGTGTGATCACATGTGTACTGGATAACATTCTTTTTAACTCCTTCGAATTCTCTTAACATTCCATCATCCAACCAAACATAACTCGTTTCCAAGACAACATGGTGAGTGGATTAGATATCGTGAAAAATATTTCCAAACACACCGATATTATCCATCTAAACCAAAAAAACATTGGATTTCAGTTACTTTTGTTGGTATCAACCATCTTTCAATAACCATTGTTTTGTTGGATCTATAGATATCAAATCTCTTGAGATTATTTTACCTAAAAATGAAACTTTCAGAAGAAAAACAATCACACATGTCAAATTTGGCATAAATCTTCTCATTTCTAAGGGTATTTAACAAAATTCTCATGTGATCTTCATGTTCTTCCTTGATCTTTGAATATACAAGAATATCATCTATAAATACTAACACAACATGATAAAGATAGTCTATAAAGACTCTATTCATTTAATCCAAGAAGATGTTGGGGGAATTATTAAGACCAAAAGGAATAACCATAAATTCATAGTTTCCATACCTTATACAGAATGTCATATTGTGTATATCATCATTTTTACCCTAAATTTTCTATACCATGAATAAAGATCATCCTTGGAAAAATATTTAGCTCCACATAGTTGGCCAAATAAGTCATCAATGTAGGGACGAGGATATTTTTCATGTTAGTGATCTTGTTATGTTCTCGATAATCAACGTAGCGTCTCATTAATCCATAACTCTTCATAAAAAATATAATACTTTCTCCCAAAGGTGACGTACTAGGGAATATGAATCCTTTATCAAGATTATTTTGGAGTTTCCTCTTAAATTTCTGAAACTCAATTTGGTCTATTTTATAAGCTGAATTTGAAATATGCATAACACATAACATGAGTTTTATTGAAAACTCAATTTTACGTTTTGGTAGAAGAACTAGAAATTCCTCTAGAAAGAGATCATCAAAATCCCATACAATGGGCATATTCTTAATTGTGAGTTTCTCCCTAACCATTTGAGATAAATTACCTTAATTTATTGGAATCATGACCAATAAGATGGAAGATATTTTTGTTAGAAGGTTATATTCATCCTTGCATCGATAGATGATCATATGTTGATCCGAAATATGAAATTTGACTTCCCTCACATGGAAATTGATGTGAGATCCATATAGAGAAAGAAAATACATGCCACAAATAACACTAAATTCCAATACAGGAAGGATCAATATATTTGCAGGAAGAACATCCCTAAAAAAATCAACCGTAGAATAATTATAATCCTTTGATGCTATTGTCATGTCATTAACAGTTCCCACAGCTAAATCAACATCTAATTTTTGAGGTAATATGGTGATACCCTTTTAAAAGTCATTAGAAATTAAATATTGGGAGTTTCTTTAATAAAATAATACATTTTTTATTTATAGTGGAAGGTAATTGTACCTTTTACCACTTAATAATCATACTCCACGTCACCGATTATGATTACTTGTGACATTCCATTGACATTTCCCTTAAGAGTTTTTTGACGTCAATCATCATAAATAGCCATTATATTAGCTAATTGATTGGAGCAATGTACCATTTCCTTTAACATGTAACATTAATGTGTATGAGTTTAATAAGGTATAGCCTTTTCTTTGTTAAAATCATTAGACATCTTTTTCCCATCACATCGGCCTTCAACTGCCTGATGATCATATTTTCCACACTTAAAACATTTACTAGTCCCATTAAGACAATTACCTCCTTGTTTAGTTCCACACATTGAGCATAAGGGTAAACTCATCTACTTTTCAATGTGGTCTTTATATTTTCCTTTGAATTCCATTTTTCTCTTCTTATCTAACCCATATGACTGATGGGTTACTCTAATTTCCATATAAACCTTGAGAGCACATCTAACAATTTCATCATACCTATTGAAGTCTCTTATAGATAATTCCATTTTGAAATTTGGTTTTAAGCCATGAAATAATTGATTGATTTTACTCCCAAGTTACGTAATAATTCCAGAAGCCTACCTTGAATGTCTTGTAAAATTTTATTCGTATGTACCAATGGATTCGTCATCCTATTTAACAATTTAATGTAAATCCATCACCATCTTTTTTTCGAATAATCCATGGAATTTACTTATTGAATAATAAGTTCTTGAACATGTCCTATTCCATGTACTTAGTTTCATCTATTTGCCTCGTATTCTTGATAATATTCCACCATTGATAATCTTTTCCTTCCAAATGATAGTTTACTATGATGTGTTTATCATTTTTAGAAAATTTTAGAATTGAAAATGTCATTTTCCTGGTAGAAATCCATATTTTAACCACTAATGGATCAGAACACCCAGTGAATAAAGATGGGAACTATCTCATGAAGGACTCAATAGAATATTTCTCTCTACATTGCTCGTTTGGATTTCCTGCATGATTCATAGTTTGAGAAAAAAATTGATCATGGATACAAGATTTTTCAATCCATATCCAATAAAAATTGGTTTCATGAGGGGTAAATCATTTCATTTCCTATCGCATTTATCATTAAAGTGTTTCCTTTAGTTTCATCTATTGACTAAAACCAAGAAGAATAATGGGAGATGCATCAATCATAATAGAAAATTACATAATCATGAATAAAATTTCAATTTACAATACTTTATGTATTATACTAGGTTATTCATGAACATTTATAAAAAAATTGGAATGGATTGTAACGTATACTTAGAAATATCCTTAGTGTTCTTACTATGTTTATCTCATCCTAGTTTTCAAACATTAACTATCCCTTTTCGACAATACCAAATATAACGGCCCATATATTACATATAGATATTACATTAACATTGAGGAATATTTTTAACATAACATAACCAGACCATGACATGCACGTATATGATTAGTGTATTTAGAAACTGGGAAACATAAACAAATGGTTCATAAAAAAACCACAATATATTCCGCTTATTTCTTCATAACTGGACTCCGTTTTGATATATATTTCATAATATGCTTCCTAATAACATGGGGAGAAGAAACATATGAAAGGGTGATCTCAAATTCACAGTAAGGGTAAATGAGGGAAATAACAATCATATCATAATCACAAGAACATAACATTTGAAAATCTTATAATGCGTATAAAAGATTATAATATCAGGTCATGGGATAAATCATAAAAGTGAAATATAATCCCAATATTAATAAAATAAGACATGAAATTTCGTGTAATACAAACATAAGAATAGAAAATACTTTCATATTCTTCAAGGCTCATTTATAATACCATCATAGCGGACAAATTCTATTACTAAATCGAGTTCACTCCTCGTACTATCCCTCTATTACTGCACTAGATTCACATCCCATTTTAGTCATGTATATCTCATGAGATATAAATCATTAACCAATGCATTATAGGGATATTTAAGTCCCACAAATCTCATAATGAAAAAATTCTTACTTGTTCTACCAAAACAAAAAAAACATTCACCATAGCATAACACAAGGTATAAAATGGGTTTTATAAATATCATTCCATCATAATTGATGTAAAACAAATGGATTTATTAAACATCATTCCATAATTATTAAAATAAATTCATTTTAATAAAGGTAAGACAAATATAACCCTATTTTAAGAGTGTCATCTTAGATGGAAAAAAATATTGAGAAAATATTCGAATTTAATTCCGGAGGAAAATAACCTTTTCTAAAAAAAATCTCTTTCCACAAAAGGACACAAAATTTTAGAATAATTCATGAAATATAAAAATAAGCTTATAATATTATAGGGGAAGCTTCATGGAAATAATGTATTGTGAAATCGTAAAAATATGTTCATGTCATATAAGTCAAAAAACATTCTTCTCATACTTTTTGTAAAAAAGTTAAAAAGTGCATAGTACTCAAAACGGTTAAATATTCCATTCATACACTTTAGTAAAAATTCACCTATGGGTAAAATTGACATTAAAAAATTATATATGGATATAAAAAATATTTTAAAATACATATTTTTGAAACATGGATGTGGATTATAATTATACCCTAGAAATGTGTGAAAATAAACAATCTTGGATAAAAAATATTTGCAATGTTTTCCCATACCATAGGTCAGATATGCTTCGTATGTATCCAAACCTCCTGTATAATGATTTCAAAAATGTAACTTATTTATTCCAATATCATAATAATTGTTATGATAACTTTAATGTTCTTATTTTCATTTTTTGTTAGTAACATTTCATTGGTTCTCATTATTCAGGTATTAACTAATTTATGTTATTTTAAATGTTTTGTCGAATAAGTTATTATTACTCATTTCAGGTTATAATTATATCATTTAAAAATAATATTCTTATAATATATATAATATTATTTCATTCAATACATGGATATACTCATTTTTTAATTAATATCGTTTTGAACAAATCACATCGCATCGTGGAGACGGTATATCATAAGTAAGCATCAGCCATGATATCATTCCTAAAATATGTTGAATCATATTGAAGTTGATGGTGGATAATATTTCAGAATATTAATCAGGTATTAATAATAATAATATATTTTTATTTTTCCCATCATTATACCCATCAACGTATGGTGGTGGTGAGAGACAGATTACACAATGGCGTAGAGACGGTAACCCATACGTACACATGCATGGTGATTTCATTTTTCATAGGATGGGTAAAAGGTCGATTACTCTTGATTAATATTTATAATAACATATAATTATATTAGTTATAATAATTTTATGACTTTATGATGAAGCAACTAATTATGAAAAATTAGAAGAATAAAGAATTTTGAAAGAATCGATAAATGATATTACCTCTTCTTCGATGTGCCTCTCATAAATCTCCTCTTATTGCACTAAAGATGGTATTTTAAATGAATCAAACATTTAGAATGAAAATAGAGATGTTTATAAGGAAATATGGTTAGGGGATAGATAATAATGAAGTCCCAAAATGCAGTGAAGAGGTGGGGGAGGACATGCCCTTTTATAATTGAGGTGAGGGAAAATTTTTGAAACTTCATAAATAATAATTTATAAAAAAATTAAACCCTAAAAAAACCTCAAAATTCCCTAATTTCAAATTTAATATGAGATAGGGTTGTATTATGATCAACCAAAAAATTTTGGATAAGTTATTTTCTTAATTTTAACCATATCTTTTTAATTGACAATTAGTTATTCTATTTAATTTTAATTATTGTAATAACATTCTAAATATATAGTGGTTATAAATATTTTTTATATGGTATTAATTTTCCATAAATGGATATTTTATTATCTTTAAGATCTTATAATTATATCTTTTAAATTGGTAAATATTTATATGAAGATTAAATAATTTAATAAAATATTATTTTCATAAAATAATAATAGTAAATTTTTTGAGACTTCTTTTATTTGACTTTAATAAAATTCACACAAGAAAAAAATTCTAAAAAATATTCCAAACACTCATAACATGTCATAGTCACATAGAAAAATCGTGGATCATATTAATTATTTCATATGATATTTATTTTAATATTTTTTAAACCCTTTATGTGATATTTCTATTATTAAAATAATGTTTACATCTCTACTGTGTCATCATTAATGGTAATTATTTAAAATATATGTTTTGTGAATAAATTATTATGATGTTGATAATTATTTTAGCTTTCTAGAAAATACTTATAGTAGATATTATCTATAAGTTATTTATATATTAAAATTAACATACTTATATAAAATTATATTAGGACATTTTGTCAAATTGATTAGTTTTTATTACATTCATGTCATATTCATAGGTAAGTGGCCATAATGTGATTAAATATCAAAAAATATATGATAACGGTAGAATTTAGTAATATAATTATATTTTTACAGGTGTTATGTTAATTTTAAAATATTATTTTTACCATTAATTACCCCGTATACCTTTAACGATGGTAATAAAAATAATTATCAATTTAACTATTCAGAATTCCCAAAAATAAAAGTATTATATTTACATAATTTCTACCTACGGATTCCAAATATGAAATCCATTTTTAAAAATTCAAAACAAATAAGTTGTATTAATTAATTTAGCCTTAATCCCATTGTTGAAGTGTGAAAATGGGGTTTAAAAGATAAAACATTGCAAATGATTGAAATGTATTCCCCAGTAAATTCAATGTAAAATTAATTCTAAGGAGAAAAATTATATCGAATCGTAAAAAGATATTTCATTTGTATATTAAAACCATTCAAGATTATAATTTAACCACATAAATAATCTTGATGAAAAAAGTTGTTTTTAATTATGATTTATTGTATTTTAACAATTCATAAAAATATGAATGTTATCATAAAAATATCTGAAATTTATCCAATGTATGTTTTTATATCCCACATAAAAATAAATGTTTTATATTGTCAAATAAATTTTATTACTATTTCAAAAATATTAATTTAAAATGGGTTCTCCATTCAAAGGTGTAATATTAACCATTTTTTAAAAAAATGGGTTTTATATAACAAATAGGATTTTATTCATTCACTATAAATTAAATATCCATTGTTTGAATATAAAAAATATTTTTTAGTATATAACACATATATATCTCATTAATTTCATTAATAAATTTAATTCACTCCAAAATAATAATATATAAATGACTTATATTTTTCATTACTAATTGATAGCCAATTAATTCAAAATGAATTTTCATAATATAGTTATAATTATTCCTAGTAACCTAATGGATTAGATATAATGGTGATAATATAATAAGTTAATCTCTCGATTTGATTAAACTAACTATTCTATGCGAAGAAATATACTAAATAATAATAAAATTAATGAAAATAATTTATAATAACATTATTGTGTTGCACATGAATTCTTTAATTCACAAATAATTGATCATATTACCATTCATCACATAATTAATTCAACAATTAAATATCCACATATAAATAATTATTAATAAAAAATTAATTTTATCACCTACATTCTATTAATTAATTCCCTAATAAAATTATGTTAATCAACACATACATTTATTCTTAAAATAATTAATCAATATTCACATCTCAAAATTCCATAATTTGTAAAATAATTAAATATATAAATTATTATATCATCATATCTTATAATTAATTCATCTATTAATTATATCCAATAAGAAATATCCATATTTGATAATTAATTTTACAATTAATTATCTCCAAAACAATAATTCTTGAGTCCTGAATACACATCTTCTAAAATAAAAAATTTTCTAATCATTTAATTTTATCATGAACATAAGTGTTCAAAATATAATATAAATTGTACAATTTCATAATCATTATTTAATTTGTGACTATGGTATTTGAATTATATACCACCTACATATATTTTTTGATGATTAGTTACCCAATAGAAATCCGGAAAATTGTGCAGTGCAACAATGTAGATCATAATCTTGATCTAAAACCCTAAATCGGGATTAACCAAAACATGATATCTCAATTATATTTCTAGATCCCCAATACTATGTCAAGATTCAGTAAATATATGTCTAGGAAAATAGTTGATACATTCCGGCCAAATAAATAAGATATGGAAGGTTTTTGAATGGGAAGGTAATAGTATGTGATTCAATTTTCAGGAGAGGAAATGATATTTGAAACAAGCTTTGAATCTTGAAGAACAGTGGTTGGGATGCCTTTGAAATTTCCTGTAGAGCATCAAAATCCTAAAAGGACACCTATTTTTGAATGGGGGTCGATTTGTGTTTAATTAGGGGGTTTAACAAAATTAATACTAATTTCTTGTCGATTTTCTTATATGAACAGTTAGCAGGTCTAGGGAGAACATTCTTCTACAAAAGTGTGACAAATCATTGCGCCTCTTTTATAGGGGTGTACGGTTACTCCTAATTGATGGAATAGTTTGAAAAAATATTTTTCCAACCCTATAAATCCTCACTATCGAGGGTTACATGGTTTTTTGGGATGGGTTTAATGGTTTTACCTAACCACACACCAACCATAAACATCATTTTTTCTTCTATTTTTTGCAAAATACAACCCAAATGCAACTGAAGTTATTACCCAGAAAAAGTTTTCTAATAGGGGAAAACTTTACCTAAATTAAAGCTCATGTCAACTCTTTAAAATACCAAGGTCATAAAATTATCAAGGATATTTTCAATATATCTTCATTTGTGAGGATAAAATTCACTAATAGAACATATTCTATGCATTAGGTATTTTCATTTTAACTAAAACTTGGTTACATTTTTTGTTAATAATATAAGATTGTTAATATATGTGGTGCAGTATATTTTTAGGAACTAATATTTCGTAGTGATGTATTTCGTAACCAATGTCACTATGTGTCTTAAATTTTAAAGGATAATTAAAATTTTCATCTAGTGGAGGGTCTGTTCAGTGTACCAGGTGTGGAACCAAGGTAAGGCCCATATAGCCATAATTAGTAGTGTTTTTAAATGACAAAAACATCTATGAGTAAATTGAAGATCATGTTATCAACTGAAATTGGTTTGAGAAGATAAGGTTTTTGTTGTGTCTACTTGCTAACAAGTAGATTTGGTAGTAGCATTGGTCCTCAATAGTACACAGCAGCCAGCCAGTGGGGAGAACATGAAAGCTATTTAATAAGGCCCTTTAGGTAATTTTGGGCACTAATCCCCCCTCTTGTTTAACTACCTTGGATAATAATTTTAAGGTCCATTTTTTTGTTTCCTCCACATAACCTTCCATGATGATAACATTTCAAATTGGGTAAGACCAAGGTGAGATATATTGGAAAATTTTATCAACATCACTTATTGTTCGTCAAAAATGGGACTCTTATAAATTATTTTTGTAGACCACTAAACCATTCATAGTTGGTGATTCTTATTTTTATGTATTTCTTGTTTTGATATTGTGATGTCTCAATCCCCTTGAATTCAATCCTTTTTCACCTTAATCATATTGTCATTATTTCTATGATATCGATACATGAATTAGATGATAATTCTATTAGATCTTGATCGAATTTTATATGAATTGTGTGGATATGTGATGGAAAAGATAGAAGATATCTCATTATGACGAATATGTCCTATTGATGGGTGTTTCATTCAAGGTTTGTCCCATTATGATATTATCTATTTATTTTGGTCAAATTTAGTTGAATCTGCCATCATATAATCGAATTGATTTGGGGATTTGGGATACCTTATATTTAAGAGTTATCCAAGAGGGTCTCAAGCTCTTTTGGATGATTGTGTGACTAAGGTGTGTCCCTTGATTGAACTATTATAGATTATTATATTTCAATATATTAAAGTTTCCATTTTTTGATTCTATGGGATAGGAATTTTTACCTTAATAATGTAGGATGTGTGAAATGGATCCTCCATGCGTTATTTGTTATGGATCCAGCTAGGCAATGCACTTTAATGAATTCTTAGGCCGATATTACATAATTATTTTGTTGTAATGTTTCATTGAATAATTTATCTACATATTATTTACTTATAATTAAATAGTTTTGATTGTTTATTCATAACATAGAACCACATGGTGATCGATGGAGACGAAATGGACATGGATGGACATTGAAAAATATATTGTGGTCGTCATGATTAGGATTTGACTCAATTTAAAGTAGGTGGTACCATGTACTCTACCATATGGTGTTATTAAAGGTTATTTGTATGTGATATGATGTTTTACACATTTATATAGAGAACCATAATTCATTGTTACGTTATAAATTACATATTTTCCATAATTAGTCTAATGGGTTCTAATTCTTAAATAATTAGTGTAAGTATTCCCACAAGAAAATGGAGAAACTACCAATAGCCACGATGGACCCTTCTATACTAGATTTATTCCAACTTACATTATCTGAGGTTTGATTAGAAATGAGTGCCTTAGATTACATGGAACTCCTTGGGTGTAGGGTTTTGTTGACTGAGACCTTGAGCTCATGAGACTGTTTTTAATTTATTAATCGCATGTTCATGAGTACCCCATGAGACCATCTTTGATTTATCCATCTCAATTGTGTTCATTCGTTTCCCTCAAGAACATTCTTGATATATTGATCAATTTTATGTGCACGTGTAGAATTTGATACCATGTTTGATGTATTTATCGCATTAGGGTGTTTTTGATTCATGTGAGACCCTCATTTATATATCGATCACATGTGTTTATGTATCCTTTGAGACCATGTTAGATATATTGATCTCATGTGGGTGCATTAGTAGCCTATGATACCATGTTTAATTTATTATCACTTTCTTGAGATTGAGTTTCCCAATAGATCATCATTGATTCTTGATCACATATTTACATGTTTCTATCCAATGATTCCAAGTTGATGTATTGATCAAATGAATATGTGTGTGTGTTGCATTAATAAGAATGTGTGTTATTATATGACTTTGATGATATCTAACGAATATGATTAAGTCATATTCACTGACTATGTATAATCTATAATATTATAATCCATTACCAATCCTTTGGAGGAATTCATTTGGTACTCATGTTAGAAGGGAAAACATGAAAAATTTATCTATTAGAGGGTGTGTACACATAACAAGTAATGATGAACTTAATGAACCTAAACCAAGGTTAGGGGCATGATTTCCTTGAGTCCAAACATGTTACAGCCAAAATTTTGGCATGGTTACCTTGGGGCATGACAAAAGGAATTGACAAGGTATGAAAACCATTAATACTAACTTATGATGGATCAGGGATGTAGTGACTGTTACCCCAATCCAACTTAATAGCTATCTATTTTTTAGATACATATCCACCAGCCTTGTGCATAAATCATGATCACTCCTTATTTTATTATTATTTTCCCTCATGTATGGTTCTGAAGTAGGTATGGATGTGATTCATGGAAACATGGTAATCACATGAAAAATTTATAAATGGGGTTTTGTCGCTCCATTATTTATTAGTGATTATATGTCATTCCCATGTAGTTTATATTATGGATGTCTAGTTTTTACTAATCTTATCACATGTAAATAAACAACATTTACATGTTAGGTATCAGACCGTGCTTGTGGTTCATAATAGAGATGTACTCATCCTTATATGGGTCATAATGACATTGGGGTACCATAGTAAAAAAATTTAATTGTAGGTACATGTTGGGTCTGAGGCATGGGTTTGAACATATGATAGTATAGTTTAGTATGAGTTGGAATACCATGGGGAGGAGTGGCTTGGATTTGGGAAAAAACAATCCTTTTCTTTTCTATTATTTATTAATTATATGTTACTAGACCAATGGATTTCGTTTTCCTGTATTCGTGTATAATCAGTTTGGAATGTTGTTTCTATATTCATTCATTATATATTGAATTTTTTGATGTTTTTTGTTCTATGATTTTATATTGTTAAATTTTCTGTTATTTAATTTTAATTATAAACTCTAATTAAGGGTATATTCTCTAGATTATTCAACCACACACCTGCACTACTAGTTAGTAGCCTTTAGAATATGGGGTGGGGTTCTTGAGGTCATGTGGATGTCTAGATCAGACTTGTTGATTCGTAATGGGGTGTTAAAAATGGAATAAGATATATCTTTTTTATTATTTTGGAGAGCTAGTAGTCATTACACATTGGAATGTGTCATAGATTCTTATAAAACTATATTTGGTGTATTTTGAACATCATTATCGAGGGATGATTAGGTTACCAGGTGTTTGTATTGATGTTCATAGATTACAGTATTATGGTCATATGGTTTCACCTCAAGTGAAAAAAATTTATTTTGTGATCTGTGATTTAATATAGATTTTAATCATGTTTTTATAAGTTACAAGTGTCACAAGAATAATTTTTGAAACATATGTTTCAAATTACATATATTCTACTTGGATTTGATTATACTAGGGATGAAGGACTTTGTTTCTTTAGTTTCAAAAAATTGTATTCTGTGTGATCATATTCATTCTTGCAAGAATTATATTAGGATAATACCATATTCATTTCCATTTTTAATATAAGTCCATGTGAGACTAAGGTGTTGTGTACATGGGTGATGACGATGATGGTGAAAATGACCTTGATAATGACGTATTCAATAAATGAAAAAGTATTGCATTGTTATATATTAATTTAATATTGGGTGTCAATTTAGATAAAATGAATCTTTTGTGATTATTCCATAGATATGTTTTGTTAATTAAGTTTCCAACCAGACCTCATGTGAAGTTATCCATAAAAAACATAGTGAAATATTTTTTTACAGAACCAAAGATATAGGAAACCAAAATTTGGATTTTCTAAGATCCATTCATTCATGGAATGTAAAAAATGATTTATAAGGATAATGTTCAATTAGTAAATAACCATAGTGATGTGTTATGGTGGGTTATGTGTGTGACCTTGTAGCCTTGTGAATGTGACTCTAGTTACTAGGGATCATGATTCTAATGATATATAAAGGTTACTTGAGAGAGGATATCCATTTTTTAGTCTAAATTTATGCTAATGGATTTTCTTTAGTTTTCATTAATTTAAATTCTGAGTGAAAATGAATTACCCATTTGAGGAATCATGGGAGGTAATGAAAATTACCTTGAAATCATGGGATATAGATACCCTTGAGTGGTTAAAAAATATATTATTATATTATTAGGATAAATTTTATTCAGATATAATTTAGGGATAGATGATGGGATTCCCAACATGGTAGTTTAGAATACAACTCTCACTTGAATTCGAGTGAAGACCCTCAGATGTTTGACATAATAGGGTTGGATTTCAGATTTATATTCAACATTTTGAACTAAAAACCATGTGGATACTAGTACATGATGAATATTGGTAGTAAGAAACAATAATTTTAAATAATATTGTTGAAAGTGAGTAGGTTTTGCGGAGTTGGTCTCTTATTGAGTAGATAACTAAAGATGCATGTTAGTCTAGGTTTAGATATCAATGAATCGTGGATACAAATTCCAATGTTTTTAGTAAATAGTTTTTTATAATGGATCATTGGAAAAACAATGTAACATTAGTGTTCATGAATTAGTTTCAAGAGTATTTTTTAAATAATGGTAAAATGGGGGGGAGTATATCATTGAAAATGTAAAAAGTTTATTCAATGATACACAATGAGGATGTGATAGTAGGTAATGTTTGAATTTTGTTTAGATTCACCCATGAAATTAGAAACTATCTTGTTTTGAAGGAATCTCATAGGGGTTCCAATATCAGAGGTTGAGTTTTGGGGATATTTCTCCATGTATATAGATTATATTTAAAATATATTGGGGTATCGTTGTGTAGTTAACCTGAGATTGTTGTTTACAGAGAATCCATAGTTTGGGTTTTCTACTTTTATGAAGGTATGCATCTTTTCATTGGAATAATTTATAACCCATGAATCTATTAATAAGGAATATTATTTATGTCATGAATAAGTTATTGGATGTAGAGAACTACATTCAGAAAATTTGTGTTTATGGAGTTTATTTTATCCTATTTGGAATGTAATGATGAATAGAATATCACATTTAATCATCGAATTATTTGATGTACTAGTTCATAGTTGGGTAGGATGATTTAATGGTAAGTAATATACTTTAAGAATAATTATATTGTGGGGATAATTGATTTTTCCATAAGATAATGACCCTCTAGTGGGGAGGGTCATGTTTTTTTGTAGGACTGATGATTCAATGGTCATTGTGAATCTTGGAGAACAACATGTAGGGGACCCTAGAGAATCATATTCAATGATTAATTCATAATGTTTGTATTAATTATGTGAAATATAGAGACTATATATAATAATCTGACTCATTGTAAAATCCTTCCAAACTATGAGGGAGTCTTATTTTTAGCACATAGGTTCATGAATGAGTTACTTGTTGTTGGTTCCATTGGTTTGTGAATCAAGTGGGAAAATTCCCTTGAATCCAGTTCATATTTTCGTAAGAATTTATGACCAATTTAATGATTTCATTGAGGATTAATAAATTATAGTCATTGAATTCATGGATAATAAATTTTCTCTCATCTACCTTTGAAAGACGCTGGTTGGAATAATATGATTAGTGTTTCCGTAAAAAGATAAATATGATGGGATGGAACTAAATTAATCTCAATGTAGTGGATAAAACATAGACAATTATTTATCAAATATGGAATTATTAGAATGGTCAATGTGATTTTGCTTCTTGGGTGGTGGAATAATCATATATTTTATTCAAAACCAAAAACAAGGTCTTTGTACTGAATTTTTACCCAAATTATGAATTTCTTTAGGAATAATGGAATTTAACCACACCAAAACTGTCATTAGACTACTATAATAATTTAATTTTTATTTATTCATATGGTTTGGAGAAATATTATTATTTATTAGGAATAATTTGAATACTCAATGACATGTTTAGTTAGATGGATTCAGAGTTCATATTATAAATTTTTCGATAACAGTAAAATATTGGCATAGCTCATAGTGTTTGTTCATGGAATCCCATTGGAAGAGAATGATGAAAATTTAGGAATTAGAACATCCATGAAGTTGTACATTGGAATTCATGGATGTAATGTTGATAAATCCTTGTGGATGATGATTAATGTATATTTTTGGGATAGATTTTCATGAAACCACAAATTTTTTAGGAAGAAAAACCCAATGGTGAGGTGGTTATAATGACACATATCATCAACACTCTTAAATTTCAAAGGAAGTTTAAACTTTTAGTATAGTGGATGGATCATTTAAGGAACCATATATTGAATAAGGGTGAATCCTATTTTATCATTTTTAATAGGTGTTTTATATGTGAATGTAAGCTATATGGTGTACTTGGATAATGGATTTTTAGTGCAGGAATCCAAAAGAATTTGGTTATGACAATGTATCCACCAACTAGCTAGTGGGGTTAATGGTCAACCTTCTCCCCATTCAGACACATAATCCTTCTTGTGGGGTTCATTGTTAGCTATTTAAAAATAGTCTTTACATTATATTCCTACTATGAACCCCCCCCACACACACACACAAATTTAAGTTCCTTAGTATGAAATGTTTAACTCCATTCGAACATGTCCACCTATTATCCCCCCTATAGGATACCTATGAATAGGGATGGATATGGTTGATATCTGAACGATAATCCATGAAATATCCATCATTAATTAATAATCTTTCCTCCCTTATTCTTCATGTGGTGGGGTATATTTGTTTCATTAATTATTGGTGATTCTTTTCGGTATGTCTTCACCATTGAGATTTCACAATATCTCAATCATCATTAAATTCTCCCCATAGTTGGTAACCTTAAAATAATATGATTATATGTATGACCTTTATTTTAGAATCAGATAAAAATTATATTGAATATTGATTTTATTGTGTACAAAGGATGAAAATTTGAATTAACATGACTATTGTATTTATTGTGATGATGAACGCATGTCATTAGTGGGTATTTCATTGAAGGAATGTCATGTAGTTATATTTTTTTGGAATAGTTGAGTATTATAACACATTGTATAATGTAATTGGTTTCAGGATTTATCATGTCTTTTATTCAACAGTGTGTGAGGTGTGGTCCAATCTCTATTGGATGATGTTCTAGCTAAGCTACATCCATCTATTGAATTCTTCTAAGTGTTTCGATTCAATTAGATTAAATTGGATTTTTTCATGGAATATGTATAATTAATATTATAATTTAATATGTGGGAGGTAGACCATCCAATGGTGGTTGGTCACATTTCTAACTAGGCGGTAATCTAAATTGACTGTTATGGAAAGTATTATTTTTTTTGTTAGTTGTGATGTTAGTTGGAATAATTTTATTAATTATAAGTTTGTTTTAATTAATTAATTAGAATGATTATGCATGAGTTAGAACATTATGGTGATTGATGGGAACATACTAGACGTCGATGGAATCAAAAATATTTATTGGGAATTTATTACTATGGATTTGACTCAATTTAAGGTAGTAGGTCCTATGTACTCTACCCTATGGTATTATGAATGTTTACTAGAATGTGATACGATTTTATCATCTTTTGGATAATGACCCTCAATATATAATTGGTTTATTAATTAAGATATTTTCATAATTAGATTAATGGGATACCATTTTTAACTATTTAAATGATCCATGCCTTAAGTAACAATATAGTGTTATAATGGTCATTATGAATCCTAGTGCACTAGCTTGATGTAGACCACTAATAGTAGAGGCTGGATCACGATTGAGGGAATTAGTTTAGATATAACTCCTTGGATGTTTTATTTTGATATATAATACCTAGAGCCTGTGAGGCATTATATGATAGATTTATCATGTTTCTTTGTGTGTCTGTTACTTGTGAGTTTATTCCTAGTATTCTAATCACATATGTGTGTGTGTCCTATGACACATTTTTTGATGTATTTATAACCTATTTATTCTTTTGTATCCCTTGAGACCATGTTTGATGTATTTATCATATGTGTGTGTGTGGACCATGAAGCCATGTTTTATGTATTGATAACATGTTTTTTCATGTGTGTAACTACTAAGACATCTTTTATGTATAGATTGCTTTGTATGGGAATGTGTATCACATGGAACCATGTTTGATGTAGTGATCACATATGTGATCATGAATAACCTATCCAACCATTTTTTTTATTTTGGAACACATGTGTGTTTGTTATTAACCTGGGAGACCATGTTTGATACATGATCACATGTGGGTACATGTGTTTCCTATGAGACCATGTTAATATGTTGATCACATGTGTTTAGGTTTTTATGGATACAAATACACTTTTCTAAATTCTATCCCTCTAGATATATGTAAAAGTATGATAGAATCCAATGTTATACCCTTGTATACTCAACCAAGTTATGTGTTATTACATTACTTTTGGTATTTTTGGTTTGGATCATAGGTTTAGAGGTCCATAATGATATTTTTATCCCATAGAAGTGGGAGATAATGACTTCTAATGATGATAATGGTGAAATTAAACATAGGTTAGGGACATGATGACCTTGTGTCCTGGCCCATGGTATAAAAGAATTGGAGGATGGGAGCCTTTTCACCTCTCCCAAGGCATAGAAATGGTATGTCGATGTTATGGATTGAGTTGTGATAGATCTATATTTTCATGACCTAGTAGCATGATCCTAATCGATTCCTTGCAACATTCAAGAGACACATTTACTAGACCTGTCGAAATATTTTGATAACTCATGATATCATTATGATTATCCTTACAATTTCAATCCAAATTACTCATAGTTGGTGTCCATGATTTAATGGAAAGAACACAACCACTCATACTATGTATATTGGGTTGTCACATGTGTTTTGGTTATTATAAGATATTATCATCGAGGTTATTTTATAAAAAACATTATGAGATTATTAAAGTCATGTACAATATATTTACTGGTTAGGTATTCAACTGCATTGGTGTTTGTATCTGGAGTTGTACAGAAACCCTTATTTGGTGGAAATGACTCAGGGGTACCTAGGAATCCCTCAATTATTTCTGGTATAGGTTCGGATGTGGTATGAGTATGATCATCTAGTTGAGTATCTACCTACACATCAAGAGAATATAGGGAATTGTGGCTTATAGTTGGGAGAAGAGCCTATGTGTACTAATACTTTTTTTTCGGTAATCATAATCGTAGGAGATAAGTGTATTATATCAGTAATAACAATTCATGCCTATTTTTTCCCATTCATTCATTACATATGATATTTTTTTAAGTTTTTGTATAATTTTATTGTTTATTATAAATTGTTTTATTATTTTTTGTTAATTTCGTACTCCAATTTGGGGTGTAGTCATCCAATTATTCAACCATACACCCTCTCTTCGAGTTGGAATCCACTAGAATGTAGAGATGAGTGCTTGAGGTAAGGTGGTATGCTTGAAATGGGTTGGTTATTTTTATCAGGGTGGTACAAGTTATAAAATGGGATCAATATCGTATTGAAAGTCTTTCTATGTTAGATAGTGTTTCATGAGTTTTCAAAATGGTATAATAGAAAATAACCATCCAAAATTACAATGCCAATGGATGAGTTTTATGTATCATTCCACTAAAAAACTTTTTTATACATGGGGATAGTGTAATGATATGGAACAAAATGAAGATTAACTGGATAATTAGTAGTATCTAAATTTTAAAAACATGTCATTATTATCAAAAGATTATCTGATATGATATACATAGTTAATTTTGAATCTATTAGTGCATGTTAAGGATGGATAAACTCCTGATATGTTTTTATATGGTTTGATTAATTGACTGAAATGAGAAACTGAGTGAATATGTATTGTCCAATAGTGAAAATTATTAATTCGATAGTTGAGAAAAAAATTCTAAGCATATTGGTGGGATGATAGATTGGATGAAATATTTCATTGGAAAATAGGCATGAATATAACATCCCAGACCTAGTTCACTCATAAGTAACAATGTCTAGATGGCCACATGGACTCAATAGTGCCTCCCTATATTCTAGAGGAAACTGACTAGTAGTAAGGGTCTATGATGGTTTGGTGTAGAGAGATTACCTTAATGAACATAGTGTAGGAAAATAATAAAATGAATATTTCTTTTAAAAACAAAATAAGTCACATACAATGTATGTTCAATATTTATGTATAATAAACATGTAGAAGAAATAGTCAATGTAATATATACAATGATTATAATTCCGTGATTCTATAGAAAATGAAACTGTAATACAAGGTAGTGAGAAACAAAAATAGTACATGTATAATAATATAACTGAAGAATGAATATTATCTCTAGGCACCCAAAGAAAAGGCTTCCTCATGAGCTCTTATGGTCATATCTGTTGCACAAATCATGCATCCATGACTTGTATCATTCAATTGTCCACAAATATGTTCATTAAGTCTGTACGATTACATTTTAATAGCTTGAATAAGTTTTGAGATAAACTCAGTAGGCCACCACTAATGGTGTCTATAACTAATAAAATCGTTGTATAAAAATTAAAATCGAGTGTATGTACAACATGTGAAGATATGTAATGAATTATAGATATAATTTTTGAGTAAATTCATGTTTATGAAAATTTTATATAACATAAACCATATGGTGTTAGATGAACCCACATCCGGTATCGACTCCTGATTTGGGATATAATATATCAATATAGATAAATATATAAATACCAAATAAAACAAAATATTTTCTTGAATATAAATTGAATTATATATTTTTTTGTATAAACAAATATATTATGGTAAATGATGGACTATCATACCATTATCATACCAACGGGACAGAAGTTGGTCTAATCGGAGTCCAGATGATGAAGAAACGTCAAATCCTATACAAAGAGAGATTGAGAGCATTGTAATGGGATGAGAAATAGTTGGTGAATAAATTAGGTAAGAGTGTTTTAGTTTTCTAATAATACATGGGAAAATTAATTTTACCATCTTTAATGTGGTATATATTTTTATTCACTGTTATCCAAAACATGAACCAACAATGTACTAACACCATCCAAGGGAGACACTACCTTGAATAGATAGGTGCACTGTTAGTAAAACTATGCACTCATCATGAATTTCATTTCTACCAAAGGTATGTAGTTTTTTCCCTCTCAATGAGGCCACCCTCACATGGTTTATCAGAATACACCCTCTTATACAAGGTCCACATGATTGAGACAGACATATACTACTAAATATACACTAACTATTCATCACATATAGATTGTCACAAAATAGTGATTCTGGATCCAAAAAAGAATCTGTCGCTCTTAAACCTAACCATAAACTTGTATGAACATTAATGAAATATACTACATATTCTAATAATTTATTTATAAATGGAGGTGTTTCATCCCCACATTTACTCTTTTCGATATAAAAATATTCTCCATGTTTTCCGTTCCTCCAAAATATGTGGCTTCCACATTTCCTCCACTCAATACCTCTCTCTCATGATTTCCCACTCTTCTCAACTAGGGGTTCCCACATCCCAACCCATTCGGACTTATCCAACATGCCTAATGATCCACCTCCTCCTACTAATCACTTTAACCACATCTTGTCCTCTCCACTCACCCCTACAGAACACCATAATTATTATATATCCTTGGGATCATCACCTTATTGGCTACCTGAATCAAGCTTCTTCTCTTCTACAAAACACATGTATTGTCTCTCTGAGGTACCCTATCAAACTCCTCCAATGTCCTATAACAAAATCTATCTAATGGTATGTGTTTCATTTTTATCAAATTCCATATTGATGTGTGACTCCCATATGTTTTTTGTTTCTAACCTATATATTACCCTCTACAACTTAATCGGTCAATTCTCACACATTTCTTATAATCACACCCCTCACCCAATTTATTTTTCTAGTCTCAAACTTGTGTCAAATGTTCCTATTACCTGATTCCTTATTTTTACATTTCAATCATTTGTCCTTATCATATCGTCTAAAATTTTAATATTTATTGTTTCATGATTGGTCTTCCATCTGAAAATTACTTCTCCTAGAAAAAAAATATTTCTTCTAGGTCACTTATATATTATTTCTTGGATGAAAAGAACAACATTCAGTCAAGAAAAACATGTTTCTATTCAAGTATGTGATCAACAAATATTAAAAAAAATTACTGAAATATATATTACCTTTAAATGTGTACCTACATCTCAAATAAATCAAAAATATTATTTTTAATATGATAATTTTTCATTTTCTCTTTTCCATAAAGATATCCAATAGTTTTCCTAAACCTTATCTTATATAAACCATTAGAGTTTTTCTTTTCAGGGTTTAAATTTAAATATGTTGTTGAATTGATTTTTATTTCTTTCTTATTGAACATTAGCATTTCCTGTTGTAGTTACCCTTTGAAAAAATAATGGAAATTTAATATATGTAAAATTGATCTCTAATTTCTGTTCATTCATACATTATACAATAGGTTAATAAAATATTGTTTTTTCAAAGGGTTTGTTATGTCACTTTGATTGCTTTGTATTTTTTAGTAGAAACCTACTACTCCTCCTTGATGATAGGATCTTTTCAAATCCCTATATACATAATTTAATTTTGATTCTACATTATACTATTCTACTCCTGTTTGTTCAAAGTTTTTTTATCTATATTCTAGGGTTTTCCTCTTCCGTAAATTTAATTATATTCGGATTATATGTTATATGGTTATAGCCCTCATTTTATTATGATGTTGTATGTTCTAGTGGTGATCATAGGTCTATTAATTATTAACGAGGATATATTATTCATTCTTCCTCATTCATTCTTCCCATTATCAGTGCTTTAGTGTATTTTATTTTAATGAGAAATGTGTTTCTTATTGGGTTTTTTCCCTGCCTTTTTCTATTATGTGACTACATATTAACACCATTAATGTATTCTACTATGATAACTTTTCCCCAAACCAATCTTATAACCCTATGCTCTATACTAAGTCCTAGAGTTTTTGGTATGTCAACAATCATAAAATAATATTAACAAGGAATATTTTTATAAAAAACATTACTTTTATTTTTTTCCTTAATATCTCATCCCATAATCCAATACATTATATTCCTTTGGATTTATGGTATAGTAAATTTGTATGGTATGTTCTTATCCAACCTGATGTGGACTTTAAAACCTAAAATATATCAAATAATGATATTTTTTAGCTATGATAAAAACTGAGGATATCTCAAGATGGGAATTAAAGGTTTCATAGGGGAGCTGTTAATGAAACATGCTTCATTCTCTGAGTAATTAATTTATAACATTGAAATTTTTCCATTTTTTGTTTTTAAGATGTTTTTCAGTCTGTCTTAACTAAGAGAACTCACTTTTGTTAACTGATGAAACATTTCTTTATATTAGAAGCAGTATAATGTATTTTTTATTATTCAAAGTATCATACATTTTTGTTTAACCAGCATTTGTTTCAATAGTTTTTTTTTCAAAGTTTGGTAGTTTTACATGTGTATTTCATATCGATTATACACATACATTTTTATCTAGTTTTATGTCAATAATTTTTATGTACATGATATGTAAAAATAGTATGTAGAATATATGTTGATATATAGGAATCACATAGTAGAGAATCTATAAACCAGGTCACTGGTTGTAAACATGCCCCCCATATGCATCGATTTTATATATTCCTAAAAAATAATCCTATTTATGTTTTCTACATAAAGATTTTTCTCTTGAGAAATAATTATCTGATTAAATTATATAAGTTCACATTTCATCAACAATTGTTCTCATCGATCCACCCATTTACTCTCTATGTCCTCATATCTTAAAATATTTACATCATCATTCATTAAAATACAAGGACATTATCATCGTACTTTAGGGTTGTGGATAAATAAATAAATGAGAATTTTATAATTATATCTATACCATGTTTTCAATGAACTGAAATAGATTTTTGGTTTTTAAACACATTCTTCATCCCGAAACAAGAATCCCTATTATGAACTTCTTTGATTATCTCTATATGCCTTGAGATCCACCATCAGCATGCATCAAACATATACCACTGTTTAGGCATATTTAGTATTGCTATTAATCGTTAAATATTTCTAAATCTATTTATCTTATTCTATTATTAAAAAAACACCATTGATTATGAATGCCTCTTTTAGTATTCACTCATTAGATTACATATTACATAAAAAGTAGAGAGGCGGTAGGTTCACCATCCTCAAGTTGTATAGGTAGTTTTGAATAAGGGATTTAAATATGATTTGAATTGGAATTTATTATAGTTATCTTATCAATATGATATCTCAAAAAATATACAATTACATTTATCATAGTTAACAAATGTTAAATTATTTTTCAGTATGTTTTGTAATCAATATATGAATAAATCAATGTTATAAGAAATTTTCATTAAGTTATCTAAAATAGAGTCTTATATAGTCACATTTATGACAAGTATTGTTTTATTCTTTTTCTAAACATGTTATTTCAAACATTTCCATACAAATTAATATTATAAAAAAAATATGTGGTATAAAATATTTTTAATGATATTTAAATTTTTCTTGGTGATATTTTTTTGGGTTCTACTGGTTCGCCCATTTCCTTCTCTATCAGTTGGTATGTTAAACATCATGTGATCGGTTAATTTTTTCTATATTAATGTTTCTCTAGTGAAACTATTCATAACATGTAGATGTTGTATTTTTATTATAAATGATGTAAATATTTTCCTGTTTCTATATTATAGTATGGTATAGAAGGTTTATATTTAGAATGGATTGGGATAAAATAAATGTCTTCTCAATTGTATCATAAATCATCCCATCATGGAATTATGTGGAAAAATCACATCTTATATTTTTTGAAATTAATACATAAAATTTCAAGGAACATCTTGTTTAATGTACTCGTGAAATTATTTATTTTTTGAAAAACATAATATCATCCCTCATTAAATCGATGAATCTTCACCTCTATTCACTACTACATTGGAATTTTCTACTTTAACAACAAATGGTTAAACAAAATTTGGTTAATTATTTTTTGTTAAATTTACAATACCATCAAAACAAAGCCATTCAAAAGAAGATATGCTTCATCATTGCGTTATCACTCAACTATCCTGTGTTTTATAAGTGTTCACATTCATAATCTAATAATTTCTTTTAACATAGTGTCATAATATTTCCTCTATGTGGTAATTTAATTCTCCTACTAAAAATAGATCGTGAATTATTGTTATGTGTAATCTCATGGGTTGAGTAAAAGTTAAAACTAAATTTTAAAAATTAATTTTTTTGGTTTCAGAGATTTTGGTAAAAAAGGGTGTTAAACCCCACCCCCATAGGACAACTCATCCATGAGTTTACCTTCTGAGGGTTGTAAAACATCACCTGAAGATAAATATGACTACTATGAATGCATATTGACCTCCATATCATGGGTCTCATCTTGAATGTGGATTTCCTTCCACATCACCCATACCATAGGAACTAACAAACATCAGAGATTCTTCATTCTCTATCCCATGATTTTTATAGGATAATCTTTAAAGGATTATTCTACCTCCAACATGATCTCATTGGGAGGTACAATGTGATAGGGGTCTCAATAGTAGTGATGTATCTATGAAATGTAATAGGTGTCATGCATCTCACTATATTTCCCAGTAGATTCTATAAGATAAGACACTAGACTATATTTATCTTGAACAATAACTGCACTAAAAAATGAGGTAAAAACATACCCTATTTCCTGAATTGGTTATTCCTATATCTCGTTAAAACATGATAAAATTTTCAATACATGGAATAAAAATATGAATTTCTTTAATAGTGTTTAAATAATATTTATTTCATTTTTTGACGTATCTATTATCATATTGATCAGCTAAAACATCACTGAATTCTCCTCAATGATATTTGGTCCAAGTAGTGCCACATATCCTGCCTCAAACAAGCACACAGGCGATCATCATAAACTACTATATATGTCCTCACAAGGATCTATCTGTATATTATACTAGAAGATTTATTTATTGTAGAATTGTAATTGAGGTATATGTTTAACACATGTACCTCCAAAATCATGGAGACGTTCGCTATAGAAATCCTCCAACACCATTACTGTGTGCTTGGACAACCTATTAGTTTGAGGATGGTATGTTGTTCTCAAATGTACTTATGTACCTACCACCCAAAAAAACTCATTACTGAACCATGAAAAAGAATTTTATATGATACAATAGTCTGTTGAACTTCAGGACATCAAATTATATCATAGAACTATATCCTTAATAGTTCAACCACTAAAAAGGCCTCCTTAATAGGATAAAATTATGAGACCTTTTTGAGCCCCTCATTTATCACCCATGAAAAATCATTTCCTCCATGTTATCCTAGTAATCCATTCACAATGACAATGGTGACGTCATCCCAATTCCACTATGGAATGGGAAATGTTTGGAATAATTCATCATGCCCCTGCTACATCAACTTCACCTATTGAATGTCGGACCACCATGTGGCAAATAAATTTATTTTCCTTTTCATACCAAGAATCATGTATGGGTGGTAAAATTCACAGTATATATTTGTGTCAGTAGGGTGTATAACACAACTAAAATATTGATATTCTTTCATAAATTCAATTATATCATCTCCATGATCATATACATTAACATTAATTCACAACCTATCATCCTCATCAATTATACAACTGGGTGGTGGCTCCTCTCCCAAAACACTCTTTATTAGGACTAATTTTATGGGGTTTGAATGATTCATCATATACACTCATCCTAGAAACAAAGTGGTTATAAAAAATGTATAAGTAATGGATGTTATTGATGCTTTTAGACCTCTGAATGTATCAGGGAAAATTTTCCATCCGCATCCACTCAAAAACTGTATTATCAAATTTTCTAGTTCTAAGTCTTCATTATTAAATAATTAGATACTACGTTTCACATACTATGTGTATAAACATGAAAAAAGTCAAATTACTATAGGTATTAACTCCACCTTCTGCATATATTATCTAAAACATGCTGTGTGAATATATACTTAATGATTTTGTGGTCTGTGTACACCACAAACTTCTCTCTAAGAAATTAATATCGCCAAATGTACAAAGTGTAAACTAAATATATTGCCATGGAATCATGTGCATGAATATTCTTTTCTTATGGCCTCAAATGATGAGAAACCTAGTCAATGATTTAGTCTCCCAACTTCATAACTAAACCTATACTCATTCCTTATAAAACACAATAAACTATATATAACAGTCGTATATCTAGAAGAATTATGTTTGGCACAAAATTCATTATCCATTTTGGCTATGAAAATGATTTATAAAATGTTTCATACCATGTAAAATTCACACCTTTCATGATAAATACTATCATGTGGTGTTGGTAGATGTGATAAATAGTGTATAAAGATCTTGTAATATCCATCTTAACCTAAGAGAAAACATTTTTCAAAAACATTTTCAGGCATATTCTTGGTAACTACTACCATAATATTTCCCAGTTCAATGGATAATTCATTCATTGGGATAATGTGGAAAATTAATTAAACATTATTGATAAAGTATTAAAATTTGGTGAGATTATAATAAAGTTCTAGATCTATCTGAATATTTAAATATATCTTAATAGGTTTGACATGGTCCCTTAAAGTACATGAATACACAAAGATTTGATCTATAAAGACTACCAAAAATGAATCCATATATAGTTGGAAAACCCGATTCAATTGAGAAATAAATACATAGAGTTAATTTCTATGGTTGAAAAATGAAACAAAATATACATAATGACCTTACCTAATATGTAATGTTCTTTGAGGTATGACTGATAGTTTCACTCACACCTAGTGATAACAATACATTATTTCATTCATAGAGAAAACTGGAGATCCTCAAAGTTAATGAATGAGGACGCTTATGTGAGGTAATAGATATTGGTTCTTCACTGTATACTGATTCGATTTCTAGTAATCCATTCAAAGCTAAGGGGTTCCATCCACCTTCTTTTTAAAAAGGCTGAGTAAACCATATGAAGATATACTATGTTGTATAATCCCCTTAGCTTCAATGTTATCAAGAAACAACAAAAGATCCTTCAATTATTTAGTATCCATATGATAGGGAGAATTTGATATTGTAGATACATAATGAACAACATAAATGATAAATTCTACCCATATCATAGGAGCTAGTCCGGATAATTCATCTGGAATGATATAGATAAACTGATCAAAAAATTGAGGAAAATCATCCCGATATGTCCCCTAATCATCCATAGATAGCTAGAAATATGGTATGTCACGACACCTATCCCATAATGATTTGACCTATATCTAATTTATTTAAAATCACAATAACTATTTTGAATATATGAACTAATAATTTGTGTACAATTCTTTGCCACACTCCTAAGAAAGTACCTAGACAAATAACTCCACATAAATATTGAATCAAAATGCTATGAATTTAAAGGATAATCATTATAATAAATTTTTTGGTGGATCCTAATTCAAATAAATTGGGTAAAAAGGATTATTATTGAAATATTTAGCCTAGAAACACAGTTGGTGTTGTACTCTAATAATTAGGAATAAATTAAATTACATATATCTGTCTTAGAATATTTCCCAATGATTCATCCTTAGTTCCCTAAGATGTAATACTCTTTCAGAACTATCAAATTGGTGTCTGAATCCCTCATACATGAATACCCTTTAGCCAACATGGCTAGTAGTATTCCTACAACACAACTAATATCGTGTTGTTGATATAGATCTTGGAACCATAGTTAGGGTAGTTAATCTGCCACTAGACATAGTAGGAATATTCTGTGAAACTACACTAGATGGCCCACCCTACAACATGCTCAACATTAAACTGGGAATCTCACACACTGGCGATACATGTGACTCTTCTTCTCACCTTGGTGACACACAATAAAACCTCTAGTATAATACTATAAATGGTAACACCCTCATGTAAGTTTTCCAAATGATTTTTCATTCTACCTAACACATCTGAACATTGTCAAGAAGGTAAACCACTATAATTAATACCTCCAGATTACCTTAGGTTATTCTTGTAAAAAAGGTCCCCATACACTGTCACAGACATGTCTTTTGACTAGAAAACATTAATCATAACAAAATAAGATACCTGATCCCATCCTCAAAGTGACTCTCCATGGATGGATCATCACTAGTATAGATAGGCACAAACGAGTATAACATTGTGAAGTAAAATGAATATTACATAATTGGCATGATACCCTTATCTAAGTGTATATACACCCTTGCCCATACATTCATACAACTCTTTGGGAAAAGGAAGTAAAAGAAGATCGATCATAAATTCCTACATATCATTTTATGGAATTTATTTTCCCAGATCTAGATATACCTTCAACATTTGGAGGATCAACAACATGTTTATTTCATGAAATGGAACCTTCTTTCAAGATGAGTCCCAATATTATCTATGATAGACACAACATTCTCATTATATAACTCAAGATTATGTGGCCATAGTCACATATAAAATTATATAGACTCTTATACTGAAACTCCCATGTAAACTCCTCAATAGAAGAGGCAAGTCATGAATCTCCCTACACAGTATGGAAAGGTCGTAAGAATCTCCCTAAAAATGGGAATAATATATTGTGTTGTGAATAAAATGAAGTTCCATATGATTCACTACTATAGTTAACAGTAGTGGATCAAGGTGCACCACCTCGGATGCATAATCGTTGTCCCCATACTGGTATTCAACATTATAAATTCATAATTTCATAGAAAATATGATATGAAATGCCTGATATTTTATTTTATAAAACATAACCATATATAAAAATATATTATAGGTAAAATACCTCAAATAATTACATCACACCTATATTAATACTCCTAATGGTAGGTTTAAGTGTCATATTATTGCAAAATTAATCAGAGGAGACAGTAACTACTTCTCAAAAAAATGGTCAGGTCTGGTTTATATTTTCTGTTTTAGTCATCGGTCCTTGTATATGGAATGTCAATTCTATATTATGGAGTAAAACACTCTTCATGTTGAAATTGGAATTACCATATAAAAGAGACTTTATTTTGAATTTAATAATTTAAAATTATTTCATTATAAATAATAAAAATTAGAAAAATTATTATTTACAATTTATACATGTATTTGCTTTTTAAATGAAAATCTTTATTGAATTTTATTATATATATATAAATTTGAATTTGATAGCAGAATGTAGATGGTCATTAAGATGATTTTACTAGAGGGATTACCATTCCTAACATATAGTGGAACACACACTCTTTAAATAACAATTTGGATTCATTTATTCAAAATAAACTATGTTTTATGCCCATTTAACCTTAATTACATAGATAAAGCATGTGATCTTTAGTAAATTAATTAGAAACCCTGAAATAATGTGGGAAAATGCTCTTTAGGTAGAGGAAGTCAATTTAAAAAAGATTTATCTGATCCCATTTTTCCTATAGAATCATTATTTTTATATTAAATAAATCACTTAAGGAACATATAAAAGTTATCACACAATAAAATTTCCCAACCTACATGGAATGGACTAATGCATAACATATTAATCATGTAATGTTCCTATGATGATGCATGATCAGTGCTTCCTTTCAATACTAGGACAATGGAAAAATGATACCATAATAATAATAATAAACACCATGGACCATGTGAATCACACAATGTTGAAATATTTATAACCAGAACAAGATTAACCTATGACATCGACTCCAATCTCAAAAAATTTTATCTTCCTATATATACATGGGTCATCTACTCCCATTAACAAGATCATCTATATATTCAAATTCATCCAAGACCCCAATCTACCAACCAAAAAGAGGAGTAAAATGGAACATTCCTTATCTTATACCAATTTGTATTGTCCCAAGCCTGGTTCACATATAAGTTACTAAATTTGGTATACCGCATGACCTCAAGTGTGCCTCCTCGTACACCATAGGATACCAAATAGTAGAAAGGGTCTACTATGGTATGATGGGGAGACTATACCCTAATAGTCAAAGTGTATCATAGTGATATAATGAAAATTTTCATTTGAATCATAATAAATATTGAGCACTGGAAGTGAATGATCAATATATAATAAAAATATAGAAGAAATAGTTGGATTTATATATATTATGGGGAAAATAAAATAGTGATTAAAAATGAAACTAGAATACATGGTAGATTGCTAACAATATATTACATTTAATAAAAGAAAAAAAAAACCAGAGTTTTCTCCAAGAATCACAAGAAAGGGATTCATCTTGTGCTCCTAAACACTCATTAAATTATCAAATAATTCTTCCATGTTTTAGAATAATCTATTTTAAAAAAATGAACTCATAAATAATATCTTGGTACCAATGGCCTACCTAGATTGGGTGTTAGATAAATTCAATAGTTCTCCACAAATAGTGTTTATAAAAAAAACAACCTATGTATAAAAACAATAACTGTGAGTAGGCATAACTAGTAGAGCCTTTAAATTAATGACAAATATAATAATTCTTGTGAACTGAAGATGAAACTATGATTAGGTTATAAAATGTGATACATGTTAGAAATTACTATCATCGGCATGTCAAACATACATAAAAGGTGTCTTACTTACATGGTCTATTACCTAACAAAAAGACCATGACATCCTCCTCGAGACCGTAAGACTCATCCACATTGAGATCAAAATAATTTATACCTAAATGGGATATAAAACCAGGGCCTATGGATGAAGTATCCTAACATAAAAATTTATATACACCCATATATATATATATATATATTGTTCATAGGTACTATTCCTAGATCCAACATATCAGTTCGATGTTGGTAATCAAAGTATATTCAATACTAATAAGAAATTTCATACAATGATTAATTAATCATCAACGATGCCACACCACATTATACAATATCAAGAATGTAATATAAAAGTAAATGAGGAGATTTTGATTTCCATTCCTTAGTAAAACCAACCATAATGAATTGTACAATACATGATATCATCGATCTCATTAAAATGCCAATATTTAAACCCTTCATCAAATCATATTGTTCAAAATTAATGATATTATAAAGAGGTAATCCACCCATCACTATCTCATTTAATTCAGAATGGGATTAAACTAACACGAGGAATCCCCACACACACCCAAAGGGTGGTTTTATTTTGGAGGAATTCAAATGAACCTACCAAAGAGGTGGTTTGGGTTATGTTTGACAACTTACATCCAAGCCAAATTTCTACTATTGCTATAAAATAATCTTAAATAATTAATTTTAGAAATTTCTCAATCTATAAAAAATGTTTCGGAGGTTTATAGTGTCGCCTGATGAAAAATAATTGTTAAATATAATGAATTTTTGGGATAAGGTATATACCACATACTTTATGGAATCAGAAAAACCTTCATCCAATATTGGATTCTAATTTGGGATATAATAGAAGTAGTCACCTAAATAAATGAATACCCTAGGTATATCTCATATAATCATGTATAGAGATAGTGAAGAATATAGATAGAAAAATCTATTAATGGTGGTAAGAGATTGAGTAACATACTATTAACAAACCAATGGGATGAACGATGGTCCAATTGGAGTTCAAGTGATGAAGAAATTTATAATCATAGTGGGGGAGAGATAGAGATATATCAAGTAGGATGGAATGATGATGAAGATATGAAGTGTAAAATAGGGTTTATGATATTAATGAATGGAAGAAATAAAGGTAAAATTTTCTAATAGTAAAGAGGCATGAGGCTTGGCCCCAGTCTTGTTTAAATCGTGCACCATCTGTCTACCTACATTTTCCAAGGGAAACACAACTTGAATGATTAGGTGTGTGTATAGTCTAACTATGCGTAAATTTTTCATTTCATCTCTAATCAAGGTGTGATGATTTTCACATCCCCTGACGACCTCCCTTACATGGTTTATTATAATGTTCACCCTTAAATATTAGTATCTATTTTTTAATATAGTTAATACTAGTTGACCATCAAACGTACGCCTCATACCACTTCTCCAAAAACAAGTAATCAATTTTCCAAAAAATGATCATACACTCACGAACCCTTCTTTAAACTCTTGACTACGATTATAATTATAAAAATAAATATTAATACTAAAACATAATGGTTCGATACCTTAGAGAAAATATTTTATGTTACAATTCCAATCATGGTCAAAACAATGGACTATATATAAAGGAGGTGATATTTGTTCTTTATTTTAGTGCAATAATGTTAGAAAAAATAAACCAATGCATGATGTGGAGTTGTAATTTTTTGTATTAGTGATACTCAGAATTTATCTTTATGGTGGAAAGTGTGGTATATATATTGATGTATAATATTAAGGAAGATAATTTAAAAAAGTTATTACCATGATATAGTAAATAATGTTATATTTAAAAATAATAATTTGATTCAGTAATATATTATCATTATGGGAATGCAAATGTGGTTGTATAATATCTTATTAGAAATGATAATTTTTCCTTTTAAATGTTTAAGATATTAAAACAATAAATATTTTATGTATGGAAATGATGGAGTGGGAAATCATAAATATATACATTAAATTCATTAATAACCAAATTTGTATTCAACTATCATGAGTGGGAAAAATAATAGTGTTGTGGAAATAAAATTTATTTTTATAGATGAAGATGGATGTATTAAATATAGGGAATACCAAACAAAGAAATATATATAATTATGTATTAATATTGTTTCGAAAATAAGTATGTAAACTATTTATTATACCCATAAATAATTATTTATTTATTGAAGATGATTATTTATATGTCTCTACTAACTATAAAAATGAATATATATCATTAAGTAATTTTTTTAAGGTTTAATGAATATGAATATATATATGTATATATAATTTGGTTTTTTAAATTATTTAAATCTATAAAAAAATTCTAATTCAAAGTGTATGACATACTCATTACCCATTCCATATGTAAATGGGAAAAAATTAATGGATTATGTTCTAGGTTGTTTATCATTAAAAATATATTTGGTTGACGGTTGATTCTCTTTTACTATTATATCATATCCTAATCATTATAGAATATTTATTTGTTAATAAATTTTCAAAGGTATATATTTAATAATTAGTGGGTATTCAAGATTTAAAAATTTTATTTTGATTTTATTTATATTCTAGTTTCACCTAAATATTTCCAGATATTCATAAATGGGTATTAGAATGTTATTTTCTTTAAAACAAAATACTGTCTTTAAAAAGATAATAAATTTGTACGATTAATTTAAACTCTATAATACATGATGGAATATCGTCAATAGACTTCATTGGAATTTGGGGTATCCTTATTCCATTGGTTGTATTCTCATATAACAATAGAAATGAATTTAATGAACAAATAAACGTATATCAAAAAATATATGGGGAGAGATGCAATCTGATTTTTATATATGGAGTTAGTGAACAAAAACATTTGGGGTATAACATCATGAAATAAATAACGAAGAATGTAAATTTCATTGAAAATAATATTAAAAAAATGTATATAAGATATAAAAATAGGAGTCCTAATCAATAATATGGTATTCTATTTAATGTCAGAGAAAATTTATTCCTTTGAATGTTTCCTTATATGATAGTTATGTTTTCTGAAGAAAATTTCAAACAAATCGCCAACTATATTAGTATATTAAAATTATTGATTTCAAGGGGATAATTTCTTACCATTTATAACATCCATAAAACCTATAATAAGTATATAAAATATATTTTAGATTAATTTTATGTAACTACATACCAAATATCTCAGATAACCAGAATCCAAAAGTGGTCAAACTAAAGAATCACCACTCATATGATACATATTTATTGAAGATAATTGATTATGAATAAATATCAACAAAAAAATTAATTTTAATAAATAAATTATGGTCAAATAAATATTGTGAATCAATGAAATTAAAATCAAATAATATAAAAAAAGAAGATTTCGAAACATTTTTTACAATTTGGGTGAATAAAAAAATATGGTGAAAATTAAAAAGTTGAATAATATGAAAGATAAATTTTTTTCTTTGGATATTATAAAATAATATTATGATAGGTAATTAGGAAATATATAATAGGATAAAAATTCACAATGCCAATGGAATAATGTAATAAAAATACCACAAAAATGTAATATCTCGATGAAAATAACTAGGTTTGATTCAGAATGCCACATGACCCCAGGCGTACCTCCCCATATGTAGGAGGTTTTGAAGTATTAGAGAAAGTCTCAAGTGGAACCATGAAGAGAATGGACCCTCTATTATAGTGTACAAGAAAAATAAATAATCAAATATAACAATAAAAATATAATAAAATGATGGATTTAAGTAATTATTGAAACTAAATATAGATTACGTGGTGTATAAATAATATCTAGTTAAGATGAATCATTTATAGAGTATTTATATAATAAAATAAAAAAATGTATTGTGGGGTTTTCTGTTGTCTATCTGATTCCACTCTAGATCCATGCTCCCTTGATCATCCATGAACTATAGGTCCCCTGACCTTCATCGGAACTCTCATGAAATATATAATTGCATAAAATGGAACGCATAGTGTTTGAGTACAATATTCAGTTGGAAAAAACTAACATGTCCTTACAGAGTGAGATTAGTTATAAACTATGTATTCTATAATTATAATAAATGTGTTAATCATAAACAAACAATCTAAAACCACATAGTAGTATGCTATCTATGAAACAAAAAAATATCTGATCATATCTGATTTGGATCCATGATGGAATGTAAATTATGGAATGTCACAAAGGGGATAGGGTAGTACATGGAGCTTGAAATACCTTTATTAAGAGACTAGTGCATGGAACTAATAATCCCACTAGGGATATACCACTGCATGGAACTCATAATCAATCCTTCAATTGACTAGTTCCTGGAAATCAAGATCCATCTCCAAGTTTGATTAATAGAATTGAAATGTACCACACTCAGTATCCTTATCTAGGTAATGGTAATGCTTTAAGTCATAAACCTGACCATAAAACCAAATCTAGACACATGTTGTGGGATGTGATGTGAAATCATCTGCTTCCCACAATGCCTTGGGTTAGGCCACTAGGGTGTCATGTCCCTCAGTCAGGCCACCAGATCATCAATCCCCTAACACACATCCTTAGTTTCTACCTCCATGTCATCATTCCTCGTACACTATTCACAGTGATATCATCTGTATTCTCATAATCCATACACACACTCCCCCACCAAGCTATATAAACCCCATGGTGCTCCACTAATCTCAGGTACCAACACATCCTCCAAGGAAGTAGTAACACATAATATATGATAAATATATAAATGTTAGTTGTATAAAATCCTCATTAGTATATAATTGGAATATAATAAAATATGAAATATTTAATTATGGACACATGACACACTAAATAGAACTCATGGAAAGCACATATCAAAACAGATATCATGGACACAGACACAATCACATTCAATCACAATCAATAAAGTCACAATGAAAGACCCACATAAATATTCATCATTGAAAAATCATTCAATGAGATCTAAATATGGTAAGGAACACTCTTCCAAAAAATTTATTTATGTAAAAGGCATGGATAAATCACCCTATGCGATTTAATTGTTAGAGTGGAAACCTCAATAGTCAATAACACCTCCTTGTTGAATTATTATCATAAATGTTGAAAATTCAAAGCATATAGATATCCAAGGTGACCTAGAAAATAAACCAACAATTTTATTTCTCCGGAAAATAAAAATATCACATTCAATAACAAATTCTCTCTCCTATATCTTCATTGATTTACCATATTAAGGTCAACACATTAACCAGAAATATTGTCCCAAATAATAATTATAAAACTAAATTATATTATTTATATCCTTAAATTAATTCAATAACACATGTGGTATTAAATAATAATATTATTTTAATAAAACCATAATATTATCCATGATAGTCACATAATTATACTCTAATAATTAGATATCCTTTTCATATAGTAATTCTCTTATAATTATCCTTTGATAATTTTTTTCATTATCTTCAAATAAATATTCGATTAAAATTACCCATTCATAAAAATAAAATTTTCCTTTAATAATTTAGTGAAATTTTCCTCAAATAATACATGATAATTATTTTTCAATAATTCCTTGATATTAAAATCTTATGATTCTTTACATATTTTCCTTAACAATATCTTATATTTTTCGTTTGATTATTTTAATAGATAATTCTTTAAATAAACTGATTTGATTCTGGTTTGATAATTAGTTATAATTATCTTTGTAAACTCCTTGATATTATGTCTTTATAAATTCTCTAATCATTCATTTATAATATAAAAAAATAAATTCTGATAGTATTTTTGGAATTGTATTTTGGTAATTTTTTATAAATCATCACTTTAATAAAATTAATCTGTTATCCATGGTAATTCAATAGAATTTATCACTTAATAATCAATTGATTCTCATCATTTATTTTGAATATACATTTTTTCTATTTAATTAATAATTGGAAATATAGAAATAAAATTAATATAGGCAAATAAATAAGAAAACTAATCAATTATATAAATGGTGAGGAACACCACTCATAAAAGAAGAATCATCGCACCTCGAACATGAAATGGAATTCAAAATGGGTCTCACTAGTCATTCCAATTATGTCCAGAGTTGTTCCAAAATAAACCATGCCAGTATATGAATAGAGATCCAATTACAATCTCATCATGCGTACCGAGATTCCAAAATATAAAATTTACTCTACAATTTTAATCCACGATTTTATAAAAAATTTATTACAAAGTAATTAATTTCACCCATTTAATGAGTTGATAATTTTAAACTTGTCGAAAGTATATTATTTACTGATTTTTGATCTATCTAGGAGTGATACATTTGTTTTTTGATTTAAATTAGAAAATATGAATATTAATGATGATTTTTTACTTATATAAATTAATTAAATTAATAATAATAAAATATTTATTTATTTAATTTTTTTATCATGTGTGATATAACAAAACACCAAATGCATATAAAATTTATGTCCCCATTGCGTAAAACCAGCATCATGGACCTAACAGGGGTCTCATGTTTCTCATATAATGTATCTTTTAGGATATATTGAATTATTTTAATGAAAATATACAAAAAATATATTAAATAAGTTATCATTATTTGTGATGTTACCCACTTCTTGAAACACATAAATGTAACGTCATGCCTAAGTTAAACCCATTATCCTAAACCTAATAGTGGTCCCCAATTTCCCATGTGATTCAATTTTTTTGGAATATTTCATTATTGTGGTAAAAATATATCATGGATGTAATATATTATATTTAATATTTTTATGTTGTATATTTTGTGGCTCAAAAAGCATTGGAATCCCATGATATCTTAGTACTTAACTCTAAAAGTATTTGATAAAATAATTTAAGTTGTTAAATATGATTTTATCCTTCCACAAAACACATAAAATCGTCAATTAAATGATTTTTATTGAAAAATACACTTTCACAGTAATATATTTATAAATTAAATTTTATGTGGGTTTTTATTGAAATAAAAAATTTAGGATATTACAATTCTCTACCACTAAAACTTCTTTCCCTTAAAGAGTATCATTATCAATCTTTCTCAGATAAATCAGGAAATAAAGCTCGAATATCAGACTCCTTATCCCACCTCTCTTCCACGATTGATCCATGCTTCCACTAAGTCTAGAATAGTCTTACCAAATTTCCATGAAACACATTCTCACATGGATTTGTAATTAGAATAAAATTCACATCATATGATGCATTTTTCTTCAGATCAATTCCATTGCAATCAATAACATGCTCAAAGATGGGTATGTACCTCTATAGTTGTATCACACGGAAAATTTCATGGAATCTCAAATAGAATGAAGGGAGGTCTAGATTCTATTTCATTAATTCTATCCTCTCAGTGATCTCAAAGATGCTGACAAAATAAGATGATCAATTTCCCTACATACCAAGTCATATATGGCCTAACTAAGGAGTCACTCTCATGAATATTTGATCTTCCACTGTGAACTCCAATGGTAAACATCTATATTCAACCTATGATATATATATATGATTTTATTAGTGGTGAAACTATTTTTTATTATCCTTTCTATCTAGAGGTATCGTAAACCATAATGAGGCCAACAACCAATGCATGACCCACCTCATTCCATTAGAGTGATGAGCGTCACATCCCCCAATAATTAACCTCTTACAGTTACATCTGAATTAAATCCCATTGAAAATTATGGTATGAGAACTCAATCAATTATATGTTATCATCACATACTCCATCGAAGTCTAGAATTAAATCTAGAATCATATCCTCTAATATGCATAAAGTCCGCCTGGACTACCCATTGGTCTAAGGGTGGTACACTATTATCATTCTTAGTCAAGTACCTTGGTAATTATATATGAATTTCCAATAAAATGACATAAATTATAAATATCTACCAAAAACATTTATAAAGATAAATTGATTTTGTATTATTATCTCCATTATAGAAATATTAACCATCTCTACCACTGAATGAGTCTCTCTAATTAGTATAATGTTTGGAGACATTGTTTGCCAACCAAAAATCACTTTAACTATGTCTCAACTACCCAGGGTCTTAGGTTACCCTATCAAAAATTCCATCATGGCATCCTCACACATCCAATTATTTATCAAGATTGGTTGTAACAACCCACCGGGACACTAGGTCACAACCTTCACCCTCTGATAGATAAGGAATCATGGGATGAAAAAAGCTATCTCTCTCTTCATCCAAGTCCATGAAAACTACTACCTCAAGTCATGATACCCTTTGATTACATCAGGCTGTAATGACCATCTATAAGGGTGGTAATCCATCTTCATCTACTGTCTAATGTATGTGGGTAATTCTACACTCCCATGTACCAATATTACAACATCATCATTTATTGACCATATGGGTATTCAGTCACAACTAACTAGTTGTTCCCTTATTAAAACACACTTTCAGTTCAACATCTTCTTATACTTTATATGGTCTATTATTGAATATTTGACTACATAGTTAGGACAATCCATACTACCATTATTCTATGAGGAATTTATCATCCAATCACCCAATAAGAACATCAAGATCCACTACTCCTCGGATGGCCTCTCCCTAGGCTCCAACTCGACCTCTTTATCTTTCTTTGGTTCCTATATGTAATGATATAGAAAAAGATATTATATTATATGGAAAAAATCTATCACTAAATAGTCAGTGTAACTAACATTTTTGAGTATGGACCACAACATCCTATTACATGTCATGTGAAGGTCAACTACTCCCATGCAGTAGTTACTGAAGAGAACCATATGTTACTAAATGATATCTTTTCATTAGCACCGCTCCCATTCAAATTTATGATGCATTATAGTAAACTATATAACCAATCCCATGATGTAGCAATGTTAGTACATTAGATATTTTTGACATTCTCTTCATCTTAAGTAACACATCCCCGTATTAATCTTACATCTGTATCATCACTCCCTTATCTGTCAGCACTAAAGGGTGCTGATAGTTAGGTGATGTCGAAGATAAACCATCAATAATATACTATTAAACCTAGAAACCTCATAATATAAAACAAATTCAAGGGACATTTCTAGGACATGACAGCATAATATTTTTCTAGGTCAGCAGATATACAAGTCATATACATTAAATATCCAAAGAATTTCATCTCACAAATATATAAGTCACACTTAAATAGATTGTAATGAAGAATTCATACTCCAAACACACACATGACTATATCTAGTTGACTGGCATGTTTCTGTGATAATGATGATGAGATAAGGTTGTCGTTTAAGAATAATATTAAAAATGAGTATATATATTGATGTAATATCATGTCCATGAGTTATATGAATATCTCCAGTGTGTTCATCATTCAAAACAACATCACAATATATTCATATTTTTCATACCTTCTCTGTAACATAGTCTTCCAAATTTCATCCGATCTAATTTAAAATTGGTGACAGCCCGATTGAATTTAATCTTGGGGAACCATAGGAATCATTCTAGCAGATCAAAAAGATTATTGATCATTAACAATGGATATATATTTTTCACCATAACCTGGTTCATCTTCTTATATAAAACACATAGTTGAAGACTACCATCCTCTTTCATAGTGAATAACATAGGAAAACCCCACTATGAAGTACATGCACTTATAGATAACATCTTCTTTATGTCGCCCATCTATAACTTGAACTCCTTAGTCTCAGTTGGATCCATATGATATAGATTTTTTTAAATTGGTTTCTCAGTTGGAATGAAATCAATCTCATCTTAAAATGTCAATCATTCATATTATCCACTATTTTAAATATTCCAAAAAAAATCAACCCATTATACTATAAGCTAAGATCCTTCACTTCTCTGGGTGTTTGAAGAAAGATGAAGCTGAAAATCATATCATACTCAATCATAAATATGAACTCATATTTCTATGATAGACACTACGTGGAAAACATGATGATGATGATCAAACATTATCTAAACCACCAGGAAGGTGCGAGAATATGATCAACTACATTATCTTACACATCTACTAGTAATATTAAAACCCACTCCCTTGTAGATGTATTTAAGATAACATCCCATGTTGTTTGTTAAGAATGTTTTAAGGTGAAATCGTCTATAATGAAATGGAAATACTAAAAAAATAATGTCCTTAGGATAAACCCTAACCAGCCAATGTGATCACTATTGGTTCTCATAGGATTCCACCCTTAACCTAAGGTATACCCATATTACATATAATCTCAGTCTTCATCCCATCGCATTAATTATAGACATAATATATATACAGAAAAACAACATGCTTAGTTAAACATATAAATTCCAATTATGTTATATCACAACCGTATGGAATCAAGAATATCACATATGAAGAAACTATCTCAAATAGATATTACAAGAAAAAACATTCTACTAAGAACTATGATGCATAAAAAACATTATGTATATAATTGGAAAGAGAACCTACTTTCCTAATCAAGATGAATTATGAACCCAGAATCCTATAAATAATATATCAAAATCTTGTTTAACAACAAGCATTAGTTTAATCAACAGTAACAACAAAACACAAATTATCCTATTTATGGAAAATCGGAGTTCCATTATACAGTGTTTTAAATACAATATCATAGCTCCCGTCCACGAATCTCAAATGTCATATCAGCTATACTTCTTATCCCAACCCATGTATAGAAAAACAAGTTAATGGGTCCTAATACTCTATTACTATTTTCTAACATCCTAACACAAACCACTGAGTCAGAGCTAATATTCCACTTGACCTCATATGCACCTCCCGGTATAAAAAAAGGATGTCAACTAGTTACGAGGATCACCAGTGGAACCATTATGATACTATACCTACTATTAGAATGCACAATAAATGTAAATAACCAAATATAACAATACAAAATATAATAAATTTACCTATAATAGTAATTTTGGAAATCCATGGTACATAAATAACATCTCCCAAAGTTGGAAGGTATCTAGAGTAATAATGGAAGATTATAGTTAAAAGAGATGTGGGGTACACTAGGGTTTTTTCTAGTCTACTCTATCTTTATTCGCGACTACTAAACCATCTATAGCTGGTCAAATTCCTGTGTACAAGTCTCTTATGAAATTTAATTGAGCATCGAAATTCCAAAGTAGGGTTTGAGTAAAAGACTCAGTATGACACCACTAATTCATCCTTATTGGTGTACTCATGTATAACCATTGTATTCCATATATATAATAATAAATGTTGGAAATGTAAACCCACAATCTAAAACATAGTGGTAGTGAACTAATTAGGCCTCATCCAAACCCCCCTCCATACATTCTTCGGATCCAAACAAGAATGAAAATCACTCTTTTACTAGACCATAACATGGTTCTTATAATCAATATCTGAATGGAGAAATGCAAGGTACTCAGAATACATCCCTCAATAGACCTACACATGGCTCTTAGAATCCATCTCAATGTGTCATTAATATCCTGGATGAATAATATATTCATGATTCGTCTATCGACAATGGTGATGAATAATCTCATCGACCATATCACGGCTTAAAATATAGACTCTTGTCAGAGTCCAATCTCACAATCTGTCATAATCCTGTGATGCCTCATGTTTGGAGGCTAGATCATCATATCCCTCAGGCCCAAACACCATACCATCATGCCCCAAACAATATTCCTTGAATTAGGCTTACATGCCATCATTCCCCTTACTATATTCTCAAGTCCATCATCATTGTCATTATAAGTTGTGCGCAAATTTCCCACCATGGGATTTAAACCACATGATGTTCTATATGTCTAAAGTACCAATCCAACCTCTAGGGAAACATCAACATAGACAGGCTGTACATTATTGGTTTTATGTGGGGAGGAGGGGTAGTTTGGGAAAAATGTGGTTGGTGGTTCTGGATTCTCTACTTCTTTATTATTGGTGATTTTATTAAAAAGTAGGCCAATGCAATACAATACATGCTATTTCTATAGATATAGAGTAATTTCACCATGGTTTCTATTGAAACATCTTTACATTAAGTGTACAATGCTTCATGTAGCCTTGTTTCTACCCCCTAGGAAACTAAATATACCATTCATAACTTTAAGGGAATTATTAAAAAAATTCATGTATGTTTTTTATAAATTGATTAAATGGAATATTTTCACTGAAATTATCAATTTTATGGGGATCCAAGGTTTATATATTTCATTGTTCTCAGATGATGGATCCTTCCCTTAGAGAGATTCAACCTAGGTTGAGTATACTCCCTCATTTTCCAAATCTTTAGAACCCCTTTATCCTTATATTTTTCTATATTTTATTATGTATTTTATATATGATTCCATAATATCTATTAATAAAATATATAAAAAGGATTCATCATTGGGGGTACCTTAATAACTAAGAACTCTTATTTGAGGCCATTTTACAAAAATATTGACATGTCAATGCTTAAGTTTCATCAAGGGTTTCATGAAAAACACATCTACTTTTTTCACAAGGAAATAAAGTATCACATGAAATGATACATTCACTGGTAGGGATAATTTTAAAATTTTATTTTTTATGTCCATCCATGTAATCACAATATTGTCCATGTGAATAGTTATAAAATCAATCTCGATAATTTAATTCTCTAAATTAATGTGAGAAAATATATGGTACCATAAAAAATTATTCTTCAAATAAAACCAAAAAAGTTATCCTTGAAAATATTAAAATTATCCACTCATAATTACATATCTATCTGAATTGATAATTATATAATAAATATCTTTAGGTAATTTATATAACTATCTTTTACGAATATTTCAATAAAAATTATCCTCTCACAAAAATAATCTTATCGGTTGATCATTTGATAAATGTATCCTTTAATAATTATTATTAATTATTTTTTTATCATTTCATTTATTTATCATTTATTGATTCTTTACATTTTATAGCGATCCTATCCATTTACACATATAATTACATGATTCTAAGAATAATTAACCATCAAATTACTATTCAATGATCATAAATTCTAGTATCTTTGGAAGATTAGGTACAAAAATTAACATAATGAAAACATATTTCATTTAATATCAATAATGAGATCCTAATATCCATTGAGCTCGTATATTTTTATTGGATATCCTAGGAAATATATGAACAACATTAATGAGATAATAAAGCTACGTAAGGCAATATGAATAAAAATAAAACATAACACATGGCTTAGAAGGCATAACATGATGGTGTATAAGAAACATAACATGAATAAATATAAATTTTAATGGTAGGAATAACCTGGGAATATATAATAATTGCATCAAAGATTTTAAAACAACATATTAAATGACATAAACTAGATTTTACTCTAACTTCTAGGACTATAGAACATAGTGGGATAAGTCCTATAAGGTAATCATGATCACTCCTTGTCCTAATATTCAATTTCATGAAACTAAACATTACCCAATACCATGGGGTGGTATATGAGAATACCCATCACAAAATGTTCATGAATATGTGTTCCAAATAATGATATATACATAAGGAATCTAACATTATGTAAGGGTTACCCATTAAATGTAATGGATATTGTAATCAACACATAAAGAATCAAAAATCGGAGTATCATAAAAGTATCCATGAAACAATGGATTATGAAAATATATTAACATCCATAAAGGATAATAGGATTACGAAGTGATAAATAGAGACCAATTTCAGGGAATATATTTACAAGAGTGTTTAGGAAACATTAAAAATGAGATACTTTAGTACAGTTTTGAGGTAAAATATTAATGATTCTTTAAAAGTGAAAATACATAAATGGTTGCACGTAACAATAACTGAACCATGATAGTTTTTATTGATAAATTGAGTGTTTTAATAAAAATAATGGTGGATTAGAATATATTCTAGATAGCCCATTATAATGGGTTTGAAATTGGGAAATACCCATTAAACTGGAAAGTTTATCAAGATGAATTCATTTGGGAATATTTTAAAAAAAATTATTTCCCCATCAAAGAAGGATGATCAGATCTAGATATATGATTTTGGAACAAATATACATAATGTAAAATAATTTCACAAAAATTATGAATAACTACATTAGAATAGTGAGAGGGAGAGAGAGTAGCCTGAAGTAAAAATGGGGGTTTAGGTGGAAACCCATCCCATATGTCCGAATCTGTTTTGCAGTTGAACTCAATGTCCTGGAAAATGAAATTAAAAATACTAATTATTTTATTAAAAAACATTTATACATTTATTTTAATAATTATAATTTTATTATGTTCATTTATTAATTTCTGTATAAGTTATTATGTTTAGTTTGATCATCTAGGTATGTTGGTTTTTTTAATTTTCATGACCAGTTCATTTATTTAAGAGTTTGGAAGTTCATGTGAACGTGAAATAGAAAATAAAAATATAGTATATCAGTTATTAATTAACATACAAATGGTTGAATTATATTATAAATACATTTTTTATATGGTATAAGTATTAATCAATTGTAATATAGTTAATGATATTTATTTAGGTCAATTTTGGCAGTTTTTCGATAGTCACAACTAATTTTGTTAAAATAATTCCCAAAAATTGTATATAATGTTTCCATAACATTATATAGGTTATAATACACATATTATAACATCTTTGTACCATAATAATTGTTGTATTTTAATAATTGGATGTGTTAATGGAAAATGAATGTATTTCATCCTTGAAGGCGATAAATTAACACCTCACAAACGACATTTTCATTTATAGATTAAAAAGTAGAGAAGAAGGGGGTTTGATGTTAGATTATTTCATTATAATAATAAAATTACATTTAATTTAATTTAATTTAGTTATCATTCAATTTGGATTTGGGGAGGTGATTGTAGAATAATAAAAGAAAAGAACATGAAATGAAAATAAAAGAAAAAGAATTTGGTATTTACCTCTCAAATTTCTCCTCCTTGAGTGCCACCATAGGGAAACAGTTTGGGTATTTTCATTAGAAAAACTGATCTTAGACGTGGAGAAAAGTATTGGGAAGATATTTTTCAAGAATTTGGTAAGGGCTCAGAGCATGACAGGTGTGTAGAGTAGTGGTGGATAGGAGTTGTATTTATAATGGTGGAGAGGGGTGTTTTTTCAATATTTTATTCATTAGTTTATTAATTTTCCTCATGAATATGAATATCTAGAGCATTATTAACATATATATATTAAAATAGTAAGGTGGACTTCGATATATAGAGCTTACATAAGCCAAGTCTAATGGAAAAATGTATTTAATTTATAATATATAAATAGTGAAAATTACTGTATTTTAGAAAACTCAAATAATATAACAATAACAATTTTTCTATGGGTTCAATTAGAAAATGAACTCACTTTTAGGAAAATAATTTTATAAATATGATTAATTTAATTTTTAAATAAATTCATCATTCACTTTGAAAGTCATTATTTGAAAATTATAACGGATTTTTTGAACACATATAAAATTTATTTAATCTCTCATAAAATTATGTTACCATTATAAGATAATAAAACGTGTAAATTGGGAAAACATTTATGAAAAAAATCATTTAAGTCATTATATCTATTATAAAATTTTAATTTAATATTTTTGACTTACAAAATACCAACACTATTTTTATGATTATTAAAACTTTTAATTTAATATAATACTATATAATTATGTCATATAATCATTAATATGATGCCTATATTTTATATATACATCCATTGGTGAGGTTAGTAGTAAATTGGATGGTTTACTATTCTTAAGGGTTATATTAATATTCCAAAGTTCATTTTACTATTCCTTTGGTATATGTTTCACAATGTGTTGAAACACTTCTTATTTCAATAATTTGTCATTTATAATGTTTTTATTATGATAGTAATGTTATTTTATTAGTATACTATGTGGAATAATTTTAAGAAAGTAATTTCCAATGATACAAATTGTGGGTCATTATAATTTTTCTTTTGATAACCATTCAAAATTATCCTTGGATAATATTAATATATTATTATTTGAATAATATTTTCTTATAATAATTTGATAATTTGTTATATAAATAGATTATAATTTTTTCTGATTGTCTCTAGATAGTCTATTCGATAATTATTTGGTAATCCATAGAATTATAATTTTTTAAATTTTGTGTATTTACATTTCTATAGATTCATATATACTATCAATTTAATAATCTTAATCAACTAGAATTTGTGAAAAAATAAAATTTATTAATTGAGGACATAAGTCTTATCATATACTAATTAAATATACGATTTTTCTAGAATTAAGAATAGATAGTATATAGAATAAAATAGAAATATTGAGATAAATAAATTCAATCCACCAAAGGGTAAGGAGCACCATTCATGGTTGAATAATTGTTTCATGAAGAATGTGTTACCAAAATAAAAAGGGATTGGTGGGACATTCAAATTATGTTCTTAGGAATTCCCAAGTCAAGAACACTCGAATAGTAAATATTGTCCATTTAGTATCTCAACATGAATAACTTGTTTCCAAAACAAAAAATTTATTAACTAGTTATAATCTAATATTCTACAAAATATTGTATGAGGAGTCATTAATTTTACCAATTTTTTGTGTTTCAAATTTTAAAATGGTCAAAAAGGGTTATATAATGATTTTGGATCAAGTAGAGGATCAAAATGGTGGATTTTGATGTAAATTTGTGATGATGAATTATAATGACTATTATTAAAACACTAATTAAATTAATTTTTTATTTTTTTATAAAAATCACTATTTAAATGTTATTACGACATTAGATGTCACCAAACAGAAGAAATACCTAAATTTTATGTATGACCTAGTGTATAACCACCATCCTTGTCCAAATGATCTTATCATATTTCTCTAACAATGCATTGTTTAGAAGATATTAAATTAATTTTGTGAGAAAATAATAAAAATATTATATAATGTATCCTCTCATGCAATGTTAGAAAATGCCTGACTCACAAAACGTTATTCCAAAACTAGGTTATACAACTCATCTTATAAATAATGGTGGTCTCAAGTTCCTTAAATGAGGCACCATTTGGAAATAATTTAATAAATTTGGTAAAAAAATATCACACACATTATATAATATATTGGGTATTTTTATTCTGTCAACACCAGGGCTCTATGGGCCTTATAATCCAATGTTATCTTAGTTCCTTACTCTAACAATATTCTATAAAATTGTATATAGTTTCGATAAGACTTTTATCCACCAAAAAATAATTTAATTCATCTATTAAATTATTTTTAGTGAAAATAATACATATTTCACGTATAAATAATTATTATTTATTATCAAAAGGATTTATTACTATCATTCAAATTTCTATAAAAAAACACTTTGATATTATTTAATAATTTTAACATTATGAATAAAATTATATACTTATAATAACATTTAAGAATAAAAGTGGGCAATAAATAAAATTAATTATGATGGATTTAAATTATAAACTACTTATCTTATTGTCTCCGATAAAAATAATTGGTTTGAATATCATGGTATAAATGAATTTTTTTTCAATAATATATTAACATTAAAGTAAAAATATAAAAACATAAGATAAAAATATATGATTATTTGATGTGAACTATTAGATATATCATGTAATATATATAATAATATAATTGGGGGAATCCACCCTTTTAGGATCAATTTTATAGTGTTAAGGTATTAATTTGTTTAAACTAGTTATTTTTATGTGGTGTTCATTACATGTCAGGTGAATAATAATGGTAATAATGTGCTAAAAGACCATAAATAAATAAATAGATAATATTAAATAAGGATATAAAATTAAAAATGTAAGAACCACAATGGTTTGGAGTGATGTATCCCAAGGGATTTCCCATTTATAGTGTCCTTACAGTCTAGGGGAAAAGATCCCACTCTAGAAACAAAATCATTAAATAGTATTTGTTTCCATTAGAGACCACTATTTTATATTCCCTATTTCCCTCATTATATTTTTATTTGATTTTCACATCTAGGTAAATGGATATCTTGTATAACCAAATGAAATATGTGATATAGTAGTGAATGGTAGGGAATATTGGAAAAATATAACCAATAAGGAATATTTTAATTTTATCATAGATAAAGAGTTGTTTTGAGTTTTTATACTGTTATATCATTTTGAATATTGTAGGATTTTACAACGTTGTAGTGACCTTTCCAACAAATATTATTGTAAGCTAGAATAAGAGAACCTTGGTTGTGATTAATGATACATCCTCCATGCATAATTCCTTGATCATAATATGTATTTTTATTTATTTGATGACTATCCAGGGAATGTTCTGCCAAAAGCAGTCCCCCTGAGCATCTCTACCCCTTCTATAATGGGTCTGAAAGTCGTGAAGGTCTATGTCATAGATGATATATTTCAACTCCTTCCATTTTATTAGTGATCTCATATAATTGATCTTGGGTAAATACATATGTTGATATCGTTTGTAGGGGGCCAAAACCATGATTGACAGCCTCATTTCCCACTTACTAAACAACCCAACATCCTATATCAAACACAAAACATTGAGATTAATATTCATCATAAGACCCATCATCAATGTGAACCCATGAAAACGAAAATAAATTAAAGGAAGCTTGTTAAATATTGTCCTATGAAATTTCATAACGAATAATTAAATTAAATGTGCTCAATATCCATCTATATATAGATGGATATTTTTATCTTATCTCATTATTAGTTATAATATCTTTATTTTTGATGTGACAAACCATGATGATATATTTAGATGGTGTGACTTTTAACAAAAAAAATTATCCCAAAATTTATAACCTTTCTGCAAAAGGGTGTGGTTGAAGAAATCATACATTTTCAAAAGAAATAAAATTTATAGAGTCATGATGTTGTGATCAAGATCCTACACTTGTTAAATATTAGATAATTGGGACTTATGGTCATCATAAAGGATGAAAATGATTATTCTCAGGTGTTATTTTACCACACAAAAAAGAACTCATGTCTAGTGTTGGAACCCCTATGATTTATTGTATATTTACTAACTAGATGTCACCATAGAAGGATATGTCTTGGTGAACAATGATCCAACAAGAGTGATCTACTAGACGCGAAGGGTAAAATATAGGCAACTACATATTGCGTATGTTTGAGATATTTCACATCATATGGTAGAATGTATATAAACATATTTAGTATTGATATATCTTTCACATAGTGATTGTCCTAAAAGAACATCAGAGTCAGGATTTTTCATTATTAATTGTGTGTTATTTGTGAGCCTTTTCATATTGGTATCACCTTATTTTATAAATTTATCCTTCAATTATCAGCTATCCAAGACAAATTTTGATTCTTGGTGATATCCACACATGATTTCATGACCTACTCCTGCTAAAAACCCTTTTTGGGTTTACCATAAAGATGATGTTGACTCTAGATGACTGCCTCTAATATCCCTTTGGCGGGATATTAGTACTGAGGTCATGAACCATAAGAATGGGAGGATATTCCAACCAAAATCAAAGGAATAAATAGTATAAATCACCATCCAACCTCAAAATTTAAATAAATTATGATCCAAAATAATCTCTCAATGTACAATTATTTAGAAAAAATAAATGTATCTAAATAAAATACAAATAAATGATAAAGTTAATAAATCCATGGATAATCCCCATCTTTTATCTCGAACTATCAAGATTCATAATATAAGTCATCGAGTAAATTAAAAAGAAAAATTTATATATAGGGATAATTATTACATGAATATTCAATTGGATCATACACAAGAATTATCATTCAAATATGGAATGTTTATAACAATTAATTATTGAGAAAATAGTAAAATTAATATGATAATATTGGGTCAACAAACACCAACCACACCAAGGCTCACTCCCCCAATAAATAAAAAATATATTAATATATTATAATGTAATATATTCAAATATTCAATGCATCCACTTCCCAACTAATTTTTCACTCTCATACAGCTAGATGAAACACCTTACGAATTACTCCATTATATATAAAAATAATATCTCATGGGGTTCGAGTCATAACATTTCTTACTCTAACCTCCATAATGTCTACAAATTTATTTTAAAAAATATTAATCAATTACATCACTATATCAATTTCCATCACAATTGGGTGTCATTAACATGATGGAAAACAACTTCGTTATGTTCTCAATCCATGCATGATCCCCATCATGTATTAGTATCACAATCACATAAAAAGCAATATGGTTTCATAGACATGGTGTAAATCAACCCCATTACTTCCTCCTTACATGCATAACAATAAGCATTTATCAAAAACAAAATTTACAATGCCTTAAGGTCGAGTGAGGATGAGGGGGTACCCAACCGTCAATACTAGATAACCTAGATATTGGTGAAAATTCCAAGAACACAAAACATTTTACCTTTGGTATGTTTTTCTAGAATCGGGTGGGGGTGGGTAAAGAAATTTCTATAAGAATGATCTTATATATATATATATATATAGAAAAATAAAACCCCATGCTAAAGGGTTCACACTAAAATTAACCCATCAAAACCAACAAACAATACAACACTACAATCTCACACAATACCAATGATACCAACTTAATATAGAATCACCCAATTATACAAAAAAATAACAAAACATTCACATATCCATGTTTAGTCATACCATTGCACCATTTTTGGACATATAATTTCCCAAAAAATTATATGTTTGTTAATATATTCAATTCAATATTTAATGAATACCATTCTATCCATTACAAGAATTTATTCATAAAATCTCACATTAACCATTTCATTTATCATATTTAGATATATCCCATTGTTCAATAAATTACCCACCAACACCCACAACCATGTTCATCAATAATATTTATGTTCCACTACTATAGGGTAACTACAATAAAAACTCAAAAACCCATCAAAAACATCATTCTAAAATAATCTCTACATTCCCCCATGGAAATAAAATAGTTGAAACCACAACATCACTGTAACAAAAAACAGTAAAAACCTATGTAACACCTACCAAACACTGAAAATCCTTCCCAATATTAATGCAATACTACCAAATCACTTTAGATGTTCATAATATACACCATCTACCCAACTGATTGGATCCATACTTCTCATCGCATAGAAATACCCATTACTAATTCATTCCCAAAGCTGAACAATACCATAACACACAATAATATCTAAATTCCTTCAATAATATTTGCATTTTTTATTTTCATCTTATGTATGGAAACCATGAACCCATTACACAAACCACAGTAATGGGCTAGCTAACATTTTCCGAACACCAGAAAACCATCCTATAATGCAACCCATAAAATAAATCACATCATAGTTCCATTCTCCACACCTAGAACCAAATGAGTTACTATACTAATATATAACACAAGACAATAGCTATAAATAATTCGTTCTAATAAATGAATAGAAACACACGACACAATAAAACCACAATATTTAAAAAATTATCAAAAATAAAAATAGAATTACTACATCACACATTGATAATTTCAACATGAATCACAAATCCATTTCATGGAAGGTGGGCATATAAATTCATTTCATCAAAACTACCTGGTGTTTTAATGTTTTTAACCTTTTATGAAGGGTGTATTCATATTTAAATAAATACAAGGTTATAAAAATTACAACAACAAATAATTTCTTAAGAAGAAGGAACATTAGTCCACTTTAATAAAATATTATAGAAAATAGATATACACAAGAAGAGCACATACATACAATAAATTTCATTAATTTTGGTTCGTTTTATTTATTAGTCCAATCTGTAGTCATAATCCCAAGAAAAAAATCATGGTATTCCATCAATTTAATGAAAATAAAAATGATTTTTCAAATCCATTACCTCAAAATAAGAATTCTAAATCATAAATTTAAGTCAATGTAAGGAATAAAAAATATCATTATTTAGATCACACAAATGGAAACTAGAAAAAACCAAGAACATGAAATTCTTAATCAAACTGTCACTCCAACATCGCACAATCAAACATTATCCCAAAACCATAGCCTTAACCATATTATTAGTGGAGATAAATCGCTGAAGAAAAGAGGATAGCATCCACTTAGATCCCCAAAATTTGACCTCATGTATATGAGGATAAATGTCAAGGAAAATATGTTTAAAACATTATGATTTAGAAACCCATTACAATGAACAGATTTATAGTTGAAGTTATGAGATTTAAATTAACAGATTATATGTAATTTAATTCTATAAAAATGGATATTGAAACATGAATACCCTTATTGAAATACCCAAAATTTAAACCATCACATTAAAAATCCATCTTATTATTTGCTAACCATGTACAATGAAAACTGTCATGGATAAAATAACCCTTAGTGTAAATCAGGGCAAACCCATTTATTAAGAATAATTTTAAAATCAATACACTATTTATAAAATGGGATTGTTCCACTTATTTAAGAAAAAACCATTTCCATAAAAACATCATTATTCAAGCATGTTATGAAAAAAAACCCCGAACAACACTTCACCTACTACTACACATCATGGAATTTGTTTTAAAAATTACAATTCTAAAATTAAAATTACATTTAATTGAATAAATCATTATAAATATTGATAAACATGATTCCCCATTATTGTAGGAAATTCATCTTATCTTTCATAATATGTTATTAATTGTATGTCTAGTATATTATTATTATTCTAATTTTACTCTTATTATTTCAAATAATAACATAATGAAAATTAATACATACTAAATATTATCTCTAACATAAAATTAAATAAAATTTTATTTAATAACTAAAATATATATAAATTATAAATGTCATATCTTCTTAAAAAATTACCTTTAATTTAACTAATACAACTCTATAATGCTCTGTATAATTAGTGTCATCATGTATAACATAAAAATAAAAATTTATAGTTAGTAATTGAAATGTTTTAATTGATATAAAGTTATGAAACTCATTTAATCTAATTTAATTCTTTCTAGGTTAAATAACATACTATATATTACGAAGAAGACACAATGATAAACATCCAATGATTCAAAAAACATGTTGTTCATGTAATCTTATTAAAGACATCATTTAAATTCAGTATAGGTTAATGTTATTTCATTTTATGATTCCATTTTAATACAACATTATATTCCTTAAAATAATCAATGAAAATAATATCATAACACATTATCACTGATAATGTTACCATGTGATATCATAAATAGAATGAAGATAAAATAAATTTTAATGTTCAAAAAATAATAATAATAAGGAACCTTGTAATCTATCCATATATTTATACATCCTATACATATGACATCATTGGAAATAGAATCCCAGGGCCTGGTAGTACAAATATTTGTAAATTTTATCTCATTTGATTCATTTTATTTCCCATTAAAATTCCCACAAATCAAACACAAGAACCAACAAGAATGATTTATATACCAATATAGGGTATATATCTCACAATTAAGATAATGTATCTTTAAAAAATCATCAATATAACGGTCCTCTATTTAGATCATTGGGGAATTAAAATACTATGTCCTAGATAGTATCCCTTTCATTTTTATTGTATTATGTTCACAAATTTTTCCTCCTACCAACACATCAAACACCCACTAGTTATTAACTTCAAAATCCACCTAAATTAACAACCAATGATTTGATCTTACTCTATCACATCATTCCCACCATTGGAACTCATCTTTTAAATATATTGATGATTATTATGATCCTTGAATCCAAACTACATTCCACATTCTGTAGAATAGAACCATGTTTATATGACATAAAAATGTGAGTTATTACCCATATATATCCTAGGAATAAAAAAATCAACCACCAATCAACAAAAAATTAAAATAAACCATGATTAATAATTACCCCACAATATATTAAAATGTCAAAAAAAGAACATGTCTCTAAATAAAATAACTATAATAGTTATAGTAATTAACTCCATAGTCAATTAGTAGCTCTACACTAGTACGGTCTAGCTTTATCCCTAAACTCACACAGGAAAACTATAGAATATTTAATTTATATAGGGTTGTGAATAACATGTATAATCAATAGGATAATGCTAAATACCTCCCTTAAAGATGTTTAAGGGGATCATTAATTCACTAGTGAACAATTTGAATATCCCACAAGAATGTATCGAGACAACTAATCCCAACCCTGCTAAAGAAATCTCACCAAATCATAAATCAAATATAATACAATATTATCAAGGAGTATAATCAAATGAATCCTATAACCACTTCCCCACTGATTTCCAACGATCCTGAATATATGAAAACATTATATTCATCAATACCACCTATATATATAATGTGGGTAGGTTATTAACCCTTACCACCTTAACTTCCACAATATAAAACATAGTTTTTAGAATTAATTAAAAACAGCATCTATATATCTATACAGTTGGTTCTCAGGAACATGCTTAAATTAAACATCATGCCTCCTTACATGGATGAAAATCTCTATGTATTAGTACAATCATCATATCATGAGATGTATAGTATCATGAACATGAAGGAAAGCATCTTCATTTCCTCCACATTCCAGACATTACCACAATAATGTATCAATAGAACAACATATTTCACCCATAGGGAGAGGAAGAAAGATGGAGTTTTCAACCATCCATACCCACAATCCCTAATATTTTGTAAAAAAGCTACATCATAAACATTTCATAATAATTACGGTTATCTAGAATGGGGGGGTCGTGTGGTGAAATTAGGGAATAATAAATCACAAACACACACAAAACTATATATACATTTGTATAGAAATAGAAACATCCATCCTAAATGGTTGACATAAATATAACCTCATCACAACCCACTACCATAAATATACTTCCATTATTACACAAAACCACCAATTAAAATCTCAACAACATAAATCAAACCACATTCCCACACCCAACATCCACAACAATCATTTACATGTTCCTATTTAGTTATACCATTGCACCGTCTCTAGATTTAACATTTACTAACAAATATATGTTCATTAATACATTAAATTATATATGTAAATACCTATATTTTATATATTTACCACATTCATTGAATCTATTTTCCACGTATCATTTACATCATAATTATCAGTTATAGACAATCATTCTTCCAATTTTAATCTAACACCCATTACCGAGTCTAACATTACATTTTATGATTCCATAATACTATAAAACTACAAAACAAAATCCAAAACAACCTTCTATTACATCATCCTATAAAATATTACACATTACCTATTTCTAAATAATAAATAGAAACCACAAATTCTCTAAAAAACCAACATTAATATACCAACCAACCTCAATTAACCACTAAAAACAACCCACAAGGAAATCCATGCTAACCAATCATATCCCAGTATCATATATTTCACTAAAACAAAAAATGATCACTATAATGCTTCCTAAAAAACAACAATAGAAGAATTAAATCATTATCATAGCTTCTCAAAACCTTAATGGAAAATATAGGTAGAACAATCATATAAACAAAGATACAATAACAATATTTACCTTATCAAACATCAACAATTTCAACATAAGTCACTTCCTCATATCATGGAAGGTTATCATAAAGTATATCATTTAGACCACACAAATATTCCATTAATTTATTGAATTTGTTAAAAATTTAGGAAATTTTTTTCATAATTCAATCTCAACAAGGTTCCATAAATCCGAATGTCCAAAAAATATCATGTAATACTTTCAATAAGCATCATCTTCAATGATATATCACGAAAAAATTGTACAAAAAATAAAAATATCCAATCCCATATATTTCACTAGATTCATTTCATTATATTCATTAATAAAGTCCATAATACTCAACCATTGGTTACAAGATTATGATATGCCAATATTTACAAAAAAATTAAGAAGACTAAATGAATATCCCTCCTCAACCTAGTCACTCAAAATTTCCAGGTAAATAAATATAATGGAAAAAAATTAACAAGAAAAACATAACACGGATGGATATTTCACCATCCTATAGAAAAATATCCATAAGAAACCAATAAATCCAACCTCATCCAATTCTGCGGATTCCAACATCAATACCTATTATGGATGGTGAGTTTAGAAAAATAAAATAATAAAATGGGAAGTTCCCACCTGGGATCACTAAAAAAACCTAAAAAAGCTAAGGATAAAAGTAATGGAAGAGGGCCTGAAATGTATCCTAAATGTATTCTATGTTCACATATGATTTGATATAAAGATGGTAAATAAAATTAAAATCAAATGGGACTAATATTTATATAGGTATGATTTTTAATAAAACAATGTTGTAATAACCATTAACATAGCAGAATGATTGTGTGTTTCACCAAAATGACGGCACAACAGGGGTGGACATGGTATAATATTACCACTCAATTTTGACCTCTAGAAACTAAGACACAAATTCCATATATCTCACTATTTAAAAATCTAAATAGACTCCATTTTCTATAAAAATTAGTTAAATATTGGGTGAAACCTAATAACCATGACACAATATTACACCAAATTATAGAGTAAAGAGTGTTGATCGTTATTCTCCATGAAATGTCCCAAAGCACCATGACAAAGCTACAATTAGGGTAGAAGATATAAATAACCCTAAAATTGGAAAAAAAAATTACAAAATCATGTACGATGCCAAAATCATCCAACAAAAAACTGAAAAATCTCCTGAAGGATAAGACTATGTTGCAAACTGATAACCATGGTGCCTGGAGATCTGAAATGGCTTAGGTGATGAAATAAACCTATCATGGCCACATACGACAAAAATACTCTCCATACCACATCCATATCATCCAATTAACTCTATATATCAACATAATCCTCCATTCTCCAAAAACAACTCTAAGCTAAAATTTTAGCAAAACACTTTAGTTCGTTGCACAAACCTCTTCCCAACCCTTTTGACATCCAAATCACACTATATAACATAACATGAAAATCCATTCTAGGATATATGAAGATGTTGGGGACCCAATATATGAATTTTTATCACTTGTATATGACATGTAATCCCATGTATCCAAATTATATAAATTACGGTCAAGGAGAATCAATATAAATTTTTAATTCATGGTACATATAGAATGTATAATGTTTATAATTTTTTATTACATGATGTATTTTTAAATGAGAAACACTAAATTTTTATTTTCATTTTAATGATTTTTTATTTCATTTAAATACTTATTGTATTAATTTGATTTATTATTTTTAAAATCATGGAACCAAATTTTTTTATGTAGTAAATTATAGAGTTTTTAGTAAATAGTAACTTCCAACATTAAATAATGAAATGTTTTAATGACTAGAATCCTCTAAATCATCTCATATATTATTATTAAAGTCACATTTGAATTAAAATACCTTTTTATAATATGATAATGGTCATAAAATATTTTTGATGATATATATCATGAAAAATGATAGTCCTTATCCTATTTAATCTAAGTTGGTAAAGAAAATATATAATCATAAAATCAAATTATAGGTGAACTAAACAAAAAACCTAAAATAATATGAATATGAATAAAATTTCATAATCCCATAAAAATTATAATAACACTATATAATAAAATACCTACTTATTAGGGAATGACATCTTCAAATTCCATCATTCACTAATGTCATGATCTAGTACGGACTCACTCATTCGTTTTATAACTATATAAAAATAGTATATTTAAGTAAGGGTGATAGTATATGTATAATTGGTAGATTACTCCAAAAAATATAATACTATTTTAGGGTAATCAAATTAATACATTGGAGAAGAAATTGGGAACTTAGGTTGTATCATAATCCATTTCATCATCAAACCATTTTACCTTATAGTCACTCTAAAAAATCAATAAAATATATGAATAGTAAATCATTAATATGTAGTAACAAGGGTACCCAAAACTATATTATTCGTTTATTTATTCACCCTAAATATAATTTATATATGTTTTAGAGGTTTTATATTCCTCAATATCAAAATAGAAAAACCTTATAATCCTATTGCATAATAAAACCCCATACCATAATTAGATCATGAGGAATCACTACAAAAAACACAACCATGATTGAAGGGAAGAGTAGGAGAGAGTGAGAGACATAGTGATAGAGATAACTATGATGTTTTTAAACTTTATTTTCCAAAAAATTTTGAATATTAAGGATCAAATAAACATCATAAAACTCATATAAAAAATTGTTTGTTTATTTGACCTTGATGATGGAGAATAAAATATAAAATGACATATAATTTCTCATAAAACCCATACTATGGTTAATGTCATATCAAGTTACATATAATCACTTTCCCCGATAATTTTACCCAACTAAAAATTATTTATATTTCAAATTATTTTAAATTATTATACACAATAAATCACAATTAAATCTAACTCCTACAAATTAATGGATTAATTTATTTAGAGGTTATTTAAACATGTATATTATTATTGAATACAAATTATATTTTTCTATTATTTTATTCATATATTAATCCCTTATAAAAATATCATATATAATATTTTTCATAATTACATGGGTAAATGGAAATTATAAGAAAATTTTTATCTTAATCACTCTAGTAAGGGGTAAATCAATGTAATTGACTGATAGTTGATTTATCAACATACCCTATAAAAGTAAAAACATAAAAAATAGGGAGATGGAATTATTAATAGAATTATTTCATGGAATCATATGTTTTGTTCATTAATAATGATATCAAAATAGAAGTTAATTTCATAAAATCATTGATCTATAAAAGTAAAACTTAGAATTAACATTATAGACCCTAACATACGAATGTGAAATCAATAATATTAAACAATGATGAAAAAAAATATGAATACAAAACATCTATGTGTGTAAGAAATCATAACACATATCAATAACCTATACTGATCCTATCATTATATATTGGATAAATAAGCCCCACATCATAATAGGATAATTTAACCACCCATGCTCAATAAAAAAAATATCATAATATATAAGACATTCCCCATGAATTATAGGAATGTATAATTAAAATATAAACCAGCACGTACTAATTTTTTATAAAATGTTTGTCCATATGAAAAAAATTATGCATCCACTAATATAATAGAGTGATTAACCAGTGAATGTAAAATTGGTTACATAAATTTTTTTATAGGATTTCACATAAGAAGTATCCAGAAATTGGATTAGATTGCACCAATGTTCAATTCCCAAAAATGAATATACATAAGAGTTTTTAAAGGGTATTACATTAAATATAATAGTCCAAGATTATTAATATTCAATTTAAATATAGGATAATAAAATATATATCACGAAAATTCAATTCTTATTCTTATAGTATTGTTTTCAAAAAAATACAATTAATTCTAAACTTAATTTTCAAAATGAAATAAAAATAATGTTAAATATTTATTTGTATAATAAAACTTCATAATTATAGAATTTTAAATTAAATAATGATAGAGTATAAGAAAAATATAGATAAAAATAAATAATATTACGAATTCCAAAATAGTAGTTTAAACAAATTAAATCTTTTTATGAAACCCACATTGGATAAATGGTTATAAATATTTATTTTTAAAAATAATTAATGATAAATATAATATGATGGGGAATAATAATAATAATTTGAATTAAAATTAATCATAAAAAATATATTGTCTAATAAAAAAATATGTACATGAAAGATTAATACCCAAAATAGGTAGTGGACATTTCTAATTATAATTTTTTATTTTATGAGGTAGAGATCAACAACATAGGAAAATTTTTATGAAAATGTAAATTACCATGAATATAAGTGGAAATAACAATTAGATACAAAAAAGTTATACAATATCTAAAAGATAATAGTTTAGTTAAATATGAAATAGTGTGACCCAATGAAAGGGGATTGAGTCAAGAATCCACTTATAATAGATTTTTTATTCATTAAAATTCTTACTAATTTGATGTCTAATAAAATTTAATATATTAGTTAGTAATTTTAGAACCATATTCCAGATTATTAATATTATATACATTATTTATATTTATATATAACACATTTAATGGTATTTTGAATTTTATATAAATAATATCGTATTATAGTTATAAAATTTTTATTCTTTCGTTGGTTTAAAAGACTCGGTCATTACTCATTCATCATCTATTCACAACATAAATAAAGTTAATGGAAATGATATATATATATATACAAACATATTTAATAATTATTAGGAGACTCATTATTATTTCATGGATTTTACAATTATGATCAGTATAAAATATCATTTTATTCATTAATTTATGATTATTTAACCTATAAATGGATATTTTTAATAATGATTAATTTAATATAATATAAAATTTATTAATTATTCAAAAAAAAAATATTATCATTAATATAATTTTTCAAAATTATTTGTCTTATGATAATCATGAATGATGAAAATTCTAAATCATAATGCATATGGGTGGATAAATCGACCAAAAGAAGAATATACTATAACGAATGAATGAGTAAGAACAAGTTATTGTATAATTTTAAAATAGAATTTATAGAAGAATATTGATGTAAATTTCATGTTAAGGCTGTTTTAAAGTAGATTCATGAATGGGTTGATGAATAAGATAATGGAAATGATTAAGGATAATACAATACTTATGTTAAAGAGTATACTCTTCACCTAAAGATCTTTTTTTAACTGAAGGACTTTGGGATAATTATTGTGACTATAGACCCCTAGTCAAGATATAGATTCTTAAAAAGTAATTTTTTGTATATACTAGAGATGAAAAAAACAATATATGTTAACAAAAATGGTTGGGGGAGGTATCCTTTTTTAAATTTGTTTTAGGGGGATTTTTTAAAATACGCTATAATCCTAAATATAGGTAAATTTCATTAGTAAATGACCTATAAAACGATAAAAGACTATATATCATAAATTAATAATAGAAAAAAATATGATTATGTTCTAGGATTCATGTAAAATTTTATAAATCATTTTTGACCATTTTAGTATATTTTCTACTTAATATATTTTATTATTTACCCTGGTAAAATTCCAATATTAATTTCAAAATCAGGGTTATATAGATGAAATTAAATTCAATAAATTAAAAATATAAATATGATTCATTTTTTTAAATAAAAATATTTAATATATGTGAAAATTAATTTTTGGAGAAAATTAATTTTAATAAATATATAGATTTTATCCTTATTTGGTACCAATTACTAACCATTCTGTAAATATTAATTTTTTTTGTTCATATATATAATTTTTTTCAATTAACTCATTTTTATTTTACTAATTTAATTACTAAAATTAATATACACAAAAAATAAGTATGCGAATTTTTTAGAATTCATGATAATTCTACCAGTTAAATCTTATCATTTTATTTTATTTTTTGATATTTCTTATTAAATGTTAATTAGATTTAAAATATATTATTTATATAACTTTACGAACTTCAACATATGTTTTACATGATAATTATGAAAAAAATTAATATGACCACTTTCCCTATGTCCAATGATCATATATCCATCTAAAATATATCTCACGACCATATACCCAAGGACTATATGAAAATAATATTATCATTATAAATTTCTATATATTGCTTAATATTAATTTATAAAATCATTCAACTATTTCCCATGTGAATATTTTCATCCTTATTTGTAATGTTTTGAATTTTTTAGAGTTATCCATTGGTTTATGATAATATTGGTAGATTGTGAGGATGCGTACATTAATCATGAAATAGTATTATTCGCATGTTGTCTATTCTACCGATAATTTCTATAATTATTTTTTATATTTATTTAATTTTGTAATTCTTATTATTTTAATATCCAAAAACAATAAATAAATTTTTTATCTATATTATCCCAATAATTCTTGTGGTACATGCAATTAAAAACATGAACATTATTAAAATAAAATTCACACTAAAATAGGGGTGTTACACAAATCATCCAAATAATCACATACAAAAAAACTAATTCCACCACATCTACTGTAACACCCCAGGTAAATAAAGAATATGAAATTTTTTATATTTATCCCTATTTATGAATAAAATATTAATTTTACTTTAAAGGGGATGCTATAGTGTACCAGATACGCAAAAAAGAGTTTCTTTGAAATCTTACATTACACACTAGTAATAAAATAATATTTTTTTAAATGGTAGTTAACACCTAGCCATTGTAATGGCGGGAAAGAAAAGAACTAACTAAAAAATTATTATATATGTTTGTCTAATATTTTTACTTTTATCCAATAAATGTTAGAGGAGTAAAATGAAAATGAATCCAATTTTAAGCATAAATCTTCTAATATTCTTTAAAAGGTCGATTAACCGCCTTTTGATGGAGAACCCTTTTGAAATATAATTTTACCAATTTTATATGTTCTATTTGACAAAATAAAATCCTTCTTTAGAATCTAGACATCAAAATTTACTTTCTATAAATTTTTGGTATTTTTCGATAAAGTTCATTTTTAAATGAATAGTGAAAATGATGTATTTTAATTCAAAAACTCTTTTTATTCTGATTTTTTATATGATTATATTATCATTTGAATTAGTTTTATATTTAAATTATAATATATTTTTACCATTTAATCCAATAGTGGTCATTGGAATTAATTTCACATTGAAATTGGACATAAGCTAGTGTCAATCTTTTGATACTTTTTGTTTCATAAAAACACGCTATTTGTTTTGACATCGGGAATTAATTATTAAATATATTAATGCAACTTATATGTTTTGAATTTTTTAAAATATACAAAATTTTTGAATTCGGAATATCAAATATAGCTTAGGGTGAATTTTTGGTATTTTTCTGAAAAACTTCAATTTTTAAGAAATAGTGAAACCACTAAGTGGTACTTAAAAAACTGATTTTTCATTTAAATGAAATTTTACCACCTATGTGTCTTGAATTTAAAAAATCTGAGATACATGGTTTTTATTAGGATGTAAAATGTGATTCAATGGGATTAAAATAATTTTTTGGTGAATAGTAACTTTTATGTTTTTAATCGTGATTCGAGATAATTAGTGTAGTTTAAGGTAAAAATAATATTTTAATAATATGAAATGACCTTTACACATGTCCTGCCCTTATTGGATGTCTCATGGCCGACAAATACTATCCATGGGTCAACTTGTGGACTCCATGGATCCACTTTGGTAGGAAAATGATATTAATAACTTTTTATTTAAAGTTAAAATAAAAAAATAACAAAAATGAGTTTTTTTAATAAAAACAATTTTTAAATGGTGTTATACAAGTCATATTTTTTACTATAAACATTAATTAAAAATCTAATAATATTTCCTACATCATGATATTTTTTATATAATTTTTAGACATTATATAAATTAAATTATTTATGACACCATGATGATGCAGTGATTATCTCATTATTTAACGATTTAAATAAAATGAAAAGATAATGTAAAATCTAAGACCTAAACTTGTCAAAACCTATTGTATGGGTGTATTTAGAACTCTTATCACCTTATCCTAGAAATATATAATTTTGGTACCTTTAAAATCCGAAATGAATTTTATAATAAAGTAACTTTTTATAACATTCCAACAATTCCCCTCGTCTCCTCTTATAAAAGGCCCCACCTCTACCACCTTACCCACACCTTTCAAGCCTCTGTCTCGACCAAACCCTACCCATTTTGTCTCTACACATCCCTCTATTACTGCAAGAAGCCTCACAGTTGGCAGAAGTCTTACCAAGTAAGCCTTTGAGATCAAATCAAAAAGAGTTACATGTTTTAAAGGTAGTGTCTTCTCTTGTGTTCTAATGTTTTATTTTGCTTCTCCAACCCTCTAAACACTTTTTATTACTTTATTTTGTAAAAAAACAAGTATATTAAATATAAATGGATTTTTTTATGTTAATTATTCTAGCTACACTTACACACACCTTCGTCTAATAGTTAAAGAACATACTATTTCGGTGGATGGCGAATTTCTGCCTCACGAAGCGATGATTGTTCAATCTTCTCTTAACACCTTTAATGGTGGCCATTATGATTTCACTATATTTTATATATAATATATATGGTATTTATGTTTTCTATATGCTTCTGAATTTTATATTTAAATCATGCCTTTATGCTTTCCACGTTGTGCAAATGCGATAATTTCATACGAGGAAGTGTGGACTACTGCCCCCACAAGTGATGTGAATCGTCCATGCAATACATGTAATGTATAAAGAATGAAATTAATGAAAATATGTGACATATATAACATATATATTATACTGGAATTATAATATATATATATCTCAGTTATTTTTAATTCCATTAATATTACCAAGAAATGAAAGTAGTGTTCATGCGTACGTACGGCCTACCGTCTCCATAAACAATGAATTTCATTTCTTTTTACCTAAAAATGTTATGGAGTAGTATAAAATTAATATTTACTGGATATATATGATATATAAATCATTAATACTATTCTGGAGATGATTTACTTATAACTAAATGATCAATAATTATCAAACAAGTTCATTTTTGACTCATGTACCAAACATCAACAAAAACGTCTGATATGAACTCACATTATTAACCAATTATTATAACATTATAATATGTGATATGAACTAAATAATAATCTTTAAACGATGTCCTTAAGCAATTATAAATTGAAAAAAGTTTATTTTTCAGAAATATAAATAAACGAACAAGAAAAGGCAGACATGAGGTAAGGGATCCTACCCCTCTCTTTATTTTTAAGTAAACTCTTTTATGTCATTCCTTTTAATATCATAATTCTTATGATTGGGATGTTATTTTATATTAATCTTACTGTACTTTTTTATGTTCATATAATAAGAGACACTAGTTTCTCTCCTCAAACCATTTTGGAAGTTTTGAGTGGCGCCGTTAGGCTGCCGAATTTTCGTAAGAGATCCAACCTCTCTCTTTCTTTTTAAGTACTCTCCTTTATGTCACGTATTTTAAGCTCCTCTTTGTTATGTTTTGGGTTGTTATTTTATATTCCTCTTGATTTAAATTTTATGTTAATATGATGAGAGACCCTATTTGATATCATCAATCCATTTTTGGAAGTTTTACGTGGCGTCGTTAGGCTGCCGAGTTTTTGTAAGGGATTTTTCATCTCACTTTTATTCTTGTGAGATTTATGCTACATTTTCCACCATTTACTTTGAGTGGTATATGTAATTCCAATTATTCTACTCTTTATTTAATATAATTTCTTTTATGAGTATTTACATCAATGTTGTATTGTCCATCATTCATGGGATGTATGTTTCAAAAGATACTGATGTCAGTAAGGGAACCTTTCACCCTCCTCTTTTTTAAAAGACTTGATTTTTTAAGTCTTTAATTTACATATTGTAATGTTGGGATATGTTCTTCTATATTCTTATTGATGTAAATTTTATTTCAAAGTGATGAGATACCCTTTTTATCTCTCATCAACTAATTTTCCGAATTTTGAAGTGACGTCGTTAGGCTGTCAATTTTTTTTGCAAGGGAACTTCTTAACCCAATTTTGAATCTTTGGGATAAACTTGTACTCCTTGAATATGTCGTTATATTAATATGTGTGAATGAACTCTGACTGTTTTACACTTAATATCCACTTATATTTGGTTTATTCGGTTGTCACACATAATTATGTAATTGATTTATCCTTAATCCAAGGATACAGTCTTTGTAAGAGACTTTGTCTCAATCTCCTTTAATTGAGGAATATATTTTTTAAATACAAGAATTTCTTTTATACGGTGTATAAACCCGTTTTTCTTTTAATATTATAAAAAAGTAATCTTTTTCTATGAAGTTTTTTACAAAACAAAAAAATGAATGTTTCTTTTAACGTACGTGGTGACGATGACCCTTTCTACCGCCGAGAGTATTATTTGGTCTTTGGATTCCTTAACAAGACATAATGTTTTTAAAATGATATAAATACCATATACTCTTTTATGTATTTTGGTATTGAAAATGGTTTTTATAATGGATTTGTTATGTCAATATATTTAAGTGGTATATTGTGATCAAAGTGTAGAAATGTTTTCTTTCCATTATATTTTTTTTATGTCTTATGATTTTATAATGGTACTTGGACATTTGAAGGGTGGTTACGTGATAAACCATATGACGGGTGGTGCCGTGAATACTATGACGGGTGGTTATGTTATACCCTCCAATACATTGGGTATGGAAGTTGGTCATATGGATATTCCATTAAGTGATATGTGTGGAAGTCGACCGTATGGTTATTCCATTTATGTATGTTTATGTCCCAAGTTACCTTTATATGTTATGTGTTCTTCATATGGGTTTTTATGGTAATATTTTGGTCACAAAAGGGGTAAGTAATGATCTTTTATTCAGTGAAGAATTTTTTTACTACTTCATAAAGGTGAAAATTATTACTTTGATAAAATATTTTTGGTTTACTTGTTGTTTTGAAAAACTAACAGTTTTCCTTCTTTATGTATCCTTTACTGGGCTTTTTATGCTCATCCTAAGTTTTTTAAATGTTTTCCACGCGACATAAAGATGAATAGGGTCAAGGATGGGATCAAGGAAAGGCATGCTATCTAAAACATGGAACTAGACATGTTTCTTTATAAGAGTTTCTAATTTATGGAAAATTAGTAGAAGTGTATACTTTGTAATCTTTGAGATGTAATAGTTATGTCTTAATTCTCTAAAACTCTAAACCTGAAGAGATCCTCAATGTGAATTATTCATTTAAATCAATAATATGTAATGTTTAAGGCTGGGTCCTTATAGTTGGTAAAAAAGGTCGGTTTAGATAACTTTAGAGGTTAGGGTATTCTATAAGAATAAGTGACATTACCATAATGGCTAGGATTTCAGAAAGAGTCATAGTTTTTAGATAATGTGAATGAGTAAGTATATCTTAGTGATTGTCTATTTCATTAGTACATGATGATTTTGTTGATATACTCACACTTAATTTTTTTTTGTTTTAGTAAATGGATGCATCTAGCAGGAACCAAAGTGAAAATGAGTTTGAAGGAAACTGTGGTGGTTCTATGATTAAGAGACTGAATGAAATGGGGAATTCAATAAGAAATCTCATGGATATTCTAAACCATCTATTTGGAGTCACGGTCAACCACTTGAAACTTGGTAAGTTCTCTAATGAATCATGTACGAGAGAAGCAAATCAGCGTGGAAGTTCAGGTAATTATTATAAAGGTAACCATTAGGTTTTATATGCTCCTTACTTTTTAGGTAATTATGGGTTATTCTATGATATGATCGAAAATTAAAGGCATGAGGTAAACTTGAGGTTAAAAAATTTTATGATCATTTTTGAAGATTTTATCGTTTTTTGGGGAATGTTATAAGAATTATGTAGTTTTGGAAAAAGGACAACAAGAAACCCGTTGCATTGGAAAAATCTGTGGGAATCGAACCCACAACCAAAGTTCGACTGGTATTTATCGCCTACCACTGGAATACGTGATGTCCCTGGTTAGTTTGACTAATTATTTTTATTTAGATGATTTTAGGAATCTAGAGTAAGTTTATTTTGGGTTATCTGTGGAAATTATTAACCTATCATGGAGGATATGTGATTAGGTTAATTACTTATCAGTTTGAGACATTAAGAGTAACTGATGTTATTTGGAGATAAATGTTAATGTTTATCTTGTAAGACTATGTGATTAAATCCTTCAGATATTTGGGATTCAGTGTTTGTTTTTATTATTTTGATGAATTTTATGGATAATTGTTTATTGAATGGTCTTTGTTGAACTTTGGGTATTGTTTGACATATTTTGGAGATTAAGGATAAATTTTATATAAAGGATTATCCTTTTTGGGTATTATCTGATCTCATACTAACCTTTTTGGTTTTAGTTTTGGTTATGGTCTAAAGACATGGGAAGTATATAGTTCTATTTTGTGGATTAGGTGTTTCTCTAAAAGTTGATTATAAATCTCTTAATGTAAACAAGTCATCCTAAATACTCATCTTTTGGAGAAAATATGAGTTCATGTAAGAAATCGAGTATAAGTAGAAAGTCAACATAAAAAGTAAGTATGTTTCCTTATGTTTTAGTTAAGCTCAAAAATAAATTCCTCAATGAAAATTAACATAAAAAAAATGTTGTCTGTTAAATTTTCTTACTAGGGAATCCAATACCGTTTAAGAAATCACAAGTTTGTGATTTTATGGTGGTTATCTTTCTCCTAAACATGTTTTCTATCACACTCCCTCAGAACATGACCCTTTGTTTTTTCTTCCATATCAATGTTTTCATACATGGAATCCTATTATGGGTTAACTCGGGTGACCTTTGTACTTCCCTTTCTTTCTTTTAAAGTCATAGTTTAATTTACTCCTTTTCCGATGTGGGGATTTTAATGAAAATTCCGAGCCCAATTTTAAAATTGTGAGGTGGCAATTCCCAAAACGGGGGAAGGATGTAACACACCAGGTAAATAATGAAATATGACATTTTTTATATTTATCCCTATTTTTGAATAAAATATTAATTTTACTTTAAAGGGGTTGCTATAGCGTACCTGATACGCAACAAAGAGTTTTTTTTAATTCTTACATTGCACACTAGTAATAAAATAATATTATTTTAAATGGTAGTTAATGCCTAGCCATTGTAATGGTGGGAAAGAACGGAACTAACTAATAAATTATTATATATGTTTTTCAAATATTTATACATTTATCCAATAAATGTTAGAGTCATAAAATGCAAATGAATCCAAATTTAAGCATAAGTCATCTAATATTCTTTAAAAGGTCGATTAACCACCTTTTGATGGTGAACCCTTTTTAAATATAGTTTTGACAATTGTATATGTTCTATTCGAAAAAATAAAATCCTTCTTTATAATCTGGACATCAAAATTTACTTTGTGTAAATTTTTGGTATTTTTTCGATAAAGTTCATTTTTTTAATGAATAGTGAAAATGTTGTATTTTAATTCAAAACCTATTTTTAATCAAATTTTTTTATATGATTATGTTATAATTTTAATTGGGTTTAAAGTGAAATTAGAATTTATTTTTACCATTTAATCCAATAGTTGTCATTGGAATTAATTTTACATTGAAATTGGACTTAAACTAGTGTCAATATTTTGATCTTTTTGTTTCATAAAAACACGCTATTTGTTTTGACAGTGGGAAATTAATTATTAAATTAATTAACATAACTTATATGTTTGAATTTTGTAAAATAGAAATCATTTTTGATTTCTGAATATCAAATATAGCTTAGGGTGAATTTTTGATATTTTTCTGAAAAACGTCAATTTTTTATGAATAGTGAAACCACTAAGTGGTACTTAAAAAACTGATTTTTCATATAAATGAAATTTTACCACCTCTGTGTTTTTAATTTCAAAAATCCGACATACATGGTTTTGATTAAGAAGTAAAATTTGGTTCAATGGGATTAAAATAAATTTTTGGTGAATAGTAACTTTTATGTTTTTAATCGCAATTAGAGGTAATTAGTGTAGTTTAAGGTAAAAATAATGTTTTAATAATATGAGATAGCTTGACACATGTCCTACCCTCATTGGATGTGTCATGGCCGACCCCTAAAATACATGGGCCAACTTGGGGACCCCATGGAGCCACTTTGGTTGGGAAATGACATAAATAACTTTTTATTTAATGTTAAAGTAAAAATGACACAAACATGAGTTGTTTTACTATAACAATTTTTAAATGGGGATATACAAGTCAGATGTTTTACTATAAATAGTCATTGGAAAGATAAAAAGACTTACTACATCATAGTAGTTTTTTTATAATTTTTAGACATTAAATAAATTAAATTATTTATGACACCATGATGATGCAGTGATTACCTCATTATTTAATGATTTAAATAAAATGAAAAGATAATTTAAAATATAAGACCTACACTTGTCAAAAACCTATTAGATTGGTGTATTTTGAACTCTTATCACCTTATCCTCGAAATATATAATTCGGGACCTTTAAAATCCGAAAATAATTTTATAATAAAGTAACATTTTATAACTTTCCAAAATGCCCCTCCTCTCCTCTTATAAAAGGCCCTCACCTATACCAACTTACCCACACCTCTCAAGACTTTGTCTCAGCCAAACCCTGCCCATTTTGTCTCTACACACCCCTCTCTTACTCCTAGAAACCTCACTTTGGGAAGAAGTCTTCCCAAGGAAGCGTTTGAGCTCGAATCAAAAAGAGTTACCCGTTTTAAAGGTAGTGTCTTCTCCTGTGTGCTTATGTTTTATTTTGCTTCTCCAACCCTCTAAACAATTTTTATTCCTTTATTTTTTAACAACACCAATATCTTAATTATACTAGGATTTTGTTATGTGATGTTTTCAAGCTACACTTACACACACCTTCGTCTAATGGTTAAAGAACATACTGTTTCTAGGATAGTGAATTTCTGCCTCACGAAGCGATGACTGTTCAATCTTCTCTTAACACCCTTCATGGTGGCCATTATGATGTCACTATATTTTATATATGATATATATGGTATTTATGTTGTCTATATGCTTCTGAATTTTATATTTAAAACATACCTTTATGATTTTCACGTTGTGTAAATGCGATAATTTCATACGAGGTAGTGTGGACTACCGCCCCCTCAAGTGATGTGACTCGTTCATGAAATACATGGAATGTATAAAGAATGAAATTAATGAACATATGTTACCTATATAACATATATATTATAATATAATTATAATATATATATCTTTCATTTTTTTAATTCCATTAATATGACAAAGAAATGAAAGTAGCGTTCATGCGTACGAACGGCCTACCATCTCCATAAACAGTGCATTTCATTTCTTTTTACCTAAAAATTTTATGGAGTAGTATAAAATTGATATTTACTGGATATATATGATATTTAAATCATTAATACTATTTTGGATATTATTTACTAATAACTACATGGACAATAATTTTCAAACAAGTTCATTTTTGACTCATGTACCAAACATCGACAAAAACGTCTGATATGAACTCACATTATTAACCAATTATTATAACATTATAATATGTGATATGAACTGAATAATAATCTTTAAAAGATTTCCTTATGCAATTATAAATTGACCAATGTTTATTATTCAGGAATATAAAGAAACGAACAAAACAAGTCAGACTTGAGATAAGGGATCCTAATCCTCTCTTTCTTTTTAAGTACACTCTTTTATGTCATTACTTCTAAGCTCATATTTATTATGATTGGGATGTTATTGTATATTACTCTTACTTTAATATTTTATGTTAATATGATAAAAGACCCTATTTTATATCCTCAATCCATTTTGGAAGTTTTGAGTGGCGCCGTTGGGCTGCCGAATTTTCGTAAGAGATCCAACCTCTCTCTTTATTTTTATGTACTCTCATTTATGTCACTTCATTTAAGCTCCTATTTGTTATGTTGGGGGATGTTATTTTATATTACACATTCTGTAAATTTTATTTTAATATTATGTGAGACCCTATTTGATCACATCAATCAATTTTTGGACGTTTTAAGTGGCGTATTTAGGCTGCCGAGTTTTCGTAAGGGATTTTTCCTCACACTTTAATTCTTGTGAGATTTATGCTAGATATTCCACCATTTCCTTTGAGTGGTATATGTAATTCCCATTATTATACTCTTTGTGTAATATAATTTCATTTATGGGTATTTCCATCAATTTTTTATTGTCCTTCCTTCATGGTTGTATGTTTCAAAAGATACTCAAGTCGGTAAGTGAACCTTTCACCCTCCTCTTTTTTAAAAGACTTATTTTTTGGGTCTTTTAATTTACATATTGTAATGTTGGTATATTTAATTATATATCCTTATTGATGTATATTTTATTTCCAAGTGATGAGATACCATTTTAGTCATTCATCAACTCATTTTCTAAATTTTGAAGTGACATCGTTAGGCAGTCAAATTTTTTTGCAAGGAACTTCTTAACCCAATTTTGATTATTTGGGATAAACTTGTACTCCTTGAATATTTCATTCTATGAATATGTGTGAATGACCTCGGATTTTTTTACACTTAATATCCACTTATATTTTGTGTATTCGGTTGTCACACATAATTATGTAATTGATTTATCCTTAATCCAAGGATACCATCTTTGTAAGGGACTTTGTCTCAATATTCTTTCATTGAGGAATATATTGTTCTAATACAAGACTCACTTTTATACGGTGTATAAACCCCTTTTACTTCTAATTTTATACAAAAGGAATCATTTTCTACGAAGCGTTTTAGAAAATGACAAAAAGGAATGTTTCTTTTAACATTTGCGGTGACGATGACCTTTTCCGCCACCGTGTTTATTATTTGGTCTTTGGCTTCCTCAACAAGCCATAATGTTTTTAAAATGAAATAAATACCATATACTCTTTTGTGTATTTTGGTATTGAAAATGGTTTTTATAATGGATTTGTTATGTCAATATATTTAAGTGGTATATTGTGATCAACGTGTGGAAATGTTTTCTTTCCATTATATTTGTTTTATGTCTTATGATTTTATAATGGTACTTGGAAATTTGATGGGTGGTCACGTGATAAACCATATGACAGGTGGTTCTGTGGATACCAGGATGGGTGGTTATGTTATAACCTCCAATGCATTGGGTATGGAAGTCGGCCATATGGCTATTCCATTAAGTGATATGTGTGGAAGTCGACTGTATGGTTATTCCATTTAAGTATGTTTATGTCCCAAGTTACCTTTATATGTTATGTGTTCTTTATATGGGTTTCTATGGTAATATTTTGGTAACAAAATGGGTAAGTAATGATCTTTTATTCAGTGAAGAGTTTTTTTACTACTTCATAAAGGTGAAAAGTATTACTTTGATAATGTATTCTTGTTTTACTTGTTGTTTTAAAAAACTAACAGTTTTCCTTCTTTGTGTATCCTTTACTGGGATTTTTATACTCATCCCAAGTTTTTGAAGTGTTTTCCACAGGACGTAAAGATGAATAGGGTCAAGGATGGGATCAAGGAAATACATGCTATCTAAAACATGGAACTAGACTTGTTACTTTTTAAGTGTTTTTATTTTATGGAAACTTAGTAGAAGTGTATACTTTGTAATCTTTGAGATGAAATAGTTATGTCCTAATTCTCTAAAACTCTATACCTGAAAAGATCCTCAATGTGAATTATTCACTTAATTCAATAATAATTAATGTTTAAGGCCGGGTCCTTATATCTACATACTCAATAAGTTTAATATGGAAATTAAAAAACTCAAATAATAGTTCACTATATTTTTTGTTCTTTTAAACAATTATTTAATAGTTTTACAAAAAACATGATCTGCCTCTTTAAAATTTATTTATTTTATTAAATATTCCGATTAATAACAATTTACAATTTATCAAAAATATTAGTGAACATGTTAATAATATATTTCAACACATCATTTATATGTTACTTTTTTCTTGAATAAGAAAATTACTTCTTTGATTTGTATATTTGTTTCATCATTCACTATATAACTTATTTGTTATGTCATCTCAAATAATTTATTCAATATATATCCATGAAACCACTAAATCTATCATAAAACCAGATTATTATAAATATAAAAAAACCTTAACGATGCCACACTAAAAAATTGTCATCACTGAATCACATCTACAATAGTCAAAAGAAGATTTTTGAATTTTAAAAAATGTAAATGAGAATAATAATGTATATGTTACATATATACATTCCCAATATCCCTACCCTACTAGGTTTTGTTTAATTTTAAGTAATGAATCAATTGAAAGAGATGTATTTCATAAATCCAACTTCTATATATGATTCAAATTAATATGTCTTATTTTATTATCAAAGGTAACCATAATACCTTAGGATCCATAGCATGCATTCTATGAGTGTTTATATCCTATATTTAACTGAGATACATAATAAGGACATGAAATATGATTCCATTATTCATCATTAAACAAACTATTCAATATATTTTTTGGATATATATATTTCATTTGGTTTAACTTCAATGTAGTAATAGATCCTAACTTTTGTAACATATGAAATTTTGGTGGAACTATATTTGAATTATCAACCTATATGAGATTCTATTTAATGAACTATAATAAGTTATGTAACATGAGGGATAGTTTTAAATTAATTTATGTGGTATATGAATTTGTTCAAGAATTCACTTGTACATTATAACACACAAGTTAATGCAAGCATTATTGAGGATAATTCACGGGGCTTTATAAAACCCACTGCTGTGTTAGAGAAGTGTTCGTCTGTATATAATTGATTCTACGTTGAGACTCATCGTAACTTAAAAATATATCCTTATACATCATTAAATATGAGAACATATAACATCGTGATAAGAATATATTTTCTATCTATTGGTAATATAATTAGCTTCCAACGGATACACCATAAATGAGGAATGTTTCTTCCACTACTATGATCCTCATAAAGTACATGGGTGATCATTAATGTCATAAAGGCTCAATAGTGTATGGTATTCCATTTTTATTCATTTATAGTTTAAATATATTTTTTAATTAATGGAATATTAATATTAACAATTGGATTTTTATTGCAAACACTAATTTTAATAAGTGTTATTAGATCCAAAAAACTAATATAAGGATTGGAGATCCACATATAATTATATTTTTAATATCATGCAGGAGGTGAATAATTTTCATATCATCTTTTATAACATACATAAATTTTAATAAAATAGGAAATAATAGAATAATTCAATTTTTTATTTATACTATAAATTATATAGTTACATTAGTTTAAAAATAATGTAATTTTTAATGAAAGATTAAATAGTTTACGATTTTTTTCTAATATGTATTTATTTAAAACATTTATTCCAAAATCGTATAATTTAAATAATATAAAATGAATATAATTTCTTAAATAATCATATAAAAATTTACTTGGGGTGAATTTTTGAGATATTTTATAAAATATAGATGTTATAGTGAATACTGAAAATACCAATTTTTTGTAAAATAAACTCCATTTCTATTCAATAAATCACGTAACATAAATGTATATATATTTTTTTATTATTTTTTGAAGAAATATTATTATTTTCTATGATATATTTATTCTTATTATTGTCATTTTAATCAATATTAAATTTTTTTAATGTCTGTTTCTTGCTGGGTTTAAAGAAGCATTTTTTTAAAAAAAATTATAAAGAATATTGCATCACCATTTTAATTAAATAAAATTATCCCAAATTAATGATTCTTTAAATAAAATATATAAAATATATATAATTAATTATTAATTAATTTTCATAAAACTATTATTATTATTCATATATTCAAAATTGAATCATCTTTTTTCCCTAAAAAAGTCTTCTAAAAACCCATAGTTTCAAAGCAATCGGTGGATTAATATTAAAATTAATAATTCATATTATGTTAACTAAATTTTTAAAATAGATTCAATTTTATAAATATTCATAAAATATAATTTCAAATATGTTCTCAATAATTTTTTAACTAATGTGATTATTGAAAACCATTAATACTAATCATAACTATCAAGTTATAAAAGTTAATTACCATGTGACAAAACATTAAACCCAAAAAGGAAATTGACCTTAAATATTTTAAATAACCCATTTTATGTAAATATTTAAACATTATAAATTATTTTATCCTGTTTTTTTATTACTATAGATACTTTACGGGGAATAAATGTTTCTGAAATTACCTTTTCCAAAAATTTAAAATTTTTCCAATCACAAACCTAATAAAAGGTTGCCATATTTTCTCATAGATTGAAACCTATCAAGAAATTTTTATCATAAAATACCTCCATAAATCATTAATAAAAATACATAATCTCATTATATAATCCTTACATTGGGTATAGATCCATTCAAAAATGTTTGTTTTCTGAAAACCAAAATTAGTTACCCGAAGAAGAGGTAAAGTTCATCAATATGAATTTTTGTTTTATTTTATCCTCCATATCATTCCATTATTCTTCAATACAGATTATATAATAACCTTAGTATCATAAATATAAATTGATATTTTAATTTTAATTTCAATTACTTCACTCACAAACACTTCCATCTAATGGATTACTGATTCATCATTCGTGTGTGTGGTAGACTACCAACTTGTGAAATGATGTCATTTAATTTTTCTGTTATCACCATCCATGGTTAGGGATAATGATATAAATACACATTTTATATTATATTTTGGATATGTATATTACATTATTTACCAATGGATTCATTATATCATATACCTCTATTTTACATTTCATATTAAAATGGATAATATAATATTGCTCATGTGTACGGAGGATTACCGCCTCACGAAGCGATGTGAGGCATTTTTTACCAATGTATTACATGGAAGATAATAATGGTAACTATAGTGAATATTTATGATCTAAATTAAATAATAAAAACATTAAATATAATATATAATTTTCTTCTTACCATTTCACTAATTGATGAAGTGATAACATCGTTCTTGGATGTGTGAACTACCGCCTCCTCAAATATATGTGATTCCTTTTGTATCAAGAAAATGTTATATATAAGTTTATATAATTAAATATCATTTTATTTATGATTTAATTATCAGTTTTTAATTAAAAAAATCACATACCTTCATTCCACAATGATCATTGGAAAAATATAAATGTTACTCATGTGTACGTCAGACCTACAGTCTCCATGATCATATCATTAGTTTAGTTTTCAACAATTTATTTCATAACTAGTTTTAAATGTATAATTTATGTATAAATATGATTATTATTTCTTGATTATTATTATTTATATAGTTAAATAATTCATCCTTTGAACATAGTCAACCCAAGAAATATTATTTTTAATTATAATCTGAATATGGTCATAACATGCAATTGAAACTTAATTGAGTATTTAATTATATATAAAATGGTATTAATTGAAATAAAATTAACAATAAATAAGAAAAAAAATTATTGTGAATGTAAATAATTTACTTATGTTTATTATCCAATATGATAAATACACACGTGACAAGTGATACTCAGCTGAGGGACTTCATCTCAAATTTCATTCATTGAGGAAATTCTTGATGTAATGCTCAATTAGTATTTTATATGGAATATAGAACGCCAATTTGACAAAATATATCATTAATTTATCTATTACAATTTTATTTTATGTTTTTTAATTTCATTATTTTGTGGTGTTATTGATTATAGTTTTTCTAAATTCATAAAGTGGTTTTATTTGAAAAAACATCTTTTAAGGATTTGATCCATAGTGTATTTCACCAAAATTTTCATTTTAAGAATGATATTTTAAATGTTTTTATATAGAAATTGAATAATTTTAATCTTAATATTATTAATCCTTTACTTTACATAAACGGGTCTCAAACAAAATTCTTTATGTTTTTTTAAATTGAATAGTGAAAACACATTTTCATATCATCGTGGATATTAATTCATTTATAGATTCCATTGAAATAATACATGTTTTATTAAATGAAAAACGTTATTTATATTTTTTTGAATTTTCTTATTGAAAATATGTTTTCAAAAGAAAAATCTCTTTTTCGAAAATGGTATTTTTTTAAAAAAACATGTCTTAATAAATGAAACAGTGTTTCATATGAGATAATTTTTTTTAAATGGTGAAATATTTTCTACATTATGTGATTCATGGACATAATAAATTATTATTTCACCTAGACAGCATCAACTAATCATGTTATAGATTAAATTATTAGAGAACCTAGATAGCACTCCAATGAATTTCATAATTATTGTATTTTATTAAGAATTATATTGGATATTGGTTGTATGATTATTCAAATTGAAAAGAATTAAATAAAGGTTATTTATGGGTTATATACTGGTTTCATGAGAGGATTTCCCATTTTCAATACGTTAATTTTCAATGATTTCTAATGAATTTTCATTGAAATAATTTTTTTCAAATTGTAATATAACTGTTATTTTTTAAGGAATTATATTTCCCTTTTTGGGAAAAAGTTTATGTTTTAATGAAATGGGTTTTCATCAGTTTAAATTTATTCACTAGACTAATGGATTCTACATTTTTGTATCCCATACATAAATTTTTCTTCTCATACCACATTTTTAATTTTTTTACCAGATTCAAGGATGGGTTATGGATTTTAATAATTCATGATAAAATTCAAGAAGATTTTTTATTAAATGAAATAATAATTTGTTTAAAATGTTTTTTATTCTAGGAAAATGGATTCTAGAAGTATGTTTCAACTTAATATTATATCTTTTTTTATAAATGAGTTATGATATAAATCTATGAAACTAAAAACCTGAAAAGATACTCATTGTTAAATAAATTAAAAACAATGACTAAAACTAATGATTATGTAATCATAAAGGATAGAAAATTATAATTATTAAAAATGGTTAATTTATATAACATAATAGTTTAGTAAAATATTATTAACTTCCCCATGAATAATTTTTCCTTATATAAAAGTTAATATTTTATAAAATTTGATGATTATAATGTTTCTTTGAATAAACTATATCTATTTAGAATAGTCTTACAAAGAGGTAATAGGTAATATGTAGTGGGAAGTAACCTTGAGGAATATATCCTTCCAAATAAATATCCTTAGATAGTTGGAATCAGAATTGAATAATTTGGTATAATGATGACTTAGTTGAATCTAGTGATAAATAGTGGTGGTATCCATGAAAGAGAAGAACATAATCTACTATTAATGAACATGTAACCTATATAGAATTTCAAGGGGAAACATCTCACATCATTTTATGTTTCATATGAACATGTGTTAGCCTAAGGATGGATCAATTGTTTATATAGGAAATTTCATGGCATGGGTTGTTTAGAAGGTCAAAAGGTAACCCTTTTAATTTATCTTTTATATAGAGAAGATGGTAGACAATGATCTTTGGTTTAGAATACTTGAGGTAAATTTGATCTTCATTCCATGTAATGGGAAACATTCGAGAATAAATTACATTGGAAATATTTATCTAAGGATATTTTACACTAAATGGGAAATTAGTTCCTTGAATTGAGGTACAAAGAAGAAGCTTAAAAAGAATCATATGAGGAAAACAACAGAATATTGTCTCGACATGTTCTGGATTTTATTTTTGACACCGGTAGAAAAATTAAAATGTTTTATCTAGGATATAATACAATTTTATAACATTCATTATTAGTTTATGAATTTAAAATATATGAGAAGAATTTTCATTGTATTGAAATGGTTGAGATTGATTTTTTATGACTATTATATTCATTGTGATGATGAAATTACAAAGTATTAAGGATGGATGGTGATAGAGAAACATACAAAAAATAAATCTCGAGGTAAGAAAATTATGTTCAAATAATGGGGTAAGTGTTTTAAAAAACACAATGGAGAATTTATCATGATGTTAGGGAAGTGGCATTGATTTCTAAAGTTTGGCATCATAGACAGTGAATGTAATGAAATGAATCCCGAAAAATCAATGAAAGTGGTAACTGATATCCATCTCACGGTTAGATGTATTGGTTTTAATGAGTTGGGAAATTTTGATAATGTAAGTCCAAATAAAGTTTCACATTTTGAAAATCCTCATGACAAAGAATTGAATGTTGAAACAAGATAATTCTCTATATCTATAGTTCATGTTCCTACGTCAAATGAACTAGTTCTAGTTATGTTACATATATACTCAAACTATTCTGATACCCTATTTGACTCTAGATCATTACACACATCGATTTTTTATATTTCTTTAAATAAATTCAGAATATATCATCATGGATGTGAGAAATAACTTTTGGATAAATAATCAGGTGTAATTATTGATGAAACCTTGAATTATAGGAATCATCCAATTATTATCATTTTGATGGTATTTTCTAAAAATCTTATAGTACTAGCCATATTAGAGTTTGATATCATTATTATAATGGATTGTATTGTATTTTTTCATGGTAATATATGTTTTAGTGATATAAAAGATGGGTTTAATGATTTCATTCCTTTTAAACATATCAAGTGGTTGGTAAATTAATTAAAGATTATAGTGAATGTTGCATAGCTCATATTGTTAAAAAAATAAATTGTTGAACTTATTGATGTGATAGTAGTAAATGAGTCCATGAATGTTTTTATGGATGATTTTCCTTGTGTTTTTTCAAATTGAGTGGCTGATTTTACATATTACTTAATAACTGATACATTTCTTGTTTCTACACCCCTTTTCAAATTGATCATGTGGATCTATTAGAATTTGAAAACAAATTTTTAATTTATTAAATCATTTTTTTTATCTGACCTAGAACATCACCCTGGGATTCCCCGATCTTTTTTGTAAATAAAATACTATTTAATGGGAATTTTCAATTATTATAGATCGCTTAATAATTTCACTCTTAAGAACATGTATCATTTTCCTATAATGGATGATTTTTTTGATCACCATCTTTGTGACAATTATTTTTCTAAAGACAACATATGGCTAGGGTACAATAAGTTTAAAGTGAAGGAAGAATATATTATGAGGACTTGGTTTCGAACAGGATATGGCCACTATAAATTTGTAGTTATTTCATTTTGGTTATCTAATGACCCTTTTATGTCAATTGATGTTCTGAATAGATTTTTTCATGATTTCTAGTCTAATTTTTTAGTTGTATTTATTAGTGATTTTTTTGTATTCTAAAATTCAATAGTAACATTAATGGATGCTATGTTTTTCTTTAAAACCCATGAATGAAATTAAATTGTAAGGGAAGTTTATAATGTGTGATTTTGTTTTCCAAAAATATCATTCTATATAAATATTTTTTCTAATTTGGTAAATGGATTTAAACATAATAAAAAAATTATAAAGGAAGGTATAAGGACTAAAAATATCACTGAGATTCATGGTTTTATTATATTAGTGGTCTACTATTGGTGGTGTGTTGAAAACATTTATGGGTTATCTAGCCCATGAAATATTTTATATCAAAAATGAGTTAAGTTCATATGGAAAAAATAATGTGTTGAATGTTTTTATGAACTGAAAATAATATTATTTGATTTCCTTGTTGTTTTTGTTCCTTCCATAAACGTATTGATTTAGGGAAATCTCTATTTTGTTTCAGGTTTTAGTACATTAAACTTTGTTTCAAATAAACCAGGACGATCATACCAATGATCATTTTTTAAAGAAATGGTAGAATCCATTAAAATGGGTAAGTTATCTAATTTTAATATTTTTGAATAATGTTTCTCATGTTTTCGAAATGTATTATGTGTTCTTTTACATCCTCTGTTGAGGAATGAATTTTATACTAAATCCTATAGTTCTCCATTTTCAATTCATCCAGGAATCACTAAGATGTAAAAGTACAATTGAGATTTGCACTAGTGGGATGGAATGAAAAAATACTTTTCAGAATTTACAATGAAGTGTATATATTATCATCTGGTTAAAATGGAAATTCATTTACCAAAGGGTTTGGTTCATCCTTTTCCAATGCTATGGTTGAAACAATAGAATAAATTAATATATTTAATCGTATGATTTCAAAATAATTCTCATTGTAATAATTTGATTTGGGCCATTGTCAATTTATTAAATTAATCTAACCAATTCATTCTAATTCATGTTATAATGGCTTTTAGTCATCATTCTATAATAAATTTAAAAGATATAGTCATGTTACATGAATTTCTTCTCTATTTATTTACACTTTGATTTTAGGTTGACATAAAAATTTGGGATACTACATCAGAAGTAGTTGGGTGCTGAATTAAATTTCAGTATAGATTTTAATCCTCAAATTAATAGAGATTTTGAGTAAAGTATCCATACCTTAGATGATACAAATTATTCTTCGCTAATAGATTGTAAAGGAAGTTGGTATCAATGTATTTATTTTTTTGATTTTTCTTATAATAACATTTTTCAACCCAACATATAGATGGAAATATTTGTGGAAAGATATAGAAGGAGGTGTATAAAAACTAGAAATTTGTAATGTTATTATATAAAGGAAGTTTACTTCACCAAATTTGGTAGAGGAACCAATATAGAGTCTTTCGTTTATTCAGTGACACTTGAGGATACTTCAGAGTATGAAAAAAAGTTCTTGAAATAACGGTATGATGGGTCATTTCATTGATTAAGGTGATCATGAATTCTTTGAAGATTCTCAATGGAAATTTGTGACTTTTTTATGAAGGCTATGATGAGTACATCGTTTATAAGACCGTAACAACTAGATAATGTTTGACCAGTTTCCTACCTAGTTTCTTTAACTCATTTTTTATCATAGATATATTATTTATTTTTTGGTTTGAATATTATGGAAATATGTGCTAGATTCATTTAATGTTTTAAGTACTAATTTTGTTCTGTAGTATATGATTATTTTAAATGAGGGAAAATAGTTTGGTTTCTTGACCAAGGAGATTAATTGTTTCAGAATAAAGTGATTAATCAAGATAAGATTTTTCATAAAACTATACGGTTGAAGATGCAGCGTTGGAATCTGAAAATGTTATGTAGGTATGATATCCCAATTTTTATAATAAGTGATTTAAATTGAGAGGATGGAATTTAAAAAAGGGGAATTATTTAAATAATAATAATAATATAATAAATCGTTTTAATATTTATATTATGAATTAGATAGGTTCTTTAGTTAAAATAATAATAATAAATTTTTAATAAAAATGAAATAATTTAATTAAAATTAGTTTTATAGGTATTTTAATATCATAATTTATAATTATAGAATTTTAATTTTATAAAATTAAAAATATTTTTGAAATAAGAATAGAAATATTTAATTTTTTTGAGTCTTTGAATTTTTTTAGAAAATATTATTTTTTTTGGGAATGGTGAAATTACCAATTATTGGTAAAAAGTAATTTATTTTTTGTAGATTGATTAATTTAAAATTATAAAAAAAATTGAATATATTATTAAGTAACCTAATTATTATTAATGATATAATTTATTCTAATTTACTAATTTTTAATAAACATTATATTAGTGTGTATTGGGTGATTGAATTTGGTTTTAGAGTCTGGATTTTCAAACAACTGCTTTAAAACAAATAATGTTTCACATTTTCTATATATTAAAATAATACATAAGGTGGGATGTTTTAAATTAAATGTATCGATGATATATTATTAAATATTAGTTTATTTTGATACAATTTTTATTATTTGTCATAGTGTTTATATAAAATCATTTTATTCAAAAAAATACTCTTCTTAAGAACTTGTTGCCTCACATGAATTACGGGATTAATATAAAATTTAATATTCAAAGGTAATTTAATTGAATTTGGTAAAATATATTCCATATTTAGAATAATAAAAATTTATATAGTATATTAAGGTCAAATAAAATATATACCAATTTTTCTAGTGAAAAAATTTAAATGTAATCCAAACGATAAGGTAAAAATGAGAATTACCAAGTGACGAAAATTTAATCATAAGGGCAATAATAAAAAAGAAAACATTCAAGAACCCGTATTTATTTCATAATTCAACCTTATACCTTATTGAATCTTGTTTTTTATTTCATTATTTCTTCCAATATACAGGAAAAAAAACAGGCTGGAATTCCCACTTTCAAAAATTTACAAGTTTTCCCTCACCACCCTTATAAAAGCCACCACCCCCATATCCTCCTATCTTCACTCCTCTAAAACCATTTCTAGAATTCATGATCCTCAAAAATAACCCATAAGCTCTTATAATATGATATTCATAATTTTAATTACAGTATAAATATATCCATGTGTGGAAATTTATAAAAACAATAAAGATTTGTCGGAACAAGAGGTAATATTCATCAACTTGATTTTATGTATAATTTACCCCTCCACGCAATTATATTTTTATAATAACATGATTATATAATAAAAATATTATTCTAAATATAAAAATATGGGTTTATATTAGGGATATTACATAAACTCACACACACTTCAAACATATTGGTTACAAAACTATTATTCATGTGTATAGCGCACTATTGCCTCAAGAAAAGCCATTGTTTATTTTCTATCAACACTCGTAATGTTTGATAATAATGATTTGAATAATATTTTTATTTTATAATGTTGATATTAATAACATAAATATTCCCATGGAGTCATTAGATCATATACAAATTTTTTAAATTTCATATTGTAAGGTATACACTATCATTTCTCTTGTGTACGACCAACTAGTTCCTCACAAATTCATGTGAAGCATTTTTCACTAACGTGTTAAATGGAACATAATAAGGTTAATTATGTTTATTATATAAGATATTAATGACATAATTATGATATTAATGTTATATTTTTATTTTATTAAATATAATATATAATTTTCTTTTCACCTTTACACACACTGAAAAAGTGATAACGTTGATTGTGGACTTGTGGACTACCAGATCTTTGAGGTGAAGTGATTTATTTAAAATAAAAATAATGATATATATAATTATATTTAATTAAATATAATTTTTTTTAAATAAATATAATTTTATAATTATGAAATATCACATGCCTTATTTCTACAATGATCATTGGAAAAATTTAGACATTACTCATGTGTACGTATAACCTACAATCTCCATTATAGTAATGTTAATTGGTTTTTATAAAAATATTTCAATATTTGTTTTAAAATAATAATTGATTTGTAAATATTATTATTATTTCTAGATTATTATTTTTATATATTTACATAATGATTCATTTTACTATAGTCAACCTATCAAATACATTTTTGATTCATAAACAGAATGTGGTCAAAAAACCCAACTAAACACTATTTGATTATGTAATTTTATATATCATGGTATAAAGTTAAATAAAATTAATAATAAACATTAAAAAGGTGCTTATTAATATAAATAATTAGCATATGTTTATTATTAATGCTAATAAAGACACACATAAAAAGGCAGACTCAATGTAATGGACTTGGTCTCTATTTCATTTCATTACGAAAATTCTTGATGTTATGCAGCATTAAAATATTATAAGTTGTATATATAGGCCCATATAAATTTTTTATCGATAATTTATCTATTATCAAGATATTTAATTTCTCTATTTAATTTCAATATTATACAGGGTTTACGACTCAAGTGATTGTCATGTGACAAGGACATATTCAATGAAAAAAAAATACTCTTTTAAGGATTTCATTCAAAAAAATATTTTCTACCATGTCCATGATTTTAAAACGATATTTGAAATTTTTTCATATGAGAATAAAATCAATATAGTGCTAATTTTATATGTCATTACATTACTTAAAAGTTTTTCAAATGAAATATTTTATCATGTTTCAAATGGAACATCTATAATGTCATTTCATATAGTTTTGACTATTATTTCATTTAATTATTCCATTAAAATTTTTCTTATTTTTATAAATGAAGAACCATTTTTAAAATTAATTTCGAATATTTTATTAAAAGTTGGTTTCCAAAATAAAATTGTATTTTTATGGAAAATAAATGTTTGAATTAAAATTGTGTTTAAATATTTTAATATTATTTTCATTTTTGATTAAACAAGTTTTTCAAATGAAAAAGTTTCTTCATAATGTGGTTCATAGACAATATATGTGATGTTTATGCCTAAAGAGAATTGGGTAAGCTAGTTATAGCTGAAATTATGGGATTTCCCATATAAAACAATAATTCTTTTGGTAATTATTTATGTGTCTAGATAATGACATTAGAAGTTGGTAATATAGTTATTTCAATTTGTAAGGGTCATCTAAGGGAAATATATATGTGTTAAATGAGATGATTTACCAATGTAACTACATGAATTTTCAATTATTAATAATTATTATTCATGTAAATAATTTTATACCAAAGGTAAACTAAATGATCTATTTCCTCTAATGATATTTATCATTATGGGTAAAGGGTTATGTTTTCAAGAATGGGGTTTCAGTGGATTTTAATGTTTTTAACTAGAATAACAATTTCCTTATTTTTTGACTCCTTTATTATGATTCTTATTTTTATCTCATTTTTTAAATGTTTTTCACTAGACTGAAGGATTGGTATTGTATTGGAAGAGCTCTATGTGAAATTCATGAATATTTTCTATGAAAAAAATGATATTATTTTAGTTATTTTTTATGGTAAAAAAATGTATATAAGTAAAATTTTATTTATATTATATTATATGGTTTTTAGGTAATAGTTATGGCCTAATTAAATAAAACACTAAACCAAAAATAATTCTTATTGTGAAATAACATAAATTTCATTACTAAAACTCAAGATTATATGTTGTTTATTATCAAGGACTTATAGAAAATCATAAAATAATCTTTTTTTACATTGTTATAGTAGTGTTAATTGTGGTGTAAACCATATTATTTCTTTATTCATGAAAAATATTCATTCCAAAAAACATGGATAGATAACATGACATGATTTCCTTGTATCAGAACTTGTGATTGACCATATTTTGAAAATAAAGTATCAGATCATTAATATAATATCTATGTGAATCATAAAAATATGAAATATTATATTGTATGGTAAAAAATTGTTTTATAACATCTAATATTATTGATCACATGTCCTTAACATATTATATTTGACAATAAAATTATCAATCATAGCATATAACTAATATCACGTTAATCCTATTATTATCAATCATACGTTATGACCACCCCAAATTCATAAAATATTATATATATAAATTTTTATTATATTTTATATATATTCAATTATACGTATATTTTTTTTTGAAATATTGATAAATTATATTTATGGGGGATTTCTTAATTTATAGAGGTTATAAATTAAAAACACATATTTAGTTTATAAATAAATAATAAAAACATATGAACCATTTTTTTTAAATATTCATTAAAATTATATTATAATATGGACAAAAGTACCGTTGAAAAAATTACTAAAAATGAATTATGTATTATAAATAATGTTATTATATTTTAATCATAGGCTGTAATTTTTAAATGGGTAAAAAATTTATGAAATAAGTCTATTATATAAAATGTTATATTTAATGTTTATAAATTATTCATAATACTTAATCTGTGTATTTTAATTCACAAGTTTCATTTGGGAAATTATTTAATCGTTATTAAAATAGTTTATATAATCTATTTGATCAAGGTATAAATACCACAAATGTCTATAATATTTAAATATTTTAAAATGTTTTCAAATTATTTTTTACACCCATTAGTATCTTTAATGTGGTATATAAGGTCATGGAATATTCTATTAGTATAATTTTAGAACAATTTATACTTTTCTATGTCTCTGAGGAGAAGCATGATTTCATACATGGTCGGTCCATTCTAAGAGCTACGGGGATAGCAAAGGTGATAATGAGAAAATTTTATAGGAAGGTGTTCGGTTCTAGTATATTCCTCACTATGGATATAGATAAGTCATATGACCGACCTGAATGGGGATTCGTAATTCTGGTCATGATGTGCAAGGGGTTCTCTAAATGGGTGGTTGATTTTATCTTTCAGTGTTATAGTCTAGTATAGTTCTACATTATATTCAGATTAATGATATGTGGGTTTTTGAAATAAAATTGGGGGCTTATTCCATGAGAGCCCCAATTTCCTAGAATTTTTATAATTGCATAATAACCCCTTAATATACATGTACACTCTTGTATTTTATATAGTGTCATTAAACCTTAATACTATTGAGCTCATTTTATTAGGGTTTCAAACCTGTTATTTTATAATATAGAATTTTTTTATCAATACTCATAAATATTCAAAAATGGGGTTTCCTAAAATAGTAGATTAATATATTGGATGGAGTAGAAAAATTATTAACACGGATAAAAGTCATGATGTTATACCATGTTTAGGATTGAAAAGGAAAAAGAGCTACATTCAATCAATGGTAGGTATTGGTAGGAAGCCCTTCCCCATGCTGAACCTAGGAGCTCCCATAGCTCCAAGAAGAATTCACATTAGGAACTTTAATGGTATGGTGAGATATATCACTAATATAATATTAAATTTTAAATACTATTTCCTATCATTTGGTGGAAGAATTTATCTTATCAATTGTGTCTTTACTTTTATCCTAATTCAGATTCTCTCATTTCCAAAGGTGTTGATGGAAATATTTATGATGATTGATAAATTTTCATATTCCTTCTTTTGGGAAGCATTGGGTTAGGTGTGGTTCCACTAGACCACCTAGATTAATTTTACCAAACCAGTGGATAATGGTGGTATAGTAAAGAGGGGTATGGTAGAGTCTTTGTACCACCTATAAGGTAAATTTTCATTGGATGTGATCGAGGGGCACTACCTATGGAGACTATTAATAAACAAAAAACATGGAAAATTATTAATATCGACCCATTGACACCCTTACCCATTATGAAAATCATGTCAAGGCTATATTCATGTGCTCCAATATCATTCACATTAGATTATCGATTGTGGTGACATCAATTTTTTCGACAGTAATTGGGTATGTGAAATCTTCAGATTTATTAGATTCCCATATCCTGGCATAACATTTAAGAAGGCCAACTTCCACCCTTCCACTATTTAAGTGCTTCTCAATCACCACCAGAAAAATGGTTTTTAATGGTATCTAGAGGGAGGAGACTCAAGATGTGTGACTTTTCATGAAAAATTCTTCAGATAACGTCACTAAAAATTAATAAGGAATGAAACATACATGCATGAATACAATTACATGTGTGAAAGGATCATGTTGTGAAAATACATTCTAGACAAATTCATCTTTATGTTGTGTAGATTTCCTAATCATGATATTCTTATAGATGTGGTAGTAAAGTGCAATGCTATTTACATCACATCGGGATGTTCATATTGTATATATCACAAGAAGGAAAACACAATCCAAATATTCATATAGAGAAAATGGGAAAAAAAATTTGATGAATATTATGTGAATTCACTGGATTCAACATGGTAGTGAACTCTGTTTAGTATTTTCACCACCGATGGTACATAAGAACCAATAAGAATTCAAATCTAGAAGGTTACTTCATACTCCTCTTCATGGAGGGATGGTGGATTACATGGGAGTGATGAAAAAAATCTCAATATAAGTCCCCCCCCCTCTGACAAGGACCTAGTGGTAAGGACTAATTTTCATTGTGATGGACATTGAAAGTCGCATGAACCAAGGGGAGGACGCACCCCATATCATGTGATTCTTGGATGGATAGAAACCCATTACATTTTCTAGACTGTAGCTGGTGGTCCCCTGGATAAATTAGAACCCCCAACCATGATTTTAAATTGAATTAAGAAGGCACTTAAAATCATTGTTGTTATTGGGGAGGAGGTGTGGCCCTTGTTTCCATAGGATCGGTGCTACATGCTTTTATATCATATTATAGGGTTTGGAATTTTCTTAGGGTGGAATATGGCGCCTTTTTCAATGGTTAAAAAAATTACATTTTATGCATAAATACAGCAAGATATTGTATACATAATAAATTATTATATAAAGGTACCTCTTAGGTGTTTCATCCACTCCATAGTATATCACTTATTTGATGGGTAAACGTTCGACCATTCTTGTTAGTGGCTTAAAACTCTCTCTCACATGTCCTAAAGAAAGAAATGTATTAGATTTTTTTGAATGAAAGGAATCTCATGCATTCCTCTCATAGATTTTTCAAGAATTGTCTCTCTCTCCTGGTGGTGTAGATATTTTCATTGGAGGCAAGCAGTGTCTTCACATCTACAAGCCCCAAAGATTGCATTTATCACCATGAAGATATTTCCGATTAATAAATTATTTTTCATTATAATTGATCATAAATGTGTATAATTAATAAAATAAAATATATTTAATTTGAAATTCCATATAATATATAAAATGATAACTCTATATTATGAAAAAAAATATTCAACATTATAGAATTTTTATGTAGTATATATAAAATTATAAAAGAATTTTAGTAAGATTATAATTATGAATAGTTGATAAATTATTATCTAATCTTTAAATATTCTAAAGGTTCATTTATTTTTATTTTATTACATTCATTTTTCAGAGAAATAAATTGATAATATATTTTGAATAAGTTTATTCCTTATGTTATATTGTTAAACTACTTCTTCTTAATTTTTCATTCCGTTATTTTTAGCATATGTATTATTAACAAATATTTTTATTCATCTCCCATGTCCAAGGATTATAGTTATAGTGATTATTATTAATTTATATGGTTAATAAAGTTTATCGAATTTAGGCATTATGTATTTGAGTAATTGGATTATCAATTTTGTAAAGTATTTTTAGGTTGAGGGACTTTGAGTTAGATGTCTCATTACCATGGATTCTTTTGACTTGTTTTAAAATGGTGGGGGATAACTGACTATAGATCCAATATAACTATTGCGTGGATTGTAAATAAAATAATGTTATAAACCATTACATGAACAGTTCAATATTCTTATGCCTAAGACGAATTTGGATATTTGTAAATAGGATGGGAACCTATTTTTTACGTGAGTATCCCAAACAGTTGGTTCTGTAATGTGATTAATAGTTTTATGGTTTGAACAAGTTAATTTGGTGGACTGAATAAAATTACATGAACATGTCATTAAAATTAAGAATACATAAAGGGAAAACATTAAATATGATAGTGAGATTAAATTACCTTCAAATACTAATGTTATATTAATTTATAAGAGAGACATTCCAATACATCCATTATTTAGAATTGATAACTCTAACTGTTAGGTGTCCATGGATTAAATTTTGTAAGGAAATATAGCAATAAGCTAACAAAAACTATTAGTTTAATTATTCGTTGAATTTTTTACTTTACAATTACATAGGTTAACCAAACTGTTAAGATACCAGAGTATTAGAGTCAACTTTATATCCATATGATATATTATGGTAGAGTGTTATCCAATCACCTACCAAAGTGTCATATAAGATATGATTTTCAATATTTTTTTTATATAGTCATTATTTATTTACGTCATATATGTTTTCTAAAGTGATAAAATATTTATATTATCCTATTAACTAATTTGATGAATTCAAAAGGCATAATAATTTAGGTAATAAATCATTTAATAACTTTCCTTATCAAATTGTAATAAAACATGATACCAATCAAATAAAATACTATATTGTTGTAAATCACATCATTTTCACCACATATAGGATTGAAATAATTACTATAGATAAACCTTCATAATATAAAAAAATAATTTCAATAAACACTTAATAATATTTGAAAATTAATCAAAAACATATATGTTAGAGAAACATATTCATTATTAAAAAAATGTGTATTTTTTTTATCATGTAAATCTAAATACTAATGAATAATTAAATGAATCACATGTTGTTTAAATGGTATTTGATTCATAATTACCCAATTTTTTTCATTATCATATATCTAATAAGATTTTTTGGGATAATGATATTATATTTGATTGAGTATTCTAACAAATTAGTGAGAATAAGGAATTTCTTTAAGGATTTAACTAGATGAAATTTTCTATTATTTTTTATTATATAAATGTTAAAAAAAATTAAGGAGTTTAATAAGTATTATCTTGATATACTAATCTTTTTTAAAAAATATGAACTAAAGAATTTTATTTCTAGGTTCTTGTGTTGCATTGATAGTTCGAGTGGGAAAAAGTTTAAACTGGAAGAAAAAAATTAGTTAGATAGGCCAATATTGATTCTTCATGATGTTAGACAGTGTCATTGAAACCTAATAGTACTATCTGAAAGGAGGATGGAAAATTAAATAATATTAATTATATATTAATAGTTGAAGGATTTTATGAAATATTGTGGTATTTCTATATTAGGCATCATTGTTATAGAAATTTATACTTTGTTTTTAATGGGATTATGATAACTGATATATACATTAAATGGTTTTAAATATATAGGTGTTGAATATCCAAGTAAAAATTGATAAATCATTTAGTTTCTATTCATGTTATGAATAAAATAGTATCTACATCATTGATTTAAATGAAATATCAATTACCTAGAAAATAAAGTTCAAATAAAAGGATGTGTATTTTCATATAATTTCAATTATATGATAATGTATGATTTTGATTAAGATATTTTTTATTTGAAAAAAGGAGATAATTAATTATATAGACATATTTTATGATTCATTACATTTTATAACATGTTTTCAGCAGAAGGTGAGGATAAAAATATTTTTTCCAAAATAATGAGTTTATCCAGTGTGTTAAAATATGAGGTAAGATATTCCTACTATCCAGAGGTTAATGTTTTTTACAAATTAATTTTTTTATAGAAAGTGTTTTAAAAGCCTTCAATATCATATATGATATAGAAATAATATTAGTTTTTAAAATATTAATAATAAAAATATATATTTTTAATTTGTTACATAATAGATTTTCATTATAGAATGTAATTTTGAAGATAAAATAGTGTTTAAGAGGATGGAGATAGAATTTTTAAAACTTATATATATTCACTACTAATTAAATAAATTTTACACTAGTAAAAAATTAATTCTATTTCAACTATATATATTAGTTTTTAGGATATATTATAGTAATAAATAATGAAATAGTTTCATTTAGTTATCAAGAAATGTGAATTATTATATTTTCTAAAGGATTATACCAGTTAGTATACTTAGTGAATTTAATATAATATGTTATATGAGTTTTAGTATATTTTGGGACAATATAATTTATATAGTTTCTTTTCACATACATAATAATGTTAATTTCAAAAATATTGAATAGGAGTATGATGAACTTGTTGTAATAATATAAATAATTTATTTAAATACCATAAAAATTCAAGGGAAACTTTTTATGGAAAAGTTACATCGATGATTATGTTAAAAATATAAAATTTACATGGGTAAAACTAGAGATGAAATTATAACAATTGATGATATGGAGTTGATAAAATTTAATGTGATTAAAAAGGGAATAATTTTGAATATTCATACACATTATTATAATTATTAGTATTCATATATGTATCACACTAAAGTGTTCGTTTGGAGAGTTTTATCAGGAGTCCAAAAATATATGTGCATGTAATTACATATAGATGTAATAAATTAATAAAATCCAAAAAATTAAAAAACAATTAAGGTTAATCTATAAGTCTGTTAAGTTTGATGTACTAGGAAGGTGATTGTATAGGTTCTCTTTATTATTCTAAAAAAATTTAATAATATAAAATGTATCATATAAAATTAAATCTCTTTGTTATCATTCAATTACATTCGATACATATATATTTTTAATATAATTTTCATTAATTATAATGATAATTGACCTCTCAATGTTTGATTTTTTGTCATCAATTACCGATGTTTGTCATTGAGTATTATATGTTTGGATGAAATATTAAGTTTAACCTGAGTAACATTATTTTATTAGATGTTAAATATGCTATGTGAATCAAAAAGTGTGCCTGAATCATATATGGGTCCCCATTACATGTGGATGGTATGATACCTAACATGGGAGCCTATATACTTTGACTCATTTCTTATGAATTGATTAAGTCTTAGATAAGCAATGGTGGTTAGTGAGTTTCTAACTATTTCATTGGATGGAGCTCAAATATGAATATATTTTTATTCTCATGTAATGTGTATGACTTCTGCACCACTAATTGAGTGTGTATTAGCACCTATATAATATTTATGATGTAATTTACATTAAAATCATAGTCATCAAATCTGGTTTTCCTTAAAGGAGAATGAAATATGATGTATTTATCAAATAGGTATGTCTATAATGAGTTATTCGTGTATGTATGAGTTGTCTCTATGGGATTGAAACACTCTATAACGTCCTAGTTCCGGAAGCCACACAACGGGTGCCCCAAACCCGGTTGGTCAAATGACCTTAATCGCATTTCCCTAAATGCTAGAGGCTGCCGACTAACAGTGAGGGACGAGGATAGATAATGGAAAACTATTCCCTCATTCGTCAAAGAGTAGCGCAACGGAATAAAACATATAAACATACCAAGACTGAAGCAGTAGAAAATATAAACAAAAAATGTACAATATAAGTAAAAGGTAGCTAGCAGTCATATAGATATCATGATGCGACATTTCACTAATTCTAAGAAAGCAGCCAAAGCAGTAAACTATAATCTAATACAATATAGCCCAAGGTAGAAGGTATATAAAACCAAAACTAGAGCAGTGCAACAGGAATGCCATAACATCACAAGACTAAGCTTGGTCTCATGCTCTGATACTCCTATACAACAATAATGTACCTGTGTAGGGAACCTTTCCCTTATCGACCCCTACAGAAATATAATAATTTTGGGCCGAAGACATGACCCAAACAGGGTGTGAGAAGTAAATCCCAATAGACAACCAACAAAGGCTCGTGCCCAACTTTTAGAGAAAAATGTGCATCATTAGTGTGCAATAACAAAATTAGGTAAACAAGGTAATACTCACAAGTAACTATCTCTACTAGTTACATTTTCATTTCAATATTTATTTATCAATTCCAAGAATGTTCTTTAGCTTTGCAGGTACAATATAAGAAATCACTACAGTGAATATTCAATGTAAAAATTGTCCTCAGACATGCAAATCCTTGCCCTTAGGCAAGAAAAATCAAAACCTGCATGTGACTGCCCACAGGCATAATGAATATTGCCCATAGGCATATGAGGTATTCCCCGCAGGCACGGAAGTTACTGCCCTCAGACATAAGAAACTTTTCCCTCAGGCTAAAAAGATATTTACCTTAGGCATTCAGTAGAAAAAACAAGTAATTGGGCTAATCCAAATGCACGAACAAGCAATTCATATAGATCTCCTCTCAAGAAAACTCAAAAAATGCTATAATAATGGCATACCCATGGGTATCCTATCCAAACTGCTAAACACAAGAAATGCTCCCACTGGGAGGACCTCGATCAAATAAACGATCCCAAACAGCAGTTTATATTTTTCCATTAGATCACCTATACAATTCTAGGTATCTCATCTGTCAAAGTCTCAACTACACGACACCCTGAACATGATTGTGAGGCACAACGGTACACAAAATCAACTTGGTAGTTGTAATTAAACACAAGACCACCTAATTCAACCTCCTCTGATCGATATATGTGAAATGAGCCTTTCGAAAAAACCAATAACAATGTAGATCTGGGATAAAAGATTACCCTTTCAAACTTAAATAACACCACATAGAGAAATAATTAGAAGGAAACGTTCAAGAAGAAGGAAGAACATACCCTCACAGTTCAAACGAGATTGACGACATAAGAATATGAGTTCTGGAATGCGATAGGGTGATCCGCCAAAATTCAGCCTCCTCTCATGGTGCTTCAAATGAACCCACTGCCTCCTCTACCAAATGAGGAGTCTATTTTCTATTTATTACTAAAAAACATAACTACAAGGCATGTAATCCCAAGTACATGGCATGTACTATTTTTTAACTATTCCTCTGGAGGCTACTTTTCACTGCCACCTTGTTCATCTGCCGACTAATTACATGGTGTGTATTACTAAGAACATGGCGCATAGTTATTTATTACATCTTGAACCACCAACAAGTTTACACACCATGTTTTCTTATCCCACATGTCCAAAGTACACGGCGTGTAGTTTGTTTCTACCGACAAACCTACTCACACTATATTCTCATCCTCCATAGCCAAAATTACACGACATGTGTAAAAAAAGTACATAGAGTGTACCCATAAATTTGGTATTTTTTCCCACATTTCCCTTATTTTCTCAAAAAACATAAGGAAAAAGGAATAAAAGAAACATGTACCTCATGAATAAGAACTGGTTTCTTATAAACTCCCCCCTTAAAGCAATTCGTCCCTGAATTTCCCATCCATGGGTGGTGAGGATAAAGTTGTGAACAACTCTGGCTAGTGAGCACTTACGTCGGTCTCCCGCTCCTAGGTTTCATTTTCCACTCATCCATGCTGCCATAACACCCATACAAGATAAACTGACCGGCCTCAGAGAACCTTCATGCTTATATCAATAATATTAATCGAATTCTCCTCAAAGGATGCATCTACCCAAAGTTCAACCTCCTCGGGATGAATTATGTGAGACAGTTCTGAGTGATAACAACACAGCTATGATATGTGGAATACGTCGTGCATGGCTCAGTACCTCTGTGGTAACTCCAACTGATAGGCAATCGGCCCGACTCTCTCTAAAATCTAAAATGGACCTACATGCCTCCGTGAAAGATTACCATTTCTCTTGACCTTCTTGTGTCCCATCCTCGGTGAAACACGCAAAAACACCTGATCCCTGACCACAAACTCCAAGGGTCATCTGCGGCGACCAGCATAAGATTTCGGACGAGACTGTGCAGTATCCATTCGCTTCTGAATCTACATAACCTACTCTGAAGTATCATGTACGAGACATGGTCCCAGTAAAGCTACCTCACTTGCTTCTAACTAGCACAAGGGTGATCAGAATGGCCTACCAAATAAATCCCCATAAGCTGACATCTATGTAGTTTCCTTAAAACTACTATTGTAGGAACACTCGACCTGGGTTATATGCTTCTCCCAAGACCCCCAAAGTCCAAGGCGCATGCATGAAGCATGTCCTCTTGCACTTTTCTCGTATTCTATGACTGGACATTGGTTTGAGGGTGGTAAGTTATGCTCAGAAGCACACATGTACCCAGTTCCCTTGGAAAACTATTCCCGAAACAAGACATAAAATGGGTGTCCCAATCTGAAATGATAGTACGAGGGACCCCATGAAGAGGTAATACATCTCGGATGTACAACTTCCTGATCTCGTCAACATTGAAGGCCTCCTTGATCGGGAAAAAAGGAGCTACCCTCGTATTTTGTCCAAAACCACCCATACAGCATCATTTCCTCAAAGTGACCTCGGCAACCCGGTCATGATGTCTATCACAACATCATCCCATGTCCACTGCAGAATGGGTAATTGTTGTAATATTTTGGCTAGCCTCTGAGGCTCCACCATCACATGCTGATAGTTGGAACATCTCGTAACAAAACCAGCTACCTCTCTTTTCATACTCGACCACCAATACTGTCATCTCAAGTCAAGATACATATTGGGAACACTAGGATGCACTGCCCAAGATGAAGAAAAAAATTCTTGCATCAACTCCTCGCATATATTCCCTGGTACCCACACTCATCCATGGATACGCAGTACCTCGCCATCAACTATTGTCCAACCAGGAGGAGGGTCCTCACTTGCCACCGACTCGCACAGAACTAGGCCTTTTGAATCTGATAGTTGTCTCATCCTCACTCTATCTAGGAGGATTTATGTCATATCAAATGATTAATGATAGGTTCTCCCCTAACTATCGTTCACCTCCAAATGCATCTAAGAGAACAAAGCCATAAGATGCCACTCACTACTGGCCTCCTGCACTACCTGTATCTGTGTCCTCCTACCCAGTGCATCAGCTGCCACATTACCCTTATCAGGTGTATAGGCAAGATCAGAGTAAAAGTACTGAAGGTATTCAACCCTCCTTCGTTGTCTCAAATTCAACTCATGCTAGGTAAAGATGTATTTAAGACTTTTCTGATCCGTAAACACCAAAAAATGCTCTCCCAAGAGATAATGCCTCCAATAGTGTAACGCATGAACAACTGTAGCCAACTCGAAATCATGAGTCAGGTAATTCCTATCATATGGCCTCAAATGCCAAGACCCGTACAAAACTACTCGATCATCCTACATCAACACTGCTCCGATCCCAATACCAGATGCATCATAGTAAACAGTATAGCTCTTCCCGTTCTCGGGATGTATTAGGACTAGAGAAAATGTCAACCTTCCCATCATCTATTGAAAGGCTATTTTGAAAGCTTCTGTCCAAAATAACTTCATACCCTTCTAAGTCAAAACTTTCAACATCACTACTAAGTGGGAGAAGTCCTGTATAATGTTCATGTAGTAACTAGCCATCCCTATGAAACTCTGTATTTCAAACATGTTCTTAAGATGCTCCCATGAAACTATTACTCCCATATTCTCTGTGTCTACCACAACTCTTGCCTCTAATATAATATGACCAAATAAGATAATTTGGTCCATCAAAAAGTGGCACTTTGAGAGATTAGAATATAATTGAGGCTCTCTCAGTGTACTCAACATGATCTCATGATGGGTGGCATGGTCATGTTGAGTTTGAGAATACACGAAGATATCTTCCATGAAGAATACCACAAAAGAATCCTTGGATGAAGGAAACACTTTATTCTTCAGAGCTATCAAAATTTTTGGTGCATTTTTGAGTCTAAATGGCATGAACAAATATACATATAGAAAATATCTCCACTGAAAAGATGTAAGTGGTATTTCGGGTGGTCCAACACGCAACTGATGATATCTAGATCTCAAGTCAATATTAGGGAACACTCACACTCCTTGAAGTTGGTGAAAATATAATCAATCCTTGGTAAGGGATTTCAGTTCTTAACTATCAACTAGTTCAGCTCTCGATAATCCACACAGAGTCTGAGGGTACCATCTTCCTTCTTTTTAAACAAGACAGTCGAACCCCAAGGAGAAGTACTGGGTCAGATAAAACCCTTTGCCTGAAACTCTTCTAACTGCCTCTTGAGATCTTATAATTCTTGAGTAGCCATCCTATAAGGAGGAATGGAAACTGGTGTCGCTCGTGGAACAAGATCAATAGAGAAGCCTGCCTCTCGCTCTAGAGGTAGACCTGAAAAGTCTTCTAGGAAGAAATCTTTGAAATGATTAACCACTGGTGGGAAATCCTTATGAAAAGTTTCTCGTTCATCCAGATATAATGTCATAATATGATCTATCACTCCACCTTTCCCACGATGCTCGGGTCCAGCCCGACTCACCTAGGTATCCTATTCTCCATTGTATAGAAACATTCCACCCTCTGGTGAAGTGAAACTCACCCTGCGATTATAGCAATATATAAAGGATTGGAAGGGTACCAACCAGTCCATCCTAAGAATGGCATCGTAGTATTTCATCTTTATGACCTAGAGGTCCCATAGTAAGTGACACCCACCATCCTCTAGGGGAACACCTTGAACTGATGCACACCTGCCTTTCAAATTCCCAACGGAGTGTCTACCGTCATGATATCCTACGAAGAAGAAACACAGAGCCCAATGATCTCCCCAATGGGAACATATATAAGGCTATGTGGAGCACCCATATAAAAAATTATATAAGGTAAAATAGAAGAATCTAGAATAGTACCTATGACAGTGGATGGTCCGGGATCCTGCTCTGGTTGGGTCTGTTGCACTGCATATGCCTACCCAGTGTCGCGGCCCTGTGACATAGCCTGGTTACCCTGACCTGACCCACCCTACTGTCTCTATGATCCTGGTGTATATCTACCATGACCACAACCACTACCATGGCCTAAACGTCCTAACGTGTTCCAATACCCTAACTGGTAAGAAGCTACAGGCCCTGCTCTTGCATGCTTAGTCTGCACAGAACCCCTCTCAATAGTCACTGGTGAAAACTCCCTGGAAAAATGCTAAAGATGACCTGTCTTTCGATAAGCTCAGCACTCCACTGGGTCGCATGGACACTCAGGTCTCGTGTGCCCCTCGTTACCACACTGGTAGCACATGACCCGGCTACCTGAAGAAATATCTTGTCTAGAACTACCACCATGAGATAAATCAATCTACCACTTCCTCTTGCACGTAGAAAAAGTACCAAAAACCAGTGTTGAAACACCATGGTTCACACCACTAGATTCCTACAGGTTCCACTTAGTAATCAACGCCTATTTCACAATATCATGCACTGTAAGAAAAATGAAAGCATTCACCAGTGCTCGGATGTCATATCAAAGACCATCCCCAAAAAGTATAGCCCTCAACATCTCATCACCCACTAGAATAGGTGGAAAAAGTTGTATCTTGGTGAGGTGGCTAGAATAGTCCATCACTATCATAGAACCATGCAACAAATTCATGAACACTCAAGATCGATCTGCCCTTAGAATCTCCAGAAAGAAGAATTCATAGAAGACTACCAGAAAATATTTCCACGCCATGTCTCTGTGATGCTCATTCTGGGTGGTAACATCCCACCATCTATTTGAAGAATCATGCAACATGTATTTAGTTAGCTTGACCCTCCACCCAATAGGCATATCCAGATGCTCGAAGATCATCTGCATAGAACCCAGCCCTGACTCCGCAGCCTGTGGTCCACCATCCCCTGAAAACGTAGGCAAATGCAGATGCTAGAATATACATGTCAGCTCTGCCATAGATGTGGCAACCTGCGGTGCTCCATGAAAGGTGTGCATGGACCGCATGAATCCTTCATGGAACTTCACATCTGCACCTACATCTGGTAAAACGGTTGGCGCTCCATATGGCACTGCAGGAGGATCTACTGGTATGCCAGGGCCTACCATCTCTGAAGTATAATCATCACTACTCACTTGGAGAAAAACTCATGGTTTTCTTAGCAGCATGACTCTGCAAATCAAACGCACCCCTTAGTTTAGTGTTCTGCCGATATTTATTTTGTCTGTTTAAGAGTTCCAATTAAAAAGAGAAACATCCACAAGAACATGAAAAAAGAGACTACATGGTTTTTATACGGTGTAAATGGTATGTACCCTTAATCCCATACATGGTCATGTTCTGATGCTAGCATGGGAATTTCTCAACCCTCGGTACACGGCGTGTTACACCCGTACATGGCGTGTACACCACCCCATCTACCCAGCCACATTGCCAAGTCAACACAGACTTTCATCGTCCAAGACTACACAGCGTGTCCCACAGGTACATAGAGTGTACTAGACGAGCTTTGCCGACCTGTGTGGTTCATGACATGGACAGATACACAGATCACACTACACTGCGTGTTCTATATGGACACAGCGTGTATGATAAGAGGTAACACCGACCCGTGTTGCTGGTTACACAGCTGGATACCTTGGTCAGACTACACGGTGTGTTTAATCCTGACATGATGTGTAAAGCATATGTTTTTTCCGTCTGTTTTGTTAGATACAAGGAGGACACAGGGTCACCATTACATGGCATGTTCAACTGGTACACAGTGTGTTCCCTCAAGATCTTCTCTATCCTGTGTCTCTTCCCACACGGCCTATGATACAGTTAGAGACTGCACGACATGCAGATAAGGTGCATGGCGTGTACTCGAAAAAAATTTATTTCATCCTAAACAAAAGAGTATGTGGCATGTAGTCCAAACTACATGGCTTGTATTCTAGGTTTCTCCAGATAGTATGCCTTAAAAACTACTATGGAGTCCATAAAAAACACTAAAACGAACACAAAGATCCAAATTCGGATCTGTGAGGGCTCATACTCCCTGCGAACCAAATCCTGGCATCTTATTCAAGTTATAACATGGTAAACAAGTCGATGATCCACCAAATATTAGTTAATGAGGGACCATACTCCCCAAGAAACAAGGTTTTGCGTTCATTCACTATCCTAACATAACAATACCCTATCAAATAGCATGTATTTTATCAAGGCATCTATCACAATAGCATGCTTTTTCGAGCACAACATCTATCACAACAACATGAAATTTATAATGCACATACATGGAATGGAAAATATGCATGACATGTGATTCTAACAGGTGCCTAAATGATGCTTGTGATGGAATACCCTCATCTCATCAGGTTTCAACTACATAGATCCCAAGTATATTCTATAATAGCACACCACCAGTGTGTCACCTAGCGGTGAAAATCAAATCAACGGTAATAATCATAAACAAAAAATGACAATTGAATTCGAGGTGATCCAACCTTTACCTATACACGGGGTAGCTAATCTCAGGAATAGTTTATTACTTAATCCCTTACAATCTGTCTCTTTCTGTTGTCTCCAAAAAATATAATAACTCAGAGAAAAGAAAATCCATTGATACTACTTTGTAACGTACTGGTTCTGGAAGCCACACAAAGGGTGCCCCGAACCCAGTTGGTCACATATCCTCAAACACATTTCCCCAAACGCCAGAGGTTGCCAACTAGTACCGAGGGTCGAGGACTGATAGTGGGGAAACTATTCCCTCATTCATCAAAGTGTAGCACAATAGAATAAAATATATTAACATACCGAAACAGAAGTAATAGAAAATATAAACCAGAAATGGACAATAGAAGGATAAAATAACTAGCATTCATGTAGATATCAAGATGAAACATGTCACTAATTATAAGAAAGTAGCCAAAGTAGGAAACTACAATCTAATCCAATACAACACTAGGTACAAAGTCTAGAAAAACAAAACTAAAGCAGTGAAATAGGAACGCAGCAGCATTGCAAGCCTTAGCTCAGTTCCATTCTCTTCTACTCCTCTCCAACAATCATGTACCTGTGTAGGGACCCTTTCCGTTATCGACTCATGTAGCGATATAATCTATTTGGGCCAAATACATGACCCAAACAGGGTCTGAGAAATAAATCCTACTAGGCAACCACCAAATGCACATGCCAAACTGTCAGTGAAAAATGTGCAACAACAATGTTCAATAACAAAATGCAGTAAACTAGGCAGTACTCAAAAGTAATTATCTCTACCAGTTAAATTTCCATTTTAATAATTATTTATTGCCAATATTTATTTTTCATTTTATAAATCCGGTTTAAGGGTGGTCGGGACAGCAAAATACAACGTCAAACAAAACAAGAGAACATCAAGAAACAAACAACACATAGAACATAGACTTAAAATTCATATTATCAAAAGTTTTCCTCATAACCCATGTTGGATTCACCGTCACCAGTAGCCGATTCCCACTCCAGATGCCTCCAAAAGTGATTACTTTACACCCTAATCATATGTTGTTCAAGTGCAAGAAGATCATGTGGATCTTTCTTGACATCACATCCATTTTTTCAAATCTACAACCACCTCTCCCTTGCGCTTGGATGCTAATCTTGTCCGCATCAGACTCAGAAGGTAAGAATAGTCTATCCTAGGCCTCCTTCTTGGTCTAGCAGATGCTGGTCCTTCGCCAGCCACCATATTCTTATTCCCACTCTAAAAAAAATCACTAAAATAATAGCCAACCAGACCACTCATATTTTCTTTACCTCCTCTGGAGTTTTCCGTTCACTTTCCAACTTGTTCCAACGGATCATAAACAGGACACCCATGGTCATTACCCAGCCTCTGGTCTGGGGTATTACACTCCTTCAACGGGAGCCGCACAACCTTAGTAGAAACTCCCACCACCATCAAGGAAGTAGGATTAACCACAGGCCTACAACCTTCCCCTTGACCCAGATTTACAGCAGGTTGTTCTTCCTTGTATGCCCCACCGTTCGCATCCCTTCCTCCTGTGTTATCACTTAAACCGAGTTCAATATTTCCATTATCAAGGAATCCAAACCTATTTCTTAAAGAAATAAAATCTTTAGACGATAAATTCAAACCAGTTCCCTCCCCTGAAGTAGCAGCGCCCGCATTGGCGCTGACTCCAGCACCCCCCACTGTCGGATCCGAAGACATCACTCCACCACTATGCATCTCCCTCCAAATCACCATACTATTGGGAGCCAGAACACCTTGAACATCCTCAAACGACCCACCGTTTACATCTATATGTTGAATAGCCACCGCAGAAGGCAGAATCTCCCAACCCCTTCCATCTAATCCCATCTCCTCTTGAACTGAGTCGACCCCCGCACACCCCTCCCGTACCTTCCCATGTCTGTCTTCCTCCCTTCGAGTAGGTACCGGATCACCAGTCACCAGCACCCTACTGCAATTTTCATCTTCTGCCTAAAATTGCATCCCCTTACCTCCTTCAACCGATTTAAGCATCCTCCGTCCTATAACATTCCCCAAACCACCCTATGGAAACCTTCCCCATGAAACCTCCTCCCGTCGAGTGGGAGCCTGGTCATCCGGAAGAAGATCCTTCAAGGGGACTTCTCTTCAGCAGTTTTCAATAGCATGACCCAAGCGATGACACACAGGAAAAAAATCTGTCCAGCCCTCGTAAACCACATGTTTCTTGCATCGGTACTCCTCTCTGATCGTGATCCATACATAGTTAAAAGTTAAGCGAGAAGTATCCATTTCCACGCAAATTAGGGGTTATCTAGATGAAACACAACTTATGTATGAGTATCAGAGCACAAATATCTTCCACCAAGGTTACCAAGCATATGCATAATAGAAAGATTCTAGAACGGCAGCGGAAAATTGGGAAACTTACCCACACTGGTACCACCGGTGAATCGCGGTTCATGTGCAAATCAAGTAACCAATATAAAAACAGAAAATGTCATCTGTTGACAATGAGAGGAGCCTTCAACCAAGGAGAAATGAGGTTTTCCTCTTATTCGAACCTTATCATCATGTGGCGACTTTCCATCAAACCAAAAATCGCTCTTTCGTGAAGATCCTAGGAACCAAAGATATACCTATCCAAAGAATCAACAGAAGGGAGTCTATTCCTAAAATGTGCAATAAAAGTCATCGGGCCGAGTCCAATGCACAAAAAAAATTCATATACGTCTCCTCCCAAGAAAACTCAAAACATGCTATAATCATGGCACGCCCATGGGTATCCAAGCCAAACGGCTAGACAAGTGAAATATACACATGGGGTGGCCCTGGATCAATGAAATGATCCCAAACATCAGTTTATAATTATTTATTAGGTCCCCTATACAATTCTAGGTATCTCATTAGTCAAATAATCAACCAAACGACACCCTAAACATGGGTGAGTGGCACAACAGTTCACAAAATCAACACTGCAGTTGTAATTAAACACAAGACCACCAACCTCGATCTCCTCTTATCAATACACGTTAAAGGAACCTTCTGAAAAAACCAAGAATGACGTAGATCTTGGATAAAAGATTACCCTTTCAAACATAAATAACATCCCTTTGGGAAACAATTGGAAGGAAACGTTCAAGAAGAGGGAATTACTTACCCACAAAGTTTAAAAAAATAGACAGTGGAAGAATCCGAGTTTTTGTGTGCGATCGGGAGCTCCTCTAAACTTCAGCCTCCTCTTCCAATGCTCCAAATTAACCCACTACCTCCTCTGCCGAATGAGGAGGCTACTTCCCATTTCTAACAAAAAAACATAACTACAATGCATGTACTCTCAAGTACACGGTGTGTACTATTTTTTAACTATTCCTCTGGTGGCTACTTTTCACCACCACCTTGTTCATATACCGACTGATTACATGGCATGTATTACTAAGCACAAGGGATGTAGTTATTTATTACATCCTGAACCGCTAATAAGTCTACATGACTTGTGTTCTCATCCCACACATCCAAAGTACACGATGTGTATATGAAATTATAGATCTTGTATTTTGTTTTTACTGACTAACCTATGTGCCCTATATTCTCATCCCACATAGCCGAAGTATACGACATGTGTAGAAAAAGTACACTGTGTGTACCCATAAATTTGGAATTTTTTCCCACATTTCCCTTGTTTTTTCAAAAACACTTAAGAAAAAAGGAAACCTAGAAACTCGTGCCTCAAGAATAAGAACTGGGTTCTTACACAGTCTATATCCCTCGGCCACTCCATGTATTGGAAAATAGGATTGTATGTGAGTGAGATCTATAATGTGATGTGACCGGAAATAAGGTATAGTGATATGTATGTTTAGGGGAGATCATTATAAAGGTATTTATATCTTAATTGGAATTTATTGAATTATAGAGTTTAATATTTAGTGGAATTTATTGTTTACAATATTTAAATTTGTTAGAAATGATATAGAGGCCTCTGAGATAGCATTTTTTGGTTAATTGAATGGGGATTCAGTTTGACATGATAGACACTCTAAAAGTCTTTTGGAGTCCATAAAATCAATTTTTGGAATGATTTTCCATATAATATTATAAATTAGGTGTTAGATATTGGGTTTTATAATTTTTTCAAAATTTTTGTTCGAGTATATCAAAAAAATGTTTTGGATATTATTTCATATGTTATTTTATATGACTCAATATAAGGTGACAAAGAATATATTCATTTAGTATTTAGTAAAAGTGGTATATTAAAGGACATATGTTATCTACATGAATTATTTAATGTAAATATAAATAATTAATTTAATTTTATGAGTGAAGGAAATTATAATACCATTTTATTCACTAAATACATGTAATTTGATTAAGATATGTAATAAGGGAATAAAAGAGGATTGCATTCCACTTCCTTCATTTAACCTATTCAATTGTAATGTATTATTAATTAAATTCATTGGGATCCATTTAAATTTTATTCTACTTTTTGAAATCCATATCATATGGAATTTTGTTTATTAATTGTTGAATGATATACCAATGTTGGGATTTATTTAATGAATGGTTTCCTGAGATGAAACGATAGGGAGTTTGTTGTATTTATTCATGGGATGCAATGACTATAATGGACCTCATCTAATTGAACACCTTATAGGCTAGTAATGAATAAGGGGATAAACCTTGAATCTCACATCCAATAGGCCATAATTTGTATACTAGATGAAATGTTATAAAATGCGTATTGTGGGCGAAATTTCCCTCAGTGGATAAATTTATAGATAATATATAATATCGACCAATTAACACTATCATATGAATAATAGATAAATAATTCCAATACATTATGTTAATATCATAAAATGTATAAGAACATTAAAATAGCAATAATGAGTCATTGTGTTGACCTAAGAATCCTACAAATTATGAACTCTCTTTGAACATGAAAATCCTAGCTTTATACCCTACAAGCTCCCATAGGATGGAAAAATAGACTATGTGTATTAGTTTATAATAATGATATAACTTGTAGGATAAAAAATTTAAAATTACATGATTATTTTAAATAATAATACTAAATCCTAGTGAATAAACATAATAAACCATATAGTTACCAAAAAATTTGAAAAACTAAATCCCATCCTCACCAAGGCTCACTCCCCAAGTAACACATTGATGTAAGAATCACTATATCAAATAATATACGTATGAAAAGTACCTCACATATACTTAATCACTATTTTTTCCCTCAAAACCCAATGATAAATTTATTATGATATAATCCCATATATAATTCATCCAATCCCCAAGGGATCTATGTAAAAACTATATCATCATCTCATCATATCACCCAATGAACACATTTCCAAATCACATCTAAGAGTTCTGTAACTATTTTGAAATCTATTACAAACTATGTATCGTGTATTATAATTAAAGATAATAGAGGTCCTAGAAGTATACCTATAATATACTTAGTTACATCTTCTGAATTAAATGTTTGTGTTATACCATCAAGACGCTACAATGAACACACACATGTATTGTAAAAATGAGATCCATCACAGATTGGGTAGACACATTCATAATAACATAAACCATCATAGAATAGATATTCCTACACATATTTCTATATTTAAAGGGAGATCAAAGAAGATTGATATTGTATCCATCAATTCCCGAAATATCTAGTTTTTAGTGATGATACCTACAACTAAAAATATTTCATCACCAGCTGCCTGACTCACTCAAAATAATGGATTTTTGTTGTAAATAGTCCTCTTTCAAAACCATGTCTATATCTCAAAGAACATTGACTGTAATGTATATTCATTTTTTTGAATAGTGTATGGTCTAACCATCAAAATATATCTATAGTCACGATTTTCATATAACTATATTGATATACTAACCATTTCATGGTCATTTAAAAACTATCGTAATAGAATAATGTAATTACAATTATTAAAATCATAACTTTAGCTTTTGGGGTCCCATGTGGATGCACCTTTATCCAAATGCAGGTGCATGTGGCTATAGGTTATCATGTGGATACCCTATTGTAACACATTCATGATAATAAACATATTTTGATAAAAAAAAATAATTAGTTGGAATTGAAACCCATATCACCCAGTTACAAGAAAGTTGACTTTGACACTCCACTAACAAAACTCTTATAATTTTTTTTAAACATTTATTGAAATAATCATACATGTAAAAACATATTTAATTAGTTATTAATTTTAATATAAAATTAATAATTAATAATTAAATGAATTCCATAACACTAAATGGAATATGTTTTCACAGAACCTCGCTATAGGCACCATTATAAACCATAGTATTGAAAACAAGTGGAAATGGTGTGCTAAATTACAATCTATTACAACAGTTACAAATAACCATTGAAATATGGTGGTAACATCCTAGATTTTTTTAGAGATAAAAATTATTTTTAATTAATGTTAAACCCTCATTATGCTTTTATTTTGGCTTAGAACTTGGTGATCGGGCCAAAAGGCTGTTTGGTTTTCTTCTAGGAAGGAAGTAGCTATAGGGATGAAGGATAATTGTAGTCTAAATATATAACGTGTATTATAAATAAATGATATGTATCTAGATACATGATTTCTATTAGTCTAGATATACCCCTTGCACGCCATGAATTAGTTTCACCATGGAGGTTACAACCCCAATCATCACATGATGTGTAATGTTTTCATTTGTTTAATGCCTTGAATGATTTTTTTAAAAGGGCGATAGGGTCTCATTTTGAAAAACCACCCCACTATTCTTTCATAAGATCAGCAATGTGTGATAGCTTCCACCAATGCATATCTTATGTCCCTGAAATTCTTCAATGTATGAGCTCCATTATCCTCACCATTGGTCACATTGGGGGAAAAACAATATGATATTTATTCAACTTCGTTCCATTCAGTTTTTATTTCACATACATCATAAAATTATTATTTTGATCTTATTTTCTCTATTTTTTCTTTCTTATCTATTCTTATGATTTTTCCCATTCTAGCTTGATTCAAGGACCGATACTTGACAAGGGGAGAAGTATATGATTAAGGTATGTGGTACAGTATTTTTACCGATATGATTTATTTTATTTTATTATATTTCATGGTTATTATGTTGTAATTCTCTTCGGACTCCTCCAAAATGATAAATAAAATAAATTAGATTATAAAAAAAGAAAATTATAATAATAAATAATCATGTATTGACATCATAAGGGGTCTTATATTTACATGAGCTACCCCTATGGGTGTTCCTTCATTTAAGTATTAAGAGACTTATTTCATAGATTAATTTTAATTAATTTTATCTAAATTTTATGACAGTGGAAGTGTTAAGACCTTATGCTTGATTCCATAGATATATTTCCTTAAATAGATTAAATTTTCTAACATTATTAATGATTAACTACTGTTGTTGAATGTTAGATAGTATGATTTTTTTTATATCAAAGACATTCCATTGTGTAAATCATGGGGAGATATTTTTTTTCTTAAGGAATCATTTGATGATATTTGTTTAATTTATATTTAAATTTTTATAAATGAGATAAATATTTCAGGAGATATAATTGGTTTATTTTAGAAGAATACATTGCATGGGCTCCCTTGGATAATGAATTACATACCAATTAGTGATACCAGTACCACAGGGGAGTTACATTTTATCGGATAAGTTGGTGATATGCTTATACCATTCCACAAGAAATACATTTTCCCATATGTATTATACTTCGGATAGGAACAGAGTGTCTATTTACTCCATATCGAGTGGGATACTCAGGATTCAATATATAAATCTCTATGGATAAAATATTATAGTTATGGGGATTTGATTTTTATCATAGAATGATATATTTTTAACTCATTATTGATGAAAATTGATGTTATCTTGATGAAGTTATTAAATTGTAATGATTTATTCCATTTCAATGATTGAGAATTTAGAACTATTTCACCTTAGGAATTGTCTGATGTTCCAAATAACATGATTGGGTTAGGTATATTCATGATACATGATTTTTGACGTCATATTTAACTTACCATTTTATATATGAACATGTAAACTTTAATATATATATATATATATGAAGATTAGACCAAAGAAGGTATTTTCAGTCTGGGGACCCATGAGGAACCTGGTACAATGTGGTTATTTATTTATTATATTAAATGTACCTATAAACTACTAATTTTTATGAATATAATGTATTTTTGAGACATAATTGGTGGATGTATTCTGAGATTATCACCTACATTGTTTGGAACAACTATGGTACCCTTAAAGACTTCAAGGTTTCAGGTGTAGATAAAGGGATGTTCCATATTTTGATGTTTCATTTTCAGTACTAGGATCGAGTATGATATTATAGGATTGGGAATATACACATGACACTAATAGAGGAATATTTTTGTTATGATGATTTTTGTTGTAATGTTGTATATTCTTTTAACCCTTTAGCATGTATACATCTCTTTGGGTATAGTATATTGGAATAATAAACTTTTTGTATCTGAAATTGAATTTTTTCGGATAGTTCTTTTATATTGATTGATTTATTATTTTTTTAGTTTTATTATGTTTCTTCTATATCAAAATTTTTCACCACTATGGTACACTCTGATCAAGAGGGAATTGTATCCTTATGAACACACCATATAACCTAACAGCTAGTTTGTAGCCTCGGGTTTACAAGGAGGCTTTCCTCTAGTCATGTGTTCTACATGATCAGGGAAACACTTAGTGGATTCCATGTTGGGATGCAAAAATGTTGTATGAGATGATCCATTAGCATTTTTCTAACTGTTTTGGTGTTTAATTTTAGATTATGAATGTGTCTGAATTTGGTAATAAGCATATTCCATGGAGTTTCTATCCTTTTTATAGGGGAAACCCAAATTACATGGAATTGTATTTTTTTTAGATTATGCCCGTAATAGTTGTACTAATTTCACCATTGTGTGTTGAAAGTGTTTTGTGATATTTTTATTTTTGATATTCATATCATATACCAAATTTTTCTTTGGCATCGTACAGAATGAGGTATTATCTCACGAATCATTATTGGAACTTGGGGATTCTAAAGTTATGCATTATGTCATTACATATTTATATTATTACATACATTTCATGAATTTCATAGGATTTTTGTGATATTCCAGATTGTTATATTTTGAAATGTGATAATGTTTAATATAGGGATAAAATAATTTTATTAATTGAAAATTATTCATCAATCTAAATGGGGTTTTTTTATATAGAATGAAATTTATCCTTAATTAACCAATTATTCAAGGTTTTATCCATATAACACTGGTTATATATGATGAAACATTGGATAATTATGATTATATTAATGAAAATTTTAATTTATAAAGAATACAATCTAACATATTAGAATCATGGTTCATTTAATCAAATAATATTTAGGACATGTTACACAATGAAGTCAAATGTAAGGGTCATGAATCAGTGAAATGACACACCAATTGAAATTTATAAAGAGTTTGAGCCCATAACAATAGGAAATAGTGGTGCATCTATTTATATTATGATATTTGTATTTATATTGAAAACAATAAAATAAAATAAATTAAAATTTTAATGGTTACCCCAAAATTGGGATTCTAATTAAAATGAAATGTGGGTTTTCTTATATACATTAAAATTAAAAATCCTTATACTAGAACCTATTATATGTTATATAGAACCTTATACCATAACTGATGATAGTAGTATGTAGTAGGAAGTGTTTCCAATGATAAAAATTGTAGTTTATTGACACCTAGACATGGATTTAGGATAATGAAGAGAGGAGTGAATCATTATAGAAAGGATTTGTACCTATCCATTTCTATTATCTATGATCCTATATATAATTAAATCTTATATGAGGTTTTTATTTGAAAAAAAAAATATAGCTATTCTATCGTGAAGTCCTTAAGTTGTACACTAGGAGGGTGGTGATGACTGTGCCCCAGAAGTGGTGGACCCTAAGACAATAGTATTACATCTTATAGTGCCACATAAAGAACCTCCAATTTATCCTCCCCAAGTCTTAAAAGATAATTTATTATGAGATATTATTTTGATTCATGTATTCAGTAAAGGGACCTTTGTTGCTTGTGCCCTCCATTGTGGATTTTATGCTAGAATTCCAATGTAATTATCCTTCCCCATTCTCGAAATATAGTGTTCCTTAGGCTGAGAAGTCTTTGATAGAGCCTATGTTATCAATATTCATGTATATGATGAAACCTCTATAGTAGAAGATCAATATTTCCACCAATATGATCTGTGACTCTACCACATATATGGTGGATGTCAACCCTTATGATGGTCGACATCATGGTAGGGCCTAGGTGGAATTATAGGAAAAAAATTAAAACTACTTCTTTCCAAAGAAACTAAGATAGTATTTCTCTAGAGTGTTTATGAACCTATTGTAGCATGCTGTGTTTGTGATGGAGTATTTAGATAGTTTAATTGAGCTCTAATATCATTAACTGTCAATGACTAGTTTTGATTTGATGATTGTGAGATGGTATGAAGATGGGCATGCACACTCCATATGATGATAGGTGAATTTCAACTGGTTGACCACTGTTTCAAAGTTAGTGAAACAGAACCTCATCCCTGATAGGATGTTGAGGGAAGCTGGTAGTGTGAGTTTGGCTAGTTAACCTTTGAGATAGGGTGGAAATTATAGTAGTGGCTAGAAACATCATTTTGAGTATACTTATGGTGTTAGTTCCATCCATATTTCATGAACTGAAATCTATATGGTGTGTCACTAGAGTGGTAGAATAGGCCATATTAAGCCCCACAGTATTTAGATCCCAATTGAGTGTTGATTTCACGAACGGAAGAGTAAACTTCATTATTTTTTCTAAATTTTCCCCACTATTCATTATAAAAGGGAATATGTACTAACGTCCCATTCGGGTATAGGATTAGTACCACCACAACAAGATAGGATATGGTCTACTACCAACTGATCGACACAAGTTGGTGTCTATGTAAAATTTATTCAAACATCATAGGTTCATTACAATAAGACTAGACATGACTAGGTTTGTCAAGTTGATTATCTGGCCTCAGATCTAGACACATCAATGAAGTTCACCCTACACCTTAGAAGAAGAGTCTATGGCCTTTTTGTGTTTGAGGTATTATTCTAGTATACTTTATGTTAGTATCATATTAATTTGATACAGGTTATTCATAGTCTCTTATTTTTATGTATATAATATAATGTTTTGTCCAAGATATAAAATATTTATGTGGAAAGGTTCATCTTTACACATTCTTAGGGGTTCAATTTGAGAGTATATACTAGTGAAAAGATATCCCTCTTGAGGTGGGAAAATATCTCTTAATATGGAATCTTTTATTCCATGATATGATGAGCTTCTATACCATTCTCAGAAAGGATTAGTTGTTTCCATATCCAACCTATGAAGATTTATATGACCATAGGTTGTCTCTTACATCACATTAGGTATGTACTTATTCCCATATGAGACAATGGTATGTCAAAGAGATTCAAGTTAGAACCAATCATCATTGGTTGGGAATAGTGATAGCCCATATGGATAGTCTCTATATTTTCAATTAGGGATGAGGCATTGAGAAATCCCTCCTTTTATAGAGCATTATATGGATATATTCCCTGACAACGTCTTAGTTTTTCATCCTAAGATATTGGTGGATTTCACTATTGATCTTGTTCTAGTAGGAGCACCAGCATCCATTCCACATTATAGGATGGAACCTACAAAGTTAGAGGAAATAAATAAGCATTTAGAATTATCAAAAGCTAAGGGTTTTATATAACCCACTACCTATCCATGGGGTTCACCACTCCTTTTTTACAATAATGTGGGAAATACCCTAAGGTTCTCATGGATTGTTGATGATTCAACCTACTTACAATTAATAAAAAATATCCACTGCCGCATAAAGAATACCTATTGGACCAGCAATTGGGAGACACAATTTACTCTATGATCAATTATTGGTCAGTCTACCATCCAATTCTGGTGAGACCATTAAACATACCATGAGAAACATTTATGAGTAAATAAGTCTTGTACAATTGTCTTGTTAAGCTACTCGATCATTTCAATCAACCAGTAGTTTTGAGGGTTATGAAGATTCATGTTATACACCCACATATGGATAGATTTTTTTTTTCATGGAATATATCCATGTTTATTCTCACACATGGCCCGAACATATCATAAATAATTAGATTGTATTGAATTCACTGATAGACCATCAACTATATTATATGATAACAAAATTCCACATTATGATTGATAAGGTTCAACTATTGGGTCATATAATTTCATAGGCATAAGTTTCTATTATCCTAGATAAAGTTAGAACCATAGTGTCCCATGATAATCACATTAAGGTCTTTAACATATGTAGTTTTCAATGGGTTGGATAGATATTAAAATTGTCTTTTCATGAATTTGCATTCCTACTAGAACCTCTTATAGGATTGACTAATAATGGTAAGAAAATATTATGGTATTAATCCTATTAATATTTATTTCATGATTTCAAAGGAAGACTAAATTTAGCACTGATTCAGATTCTTAAAGACTTGGGAAGAGAGTACACATGTTATATTCATTCTTCAAGAATCAGGATTGGAGTAGCTCTAATACCAGGTGATTGAGTATTAGAATATGAGTCCTCCTAATATGGACATGATGAGAGGAATTCCCCTACACAAAAACATGATCTAGAATATGTGTCCTTTGAATTATGATATTGGAATCATTATTTATTGGGGTAGTGGTTCACTATTTTCAAGGAGCATACAAGTCTCAAATAAATTTCCACAAACAAATACATGAATATTAAGTAGTGTATGTGGGTAGAGTACCTTTAGACATTCATCCTTACAATTTTTTATACTTGTTGGAATGGGGTTTCCATGGATAATTCACTACTGTTGAGGACATTGAAAAATTCTATCTTGGGTGTCAACAATGTGTGTGCAAAGGCCTATGTTTTTACTAGAATTTTGAGTAGAAATTTTAATTTTTACCTTAAAATGAATGTAAAGTGTAAAATAGTTATTTTACCTTGAAAGATAATCTCAGATAATTTTTATAAACACATTATTTTTCATGAAATACAATTTTACTTAATGATAGGAATTTAGTGGAGTTCCAAACTAGTCAAATTTTAATAGAATAATTAATATTTAGTTTTTAATTTACTAAATATAAATTTTTCTCATAGGTTCATCTGGACATAAAGTTTGAACATATTTTTGGAATTATATTATGTCTCCTCTATTTATTCTATAAGGGAGAATTTTCCCTAGGTAGGGCATAAACTGAAGTTGGTCATCGACCCTATGTTGGGTCCCCATTTTATTTTTCTTTATTTCTTCTATTATTTTCTTCTTTTATTTTCTTCCTCCATGTATTATAATTCATTACCCCGAGGATTATCCTTTTTTGTTACCTTAAGGGGATGGTAGAGTGAGAGTGACAAACATAGGTACAATAAGAGTGGTTCCATTATAGAGATCATGATAAGTGAGATCAATGTGAGGTAGATATGGAAGCTGGAAACAGATGAAGCTTCGATGGGTTTCTCCCAAAGGAAAGTTTTTTTCCTTTTTTCCCTAATTTCCTCATAAAATTTCCATTATATAATTTAAAATAATTTATATAATCTCTTATTACCCCTTTTGGGTAAATCTGTTACACAGTGGGTATGGGGGTATTAGGCTGATTTGGTGGGATTCCCATTCGTAAAACCCTGATCAGACAGTTTGTTGATTCAGGAACACATTTCATGTGTTCCTCCCATTTGGAATAGATGATATTTTAGGATTAAATTATCTATATGGGTATATATTACAAGTACTAGGACTTCTCCATGTAGATGAGTACCCGACTATATTTCCCATGTAGAGTACACGGGCAGACCACTTGTGGGTCACACACCATGTGGATTTACATTTTTAGGAAAAGTACATGGATAATCCATGTGAGGTACATGAGATATCTCCATATTCAAGTTACAACCCATGCATAGTAAAAAAATTTTGTTTGCATCGGATTTTAAATTTCATTCCTTGTTGTAATACACACCTAGGTGGGTATTTTGGATCACGTGTTGTGTACTAGTGTATTCATGTCGTGTACTTCCCCTCGATATACATAAAAGGGTTTTTTGTATCATTACACCCAATAGTCCATATTGGACCCATGATTAGTTCCTAGTGAATATCAGTCCACATAGATTTAAATAGTGACATCGTTGAGGTGGTTTGAGGACTCTTATGTAGTGTTTTAGTCTTTTTCCTAAGCGGAGAGGTTATTCTTCCAGTAATGTAATCCAATTGTCATTGGAGAGTGAGGCCTTGATAAGATATTGTCTATGAACCATATCATATAACCAATAATGATTTATTTTTCTATTGAGGGAATACACATTTTGAGATGTTCCCTTTTATCCTGAGAGGCTATGAGGTTAATTGTTCTGAGGATCCCTTGTCGGATGTGTCTGCTTACATTTCAACCTCAATTATCTCATGTTAGATGCATATATCACCCTAATATTACCAAGGGTTTCATATTGGATACCATTTCTTTATATTATGAACTAGTGAGTCCCCATTAGTTTCTCTTTACCACTGTATCATTAAAAGGATCCACAGTAGGATATCATGACTTATTATTTTGTCTTGATGGTACTGTGTAGAAAATCATTCTATGTGTACCATTTTGAGGATCCCATGTTTAAATCCTCTGGTTATTATTGAATTTTTATAGTTGTGCGAAAGATCACATTCTTTAGGAACTATTCTTAGGATCCCATACATGATTCCCCCATTTACATGATGTTAAGGATTGCATGAATCATTCCTCCATTTACCAATATAGTTGAGAATACCATGTTGGATTAGACTCCTATGTTATGAAATAAGGGACATATCGGGGTATCTAATGTTTGACTGACCCTGAGTTAGTGCATTTGTTTTGGTTAGTGATGTTAGTGGGTGTCACTATAGAACTCATGTTAAGACTGTAACACAAAGCAGTAATTAGTGTAGTGTAAGGTAAAGATTTCAACAACCCAAAATCTTTTATTTATAAATTTACATGTTTTCTACTAATTTAGTAATGATTAACATTTGTTCTTCAATGTTGGTGGATGATGATCCTGACATGATACATATTTCTTTATTTTTGGGATACCCAGCTCAAATTTATAGCATCCAAATTCTGAGCCATGTTATTCCTTAGTTTATTTTTTTAGCCATATATAATACCTGGGATCTGGACATTGAGATTTTATGATTAAAAATTTTATTATTGGTATTATAGATGCACTTCCTAGGATCCGTCCATCGAGTCGATGATTATGATATATGATCTTGGTGTCCCTAATTATGATAATTATTTATGATTATACTCTACTAACTAATAATAATGATATTGATCACCTATAATTTTGGTTTTAAGAGGATGGTTACATTATCCTCAATATGGGATGGCATCCCTAATGGGTATACATGTGGATTATTATGATCTCTTCAGTGATAGGGATGATTAAACACTTTTAGATCAATTACCTAACCATTGTGCAGGACATGTCCTTTCACATCAATTGATACACATGGATGATTATGCTCTGTCAAGTTCTAGGTATAAATACCCTCTATCATTTCTGAAACCTTGAGTGTTGGGAATGAAATATCTTAGGTAATCTTTCTTTGCCAATTTTCTAATGGTCATAACATTAAGGATCATCAATGTTTCAAAGTCGTGAATTCCTACTGACCGAGATCTATGTCTCTTACATTGAAATTGATTTAAATGGATAAAGTGGCATGAAATTAAACTTAGTGACTATTTATTTGATATGCAGATATTTCCTAGTATCTATTATTATAGGGAATGGATCTAAGTATTGGTGAACCCAAGTTTATCTTGAGTGTCCACCTATGGTTACATCGTTTGATAATCTATCTTTAAGATAATAGGAAAATTTGTTATTGTCAATTATCTTTACTGTCCCATATATCAACTTAATGGAGAAAACAATTAGAGGTATAACATCCATCTTGATGGACTTTTAACAGGATGTACAACTGATTGGGATTATGTCCTAAAAGATTAACTACTAATGATTTATGTTGTTTCATTCATATTCCTCTTGTATATAAATATTTATGTATTTATTCATTTTTTAATGGTAATAAATATATAAAAATATAATCATTTGTATTCATGAAAAACCCTTTCCTAGTTGTTATGGATCACATACCCATGCATCAACTATTGTTTCACATTGTTTGTTTTTTTATTATTTTGAGTTTTGTATTTGCTTGGATAAGAATATTTTAGTATCAATCACTTAGGATAGACGCTTTTTATGTTCTTCATTGAGTTTTACTACTGAGATTATTAATCACCCTTGTACATGAAACTCGTTGTTCATGTAGATCGTATTTCTTCAGTTTATGTTTAGCAGAGATGCACGAGCGAATGGGATGAGGCTGGGGTTTCATGGTCGAGCGAGACCATTTCATTGGATTCTTTTGATTAGGCTGATGTAGGTCAGAAGTGTCAGGGAGACTGATATGTGGTATAGATCAAAGTTAGTAGTAGACCCATGTACATTTATTTTAGTTTAATTTATATATTCATACATGTATTGTTGTCTTTGTGGCTGACCAATGTCCTATTAAGATCATGGATGTATGGGGTTTTATTAAATTTCATTTATTATTTTATCATTTTATATTTCCATAATTTAATATATACTCATGCTTTTTTTTGGACGATAATAAGATATTTTTCTATTTTTCACTGTGATATGGGGGTATTGTCTCAACACAAACACAAATTAAGTCCCCACTGCTCATCAGTATCCTCTTCAACATACAAATTTATGCTTGAGACCTCATAATCGACTTGCTCAAGGAACTAGTTTAGTGGAATCTATCTTGAGTTGTTACAATATGGTATTAGTGTTTTTTCTAGTTGTATTAATATTTGGGATGTGGGGGATATGATAATTAGAAATCCTTCAGAACCTATGGTGGATATCAGATTATTTTGTTAAGAACAACTATTCTAGTTCAACGTCCTAATTATCCAAGGTATGGGATTGTTGTTCTGATATGTGATGTTATAATTCTATTTGATTTTATCTTTGATTGATGCACATGTAATGTTGTTGTTATTATTTATAATGGATTATTGGCTTTAATCCCATTTTAATGAGGTTATAGTTTGATTTTTACTCTTTTTCATCAATGTAAATAGGAATCTCAAGCATCATATTTGGCATGTATCATTCAAATGTTATAGGTATTGTAGTGTGTGATTTTATTGATGATAGAGAAAAATTGTTTAATATTTAATAAAAAACAAAAAAAGTTGTTTTACCAAAAAGTTATTTGATGTAATTAGACTCAATTTTTTATGATTTATATGTATATTTAATTATAATGATATGACATGTGGATCTACATTGATATTTTTGGTGGTGTGGCTGATGAATTAGACTTCTTTCCCAAGTGGTGCAGTAACCCCTGTATATCGATATCAAACAGGTTATCAAAACATAATACCCCTTTTAGGTTGTTTTCACTAATGATCAGTTATTTAAATTTTTAGTATCAATCTATATAGTGTTTTTATGTATAGATGGTAATGAAATTAAATATAACTAACCTTTTCTTATGGCTATATAGTTGTATCATTGAGAATGATGTTGATAAGTACGAGGATGATTCTTAGGGAATTGACATTGAGGGGGTATTACCATGTGTAGATGACTATTGAGTGTCAGTCCAGTATCTATTTTTCATTAGTATCATGAACTCTTGGGATATGTTCCTAATAAGGAATCTGAGTGAGGAATTTTTCATTGTGTTCCTTGTTTACAATTCTGACCCTTGTAGGTCGTTATGATGTTTACCTTCCCTATAGAGGGTTGATATTATCAGATTTTTGATTATTACTTGTTAATCTATTCAATGACATGGTTACTAATTCATGGTGGGAGAGAACGAGGCCCCTTGTCTTGTCTCGGATAGTTATAGATCAAAATTCATCTTGATGAAGGGAAACATGATGAGATATTGGCCAATGTTTTGGATTTATTTTTAGGCAGTGAGCATAGTTATATTCTCATTTTGAGATAAATTCATGGTATGTAGAAACGTTTTTGAGATATAGACTTTTTTATTTCATCATTTTTTTATGAAAATATTGTGTTTTGATATCAACAATGACTTATATGGGTAGGACTATTTATTTTCCTTTTCAAGATGACTAGTGTTTCTAGTGTAGTCAATTATATTAGAGCGCTTGAAGATTCACGTTACAAGAATGACACCTGGTGATGAAGGGTTGTGGAATAAATTGTGGCACAAGTGAGGTTATTAATTTTGAATAGGAGTTGTAGATACTATCATAATGTGTTTAATGATTCATGATTCACTATGAACATTGTCCTATGATGAATGAGTCAGGGGTACATGAGTTGGGTGATAAAGGTATCCACTCACTGCACATTGTAGCCATTAAAATCTAAAATCTATGATTGGATGTACAGAAGTAGAGGACTAAATTTCCCAATAATTTACATGGGAATGGTTTCCAAGAAGTTTTGGTTGGAATGAGAATGTACCTCCATGGAAGTGGAGAAATTGAAAATAAGGCAGGATTTGTGAGGAGTTTGACCAGTGTCTAGACATTAAAAATAATTACTAGGAGACATTGTTTCAAGAGTTATTTAAATGAATATATAACCAGTTTTACTATTATAAAGGCTCATAGGGAGCTATAAATTTCATCTAATTGAATTTTATTGTACTAATTGTTAGATATGATCATTCACAGTCATGAAATTGTCATGATTATTCATATAATTTTTTTATTATAAGATGATATTAGTTAATTTTAAATGCCCTTGCAGGTTTGATAAAGGAACCAGTTGAATTATGCTTAAAGAGTAGTATATTTTAATCTATATGGTGCGAAATGCCCCATTGTTCATTTAGTGATGGTTACCATCTTTTTCAGATGAAATTCAGCATTCTATGTGGGCCTTTATTCACGATGTTTTGTTTTGTGGAGAAAATATGGATTTTAATAATGTGGGGAGTACTAGATTGGTAGTAGTTGATTATCTCCATATAGGTGGTAGTTGTCAGCATTGTGAGGTTGGTCATTGGATATTCGAGATATCATTGTTGCGCTTATGATCATGATGATAGAATGGATTCTAATTTTTTCACAAAGTCTTCTCGAGGATGAGAAGTATTATGGTGGAGATATTGTAAGGACATGTGTTTTTTCATGATAAAATTTTTAGTATAAATTTTAAATTTTTATTTTATATGATTATATGTTTTAAAATGATAATTTTTCCTTAAAATTATCTCTCACATTATTTTTATAAACACTCTATTTAACCTAGAATAAGTTTTTTACTCTAAGAGAAAAGATTGGTGGAATTCTAAATTGGTAAAATTTTAGAAAAATAAATAATAAATAATATTTTATTAATAAAATATTAATTTATTTATATTTGTTCATTAACTTATTTCTTTTTATTACATAGTCGTATCAATATTCATTCTACATCGTAGATTCCATAATAAGGTAGTATTTCTTTGTCGTGGAAAAAAACTCATGTTGGGCATCAATGCCCTTCCAAGCCCCCTTTATCATTTTAGTTTTCATTTTATTAATTTATTTTCTTATTTAATTAACTTTCTGATCATCTTCTCACCCATTCCATCATTGGATATCATTTTACACAACCTAGAGATAAAGTGATAGGGAGAAAGAGAAAGAGAAAAAGTGGAACAGTGTAATAGTGGTACTATCATGGAGTTCAGGACAATTCAAATAGTCATGTAATGGTCATGGAGAATTGAAGTTTGAGAACCTTCTTTGGATCCATCCATGTGGTAGGAAATTTTTATTTTTTGTCTGATATCATTCAATATTTTCAGTTTTCTACTTTTAAATACATTATCTTCTTTCATAAGACCCCTTGTGGATCTATATTTTTTTGAGGGAAAATATGGTGTTCAATGTTATTTGATGGGTTTTGTGATTGGAAAACCTGACCAAATAGAATTTATATTAAAGAAAAAATGTTTTTTGTTCTTATTATATAGAAAATATGCTCATAAATGACTAAAATTCATGTATTTTTTATACTCACCGTGTATTGGGAAACAAACTTTTAGTTGAGTACCCAACCATATAGCCAGCGTATGGGGACATAGCTCTATAGAGTACACTAGATGTACCAATGTCGGTTTCATGCCATGTAGAGCTACACATCAGGGATAAGTACCTGGCTAGGAAATGTGTGGGGAATTAGAAGGTACCCCTTGAACTGTACACACTATATACTAGACTAAAACACGATGTACATGGGATTTTATGCACCATGTATGGATAGAGTACACATCCATGTGTGGATTTGGGAGCACACGCCATGTGCTTGTTTATAAATGCAGTGCATTTCCCCATGCTACCATTATGATGGTATTTTTTTTTCATAAACATAGTATTCATAAATGGACCCATGACTAGTCTATTATAATTATCATTATTCATTGTGTGTGATGGTTAGATCCTTGAGGTAGTTTTATAAGTCCTAGTAAGAGTTTCTAGATTTTTAAAAATTGGGTAGGTTTTTTCTCCAATAATTTAATCCATTTGAATACTTAGAGTGATATTGTGATATGTTAGGGGCCATGATCCATATTCTGTGAACAATGCATATATATCATTTCCCTTGAGGCATCCCCTTATCGAGATGTGCCCTTCTGATCGCAGAGGTTGTGAGGTTTGTAGTTCTAACGATCCTCTATAGGATTTTTCTACACATGTTTCTACCTAGATAACCTAATGTATAATTACTCTATCAATTTATTATTACTAAGAGTTATTTTGGGAAACCATTTTATTTCATTCTAGCCTAAGTAATCCATTATAGGATCGCTTTACCTTTATAACATTCCTAGGATCCTATGTAGGATGTATCAACATCTAACCCAATATTAAGGGTCCTATGTAGAATTACTTAATATATATACCATTCTAAGGATCCCATGTAAGATTCAACTTCTCCTTATATTTTTTAAGGGTCCCATGCAGGATGTCTTTCTCTATGAACCATTCCAAGGATCTTATGCATGATGACTCTATTTACTTATCATCATGTGTCTCATGAATGATTACTCCTTTTACCATCATTGATAAGGATCCCACATAGGATTACTCTACTGTATTATAACATGTGGTACATAGTGGGTTCCCCAATGTTTGATTGGCCATGAGTTATTTTATCAAGTGTTTGGGTAGTGATGGTACCAAGTGTAATCTCAAAACCTTAGATAAATTGATAATCCCCGAAGGATATGGTTGTAGTGGTGGGATAGGTGTTTATACACACTCACTATTTTATTAATAAATTAACAAGTTTATTTATCATGTAATGATGATTACCATAGGTTATTCTGGGTTATTGGCTGATAATCCTCGTATGATGTCTCTTTCTTTATCTTTCTTATTCTATGACCTATATCATTGTATTCAGCATTTGATCCAAGTTATTACTGTGTTTATTTACATACTAGATGGTACTACCTAGGAAATGAAGGTTTAGGTTGTATGATTGACTGTTATTTTACTAGGATTCCATAGGTACATCCTCGGATCCATCCATTGAGACAATGATTATGATAGATGTTCATGGTGTCCCCAATAATGATACTCATGGATTATTATTGTATCTCGAGTTATGGGGATGATTTCACTCTGTTATACATCTTCTTTAAGAAGTATTCTTATAATATCCTCTACATGACCTACAATATTTGATGATTATACTCGTTGTTTATTACACTCTCCTAAGGCATAAGGATGATTATGCTCTCCCAAATAAATTACTTAAGAACATGGTCAGTCATGGAGTTTGAAATGACATGATTTTGATGGATGATTGTTCTCTTTTGATTGAAATGTATGATTACACTCTCCTGTTTTGACTACCTCATGGGGTTCATAGGACATCTAACCCATGAGCTCTCCTTACAGATCTCCCATGGGTTATGACCTAAGGGATTATCTGTGTTGAAATTTCATGAACGCATATAAAATGGGACCTAGGGTTAATACACCAAATTGAATTTACATGTATTGAGTTTCTTTGAATTCATATTGGCTAATTATTATAGGATGTCTATATTCATTATGTAATCCATTATTATAGTGTTTGGAGGTGAGTAAGGGTGTACACAATGCTAGGATGAGCATGCCCTTAAGGTGGAATCGCTTCCTCAAAGACATTTCTAGCATAGGACAAAGATGGTATAGTCAAGTGGAATTACAAAACCATATATTGACTTAATTATATAGGTATTATGTATTAGGACATCTATCTCGATTCACATATCACAGGATGACCATCCAATAAGGATTAAAAACCCAAAGATTTTCTGTTAATGATTTACGATATTTCATTCACCACACTCATGTACATAAATATTTTTATGTATATATATATATATACACACATTTTAATATTCATATAAATTAAATATCCTTTCCCAGTTTTCCTAGATCATATACCTCGGGATAAAATTTGATTTTACATTGTTTTTTTGTATTGGCTATGTTGAGCATATTGGATGATCATGAACATATGATAGTAGATTTGTAGGTTCATAGTTCATGTGGCCTTCACATATTATTTATCACCCATTTACATGAACCTCAGTGTCCGTTAAAACATTATGTATGATTTTCATGTTGATCATAGATTTATGGTTGATGTGGCTGAGGCCCAAGGTAGCATGATCAAGTAGGATTTCTTTTGTGGATTCTTTTGATCAGGCCGAAGAATCCAAAAAGAATCATGAAAACTGGGTATATGGTATTTCTCGATGTTATTAGTAGAGAACTATACCTTTTTAAGTTTCTTTTCTATACTCCTACATGTATGGTTTTCCTGGTGGGTGAATAGTGTTGTATGGGTGACCCACCAGTTCTGGATTTTACATCATTTCATTAGTTATTACTACATGTTATATTTTAGTTATTTACTATTTGTTAACATTGTTTTTTTTACTTCATTTATGAAATATTTCTATTTTCACTGATTTTTACTCTAATATGGGGGAATAGTCTCCATATATACACCCCAGGACCTAGCTACTTGTCTACAGCCTCTAGAGTTTAGAGATTCAAACATGGGGCATCAAAACTAACTGTCATGGTGAACTAGTTTAGTTGAATCTAGAATGGGATTTAAATGGGTGACTATTCATGGATCTATTATTTGAGATTCTCCTATCTGTATAGAAAGGTCATGGGAAGACTATTTAATCATATTCGGAAGAGATACCTTCAATTCAAGAAAGGATGCAGATGTCACAGCTTTCAGATCCTAAGGGTATAATCCTATGGGATTGTGTCTCACGTGGGGACTCACCTCTTGGTTCGGTTATCAATGATGATGTGATTATTCACATATAAAGACTACATAGGGTACCTTTAAAATATTAGAACAATTGATTCATTATTTTTATGCCTCTCTTTGTGAAGTTCACCCTGGGATTACAAAGATGTATAGAGTTATACATTTTTAATATTGGTGGTTGGGTATGAAGAGACATATTTCATTTTTTATAACATGGTTTTACACTTGTCTGTATATAAAGGTTTAATAATTGGGGTCTTACTATACTTTTATAGACTCTATACATTCATGTGCGGAAATGGGATGAAATCCCAATTGATTTTGTGATTCCTTTTCTTAGATACCCTAAAGGTAGTGATGTGGTATGAGTGATCAAAAATATGATGACCATAGTATCACACATGCTACATATCATAAAGACCCTATTATTTTCTGAGACATTGAGTAATTATATTCAAATGATAATAAACATTTATGGTGTTAAACATTATATAGTATCTGATAAAGACGACCAGTTTACATCATGGTTCTAGAAAGGGTTAAAAAAAGGATTTGTTACATAAGTGATCCAGAGTATGGAATACCAACCACAAACATAATTCTTGTCTGATCATATGATACATGTGTTATTGGTCATCATCTGAGCCATGTTCATTGATTTTGGAGGTTCATGGGATAAACACTTACCTCTCATTTAGTTTGCCTAAAAAAATTAAGTACTACTTAGATCGACCCCAATGATGCACTTTAGCATAGGCCATTCTGGTCCTAATGTGGGTTTCCCCTAGATTTTATCATATATGGATTTAGATAAAATTAAATCAATCTCCTAATTAAATTTGGAATTTTTTATATCGTGATGATATTTGGTCCATTAGCCTATCATCTATAGTTACCATAGAGGTAATACTCTATGCATGACATATTCTATGTATCATAGATTCTACATTGATATTATGACTCATATCATTCATTTGACATATGTATATTGAGATTGATGTAGATTCATCATTTGGTGATAATCCTATACATATATTTTATTGGAGAACACATGATATCTATGGTAGTTCAATTCCTCTAGTCAGAGAACAATATAAGCACGAATGTGTTCAACATGGGACTTGAGAATTAGAGGATGATATATTTGTTCAGTGACTAGAAATTTTCTTGGATGATTTTTTTCCAACCATGGATGGTAAACATTGGGATTTTTGTTTTAAATAGGTTAGGCTGTAACATACACTATTTTAAAAGATGTATAGATTCTATTTATTTTTTTAAAATCCTCCTCTTGTTTATTTTTAGGATAATACCCTGATGACTGGGACTTTAGGCTATTCATTTTTCTTCTATGAAGAAAGAAGTTGGAGGGATATAGGCTACCTAAAATACTAATACATGATTTTTATTATAAATAAATATCATAAATTTAAATAGATGAGTTATGGTAATATGGTCGGACCCACTGCACACTATGAATTTGTATTTATCTGGAGGGTAAAACTCATTTTTTTCAAATTGTCAAATTTTTACACACCCGATAAATTCCTCTGCCCTTTATTTAAGGTGGAGGGGAAAGTATAAAATTTTATAGAACACCCCATATATTCCCACATAGGGGAATCAATTCATGGGGGCTTCCTCTCATGATTAAAAGAGTTTAATCTACTACTTCTTCATCCAAGATCCATTATATTCATAACTAGTCATGTTTAATTCCCAATGGTACACTCTTTTTTCGTATTAATTCCTTCGGTCACATATATTTCCTTATTCAACTCTATTTTTCAATGAAATTATATGATATATTTTTACTGTATTCATTTATTCTTTCAATTTCTCCCATTATGGATTGATCTATGGATTGATACTAGTTGAGGAGTGCGTTATAGGCTTAATGTTGGTACTCTATTTCTTTTACAAAAAAAATTGGTTGAATTTTTCATGTATCATGTTTCATGAACCAAACATCTCTAGATAATCCTCTAGAATGTTAAATAAATTAAATTAGATGATAACCAATTCTTAGTATATTGTTAGAAACTAATGTACTGATGTTTTAGGTCATTTTTTCTTTAACATGATCCTCCCCTATGAGGTTGAATTAGATGATGGATTTAAATATTTATTCCATTTTATAAAATTTAATTTTATTTAAAAAATAGATGATAGTCCAGGTGTTAATCCATTGTGATTTATAGAATTGGTTTCATTACATGATTGGGAAAAATTGTCCAACATGATTAAATTTTCTTGGATGTAATACCTTGTTATATAGTTTGTGTTATTGATAGCTAAACCATAACATCATGTTAATATGAGGGTGATAGATTAGACCTATTATAAGGATTCCTTATATGGGATTTTTGTCTTTTATAATTATATTGTTTTGCATTAATTAAATATGTTGGGATATATGATAAGTTTCCTTTAGTGGAATACCTTTTACAGGATATCTCTATCGATCACTTACTTTCCCATGATTGATACTGATTCCCATGGAATGATTCCGTTGATGATATTTGAGAGAGATATGGTTATAAAATGGAATAAGAAATATGTGGTCCACTATTTGGTATACCTGAGATGTTATCAAGGGGACATTCTTTACATCCACTACAAAAAAAAAATGTTGTTTAGCGGCAGTTTATAATAAACCACGGTGAAACGTTGGTTTTTTTAACACCCGACCCTCTTCCCCCATGACCCCGTCCCCCCGCTTCCCCTGCGACCCTGGCCCCCCGCATCCCCAAGCGACCCCGCGACCCTCACCCCGGCGACCCCACGCGACCCCGGCGACCCCAGAAAACCTGCGACCCCGTGACCCCCTGCCCCCCACGACTGCAAAATCTGCATCATCTTCCCCTCTAGGTAGGGTTTTGTTTCTCCTTTAGGTTTTTTTGGTTTTCCAGTAGGTATAAGAATAAAATCCCCAATAATGGTTTGTCTGTAATTAATACAATAAAATTTTATTAAAATGTGGATGATTATAATGATATCTGGGGATGTTTTTATTATCTGTTTGGGTTTAATGCCAACATAGAAGATATATTTTGGGTGTTGTTGGCTATAATGAAAACTTGATGAAATGATTTACATGGATTTAGGTGTAATTCCATATCTAGTGTGTTTATTAGTGAGGGGTTTTGTGTATTTATAATCATGGATATTCATGAAATATGGGATTGTTGTAATGACAACCATAGACCATACAGGGAATGGAATGGATGTAATTACAACAATAAACCTATTTGAGTTATGGGTTGCGTTCACTTCAAACATGTGTTGTTTTTTTATATGAGTCAGTTCTTAAATTGGATATAATTCCAACTACCATTCATTTTGGGAATATTTCATGATAACCATAGGTATTTATTTGTAACATGTTTAGAAATAGCCGTAAAACTAGATGAAGCATGTATAGTTGATCCTAGAAGTCATGATGGAACCCAATAACATAAGGGGTATTTTTTATTTAGGTTATATTATTATTATATCAATGTCACGTCTATATAAACTTATATTTTCTAGATTTGGGTAAGAAAAATTTTAGTGGTGGCCTCCTAACTTGTACTCAATCCCTACTTAGGCTAAATTGTATTTAAGAAGATTTTATGGTTTTTGTCAAGGTCATCGACCATCCAGCTATCTCGATTCACGTCATCACATTCATTTTATTTGTCAACAAATATCTCCAATGTTGAGTATTTAACAGGTTTTGGTCTATTTAAACCATATGTAGTTTCGAAAATAATGGGGTAATATCTAAGGTAGTATGTCTCAAGTAAGAGATATGGAAAGTTGGAATAAATTAGTCCATTCACGCAAACCCAAGAAATGGTCTAGTTGTTCAGCAATAAAGTTGTTGATCATGTTCCCTCAGAACCAAGTCTAATGAATATCTACATTTCCCATATCAGTAATCCCTACCCTCATTGTTGTATGATGTTACTACATCATGGAGGCATGGAATGTACTATCACACTGTTTCTTTTTAGAATAGAACATAATTTTGTAATGTCCCCTACGTACCAAACCATTCCAAGAAAATTGTCCCATAGGCTTGAAGAAGATTCCATGAATTCTATTTGACACTATGAGAAATACATCTATGAAGACCAAGAAAGTACCAAGAAGGGGTGTTCTAATGGTGAATAGAGGTGAAAATGTGGTCTGAAAAGAATGATATATTCTATCATTAATGTATTCATTTAAAATAAGTAAAGGGACACCAGAGTAGCCGTTGAAATGGATATGGAAGAACCCATGAAAGTTATCTAAGTTCCCAATACCGATCATGTCCTTGAATTCAAATGTGGATTCAGACTACAAAACCATATCATAGTGCCTTGAAGTGAAACTATGCTAGATAATTTGAACTGATCTTGTGTTTCCAAGACCATGATAGTTATAGTATAAGGTTTTCATTATGATTGGTGGGGATGGTTAATGATAGCCTCCACAATTATAATTTAATGAATGGTTCCATCCTCTACCACATTCCACCTTTTGGATGGTCTCTCATTAACCAATGGATACTCCATACACTATTTTGAACCATTTCTTTGTGTTGAGTTTTGTTCACACCCTATAGCCCCTCTCACTCTCCTTTTCTACATCTTTTATTATAAATTACACTTAAATGATTATTTTACTGGGTTTTTTCATTATAGGGCAGTATGTAATGGTGTAATGAGGCCTTAGGGGATAGCCCTGTATAGTGGGTCTGTAGGGGTCTTCTAAAAATTGGTTATGGATATTGATTTATTTGGATCTAACCTATTAGGATTTGATACTGAATATCACACCTTTCCTAGAAGCATATAATGTTATCCCTATGGGATATTTCAGTCATGGAAGATAGTTCCACCTAAACCACATAATCAATCAATGGACTGATTGAGAAATTATCCAACCTAATACCATTAGATTCTCTTGAATGAGAATGGTATTAGTATTCCACTATTTGTAATGTTTATTCTTCACCAGTTGGTCTCTCTTTCTTATTGACTCAGGAATTAATAATGTATGTTTTAATGCTTACAAAATCATTCTATTCAATGTTATTGTTGTACCCTGAGGTTTAAACATTTGAGAATCATTTTAACAGTTAAAAAAATTATGAAATTATTTTCTTCTTCACCTTCAAATTTGGGTATGAATCTCTTTTGGATACCCCAAATAAATAACATTAGATTCTCCATTTGTAATGTCTTATCAAAACCATAGTCCTTTTCATAGGATATTTAACTTTGTGACACAATGGTCTAAACATCATGACCATAAAATTAATGCCCCCTCTAAGGTATTATATGATACAAATAATCCTTAATTAACATCAGGTTGTGTTTTGGAGTATCTATGAAGACTAACCAATCATTGGTTCTATGTTTTTATATATAAAAATGTTAGAAGCTACAGGTCGGAGAACCATGACCATAAAATATCTGAGTCATCCCCTAAGGAGGTGCACTATCTGCAAAAACTCATAGTTGTATACCTTGCTTAACATTATTGCATTGATGTTTTCCTTATACTTAATTTCGTTGTTAGTCATAAAGAACACATCGTACCTAACCCTTTTTATATCCCTATATAGGGTTTCCATCTTTTTATTAAAATGATTGTTTGAACCAAGACACTCTTTAAGTGCCGTTATACTTTTAAGATGGGTCCCATGTTGTGTCACCATGTCACATGGCATGTGATATTTAAATCCAACCAAAAGCCCAGTTTCACAGCCCAGGGGTCCCACGGTACCAGTGATGTCAGATTACATGTTATGTAACCTGTGAATTTCTTGATCCCATGGGGTATTAATTCCTATAGGTATTCCTACACATTTCTAGATCTCCAAACCTCGCCGAATTAGGTATATACGGGGTCATCCAATCCTTTAGTCATAAAATATTATCATTCAATTATTTAAATCTTATGAGAAAACATCCTCTCATGCCATCCATATCATCCTATTTGAAACTAAGTGAAAGATTCTGCCCCGCAGATGTCGCTGGACCGGGCCAACACGTTGCGGTCAGGCTGCGGTCACGTCGCGGTCACGCCGGGGTCACGCGGTAGTCACGCCACGGTCACGCCTCTGTCACGCCATGGTAATTCCGTGATTTGGCCCCGCTCCAGCCACATCCAGCCCACACCATCACCCTTCCACCTTCATTTCAGCCCGCTGCCACCAGTATTCCAACCCGCAATAGTCCCCTACCACCTTCAAAACAGCCCGTAACATCCCCCCAGCACCTGTAACCTGCCCCCATCCACCAGTATTCGATCCCTCACCAAATTAGGTATATCAGGGTTCATCCAATCCTCTAGTCATCACAGATTAGCTTTCATTTCTTTAAATATTTTGAGAAAACATTCTATCATGCCATCCATATCATCCTATTTGAAACTAAGTGGAAGATGTTGCCCCGCAGATGTCACCGGACCGGCCCAACACGCTGCGGCCACGCCACGGTCACGCCGCGGTCACGCCGCGGTCACGCCGCGGTCACGCCGCGGTCACGCTGCGGTCACGCCGCGATCAAGCCGTGGTCACGCCGCGGTCACGCCGCGGTCACGCCATGGTAATTCCGTGATTTGGCCCTGCTCCAGCCACATCCATCCCACAACAGCCCCCTTCCACCCTCATTTCAGTCCGCTTCCACCAACATTCCATCTCGCAACAGCCCCCCTTCCACCAGCATTCGAGCCCTCACCGAATTAGGTATATCAGGGGTCATCCAATCCTCTAGTCATCACAGATTAGCTTTCATTTCTTTAAATATTCTGATAAAACATCCTTTTATGACATCCAAATCATCCTATTTGAAACTAAGTGGAAGATGCTACCCCACGGATGTCGCTAGACCGGGCCAACACGTTGCGGTCACGCCGCGGTCACGCCATGGTCACGCTGCAGTCACGTCGTGGTCACGCCACGGTCATGCCACGGTAATGCCGTGATTTGGCCCTGCTCCAGCCACATCTAGCCCACACGAGCCCCCTGTCTTGATATATTGTAAATTCTACATGACCTCAATCTGTATATTGTATAATAACTTTATTAGCTATAAATATGTACATGAGAGTTAGATAAATAAAATATCTCAATATAAACATGTTCCCCTACCCATGAATCAATGGTATGTTAATTATGTCCTCTATCATACATAAGATATATTTCTATATGATATATTTCACCAGAGGTTTATTCATCAATGTACTTATATTTAAATTCAGTCCTTATATTTAAAAATCTGTCCTTTAACTTCATGAATGTATGAATTAGAATCTCATCAAGATTGATTTTTTAATGGTTATTTCCTAAGGGAATGAATGTAGAGAAATAGATTGAGCTCATGAGACTTTTTATTGGTGAGAGATCAGAATGGGAGTATGTCAATAACCTTTCATGGTTTTTTATATATTCTCCAATGATAGGGGTCATCAATTATGAGAAAGATCATTTCTTTGGTGATGGTCTTCACCCAGACCTTGGTACATCTCTACTTTCTTTGGGCATAACATCCATTTTGGAGGTTGTCCCTAGGGACATGTGAATGGAATATAAATATTCTTGTAAATTGATGGTTGTTCATTCCTTATTTTTATCAGGTATGTAACAAATGAATAGTGGGAATGAAGAGAATCCAATGTGCAAGGAGTAGAGGCAGGATGAACCATAACATGATGAAAAGGCCCATTCTTATAGAAATAGTTCATCCATTTTGTGCTTCCAGTTTAGGGACTTTGAGGAATTTTGAGACCCATTTCTTGATATATCATTGAATGTTTCTCTATTATGTAAATTTTGTTCATAATTATTATTTTTTGATGATGGGGTTATAGAAGATGTCTCATGTTTGATTCCTTGTTTTTTGTGTAGGCACATTGTGATATACATGGATAAAAGTTGGATCACATTACCGAGGAACACACCTCAGTCTGCTAAGGGTTTGAATGAGTTTTTAGATTTTGAAATTTCTAATCGATCCTTTGAAGGGAGAATAAAATGTCCATGTCATAAATGTAAATTTAGAACATTGTTAAAGATAGATGAGGTTTATGAACATTTAATACTGAAGCAATTCCCTGCTCAATATTTGTGTTGGATTTGGCATGGAGAATCAAACATTACAGAAAGATTAAGCACTGATGTTAATCCACATAATGAGGTCCCAAGTTCATCGACAATGGAAAATTAAATGCAAAACCTAATAAATTATGCATTCAGCACTGTAAGACTCCACTATCAGCATCAAAACATATCAGAACAACCAGAAGAGGCTGCTATAATTTGCAACGTGAAAAGTGATGTTTTTGAGACTTTAACACAAGCAGATCAAGATTGTCACATATCATTGGATCCTCCTCTTGATTATGTGGAGCCAAATGTAAGAGAAAACTTCACTGAGGAAAATGTGTTTCATGATTTAGTTGATGATGGAAATCAAGAGTTTTATAGTGGGTGTTTGAAATATTCAAAGATTTCATTTTTGCTGAAGTTTTACCATATCAAATGTCTATGTGGAATTACAAATAAGGCAATTTCCATGATATTGGAATTGATTCGTGATGCATTTCCTGAAGCAAAAATCTCATAATCTTTTTATGGTATGAAAAAAGTTGTTAACAAGATTGGTCTAAATTATACAAAAAATACATGTGTGTCCCAATGATTGTATGATTTATTGGGGAGAGTATTCAAGTATATAGAATTTCATGAAATGTTCTTCTTCTAGATGGCATGCAAAGGGTGATGTTGGAATTCTGAATGAACATAATTTCATGGAGAAGAAGAAAAGGAGCACACCTACAAAGGTTTTGCATTACTTTTCTTTGAATCCTCGATTGCAATGATTATTCATGTCATCAAAAACCACCGAACACATGAAGTGGAATTCTGTAGATAATAACAATGATGGGTTAAGGAGACATCCTCGAGATTCCCAATTTTGGAAGACATTTGATTCATTACATCTTGATTTCTCAGCTGATCCTTGGAATGTTCGATTGGGATTGGATGTCGATGGATTCAAACCATTTGGGACTTTGAGTACCAATTATAGCATTTGTCCAGTCGTTTTGATCCCTTATAATCTACCTTCGTGGATGTGTATCCAACAAAAATATTTTATCCTTTCGATGATTATTCCTGGAAAACAAATTCCTGGAAATGATATTGAAGTATACTTGCATCCTTTGATTGAATAATTGTAGGATTTATGGAGCAACGGTGTTGAGACATTTGATGCTTCTTCTAAAACAATGTTCAAAATGCATGCTGCTTTAATGTGGACCATTAGAAACGTCCCTGGGCTTGGGAATTTATCTGGTTGGAACACTTACATGAGTTTGGCTTTCCCCGTTTGTAACTTTGATTTCGAGCCCAAACGGCTACCTCACAGTAGAAAATGGTGCTTCTTGTGTCATTGAAGATTTCTCGATGCATCTCATAAATTTCGGCTGAACAGATCATAATTTAATGGTTCCATTGATCGTAGACCACCTCCAAATTTTTTAAATGGTTTTGAAATATTGGCATAGCTTGAAAATGTTGAAACATAATTTGGGAAGGTTCATCATTTGAATGATAGCGGAAAACGGGTCCGAAGTGTATCGTCAAGTGAATCCCGAACGCAACAATGGAAGAAAAAAAGTATATTCTTCAAACTTCCTTATTGTAAATTTAATTTTTTGTGGCATAATCTTGATGTGATGCATATTTAGAATAATTTTTGTGACAATTTGATTTTCACATTGCATAAAGAGCATGTAATGTCGAAGGATCATCTCAATGCTCACACAGACTTACAAGAAATGAACATAAAATGCGATCTCTGGCCAAATGAGAATAGAAAGTATCCTCCTGCAATTTTTGAAATCACAAATAGGGATAAAGATACATTCTTTCGAATGTTAAATAATGTTAAGGTATCTGATGGTTATTCAAGTAACATCTCGAGTTGTGTTGACTTGAAGAATCGTAAGTTACATGGATTGAAAAGACACGATTCACATATTTTGTTACAACAGTTACTACCATTGGCATTGCGTACATTATTACCTAAAAAAATTACTTCTGTTGTACTCCAGTTCTGCACATTTTTCAGAAAACAATGTGAGAAATCCCAACATCCATTTTAGCTTGACAACCTCCAGGAGAGGTTTGTATTGACCCTTTGCGCAATGGATATGATATTTCCTCCGTCCTTTTTTACTGTAATGATGCATTTAACTATGCATTTGGTTGAGGAAGCTAAATTAGGAGGCCCCATTCATTATCGATGTATGTATCCAATTGGGAGGTACTTCATTTATATGTTTTCCAGTTAAGTAAACAATTTTTTGTACTTAATTAAATGCATAATTATGTTTATTTTATTTCACAGATATCTTGGGCATTTGAAATCATATATGAGAAATAAAACTAAACCAGAAGGCTCAATTGCTAAAGTCTATGTGGCTAAAGAGTGTCTTACCTTTTTTTCTCGATACTTGGATGATTTTGAGACAAGATTTAATCGAGTTGGCCATGTTGATGACACATCGACTCAATCTCAAATACATCAGAAATCCAAAATACTTCCTGCTATTGGACTATCAGTTGGGAGGACCTCAAATGTGACACTGACTGAATTGGAATTATTACAGGCATATAGATATGTGCTGTTGAATAGTGAAATTGCAGATTCATTTATTGAAGAGTTGAGGATACAAACAAAGAGATAAATGAGAGGCCGAACATGAAATGAGAAAGATATAACGAAAGCTATTGATAAAGATCTTGTAGAATGGTTTGCACGACGTGTAAGTTCATAAATATTGAAACAAATATGAATATTATATTGAAACATGCATTTTGTAAATATAATAAAGTATATTTCTTTTTTCAGATCATGAATACTAATACTCGGGCAGAGGTATCAGATGATTTGATGTTTCTTGCTAGAGGTCCTCTAAAAGAAGTTATAAAGTTCGACATTTATAATGTGAATGGCTTTAGATTTCATACAGTTGATCGGGAAGTGGGTTTGAGCACTCAGAATAGTGGTATAGTTACATTTTCTGAAGTGGAATACTATAGAAAGCTGCATGATATTAGAAATTAAACTACCACGGACATTTTTCGGTTGTTTTATTCAAATGAAAATGGGTCGATATTATCAGAGGCGTTAAAATAGATTCCTTGCAATTTACTTTTGTGAAATTCTATCGCTTGATGGATGTTGGTGATCGTGAACTGCATGATCCCTATATCTTTGAATCACAAACAAAAATGGTATATTATGTGAATGATGTTGTTGATGAAGGTTGGAGTGTAGTTTCTCAGGTAATACAAAGAGATTTGTATGATATGGGTAATGAAGTGGAAAATTTGACCTCTGAAATTGAATTTAATCAGCAACAAGAAGCAGAATTATTTGTCCATCATGATGTTGAAAATATTAGTCTAGCAAGGATGAATGAAGTGGATGAAGCAATGGGGAAGGAAACTGACAATATTGAAGGGGAAAATTAGTGTATGTATAATTATTTATTTATTCAACAACCACTTGTTTCATTTCTACAGTCATTCATTATCATTGTTATATATATTTTTTTTATTAGTACTCCATTTGTTATCATTTTTAATTTTTTTCAGCATAATATTTTTGAAATATATATTCTGAACTTTATTTTATTTTCTTAAATGACCGGAATTCCAAGGAAGAAGCGTTACATTATTTCATCCAGTTCTGTGACAGATGACTATCCATCTTGCTCCCTCCCCATGACATCTGATGCACCAGCTGCCAACACCCCTGCACCATCTCCCCCTACACCATCTCTCACACCATCTTTGGATGTCCCAGTAGAGGCTGAATCATCGACTCCCCCATCAGGAGCCTTAGTAGTGGGGCAGGGACGCGCCCCTTCCAGTTCATCCCTAACATACTGGAGTGTCACTATCATAGTTAAAAATTTTAATTAAATAAATTTATTGCATTTGGTTTATACTAATTTTTTTCTCATTGAAGATGACAAAAATGAAATCGTGGAGAAAAAAATAAAAAGTTCAGATGTTTGGTATCTGAATGGCGAGAATATTTTTGTGCCATTTGATTCTTAGGGGGTCCCTACGGATGATGTCGCGGGGTTGCTTGGCCAGATTCCAGGCCAGCTGGTAGCGGAGCCCATTTCCCTTCCCATTGCATATGATAGTTTGAGACATATGCCTCCAAGATGGAAAAATTAAATGTTTGATTCACAAATCAAGGTAAATTTATTACATTATGGTTCAATTTAATGTCATGTTACTAATATGTTCAAAATGAAGTTCTGTGTACAGATGTTCTTCCAATTTACCGTTGCTGATGTGATAGCACGGAAGTGGACGTTGAAAAATCTAGGTATGAAGTGGAAAGATTTTAAATAGAGATTGTGGTGTGATTTCAACGATACTTTGTTGACCACACTGCAAATGTATGAGAAGCAACCCAGTGGGGTACCAAAAGAGCAGTGGAATGTGTTTGTTGACAGGCATCAGGATCAGAAGCAGATGGTATTGAAATATATATATTATTATATTATCTTCATTTTACATTTATACATGTATATGAAAAGGACATGACATTCAATACATCAGTATTAAATTTTATTTTATTTATTTTAGGATCTATCAAGATAGAATGCGTCAAATCGAGCGAAGAAAGTTATCCCACACACTACGGGCTCAAAAAGTTTTTCTAGAAATCGAATTTCATTAGTAATCTTTTAATTAGTTTAAATATTTATAAGACAATATTATTTCTTTAATATATTGAATTGTTTATGAATCTTTGATCAATGCAATCACGGAGTTTAGGCCATGAAGCATCTAGAACTGAACTGTGGTTGGATGTTCACAAGAAATCAGATGGATGTTTTGTTAATGAGCCTGCTAAAGAAGATGGGGTATGAAGTAAATTTTTTATCATAAAAACTTCTTATCAATTTTTTTGTGTTAATATATATTGATATTTGATTTATAGGTCAAAATTAAAGAACTATGGGATGCCAATCCTGCGCATTCCTACTCTGTCTCCCAGGATGACCCGGTTGCTAAAGTCCTTGGGAAGGAGCATCCTGGGAGAGTGCGTGGGATGGGTTTGGGACCCGTTCCATCTTAGGTTTATAGCAAGCCACTAGGGATAACTGTTGTATCTACTCCTGACTTTATTCAGCCCGGAGATGCTAAGAAAGAGATTGTTTCTTTAGGAAACACAGTTCACAAGCAGGGGGATCAGATATCTGCATTGCAGAAAGAGTTGACTGAACTACATCAGCAGATGAGCAAATATTCCCCCCGGTGGGAGTGCATCGATTGGTGGTATACAGGTAAATCACAGAAAATCAGAACCATTTATTTTGCTAACTTTTATTTCTTTTAATATTTAATATAAATATGTAACCATATTTAATTTTCAATATAATGTTCTTACAGGTGACATCACAATGTGGAAATGAATGTGGAGAGGGTGACGATGCATCATCGGACCCTGAGTAGTTGTACTGTTTATGTGTTGAACAAAAATGAAAATCGTTGGTTTGTATATGTAACATTTGTGGCACATAGTTTCCACCACACATTTTCATGTCCTAAAATTTCATTGATTTCTCACCTTTCTTTTTATACATTTTATTGATTTCTGATGTTTGTTTTTATGTCTTCATTTCTCGATTGTGGTATACATCATTCCATTTAGGTCTGTGTTTGAATTGGTAGTCGAGATTTTGGATGACTAGGAGTTCAACCCATTGTTGATGTGTTGAACAAATTGGGTCATTTCATAGTGATCAAGGGGATAGTGTTGTGGACTCTCTAGTGAGGCCCATTGTTGAAAATGTCTGATTTAAGCCTCAAAAGTATCTAAACATTCTCTAGCTCTTCTAAAATTTCATGAGAATGTACTAAATCAATGGTGGTTCACTAAGATATAGGTGTGACTGAGGGGTGATAAATTAGCATATGTCCATGAATATCGGAAAGAATACTTTATAAATTAAAATATAATCTCAATGATGGATGTCTACTTGACACACAGTTGGTATGTCTTATAAAAACATGAATTTTAAGAAAAGGTCATCTACCAAATACTTGAATATTAGGATGGTTACAATGGACCATTTCCAACCATAACTGTTTTGATCACTGAACTGTTACTGCATGACTTGAACTGCATTCCCAACACAATTTCCACTTAATCATGATCTGTCTGGTAATTATTACCTATCATTATATACCTGAATTATTTATATTATGATTCTTAATTCCATTTTTTGTTTCATAACAAGTTATCCGGTCATGAAACTTTAATTACTGAAATTCCAGAACATTCTTCATTACCATTCATGACTATTCTTTCTACAACCACTATCCCAAAGGCTACATTTTCCATGACCTGTGTGATTCTCCCCACCATACGATTATAATATTCATCATTTTAATAAAAATAGGATTCCAATTCCCATGAAAAACACTCTGTCCACAACTAAACAAGGTTTCTGGATGTGAGTCAATATAATTATACCATGTTCCATCACAAAAATCCATCATTGGCATACGCTGAAGCCTCATCTGAAACTAATAATTCATCCTTGAACAACCTATGGTTCACTTCCTACCACATAGATTTACATCATCCACTTAATAATAAATATAAATTTTCTATTCATAATCACATGTATTATGAAATCATCATTCCATGTGCACACATTCAATCAATATCAATAACTATATCTTGATCTTTAACCCAGATTGATGATGTTATAAAACTCGATCCTTTTACATAGTCATCCATAGAACTAGGATAACTTAGCTTTTCTACTAAAAACTATGGTGTACATAACTCATCACAATATAGTTAATACCTAACCTATATTCCAACATAAAAATATGTCAACTAAGACTCACTGGAAATATCCACATTCCTATAAATGTTATATCCCAATGTAACTCTAAAACTGTTCCCACAATAGGATTTCATATAAAAATATATTGCTGATGTGTTATTTAAGCTATTTCATCAGTTCAAATTTATTATAAGTATTAAGGATGGTTTCCAGGCCACAAAAGCAAAAACAATATTTATATAAATGGGTTGGTACTAATATAACTACCAATTCAACAATTATCAATTTTTATAAGTAGAGTGGAATCTCTATGGATGATCTATCCTAAGAAAGTGAAGTTATAAGATTTAGTGGAATCCAGTTTGGGATGTTACAATGTTGTATCAATGGAGTTTCGTCTTCCTAGTATTTACTATTTAGGATATTGTATACATGAGTATGAGGAATGTGTTGGAACCTTTGATAGTTTTTTCGGGTTTTATTTGTTTTTCAGTGAAGCGGTGCAGCAGAATCGAAGAATTTTTTTTTTCTGGGCAGCTTTTTACGGCGGTTTTAACCACTGCGAAATGTATACTGGCGGTGGTTTAAACCACCGCTAAATGTAAAATAAAATTTACTTCTAGCGGCGGTTATAACCTCCGCTAATAGAGAGATATCCAGGAATCGTAAAAATGCCGCTAAATTCAGGAAAACCTTTGCAAAATGAGGCACCTACGACGCTTTCCTAAAACCACCGCTAAACGTTAAAAACTGCCGCTAATAGATTGATGACACCCTATTAGGCGATGGTTTCTATAAACCGCCTATAGCATCAGTTTAAACCACCGCTAAACTAAAAAAACCACCACCAAAAGGCGATTCGGTTGTTGTGATCCTTCAGAGAGTGATTCATTGGATTCATTATATGGTTCACCATGGATGGACTATTTAGGTGATGGGTATTTATAGTGCTCCTACAGTTATTCTTCGGTACCTTTTTATAGATTACCTTGGAAGGGCCCAGAATTACATTATTAAATTATATCTATGTATTAAATTTCAATTGTTTAGAATCTATAACTATAACACGAAAGGACGCATATTCCAAGAAAAATAAAATGTTTGAGTTCGGTCCATTCTGGATAATTGATTTTTGATGACCCATTTATACACCCATATAATATCTATAAAGGTCACCCTTTGTTCAATGATATTTGTATTAGGCTAAAGAAGGTGTAGTCTGTTGGGGGTCCCATGAAAAACATAGATCAACACGGTTATTTATTTATTTATTATATTACCTTTAGATGTAAACTTATCATTTTATATTAATGTACTACATTGTACTTGAAACCATTGTCGGTGTACTATTGAGTATATATCACTCCTTGTTTATAATGCATATGGTACTCAAAAAGACCAAATGGTTGCAGGTGTAGAAAAAGGGATGCACCTCTCTTTCAAGGATATATTTTCAGTTATAGGTTAGTGTATAGAGCAGAGGAATGTTCCTTTGATCATCATGATATTAGAGTAATATTTCATTCTTTTTTTCTTTTAAAAGCATGTTTTATATGCATTTTTTTCTATATACTATGTACTTACCTTTTGAATAACATCCTGGAATGGTCATCTTTTTGGTATCGAATATTTATTTTTTTACTTGTGGGTTATATGGGATAATTTACTATTATTTCACATAATCTTATTTATTTATATTTCTCTTACTTATTTATTTTATTCACTGAAATACTACAGTTTAATCATGTGTATATAGTATTTACATGGAAAAAACTCAGGCCTTCACTTCTAGTTAGCATCCTTTTCAATACATGGAGGCATGCTTGAAGTTATGTGTCCAAACTATATGTAGAAATCCGTTATGATTTATAGGTTGGGACACTGCAAGGATGACATATAACCTTCATTAATACCCAACCAAGGCTATAAAATATTCCAACACCCAATCTATAGGACATAAATTTCACACTATTGAATGATAATCCATATAAGTATAGTTTTTCAAAAATGTAACTATTAACTACTCTATTATAATATTTTAATAATAAATATAGTAATAATTTATTATCATGATTTTCAAAACTGTAATAATAATTCCATTTCTATGGGGATAAACTCTAGTTTCTTCAGCTAGTATAACATATTAAATCGTAAAATATGTTGAATAATATATCTAAAAATCAAAATGAAGTAAACCACCTTGCCATATACTCACTGGAAGATATCATCTCATATGAAAAATAGTCACCAAATCTAAGGTTTAAGGGAATAGATCTAATATAACCACACAAACATCAAGATTCAACATAAAAAATCACTAATTTTCAATGAATTTGAAAACAAAAAATAACTAATTAACGTGAATATAAGTACTAGTATAATCATTCCATTTCATCAAAATCAAACGTGTTTTCAAAAATCTACTTTTATATTTCATGCATCAATTCCATTCCTTTAAATAATTTTCTAACAAATACATTTTCTTCAAATTTATAAATATTATACCATAATAAACCAATTCCAAAAAATTAATTTATAAGTAAATTTTATTCCATATATCAATAACATTAGCACTAATCATGAACAACCATAAATAAAGATGTACTTACAATGCATCAGCCAACTATAATGGGATGTTCGAAATCACTACCAAAAATCATAAAAACTATCTATACTGAATCAAAAAATTGGGATATCCCTACTCTAAACCTAATCAATGTAACTCATCAATGATACGCCACATAAATTTGGAAATAGGCAAGACCTTGTCTCAACCTATGCCACCCATCCAAACACCAACATTGTCTTAATGAGTATGAAATATCAATGTCTAGTTGTTTACTCATGTCTTCAATCCCTTATATAATTTTCTAACCATATAAAGTTCATAATGATTCATATAAAGGGTATTAATATGATAAATAAAACAAATATAAAAATCATATTTTTACTATAGAAAACCCAATGGGTATTCAATCCCATAACACATAGGAATACCAGTTTTTAAAAAACAAGTATGTGATCCCAAATGCCCCAAAACATTATATCATTAATCAACATTACACATTGTATTCTTGAATAAATTATTAATTATGACCATGTCACATCAACCAGATACATACCTTTCAACAACTAATAATGGGGACGAAATATTATAATTTTTTCCAATAAACACATTCATTTTAAAAAAAATTATAGAAGAAAAATAATTAACATAAATACCACTTTTTTTCCCTTAATCTTAATATCTTTACATTATTTAACAAATTTATAGAATATCATCCATGAAAAGGAACAGAAATAATCACAACTACCAATTTCACAATATATAGAAAATATTAAGGAGCAAACATCCTAACTCAAACCATATGATATCACTTAAACCCTTTATATATTTCAATAACTCATAAGTAATATATTATTTTCTTAATTAGGTTCATTCCACTATTTTGAAAAATGAGAAAAATAATTATAATCCCATTATTGCACATAAAATAAAGATAAGTCACAAATTAAAAACATTGATATAAATAATTCAATGTTGTCTAATAAAAAAATAAATAAAAATAAAATAAATCCAATCAAATATCCCTTGAGAACCATGATCCCTAATGATATCACCCCAACAATCATTTACAGTCAATCATCATTAGAAACCCCATGAAAATTTATGAAATAAAAATAAATTTTTTAAAAATATATAATTCTAGATACATGAACCAACAGAGAAAAGGAGATCTAACATTAGATTACCTTGGAATTAATCTGTAGAATATATGGGATAAATCCAATCAATGTTAGCTCAATATCATTGAATGTGGTCCTTATCCCACCAAGGGTTTTAAGAAAAATGTAGGAAATAAGACAAAATAAAATGCAACCCGTACATTATAGTAGATGGATAAATCATATTTCCATGATGAAACACATTTGACCATGTGGAAATGGTTAGGTAATTCAACTAAACCATGATGCATCAAAGGTGTCTATTCCATAATAGTCTTAATCAATAATGCACTCTCTATACATTCCTTGAATCATTGACTATCTCTAACCATCCAAAACCTGGTTAAATTTTGATCCAATATACCTATGGGAAAAACATTCATCCAAGAATCCATAATGATGGGGCCATCAAATCAGAAAAGCTACAAGGCTTGACCTACAGGAAATGATGACCCCAACAGAGAATTATTCCATTTATACACATAAAATAAATAAGCCATGATTTTGATCCTCAAGGATTATATACTAAAACCTACCCATCACCCTATAAAAACTCTTAGGAAAATGGTGACCTAGAACATTATTTTCATGTTACATGGTGCATATATGTCCTATAGACATATGGGTTTTTTAAATAGAAAAACATCAAAATCATGTATCCTACGAATCCCTACCATAAGGACATCGACTAATTCAAACGAAACAATCTACAAAACCATCACACAACACATCCTACCAAATATTACCACAAACCATCCCTGGTAGATGAAATTTCAACATCAAAAGGACTTATAACCCTGTTTCTTTTCACATACACCTCTAACCACTTGAAAACCAAAAGGATTTTCTTGAAGAAAAACTAATAACTTACATAAAATAACTCTCAAAAAAATATCACATTTTATAATTTAATCAAAATCATGGGAAAGAGGGAAATAAGTAGAAATAATGACCCCACGAGAAACTTGTGGTGGATATGTCCATAAAAATAACCTAACCAATAAATCATAGGTGGAAGGTGAACAAAAATACAATATAAACCACTATACTATAAATCAATAGGGTTCATATATAAAATATCAAAAATAAAATTAATGAAATGGGATATTATAAATGAATCTATAAATCCATCACCCAAATACACTCCTCTAGACCATTGTCACACTATAAGAAAATGATGTAAAACAATTAACCAATGTGATAATTCGTATTAATCTCTCTATAAAAAGAACACAACTAGTAAACTATTTGAACAAGGGGCACAAACACATGACCAAAAAATTCATCTCATAAATCAATAGGTGATATATATAAAATATTTAAACAACAATGTATAATATAACATGGTATATTAAAAACACATCTATGAATCCATATCCTCAATACACCCCTCCAATCCAATATGACATCGTAGTGTATTGAGATAAAAAATAACCTCGTGAGATGATTCTCATGGATCTCCCTATAATAAGAACTCATCTAAAAAATCAAATTAAAAGGCTTCACATTTAAAAAAATTAAAAATAATATCATAAATCAATAGAGATCTTCTAAAAAATAAAGGAAAAATATAAAATAAAATAAAAAAGGTTTTTAAGAATTCATCTATAAATCCCTAACCCTAATACACTTCCCCAAAACAGTATGCTAGAATATTATTTTTTCCTACGGAATAACATTCCCAAAACACCTTCTCATAAAATACGTACATCACAAAAGTCTATTCCATGAAGGTTGACCCATATTCATCTTACACCTTCCCAATTCAATGGCCTTTGATGAAGATATTACTGAATCTATGAAACATGAATTACTTTATAAAACCATCTCATTTATGATCTAAGTGTTAAATGATATGTGGTAACTATAACAGATTCTAACACCTTTATTCTTCTAAAAATTGTGGAAAATTTTTTTCCAATGAAAAATCCTTCTCTTCCCATGAATAGGGGATATCATTAGGATCACATTTTCTCCAACGTCTTACTCCATAATCCTCCCCCTGCGATCATCATTGTATTTCAATAGATATTGTTCTTCATTATTCATCTTTGGAATCACCATAACCTTCTGTGTCATTCTATTCACAAATTATAGTTTGTTAAAAACTAATTATCTAAGCTCAGACAAACATAATGATGATCGATGTCGTTACATATATAGTGATTCATATGAGCCTAGAATAATAGTATTGTGATTAAAGTTTTCATTATAAAACATTACAATTTGTAGGAAAATAACTCACCAACCACTAAATTCTAGAATTAGATCTTGCAACAAGCCTTATAGAGACTAGATAGTTTATGTATTTCAAATTCCAACTATAAATGGAATGTTTTTCATAGGAATAAATGAAAACCATACCAGGAAAATTTCTTCTCCAAATCCATGAAGTAAAATGGGGTTCATGATCAGAGTTAACCATCATTAAAACACCTTGAAGCCTCAATAACTCATCCAAAAACATCCTAAAAAGTATCTATTGATAGTGAAACCTTAATCAACAATAATTGAGTTAAATCTATGATAAATTCATTGATTTCCCATATGGTAGCACATTTTCTATCTTCTTGAGGTAATCTGTTAACAATTTAAATTGTGATTCCCCCCAATCTCTCCCATGGAGAATCGAGTTAGTTATGGAAACCACTAGAAACATTATAATTATCCTTTTCCCTCTATAAAAACAAACATAGTGTCAAAAAATCTACAACTGGTCACTTCATACTATAGAACCAAAACTGAACTCACAAGGTGTGATACATATTTATGGCATCATGGTGTTTCATTATGGGTGAACCATATTACTAATGAAGAACAAGATAAAACAATTCCTAAAGAGAGAAATACAACCCCTGAAACAATATCCTATTATAACCATTATAAGAACATCTATAATGGATACCATCATAAACAAATATGGTCTCTCAAATCCTGAACCTCAGAATCCCCATTCTGATAATCACCTATATTTTGCACCAAATATGACTTCAACATCAACTGATAAAGAAAAATTCTACAATCAAATTATCCATTATCAAGGTATATCATTGAAAAATCATCCATCACCCTATAAGTATAAAAATGAAAAATATATTTATGGGTATCCCTTCTAAAATAATGACCCACATAATTACCTTTTCATGGTGTATAAGATATCTCAAAATAATAATGCTAAAATAATCACTTCTATCATCACTACATCAAGATTAAAGCATGATGATAAATGATATATTTAAAGGTTTTATTATTCATAAAAAAATGACCAATGAGTTAAATATTTACTTCATTTTAATGAGTAAAACTAGATTATGCTCAAGGTCATGGAATTAATAGTTTAATTTATGAGGTTTTATGTATTGAAACCCATTGGATATAAAAAAATTATACTATATCATAACACAACTCAAACCATGACTCAACATTTTAAAAAAAATCAAAAATATTTCCTTTCTTCAGAAATGGAATATTAAGAGGAGTAAATAGTTTCTCCTTTATATTCTCAAACGTAATATGTATATAGTTAGTACACTTGAAAGTGTAATCTATTCTCGTCAATGTTTTTGTGATGTATTTATTATAGATAATTCATATATGAACCCCCAGTAATATCCTACAAGACTGCCAAACCTATATACTTTTAACATATTATCTAGGGATACCTAAGAAACAAACACGACAATCTTGAATGGATCCAGGGACACTCCATGTTGACACATAATATTTTCCAAAAATAAACCGCAAACTCCCATAACATAAACATCAATAGATTCCCAAATAGTTAGTGATGCATAAGAAAAGAAAATTTTAACATTGAATTCTCCTCCCATAAATCAAAATTATCCATAATTTAATGAATAAAAAACATGAATTTATTAATAATCTCATAGAAAATTCTATTAGTTAATCTCAAGAAATCAACTACAGTGTTTATAACACTAAAAAACATTGTTTTGAACTAATAATTATTTTAATATCACATGGAAGAAACCTTTAGAATGTCATCATCATTCAACCATATGTGATCATATCCTGACCACGAATCAAACATTGAGTGCCAACTATCACCCATTAATTTCACAATGTTGATTCCTCCTCTTCTACTAGTGGCTCAGACGCGCGCTACCCTGCCTTCCTACGGCCAGCCACCATGCCGTCGTGCTGGATATTGTGCCCCCCCCACCACCACATCCTCTGGGTCGCGGCCTCCTCCGGTGGCATAGCTACGATGTCGCCGCCATCGTGGCTGTCCGGAGTGCCGACCATCACCTTGTGACTCATCGGCATTGGTCACCATCCTCCTTTTTTGTGATGAACGTGTCAACATTGAAGAGGTGAAGGGATCGGGCCATGTTCATTCAGACTATACCCTCCACGTTAGTCCAGTAGCACATGGCTCGAGGAGAAAGATTCTATGTAAAATTAATGATGAATAATATTAAAAAAACCTACCTCAATCGTCTGTTGGAGATGTCGCGAGGAGGTAGATGAGGTCATTGAAGAGGACGACGGGATTTGTCACTCCCGCAACATGTTTCTAATCATTGCTCGAGCATCGTCCTTCTTCTTCATAGGGGGGTGGTTCTTAGTTGGATGATTCTCTATCCTTAGCCTCTTCTCCCTTCCCACAAAAGTAATACAACCCACAAGAAGATTTAATAAAATAACTCTTCATTACCAAGTTGGGTTATTAATTCAAGATTAATATATCCTATTAAATAAAGAGAAAATTGGATGCAAATTTTGTTCAACCAAGCATTTAATACCCATCATTAAATGCCTGACAACCCTCATGTGGTCACCAAAATTATTATTCAAATGGGAGGTTTTAAAAATAAAATAAAAGTTAATTATTTCATTTAATTATTTTTCCATCCCTCCCAAGAAAATATGAAAAACAAACTCCTACCCTCGACATACTATAGTTGAGGAGAAGGTCTCCTTAACCGAATATTGGCACTAAAAGTTCAACAATGTCCTCAGATTTAAATTCTGATCACTAGTTAAAAAGATACAAAATTCCATTTGCGCATTTACAGAACATACCTGAAAAAATTTCACCCAATTATGGACAGTCACCCCCCGACTCGTGCCGGTCGATGTTAGGCTCTTCGTAATTGAAATACTTCCCAATGAACCCAACAGTACTCTCTGACTTCCGATCCGAGTAACCGTTTAAATGTTATGGATTTTACAATAATATAATTGTAAATTAATTATTTTATTTACATCCAAAAACTAACTTTCACTGGTGGCCCGCACCAGCCAATGTTAGTTTTGGCCAAAAGAAAGGATATCCTCATGAGTTTAGTAGTTTTCTCAGATTTTTAATCCAAGTTACTGTTTGTGGGTTATAATCATTTGAAAAAATAATTTATCTTTATTTAATTATTTTATTTATGGTTATGTCATTTTCAGGTTTCCTTATAGCAGGCACGCGCCGACTAAACTTATGTCACGTATGGGGTAAAACCGCCATCCTGATCACAACGGCGCCCTCATATTTTTAATATGAGTAACCATTTATGATTTATTCTGCGTTTTCTGGAAAACTTCTTATGCTCGCTAATTAAACAATAACAAAACTTTGATAGATCATTCTGGGCACACCGGGCCTCAGAATCGCACATCGTCAGATTTCAATGTATCGAAATAATTTTATATAATTAAAAAACATTATATGGAATTTTCTTGACATTACATATATATAAAATGTTTTTATCAAAAATAATGAATTTAGGGTTAAAAATAAAGGATTTTAAATTAATATATTGAGTTTTTAAATCCATGGTAAACGTTTTAGAAGATAAGTAATAATTTGTTATAATAAAATATTGATTCAATTTCCTTTAATAATCTATTCGCAATGAACCATTTAGTTTTAAATATCATTGAATGGAATAAAAATATTTCTTATCTAATCATAAAGGATTAATTATAATGGGAATAGATACTGTACTCAATTTTTTTTTTTTAAATACAATAATTTTTCTAAAAAAGGTTTTATAGTGTTAAAAACATTATAATTAAAAATATTTTCATCCACTGTAAAATAATAATATAAAAAATTATTCCAATTTCTAATCATAATTTATAAATTCCACAATTACAAAAATTTTATTTTTAGTCATAATAAAAAAATTTCCATGGTATAAGAAGCCCCCTCGGTATGGGTTACGTGTGGTTAGAGGATCAATTTAGCAATAATATAAGGCCCGGCCTTAAACATCTCTTAATATTGAATTAAATGAATAATTCACATTGAGAATCTTTTCAGGTTTAGAGTTTTAGAGAATTAGAACATAACTACTACAACTCAAAAGATTACAATGTAGAAACTTCCTTGACACTAACATCATATCATGTAACTTTCCCTTGACCTGTGAAAAACATTTCAAAAAACATGGGATGAGCATAAAAAGCTTAGTAAGGGATATAAAAATATGGAAAGGAAACATGGGTACATATATACATAAGAATGAAATCATACTTTACCCATAAAACATAAGCACATTAACATACCTCATCAAATAATGAATAAATCATAGAAATCATAAGACATAAAGGTAACTTGAGGCATTCATAACATTCTTACGTAGGGAGTAACCCTCTTGGTTACGTTTGGAATACCCATCACAGTATATTCCCTAAATCTCTTCGGAGAAACTTTAATGTTACACTCCTTCGCGTTACCAAATGCATTGGAGAGCTATATCGGGCTCACCCACCCTTATTTTATCATGGAACCATCTGTCTTCATAATAATGCCCAAGAACCTCAACATAATCGTATCACATAAAACATGCATAAAGGAAACATAACATTTCCACCTTTCAATCACAAGATATCAATACAACACATTGATATAAAAACATTATGAAAACCATTTTCAATACCAAAATAAAAGAAAAGTAAAAAATGGTATTTATTTTTCTTTAAAAAAGGTATGGCTTGTAGAGGAAGCCGAAACTCAAATAATGGTCACGGTGGCGGAGAAGTCGTTGTCGCCGCATACGTATGGAAAAAACATTCCCTTTTTTCGTTTAGTAAAATGCTTCGTATAAAAAATATTCCTTTTGGATAAATGTAAAGGTCAAAGGGGTTTATACACCGTATAAAAGAAGGTTGTGTATAAAACAAAATATGCCTCAATGAAAGGAGATTGAGACGAAGTCCCATACCTCGGGTCCGACTTGACTCGGTCATTCTTTAATCTCCTGAATAATAAACTTGAGTTAATTTATACTTGTTTAAGAACCTTTTTCAAGTTCATTATTCCTTTATATCACGTATTTCCATGTCATGAACACTATGTAATTAGTTAAGTTAATAACGGTCGTTTTAACGATCGTTGGTACTTGAGTCAAAAATAAACCCTTTATAATTACATGTTGTTCATGTATCCATTATATCCAGAATTATAATCATTATGTACATATCATATATATCCAGTATATACATGCATTTATAATATTACATAATCATTTAGAGGTAAGAAATGAAATGCACCGTTTATGGAGACGGTAAGTCGTACGTACGCATGAACGCTACTTTCATTTATATTTCGTATTTTATAGAATTGAATCATAATGATATAAAGGTATATTATAATTCCGATATAATATCATATATAATATCATAGTTCCATCCTTTATATGTCCCACATATGGTATTTAACGAATAAAATCACTTTGAGGGGGCGGTAGTCCACATTTCCTTAAATAAAGATATCGCGTTTACCCATAATGGAAACCATAAAGGTATGCCCAAAATGAAAAATACAGAAGCTTAAGGAAAACATAAACATATTATATATCATATATAAATATAGTTTCATCTTAATGGCCACCTTTGAAGGTGTTAAAAGAATTTTGAACAATCATCGTTTTGGGAGGCAGAAATTCGCCATCCACAGAAACAGTATGTTCTTTAACCATTAGATGTATGTGTGTGTAAGTGTAGCTTGAATACTTCTTATAAAAACATCCTAGTATATGTAGGATACTGTATTTGTTACAAAATAAAGGAATAAAAAGAGTTTAGGGGGTTGGAAAGAAAAATAAAACAAAAGGAATCAAGTGAAGACATTACCTTAAAATCGGGTAACTCTCTTAGATTTGAGCTCAAAGGCATCCTTGGAAGGACTTCTGCCCAAAGTGAGGCTTCAAGGAGTAAGAGAGGGATGTGGAAAGCCAAAATTGGCAGGGTTTGGCCGAGCCAAAGGCTTTGGGAGTGTGGGTAAAGAGGTAGAGGTGGGGGCCTTTTATAAGAGGAGAGGAGGGGCACTCTTGGAAGGTAAAGAAAAGTCACTTTATTTTAAAATGGTATTCGGATTTAAGAGGTCCCACATTGGTTTTTTTCGAGGATAAGTTGATAAGGGTTCAAAATCCACCCATCCAATAGGTTTTGGACATGTGTAGGTCTTAGATTTTACATTATCATTCCATTTTATTTAAATGGTTAAATAATGAGGTCATCGGTGCATCATCATGATGTCATAAATAATTTAATTTATTTAAATTCTAAAAATTATAAAAAAAAGAACTATGATGTTGGAAATCTTTTTATCTTTCCAATTACTATTTATAATCAAAAATCTGATCTTTATAACCTCATGTAAAAATTGTTTTAGTAAAACATCTCATGTTTGTGTCATTTTTACTTTTACATTAAATAAAAAGTTATTTATGTCATTTCCCAACCAAAGTGGCTCCATGGGGTCCCCAAGTTTACCCATGGATTGTCTTGGCCGTCCATGACACATACAATAAGGGTAGGACATGTGTATAGGTATTTTAATTTTATTATAATATCATTTTTGCCTTAAATTGCACTAATTACCTCTAATCGCGATTAAAAACTTAAAAGTTACTATTCACCAAAAAATTATTTTATTCTTATTGAACCACATTTTACTTCTTAATGACAAACATTTATGTCAGATTTTTGAAAATCAGAACACAGAAGTGTTAAAATTTCATTTAAATGAAAAATCAGTTTTTATAAGTACCACTTAGTGGTTTCACTATTCATCAAAAATTCAAGTTTTTCAGAAAAATACCAAAAATTCACCCTAATATATATTTGATATTGTGAATTAAAAAATGAATTCTATTTTGAAAAATTCAAAACATTTAAGTCACATTAATTAATTTAATAATTAATTCCCGCTGTCATGACAAATAGCGTGTTTTTATGAAGCAATAAGTATCAAAAGATTGACACCAGTTTAAGTCCAATTTCAAAGTGAAATTGATTACAATGACCACCATTGGATTAAATGGTAAAAATATATTCTAATTTCACTTCAAAACCAATTCAAAAGATAATCTAATCATATAAATAAATTAGATTAAAAATCTGTCTTGATGTAAAATGTAGTATCTTTCACTATTCATTAACAAATGAACATTGTCTGAAAAATACCAAAAAATCACAGAAAGTAAATTTTGATATCCCAATAATAAAGAATAAGTTTATTTTTACAAACATAGATTATAAAATTGTCAAAATATGGATTTAAAAATGGTTTTTCATCAAAAGGCAGTAAAATAATCTTTTAAAAATATTAGTTTATTCCATGCTTAAGATTGGATTTATTTTCATTTTAAGACTCTAAAACACTATCTAATTCATTAATAGACATAGATAAAAATATCTATTATTCATTACTTACTTCGGATGTTACATCCATCCCCCCTTTTGAAAAATTGCGTCCCCGCAATTTATTTACTTGTCGAATAAATGGGGGTACTTATCCCTCATAGCATTTTCAGATTCTCATGTTGCCTCTTCCATCATGTGGGTTTTCCAAAAAACCTTTACCTAATTAATCACCTTATTCCGTAACACTTGCTCCCTGTGGTCAAGAATCTGGACCAGTTGTTCCTCATAAGATAGGTTCTCTTCTAGCTGAACTGCCTCTGGACTCAAAACATGAGATGGATCTGGCATATACTTTCTCAACATCTAAACGTGAAAAACATTGTGTACCTGAGATAAACTCGGAGGTAAAGCCACCCGGTATGCAACTGATCAAACTCTCTCCAGAATTTCCTATGGTCCAATGAACCTTGGACTCAGCTTTCCTTTCTTACCAAATCTCATCACACTTTTCCATGGTGAGACTTTGAGAAAAACATGATCACCTACCTCAAAAGAGATATCCTTCCTCCTATTGTCCGCATAACTCTTCTGCCAACTCCGAGCTGTTCTCATGTGTTTCTGAATCAGCTGACCTTTTTCTGCCATCTCTTCTACCAATTCTAGTCCCCTCAACTTCCTTTCAACCACTTCATCCCAGAAAGCTGGAGTTCGACATCGCTTCCCATATAATGCCTCAAATGGTGCAATCTGTATAATGGAATGAAAACTGTTATTATAAGGAAACTCAACCAAAGAAAGATGTTGGTCCCTAATTCCCTGATAATCCATAGAGCAAGAACTTAGCATATCCTCCAATGTCTGAATTGTTCGTTCTGACTATCCATCTGATTGCGGATGAAAAGCTGTACTAAAATTTAATTCAGTACCCAACGACTTCTGAAGGCCATTCCAAAAGTTAAAAGTAAACCTAGGATCACGGTCAGATACAATGGAGAGAGGAAATCCATGTAACCTGGCTATCTCTTTAAGATACAAACAGGAAAGTTGATCTAGGGAAAAATTATCTCGTATGGCAAGGAAATGAGCAGATTTAGTCAAGCGATCAACAATAACCCAGATTGCATTATTACCTCGAGATGTCTTCTGTAATCCCACAACATAGTCGATGGATATATTCTACCATTTCCACTCTGGCACTGGTAGAGGCTGAAGCATCCCTTTCGGTAACTGCCGCTCTCCTTTAACCTGCTGACAATTCAAACACTTCACAGTAAAATCAGCAATATCTTTTTTCATTCCATCCAACCAGTAGTACTCCCGCAGATCTCTGTACATCTTAGTACTGCCAGGATGAACTGAAAACAGAGAACTATGAGCTTCACATAACAACTATCTCTTCAACTGCGAATCACAAGGCACACACAATCTCTTCCCAAATCTCAAAGCACAATCACTATCAATGTTGAATTCCGGCAACTTACCTTTCTGAACCAGCTCTACCTTTTTCTGCAACTCACTGTCTTGCTTCTGTGCTTCCTTGATTCTGTCTGATAGAGATGATCTCACTAATACTTGAAAGAAAACAGATGGACATCCTGCACCAACAACTTCTATGCCAAATTTCATCAAATCCTTAACCAAAGGATCAAGTTCCGAATGCAACATCGTTAATGAAGCATTACTTTTTCGACTCAAAGCATCAGCCACTTTATTGGATTTTCCCAGATGGTAATTAATTGTACAATCATAATCCTTGATTAATTCCATCCATCTCCTCTGTCTCATGTTTAATTCATTATGAGTGAATATATACATTAAACTTTTGTGATCAGTATATATTTCACACTTTACTCCATACAAATGATGCCTCCAAATTTTTAAATCAAAAACAACAACATCTAATTCCAAATCATGTGTAGGGTAATTTACCTCATGAGTTTTCAATTGACGTGAAGCATAAGAAATTACCTGGTCATTCTGCATAAGGACACATCCATGTCCCTTCAATGAAACATCATTGTATATAGAAAACTCACCATTCCTGGAAGGAAGTGCCAAAACTAGAGCATTCACCAATCTTTTTTTCAACTCCTGAAAACAATCATCAGATTCTTCTATCCAGATAAATGTAACACCCTTCCGAGTTAGCTTAGTCATTGGACTAGATAACCATGAAAAAAATTCAACAGACCTTTAGTATTAACCTTCCAAACAAAGAAAACTACAGATCTCGGTTACATTTTTGGGTCTTGGCCATTCTTCAACAACCTTTGTTTTAGCAGGATCAACAGTTATGCCATATTTTGAAACAATGTGACCCAGGAAAGAAATTTGTTGTAACCAGAACTCACACTTTCTGAATTTTCCATATAGATTGTTTTCTTTTATGGTTTTCAAGAAAACCCATAAATGACTTTAATGCTCTTCTTTACATTTAGAAAACACCAAAATATCATCAATGAAAACAACAAACATTTTTCACCAGAGTCAAATAAGCCATCACTGTAACACACTGTTTAGTTCTGATTCTGACCATTTCAGGATACTGATTTGAAAGGTCATTTCCCTTTGTATGCCTTACCAAAAAATCTGTTCTGTTTCCTCTATGAAAAACCATTCTTAACATAGAAATATCTTAGGAGAAGCAACATGGTAATCTTTAAATGCTATATCATTTCAATTTAACCCAAAAAAAATATTTTCGGATAATCATTTAATAGAATTCTAACTCCTAAAGTTATCTAAACCGACCTCTGATACCAACTATAAATCCCCGGCCTTAAACATCTCTTAATATTGAATTAAATGAATAATTCACATTGAGGATATTTTCCGGTTTAGAGTTTTAGAGAATTAGAACATAACTACTACAACTCAAATGATTACAATGTAGACACTTCCTTGACACTAACATCATATCATGTACTTTTCCCTTGACCTGTGAAAAACATTTCAAAAAACATGGGATTATCATAAAAAGCTCAGTAAGGGATATAAAAATATGGAAAGGAAACATGGGTATATATATACATAAGAATGAAATCATAGTTTACCCAGAAAACATATGCACATTAACATAACTCATCAAATCATGAATAAATCATAGAAATCATAAAACATAAAGGTAACTTGAGGCATTCATAACATTCTTACGTAGGGAGTAACCCTCTTGGTTACGTTTGGAATACCCATCACAGTATATTCCCTAAATCTCTTCGGAGAAACCTTAACATTACACTCCTTCACGTTACCCAATGCATTGGAGAGCTATACCGGGCTCACCCGCCCTTAGTTTATCATAGAACCACTCGTCTTCATAACAATGCACAAAAACCTCAACATAATCGTATCACATAAAACATGCATAAAGGAAACATAACATTTCCACCTTTCAATCAAAAGATATCAATACAACACATTGATATAAAAACATTATGAAAACCATTTTCAATACCAAAATAAATGAAAAATAAAACATGGTATTTATTTTTCTTTTAAAAAAAGGTATGTCTTGTAGAGGAATCCGAAACTAAAATAATGGTCATGGCGGTGGAGAAGTCGTTGTCGCCACATACGTACGACAAAAACATTCCCTTTTTTCGTTTAGTAAAACGCTTCGTATAAAAAATATTGCTTTTGGATAAACGTAAAGTTCAAAGGGGTTTATACACCGTATAAAAGAAGGTTGTGTATAAAACAAAATATGCCTCAATGAAAGGAGATTGAGACGAAGTCCCATACCTCGGGTTCGACTTGACTCGATCATTCTTTAATCTACTGAATAATAAACTTGAGTTAATTTATACTTGTTTAAGAACCTTTTTCAAGATCATTATTCCTTTTATATCACTTATTGCCATGTCATGAACACTATGTAATTATTTAAGTTATCAACGGTCGTTTTAACGATCGTTGGTACTTGAGTCAAAAATAAACCCTTTATAATTACATGTTGTTCATATATACATTATATCCAAAATTATAATCATTATGTATATATCATATATATACAGTATATACATGCATTTATAATATTACATAATCATTTAGAGGTAATAAATGAAATGCACCGTTCATGGAGACGGTAAGCCGTACGTACGCATGAACACTACTTTCATTTCTATTTTGTATTTTATAGAATGGAATATTAATGATATAAATGTATATTATAATTAAAGTATAATATCATATATAATATCATAGTTCCATCCTTTATACTTCCCACATATGGTATTTAACGAATCAAATCACTTTTTGGGGGCGGTAGTCCGCACTTCCTTAAATGAAGATATTGCGTTTACCCATAATGGAAACCATAAACGTATGCCCAAAATAAAAAATACAGAAGATTAAGGAAAACATAAACATATTATATATCATATATAAATATAGTTTCATCTTAATGGCCACCTTTGAATGTGTTAAAAGAATGTTGAACAATCATCGTTTCAGGAGGCAGAAATTCGCCATCCATGGAAACAATATGTTCTTTAAACATTAAATGTAGGTTTGTGTAAGTGTAGCTCGAATAATTCTTATAACAACATACTAGTATATGGAAGATACTGGAGTTGTTACAAAATAAAGGAATAAAAATATTTTAGGGGTTTGGAGAAGCAAAATAAAACAAAAGGAATCAAGTGAAGACATTACCTTAAAATCGGGTAACTCTCTTAGATTTGATCTCAAAGGCTTCCTTGGGAAGACTTCTGCCAACATTGAGGCTTCAAGGAGTAAGAGAGGGATGTGGAGAGCCAAAATGGGCAGGGGTTGGACGAGCCAAAGGCTTTGGGAGTGTGGGTAAAGAGGTAGAGGTGGGGGCCTTTTATAAGAGGAGAGGAGGGGCACTCTTGGAAGGTAAAGAAAAGTCACTTTATTTTAAAATGGTATTCGGATTTAAGAGGTCCCACATTGGTTTTTTTCGAGGATAAGGTGATAAGGGTTCAAAATAAACCCATCCAATAGGTTTTGGCCATGTGTAGGTCGTAGATTTTACATTATTATTCAGTTTTATTCAAATCGTTAAAAAATGAGGTTATCGCTGCATCATCATGATGTCATAAATAATTTAATTTATTTAAAGTCTAAAAATTATAAAAAAAATACTATGATGTAGGAAATATTTTTAGATTTCCAATTACTATTTATAATAAAAAATCTGATCATTATAACCCCATGTAAAAATTGTTTTAGTAAAACATCTCATGATTATGTCATTTTTACTTTTACATTAAATAAAAAGTTATTTATGTCATTTCCCAACCAAAGTGGCTCCATGGGGTCCCAAAGTTGACCCATGGATTGTATTGGTCGGCCATGACACATCCAATAAGGGTAGTACATGTGTCTAAGTATTTTCATTTTATTATAATATCATTTTTTCCTTAAATTGCACTAATTACCTCTAATCGCGATTAAAAACTTAAAAGTTACTATTCACCAAAAAATTATTTTAATCTCATTGAACCACATTTTACTTCTTAATGAAAACCATGTATGTCGGATTTTTGAAATTCAGAACACATAATTGGTAAAATTTCATTTAAATGAAAAATCATTTTTTATAAGTACCACTTAGTGGTTTCACTATTCATCAAAAATTGAAGTTTTTCAGAAAAATACCAAAAATTCAGCCTAATCTATATTTGATATTCCGAATTCAAAAATGAAGTCTATTTTAAAAAATTCAAAACATATAAGTCACATTATTTAATTTAATAATTAATTCCCGTTGTCATGACAAATAGCGTGTTTTTATGAAAGAACAAATATCAAAAGATTGACACCAGTTTAAGTCCAGTTTCAAAGTGAAATTGATTTCAATGACCACCATTGGATTAAATGGTAAAAATATATTCAAATTTCACTTCAAAACCAATTCAAAAGATAATCTAATAATATAAATAAATTAGATTAAAAATCAGTTTTGATGTAAAATGTAGTATTTTTCACTATTCATTAAAAAATGAACATTGTCTGAAAAATACCAAAAATTCACACAAAGTAAATTTTGATATCCCAATAATAAAGAATAAGTTTATTTTGACAAACATAGCTTATAAAATTGTCAAAAGATGGATTTAAAAATGGTTTTCCATCAAAAGGCAGTAAAACAATCTTTTAAAAATATTAGTGTATTCCATGCTTAAGATTGGATTTATTTTCATTTTAAGCCTCTAAAACACTATCTAATTAATTAATAGACATAGATAAAAATATCTATTATTCATTACTTACTTGGGATGTTACAGATAAATTCACAAAATATCACCTTAAAAATCCATAAATTAGTAGATAGATTATTTAGAAACATCCTAATTATTTTTTTATATTTTAATCTATATTAGACCCACTTTATTATAGAATTATTTAACTTTATATATTAATAAGTTAACATTTAAAAAAACTCCCCCATATCAACTATATGTTGACCCTTCACCACCCCATATTTATACACACCATGAAATAAAACTCATGACCATTAAAAACAAGAATCCTTCCATAACACTTTTTATTATATCCTACTTATTATATTCTCACGAGAAGTCCAATCTATGTATGCTTTTTGTGTAATGTAAAAAAGGATATATAAGGATGAAGTAATTTTATTAATTTATCTCTTCAGGTTTCATTATTCTTCCAACTCCTAAAAATAGTTTTAAAACAATTATAATATTATAATTTTTAATTTTATTGTTTTTATTGAATAACCATTATTTACCTTACTATCATCCTTTGGAAAATGAAAACACAACCCGTGTTATGGGAAGACTAACATCTCTAGGATAGAAATATTTGTTTCTATACAACCACCTTATAAGGTTTATTATAAGAATATATTAAATTAATAAATATTATATTAATATTTAAATAATTTTTTTCTGGGTTTTGTAATGGAAATATTAATGTTTTGTGATTATTAACTACCAACATTAGCCAATTAACAATTACTGAAAACAATCCCTTTATGAGTTTCATCTATAATAATTATAGAGAGAAATATGATCAAATAAACTCAAAACAACATCCATAATTATGGAAAATACATTCCCAATCATTAAAAACATTGGAATGAACAAACTAGGTTTCATGGTTGATAATAGAAATCATTTAACCAAAATATACATGAAACAGTTAAAATTACTATCATCCACGATCAATATAAACAAAAAATAGGTTATTCCATAAATATTGTTATAAAAGAATACATATATATATATATATATTAATAATTTCATAATGTAAATTGCTAATGACTATTATTTAAGTGATTTTAGATCGTGTCTCACCAAGAGAGAAGCCAAGGTAAGTGTTTCTTGAACTGAATTCCAGTTCCTTGAGACATGTTTAATATGTGGCAAAAAACATTCCTTTTCAACTGTTTATTATGATAAAAAACAATGAATATATTGTATTAAAAATTTCAAGTAATTAATTGGATTTAAAAGTAAAAAAGAATTTTTTTCATTTCAATTAATTTTGACTGATGTGTTAAAAAAACAAGCATTTCTCATCTAACAATTTTCTTATTCGAGACATGTTTTTGAATATAAAACCAATTAGTTTTTTTATGATTTATATAATTTAAATTTAAATTTTAATATAATGTTTAAAATTTTATTACTATTATTAAATGATTTATTTTATGTTTTTTTTAAGGGTATTTAATTTATCTTTTATAAAAGATATAAGGGGTTTTCTATCTCAATTTATCTCCATAAAGACATGATTAATATTACAAACCAATCTAAATTTATATAGTGTATATAATTACTCCTTGATATTTTATATCATTAATATATTTTTAATCATTCTATTTAATGTTACATTTCATGTTCATAATGTCAAATGGTAATGATTTAAAAGATACCAAAGATATAAGGGTGTCATTTTAAATCAAATTTCTTTTAAGGTCTAGAATATTTATCATCCACATAAATTCTCTTTTTCTACATTATAAATTAACTTTTCTATAATCATTTTATTAGAAACGTTTTTTTTGTAATTTTTGTGACTTTCTATTCAATATTTTAAAATTGAATATATTTATTATTTTCTAAATGGTTCATTTTTTTACTTTAATTTCAAGAAGTATAAAAAAATTCTTTAATACATATTCAGCTAAATGAATTTTCTAGAATAAATATTTCATAGATTTTGGTATTCCATAATAAGATTCCAATATTTTTAAAGAATAGCCTGTTTTCATTATTATTGCAATTTTTATTTTTTTTAATGTTAGTAATAGAAAAGTATACTTCTTCCAGTTTTCTAATGAATTTTTAAAAATACTATTATAGTTTTTTTCATATCTATTAATTAGAATTTATAATTCATATGATTTATTTGAGATATTATCTAATGGTATCATCCATATTATTATTCTAGATTTGTTTTTTATATATTAAAGATGATTTAATAATACCTGATTCTTTTAATGAAATAACTATTATATGTTGGAACTATTATTTTTATAATTCCTTCTAGATTATACCAAATTAAATTAAATTATAATGTATAGATGGTATTATTTTCTTCTTTATGAATTTTTATGACTTGTTTCTCTATCACTCTTCAACTTCCTATTGAATTCATTATTTGTTCATGTACACGTTCTTTTATCTCTTGGATAAATTTTAGAAGTTTGTTACCCGGAACTGAAAACATTGAATATTTTGTTACCATATATTCATGGTATTTAATATTAGTTAATTTATTATCACATGGTTATAAATATTCTAAATGTCATATATGTGATAATGTAATCAGTGTACTTTCTTTAAAGAAATTTCATAGCAGTTCATTACGTTGGTGGAAATATAGAAGTACTATGAAAATGTTATTTAATATATATCCAGTAATGGGATGATAATATTTTATGGGAATCAATTGATAAAATACATTGGGTGTGGAGACTTGTATATCATTAATACATTTTGTCATTGTGTACACCCTTGGTAATATTTTGGGTAGGATTTTATGATAACATGAATCTTCAGTATAAATCCACATTTATACATGTAATTGGATGTTTTAATCTATGGGAATGTTTAATGATCCCTAGAATTTAATATTTTTTATAATACATATTAGTTATAATGTATATTAATGTATTGATAAAAAATAAATGGATATATATTCATGGTGAGGTAGGATACATTTTCTGTGTCAAAACTAATATGGAGTTAATGAATAATATGAGAAAGGATTTATCCCTTCTCCATTTTATATACATTGATAAATTAGTTTGTTTGATGGAAATTAAATTGAATTCTATGCATATTTATATGGAATTATTTCGTCATGTTTATTTACTTAATATTACTGAAATAGACATCGAGAACATTGCTTGATGGCTCTTATATGAAAACTAATTGATTAGAGATAACCTCATAAAGTGATTATTTTATAAATTATGGTTTCATATTTTTTTAATTTTCATTGAAAAATTTTTCATATTGGTTTATGGGTTCCTTGTAATGTTTTAATATGTTAATCATGGAATTTAGGGGGTTCTTACAAATACCACTAATAAACGAGAATAGAAAGACAAAAATTATTTGTATTTGGAAACACGTTTTCATTTAATCTGAATTTATGTTATTGAAAAAATATTTATCTCATATGAGGTTTAATAATTGCTATTTTTTATTATCATCGCATAAATTAAAGCACTAATCATTCGAGAGAATATTATGTGATTTTTATATTGAATAACTTTTTAATTTTTCAATGAAATTATTAATTATATAAATTTATATAGAATTTATTTATTCTAGTTCAGTCACAAGGTAACAAATATTTATTAGGATATGTGATTATCTAATTATTTTTCCATCGGTTCATGAATATAATAATTATTTTATTTATTAGTAAATAAAAAAATAATATTTTTTAATTTATTAAATACATAATATTCAGTGTTCGGTGAATATTGTAAGGGGATAAAAAGCAATTTTTAAAGTTTTGGTTAGAAATCATTAATACTTAATATTATATGAATAAATTTTGAAATAAATAATTAAAGGAATTGTATTTAATCCAAACACTACTTTTTCACATGTCATTACATAATTATATAATTTTTATTATCTATACATGGGTTCCCATAAATAATTAAGGAAATAATAATGGACCATATGAATATAATATTTTATAACCTGTGAATAATTTAAACCCAATTATATTATTTGGATCCTTAGACACACCATTATAATTATTGTGCACAATATATATTATTGAAAAAACTAATGAACTATAGATTTATACTCTATGATCACTCTCAAGAAGGGATAAATTTCATCGTCCATTTTCATCTTGAGACTATAGGGAACTAGAGAGACAATACTAATCACCATGAAGGACTCTACTATAATCATGTGTGATTTATTAATGTTTTAGAATATATGTTCAATAACCCATTGAATTATAAGATGATGATTACAGGTTTTCAGAGCTCGTGTGCATCACTAATAGAGGAATTCTATCCTCAGATCCTCTCACTGCAATAATGGTACACTAAGAAGTTTTCATCTAATTCATCAATGATGAATGAAATAAATGAATGGTATTTCTCTAACTCGAATATATGAATTATAAATTTGATGTGAAAATATAATATATTCTGGTTTCTTATGATTCTAATAATTAATATATAATTTAAATTAATTAGAAATGATGTTATTCATCATGTACTCCTCAATAAAAATGACTAGGACAAAATATAAGTTGGAAACATCCAAATAGGATCTTCTAATATGCCATTCTCCATCAAGTGGTATCACAGAAGCCAAATATGAATTTATAATTATTTATATTTCATTTATCATAGGATGAATTTTTTGTTAGATTAATTTTTTTTCTTACTCATATTATTGTTGTGGTGATCATTCACCTTCATGTAACCCAAAGATGGTTTGACATCGATGTAGAATGAGTCGAATGAATCCATAAAGAGGTCATATAGTTTTAGTAGTTTTACATTTATTACACATCATGTACCCATTTCCACCAAATCTGGATGGTTCGAGGGCTACATGACTTACTCCATGGGTAGAACACACAGTTTATTTTTTACACACCACATATTGTCTAAAAACATGAATGCAACTTTTCGAATTACATGGTATGTATTTGTGGTAAAAACTATGTATTCAATATGTTTCCATATCACAAATCATTTAATCCATATGTTAAATGATTATATATGTATTTATCACATGATATGAGAGACATATATCCAAGAATCATGATAATTAATTTATTCATTGTGTATTTAATACTTATGAATTAGTTGTTATGTAATTAATACACAAAAATATTATTTAATAAAAAATACATAGTTTTAATTTAATCAATTTTCAGGTTTTTTAATGGACATGGTTTGAAATAAATTCATATAAAATATAAAAATTTAATTAACATTTGATTTACTTAATTCAAAATAATTTCAATTAATTAATTATCACATGTTATAATTAATTAACATATGTTAAAATTAAATGAAAGACATTGTATTTTCATACATGTGTTGTGAATTTTCATACAAACGGGAGATGTTTAACACAATCAGTGAAATTGATTAATTTTCATTGTAATAATAATTAATGTGGCATTTAATCATTCCACATGCTATGTGGAAATGGTTTAGTGAATATTAAAAAAATCATTCAGTTAATTTTAAATAAAGAACTACATTTCTTGTCTCCTCTAGGTATAAAACACACACTTGTTAATACAATTTGATCTTTCAAGATAGTATAGATATATTTTTATGATAAAATAAATAATTACATAATATTATTGTGAGATGAATTAATTAAAGTTATTTTATTTTAAAAAATGATATTGAATTGAATGGATTTATGATAATTGTTTGAGCCTTTTTTTAAGGTTGTGGTTGATCATGATACTAGACCAACTTATGTATGATTGGATACTTTTTTTAAAAAATTTTATAATTATTATTTGTAAATTATCCTTACGAAATGTGTGTTATGCACTCTTAATTATTATCTATGGACCATCATATTCCTATTTGGTTTTAAATATCCCCCTTTAACTAATCCATGGGTTTCCCTTATATGTGTGTCAGTATATATAAATATAATTATAAAAATAATGGAGCTCCCAAGTGAGTGGATATAGTTCATGTTCATAGCCAAGGAAAACCGATCAAGGAAATACAAAGGCAAATAGGTTGATGTTTCATCATGCGCCTATAATAATTTCAAATTGGATTTTTTACCTAGGGTATATTTTTGGCATACTATATAAAAAATTAGCAACTATTAAAAAAATTTCATGATCATAACACTTCATTTAGTTATATCGATCATTTTTTTGATTTACTATTTATTTTAAATGTATGGAGATCATATTAAAAATGTGAATTAAAAATATTTTAAGAGAGCACTAAATAAATAAGATTATGTTAAAATTTTATTTATATATATATATAATTAATTACGAAATATAAACTTAAATATTATTAATGATTTAAAAATATAAAATGGGAAATTTACATATTATGATTAAAAACCCATCAATTAATATATTATGATTGTATAAATGTCCACTAATTTGGTTAAAATAAAAAAATATTTGAATGATCCTTACCAGTAGTCATTATGAATGTTTAATAAATCATGTAATTTTAAAATGAGTTTTTCATTGACTAAACATAGTTTCCATTAAGGTTTTGTTGCATCCACAAACACAGTGAAACTAGTATAAAATATTTTTAGGAATTCATTATCCATGATTTCATGATGGGGGTCTACTCATTTCATCAATTAGGTATGAGTTAATGAATTTTTAACATTATGATTACTTAAATACATTCCAATATCATGAAAGACCTCCTTCTGGGTTATAAAAAGGGTAACATAGATCCTCACCCCTATAATATCCTAGTAAATTGATATTCCAAAAATATATAGTGATGGATATTAGGATTCAATAAAAATTTATATGTCTATAACATTTAATTCATTACATAAAATTTTTGGCAATAAATATAAATCATTAAATCTTATTTTAATTAATGAAGAGAAAATCAATTAAAATCATTGTAACATTTTAATTTAATTGGATAGAAACCATTTCAAAACTGAATACATTTTGAATAGTGGTATTATTATTTTACACAGTATATAGATACCTGAAAAATAATAATATCTAGTGGTATTTGGTATACATGTAAATTCTTTTTTAATGAGCATGATAAATAAATAAGTATGTGTATAGGTTTTAAATGGAAGGGATTCGATTATCCATTGTCTTAGGATATTAGTAATGAATAGAAAACTAATAATGGAACATAAGGATATAAATAGCTATACCATGTTGTCTCATCTCATATGACTTGATAATAATAAAGAGTGTCTTTATGATAAATTATAGAGTTACTCTACTATACTTCATTAAACTATAAGTTAACACTTAGCTATTGTTATTGAGTTAGGTACACCAAAGTATATTTATTAGTTAATAAATTTTGGTACTCCATATTATTAATAAATTATCCATTGAATCATTATATCATCCTTCTATTTTTTATCCTTATTAATATAAAATTATGAGATGAACATTATAGATCTGTATATTAGGATCATTTAAAAAAATTATCACTAGGTTTATAAGTGTTTCAGGGAACTTATTTCCCTAACCCTTTGTGTAAAAAAGAAATAAAATGATCACTTAAAAATCCCACGAATATATTTGACAAATTAAATAATTTACCATTTCTTTTGATGTTTTAAAATATTTAAATATAGAATAATGAATATATGGTTGTTTTCGTTCATGATCATGCAAAGGACGTAAATAAAGAAATTGTAATATATAGAAGAAGAAAAACATTCCTTTAATTCAAGGATATATGCATTATAAGTGTGTATTAATTCTATCTCAATTATGTGGTATTTAATACACACTAATTTAATAAAAAACCAAATAAATTGGTTTGTTATCCTTGTGACTGAGAAATGGTAGTTCTTATGTTGGAAGTAAATATTATATAAAAACATTTCAATAAGTAAGGTGTGTTTTCTTAAAAACTGGGAATGTGTGGTTCCTATATTAATAGTGAGAAGCACATGAATTAGGGAAGTAATTTTTTTTCTTCCATTAATTGGGAAAGGATGATTTCTATTGAAATAGGTAACAAATACATGACTTATGATCTTAATGGATAAACTCTACATGAACATTAATTTACATTACAAATAAATCTATCTCATAGTTCTTTTGGAATCAAAAAGACATTATTTATTTAGAAATGAATGTAGTTATGCTATACTACACTTACAAGATTAATAAAAATTCAATCAATTATATTTTTCACCATCAATAAATTGTCCACATTAAAATAGGACTTGTACCCAGTTTTAGAGAGATAATTTATAATCAAAGGAAAATTAAATTTTGTGATGTATATACCAAGTATGATGTTTATAATCTTTGAAGATAAAATATTAAGTACATGAAATAATTTTTTAAACTATTTACCTATTATAAGAAATTTTATGCTAGAAATGTTCTAATGATATTTTGGATACATTGTGTTAAATATTTTAAAGTGAAAGTTGCGGTGAATTCACATACACCATGAGATTCCTTTCATAAACATTTGGGCATACTTAGAAAATAAATTAATAAATGTAGTAATGAAAATAAGATACTCCATGATGTTGTGTCAGAGTACATCCAAACCAAGTATTCATATATCTATAAATATAGAGAGAGGTTCTTCATATACTAACATATCAATATTCACATCCTAGAAATAAGGAATGATCAATGAGGATCTTTATATATCAAATGTAGTCTATCATGATTCCTTTATTCCAGTGTATTGTTAATTAAATCATTACAACTAACCATATACCAACTATGTTGACTAAATGAATTCATATATGTTTTGATATGAGAAATTCAATTATGTCACAAACTCCATAGTTTTATTGATATCGATTTGTAAAGTGGTTGAATGATTTAAAGTCACATAATAAAAAATTTCCATCTTATTTAGTTATAATATATCTATTAAGGATATTAATATTCCTAAGATATAAAATAAATTAATAATGAAAAAAAAATTGTTAGGTAAATTAATATCATGGAAGTTATTGGGAAAATAAATGCTTCTGTTGAATCATTTCCTCTATTTAATCAGGGATTCTGATGTAGATATTTCCATAAGAATAATAATATTAAAAAGAGTTAGTGGGTTGAATTATTTTTGAGACATATACTATATTGGATGGTTAAAACCACAATTGTGGGTTTTAATTTACAATAGTTGGTGATATATTATTCATTTTTTATAAAAAAATCACAATGATAGACATGATGGTTAATTTTATGTGACTTAATTCTATGATGGATTCTATGTACTAAAATTTATTTTTGTGGTGGTCGATGTAAATCCATAGGTAGGTATTCAATTGAAACAAGACATAGATGGTACAAGAAAAGGACTAATAATGTTTTACTATTTTCACCAAACCTTCATAGTTAAATATGTTTAAATTATACATGGAATTTCTACCTTGATAATTATATTATAAATCTGATGTCTAGGACACCACCCTTGGAGGAAATATTAATTAACATGTCTGTAACATGAATATGATAATTGGTGACCATAAATAAATCCAATAAGTTTTACTAGTTTCAATTTTTTATTTAGAAATTGAAAAAATTATACAATATCATAGTTTTCTGTTAAAATAAATACCTCCAAATGTCTATAATAGGTTAGGGGGTGTGTTATTGTCTTCTAGGATAGATATGATTTACAACATATAAAAAATAAGATTTATGTCTTATAATTAAATTAGATGAATTTTTTTTTCTAAATATGAATTCAGTTGAATCCCACTTTCATTGGAAAAATATCTACTAGTACATGATAAGGAGATACTTATTAAATTTAATTATAAACTAGATATATATCTCACATATAATGATATAAACTACATATTCATATTAGTAAACTAGATATATATCTCATATATAATGATATATAACCATGTTTTCTATTTCTATCCATATATCAAGGAAAATTAATCTTAAACAATATCTGGAGTAATGTAAAGTATGGTAGTCAAAATTATCTGACTATGATTGATAAAGAAATATAGGAATAGTTCCTAGTAATTTGAGATATTAGAATAAATGTTTTTATGGAATATAAAAATAGTCTTATTTATAATAGTTCAATAAATTATAACTTTAATTATTAAATAATAATAAATTTTAAAGTACTATTACTACCAATCATTTCCATATTTATATTTTACTAAGTAAATTGGGGTTTTGAAATCATATTATGAAACAATTCAAAAAATCATTTACTATAGTTTGGGATGTTTTTCTATGTGTTTTAAATTTAATCATATTTTGATAAATTTTAACTATGTTATTATATTATATTCTACTTAAAAAGTTAATATATATATATACACACTAAGTAATATCATCTATTGATTGATTTACATTATAGGATGTATTTGGGGAAATAAAATTAAAAATAGATAGAATATCAATATTTCTAGATATAGATATTCTTAGAAGAAGATTCATTAATATGTGAGAATAATAATTTTAGTTTTAGTATATGACTAATATGAATGTGGGAGTACATGCGATATGTTTTCTTAGAACTATCTACTTTGACAAATTTATGTATTTAAAATCCATGGTATTTAATATTAATTAATTTCTTATCACCTGAAAAATTTTCTTCATCAAGACATTTATAGGGTAATTTATTTCGGGATCTTGTCACATTTAAGATCATAGTAGTTTCCTACAATAATAGAAACCTATAGGTATAATGATTGTAATATAAAATCTAGGTTCTATAGCTGAATAATATCAATTGATGGAATTATTGTGATACATGTGATAAGAGGTGGAGACTCATCAGTCTCTGAGAGAATATATCATTTCTATTCCCCTAGAAACATTCAAGGAATGAAATTAGAAAATCAAGACTCAATATTAGGAAATCTAAATTTTGATGTGTGATTGGATGTTCTATCATTTGAAATGTGTAATGATATTAAAATTTTAATTTAATTGTTAATTGATATTATATGGAATTTACATTGTTATATTTAATAAAATAGTGATGAACTATGTTTATAGAATGTAATGAAGTGTTGGGTGTGCCATGACTAATATGGGATTAAAGCATAATGTGAGAAAAGATTTTTTCCATTCCATTTTAGTAGAAGTTGATATATTATAAAAATTGTTTGAAATTAAATATCCAAACCAATTCAATATATTTAGAATTCAATCATAATGTACATTTATATAATTTCAAAGAAAGATACATCGATCACATATGTTGTTGACACTAAAATGTGATTGGATTGATTTGAGATATCCTGATAAAGTGATTATAATACATAGTCAACATCTTAATGTGTTTATACCCATTATGAAATTTAAATTAATTATTTTTTTGTTCTGTAAGGCTTCTAAAGGATAATCTAGGACTCTAGGTGGTTCTAATTAATTCTAACAAGAAATGATCCTAGAGGGCAATACTGTAAGTTTATTTGTAACCACAGTGGATTTCATTATGATTTTAGCATGTTAAAAAAAATATTACTCTCAATTGGGGATTAATAATTAATGTATTTTAATTTCATCACCTAAGTTTTATCAGTAGTAATTAGAGAGAATATTATAATATTTTAAAATTAAATAAATATCCATTTCTGAGGTAATTTTAATTTACATGTATATATATATTAATTATTTTTTGTAGTGCATTTTCGTGGTAAAAATTATTTACGTCTTAACACAAATATCTCAAAAATATATATTCCCTTGTTTGGTGAATACAATATTTATTTTCTTTATTTATTAACAATATAAATATTTATTTGTTAAATAAATAGATTTTTTATGGTTTGATAAATATTTTGGAGGATTGAACGATTGATTTTAATGGGTTTTTTGAGAAATAATGTATATTAAATATTATATGAACAAAATTTGAAATAATTTATTTGATAAATAAAATATTATTAATTTTATTTCTTTGACCTATCATGAAATAATATTATTATTTTTATTATTTAGAACTGGGTTCTAGAAAAGTACTAAAAAATAATAATGTCCCCTAACAAATTTTTAATTTCTGAAACTATCATTACCTAACCAAATAATATCTTTTCTAACTTAAGTATGACATTCAAATCCTTTTAAACAATAGATTCAAGAGAAACTTATCACCCATTTGAGGGATATTATCTTAGAACTCTCAAAATAATGAGGAGAAAACTTCCACCACCATCCTATCCAAACTACGTATAACCAGATATAGAATCCAAATCATCACGAAGGACTCTATTGTGATCCAACGTGATCAATGCATGCATTTTAATATCCACTCTATCACCGAGAGAATTCTATGATGATCATTAAAAGAACCTTAAACTTGTTTGGATCACCTATGTTGATTTTATATCATTGTATTCTATGACTACAATGATGGTACATTGACAAGTGGTTAATTGATTCCTCAACTAATAACGAAATTGTTTAAACTTATTTATTTTTTCTGAAAAAATTAATTATAAATTTTATACGAAAAGACAATATCTTCTTGTTTATATTTTTTATTACAATTAAAATATGATTTAATTTCATCGTTCAGGAGGTTATTCATCAGGCGCACCTTGGAACTATCAATGATTGTGAAAAAAAATTATGTGGGAAACATCCCAAAACGTTCATCATATATGATTGATATTATAATATATTCTATATAACTTTTAATTTTTTTATTAATATTTACATTATATTATACACATACTGTCTAAAAAGGAAATTAAATTACATCTCTTAAGTTGGGAAATTTTAATTCAGTATACTTATGATTTTATTATGGATATTTATTAATTACTTTGGGATGTTGATTATGTGTTTTATTTTTTATTCATTTCATAATATTATGAATGTGATGTATTATTTAATAATTGATGTGACCCATAATTTTATGCCCCTTGACACATTAACAGGTCTCATGAGACAAATCAATACATGTAATTTTTTGAATGGCTACACCTTCATTGATAATATATTTGTTGATACATTGATTGTATAAATCAAATCTTGGAGTAAGGAATTGGTAGTAAAATTAATATGTCTAATATTATGATTTTTTCACCTATTAAATAAGTTATTATTATCCATGTGATTATTTACATTGTGTTTTTATCTATGGATATGTCACATTCTCATGTTAAAATTTATATGGAATTATTTTATTTTTCAATATTTTGTTCGGATTATACATGTGTCGTTCATTATATGATAGCTACCCATATTGATAATTTCAGCTCACCATTCTTATGATTCCATTTTCATAGGTTATCAAGAAGGATATTTTGTAAGATATTTATATAAGGGTTTCATGTGTGGAGAATTTTATGGGATATGTTGAATAATTATATTAAAATTATAAACTCATTGCATAATAGGAATATTTCCATTGAATAAGGAAGATATAATTTTTGTTAGTTAAAGTATTTTCATAATTTCATAAAACACTTACACTAAATGTTTTTGGGTATGTAGGTGAATCAGTGTTGGATATTCATATTGTTATTTTTATGGTTAAATTTATGTTATCATTAGTGGTATCAAATATAGTATTTAAATAGTATGATTTTATCATTATTTCTAGATGTACGGGTCTAGGTATCTCAATTGGTATTTGGGAAGGGATTCAACGTATTTAGAGTTTAATATTTAGTTAATTTAGTATAATTTAATAATTTTACATATCATGGTGGATTTATATTTCTTTGATATATCATTAGTTCTATGGCCTTGATACTCGTTTGTGGTTGTATTTTATTTGAATATAAGGTGGTTAGTGATAATTTTATAGACGATTATATGGTTCTACCTAGAATATATTGATGAGGTATATAAAACCCACATGGTTAACAGGTTATTTTCTATTAAAGTTATTACGAAAGAATTTTATTACATTTGAAATTCATATGAAATTTATTTATAACATTTAGTGTTAATATGTTCTTTGATATAGAGTCATTATTATTAAATAGTATAAAGGGATATTTTTTTGAAAAAATAATTTGAGAAGTATTGATAACCATGGGGTTTGAAAATTAATTAAGGTACAAGATGGTTGAAGTTATATTTGGAAATAGTTTTTAGTAGTTTAGAGAAAATTAAATAATTATGCAATATTTTTTTATAGTATTTTATTTTATATTAATGTTTGTGATATTGTTTGATAAATACCTATGGTGTTATATCTTTTTTGAATGTATAAATTTTTATTGTTATATATCATGTTTATTTTAGTTATTTTGGGTAAATATTACTGCATTTAATTAGAATAAATTGTTAATGCATATACAAATTTGGTATGTGACATTATGAGTTATTTTATGTTATTCGGGGATAAAAATTATGTTAATTTTCGAAGAATGTGTGATCAGTTTTTTTTAATTTTGGGTTTCAAGTTTGGTCAAGCATCAATAAAGAGTTTTAGTGTTTAGATATTTATGGAATTAAATAATCTATCTTTGGTTGTTATTGTTATATTTGTTTTTTAAGATTAAAGTATTACATCATTATATGACTCTATATTTATTAATCATTGAGTATTATCTTTACCCATAGTGACCATGTTGGTTTCTGGTGACTTGTTTAAAAATGCAGGAATAACATGTTTAATAAATCCTTCATACAATAAGGAAAATAATTTTTAATGGATCTCTATATACATTAATTGTTTTTATATACTTTAATAATGTAGAAATACTCTTAGATATTGATCATTTGGAATTTGAGACAGTATATAAGTGGAAACTGATCAAAAAACATAACATAAGGGTGATACCGTTCTTATGAAAATGGAATAAAATAACATAATTATATTTTCTCATATTTTCAATAATTATGGTAAAATAATTATTGTAACACAAGAATAAGGATGAAAACTATATCATTTATAATATAGAAAACATCATATAGTTTCCAAGGTATGCCTTAGAGTCTCATTCCTAAGTATGAGCCTTATAAAATTACATGAATTGTTTAAAAACATCTATCAATTATCCTTAGAATATGTTGTATATTTCTCTAATAATCTACTAAAAATTTATTATATGTACATTTATTTTCATCGATGGAACCATTGTTTTGGATTGAGGTGGAAATAAATATTTATTAATACCACTTTCAACATTGTAATTAATTTTGAAAATGTTTGTATTTATTTTTTCACTTTAGAAACACATTAAAATCATATGAGAGATAAAATTTTTGGTTCAAATTTCGATTGGGGAATATTGCTACATATTTATACTATAGAAGATATAACATTTATGGTTTATTAATATTCATGATTATAAATTTATATATATGATTTAAACAAGATTATTTTTATTATTGCACATTAAAATTTTCATTATATAGTCAATTATACTCCATTTATATATTTAAAAACTTTGTGTTTATTCTGGATTAAAGTAGTATATTTATTTAATTGTAATATATATTTTCATAAAATTATTTTTTATTAGAATTTTTATAAAATAATATTTTGGTTAATTATATAAATTTATATTGATATTTATTATTATTCTAATATTATAAGTAATTATATACATGTACGTGTAAATAATAATATTTTTCATTTGTAAAATAAATATTATTAATTATAAGTAATTATTTTGATGAATTATAAAATATTATTGAAAAGTGAAATCTCTAAATATAGAAAATTTAATCATATAAAATAATATTAATTTCTAGATTCTTAATATTTATATTATCATTGGATGAATATTTTTGGATTTTTCTAGAATGGTTTTTTTTCTAGTGAATATTAAAAGTATAATGTTTTCAAAATAACTATACTTTTTTGATATCTTTCAAAAAAAATAATTTAATATATATAAATGAAATTGTAAAAAATTTAATTTAAAGTGTAAAATAATTAATTTTATATTAATATGTTGTTCTTATAGACCTATTATTATATATTTGGATCCTATGTTTTGTTTTTCTCTAATAAAAAAATTTATATTTTTTTCTTTAATTAAGTATTTGTAATGAAAAATTCAATATTATAATATATTAAATTCAATAAAATATTGTTTTTTATTATAATTAATTAATAATCATCTAAATCAATAATATATATGATTTGGAAGTAATTTATTTTTATTCCTTAAATGTTATTTTTATAAAAACAGATTTGTACATTTAATAAATTTTTAATAAAATTATTACCTATAAAAATATACATTTAATCTAGTAAAATGATTTTATTATTTTTTAATCTTCATTTTAAAATTATTTAAAGAGTTTAATTTTATTTTCAGTCAATAAAATATTTTACTATAGTAAATATCAGTCATCGTGTTAATAATTAAATGCCGAAAATTGGTTTTGATAAGGGTTAGAGTTCAAAAAACATAATAAAATCCAATATAAAATTGACTAGGTAAAGGATTCATCAAAATTTATTTTATATATTTTAAATTTTTATCTATATTGGACAAATTTTTATTTATAATTACTTCACATTTTTATATTAATAGTGTATTATTAGAAAAATTTCACCCCTCTCTTCTTTAGAATCACCCCTTTACCACCCCACTTATATACATATTTTGAGAAAATTAGAACAAAAAATACCAAAAAAATTTCTTTTCTGAAACCTTATTACAAATTTCATTTGTTTTCTTCCCCATTAGAAGACCAATGTGACAATTCAAAGGTGTGACCTATAAGAATTAATTTAAGGAATAAGTAATTTTCCTAACTAGGTTCGTTAGGATTTGTTATTCTTCCACAACCTCCAAATAATTTATTACCATACTAATATAATGAAATAGTAATAACAACTACACTAAATTTTTATTATTTTTATTTAATAACAAATATATATTATTCTACTAAAATTAAAATAATTAAAACATCACTCTTGTTAAGCATGGACTACCTTATCCATGAATGACACATTTCACTTTTCATCATTAAGATGCATGGATTGTTATAAAAATAAATTTTATGAATAAATATGAAATTAATATGTAAATAATTATTTATTTATTTTTTTTATTTTGTTGTAATATTAAATTTCATTTCAGTATTAATATATAACTATCAATTCGTTAAAAATTAAAAAAACTTTCCCATTATGAATTTCATTTTTAATAATCATTATGATAAATACAATAGAATGAAAACGGAAGTTCAAAAATAAATATTGAACATCCATTAAGGAACATATAATATTATTTATATCATTAAATTTTTACCATGAAATGATAACTAAATTCATTATTCCAAATAGACATGGAACATTTTACAATACTATGATTATTGATAAATAAATAACTAAAATAGTTTAAAACTATGTAAAGTATTATTATTAAATATTAATGTAAAAAATCATATATATATATATATAGGACTATTTGAAATATATTATTAATGAGGAATATTTTATTATACGTGAGGTTAGAGTAAATCTGACTAAGTATAAATCCAAGGTATGGTTTTCTCGATCTCAATTTTATTTTTGTGAAACATGTTTCATATTGGGTAGCATGTTTTCTTTTATATAGTGTAATATTTACTCACATATCAATGAATATAAAATAATTTATTTTTCATATGAATCGTGTTATTTAAAAATAATTATAATTTTATTTCTCTCAATGTATTTTTTCTAAATTGTTATTAGAACTGGATGGGTTTCTTTTCTTCTAATTTCATTTTTTAGTAATTTATTTCAAAATGAGACTATTTTATTTTATATGTCAAATCTACAACCTCCATGAAATTATATATATTTATTATATATTGTTTGATGTAATTTAATGTTTTTTTTCATTTTCACTCCTTCAAGGGGTTATGATTCAATGGTTATAAAATCCGTGAAGGTTTTTCCATCTCAAGTTCACTTCTTTGAGACATTATTCATATTATGAAATATTTTTCATTTAAATGTTGTATGTAATTAATCTTTACCATATTATATCATATTTATCTTTATTATCATGGTATTCAATTTACACATTGTATTCATACTTTTAAGGATTTCTGAAGCAAATGTTACCATCGTTATAAGGGTATCATTGTAATCTCACATCATTTGTAGTCGGGGAAGATTTCAATTAAATATCCATATTATTTAATTTTTTTTATAAATATTATTCTCTATAATTTTATTATAAGTTTTGTTCCATTTTATTTTCCATATGATTATATTAAAATGTTTTAAGAGTAAACATTTTTTCAGTTTCCAGACATCTCGCTTTTAAAATTCATTGAAAAAATATGGAAAAATGATTTTTAACATTTCCCATATGAATAAAATTTCCATAAAATATTTTCATTTTTCATTATTATGATTAATTTACTTGTTTATATGGTTAATTTAAAGAAAATAATATTCACATTATTATATAATTTTTTTGTTTTTTAACATTTACTAAAAGAAAAGTTCATTTAATCATATTGATTAATGAATTTTTTATTTATATTTATAATTTTTTCATGTACAACAATATAAAGTAATGGATTTTTTGATTTATAGGGGATATAATAAAATTATAAAATTAATGTTCCAACTATTTGATCTTATAAAGATCCATTAAGAATGATTCCATATAATTTGTTAATTTTCATAATATAAATAATCTACGATTGAGTTTTTATTTTCATCATGTTATTTTATGTATATTATCTTACATTCATTTATATGGTATTGATGATATTATTTTCTATCATAACCATTTTAAATATTATGTTCTCTACCACTATCATCCTTTATAATTTATTCAGTTTTCTTTCTTATTCTTTTTCTTTTTATCTCATATATTTATTCAATATAATTTAAACTATTTAATAGTGATTTTGACTTAAGCATATATCCATACATTGTATTACCATAAAATTTTTTACATGTAATGACTAAGGAAATATTGAAATTTTTTTATAATTGTAATTTCAATGAAGATATTTATTGATTTATAATTAATGATGATTATGTATTACATTTTTTTCATTCTATATTAGATGGATGGATTTTAATTATTTATTATATGTTATATCCAATAATTAAAGAGTCCCTAGATGAATCTATAATTTTCCTGAGAAATTATTTTTTGGTGTATTTGGTTTTTAATGATGTATTGTTTTGGAATTTATAGAATACATGATATCTTTGCATGAGGAATTTATTGGAAGATTAAGATACATGATATTATCCATTTCATAATATTGTGATCTATTAATATTATTAATGTTATTATTTATATATTGATTTTATCAACTGATATATTACATGATCATTTGTTATGTTATATGGAATTATATTATTATTAATTTTATATTCTATATTTTTGAAGCATTGTTCACTCTTTGATAGTTTTCCTTAATAATCATCTAATATCACCCTTCATATATTTCTATTCACCCTGGTTTTTTTTAATGACATTATTTAACATATATCTATATTTGTAGCATGTGTGGAGTAATTTGTGAGGGTTATTCAAGGCTTATTCTGAAATGAATAATTTTTTCCATAGTGGAAAAAATTAAAATTGGGCAAGAATAATGCTGGATTTTTTAGCTCAATGATTTTTCAAATTCTCTTAGACTCCAATTCTAGATTATATATTTGTATTTAAGATAATAAATGTTTTTTTTGATATTTTAATTTTATATGGTTAAATTTGGGCCCCCAATTAGAATTAAGTTTACGATGTAAATAATATGTTTTTATAATTATATTAGAGTGTATATGTCTAGGGATTCTGATAATAAGAGTAGATATTAATGATGCTATATATCCCATAAGATATTAGGTTTTTATAGATATTATTCTAGTGAGATGTGCTATCTATGTATCTCCTAAATATTATCATCCTATATCTTACTCTAATTGTCTTTTTGTTAAGAAAACACGCACTTTGATAGCAAATTATAATTCACAAACAGATTTTCCCTAAATGGGACTCGAGCATGTGGAACTATACAACTGTATGAATACCTCACCATTTGATAGAGCTTATGAACTTGTAGCGATGTCCATTCAAGGGTCACATGGAGACTATGAAAATAAATTAATATAAAAAAGTTCATACATAAATTTTCCAAAAATTCACCATGAACCATAAATAGAATGAACATCCCCAAAACCTATAGAAAATAAATAGGGAACCAAGAGTACCCATATAATTTACAAAGTGAAATTGGTAAGGGTATATATAGAGTATAAACTATAAAATAGTATAAAATTAATAATATATATGAAATTCATCACTAGTATAAATAAACATTCTATAAACAAAACAATAAAAATATAGTACACTAATTGAAAATTAAATTAAAAATGGCCTCTAACACATTAGAAATGTTAATCCCTACTATATCCTTAACCTTCACTATGAACTAAACCTAAACCATATGTCTATATCTAAGTGATACCTATGATGGAATGTAAAAAATAATGAACTACCCTTGTACATAAAAACCCATGTCAGGTATATGGGTCAAGGGTTGGTCTAGTGATTTAGTAGGATTACCCGTGTCGGCTCGACACATTGAGTGATACTATGATCAAATTAGCATGAATAGAAATATTATATTAGAGTTAATGGTCATTATTTAAACAAATCACAATCCTAAAACTGTACCAAAGAATTCATATATTGAATGAAACATTTTTTACATAAATAGAAGACATAAGAACAGAAACTTATTGTGTTGTTACTACCTAAATAATAAAAGGACCAACATGTATTAAACTTATAATTTGTATACCATAAGGAACCAATATGGTATACCACACTATTACCCTCATCTCATTAATTATAAGATCTCATATTCCTAACCACATAAATAATTATTTCTCATCTGTGTTCCTGTTAACCCGATCATTGTCTCATTTGCATCCAATAGATAACCCTTAAATTATCATAGTAGATAAAAATTGAAAAAATATTCATAAAAAGAGGATATAAAAGAGGGACATACCATCATAAAATATTTTAAATTATAAAAAGTAGGAAACATGTAATTATATTACGGTGAAATCATTACAGAACATTGAATAATGATTATATGGTAAAAATAGAAAAAACTATAGAAAAGGGAAAAAAATTAAATTATAATCCAAGTTATCACAAATTATCTCATATCATGTCACTGGTATTAACTATATTTATCTACATGGAATCCAATAGAGCACCTTTTTCTTTCCCCCATATATAAAAAATCATCTTAGGGATGGTTCTTAATATATAAACACATTGTATAAAATATATTATGATCCTTCAGTACATATGAACTACCACCATAATTAAGAAATAAAAAGTGTGCTGTTATTAACATTTAAAATTTGGTTGTTCCTTCAAAGGATATCAGTTGGTTCAATTTCATGTCTCTCACTATGACCCACCAAGGTATAGCAACCATCCTCTGTAGTTCCTCAAAAACCATTGACCAATGTCCAAATGATAACACTGAAGTGATAAACCTAGGGAGTGCCATTTTTAGAGTAATAATATCAAATAGATACATGACCACTGTAGAAAAAACATGATTATACTCAAGATAATCATCAATACTTGATGTTTTCCAAAACATATCTCATAAGAATCATTACATTATCTTGTGGATTGTTAAAAAAATATTGTAACTGTAGAATATATGTTCTTAGAAACTCTATCTTGAAAATAGAATATTTCATCATCAATTTGGAGGGAACTCCCCATCCACACCTTCATAACACTAGGGGAAGCCAATATCTTATTCTATCTCTAGTTTTATACCAATTATTTTCATTCTACCAAATACATAACGTATAATGTTTTCCTCACATATCAATACATAATGTTGAGAAAAAATCCAACGATAACCATTAATCCTCGTCTCAAGGTACCCCTCCATGGGATATAAGAGTTCACCAACTATAAAAAAATATATTAAATTTATTCAATAAGAATAATGATCATTTCACCTACAAATTGGACAATTATAATGACTTATACCTATCCCAATTTTACCCCATGTTTTTAATAGATTTAAAGTAAATGGAAATCTATCAAAAATCATAATTGGGGTTACCAACCCATCACCCAGGGAATATTTTATCCAATGGTTCCTATGCTATTTTGAAGGAACCTGAAACCAAAAAAAATTATTTAAAAAAATATAAAAACTAAAAAGAAATTTAATTATATAATATATTGCAAATATAGAATCTTCAACACATGGTTAATGAAACAAAAAAAATATAAATTTATGCCCTTTTTATTACAATTAAAATATATGTTAGAAACCACTATATAAACCATTTATATAAGGCATCACATACCCTCATTACTCATGATAGGACCATTTTTGAGATCCCATGGAAAAATATAACTATAAATTCCAGATTTAGTTTGATGTATATTTTAGAAATATTCATTAAAATACCTATTTTACTTGACATTCATTATAAAAAAACAATTTTTAGAAAACAAATTAGGGAAAAACCCCATTCATTTCCAAAAAAAACTTATGCAAGAAAAAACATAAAATGGGTCACTGAAACCCATTTGACCAAGGTTCCACTAATGAGTCATTTAACAACCTCTAGAATCGTTTTATATTATTAATATTGCACTATCATATCCCAAATTACGGGTAAGATCAATCATGGTCATGAAGATATGTCAATAATATCCGTATTTATAATATAAAAATCATAAAATTATTCTAATAAGAAATACAGGTAGTAATGTAAAGTCAACCAACCTCAACTGGTGATCTAATATCATTATCCAATATTATACTAGCTTCCAATTTTCCCATGATAACATAATCCTACCATACTCAAAATATCAAATTTTATAACATAAAATGATGAAAAATTTTTACAAAAATCACAAAAATCACAGGATAACTGACAAAGATCATTAACTTAAGGAAATTTATGAGATATGGAAATAATAAAAACTTATTGAGACTCATATTTACACCTTATATGAAATCCCCATAAAGATACATGATTCTACAAAAATACAAGGGAATAATCAAAAAATACGTAGCTTTTCACCAAAAATTAAAGGGGGTGGATATGTTAAAGTGAAAAGAGGGATATAAAAATATTTATATTAAATCAATGAAAAAAATGGTGAAAAACCTAGATTGAAGAAGAATAATTGGAGAATAATGAGAGAGTTGAATGGGGGATCTCCATTTCCTTCATGCAGTTTGGGTCAATGAACCCTAGGAGAGATTCATAGGGGATAAAGTTGAAATTTATATTTTTCCCCATATTTAAAACATGTATTAGGCATATTGACTAATTGTTAGACCCAAATTATTTACTTACTGACTCTACTGGGTACCTAGTTAAAAACACTAGTCTATTAATATGGCTTTCTATAGGATCCCCAACACCTTGACCTCCACCAGGTACCCAATGGCATCAAATCAGTTACCTACTGCTAGGAAACAACTACCTACTCTTCTTTTTTCCACTAAAATGACATGATACGTATCTTTAGGTGATTTTCACCAAATTACCACCCAAATATCTTTGAAAAAAATATTAAAATTAGGATAAACATTTCCCTTAATTGATCAATATTATGAAAAATGAAATTGACCAACAAACTAAAATAAGGATTCCCTAAACTAACACTATATTCTCGAACCCTAAAATCCCTGATTTTTTCTATGTCCTAAAACATATCATGATTTGGGTTTGGCACAGCTTCTGTAAAAATTATACTGTGTTAAATAAGAAAACCCAAGATATTCACATACTATTTTTATTTATAAAAGGCGCATATACCCAAAAAATTACATGGATAAGAAACCCAGACAATTTTCTTTGAATCCCTTCAAAACCACTTGGATACCCAATGATGGTTTTTCCTCAAAACAATACATTTTTTAAGAATGGTGAAAAATCATAGCACAATTTTAACTTTTCTTGACTAGACTCTTTGAAATTTTTCCTCCAAAAATTATTCTAAAAATTATTTTTTGTCAAGTAAAACTAATAGAAAAGAAAACCACATTATATTTTTCATCCCATAGTGTCCAATAGATTCTATAATACAATTCCTCAAGAAAAATTACTACAAACCATAATTAGGTCCTTAACCATTCTGAAAATAGAAAAACCACAACATAGTGGGGACCCAAAAATTACATTCTTTCCCTTAGACTCACAATTCAAATTAAGTCACATAATTAACCTCTAAAATAGATCCTATATACTCCAACACGAATGACTTTACAGTGTATTAGATAATGAATTTTTTAAAATCATTTGATTCATATAAAAAACATTATCCAAAAGAATCAAAATAAATAATTGAATATTAAAGATAAATCAAAACATAAATACAATGTGAGAAATATATTAAATTGATATATCACCATTAAATGAATAATAATATTGTTTCGTAGAATATATCATATAAATAACCCAAATTCTATATAAAATCCCAAATTTACCATAACCGTTAATGTTCATAACAACTTTGAGTACTGAAAATTCTTGCACAACTCTTAATATATTAAATGTTCCTCTAACCAATATTTCTTCCTATAGCATAAACCAATATAATAACTCTTAGATATTGAACCTTCACTAAATAGTTCGAAATACCTAATTGTCACCAAATGAAGGTGATGTCCTCCTAAAAATATAAATCAAAAAACTCAATGACTTGGGATTTATCATAAAGATACCATTGAAGTTATAGTGCATATAACAAATAATGGACCTAATTCATGGTAGAGAGAGCCACCATCAAAACAACTTCTTTTTAAATCAATTACAACACCTAGGAAGTCTAATATAGTGAGGATAGAGATAATCCAACAAACCCTTCCCTTGTTATAATCAAGAGAAACCTACATGAAAAAAATATCACCTTCCAAAAACTCTATTGGTCTCAAGGGGTGAATTGAATAAACATTATATTAATTATATAAATCCATTATCCATTATCAAATATCCAATACATTCACCATCATTCATTGAACCAAATATTTTCAAACAGTTGTTAAGTATTTGGAAACTGATATATACAAAGACCTATGAAATTCATATTATTCCATATAAATGGATGTTTTATAACTATAATTATATGAAAATTTTACATAAGAAACGTGATTCACCTAGAAACCACTAAAATTGAGAAAATAGGAATAAATCATATCCATGAATATCTATATCATCTACTTTGTCTATTCATCATTATATGGGTGATATAATATTATAAAAAAATATTTGAAATCCAAATTCAGGATGAAATCCCTTTTACCATAGTTATTAAAAATAGAGATATTGATTTGACATGATTATATATATAAACTCATAATGACTTGTCAATGAATCCACTGTAATCAACAACATAATAACCAAAAATAAAATTTCATCAGTAATTGATTAAAAGGAAAATATTCACCCAATAGAAGTGGAAACCCAAATATAAAATTTATCAATATATCCTCTACATTCCATGTGTAATAACTAAAACCTAGTATATATAAATTATAACATGATGCTGGAATTCAATCCGCCCAAATAAAATGAAACATAACATGAAAATTCAAAACATATTTCTTCCCATAGGGACACAAAAATTGATCCTTTAATTTATGATACATCTTTGATAACTAGGATACATTAATATAGGTGATTTATGATTCTCATGTAGAATCGCCCCTCACATCAACCACGAAACAAACAATTTACATTAAAAATCACCCAAGGATCACAATTCTCTCTCCATATATCACAATAATCTCAATGAATTATGAATTCTCTCCAAACCACCTCTAAATATAATAAATAATATTATACCACCAAATAAAAAATTCGAAATATACTTTTATATCATATAGAAACAATTTACTACTATCTTTCTCTAAATTCATATGTAAATAGCCATGATTATGAAATGTCCTCAATGCATCCATAGACATAAAAAACATCACCATGAACCTTTTAAAATTGTGTATCCACAACCTTATTACATTTCCCTAGAGTGTAAACAATCTCAAACTTATAATTATTAAAGAGCTTGACCCATCTTCAAAATTTCATCTAGAAATCCTTTAAAGATAAGATATACTAATAGATTTCATTTTCAATTATGATCCTAAAGAACACTATAATGAAATAACTCTATAATGGATTTAGAGTAAGCACCACCATTATAAGGATAGGATCATGGTTGGAATAATTACATTCATGGATATTCAACTTCCTAGACCCATAGATATTCAATAATTTCCCATTCAGTATCATACATCTTATAAAAATTTGTAAATTTTCAAAGTAAACCTTGAACATGAATATATACTTAGGAAAGTGAAGTACAGGAGAACTAAGGACCATCACTTGCAAGTTCAAAAATCCCACCTTGCACTGATAAGTCCATATGAATCTCTATTCATTATTAGGGATATAATTTAAATGAGGCACACTAAATGAAAATTCATTCCTAAAATAAAAAATATAGCCAAACATTGTTAGAAAATTTCCAGTCTTTACTATGTTATTGGGAACTAGAAATGATAAAAACAACCTCAGTCATCAAATGATCAATTTATACACATTGTTTTAAATGAAATTTCTAAAAAATTAACCCCATGTGAGATGATCATTTGCATGGAAAACATATCATTCAAATACTATCATTTTAAAACCATTACGATTGGCCTCTTATGTTGGAAAAATAGGTTTCACTAAGGGAAAATGGTTTAGGGTTCTATGTATTGATTGATATCTATATTATATATACATATTATTAATGGGTTTTTATATGTGTTTCCATTGGATATTAATTTGTAGAATATATTTTCATTTCAAAGTATTAATTTTCTTGTGAATACTTATATAGGATTTTCATTTGGAGCAATACAACATAAAACATAGAAATTGAGAATCATAATGGAAATTTGTGTGGAGTTGCAATGCAGTATGGCGTCACAATGGAAAATAATAAAAATATAAGGTTTTTTATTGAAGAAAAACTGAAATAGAGTGGTTCTAGAAGAAAAAACTATTGATACATGTCAAGAAGAAGATTTAAGTGAAATAATATTACCTTAATATTAATTTAAAAATTACCTGTGGTGAACCAATGCAAATTGGGGAACATATTAAGGTTGGGAAGTCGATGAAATAGGCATAATGTGAAGATTACAAGTGTCACGCCATGAAACATATGTGTCACACCATGAAACTTGTGAAATATTCCCATTATTGCCACATGCCATGATTTTGGTACTTGTTGTGTAAAATTACCCATAGTGTAACCTTTAAAGATCATTTAAATGTAGAAAACATCACAAAATAATGATTTCTATCATATGTTTAATAGTATTTTATGAAATCGTTCAACCCGTCTAGCAATTACAATCCATTTTTTACTTAGGGAAACCCTATTGATGATATTTTGGCCGATTCATATGGGTTTCTACTATAAGATTGAGGATTCCATTAAAGGTGTATAGGATTGACTACCAGGAGTCTTCCACAGGGCTCAAACACATATTTCTTCATGGATAAGTTTTTTTTCAATTTTTTCATTATTTGATTAAATCATTGTATGCATCCTTATTTTACTACCAAAATATTTCCTTTATTAATTCCCTTATATTTATTTATTTAGTAATCTCTTACTTATGGATTTGTGATTAATCGTCATTGGTGATCAACTGATGATGGTTGTCTAAAACCCACGGTGTTGTGAAGAATATGATATAGGGTTTTGTACCATCATTGTTTAATTTTTTTCACCCATAAAGATGATTTTATTCCAAAGTATCATGTTGTTCATGTTCATCAATTCTATTCATCATAGATCTAATGATCATATTCCAACAATAATGAATGAACACTATCATAATAGAGATGATTTATTTATTACCAGTGAATGTAATTACTCTTCATGATTTTGAAATATGAACATAATGCACATTATCAATTTGGATTAATATGACTAGGATAAATATAGATTCTTTGGTTGTTCCATAAAAATGACTAATTGATATAATTATTTATGAATAATATATTTCAAATAAATGTTTTTCAAGTAATGATGAATTAATTTATTTACAATACCACCACTGGAGGCTTTTTATCCTCTATTTTTTTATTCTCTTTAAATTCATTTGTTCAATTTTCCTCAAAAGATTAATTAAATTAATCATTAATTGAAGTGAACTAACCTTTAGACAACAGTTTTCATTGCTTCATTCCCCTCTCTCTATGGTATAGACCCTTCTCTTCTTCTATACTACGCTTTTATTGTTATTACAATTTTTGTTCAAAAAAAAATTCCAATTTGATACACATTTGGAAGAATTATGGAATTCATTGGGAACATCAAATCTTCGCACTGTTTGCAAGGTGTGGAAAGTGATATAGATTACTCAATACAAATTCATTTAGTCAATGAATTTCCACATCCCATTCTATTTACTGAATTTAATCTAGGACACTTTTTCTATTATTTTTTAATTTAATATTTTTCAACATTACGTCCCTGTTAGTTGTTGGTGTTCTTCATGTTTAATTAAATGTCTTGTTAATATTTTTTCATTCCATCGTCAAAATACATTTAATATATTCAGTAACTGACCACATAGGAAGCATGGAATTTAGAAGGGAGCACATATCAAGACTATGGTTGGAATAATTCATATTCTCATGAGTATGATGATTTCTAACCCCCACATGGGAACAACATCAAATAACAACCCAATAAATAATCCCATAACTATCATTGAAATCGAGGAAATAATTGGGATCATTGGTCCACTCATGACAATTCCTATTTTAAGGAAACTCAAGAGAAGTATCCCAAAGAAAGGCTAATAGTATTTCTCACATAGGTCATTAACTTGACAGACAAGAGGTATATATATAATTAGGCTGAACATAATACTAGTTGGTTGAATAGGAATTATTTTATAAGGTATAAGAATTCCATTTTTTGAATCAAATAAACATTAATAGAATTGAATACAATTAAAACATTATTCCTAATAACCTAAGTAGTAGAATTCATATGACATACTTGCCATGCCAATCACCATGTTAGTTTTAGTGTTAGATTAGCAAATGGATGATCATGAATCCAAAATTAATGAACATGGAAATTTTTTAAAACAAATTTCTCATGTTATTTATTTAAATTCTCTAGTATAAAACATACCAAAAAATATAATACATGGATTTTTTAGATTAAATTATAATAAAGTCATGAGATGAAGGAAATCAATACTACTGAACAAAAAAATAAGAAAAATTGGAGGTATAAAACAAATAACATTACCTAGAGCATGTTGAAATCATTTAAAATGATGAACTTATGGATTTAGAATAAATAATAGAAATTGATTCATCCCTTCTATGCATACAATATGATCACGAATAACAATGAGAATACCTTTCTCAATAGAATGTACAAATGGAAAGACGCCAGATTTATATTTTTTATTGGATGTTCTAGGAGAAAAAAGGGAATGAAGTTCAAGTGATACAATCCATTTAATTTAAAATGGATGAAAAAAATGTAATGTAAGAAGATAATAATTATATATGTAATGAACTCGTTGAAATTTTGGAGACCCAAGAAGATTGGGACACCCTTCTAAACATTCTACAAGAAAAATAGAATACCATAGATGATCACATCAATGAAATTAGAAAGAGGAATAAGCCAACATCTGTTTCTATAGAAACATTATTTAAAAATGTTAACGAAGAAAATCTTCAAGATATTGAAGAAAAAAAAGATGAATCATCGGTGGATAATGTGAAATAAAATATCTGGTCATATTTTGATTTCCTTTTATTTTCATTACAAATTTCTACAAGTTTCAACCCACAACTATTCACAAACAATCATTAAAGATAAAAAACACAACAACTAATGAACAATAATTCTATATGTTGGTTGATCTAATATGTTTAGCATTTTACTTGTTCTAATTATCTAATAAAGGTAAACGTTCAAGTTTTATTACCAGAAAAAGAGCAGATACCAATAGGAAATCCAAATATTAAAATTTTATTTCTCGGACTTGGATTTATATTATTCTATTATTTTATAAAAATATTACAATGGTTGGACTCTTTACCGAATTCGTAGAAATACTTTATATTATAAATGGCTTGTAATTTCATTATTTATTTTTATCGTTCAAGCCATGAGATTGAAGAATAAATATGCGATTGAAGTATTGAAAACAAGAACATTCCATGTTGTGAGTTCAACACAGGTCTTGTAATCATAGTTCCAATCAAGAACCTGCCTAGAAAGAACATGAAGGACTCATTCTGAGTAATCAATGTAATGGGAGTAAATTTTAATTGTTAATATTTTTTAACCCCTATTTATTTATATTATGTGAAAAATTAATGAATGAATTTTATTGTTTCATGAATTGAATTAAATTATATTCACCCTAAAAAATTCTTTACTTTTTCCTCTTGTACTCACTAATATAAAAGACATTAGAACTAAGTAGAAGTATATTAACATGTTGGAAAAATTGATAAAGTGTGGAAATAAAGGAAAAATATATAAATGGAAATTATAAAATTCTATTTCTTATAATAATATGGAATTTCATGAAAATTATTTCTAATATTGTTTTTTTCCTAATGTTGATTCCTTGAATCATGCATTACGTAAACTGCTTATATATTTTCATGAAATTACCAAAATAAATTATATTATATTCCCATTTTAGAGGGGATTCGGGAAAAAATATTTTCTACTTTTCTAAGGACCTTTCTCGTGCAAAACATGGGGTGTGCCAACCGACTATAAAATGAATTGAAGTCATGTCAATGATATGACTAAAAAAGATCACTTTTTAAATGATTCAAGCATTTTATTTATGATAAAATATATCTAGAGACCCACCTGCACATTTATCCTTCTTATCCCATAGAAACCATGACATATATTGTTAGTATTAAGCCATGTTACAAGACATTATTTCCTTTTATTTATATCTCATTTTATTTTTCATGATATTCAATTAAAAAAGCATGGGGGAGGGGTTATTTATGGAGAATATGGTAAATGGTATATTTAGAGGATTTTATAGGGATTTTCCATATGATTTTGTGTATAGTTCACATTTATATTTATTATATTATATTTTATATCTCTCATATCATTAAAAATGAAAAAAAAAAGAAAAAATTTATTAAATGGGTTGTTTCTTGGGTAGGTCTAAATAACTACAGTTAGACCAATGATCTCTCAATAATGTGTTGTTATATGTTAGATTTGATACTTCTCCTAGGGAATAATCCAAATAAATAAAAAAGGAAAATGTGTTTCCAATTTAAAGAATAAAAAATTACCATTTCTAGAATGATTATTTATATCATATGTGGATATGTGTTGGATGTGAGATTTATTTAATCATGATTTTCAATAAAAAGGATAGAAAAAAAAGAGCAACAAGAGAGTGTTTTCCCCTTTTTATTACATTGTCGGTGAGATTTAACTATGTATTTTGGGAATATTTTTAGATGATATTAAATTCTATAAAGGATCATTTCATTCATATTTTTCTTAAATATAATTTATTGTACATTTTATATTTTCCTCCTCCTTTATCCATACTTTTTTCAATATTTTTAACTAACAATAATCATCCTTAGAAAAATATGCACCTTATTTCAATAAAAATATATGTTTAAGAGATTTTACATGAGAAATGAGAATAAATACATTAAAATGGGTAACTTGAGTGATGAGTGGAAAAATAAAGGTGAGGAATTTCATAAATGGCATGGTTTTTTGTGAAAATATAAAATATGTGATTGAAAATTGGGAAATTTCTTGAATTTCACATTTTATATGATTCATTATTTTTGTATTCATTATTTTCTATGTGCTATTATTTTACTATATTTAGTTATAAAATGTTTTTATGAGCATCATAATTTTGAAATTTCCTTGTTAATGTATGGAACCTCAGTATTTCAAGGTTGAGGTTTTTCGTGAGGGAAATAAAAATTTGTGTATATGGTATTTATTATATAAATATTTTTTGGGTATTACATTATGTTTTCATTTAATATTAATTGATTTTATTTTATATTTGGGCCTAATATTAGTGTTTTTTTAATTCTATTTTAGTATTTTCACTTGGTGCAGTACCAAGGAAAACATGGGACTTTAGGAACATAATGGATCTTCATGCCGAGTCACAAAGTAGTGTGGTGAGACAACAGAAAATGAAAAAGAATATGAGATTTATTTTTGAATCCAATGAGAACAAGTGAGGTTATATAGGCACATAAATAAATATCTATGGAACATAATAGATTCTAATATAGTAATATGAATTTACACATAATGTAAACATTACCATGGTGAACTGGTCTACGATGGAGAAGAGATAATAGTTGGGAAGTGGAAGAATCAATATATTGTAAAGATTTCAAGTGTCACATTATGAAATATATATTTCATGTTGTGAAACAGGTCAGAAATTTCTATAATAGATTCATGTCATGAATTTAGTACACGTGGTGTAAAACTAGGCATCTTATAACCTTTACACATCATTAAAATTCATGTCTTAGAAAAAAATGTTGATTAACATTATTTTATTGATATGATATTTTGAATTCTTTCTACCCATCTTGATATTAATCTCCATTTTTAGCTGAGAGAATCCAATTAGAGAAATATCAGCTTTTTTAAATGGGTTTTGGCAATGAAAAACAAGATTCTATTATGAGTGGAGTGGATCGACTAAAGGGAGGGAGTCATTCAGTTCTAAAAATTTGAGATCAGTTTGGTCTATATAATATATAGACTAATCAAAAATATTTCCCACATTATAAATTATGATTTTATTTGTCAAAAAAATAATTAATCATTTATAATTAACAAATATTATTTATGTAAAACCAATTTATTCTCATATAAATTTTAGTCCATATACAATTCATCCGATAAATAGAAATATATTTTTTTTCTCCAAAACAGTATTAAATAATACTGAATTAAAATTAAAATAATAATATAATAAAAATAATTATGTATTAGAATATAGAAAAATTTATTGTGGTATGTCAATATTATATAGTGATCTTGATTCCTTGTTCTTTTTTAATCCCATTTAATTTCGAAAAGATTATTTTCAACCCAATCCCACACAATAAATATAGGATGGTGGGTGTGTCTCATAATCTTGAGTCTGGTTAATAATACTTATGCCCTAAAATACACAAAATTAATTACCTAGGTCCTTGATTATAGTAGTATTTAATAAATTAAAATCATAAGTAAAAGTTTCAGGACTCAAAAAACATCAATTTCATCAATCCCATCAACAATAATGATGCATTTGTGGATCTAAAAGGAATCATGAAAAAATAAAAATTAATATACTCCCTTATCCTAATACTGATTATAACCCAATGATAGATCATTTTTTGAGAACCTATTAGAATCCTAAACATATTAAATAATTCATCAACCCTTTATAGTGGATTTTTGTTCATCACTATTAATTTTCCAAAATACCAATGACACATGTAAATCATTAAGTTGGTGTATGCCTTCTTTGAAAGAAACAATAAATCCTCCCAAGGGAATAAGTTAGGTAATATAAATCCCTTATGAAAAGGATATTATTTATGAATCCACAAATCCCATAGTTTATTTTTTTCACCATGGTATAAAGTAACAAGTAAATTAAATAATTGAACTATTGAAAATGTAATGACGCAAACATTAAAATATGTTAATTTTTTTCTAAGTAAAAATTCATCTACTTTTTATATATTTCATATAGAATAAAACTCAAGAACCTTGTAAAATAAATGAACACCAGTTTATTTAATAAAGAACTATTATTACGTACCATATAAAAATATATTCCATCAGGTGAGAAATATGAAAGTGGGAAAATAAATATCAAAAACTAGCATACTATGATAGAAAAATTGAGATCAATATAGTCTTATTAAATTATCATAACTGTGAAAAAAAACATTAAAAAAATCCAAACATTAGTAATTATCTTCTTATTTTGATGATTATGAATATAGAACAGTAAGAGGAATTTAAATGAATGATAAATATAGGAAATATAATATATTTATAGGAATAATAAAACTAATTTGAACACGATAATAATAACACTACCCATTAAAAATAATAACATAACCAGAGAGAATAATATCATTAATGTTAAACTAATTATTTATCAAATTTAATAGTTTAATTAAATTTAAATAATAATTAAAAATAATCTACTAATAAAAATATTTATAAAATAAAAAATAAATATTCAAATAAGAAAACTGAAATAAAATTACAAATTCAATTTTAATGCTGAATATTTATGTATTTTTAAAAAAATAGTTTCAATATTAAATATTCAAATTAACTATTCAAGATAATTATATTTACAAAATAAATGAAAATTTTTGAATTATAATTTAAGAATTCCCAATGAGTTGATTTTTTGAAAAAAAAATTAATTTATGGGTTAATAGTAAAAGTACAAATTTTCAAATAGAATGTGTTTTTTAATGTATTAATGATGTAATAATTCTATTTTAAATAATAATATTAGTATATATAACTATACATATTTTAAAAAATATAAATTTTTATTCTACAAAAATAATCCCAATTTCCAACCCTAATATTTAAAGTCTCTATTATAAAAATTTAATGTTTTTCATTACTTTTTATCTTTATTCCTTTTCCATTAGAATAAGAAATTATTTCAAGGAATAAATTTTTTTAAATTGATAAAAAATATAATTTTTACAATATATACTTCATAGTTTCAAAAAAAATTGAAAATTTTACCATGGAAATAAAAAATTATTAAACACGTTATTCCAAATATATCCCTCCCCTAAACTATAAATGACCTCACTCTATTCCATTAGAAAACCACTTCTCTTAATCTACTAAAAGAAAATAATAATAAAGATGATATCATTCTACATATCCTTCGATCTTTAGGGATGTTCATGAGTTTACCAATCCCATATCCAAATGATATAGTTCTATAGAAATATAATAAAAAATCAATAGAGAGTAATCAAAGAATCCACTCATATCAATCTTATATCTTATTATTTCAAATCACCCAATATAGTTACATTCTAAACCATCATAAAAAACTATATATATATATAATATTAATTTTATTGTGATATGGAATTATAATTTTATTACATTTATTGTATAATACTCCCCCATTTTTGGAAATGTTCTGTTAATGGTCCATTACGTCCACCTATGATGACATTTACAATGCATTACTTATCACCTCCTACTCTGATTGTTAGTAAATAATATATATTATAATTATACATTTTCTCAAATATTCTATAATTAATTTGATCCAAAGATAAATTAATTATAATAAAAATGATTACATTGAAGGGAAAATGGATTATTCAAAGAAAACATCTCATTGATCAGTTTCATATCTAAATAAAGAAGACCAATAAATAAATTTTAGTCATTGTAAATAATTATAAATTACATAATTTAATGGTATAATCTTATTTATTGTTTTTTAATAAATATAATTTCATTATAAATGTGAAAAAATGCAGTGAAAAAAATTGTGATATAGTGTAAATGAAATGTCTCTATAACTTTATTTCTTTAGATGCCTTATCTATTTGAAAACATATTCCAAAATTTTGTATAATTATTTTCATCTCTTTCAACCTAATTCATCTAATAAGTAACCTTTCAGGTGTTTTACATATCATTTTATGATGACCTCAAATATATATGATTAATTCATACCATATAATGTTTGTATAGGGATTCTCAATTAGTCTTTCACATTCAGATTATCTCTTTTTATATAACATTCTATCAAATGTATTCTATGTATCATATACATGAATTATCATAATAGTTTTATTATTTATATTCATTTAAATCTAAATCAACTAATATCAACTAAAACATTATATTATTTGTAAGGGGACCCTTAGTCCTAACTTCTCTATGGGATTTATCTTTTGTTCTAAACTTTTTCCCCATGATTCTTCTATAAATTTCTTCAAAATGTCTTCCAATTTTAATTCCCTTTATTATCTAGGGGATTTTAATTTTTGAACATAATTTATATTTATTATTATAAACATTAATAATTTTTAATAGATCATTTTCTTCAAATATCCCATTTATTATTCAATTTTTTATACTTATACTATGAAAAATATATGATATCATCTTTCCTAGAAGTTATATTAAATTTATAATGAAATTTTTTACCTTATTATTTTATTAAACAACAAAAATAATCATAGGAATACGATTTATGATAAAATAAAGGGATCCATTAATTTTTAATGGAATCATATATTTTTTCTAATTGAAGTTTATTATCTTTCCATGGTTCATGCATGATTATGATCATAATACGATATAAATTTTTGTGTAAGAGTTATATACCCCTCTTATGAATTGTGTTATGTGATATATATCATGAGATTATTTTTATTCTTCATGAACATGATTATTGGATTTTCCACATTTAATTAAGTGTTTATTTATATATGTATGTTCTATGTAAATATAATGGTAGTTTTATTGAAAATTTATTTGTCATCTATGACCATAATTTTATGATGTTTCATTATTATACATATTACTCATTTCATATATCATTGAAATTATTCACTTATTCTCATGATGATCATTTTATGATGATAAAAATTATTCACACCATATGTTATATTCATTCACTTATTTTGCATCTTTTCATTATTCCTCCACCTATATGACTTTAAAGTCACCTTTTATTGATGAATTGTCTAATGTGATTATGGTTATTAAAAATAAAATTATGTATTTTAGGTGGAACATCCTTGAATATTAAAATAATTTTTATAATTCCAATTTTAAACTTATTATATTGAACATATTTTCCAAATACACTAAATATTTCTATTTTGAATTGTACTATTATTATGTTATAAAACATACAAATGATTCATAATAATGTATGCAAGAATCTTGTTTCCATAGTTTGTATCAATCAAATTTTTATTATGTTTTATAATTATGGTGGAAAAAAATAACCAAGGATGAAATAAAAGATAGAATATGTGAATACTGTTGTATCTATATACATTTTTGAATAAATTATTAATATAAGATTTATTATATATTGTTTTCTATATAATTTATTTATTTATAGAATGCTTAGAATCCAAATAAATTAAAATATGTTGAATGATACTTGTAATAAAAACTAATTTCAAGTAAATGTTTTATATAATTATTAATCAACAGATTTATTTATAACCTTTATGTTTCCCATTAATACTTAATCACCTCATCGATACTATTAAATAAAGATATCTATAAAAACACCATGTGGGGAGATAATTAAAACATATGTGTTGGGAACACCCTGACTAGAATATATTATAATATTCATTCAGTGAATCTCATAATCCATTATTTATTGGAATTTTATTCCATAATAGGCAGGGATTGACTATAATTATATATAGAAAACAACATATTCCTAAACAATGAAATATCATTCCATATTCCAAACTATCATTTTCTTATGTAAAAATTCGAGGAATATTATTATTCCACTTTAGAAAAAAACACTCAAAATTTTTGGTGTTGATACCCAAAAAAGAATAATTTCATTCTCATATGGCTAGGTGAATGTATAACCAAGACTTAAATAAGTTTTTGAGGAATAATTCTCAATAAAAATAATAATCAGAGAGACACCAATATCCATGATTCCCTATAGTATGTCCATGATGGAATTAAAATAGGTATAGACAAAACTATATGATATTTTTCATTAAGGGTTCATATTCCATAATTCATAAACATGGGGTAAAAATTATCTTTTATTATGAATTCTCATTTGTAAATATATATTTCCATTGATTTTCAATATCATAACAATATAAAAATAAAAAAATAGCTATTAAATATTTATGACATGTAAGATCAAAATTAAAGTATCTCAATACTTATTGAAAGTGGATCATTGATCTGTATATTAGTAGAAAAAAATAGATAATATATTCAAAAAGAAAACCTTCTATACATTATTTGGACACTATAATTTGACAATCAAAATATTTTGACAGAAGACACCCTAAAATCAACAAGGTAGATAATTACTAGATTCATTAATGACTACTTCAATAAATTTATGATAGAATTTATTGATGATATTTTTATAGAATCTCATTACATAGTGGAACATGAAGAACATATAAGTATTATTATAAAAACCTTAATTATGGAGCAGTTATACACTAATATCAAAATTTCTAATTTTTTAATATAGAAAGTCACATTGTTATGGAATGTGATCATAAGTGAGGGAATTTATTTTGATCTGTTGATGATAACGAAAATTATTCAGTTAGAAATACCCACATGTGAATCAGAGTTAGATTGTTATCTTTCACTATTTTGGTACTAATAATGATTTTATAGAAACATCTCAGGATTATATAACATGCTAACTATATTATCATGAAAGTTAGAGAAGTATTTATTATTGTAAAAATTTGAGGATAGAATTTAAGACCTCAATTAAAAAAATAATAACTAAACATGATATCCATATACCCTCAAATGGATAAGGGTTTTATATATAAACTGATACTATCAGGAACGGAATGATTTTAATACACATGAAAAATGATAAATTTACAACTTATGTCTCTTTTAAATTGATTATCCAAGTGTATTACTGGAAAACACACGATTTGGAGGTACCATAAATGAAATTTTCATTGAATATATTGAGATGGTACCTTTAGTAATATAATTTTTAAATATATACAATTCAATTTAGTTTAATTAAATATATTCATATAAGAGATAAATATTCATCAATAATGTTGTTTGTTTTTAATCAGGGACTATGATTTCTCAATTTACTATCATGAAGGAAAGGTGAAAATGATTTTGGTTATCCTTAAAGAAGAAAACCAACTACAATATCCATGATGGGGATTGAGAAAGACATTATTTTCTTGGATATATATATATATATAAAAATAGATCTGCATATCATGTAGATGGGGAATATATCCATCCATTAACAAATGGTTTTACAATAATCCATTTAAGATAAAGCCAAGGGGCCGAAAGTGATGGTATGGGTCCAAATAATAAGGTAATTAAAATAAAGTAATGATATCTTCTATGAATTAATAGTTCATTAAAATGGTTTTATTTAGTTATAAAAGAATATATTCACTATCATCAACTTAGATATAAAATATATATTACATAAATAAATTATACTTTTTCATCCATCCTAAAATTACTATGATGTATTATGATAATTGAGGTCAACTTTTGATGGAAAGCATGAAGAAAGAAATTGATGGGAAAACCTAAAAGTTCCTCAAAGTACAAGAAGGCAACTTAATGAATTAGAAGTCTTAAGGGATGATGAATTCCTTACCCACACTAACATAAAAATGGGAGAACCTATCCATAGAATGTTTCATGGCTGTTCGAAATACACAAATATAAATCAATTCCAGATGGGTTGTAGTAGATATAATGAAGGAAATTACCCAATTAATTTTTGTTCAAGATTATTTATCACTTAATAAAATTTTCATAATATATTTCAATGTATTAGTGAGTCTACACTGAACTATAGTTATGATTATTTCTTATTTTACTCAATGTTTCACTACTATGATTTGAATAATCCTATAACATTCCGTTAATACTGAGTTGAACATCTGTAAAGGCTAAAACCCCTAAAATGATGGACAATCAGAAAAGAATAATTAATCGCTAAAATATTGTTCTTTAGATTTATTTATGGACTTAAAAGGACATTATGATATTTATATTATGTTTTTTTGTTTCGAATATAAGAAAAATTTTGTATCGAGTATTCATATCGCCCTATATGAATCTCTATATGGGAATATTTTTTGAAATATTATTAGTTTGGACAGTGTTTTTTATTGAATTACTTTTCAATAAAATCATTTATAAGATATTATAGTGATTGTTCAATCTATTCAATAACAAATTATGAAATATTAGTGTCAAACAATAACTATAATTATAATCATCAAAGAGACTTAGAGATTGATGTTGGAGAAACAATGTTAATTTGAATATCATAACTGAAGGGAGTCATATAGTTTTAAAATAATGGAATGCTTATCCCCAGATATATATTTCCATTTTCAATAGTTGATCACATGATATATATGGCCTATAGACTTGAAATATCACTAATAATGTATAACGTTCATGATGTATTCTAGGTATCTATCCTGAAGAAGTATATAGCCCATTTCTCAGAAGAACTTTTTCACGACCCATCTTAGTGGGGCCTACGTTGCAGCTCCCCAAGCCCTCCTCCAATAGGCCAGGGGCTGGTGACTAACACCGAGTAGGTATATTAAAAACATGGGAGGAATTGCCTAAGCACTTGTACATACACACACATCTCCAAGCCCAAAAATGCTGAAATGTAAAAAAGCTATGGAATAAAAATGCATGAATACAACTAATCCCAATCAATAGAGTACGACGGAAGGTAGCGTACTGAAAGTAAAATAGGCCAGAATACATGCCTACCAAAACAAAAGACTGAAAACTGCAAAGTCCAACTTGTAAACTCAAATGGTACTGGGATTGCTGCTCGTAGCTGCAGGAACACCTCGGCCTATAGGGAACTCTGAAAGCTCGGTCGTGTCCTGGTCCACCCTGGACTCCGTCAAAAGGCTTCTTGTATACACAAGACACAAAACGTTCGGTCAAAGCCCGTGTAGGGGTGAGTATAACAATACTCAGTAGAGGACCCTGAAAACCAAAAATCAATACATAAAGTAAAGTTACAATCATCTATGCATAGTATATGTCTTCAGAACATACATCACAAACTAGTTATACGGAAAACCCACACCCGTAGTCCAGAGAAAAGTCACATGAGTGTATACCCCCATAGGATTCGGTTCGACGATTCCACGAAGCACCCGTTCTGAGAGAACACACTCCATGAGTCTTATAGCTCTGATAAAATCCGTCCGAGAAGTATTTATCATCGGGAAACGTCATGAGAGTTAGTTATACTCATTACGGGAAACACACTCTTGATTAGGATAGATCATGATATATAGATGCACTCATTACGAGAGACACACTCCGGAGTGGGAAAGATCATGATACACAGATGAGGATCACAGACAGGGCCATGGAGAATACTACGACTCATCTGAAATTCACCTGCTAGGTAGGGGATCGATGCCCGGTGATGTTAGTCACATAGATGTCAGACTCTACCTTGGGTCAAAAATGGATAGAGGATCTCAATCTAGGACTCTCGGATGGATTCCTAACTTTATCACAAAATATCCTACTAAAGGGATCACACTCATGTAAAAAGGAAATGATGCCTGACCTTTAGGGGCATGAGAATAAGGGGCACTAACCCAAAAAAATATTTCCATGATACAGTGAACAAGAGGACCATTCTGTTTCCCAAAAAGTACACGGCATGTAGAAAAGTTACACGCCGTGTTGTCTGAACCTAGGTACTACTCATGTACAACGGACCGTGTTGTAATGCTGGTGTGTAGAAAACTGAGTACACGACATGTAGTAAGATATACATGTTGTGTCCTAGTGACTGGGGTTGGCTCAGTGTACGATGGACATGTTCCCGTACACGGTCATCAACCTATGTACACCAACTTGTGTAATAGGTACATGGGGTGACCCGCTTTATTGGCCTCACCTAGCCTTGTAATGGATTACATGGTTGTGTACACCATCTCGTGTCTTTGTACCCCCTTGATACAGGCCGAGTTCCACATAGCCACCTCTGCCATGTTGTACACGCCATGTCGCCTGAAGCCGTGTAGTCCATCCTGTGTCTGTGTAATTCCCAAAGTACACGCCGAGCTTCAGGGAAGGTCTAACATGCCATGTAACCAGGTTCACACACCGTATGATTCCTCTCTGTCCCCCAAAACCCTATTCACTGCCCCAAGTACTACACAGTGTGTTCTTTGGAAGTACACGCTGTGTATTCTAGAAATTTCTAGAAATGATTCTCTTTGCTGGCGTGCCTCATATGATTCCCTGATCATCAATCTGGAAGCCTAATCACCACGAAACCCCCGAGTTTTGGTCGCCCTAAATTCACAAATCTTTTTACGGTGTTTTCAGACCTCTTATCAACCTTGAAAACATGATTTTATCTTCCTGCGTGAAGAACACTTTCAAAACGGAAACGCAACGATCCATTGTTCATCGCCCCATGAGGAACATGAAGAACACATGAATGGAAAAGGGAATAAATCCAATAAAAACATACTTGAGGGACAATCCTTTGTCATCATTCATCACAGCATTGATCTTCTCCCATTAATAAGCTTAAACAGAGCAGAAACCAACAACAATAATCATCATGGATTAATTCCCCATAATCATCCCAAATAAATCCCCCTCATAATAATGTAAAAATTTTCGGACCAACTTGTTCATGGTTGATCCACGATCATCCTTCCAATATAAAACAAATAAAAGAACAAAATTAAATAACAAACCCCTACCTCAAGAAGGGATCGATCACTTAAAAAGGGATTGTGCTACCGTTGTCGTCGAGATACTCCAACCATGTTAGCGTAGTGATTCGCAGCTTCGATTTGTCATCGTTCGTCAACGAGAGTTTTCTCCAGTGTTTATCCCAATCATTTTCCAATGATCAACATTCAATTATCCCAATAAAAAGGGGAACATATTTGACCTTCAAAAAAATGATTCGGAATTAATGAGTCCAACTTTCCATTCTTGATTCATTATGATGAACCATTTATTAAGGAAACGGTTCCCCTTTTGTCGTGCTATAGTTGATGTTTCCATAAAAGAAATAAATTAAACATGTAAATTTATTTTATTTTATTTTTCTTAAAATGTCCAAAAGTAAATTTTTTTTACTCGACCCGAGTCGGTTGAGGTTTGCCTCGTTCAATTATGATCTATGCCTTACGTACTGCCATTTTTTATGTCATTTCTCAAGATTATGATGTTTGAACATTATTTTCATGATTTTAATTTCAAATCTATATGGCTTTTTTTATTTTCTCCAAGTTTACCCTTATTGAGCATTTGAGCCCACCCTTTATATTTTTTTGTTTCCCCTAGATATAAATAATGTTTTTATGTAAAAAATGGGAAGATATTTATGGGAGATGTTGAAGATCTTTCACCATGATTAGAAGATTATGTTCTGAGTTTACAAAGACACCAAACTAATATGGTCTTTGGGAATTTGTTTTTGTAATGTATTATGTATGTCAAGAAAGTAATGTAATGTCTATGTACATCAATCTATGGGTCTCTACAGTTGGTATTAGAGCCACGTTTAGCTAACCTTTGGTAACTAATAAGTGAAAAATTTAGTGAGATCTCTAGATATATTTCTAAGGTATGTCTAGGGATTTCCCTATGGTTAAGTATAAGTATAGGTTATAGTCCAAGGATTACAGTAACGATCATATAATTAATCCTAAGATGTTAGATATTGAAAATAATCCCCATTTATTATTATGTTTTCCTTGCATAAGTTTTCCATCATTTACTATTCTTTTTGGGTTTTATACGATGGCTGAAATCTGAAGGAACCGTGTTGATCAATGTAATGGATAATTTCATGATTTTCCTCTTGAACAAACCAATGTTATGGGAGATGGAGTGAAAAATCTTATTATTATACTTACACAAGCTATGAATCATTCTACACTTCTAAATGAGCAGAGAAAGGAACAATATTCTATTGTTTCCTTCATGAGGAAACATCCACCTTCTTTCAGTGGGTCTTATGATCCACTTGTTGCTGAACAATCGATCAGTACCATTGAAAAGATATTTTCCATAATTCGATTTTTGAAACATGATAAAGTCAGTCTGGCTATTTACCGTTTAGAAGGTGAAGCAGACCATTGTTGGACTCTAATTAAGAATACAATTCCCCAAGGTGAAATTGAATCCATGGAATGGGATGAGTTCAATAACTTGTTTTTCAATATGTACTTCCCTCACATTCTTTGAACAAATATGAAAAAGGAGTTCCTTCAGATTAAGAAAAAGGATTATGAATCTATAGGTATATACGAGGTGAATTTTACAAGGCTTTCAAGGTATGCATTTGGATATATCATCCCTCTTGAAAGTATAGTTGATCGATTTTTTGGTGGCTTAAAACCAAGTCTTCTGAGGGCATTAGATATAAAGGACTTCAGTAACTATGAAGAAATTGTGTGTTGTGCTGTTAAGGTAGAACTGGTTGTTGGTGTTACCTATCCATCTCATGGTTTTGACAAGAAATGAAAGATGCAGTTCAAGGAAAAATCTCAAAACAGTGCTGAAAATAAGATGAATGTTTATTTATAGTGAAATTGTAGAAATAAGCATGTTGGAGATTGTCTTAAAGGGACTAGAAATGTTTTAAGTGTGGAAAAGAAGGTCATCAAGCCACTGAGTTCCGAAGTAATTTGAAGAAGATAACTAATGATGGGAATAGAGAAAAGACTACAAAGAATGCACCACCAACACTTCAATGCTTCAAGTGCATGGAAATGGGGCATTATGATAACCAATGCCCTAATCCAAGGGTTAATGATGATCGAAATCAACAACCAATTAAAGAAAAAGAAAAAAGTGAAGTCACATGCGATCACTATTATTGTTGTTTAATATGACAATGATGTGGTGAAATAATTAATTGTTTATGTAATGAGATTCAAAAATAATGTTTTATATAGTATCATGGAATATTATAGTATTTATGTATTGGTCTATTTTGGTTTTCAACAATTTTATGGAAGCGGTAACCATGAAAAGTGATTGAAATATTTTTGGAAAGAAGATGAAATGCGCATAATGAAAGGATAAGGAGAAAATAATATGTATGATAGTATTCATGATCTCATGACTGATATAAGGACAATGTGATCTCATGGTTTGATTATATCGAAATTTTTGGATTTTGGTATGTGTAAAGAGTTTACTTTTGAAAGCATTTAGTTTTTCACTAAGGTTCTATGGTAATTCATGTTTCAAGGGAATACATGATTAAGGTATTCACATGTTTGGAATGTGACCAACAAGATATATCTTATGATATATGGGGGATAAATGATGGTATTCACATGCTTGTTATATAACCATTCTGGTAATTGTTTTTTTTACTATGTGATTGGACATAAGTATTTTTGATAAGCCTAAACATTGTAATAGATTAATATAGACAAGAGATAGTAGTATTTAAGGATAGAACATGTTTTCGATATTTTTTCTGTAATGTTATAATAGTATAGATTTAGAAAAAGGGAAACTCATAGGACGGGTGACAGCCCATCGCGTCAGACAAGACTGTGGGAATCGAACCCACGACCGATGTGCGACAGGCTATTATCACTTACCACTGGCCTATAAGAAGTCCCTGATTAGTATAAACTAGTTTTATTTTATTAAGCGGTATGATAGATGAAGTATATGTCCATTTTTGGAACCATATACGATTAATCTCACCATAGATAGAGTTATGTATATAAATTTCTCTAACCTTATGTTTGAGATAGATGGAATGACCTATCATTCTATCGCGTGATTTGCTCACACTTTAAAAAATACAAATTCAACTTCAATCCTTTAAGAGATGAAGTGGAAATTTTTCAAGGCACGATCAACGGTATGATTGTACCAAAATCATGTAAGTATTTCTTTTAATTCAAAAATTATTTAACATTTGGGAAATGATCTTGATAACCAAAAATGTTGTCATTGTACCCTCATATCTGATGAATCAGATGGTGCCTTAGATCATCACAAATTTTTGGCTTTGTGATTTTTGGATTTTTTATTACCATGTCCTCTACCACAATTCATCAGAAGTTGATGGTTATATTTCTCTTCCATATGCATATTTTCACCTATGTTCTCCTATGTGGAAACCCAATGATGAGTTAATTTGGGTAACCGTTAGGTATGTTACTTCACTTTTCAAAATTATGTTTTATTATTCCTTTTAATGATGTGGGTTTCTATGAATGAAACAATCAAGTAGTAAATGATTTATAACCCCGATGAATTTCAAAGGCGAAATTAATTTTAAGGGGGGTAGAATGTAACACCCAGATATTTTATGAGATATATTGTTTTTAATTTTTTTAATGTATTCTATTTTACACTACACAAATATTATCTTGTACTATATGCAACACTGTATTAGCTTGTAGTATACGCAACACTATTCTTGGCGCATGTTACACGTAATTTCAAGTTTGTTTTGTGGAAATTATTCTACGCAACATTATGTTTTGATTTTTATTAATGCATAAATTAAATAAGTTTTGATTAGGTTATGAAAAACACCAAAGGTATCTTTCACTGCACACAACCCTGACTTGGCTTGCATTACACGTAATCACGAACTTCCTTGATAGCGTGTGTAGTACGCAATATCGGGTTTCACTAAACAACGATATATTGTTATAATATTATCATGAACTAGCCGTTATGAATAGTATTAACTAAATTTTAAATTTTATAACATTATTATTCATCTGACACATTTTCTAGAACATGGTATGAGAACAAAATAAATGTTTTGGGTAAAATCAGTATTTTTCAAAAAATGCAGTTTTCTCACATTTTAATGGCGCACCCACATTAAATATAGTTTTTGACAAGTTTATAATTTCAATTTGACAAAATAAAATTCTTATTTTGAATCATGATATAAAATTTTACTTAGGATAAATTTTTCATATTATTCTGATAACTTTCATATTTAAATTAATTGTAAAGACATGCTATATTTTAATTAAAAAAAACTTTTTCATCGTAATAATTTATATGGTTAAATTTTAATATTTAATGGTTTTAAATTACAAATAGAATATATTTTTTCCATTTAATAGAATTTATGTCATTAGAATTGATTTTACTTTGTGTTCATAGGTAATATCATTTCAATCTTTTGCAATATTTTAACTATTAAAACTCATTTTCTTATCAACAGGGTTAATTTGAAATTAATTTCTACAACTTCTAAGATTTGAATTTGAAAAAATGGATTCAATATTTTTAATCTATAGGTCCAAATTATGTTAATAAGCTACTTTTTATTTTTGGTCACAATGAATAGTAACTATGGTAAATTTTATTTACCATCGTTAAATGTAAATCGGGTAATTAAGGGTAAATATAATATTATCAAATTAACCTAACACATGTATAAATATAATTGATGATTATATTTTGTCATAAGACATATTGGGGTCAAAATTTAATCCATTTGAACCCAATTATATGTGATTAAGACCTTTAATTTATTTATTTTTTAAGAAATTGAAATATGTCTCACCCAAACATTAATAATTAAAGTGTTTTTAATATAAGGATATACAGAATATAAATTTGGTTATAAATAATAATTTGAAATATAAAATGTTTTTATTTGTTATGGTAATTTATTTTTAATTTTTAAGAAATATTTAATTACCTTAATAGCTTATACATTAATGATGGAGAAATTTTTTATTTAGTAAGAAATCAGTTATATTGTTTTAATTGCAATAATAATACCCATCAAAAGGACCAAAAACTTAACCAATAATTAATTATCGATTGTATCTATACACTAAGCATCCAAGGGTCTAATTATGGTCCATTTAGATCCTTATATGACAGATTAGGATATTTATATTTGTTTTTTTAAATCATGTCAAATTTTTCACCTTCATACTTTAATAAAGATAAAATTTTAAAAGTTGGTTTTTTTAGAAGATAAATTCGACTAAAATTGTTCTTATGAAATATATTATATTTTTCATCATCATAATATTTTATTTTTAATTTTTATTTAACAAATAAGTATATTAAATAACTATACAAAAATGTTGTATTAAATATTTTATTAAGAGAAATATCAAATAAAGGATTTTAAAAGTATTAAAATAAATCTTATATGAATTAATTAATGTTCTCCAAGAATTTTATTGATGAATATGACTTGTTATTAATATATTAAATATTTTTTTTCAAAAATATATCCTCTATGGATTTTATTTCAATTCAAATAAATGAATTGTGTCAAAATTGACACTATTGAAATTTTATATTATTAAATTGTTTAAAAATCACAAAAATATTTAAAATTTTCAAATTAAAATTTATATGATCTAACTTGTAATAAATTATCAAATTATTTATAATTAACAACACATAAGTAAGTATTAATACCCATATACAATTTATAACATTATTACCACAATTAAAAATAAATATATTAAATAAGGATAAATCAAAATGAAATGATTTAAAATAAAATAAAAACATGTCTAAATTTAATTGGTTGATGAGATTACAACCCTATATTATCTAATATCTTAATTTTAGTCACAATGGAGGTTTTTATGTGGGGTTTGTGTTTATTATAAATTAATATTTTAGAGGATTCCAAAAGTGCCCATGTCCTCCCTTATAAAAGGGCACCTCCTCCCTCTCCTCTTCACACAAATTTGGGCCTTCAATCTCGGAAAAACCCTGCCCATTTCACTTATCCACATCCATATAAACCCACTAGAACTATTGGTCTTCTTAAAATACCATATTTAGTTCCCTAATAAGAGGATAACACGAGGTGCGTCGAAGAAGAGGTAATTTTTTCTACTGATTCTTTCAAGTTTCTTTATTCTTCTACTTCCTCTTCTTTAGTTTTATCATTTTAAAGTAATAACATTAATATAAGTAATATACTTATAAGTTATTATACATATGAAAAATCCTCATTTCACCTTATATACATACTACGGAAAATGAAATCATCGTGCGTGCATAGGTACAGAATATCGTCTCCACATCGTGGTGTAATCTGTTTTTCCACCACCACCTTACATGGATGGGTATAATGTTGAAAAGAATATATATATATATATATATATATATATATATTATAACATCATACTGATTCTGATATATTATATCATCCACTCCTATTACATTCAATAATTATGGCAATGATATCATCGCTCGTGCGTACGTACGGATTACCGTCTCCACGACGTGATGACATTCATTATCCATGTTAACTATTAAAGAATGATTATAAAGTATATATAATTAAGAATAATGATATATATTAAATAATAATTCTATTGGATTTATGTATATATATATAATTCATCTACTTACTTTTATTCAAGTCAATAAGGAAAGGAATACAATGTTCATGCGTACGTACGACCTACCGTCACCCTGAACGGTGTGTTTCATTTCATTTATCTATCTATTATATATATATATATAATGAATATATGTAATATATAAATCAGTTTTTAATTTTTAGAAGTATGTAAATCATGATATAAGAAATAATTATATGGAGAACAACAAGTCCAAACACATATGATAAATGAAACAATTTTACCCAAAACGCTGCTTTAACATGGAATTGACCAAAGAACGGGTAATATAAAGTCATAAGTGAATAATATATGATATCATAAATATTAATATGGTTTTTTAGATGTTAATAATATTTTTAAAAACACTACAATGAATTTTTTTACACGTACGAAAGAAATTGGACCTCTGGTAAGGTATAATTTTGCAATCTCATTTTTATCAGAGATTGCTTATAAGTATGTATTTACTGGGGTTATATTTTTCATCCATTCCCAAAAAAAATTTCATAAATTGTTTAATACTATTCCATTTATTTTTAATTTCATTATTACCCCTCTTTTACTTTTACTTTTTGTTATGGAAGGAATCTTTCTTTTGTTTACCATATAAGGTACTTGTTGATTTTTTTTGGGTAAAAGTACGAGAAAAATATTTTTTTAACTTATATGGAATGAATGGATGTTTATGGTTTCATAATTACTTTTCTTAATGAATCTTACTCTACCAGATATGATTATTATTTTCAAAAAAATCCTTTTCTTTAAACATTTAATGGAGTTTTGTGAAAAGAAAATGATTTTGAAGAAGAAAGGATATTTTCCTCAAAAATTCATTTCATGTGTTTTATCAAAACTATTTTCCATGTAAGATGACATTATTAAGTATTATTATGTTTAATGTATAATGTATCTATTATTTACATGGTTTTATTTTTCTTACGGCTAAATGATATCCATTTCTTTTATGTGGATTATGTTATGATGGGATAATGTCTATGAAACCCGTTTTCTCATTGGGTTGTTATGAATGATGTATGTTTATTTTGTGGCACACGAAAGAATGATTTCATTATGAGATGGGTGGTAACTATATATCCCTTCAATTTATTGGGTAAATATTTATATCTCATGATATAGACATTTCTGTAATGGAAATTTAATCAGGTTTAGTGATACAGAACTGGAACAAGGAGTGAACTTGATTCAGTAAGGGGCTTTATCCACTATAATGGTTTTAGAAGTAACTCCATGGATACTATGGAAATAATATAATGTGATTAATGTTTTTCCACAATTACATGTTTAATTATCCATGCTATTTTAGCATTATTGATGTTCCATAACGATCTATGCTTTACGTACTGCCATGTTTTTTGTCATTGCTCAAGATTTTGATGTTTAAACATTCTCTTCATGTTATTAAATTCAAATTTTTGTGGTCTATTTTATTTTATCCATGTATACCCTTACTGAGAATTTGAGCTCACCCTTTTTATGTTTTATTTTCCCCCAGATATAAATAAAGGTTTTAGGCAAGAAAAAAAAGGGGAAGTTATTTATGGGAGATGTTGAAGATCTTTCACCATGATTAAGCAGATTATTTTCTGAGTTTCCAAAGACACTAAACTAATAAATTATTTGGTCATTTGTTTATTAAGTATTCCAAAAAAGTAATTTAATTTTTATGTACATAAAGATATGGGTCTCTACAAAGAAATGAACTTGAAAGTATTGCTAAAGGATATTACCTCTTCTTCGACGTGCCTCTTCTAAACCTCCTCTTAGGGCACTAAACTTTATCTTTGAAGAAGACCAGGACCTCTAGTATGTTTCTAGGGAAGTGGAGAAGTGAAATGGCCAGGGATTGGCCGAGCTTGAAGGCTCAAAGTTGTGTGAGGAGGAGAGGGAGGAGGTTCCTTTTATAAGGGAGTAAAGGGGCGCCTTTGGAAATATAAGAAATATTAATTTATAATAAATTAAAAACCCATATAAAAACTACCAAAATGACTCACATTAGATGATGAGATGAAATAGGGTTTTAATCACATAAAACTATAAAATTTAGACATGTTTGGGATTTATTTTAAACCTTATCAATTAGATTTATCATTATTTAATCTATTTCAATTTATTTGTGGTAATAAAATTATAATTTTTAAATTGTTATAAATACTCACTTATGTGTTTTGAATTTTCCATAATTAGATATATTATTACATTTTAGACCATATAATTTTAAATTTGTAATTTTTAAATATTTATGTGATTTTTAAACAATTTAATAATATGTAATTTTTATAAAATATCAATAGTGTCAATTTTGACATTATTCAATTATTTGAGTTTAAATAAAATCCAAAGAGAAGCTATATTTGATAAAAAATATTTAATAGATTTATAAAATGTCATATTAATAAAGAAAATTCATGGATCACATTAAATAGTTCATATAATATTTATTTTAATATTTTCAAAACCATTTATTTGATATTTTTCTTAATAAAATAATTACTTAAACATTTTTGTAGGATAATTTAATATACTTATTTATTGCATAAAAATTAAATATAAATTACTATGATGAAGATAAATCTAATAGATTTAATAATAATACTTTCAGTCATATTTATCTTCTAAAACACCCAACTTTTAAATTTTTTTGTTTATTAAATTATGAAGGTGACAAATTTGACATCATCTAAAATAAAATAATATAAATGTACTAATCTGCCCTATAAGGCCCTAAATGGTTCACAAGTTGACCCTTGGATGATTATTGTGCACATATACATGAAAAATAATTTTTTTCATTTGTTTGGGTCTTACTCGGTATTATAACTTGATTAAAAACTATATTATTCATTTTTCCCTAAATAAATATTTTCTACATCATTAATTTATAAGCTATTAAGGTAATTAAATATTTCTTAAAAATTACTAATAAATTACCATGATAAAGAAAAACAATTTATATTTCAAATGAGTATTTATAATTGAATTTATATTCTGTATAACCATATTTTAAAATTATGTTAATTATTAAAGTTTGAGTGAGATATATTTCACCTTCTTTAAATAAAAAAATTAAGGGTCTTAATCACATCCAAGTGGGTTCCAATAGATTCCATTTCGACCCAAAAATGATTTAGGGAAAAATATAATCATCAAATTATATTAATACAAGTGTTAGGGTAATTTTATAATATTATATTTACACATAATTACCTGATTTACCTTTAACTATGGTAAATAAAATTTATCGTAGTTACTATTCATAGTGACCAAAAATAAAAAGTATCCTATTAAAATAATTTGAACCTACTTATTAAAAATATGGAATACAGTTTTCCAAATTCAAATCACAGAAGTTGTAGAAAGTAATTTAAAATCAATCCTGTTGTTGAGAAAATGGGTTTTAAAAATTAAAATATTGCAAAAGTTTTAAATGATTTAACCTATGACTTAAATGTAAAATCAATTATAATGACATAAATTATATTAAATGGTAAAAACATATTATATTTATAATTTAAAACCATAAAATATTATAATTTAACCATATAATGTATTACGATGAAAAAAGTTTTTTAAATTAAAATATTGCGTGTTTTTACTATTCATTAAAATATTAATGTTATCAGGATAACGTGAAAAATTTATCCAAAGAAAATTTTTATATCCTGATTCCAAAGAAAAATTTTATTTTGTCAAATTGATCTTATAAACATGTCAAAAACTAGATTTAATGTGGGTGCGCCATCAAAAGGTGGCAAAACTGCATTTTTTGAGAAATACTTAGTTTACCCAAAACATTTATTTTCATCTCACACCATGTTCTAGAAAATATGTACGATGAATAATAATTTTATAAAATTAAAAATTTAGTTAATACTATTCATAATGTCTAATTCATAATAATATTATAACAATATATCGTTCTTTAGTGAAACCCGATATTGCGCACTACACACGCTATCGGGGAAGGTCGGGATTGTGTGTAATGCAAGCCAGGCCAGGGCTGTGTGTAGTGAAAGCTCCCTTTAGTGTTTCATATAACATAATCAAAACTTATTTCATTTATTCATTAAACAAAATATATAATTAATTTTTTGTGGAATAATTTCTAGAAAACGAACTTGAAATTGTGTGTAACACGAGCCATGAATAGTGTTGCATATACTACAAGCTAATATGATGTTGCGTATAGTACAAACTAATCATGGTGTAGTGTAAAATATATGACATAAAATAAATTAAAAAGAATATATGTCATAAAATCTCGGGGTGTTATATTCTACCCCCCTTAAAATGAATTTCTCCCTCGAAATTCGTCGGTGTTATAAATCATTTACTACTTGATAGTTTCTTTCATAGAAACACACATCGTAAAAAGGAATAATAAAAATTAATTTTAAAAAGTGAATTAAGATACATAACAGTTACCCAAATTAACTCATCACTGGGTTTCCACATAAGAGACCATAAGTGAAAATGTGGATATGGAATAGAAATATAACCATCAACTTCTGCTGAAGAGTGGTAGAGGACACGACTATGAAAAATCCAACAATCACAAAGCCATAAATTTGTGATGATCTAAGGTATCATCTGATTCATCAGATATGAGGGCACAAGGACATCATTTTTGGTTTTCAAGATCATTTCCTAAATGTTGAAGAAAATTTGAATTAAAAAAATACTTACTTGATTTTGGTACAGTATTACCTTTCCTCATGCCTTGAACAATTTCCACTTCATCTCTTCAAGAAATGAAGTTGTATTTGTCTTCTGTGAAGTGTTAACAGATCATTCAATAGAATGATAGGTCATTCCATCTGTCTCAAACATAAGGTTAGAAAAAGTTATATACATAAGTCCATATTATGGTGAGATTAATCATATATGGTTCCAAAAATGGACTTATACTTCATCTATCATACTTTTTTAATAAAAAAACTAGTTTCTATTAACCAGGGACATCATGTTGGCCAATTGTAGTTGATAAAGTCCTATAGCACTTCGGTTGTGGGTTCTATTTTATCAACCATGTCCGACACGATGGGTTGTCTCCCATCCTGCAGGTTGTCCTTTTTCTAAAACTACACTATTGTAACATTACAGAAATAATATCAAAAAAAGGTTATATCCTTAAAAAATATTATCTGACGTCCAACATAATTAATTTCAAATATTTAGTCTTATCCAAAATACTTATATCCAAGCTCGTAGTATAATGAAAATTATTACTAGAAATTTCATCAACCAAGCATGTGAATACCATCATTTATCCCCCATATATCATATGATATATCTTGATGGTCACATTCCAAACATGTGAATACCTTAATCATGTATTCACTTGAAACATGAATTAAAATAGAACCTTAGTGAAAACATGAATGTTGTAAAAAGTTAACTCATTCCACATTCCAAAATCCCAAAATTTTTATGTAGGCAAACCAAGATATCACTTTTTCCTTATATCAGTCATGAACCAATTAATACTATCAAACATCTCTTTATCTCTTTATCCCTTCATTATGTGCATATCATCTACATTCCAAAAATATCTGAATAACCTTTCATGGTTACTGGTACCATTCAACATATACATTCAAATACTTTAGGAAAAACAATCGTGTAAAAATCCTTAGATGTGTCTTTATTCAAAAGTACCATTACCTATACAACATAACTCTTGATAAACATAAATCATTCCACTACCTTCTTAAACCATTGACCAAGATTCAATGATTCTTTCATCTCACATATCATTTTTAGTCTCTTCATCATCATCATCATAAATACTACCCATAAAACCATGATGATTCTCTTCATGAGACTTTACTTTAGAGCATTGGTTTGCATAATGCCTGTGCGTTCCACATTTAAAACGTTTAACCTTTGTGTATGTCTTCGCAATACCGTTATCCTTGTCTATCCCGTTAACTGAACCATTTACTTGGAAATTACTAGCTTTGTGTCCTTCTTTTCCACTACCAAAGAATCTTCCAGTTCCTTTAAAACATTCTACCTAATGCCTCTTCCCACATGATTCACATGATATAAATTGAACTTTATTTCCTCTATGATCATCATGAAAATCCATCTTTCTTTTATTAACTGATTCAGTAAACATACCAAAGATGAGATTATTGATCATATTAAGGTATTGATGAGTAGTCATAATAACAATGTTTGGACTTCCAAATTTGGTTACATTTGGTTTCTCATGATGAATATCATTCCATTATCTATCATATCCTCTATTATCGTGAATCTTCCTGTTTCCAACCATTTTCTGAAACTTAAAAAGAATAATGTGAGAGGGAAAGATCATACTAGGAAAATGACATAACAAAGGGGGAGTACCTTCAATATATAAAATCTTAGGATTAATTCTATGATTGTTAACGTAATTCTAGGATTTTAACCTATATATATAATTAACCTTATAGACATCCCTAGACATACCTTAGAAATATCTCTAGGGATTTCACTACAGTTTTTGCATCCTAGTTTCCAAATGTTAACTAAACCTTCACTCTGATGTCAAATGTAGTGACCCATATCATGACTTACATTGACATTACATTACTTTTGTGTAATACAAAATACATTACCAAAAAATTACCGAAGACCTTATCAGTTTAGTGTCTTTGGAAACTCGGAACATAATCTTCTAATCATGGGGAAACATCTTCAACATCTCCCATAAAGATCCTCACCTTTGGTTTTCTTACCTAAAACCTTTATTTATATCCTGGGGAAAAGAAAACATAAAAAGGGTGAGCTAAAATGCTCAGTATGGGTAAACATGAAGTACATAAAACAATCCCTAAAAATTTGAACGTAAGAATGTGAACATAAAACATCAAAATCAAGCATAATGACATAAATCTTGGAAGTTCATAACACATAGATCATAGAGGAACATTATCCATGAAAAAATAGCATGGAAATAAAACATGTAATTATGGAATCCATTAAGAACATGTTATGATTTCCATAGTATCCAAGGCATTGCTGCCTAGACCATCATAGTTGACAATGTCCATAACTGAACCGAGTTTACATGTCGTTTCAGCCCTGTATTACAACACCAAATTTTACTTGTTGTTCTAGAAATGTTTATCTCATGTGATTTATATCTTTACCCAATTAATTGGAGGGAGATATTGGTCCCACCCATCTCATAATTAAATCATTCTTACATGTGCCACAAGATAAACATAAATCATTCATCATAACCCAAAGAATAAAATAGGTTTCATAAACATCATCCCATCATAACATAATCCATATTATCAAATGGATATCATTTCATCATAAGAAAAGTGAAACCATGTAAATCATAGAGACATTATACCTGAAACACAAACATATTAAATAATTTCACCATAGATGGAAAATAGTTTTGAAAAAACATTTCAAATGAATTCGTTAGGAAAAAAAGCCTTTCTTCTTCAAAATCATTATATTTTCTCAAAATTATTTTCAATTATAAAAGAAAATAATTTTGTTGAAAATAATCATGAAATATTGTAGAAGAATCTTCATGGAAATAAGGTGTTATGAAATTGTAAAAATCCATTCATACAGTATATGTTAACAAAAACATTCTCCTCATACTTTTAACGGAAAAGTCAAAAAAGTACCACATTTGGAAAACAAAAGAAAGAATCCTTCCATAACAAAAAGTAAATGTCAAAATGGGAAAACATGACATTAAAAATACATGGAATAATATTAAACACTTTATGAAAAACATTTTATGGACATGAATAAAAAATATACCTCATTAAATACTTATGTATAAGCAATCTCGGATTAAAATTATATTGCAAAATTATCCCTTACCTTAGGTCAAATTTCTTTTGTACTTCTCTGAAACTATTTTATAGCGGGTTTAAACAAATTATTAACTTGAAAAATAACCATAATAATATTTATGATATCATATATGATTCACTTATGACTTTATATTACCTTTTCTTTTATCTATTCCATGTTAAAGAAAAGTTTTGGGTAAAATCATTTCATTTATCGTATGTGTCTGGACTTGTTGTTCTTGATATTATTATTAATTATATCATGGTTTACTTACATTCAGAATGTGAACCATGATTTATATAACATATATATTCTGTATATATATATATATATAATAGAGAGATAAAAGAAATGAAACACACCATTCATGGAGACGGTAGGTCGTACGTACGCATGAAAGTTGTTTTCCTTTCCTTATTGACTTGAAGGGAAGTAAGTAGATTACATATATATGTATATAAACATAAATAAAGTATCATTATTATGTCATATATATCATTATTAATCATTATATATACTTTATAATCATTCTTGAATGGTTAACATGGAGAATGAATCTCATCAGGTCGTGGAGACGGTAATCCGTACGTACGCACGAGTGATGATATCGTTCACATAATTATTGAATGAAATAGGAGTGGATGATATAATATATAAGAATCATTATGATGTTATAATAACCATATATATTTATTATTTGCACCATTATACCTATTCAAGTAAGGTGGTGGTGGAAAAATAGATTACACCACGACATGGGGACGGCATTCTGTATGTACGCACGCATGGTGATTTCATTTTCCGTAGGATGGATAGAAGGTCAAATGGGTTTTTTTCATATTTATAATAACATATAAGTATATTATTTATACTGATTTTATTTCTTTATAATTAAACCACTAATTAAGAGGAAATAGAATAGTAAAGAAACTTGAAAGAATCGGTAGAAGAGATTACCTCTTCTTCAACGTGCCTCCTATTAACCTCCTATTAGGTAACTAAAGTTGGTATTTTTAGAATAGAAGGACCTATAGTATGTTTTTATGTAAGTGGATAAGTGAAATGGGTAGGTGTTGGCTGAGATTTAAGTACCAATTTGTTTGAAGAGGAGAGGAAGGAGGTGCCCTTTTATAAGGGAGGAGAGGGGCACTTTTGGAATCCAATAAAATATTAACTTATAATAAACCCAGAACCCACTTAAAAACATCAAATGTGACTCAAATTAAAATATTAGATATGATAGGGATTTAATCTTATTAATTAATTAAATTTAGACATGTTTTGAGTTTATTTTAAACCTTATCATTTTGATTTATCCTTATTTATCTATTTAATTTTATTTGTGGTAATAATGTTATAAATTTTATATGGTTATAAATACATACTTATGCGTTTTTAATTATACATAATTTGATACTTTATGAAATTTTATATCTTATAAATTTTAATTTGTAATTTTTAAATATTTTTGTGATTTTAAAATAATTTAATAATATTAAATGTCAATAGTGTCAATTTTGACACAATTCATTTATTTGAATTTAAATAAAATCCACAGAGAATATATTTTCGAAAAAGAAACTTTTAATATATTACAAACAAATCATATTAATCTATAAAATTCATGGAGAACATTAATTAGTTCATATAATATTTATTTTAATACTTTTAAAATAATTTATTTGATATTTCACTTAATAAAATAATTAATACAACTTTTTTTATAATTATTTAATATACTTTATTGTTGTATAAAAATTAAAAATGAAATACTTTGATGAAGATAAATATAATATATTTCATTAGAATACATTTAGTCTAATTTTTCTTCTAAAACAAGCAACGATTAAAATTTTTTCTTTATTAAAGTATGAAGATGAAAACTTTGAAATCATTTAAAATAAAATAATATAAATGTACTAATCTATTTTATAAGGCTCCAAATGGTCCATAATTCGACCCTTTGATGATTAGGGTATATAGACACTCGACCAATAAGGTTTGGTCAAATAAATATTTTTTAAAATTTACAAATATATTACCATAAAATAGAAAAACGTTTTATCTTTCAAATGAGTATTTATAATTGAATTTATATTCTGTATATCCTTATATTAAAAATACTTATTTATTAAAGATTGAGTGAGACATATTTCACTTTTATTTTAAATAAATTAAATTAATTGTCTTAATCACATCCTTGTGTATTCCAATGGATTCCATTTTGACCCAAATATTCATTAGAATGAAATATAATCATCCAATTATATTTATACATGTGTTAGGGTAATTTTATAATATTATATTTACTGTTAGTTACTCGATTTACCTTTAACTATGGTAAATAAAATTTTTCGTAGTTACTATTCATAGTGACCAAAAATAAAAAGTAGCCTATTTAAATAATTTAGACTTACTGACTCCAAATATGTAGTCCATTTTACCAAATTCAAATCACATATGTTGTAGAAATTAATTTAAAATTAATCTCGTTGTTAAGAAAACATGTTTTAAAAGTTAAAATATTGCAAAAGATTGAAATGATTTTACATATGATTTCAATGTAAAATCAATGATAATGACATAAATTATATTAAATGGTAAAAATAAATTCTATATGTACTTTAAAACCTTTAAATATTATAATTTGACCATATAAATTATTATGATGAAACAAGTTGTTTTTAATTAAAATATAGCATGTTTTTACCATTCATTAAAATATGAATGTTATTAGAATAATATGAAAATTTTTTCCAAAGTAAATTTTTATATCTTGATTCCAAAGAAGAATTTTATTTTTAAAAATTTAACTAATAATGATATCAAATACTATATTTAATGTTGGTGCGTGATCAAAAGGCAGCAAAACTACATTTTTTTAAAAATACTTATTTTACCCGAAAAAATTATTTTGTTCTCATACCATGTTCTAGAAAATGTGTAAGATAAATAATAATGTTTTAAAATTCAAAATGTAGTTAATACTATTCATAATGTCTAGTTCGTAATTAAATTATAACAATATATCATTGTTTAGTGAAACTCAGTATTGCGTACTACACACGCTATTAGGGAAGGTCGCGATTGTGTGTAATGCAAGCCAAGTTAGGGCTGCGTGTAGTGAAAGATCTCTTTGGTGTTATATATAATGTAATCAAAACATATTTCATTTTTTCATTAAACAAAATCCATAGTTAATGATGTGTAGAATAATTTTTTAAAAAACAAACTTGAAATTGTGTGTAACACGATCCTAGATTAGTGTTCCGTATACTGCAAGCTAATACAGTGTTGTGTATATTACAAGCTAATATTGGTGTAGTGTACAATAAAATATTTCAAATAAATTAAAAATAAAATATTTCATAAAATCTCGGGGTGTTACAATCAGAGTCTTGGTGTATAGATACGTCAGTCGCCGCACCAACACTGGAGTCTCTGGTCTGAAGACTGAACTCGAAATACTTAACATCATTCCCCAAACCAATCTCCTAGACTCTTGGTCTTATAGTTGAACCAACCACCTCTGATACCACTCTGTCATGACCCACCCCAGTGGGGCTCACACCGCGACACCCCAAGCCCGCCTCAAATAGGATAGGGGCTGGTGACTAGCACCAAGTAGGCATATTACTAACATGGGAGGCATTGCCTAAGCACTTGTGCACACACACACATCTCCGAGCCCACAAATGCTGAAATGTAAAAACTCTAAGGAACAAAAATTCATGCATAAAACAAACCCATCCAACAGAGTATGACGGAAGGTAAAGTACTGAAAGTAAACTGGGCCCGAATACAAGCCCACCAAAATAAATGTCTGAAAACTACAAAGTCCAACTTATAAACACAAAAGTTACTAGGACTACTACTCATAGTAAAAAGAACACCTCGGCTTGTAGGGAAATCAGAAAGCTCAGTCCTGTCCTGGTCCCCCATAGACTCCATGAAAAGGCTGCTCGTCTGCATAAGACATGACACGTGTGGGAAAATCCCATGTTGGGGTGAGTATAACCATACTCAGTAGAGGACCCCTAAAACCACAAATCAGTACACATAGTAAAGGTACAGTCAGTTATGCACAGTATATGTCTACGGAATATACAGCACAATCAGATATACTCAAAACATAGACCCGTAGTCCAAATACAAGTCACACGACCGCATACCCCCCATAGGGATTCAGTTTGAAGATACCACAATGCACTCATTTCAGGAGATCACAGTCCATGAATCTTATAGCTCTGATGATGCCCGTCCGAGAAGTACTGTTCGTCGAGAAATGTCATGAGAGGTAGTTACACTCATTACATGAGAAAAACTCTTGAGAGGGAGGGATCACGATAGATAGATGCACTCATTACGGGAGACAGACTCCAGAGTGGGAAAGATCACGATACACAAATGAGGATCACTACTAGGTCCATGGAGTATACCGAGACTCATCCAGAATTCACCTGCTAGGTAGAGGATCGACTCCCAGTGAAGTTGGTCCTGTCGATGCCAGACTCTACCTAGGGACAATAATGGATAGAGTATCTCGATCTGGGCCTCTCATATGGATTCCTGTCTCTATCACGGAAAGTCTTGCTGAAGGGATCTAACTCTTATAAAAATGAAATGATGGCTGACCATCAGGGGAATGAGAAGAAGGGGAACTAACCCAAAAGAAAGATGTCCAAGATATGGTGAACAAGAGTACCATGCCATTTTCCAAAAAGTACACAGCATGTACAAAAGTTACATGCCATGGTTTCTGACCCCAGTTTTTGCCCTTGTACAACGGCCCATGTTGTAATGATTGTCGCGTATAAAACTAAGTACATTGTGTGTAGTAAGATGTACACGTTGTGTCCTAGTGACTGGGGTTGGCTCCGTGTACCCTGGCCGTGTTCCCATACACGGTCATCAACCCATATACACCAACTCGTGTAATCAATAGATGGGGTGACCCACATTACTGGCCTCACCTTGCCATGTGATGGAGTACACGGTCATGTACTCCATCCTATGTGTGTGTACCCCCTAGATACACACTGAGTTCCACATTTCCTCCTTTTCCATTCTATACACGCTGTGTCGTCTGAATCCGTGTAGTCCAACTCGTGTCCACGTACTTACCAAAGTACACACCGAGCATTGGGGAAGGTCTAACACACCATGTGACTAGGGTCACATTCTGTGTGATTCCTCTCTAGCCCACAAAACCCTATCCACCACCGCCTGTACTATAATGCATTTTTTTCAGAAGTACACACCGTGTATTCTGGAAATATTAAGAAACGATGCTCTTCACCGGCGCGCCTCCTGTGCTGCCCCGATCATCGATCCGGCTGTCCGATCACCACAAAACTCCTAGGTATTGGTTGCCCCAATTCCACGATGCTTCTTCTGATGTTTCTAGACCTTCGATCGGCCCTGAAAATATTCATTGATATTCCCCTGTGAAGAATGCTCGAATAACGACCCTTCATGATCCGGTCCAATTCATCGTCTTCCATCATCATCGCACCTCCGCAAGGTCGATGTGGTGTCAATTATTCAATTTGGGATCGTTTCATCATAAAACTGATGCGCAACAATCCATTTTTCATTGCACGGTGAAGAACGTGAACAACCTATGAAAGAAAAAGGGAAGAAATCTAATAAAACAAATTTGAGGATTGAACCTCTGCCGTCATTCATCACGGTGTTGATATTATCTTGTTAATATGATTAAATGGAACATAAACCAACAAAAATAATCAACGTGGATTAATTCCCCATAATCATCCCAAATTAATCCCTCTCTCAAAAACATACGAATCTGCGGATCAAATTGTTTGTGGTTGATCCTCGTTCGTCATTCAAATAGAAAACGGGGAAAAGAAAAAAAAATTAAATAAAAACCCATAACTCAAGAAGGGAACAATCGCCAACGAAGGGATCGTGCTACTGTCATCGTCGAGATCCTCTAACCTTGTTAGTTCAGTGAATCACAGCTTTGATCCGTCATCGTTTGTCACTGAGAGTTTTCTCCATCATTTCTCTCAATATTTTTCCAACGATCGATGTTTGATTATCCCAATAAAAAGGGGAACGTATTTGACATTAAAAAAACGATGTGGAATTAATGAGTCGAACATCCCATTCTTGAGTCATTATGATACATTATTTATTAAGGAAACATCTACCTTGGTTCCACGCTACCGTTGATGTTTCCATAAAATAAATAAAATAAACTTGCAATTTTATTTTATTTTATTTCACTTAAAACATATGAAATAAATTTTTTTCCATAAACCCGCACTGGTCGGGGTTAGGCTCTTTCTTAGGTAAATTCATCGCCCCGGACGCAACAGTGCCTTATGATTTTTAATCTGGGCATATGTTTGGAAACATCCACAACCGCGCACAAGTGCTGACTCACGTAACTAAAAAAAGATCAAACCACCATTTTGGGCTCACTAGGCCTCGGAGTGATGTGCTATCTTCATACCTGGTGTCGAAATAATTCCATATAATATTTAGAAAATAATTCATGCAAAATACGAGACATTACACACTAAATTTGGAATTGGTAAAAATTGGGAATGACCTCTTTTAGGAGTCAAAATTGGTGAATTGGAAGATAAATAAAATTTTCATTGAAACAATAAAATTTAACCTCTAAAATATATAATAAAAACAATAATTATAAATAGAAAACATGGGAACTATAAGACATATTAAAACTAAATTTCCCTAATATATTTTTGACAGAGGACATGATGTCATATTTTTTGGATGAAATTTATAAAAGAGGAAAAATGTTAAAATCCAAAATTTTGAATTTTTTATTTTCATTCCAAATATATATGTCTTTAATATGAGTGTATAATAATTAATGAAAAATAAAATAACTATTTAAAATAAACTAAAAAAATTATATCATTAATAGAAAAAACATTATATGCCAAAGATAAACATTACCTAACATTTTGAATTATGAGTTAAAAAAGAATTAACAAAAAATGAAAATATATGGTATAAGAATTTATACAAAAATTAATTCTATTGTAATCATTATTATGAAAATATAAACGAAAACTATTTTAGAATAAATATAATATTTTTTTGAAAACACATTTTAATGAAAAAACATGTTTTGCCTCATTATATTTAAAACCTATTTTTTGTGAAAAAGTTTAATGAAATTTATATCATATATATTCAATAAACTATTTAACTATCATCCTATGTGTTTTCTAGACAAGTGATAATGATAAATTATATTTTACACATAAAAAAGATATTTCTCTAAAAATATGTTTTGTCAGCTTTTTCACCCTTATTTTAAAATTAATTTCATAAAATTTTATATACATTATGTGATAAAATATTTTCCACTTTTAAAATGAAAATGTAAAAAAAATTGCAGTATTTATCGGGAAATTTATGAAAATATTAATTTCTTTCATTTATATTGAAATCTAATAAATATTAAAAGAAAAATAGCATTTATTTTATATTATTTATAAAGATAAATTATATTTTAAATTTATATTAAAAAAATTAGTAAAATTATGTATCTATTAACCCCATTTGGTTAATTTTAATCATTAACATGTTGAAATTTAATATAAAATTCTTGTAATTATTTGAAAATGTTCTCTTTGAAACACCACAATCTCATAATATCTATAGGTTTAATTATAAATTTTTTTTTCAGCTTATATAAATGAAAATTAGAAAAATAAAATTCATACATGGAGGTAGAATATTTTATTTTATCTAATAAGATATAAAAATTTTTGACCATAATGATTAATAAAAAGTGTAAAATCAATTTATTCATTTAAAGTAAAAAAATTGGCTTACATGGGAGTTAAACTAAAAATATATTTGTTAAAATGAAATAAAAATGTGTTTAAAATATAATTTATGGCCATATTTTGACCCTATCAAGTATAATGCTCAGTAATTATCAATGTTGGACACTTTTGGTACAATATCTAGATTTTTACAATGATAATGAAGGCCCACTTATAATTGAATATTAATTCCTTCATAGGAAAATACCTAATTTATTTATGACAATAACTTAAAACTTGTTAAATGAATTACATAATAGGAAAATCCTAGTTAACACTTTGAAATATTCGATGTAATATTTTTTGTGCCTTATACTATGTTCGTCAAATATTCTAATGCCTGAAAATCCTCAGCAAAGAATGAATAAAATATTAAATATATTATATTCAGAGAACGCAATTTTTTCGAAAAAATATGGATAAATCCAAAACAGTGCATCGTATGATAAATTTGAGACCAATTATGGGTCCAAAACTGTGTTCTTACCCTATCAATGTTATTTTTTTATGTAGAATTAGCATTTTATATTATTTAATTATTAATGTAAATAATTAATTTTATTAATTTAATGATTATTCCAAATATAGTAAAATTATATTGGAAATCATTTTTTGTCTCGTTCTACATCTAGTGCATTTCATACATAGTTTACAGACTCTAAATCTGAAACAATGAATTTTCATCTAATTTTGACTCAGTTAATTCATTAATGTAATTAATCGATAAAACTAAATGATCCGTAATTAATTTTGGCTAAAAGTGTTGTATATTTTTGGGTTTTGGGGAAACACATGGTTGGACATGAAGAGTGGTTATTCAAATAGTTTATATTTATTTTCTTTTTTGGATCTCACTGTTAGGTCTTATGGGCCTCCTTGTGCATGATGGTGAATTTTTCAAAAAAAAACACCACTGAAAATATCATCTATATGCGGCATAGGGTTGTGGTTTCTCTTCCCTGTAAGTCTGTAAAAAGTTAAAGACATCACTTTTATTTTTTTTCAGTTAATTTGGTAACCATTATTTTTTAAATTCATAAAAAATTAAATAATTTATTGTGGTTAATAATTATTTCCATTATTCCATGATATTTTATTACAAAAAATGGTTAAGGAAAATTTAAAACTTATCAAGAACAATTACACTATTTTCTTGAAGTTAATAATTTATATTTGTCGAAAGATAATCTAAAAGAAAATATTATCATATAATTTTTAATAAAAATTTATGTAATTTTTAAGGAATAATTTGGTTGGAATGCATATATGATAATTACTTTGATTTATCAAAGGATTATCTATTAAATTATTAGGATATAATTATTTAATTATAAAAGGATAATTTCATATAGTTATCGTTCGATTTATTATTGTAATTGCTAGGAAACAAATAATTTCATTTAACAATGGATATTTTTGAAAAAAAAAGTTTAATGATAATTTCAATGTATATTTGTGCTAATTTATCAAAAAAATATTAAATAAATAAAACATTGATTTATTTTTTGTAATCTATAAATAATTATTAATCGATATTTTTTTATTAAATTACAATAGTGAAATTATAGAAGGATACTTTTTAACAAATGTGTTTTTTTGTATTGAGAAATTTAAATTATCCTTGAAATATAATTTTCATCATATGTGATAAATTAAAATGATAACTTTAAAATTATTCAGGAAGGAAAATTTTTATCACATATGAAAATATATATGATAATTTCAGAATTATTCAGAAGAGAGAATATATCTTCCCATGTGATATTTTAATTAATAACTAAACAATTATCCAGGAGAAAGAAATAATTAATGAATTTTATATTTCAATTATTTTTAAAATAAAATATTATTTTTTTGATTTAGTAAACCCATACTATTCATTAGCCATTGATGCACACACATGTTGACACATTTTCAAGTCGTCTTTGATAATAATAAAATTATGAATAGGTTTTTATGAATCTTGATGTAGGAGGTTCCTTCTCATTTTGGTTCATATATATATACATATATATGATGTGATCATGTTGTAATGTTTATATTCGACTAACCCATTATTGTGATGAATTTCATGTGTGTGTGTGAGTAGTTATCGGCATGCATGTTTATGTGTGATTATACCGACATTGATTAGAATGTGACTTATCTTTCCTTTCTAAAACATGGTTTTTCTATGTGTTCCAGTGCATGAAGAATAATGTTTCATTTTCCAAGATACACATGGGGATACCTGAGGTTGGCTATATGAGGTTACCCAATCAGACACGATCCTAACATCATTAAAGGTGGGCATGGATTCCCCTGCATAGGAGAAAGAATAGTGATTAGGAAGTGGATACTAAGACGCATAGGTGGAGCCTTGAGGGTGGGAGTTATCTGGTCTAGTGGCTGGTAACCCATCATGATGCATTCCTAATGTCCTAAATGGTGGACGTGGATACCCTCATAGTGGGGAAAGAATAGTGTCTTGCTGGAAAAAACTGGCTAGGACTTCCGATGAACATTTTTCATGGTGGATTAAAAGAATATGTAGACTAAACATAGACCCAATAGAATGCATAATGTTCCTATAACAACCATCTGATTGGTGGGCTGAGCGATACGACCTTGATGGAGGTATGTGTGTTCTTGACATTCATACCAAAAATGATTCAATGAATGTGGGGTCTGAGTTCTTTGCGGCATGGTCAGAACATGATGACTTGGACCCTATATGTTTGTTGAGAAATTACTTATTTCATGATTTCCTCTTTTATCATTTTTGTGAAATTATATTAAAGACGCGTTGGGGGTTTTCTATTGAGTCTTGTACTCACACCCTACTCTGGCATTTCAATGCACTTTTAGATTTCTTTACCAGAGGTCTGGTGAGGTGTAGGGGACGTATGGAGTGTGGTTAACAGGTACAGCATAGAGATGACGTAGATCAGGACCAACACTAGAGTACCCCAAAGATGGATTTTTTTCATTTATCTTTATTTTCCCGCTTCTTTATTCTATGGATTGGCTTACCACATTGTGAGAACTTATATGTTTTTCATTATTCACCTTCAACATGTAATTGGGTTTTTTTTCATTTACTCACTATCATTAATCCTATGACATTATACAGAGGTGATTTTCCCCCCAAAGTTATACGTTAGACCCTCGCTTATAGTCAGCAACCTCTAAAATATTTGGAGGCGCGCATGAGGTCATGTAGCATTCGGGATCAGATTTGGTGATTTGGATTGGGATGTTACAAAATGGTATTAAATAAGGATCAACACCCACTCACTTGTTTCTTCTCTAATGCTGGGTTGGGAATTATTAGACAATATATTTTAAATTGAGACTTGATTAGGGGAACTATGACAGTGTCTAGCCATCATTGAAGAGTGGACCACCTTGATTCTATATAGTATGGAATTTATATTCTATTGTAAATATTGTTTCATGTTGGGTGATAAAAATGATGTTATATGAGATTTATGAGATTTTGTGTATGTTCAAATATAATGAATAAGCATGTAGTTTTTCATTCCAAATATATACTCGTTACTGATCTACATAGTATTTTATTAATTAAACTCCTTGATTTGTGTTATTTGTTCAGGATGGATTCTATGTGTGATACATATTTGTTTCTATGTTGTGTGATATATCATTCTGGTCCTTAATTAGTTTAATAGATAATGTTGTTGTGTTAATATATTCATTTTGATTATGACTAACGTGTAGGGATAGAAACAACGTTTAGTGCTATGGGGGCAATACCTTGGGTTAAGGGTAGACTCCTAGTAAAATCTTATTTGATCCAATAGACTGGTTAGGGAAACTATGTTTGATCCCATTGTCTGTTATGACATTTAGTTTTTTTAATTCATCTTTTACTGTGTAGATTCTGTCTTGGAGACGTTTGATGGAACCACCAGTTATTTCATCTCAGTATGCTCTGTTTTACCACCTATGGTACTTGGGGACATACCCAATCAATACCATATACCCTCACAGGTTATTCAGTCTATAGAAGCTACTCAATTGGTAGTTTTTATGATGGTTCCTATCTAGGGATGGAGCTGTTTAGAGCACTATGACCAACCATTATAGAGATCTCCATCTCTATCACCCTCCATCATTATAAGGATCTAGTGTCCTATAATATTTAATGGACTAGACAGACATTATTGAATGAAATTTCGAGTTTGTTCTGGCCCATAAGGAATGGAGAGTGATTCTGGTGACCTTTTTGTTCCATGGACCTTCCAAGAGATGTCTGAATGACATAAATAAAGTTTAGAGATGATAATGTAATACATGGATGACTTTCAAGGAGTTTTTTTAAAAGACTTACCCTACATGATGAATCTTGATCAAGAAAAGGAGTTCATGAAATTACAACAAGGTTCTATTACTTTCTCTACTTAACTTGTAAATTTTATGGAGGTGCTCCTCTTTCCTACATTGTTAAATAGGAATGAGGCACAATAATATTGGAGTTTCAGTATTGGTCTACAACTAGATCTCATGTGTATGGTTAGGCTATTTTATATGATTACAAACAAGTAGGTTCTTCGCAAGGCCCTGACCATTGTGAAGGGGCTATAGGAGGATAAGGTTGCAAGTGTACTTACAACTCATAGTGGGCTCGTGGCTGAGTTTTTCCTTAGTACTATTAGATTTCCTTATTATAATAGGAAGAGAAAGAAAAAATAATGGGAAATAGTTATATATAATCAGCTCATAATTGAACTTATTTGGATAGGTGCTACAATTGTAGGCTATAAGGTAATTATAGCAGCACTTGTGGAATGCCAATAGTGGGATTCCACTAGTGTGGAAAGAATGTACAACATCCTCATTTGTGCTCAAATGTTTACCCAAGGACTCCTAGGAGGTCATGATTGGCTAGGAGTGTAGAAACCCAGTTGAGGATACAGACTTATTTGAGACAACGACTCATGAATGTTGTGGATATGATCATGGAGCTATGGCATAACATGTCCAAGAAATTGATCAATCACTAATAAAATATGATAAAGAATTTTGTAATAAGTTAGGTTTGGACTATAGCACATATTTATCTTCTTACTTGTTTTAATAATGATGGTTTTATAATTTCAACAATCTATGTCTGGAGTTGAATTACCCGATGAGCATTATTTTACAAACATACCTTCCTCTAATATATCATTAAATGAATACATGAAATCCTAAAATATAAGGGAGTGACAGTCAATTATTATTTTAGAGAGAATATGAGTAGGGAATCACTCAGTGGAAAGGGTCTATAAAATATCATCTAGGCCTCCCTTATTTTTATCAAGGTATAGATGATGTGTTCTATGTTTCTCATCTTCGAGGGTACATTCCTTTTCCTATGCATATAATAGATTGCAAGGATGTTGATTTGGAACATGTTTCATCTTATCCGGAATGTCCTATGTGGATTATAAATCATAGTGAAAATATAATCTAAAAGAATATGATATTACTAGTGATTTTTCAGTGCTATAATGGATAGATCCAGGAAGTTATATTGAAATTTGAGTCTGATGTTTGAGCTTAGTGGTCTGATCTATTTAAGAAAAACCACTAGAGATGCTTCTTCAGTGTGAGATTTTGAAAGAGGGGGAGAATTGTACTATCCTAATTTTTTCCAATTATAATTAAATTCATATTATGATAAATTATAAATTCCTTATGAGGTAAAAATAATAATTTATCAATGAAAATAACCTAATATGGGTTAAATGATTTGAGAAAACAATAAAGACTAGATAAATCTTTGAAATATTCAATGGAATATATTTGGAGTCTTACTTTATGTCTGTGAATGATTATAAAGCCCATAAAGCCTCATCGAAGGTAGAATGAAAATATTAAATATATTATATTAATAAAGAAATATTTTTTTCCAAAAAAATTCATAACTCAAAAAAATTTCATCTTATGAGTAATATGTGACTACCATTGGTTTCTTAATGGGGTTTTTACCCTAGGAGGGGTATAGTTTTTTTGCCCAATATTTTTTTGGTATTATTTATTTTTTTGGTAGAATAATTAACATTATTAATTGAATAATAAATATAAATTTAATAAAATTAAATGCGAAAATAGTTTTTAAGTCTCCTTCATAGTCCATCACGTTTCGTCTATTTTTAGCAGACAATATATCCCAATCCTTTAATTTCCTTCTTATTTTTACTCAGTTAATTCACTAATATTATTTATAAGTAATAATAAATGACCTATGAACTATTTGGAGTGGAACCATTGTATATTTTAGGGATTCAGTGAAACACAGGTTTGATCACGCAGTATGGTTCTTCAAATATCTAATCATCCTTTTCATTTCACATGATCTTACAATTGAGTCTGATGTACATTATTGCACATGATGATAAAGGTTTCATACAAGACCTCTATACTTCTCATTTAGGTGTGGTGTTCAGTCATGGTTCCTTTTCCCTGTAAGTCTGTGTAAGGTTTAAGACAACCCTTTTTAATAAATTTATTAGCCCTTATTTTCTAAATTATCAAAAAATTAATTTAAAAATTAATTTTCATTAAAAATTATTTGAAATTATACAATGTATTTTATTACAAAATAATATCAAGGAGATATTAAAAAATTTCAAAAACAAATTCACAATTTTATTGAAGAAAATAATTTATATTTCTAAAATGATGATCCATAAGAAATTATTATCATGTAATTCTCAATGAAAACTTTTGGAATTATTAAGGGATATTTTATTGAATTTTAGGATGATAATTAGATTAATTTATCAATAGATGATCTATAAAATTATAGTAGTATAATTATTATATTATAAAAGATTAATTGAATAGATTTATCATGTATTAAATCATTGTATCTTCTCGACAATAAATAATTTAATTTAAAAATATATAATATTGAAAAAATAGTTAAACGATAACTATATTGTTTGTCGGCGAGTAATTTATCGAAAAATATTACATCGATAAAACATTGAATTATTTTGTGAAAATTATAAAAATTATTAGTTGATAATTTTTATGAAATTATAATAGTTCAATTATTGAAGGATAATTTTTAACATATGTGTGTTTTTGAATTGATAATTTAAATTTTTCTATGAAATATAATTTTTATCACATATGATAATTTAAAATGATAATTTTGAAATTATTTTTGATGGAAAATAATTTTCTCATATCATACACTAAACGAGAATTTGAGAGCTATTAAGGAGATAGAAAATATCATCAAATGTGATATTTTAATTAATATTTCAAAAATTATCAATGACCAAGAAGATATTGTCATATTTTATTTTTCATTTATTTTTAAAGTAAAATAGTTTCTTTGGTTTTAGAAAACCATTGGCCTACCTCGAGCATCAAGACACTTACATCATGAGACTTTGATGTGTAACCTTTAACAATAAAAAAACCTGGAAGAGGTTTTTATAAATATTGAGGAAGAATATTCCATCACATTTGGAACAATATATATATGATGTTATTGAGATGTTATGTTTATTATGGACGAACCCATTATTTTTATCAACAGCATGTGAGTGTGTGAGTAGCTTTGGGTGTACTTTTTATATTTTATTTTCTTGACTTTGATCTTTGTGTGACTTATCATTCATTACTAAGATTCATTTTTATTGTGTTACATAGCCTATAGAATTTTGTTGCAGGTAACAAGATGCTCAGGTGGATCCTTTTGATTGGGTGTACATGGTTACCCAACCAGATGTGGTCCTGACACCATTATAGGTAAGTGTCGCTGCCCTTGTAGAGGGGAAAGCATAGTGACTAGCTGGTGGATACTAAGGTAAAAAAGGTGAGGTCGTGAGGGTTTGAGTTACACAGTCTTATAGCTTGTTAGCCATCCTGATGTAGTCCTAACGTTCTTAAATGCATATTTGGATACCCCTATAGAGTGGAAAGAAAAGTGGCTTGCTAAATGAAACCAGTCATAACATCTTACTAAATTGGGTTGTGGGTGATTGAAAGGATAATTGGACTAAAAATAGATGGGACAGAACGTATGAAAATTTTATAACAACCACTAGAAGGGTGGGGTAACCAATGTGACCTTGATGGAGGTAAGAATGTTATTGAATTTCTTATCAGAAACGAGAAAAAGTGGGTGGGTCTGAGGTTTGTGGTGTCTTGGACTGTTCATGATGACTCGACACATGTGTGTTTATTTATCATTTACTTATGTCTTGATACATATTATTATATATAATATTTTTTCTTCTGGTAAGGATGCATTGGTGGTGTTCTAATGAGTCTTGTAATCACACCCTACTTGGGAATTTCATTTCTCTTGTAGATTACATGACTAGAGCTCCGGTGAAGGGAAAGGTACCTTTGGAAGATGATTGAGCGGTGGAGCATGGAGATGGATCAGACTGGGACAACCACCAAAGTACCCCACATATGGATCTTTATTTAAATATATATTGTATTTTTCTACTAATTTTTACTCTAGATAGACTTTCCACATTGGGTGATATAATATTTATTTCATTATTCTATTTCTAAATTTACTTTGGTTGTTTATTGATTGTTTTATTCATTATCATCAATCCAATGACATGATACATAGGGTATAATATCCCCATGGTTTCAATTGAGACCCTTGCTACTAGTTAATAACATTTAGAATATGGGGAGGTGTGTGTGAGGTCATCTTTAATTCTGTCTTGGAACTATTGGTCCATATTTTGATGTTAGTGTTGGTATCGTAAAAATGTGGGTACACCATTTTTTCAAATAATGACATGTGTTCCACTCATCAAATTTTTAAAAGGCCACCCCTCAGATATCTTGTTCAGTCCTAAAAACCATATTACTTTAGAAAATACAATCCAAAATCACTTTCCAATGTACCTACTATTATCATAAGAGCTTTATTTTTTCAATAATGACATCATATTAATGCTTTTGGTGCAACCCTAAAGTTGTTAGCCAATGAATATATAACGTTCTTCAATGATATTTTTTTAGTTATATTAACACCTTAATTAATTCATTAGAAAACAATATTATATATAATACTAGGTATATAAAATAATATCTGATATTTTTATGTTAAGTTAATGACCTAAAACCTTCTCTATATCCATAAAATTTGTTAGGAAGTCATTATTCATGTGTATGATGAACTACAACCTCACGAACCAACATCATTCTTTTTTCAATTACCATCACTCATGGTTGGTTATGATCATTATTATAAGGTATATAAATGATACTTATGATATAATAATACATAATTATTAATTATATAAATTATTTATTTTAAATATCTATTCCACATGGGATATGATCTTGTCGCTCATGTGTATGGAGGACTACCACCTCATGAAATAATAGATTCATTTTCACTAAAACTTCACATGGAAGATAATGATGATAAAGTGAATGAATATATGTGATATAAATTAAAAAATAATTATATTAATGACATATTTATTATTGTATAATTTTAATATATCATTTTATTTCATAACATTTCACTCACTAAACGATGATATTTCCATTCGTGTACATGCATATTACCCTCTTCACAAAGTGATTCCATTCAATTTTCATCACCACACCACATGAATGATAGGTATAATTATAGTTAAATAAATAATATGATATTATGATCATTCAATAAGTATAAGATATTAATTAACTCATTTTTTTTTGTAATTATCATTGTAAAAGAGAAACATCACTCATTCGTACATAAGGCATACCGTCTCCATGATGACAACATACATAATTTCTCAAGACCATCTTTCATTAATTATCTCAAAAGTATAATTTATATATAATTATGATAATTATTTAATCATTCTTATTATTAATGTGATTAAATTATGATCAATGTCAAAGGATCTAAAATAATCCAAATATATATGAAAAACCAAGAGGTTATTACTTGAAATAAGAATTTCACAAGAAATAGGTAATAAATAGGTAATTAATGGTCATAAGTAAATCATATATGATATAATATATAAAAAATGGTTTCATAATTGATGATAAATAAAATTATATTTATTATACATATTTTTTGTACATGTATGAAGGAATTTTATACTTAAGGTATGATATTTATAGTCTCTGATTTATTTAAGGAAGACAAATTAAAATTAACCCCTCTTTTATTTTGTATGTGGCATATAATTCCACATTTAAATGTTATAAGAAAAATAATGTTATTTTAGTGTTATCTAATGATTCAATTGGATTTATTCTCGATTTAGGATTGTGATTAGAATGACTACTAAAGCAGTATTGTTTTTTTGTCTCAACTTGCCTTCTTTGAGACTTATGTCATTTTACACACCTATATTATATTAAGAGATGTTGTTACAACCCAAAGGACAAGTAATATAATGAATTTATTTATTCTAATGGTATTATTATGTTTCATATATTTTCACCCTTATTTTTGGATTATGATTAAAATTTACCAATGTGGGTGACAGTTTTAGGATACAGTCTCAATGTTTTTTCGGGGTTTATAATAATTTTTATTCCAATGATGAAATATTATGATATAATTCTCATTAGTTATAATTAATTATAATTTAATATATCTATTCAAGATATTTTCTAGAATTGTTTCATTTTACCACTCTTTGGTACTTAAAATAATTAATAATTGTTTTAAGAAAATAAGACATTATTTCTCTCTTTAGTTAAAAACCCTTTTCTTCCAAAACCATGTATTCTAATTATAATTTAAAAAATTTCTCAGAATTATAAAAAATATTTATTAATAAAAAATTTACCTAGTTTTACATTCTACATATTTTTTTATGTATCATTCATGTTGTTTTCCAAACAAGGCTCATTTTACTTTTATATAAAAGTTGATAAGAATATTTTTTCTAACAATCCAAATTGAATATTATATCTCCCTATCATGAACACTCAATTATTAAAATATTGACTTATATAATTTCAATGTTCATTTAAAAAATTCAGAAAATTTTGAATATTATTATATTTTTGATAAATGACTTCAAAATTAAAAGTATTTTAAAAAAATTTCTAGATTTAAAAAGTGTTTTTTAATATGTAAATGGTATCCACCACAAGAAATTATGAGTATGATTTCTAAATCTCCCTTGATAACTATTCAATGTCACTCTTGAAGAAAATTATTTTTGAAATGTTTTATGTTATATAGTTTAGTTTCAATGTGTAAAATATATTTTCCTGAAGATATTTTTTAAATGATTCTTAAATATTCTATGAAGGTTTTCTAGTTTATTTTCATAAAAAATGATTTAAAAATGATATTATTTTATAACATTATTTAAAATTTAAAATCTATCATCCGTATAATCATTTCATCTGATTTATATTTGAAAATAATTTTCCATACAAAATGACATCCTTTTATATAACTCATGAATTATAAGGGATTTGAACCAAGGATACCATAATTATTGTTTATATTAAAGGTTTATGATAAAAAAATTAAAACCCATTGATAATCTATGGGTTATACTTTTGAAAAATTCTTATTAGGACCATTTATTTTTTCATGGGACATTCTTCGATGATGTGATGAAATGATTAAGAAAGTTTTCTATTTTTGATACGTTATGAGATGGTTATTTTTTTTATTAAACCAATTTCATTTCATGGGTTATCATATGATGAATGTTTTATGAAATTTCATAACACATACATATTTTATTAATTATTAAATGTGTTGACCTATATATCTATTGAATATAATAGGTATTGATTTAGATCTAATTAGATAGAAACTATTAAAACCTTGAGTTAACCAAGATCTTTAAGGGATATTTTCTAATATAATTGACTTCGGAGTGAACCATGAATTCTACGATGGTTTGGGGATTGAACTGATTACAAAACGATAGCCTTATTAGGGATCCTTGAAAGTAATGGAAATGATTTCATATGATTATGTGTATACTAAAAAAATGTCTTAAAAAAATTTTATGTTCTCATAGATCATCTTTATTGATCCCACTATGATTAATGTCTTATGAACTACCAATAATTATTCCATTAATTTATATTATGATCTTTGATATGCTTGGAATGGTTTTCAAATGTCATTCCCGTGTTCTAAAACCCTTATTTAAATGTTATGCTTACGTATCTTCCTTGTTTTCCTTTATTGTTAATTTAACCTCACCCTTTCTTATGTTTCCTTTCACTAGGTAATGAAGAAAGGTTTTAAATAGGGTATGTGTTTGAAGAGCACTAAAAGGGAATATATTTATGGGATTCATTGATCCCATTTCATTAATTAAGAAAAAAATTCCACGTTTGAAAATCTAATTAAATATTTAGGTCCTAAATAATTTGTGTGTGTGTAATGTAATGAATATTAATCTAAAAATGAAGTAAAATATATGATTGAGAAGCCTGGGTAATTATAGTTGGCATTAGTGGAATGGTTAATTTATCCTTTTAAAAATAGTATGAGAAAACATTAGTTATATCCCTAGGGATATTTACATAAATATTTATATCATTGTCAGTAAAGATTTGTCTAAGTATGAGTCTATGTATTAGAAAATGTACTGGAATTTTTTTAAAGGATAGATTATATACATTCTAAAAAATAAAATTATTTTCTATGTACTGCAAGTGGATATAGCTCGAGCACAGAGGTGCATAAGGGTATTTAATTTGAAAATGGTGCATTGATCATGATTCGGTCTCCACCTGGAGCACAATAGTATGTCATTTCATACACCTAGTTTTTTATCTGATGTTGGATATGCTTCAGAAATTAACAAACTATTTATAAACTATTTATAAACCAATATAAATTATATAAATATATAAAGACTAATAATTACCTAGGAAAAACCAAAGGTGTCATAGATCAATAATATTGTGTTGGGATTTTGAAAATATATAAGTGAATTTATCATGATTATTCGGTTTTACACTAATATTAGCTTTGATCAGATAATTATATTCGGTTTTAGTCAATGTTAGTAACAAAAATAAATTTTTTTAATATTTAATTTCATTAGATATTAGTTGATGTATAAACATATGTTATCATAAATAGAGAAATAAAAAATTCCATCATACCTAATCAATTATCATGGAACCTAACTAACAATATACTACTTAGCCAACTATTTGACCAACCAAAGAAGATAATGGTAATTTTCAATGACATTTTAGTTATTGGAGACTAGGGAAGAAAGAAGATTAAATTTCACATATCGTATGAGTGTGGGAAGTTGAACTTAGGTGAATGTATCAAAAGGATGACAATATTTTTTGTGAGTGGAAAACGATACAAGGAATGTTATTTTTGAGGGATAATGAAAATTTTAGATAACTTAATGTATGATAATAATGAAATTCCTAACACATTATGGAATGTTGAATGAATTAAATGTGGATTTTTTGGGAATTATTAATTTTTATCCTCCAAGGGGAAATCTCATAAAGAGAATAGACAAGGTTTTATGAGTAAATTTTTTGGAGATGGTGTTGAAGATACTATGAATGACATTTTAAAAGAAAAGAGGTATTGAGGAATAAAATAATGAATCTTAGTTAATTGATTAAGAATGAGGTGGAATGATTTATGTGTTTGGGAATGTTAATATAGGAATTACGTTATATGAATCCTGAAATATATATGGATTGTTCATTATTGTTTTTTATTAGTGATTTGATATAATAAGTTGAATGTTGCTGATGATATAGATAATTGATTTAATGTAAAGGTGATATTTCATGGAAAACATATGATTGTGAATAATATTACCATTATTATGTTCCTACTATTTAGATATTATTTTTGTTATAAAGAGATGACTGATATACATAATGAATATTTGATACTACAAATTACCTTGTAATTCATTAAGGATTTTCTAAAAAAAGAGACTTATACTATTATTTATAGAGGATACAAATTTTTGGATTTAAGTAATATATATAATAATCCATTTTTATATAGGGAATCCGTAATAATGTAAAGATTCAATATTTTTTAATTTAAATTCATCATATAACCATGTTTCAATAGAATACATGATCAATGTATTCACATGTTTGGTATTTGAAAATCAAGATATATATTATGATATTTGGGGGTCAATGTTAAGCTGATATTTATAATTTAAGTGGCCATCATTTTAAATTTTAAATTTTTGAAGGGTTATAAGGTTAACCATATATGGATTTGTTTAAGTAATTTGTAAAATAATATTTTAGATATTAACATATTGCTTCACCATATGATGATTTATCCATACTAGATAATGATTTATAACCTTATTTAACTAGAGATAGATTTAACTACTTATCATTTTATTATGGATCTTGTAATATGTTAGTGATTTAAAAATAAAAAATATTCATCTTCATTTATTATAGTATGATATTCTGTGAAAATTTAACAAAAACATCAAAATAATGAAATGGGTATCACAATACATAAGAGAGATAGTCCCTAGTTATATCAGCTCTATTGAGAACATTAATCATATCGTGGTGGTATAATATTGATTGTAACTTACACAGAACCTATCTCAGGTTCAATATGTGTTCAATGTATTTCTCTTAAGTATGTGCATACCTGATCAATCGCATGTACTGAACTCATAGTTCATAACGCTAGAGTATAATACTCTTTATGAGAAATAAATGATAGAGATTATATATTAGATAAAATTATATAAAACAAGCCCACCCAAATGGCCAATTTTTTGGGGGTAACAAACATCTTAAGGCTCTTATATGGGAACCATATAATGTAAATATATTTAATTATACTCAGGTTTTGGTAGAAATGTGATTAATTTTGAGGGAGAAATTCATTTTATGGGGGGTAACATATAACACCCGGTGATTTTTGGAAATAAATATTTTTAAAATAAATGGAATATTATTGATAGTATTCATCACACATAACATAATTTTTATGTTTAATAACTCACTACACTAATTTTATCTTGTGTTACATGCACTAGTGGGGGTAGTTTGTGTTAAGCACAAGGAAAAGTTTTAAAAAATGTGACTTGTTATTATAAAAATATTATTTATTATGATAGTTATCACTTATAAGATGGAATGGTGGTTATGAAAAAAATTACCTAAATTAGAAAAATATATTGTATACTCATGTATTTAAATTGAATTATTTAATGACAAATTAATTAATTATTTATATAAAAACACTTTGAAAATAATTGAAATTATTTTTTGAAAAGTAAAATATATTTATAAAAAAAAATAAGTTCTATATTCTTAAATTGATCAAACCACTTTTTATGAAATAATTTAATTAAATTTATATAGTATATATTCACTCAACTATTTAGAATTTATGTAATATTTTTTGGAGAAAGGATAAAAGAATAAATCCATTATTCTGGTTAAATCAATATTTTTCTGAAATGAACCATTGTTTCATACTTATACGGTAATATTAAATATAATTTTTGAAACTATTATAAAATTTATTTTACTAAATAAATACATTTTTTTAAAATATAAAAGTCATAATAATCTCATGGTTATTATTTTTTAAAAGATAATTACTTTGATGAAAATTGAAAAAAAAACTGAATTTCAATTGAAAATTTAATTTTGTTTAAATTATTTATAAAGTTAAATTATATTTTAAATTGGAATTAAACAATTATTATTTTAATTATATGTCTATTATTCCAATTTATTTCATTTTAATCATTTTAATATTTAATTTTTATGTTAAAACATTATAAACAATTGAACATTTTTCTTTGAAACTGCTCCTTCTCTTTGTGTTTGTGGGATTACTATTAAAATAGATATTTCTAATTATTTGAATCGAAATATAAAAAATGGTTTAAATATTTAAAATAATAATGATTACTATTTATTAATATTCTAATAAAAATTTTTAACCATAATTTATAGTTATAACAGTAAAAATTTCTTATTGTCATTATGGTAAAAATGTGTTTACCGAGGGATAAACTAAAAAGATAAGGGTTAAAATCATCCAAAAAATTAACAATATTTTTTTAATGGAAATATTTTAATGTTATCATATTAATTTCTCTATAATAATCCATTTTTTAACCACTTGAATTTTGAATAAAGTTTGTACACTTTTTTCATTCCAAAATATTACACTTGTGCCCCTCACCTCATTTGTAAAAGGCCACCCCATCATATTTCAGTTTCACGACATAAAAAATTGGATATAAAAATACATGTCCAAAATAATTGAAAAATTACTGAATCTCATGATATATTTATTTTTTTATAAATCTAACTTATAAAGGTTTTCTGTGCAAACCTAATGTGGTTACCCAAAAAGAGAAAATGTTCTTCAATGGTAATTTTTTACATTATTTCTTCATCCTTATCGTTGAATTATTATTTATATGCTGAAATATAATATCAAAATTATTATAAATATATTTATATTTTATTATTCCATGTTCATGATCTCTAACCATATATACATCAATAAAATTGGTTATGAAATTATCATTTTTTGTACACATCACTACAACCACACGAACCGAGGTTATTTATTTTCCCATTACAAACTATCATGGTTGGGTATGATTATGGGTATAAATTATATATATCTATATAATATTTATATATTAACCATTACTTTGGGTCATTATATCATATATATACTATTTGACATTCCATTCTATAGGGGATATAATAACATCACTCATTTGTGTGGTGGACTACTGCATTAGGAAGTGATGTGTTTCGTTTTCACTTATTATTCACATAGAAGATAATAAGGATAACAATAATTAATATATGTGATATGAATGAAACAATTATGATATTAATGAAATATTTATTATTAATAAAATATAATTTATCATTTTTTTCTTATAATTTCATTCATTGAAAGACAATAATGTCGTTCGTGTGTGTGTGGACTACCACCTTCACAAACCGATGTGACTCTATTTTCATCACCACACCCCAAGGATGATAATTATACAAATATTTAATGTAATTGTCACACCCTGACATTTAATTCATTTTTATTTATTTAATTCTTAGCCTTGAGTTTTCCCACGAAGGTCTAACTGGGGTCCCTATTCAAAATTGTTGGCATTTAATGTTTTTACTAGGTTTCAGACTCGTCTGTGGTCACCCCACGTTTGGCGGTAGTAGCGCAACCGGTCATAGTGTCATGAAATTGATTATTATTATTATTATTATTATTATTATTATTTTATTATCATTATTCTATATATTATTATTTTTATTATTATATTATTTACTATTTTAATGGTCAATAAATTTTATTAATATAACTTTATTATTGTTAATTTTATTGTTATTGTTATTATGCTATTATTATTAGTATTATTATTTTATTTCTGTTTTTCTTATTCTATTTCAGATTTTATTATGATTTTTATTATATTATAATAAATTGAAAAAAAAATAACCTAAACCTAATTCATGATGGCGCACCCACCTTTTATACATCCCTTGTCTGCCATCCTCCTGAGTAGCAGGCCACCTCTAGGCCTCTCCACATCAACCGCCCTCCAGTCCTCCTGTCCCCCCTTTGCTATCCAGTATTGCCCCCCCCCCCTTTTGTGGCCACCTCCTGTGTGAGGTCAAACCCAGCCGCCCTCCAGGCCTCTCATCCCCCCTTCCCTGCCCAGTGCTGCCCCCTGTTGCTACCTCCTCCTATGTGAGGTGAAACCCATCTGCCCTCCAGGCCTCTCGTCCCCACCTTCACTGTCCAACGCTACGTGCCCCCCGTTGTGACCTCCTCCTGTGTGAGGTGAAACCCAGCCCCCACCCCCCCCCCCCCCCACCCCCCACACACTGCGCAACAGACTAGTTCGTGCTCCCACCTCCTCCTCACCGCTTTGACCTCCTCTTCACCGTTTCGGCTAGCTACGGAAACTCGCTCTTCCTTCCCTCCTCGCCGCACCACCCACCAGTGGTGGCCTCCATCTCTATCATGATGGCTAACGCCCCCTTGCTCCATTCCCCTTCGTTGGTGAACCCGACCCCCAGCTCTGGCCAGAACTACCACTTCGGTGTCCCCAGCCTTCGTACGACTTCCTCCAGTAGCGGCGGTTCCCTCTCAATCCCACTCCCACTCCAACCAGCCTCTGGTGCCTTTTTTCAGCCAACCACGGGTGCACCCCCTCTCTCTCAACCAACCTGCAACCTGCCGGCATCTCCCCCTACTGCGCGCATCTTGCCGACACTTTTTACCCCTCTAGTATAACATATATCCTCATTTTCACTCTTGTTATTCTATTAGTTCGGTTGTGAAATTTAGCTTAGGATTTCATTTCATTGGTTTTAGGTTTTTTGTTCCACATAGAATGTTTTCGGGTGCGTTTTTTTCATCACTCCTTGGTTTTGATGTGGGTCTCTAATTGCACCTTCTTTTATAATTTGAGTTGTATCATTTTCTTTTAATTTTCAACTTTTATAGATTCTATGTATTTTTGTGAAAAACTTGGATAATTTATTTGGTATGCAAGGATTGTATTTTATGCTTTGTTTGGTGAAAATTGTGTTGTTTTGGTCAAAATGTGCCACACTTGGTGGTTGTTTAAATGTTCTAGTAGCTTTTGCACGTTTTTCGCAATATGTAAAATGTGGTGCATTTTTTTAATGGATTTATGGCATATAAATTGAGTTCTTATGCCTTGTTGGGTTTTTTTTGAAATTTTTTCGATAATGATTGGATGCCTTTTTTGTAAGAAAGTTCCTGGTTGGCATTTATGTGCTAAGTGTGATATTAAATGTCTTATTTGAATTTGATAAAGTATTGGTAGTGTACGAAATGATTTTTTGGGATCCTTTTATGGTTTTACAAAGTGCTTTTGGTTTTAAAGAGGCGTGTGTTTTGTTTTGGTAAATAACAGGTGTGCATTTGATCAAAATATGCAGTTTTGAGTTGGTTTTGGATGTCTAAATCCATGGGTCTCTCTTTGAAATTTTTTTTATAAATTTTAATGTGGTTTATTAAATAGTGTAGATGGTGCATTTTGTTTGTTGAAAACTTATAGAGGTGGTGTTTGCGTTGTCTATTCGTTTGAATTGTTTTAAGTACATATTTACGTATTTTATTTATCTTTTCGGTTGCAGTGCATTGGCAGGGTAGCCATGCATTACCGCGATCATCGGTTTGTGTGTGCTTGTTTGCCTATGTGAGGCGTGTTGCGTTATCGTGTTCGAGCTACGAGTTGAGGTAGGTTCCCATTACACAGCTTCTTAAAATTTATGTTACATTATTTATTTCTGTTTTCGCACTCTATTTGTATTGATTAAATAATTTATTAATTTTAATAAATGTGAGATAATATAAGACAATTAATTTTTAAATGATTGTTTGGTGTAAAAAGAGCTGTTTATTTTATACAGGACACTTGAAAATTTTTCTTGATGAACAAACACCCATTAGTGAAAGAGTGATCGTTTGGATTTTAAACGTAATTCGTGGAATATAAAATGTTGTTCAGTTTAATGATAAATGATTTCTTTTCAAGTGTGAACATGTTTCCTGGTTCTCATGAGAAATTGAACGGTTGGATCTTAAATTTTATTTGGAAAAATAAAATTTTTTGGTTTTGTTTTATAAAAATATTTCCAGCCTCTGAAGTAGTGTATTGGTGCTCTTTAAAGGGTTTCAAACTGGTTTTGTTCTTATAAAAAAGTTATACCATTTTTTTGGTGATTGTGAAAGGTGTTTAATGTAAGTTTGGAACTTTATGGATAGTGATAAAAATATTTGGATGAAAACCCTCCTAGGATTACTATCATGCCTTGGTTGTGATTGATTTTTTGGGAGGCCACGCTTAGTGGCTCCCTGGTGCTTGAGTAGTGTAAAGGCAATAGGTTATCCCATGGAGTGGCTCGGGGTGATGCATGTTGTGCTTTATATACATATATATGATTGGATGCTTGGTTGTAATCAGTTGGCTCACCCCCTTTCCAAACACTTGAGACATGGGAAACTAGCATATTGAGAGAATATTCTAAGAATGATTGATGCACTGGTAGGTTATGGTACTGACCAGTGGCCCAGAGTAGGTGGATATATTGGGTTTATTACTATTGGATTTTCCCTCGACCTTCCTAAGAAAGTATGGTCGTGTGTATTGACCATTTTGATTTCAACGTGTGTGACATGTCAATGAGGATGATTTCTCATGTATTTGTGTCTTCTGGTTTATTCTCGATCTCCTAGGTTCACCCATGCCTGTAACTTTTTGGTTACTTGATGTGATGAATATGGTACTTATATATATTTTCTCTTCATTTCCCTTGCTGTGTAACTACTGTAGCATTTTCATATATAGTGTTTTTACTAGAAAGTTATGTGTGGTTATAAAGTGGTTTATGAAAACTATTTTCAATGAAAAGTGTTTTATATTTTTTGTGAAAATTGAAAATGTAGACATCACTTCCCCTTTGAAAAATGATAATGTCTCACTAAATGAATGACTTGGGTTTTTGAGGAATGAATAGGGGCAATGACTCGTACATTGTTTTTGTAAAGACCCGAAGCTTATCGTACATGGACATTACATTACTTTTGCGGAATACATAGTACATAACAAAAACACACACACAAGGATCGTAATAGTTTAGTGTCTTTGGAAACTCGGAACGTAATCTTCTAAACGTGGTGAAAGATCTTCAATATCTCCCATAAAGATCTTCCCCTTTTTTTTACCTAAAACCTTTCTTTATATCCTGGGGAAAGAAAAACAAAAAAGGGTGAGCTCAAATGCTCAGTAAGGGTAAACAAAAGAAATATCAATCACATCATATACATAAGAACGTAGCTTTTGGAAATCCTGACCTGCAAAAGAGCTCATAATATCATAACATGGGATAAATCATAGAATTGACAATGAGATCCCCATAATCATAACATAAAACTTGAAACTTTGTGGCATGCACACATAATCATGGAAAAATCATTTCTTGTTAGTCATGACTCATTGCCAAGACTATCTTAGTGGACAAAGTCCTTTTCTGAACCGAGTTCACTCCTCGTTTCAGTCCTGTATCACTGAACCGAAATAACCTTCCATTCCAGCCATGTCTATCTCATGAGATATAAAATCTTTACCCAATGCATTGGAGGGAGATATAGGTCCCACCCATCTTATAATGAATCCTTTCTTATGTGTGCCACATAATCATAAACCATACATCATAGCGTAACCCATGTAATAAAAATGGGATTCTTAAACAACATGACATCATAAAACAATTCATATAAGGTAAAGGAATTCATAAAAATATTTCCATCACAAAATAATCAAATCCATGTAATAATAGGGATAAAAACAGAACCCTTTATTATCTTAGATGGAAAATAATTTTGATAAAACACTTGAACTCCATTCTTGAGGAAAATATCCTTTCTTTTTCAAAAACATTTTTCCTTTATTAACATGTCATACAACTTTAAACTAAAATAAGTTGATTAAAAATAAACTTGAAAACTTGTAAAGGAAGCTTCTTGGAAATAATGTTTTAAAAATCCATTCTTGCCGTATAAGTTAAAAAAAACATTCTTCGTACTTTTGTCGGAAAAGTCAAAAAGTACCTCGTACGGAAAAACGACAAAAGATTCCTTTCATATTCATTACTAAAAACTCACCTAAGGGTAAAATTGGATTTAAACTATTGCAAGTGGATGGAAACAATATTACATATTGAGGTAACATGGATGTGGATGATAAAATACACCCCAGTAAATACTTACGAATAAACAATCTCGGATAAAAATGAGATTGTGATATTTCCCTTACCTTAGGTCCGACTTTCTTTGTAAGTGTCCGAACCTCCTGTATAATGATTTAAATCATGTTATTGACTTATTACAGAATCATATTCATTGTTATGATATGATATATGGTTCACTTATGACATTATATTACCCGTTCTTTTGTAAATTCCATGTTAAAGAAGCGTTTTGGGTAAAATCGTTTCATTTATCGTAGGTGTTTTGACTTGTTGTTCTTGACATCATTATTACTTATATCATGATTTACTTACTTCCAGAATATAAAATATGATTTATATATCATATATATTCCGTATATATATATATATATATAATATGTAGATAAATAAAATGAAAAACACCGTTCATGGAGACGGTAGTCCGTACGTACGCATGAACGCTGTTTTCCTTTCCTTATTGTCTTGAAATGGAAGTAAGTAGATGACATACATATGTATATATATACATAAATCTAGTAGCTTTATAATGTCATATATTTCATTATTATTTCTTATATATACATTATAATTATTCTTAAATGGTTAACATGGAGAATGAATCTCATCGCGTCGTGGAGACGGTATTCCGTACGTACGCACGAGCGATGATATCATTTCTATAAATATTGAATTGAATTGGAGTGGATTATACAATATATCAGAATCAATATGATGTTGTAATAACTATGTATAGTTATTCTTTACACCATTATACCCATCCATGTAAGGTGGTGGTGGAAAATAGATTACACCACGGCGTGGAGACGGTATTCCGTACGTACGCACGCGCGGTGATTTCTTTTTCCGTAGGATGGATAGATGGTGAAATAGGTTTGTTTCATACTTATAATAACATATCAGTATATGAGTGATACTGATGTTATTACTTCATAAGGAAACAACCTAAGAAGAAGAAGTGGAAGAAGAAATAAAGATGAAAGAATTGGTAACGGTAATTACCTCTTCTTTGAAGTGCCTCTTTGAGACCTCCTCTTAGGGCACTAAAATTGGTCTTTGAGAAATACCAGAACCTCTAGGATGTTTCTAGGGAAGTGGAGAAGGGAAAATGGCAGGGGTTGGGCGAGCTTGAGTGCTCAAATTGGTGTGAGGAGGAGGGGGAGGAGGTGTCCTTTTATAGGGGAGGAGAGGGGCACCTTAGGAATATCTCAAAATATTATTTTATATTAAAGTCAAAATCGGTTTATAATGGTTCCAAAGGGTCTTATTTCGAAGCTAAAGTGGGTATGGGTCGAAATCCTATCAACCAATAGGATTTAGACAAGTTTAGGGTATTATTTTAACCTTATCAATTAGATTTAACTCTAAGTTAAATAATTTAACTTTTACCGTGTCTTTTTGTTTTCTTTAACTATATGGTTAATAAACATACTATAACATGCCAAACGAACCCCAAATTGTATATTATTAATACATATATCCTTATCTAAGTCATTTGGACGAACCGTAGATTTTTAGGAATAAAATAACAATTAATAATATAATATTTGATTTAAAAACTATTTTGTGTCAATTTTGACACTATTTGATATATGATTTTTGTGAAAGTCATAACAGAATTATATGTTCGAACCAAGTTGATTAAATCAACACTAATATATCATAGTAACCTAGAAAATTAGTGGAATTCATAAAAAGTCTTAAATTACATTTATTTTGGTATTTATATTATCAATTATGTCAATATTTCATTAATAAGATAATTACTGCATCGTCTTTGTGTCATAAATAAATTATATTATTTGATGTCTAGAAATTACAAATAAAATACCATCATGTAGGAAATCTTTTTAGCTTTCTAATGAATATTTATAGTCGAATTTATCTTTTGTATAACCCCATATTAAAAATGATTTACTTATTAAACATTGATTTTAACTATTTTAACCCTTCTTTAAATAAATTAATAATAAATGTCCTAATCTAATCCAAGTGGGCCTAAATGGTCATATTTTATTCCTAAGTTTGTTTTTGGTCGAATTACACTTGTCCAATAGAATTAGGACATGTGTTAGGGTAATATTAATATCATATTTACCCTTAGTTACCCTATTTACTATTAACCGTGGTAAAAAAAGTAAAAAGTTACTATTCACCAAAAAAATTATTTTCATCTCATTTAACCACATTTTAGTCCTTGATATTAACCGTGTCTCTCGGATTTTCGAAATTCCATTCACAGAAGCGGTAAAATTAAGTTTTATGCAAAATTCTGTTTTTAACCTACCACTTAGTAGTTTCACTATTCATCAAAAATTGATGTTTTTCAGAACAATGCCAAAATTTCATCCCAAGCTATATTTCATATTCCGAATTCAAAAATGAAGTCTATTTTACCAAATTCATAACATAAAAGTTTCATTAATTAATTTTATAATTAAATCCCGCTGTTAAAACAAATAGCGTGTTTTTTAGAAACAATATCTATCAAAAGATTGACACTTGTTTATGTCTAGTTTAAATGTGAAATTACATCCAATGACCAACATTGTATTAAATTGTAAAAATATATTCTAAATATACTTTAAAACCACTCAAATTAATGATTTATCACTATTAATTATTTCGATTAAAAAAGTTGTTTTTAATTATAATTTAGTAATTTTCACTATTCATCAGAATATGAAAGTTATCCGAAAAGTACCAAAATTTCACCTTAGGCTAAATTCGATACTCCGAATCCAAAAATGAAGTTCATTTTGAAAAATAAGATTTACATAGTTTTAAAAAGTGGTTATTACTATTCATAACGGCTAGTTTTAATAATATTTTAATAGCATATCGTTGTTTAGTGAAACTCAGGATTACGTACCACACACGCTATCGAGGAAGGTTGCGATTGCGTGTAATGCAAGGCAAGTCAAGGATGCGTGTTGTGCAAGCTCCTTTTGGTGTAGCGTATAACACAAGACATTAGTAAAATAAAAAAGAATATTTTTCATAAAATCTCTGGCTGTTACATTCTACCCCCCTTAAAATGAATTTCGCCCTCGAAATTCGTCGGGGTTATAAATGGTTCACTATTCGGAAGTTTCTTTAATAGAAACCCACATCGTAAAAGGGAATACCAAAACGTGGCTTTAAAAACTAAAGTATGAAATGTAACGATTACCCAAATAAACTAATCACTGGGTTTCCACATAGGTGAAAATATGGATATGGAAGAGAAATCTAACCATCATGTTCTGATGGAGAGTGGTAGAGAACATGGCTATGGAAAAGCCAGTAATCACAAATCCATAGATTTGTGATGATATAAGGTACCATCTGATTCATCAGGTATAAGATCACTAGGACAACATTTTTGGTTTTCAAGATCATTTCCCTAAAGTTGAAAATTTGCTTAGAATAAATACTTACTTTATTTTGGTACAATCTCACTTTAGTTCGTGCCTTGAACAATTTCTACTTCATCTCTTAAATAAATGAAGTTGAATTTGTTATTCGTGAAGTGTTAGCAGATCATGTGATAGAATGATGGGTCATTCCATCTGTCTCAAACAAAAGGTTAGAAAAAGTTATTAAATATACATAAGTCATTATATAGTGAGATTAATCACATATAGTTCCTAAAATGGACTTATACTTCATATATCATACTGCTTAATATAATAACACTAGTTTCTACTAAACAGGGACTTCCTGTAGGCCAGTGGTAGGCGATAAAGGCCAGTCGCACTTCGGTTGTGGGTTCGATTCCTACAGCCTTGTCCGAAGCGATGGGCTGTCGCCCGTCCTGCAGGTTGTCCCTTTTTCTAAAACTACGTTACTATAACATCCCATCAATAATATCGAAAATCTTCTATCCTTAAACAATACTAACTTATGTCCAACATAATCCAGTCTAATCTTTAGGCTTATACATAATACTGCAGCCCACTCTCATAATATAGTGACATCGATTACCAGAGATTTAATACTGTCGTTGATCCCCACATATCATAAGATATGTCTTGTTTGTCACATTCCAAACATTCAAAGTCCTTAATCGTGTATTCTCTTGAATACCTTAGTGAAAACATGAGTGCAGTTAAAAGTTAACACTTTCCACATACCAAAATCCTCAAAATTCTATATACTCAAACCATGATATCACTTAGTCCTTATATCAATCATGAGCTCATGAATACTATCAAACATTTAATTTTCTCCTTATCCCTTCATTATGCGCATATCATCTACATTCCAAAAATATCTGAATAACCTTTCATGGATACTGGTAACATTAATCATACACTTTCAAAACACAAGGAAAGACAACAGTGTAAAAATCCATAGATGTCTCTTTATTCCAAAATTACACATGATAAACATGTAATCATTCCACTACATTCTCAAACCATTGACCGAGCTTCAAAAATTATTTCATCTCACATATCATTTGTAGTCTCTTCATCATCATCCACATAAATACTACCCATATGACCATACTGATTCTCTTCATGAGTCTTTCCCTTAGGGCATTTGTTTGCATAATGCCCATACATTCCACATTTAAAACACATAACCATTTTTGATGTCGTAGCAATACCATTATCCTCATCCATGGTGTTAACCGACCCTTTTCCTTTGCACTTACTTGCTTTGTGTCCGTCTTTTCCACACCCAAAGCATCTTCCAGTTCCCTTGAAACATTCTCCTTGATGCCTCTTCCCACATGATTTACATAGGGGAAATTGAACTTTCTTTCCTCTATGATCATCATGGAACTCCATCTTTCTCTTATTAGTCGAGTCAGGAAACTTACCAAATTTTACTTTATTGATCATGTTGTGAGATTGCTGATTCGGCATAATAATGATGTTTGAACATCCAAATCCCATTTCATTTGGTTGCTCATGAAGAATATCATTCCATTGTCCATCATATCCTCCATTATTGTGAATCATCTTGTTTCCAGCCATTTTCTAAAACCCAAAAAGAATAGTGTGAGAGGCAAAAATCATAATAAAGGGAGAGTAACTTTAATATCTAACATCTTAGGTTAAATTCTAAGATCGTTACCATAGTTCTAGTACTATATCCTATATGTATACTTATCCTTAGGGACATCCCTAGACATACATTAGAAATATCTCTAGGGATCTCACTAACATTTTCGCATCCTAGTTTCCAAAGGTTGACTAAACCTTTCCTCTGATACCAACTGTAAAGACCCGAAGCTTATCGTACATGGACATTACATTACTTTTGCGGAATACTTAGTACATAACAAAAACACACACACAAGGATCGTAATAGTTTAGTGTCTTTGGAAACTCGGAACGTAATCTTCTAAACGTGGTGAAAGATCTTCAATATCTCCCATAAAGATCTTCCCCTTTTTTTTACCTAAAACCTTTCTTTATATCCTGGGGAAAGAAAAACAAAAAAAGGTGAGCTCAAATGCTCAGTAAGGGTAAACAAAAGAAATATCAATCACATCATATACATAAGAACGTAGCTTTTAGAAATCTTGACCTGCAAAAGAGCTCATAATATCATAACATGGGATAAATCATAGAATTGAAAATGAGATCCCCATAATCATAACATAAAACTTGAAACTTTGTGGCATGCACACATAATCATGGAAAATCATTTATTGTTAGTCATGAATCATTGCCAAGACTATCTTAGTGGACAAAGTCCCTTTCTGAACCGAGTTCACTCCTCGTTTCAGTCCTGTATCACTGAACCGAAATAACCTTCCGTTCCAGCCATGTCTATCTCATGAGATATAAAATCTTTACCCAATGCATTGGAGGGAGATATAGGTCCCACCCATCTTATAATGAATCCTTTCTTATGTGTGCCACATAATCATAAACCATACATCATAGCGTAACCCATGTAATAAAAATGGGATTCTTAAACAACATGACATCATAAAACAATTCATATAAGGTAAAGGAATTCATAAAAATATTTCCATCACAACATAATCAAATCCATGTAATAATAGGGATAAAAACAGAACCCTTTATTATCTTAGATGGAAAATAATTTTGATAAAACACTTGAACTCCATTCTTGAGGAAAATATCCTTTCTTTTTCAAAAACATTTTTCCTTTCTTCACATGTCATACAACATTAAACTAAAATAAGTTGATTAAAAATAAACTTGAAAACTTGTAAAGGAAGCTTCTTGGAAATAATGTTTTAAAAATCCATTCTTGCCGTATAAGTTAAAAAAAACATTCTTCGTACTTTTGTCGGAAAAGTCAAAAAGTACCTCGTACGGAAAAACGACAAAAGATTCCTTTCATATTCTTTACTAAAAACTCACCTAAGGGTAAAATTGGATTTAAAATATTGCAAGTGGATGGAAACAATATTACATATTGAGAGAACATGGATGTGGATGATAAAATACACCCCAGTAAATACTTACGAATAAACAATCTCAGATAAAAATGAGATTGTGATATTTCCCTTACCTTAGGTCCGACTTGCTTTGTAAGTGTCCGAACATCCTGTATAATGATTTAAATCATGTTATTGACTTATTACAGAATCATATTCATTGTTATGATATGATATATGGTTCACTTATGACATTATATTACCCGTTCTTTTGTAAATTCCATGTTAAAGAAGCGTTTTGGGTAAAATCGTTTCATTTATCGTGGGTGTTTTGACTTGTTGTTCTTGACATCATTATTACTTATATCATGATTTACTTACTTCCAGAATATAAAATATGATTTATATATCATATATATTCAGTATATATATATATAATAGGTAGATAAATAAAATGAAAAACACCGTTCATGGAGACGGTAGTCCGTACGTACGCATGAACGTTGTTTTCCTTTCCTTATTGTCTTGAAATGGAAGTAAGTAGATGACATACATATGTATATATATACATAAATCCATTAGCTTTATAATTTCATATATTTCATTATTATTTCTTATATATACATTATAATCATTCTTAAATGGTTAACATGGAGAATGAATCTCATCGCGTCGTGGAGACGGTATTCCGTACGTACGCACGAGCGATGATATCATTTCTATAAATATTGAATTGAATTGGAGTGGATTATAAAATATATCAGAATCAATATGATGTTGTAATAACTATGTATAGTTATTCTTTACACCATTATACCCATCCATGTAAGGTGGTGGTGGAAAATAGATTACACCACGGCGTGGAGACGGTATTCCGTACGTACGCACGCGCGGTGATTTCTTTTTCCGTAGGATGGATAGATGGTGAAATAGGTTTGTTTCATACTTATAATAACATATCAGTATATGAGTGATACTGATGTTATTACTTCATAATGAAACAACCTAAGAAGAAGAAGTGGAAGAAGAAATAAAGATGAAAGAATTGGTAACGGTAATTACCTCTTCTTTGAAGTGCCTCTTTGAGACCTCCTCTTAGGGCACTAAAATTGGTCTTTGAGGAAGACCAGAACCTCAAGGATGTTTCTAGGGAAGTGGAGAAGGGAAAATGGCAGGGTTTGGCCGAGCATGAGTGCTCAAATTGGTGTGAGGAGGAGGGGGAGGAGGTGTCCTTTTATAGGGGAGGAGAGGGGCACCTTAGGAATATCTCAAAATATTATTTTATATTAAAGTCAAAATCGGTTTATAATGGTTCCAAAGGGTCTTATTTCGAAGATAAAGTTGGGATGGGTCGAGATCCTATCAACCAATAGGATTTAGACAAGTTTAGGGTATTATTTTAACCTTATCAATTAGATTTAACTCTAAGTTAAATAATTTAACTTTTACCGTGTCTTTTTGTTTTCTTTCACTATATGGTTAATAAACTTACTATAACATGCCAAACGAACCCCAAATTGTATATTATTAATACATATATCCTTATCTAAGTCATTTGGCCGAACCTTAGATTTTTAGGAATAAAATAACAATTAATAATATAATATTTTATTTAAAAACTATTTTGTGTCAATTTTGACACTATTTGATATATGATTTTTGTGAAAGTCATAGCAGAATTATATGTTCGAACCAAGTTGATTAAATCAACACTAATATATCATAGTAACCTATAAAATTAGTGTAATTCATAAAAAGTCTTAAATTACATTTATTTTGGTATTTATATTATCAATTATGTCAATATTTCATTAATAAGATAATTACTGCATCATCTTTGTGTCATAAATAAATTATATTATTTGAGGTCTAAAAATTACAAATAAAATACCATAATGTATGAAAACTTTTTAGCTTTCTAATGAATATTTATAGTCGAATTTATCTTATGTATAACCCCATATTAAAAATGATTTACTTATTAAACTTTGATTTTAACTATTTTAACCCTTCTTTAAATAAATTAATAATAAATGTCCTAATCTAATCCAAGTGGGCCTAAATGGTCATATTTTATTCCTAAGTTTGTTTTTGGTCGAATTACACTTGTCCAATAGAATTAGGACATGTGTTAGGGTAATATTAATATCATATTTACCCTTAGTTACCCTATTTACTATTAACCGTGGTAAAAAAAGTAAAAAGTTACTATTCACCAAAAAAATTATTTTCATCTCATTGAACCACATTTTAGTCCTTGATATTAACCGTGTCTCTCGGATTTTCGAAATTCCATTCACAGAAGCGGTAAAATTAAGTTTTATGCAAAATTCTGTTTTTAACCTACCACTTAGTAGTTTCACTATTCATCAAAATTGATGTTTTTCAGAACAATGTCAAAATTTCATCCCAAGCTATATTTCATATTCCGAATTCAAAAATGAAGTCTATTTTACCAAATTCATAACATAAAAGTTGCATTAATTAATTTTATAATTAAATCCCGCTGTTAAAACAAATAGCGTGTTTTTAAGAAACAATATCTATCAAAAGATTGACACTTGTTTATGTCTAGTTTAAATGTGAAATTACATCCAATGACCAACATTGTATTAAATTGTAAAAATATATTCTAAATATACTTTAAAACCACTCAAATTAATGATTTATCACTATTAATTATTTCGATTAAAAAAGTTGTTTTTAATTATAATTTAGTAATTTTCACTATTCATCGGAATATGAAAGTTATCCGAAAAGTACCAAAATTTCACCTTAGGCTAAATTCGATACTCCGAATCCAGAAATGAAGTTCATTTTGAAAAATAAGATTTACAGAGTTTTAAAAAGTGGTTATTACTATTCATAACGGCTAGTTTTAATAATATTTTAATAGCATATCGTTGTTTAGTGTAACTCAGGATTACGTACCACACACGCTATCGAGGAAGGTTGCGATTGCGTGTAATGCAAGGAAAGTCAAGGATGCGTGTTGTGCAAGCTCCTTTTGGTGTAGCGTATAACACAAGACATTAGTAAAATAAAAAAGAATATTTTTCATAAAATCTCGGGCTGTTATAGTTTTTGAGTAACATATAGAAACTCGTACTTTTATAAATTGTAGTTCAAAATGGAAATGATGATTCTTTTATTTTAAAGGTACTGCATTGGGAATAGATATAGGACTAGGCTACTGAGTTATAATACTCATGCCTATAGTGTTTTCCTATTTTTAGTTCTGTTTCTGGTTCCTGCTTCAGTTGTTCACCATGAGTGACGTTGGTTGTGGTATTGGAGAGTGACCCACGGGGTCACGTGGGGTTTTGGTCGTAGTCTTGTTAGTAGCGTTGTTGGTTGTTTTTTATTCATTTCTTTTATTCTATTTTTTCCCACTGATTCGTTTATTTTATTTTGGGTCAAATCGTTCCCACCTGTTTAATTTTGATGCACGGCACTAGTTGGTAGCCCGTGGGGATCGGAAACGCCCCTCGGGCCATGTCGTGGGCCGGATTGGGTGACCGGTTCAGGGTCGACCTGGGTTGGTTCATGACAAAATGGTATCAGAGGAGGCCCTTGTTATTTGGGGTGTCTGGTAGATGGATATTAGGACCTTCGGGACTCGAGAGGTAGGTACGGGAAGTACGTCATGAACCCTCGCCCATTTCAAACCTCGAGTCGCTAGGGGTAGTCCAGGAATTGTTTTCTTCTCTCGTTCTGATTTTTTTTGGATTGAGGGATGACAACAGAGGAAAACCGATGATACACTATGATTTTACATGGATTAGTGATCCATGTGGAGTCTGCGTACACGGTATAAGTTCTTCGTATTCGTTGATGCTTACTTGGGGCATGGTCCACTACCATGTTGCTAGGATAATCTTGACTACTAGTCCCCCAATTCGGTGATTTGATGCAAGTATTGTGTTGTCTTGGTTCTTGTGGGTGTAAGTGAACTTTTGATAATGAAAAATGGTTTTTGAAATGAGAACGATTTCTTTCAAAGAGATTTAAATTTGTGAAATTGATTTGTTTTAAAACTGAAAGATCTTGGTCTAAAAATCTAGTGTTTACTTGGAACCGGTAGATATATGGTTTGAGTGAAACCTTAGGTACTATTTATGAATGTTTGCACATGTGAGTGAACTCATGGGAAGTGTGTGTTGGTGTGTTTGGATGGAAGCGAATGAATAAATGTGCAACGGTTCATGGGATTATTGGGGTGTTCACTTGGAATTAAAGGCTTGACCTTTTTTTTTTCTAAAGTGATTTTAAAAAGATAAATGATTTTTGGAAATTGAATTTGGTTTGAAATGTGGGTCTGGTATATGGGAATAATCCTTGAATAATAGTGATTTTGAAATATAAAGTGAAAAAAAAAAGATTTTGTTTTGTGTTGGTATTTGTATGATTTTTGAGTTGGTTGTTTTTGGATGAAAGCGCTTTCAATGATATTGCTTCGACATGATATTGGTATTGGCTCTGTGTTTTATATTTTGTTCATAACATGCCACTCAGAAATGTCCCTAGAGTTTCTAATAAGTCATTCCTAGTTTTTGGTCCTTCTCAAACATTGTCTTCACTTAACGGTGACCAGGTTCTGTTAATGGTAGTTATGTGGTTTGAAGAGGTTGAGTGTGTTTTTAGGATCTTGGGAACTCCCAAAGCTATCAGAGTGCGTGTTGTTCTGGGACAGTTTGAAGGCCCATCTCTGGATGTATGAGAGTTGCTTGCCCCACCGTTAATGTAAGTTAGGTCAACATGGGATGACTTTAAATCTGTCTTCATCCTATGGTTTATATATAAAGAAGTGAAGATGAAGAAAAAGGAAGAGATCATCTGTATTGAACTAGTCCAACAGATGGTGAAAGGCATATGTTGACCATTTCAAGGAATTGAGTCTTTTTCTCTGGGGGTAGCATCACAGTATTTGATGAATACTTCTCTCATCAATGCGGGTCTTCATCTAGAGACCAATGAGCATATCCTCCCTTCATGGGACCATTTTTTTGAGAAGTTGGTGGATGAGGCATTTTTAGCAGAGTTGGTATCTGGACCACAGATGGTTGGAAATCCAGCGTGTTCGGATCCTTTCAGAGGTTCCCCATTTGGCGAGCAGGGCGTACTAGTGGAACCAATTTTTAAAGATTCATATGCAGTGGTTCTGGCTTCTAGTTCGTTGGACCGTTCAGTGGTGTGCCACCAGTGTGGCCGGTTCAAGAACGTGATGTCATCATGTCACATCCCTTTGAAGACGTGTCATCGTTGTGGATGTATGAGTCTTCTAGAGAAGTTATACAGGAAGCATCACCTGAAGAAGACACTATGACCAAAGGATTCTAGTGCCTGACTGCGATGCAAGAGATTCTTCATCCATTAAAACCCCAACTAAAATTCTTGGGGTGAAGCTCGCACGTAGGCAGGAGTTGTCGGCGGTGTGAAGCCTCGATTCGGGTTTTGTGTTTTGTGTTGGAGGTGGAACATCTAATGTTCTTTCATTATTTTTTTCTACTGTTAATGTTTTTACGTTGTTGGAAGTTCATTGTTTTTTCTATTGAGTTATAACAAACATGATCTATTGTAATATAAACAGTTTTGTTTTTAAGGTTAGGGTTTTCTGCATTGTGTGTTTTTCTTAAGAGTTTGATTGACCCTTGTATGGGTCAATCTTGGTTTAGCAGCATTTGTTTGGAAATTTAAGTGCCTATGGAGGAGTCCAGGCTTATGGTTATGCTCCGGTTAACTGCTTGGGTTATGTTCTTCTCAGAGGGTTTTCTATAGTTTTCAGGCTTTCTTTGGTCTGAGTCGAGAGTTTCAGGTTTCGTTGGAGGTGTTGTTTCGCTCGTGCTATAGAGGTTACCCTGGATCGGTTGGGAGTTCCTGTGTAACCCCCCTCTCGGGGTGGTATGTTTGGGTGTTAAAATTTCCACACTAGTTCAGTTCTTGTGGTGGGTAGAACCCTCTCGTTTTTTCCCATTCTCATATGTTGTGGTTTCTTCTGGTTTAATTTGGGCATGGATTCTAGTTAGGTCTATTGATCTGCTGGGTGACTTTCTAGGGGTAGAAAGTGTCTATGGTGGGGAAAATTTTCACACTCTGACATTTAATTCACTTTTATTTATTTAATTCTTGGCCTTGAGTTTTCTCACTAAGGTCCGAGCGGGGTCCCAAGTCAAAATTTATGGCATTTAATGTTTTTATAGGGTTTCAAACCCATGCGCAGTCAGCCCACTTTTGGCGGTAGCCGCGCAACCGGCCCTAGATTCATGCAATTGCTTCTTATTATTGTTATTATTATTATTATTATTTTATTATCAATATTCTATACATTATTATTATTATTTACTATTTTAATGGTTAATAGATTTTATTAATAATATCTCTATTATTGTTAATTTTATTATTATTATTATTCTGGTATTATTGTAAGTATTATTATTTTATTTCTATTTTTATTATTCTATTTTATATTTTATTATTATTGTTAGTATATTATAATAAAATGAAAAAAATAAACTAACCTAAAACTAAAACTCGGTGGCGCAGCCCTCCTTTTCTTTATCCTCTGTCTGTCGTCCTCCCGAGCAGCAGGCTGCCTCTGGCTCTCTCCGCACCTGCCGCCCTCCAGGCCTCCCATCCCCCCTTCATTGTTCAGCACTCCCCCCCCCCTATTGTTGCCTCCTCTTGTGCGAGGTGAAACCCAGCCGCCCTCCAGACATCTCGTCCCCCCCTTTGTTGTCCATCACTCCCCCCTATTCTGGCCTCTTCCTGTGTGAGGTGAAATCCAGCCGCCCTCCAGGCCTCCCATCCCCCCTTCACTATCCAAAACTGTGTTCCCCCTGTTGTGACCTCCTCTTGTGCAAGGTGAAACCCAGCCCCCCCCCCGCCCCCCACATTGCGCACAATACCGGTACATTCCCCAACCTACTCCTTGCCCGTGGGGGTGGAGAGGGAGGCCACACTACGCACTAGACCAGTCCATGCTCCGACCTGCTCCTCTCCCGTGGGGATGGAGAAGTTCTACCGGAAGCATCATGATGGAGAGGGAGGCCACACTATGCACTGGTCTGTTCTGTGCTCTGACCTCCTCCTCACCACGCCACCTACCAGCGATGGCCTCCCTCTCCATCACGATGGTTGACTCCCCTTGCTATGTTCCCTTGCGTCGGTGAACCCGACCCCTAGCTCTGGACAACACTCATGCTTAGGTGTCCCAGGCCTCCATCCAGCTTGCTTCAGCAGCAGTGGTTCCCTCCTGATCCCTCTCCCACTCCAGCCAGCCTCTGGTACCTATTTTTCAACCAACCTCCAGTGCACCCCCTCTCTCCCTACCAACCCGCAACCTTACGGCATCGCCCCCTACCCGCGCACATCATGACAACACGTTTTCCCCCTCCGGTAAAACATCTATCCTCATTTTCACTCTTTTTATTCTATTGATCTTTTTGTTCATTTCAGCCTATTATTTTGTTTCATTGGTTTGAGTTTTTAGGTTCTGCAAGGAATGTTTTTGAGTGTGTGTTTTTCGCCACGCCATGGTATTGAAGTGGGACTCTCATTTCACATTCTTCTAAAATTTGAGTTGCATAATTTTCTGGTAATTCACAGCTTTTATAGATTCTAGGTATTGTTTTTCAACACTTGGATAATTTCTTTGGTATGAAAGGATTGTAGTTTATGCCTTATTTGGAGAAAATTGTGTCTTTTTGGTCAAAATGTGCACACTAAGTGTTTGTTTAAATGCTCTGGTAGCTTTTTCACCTTGTTCGTAATATGTAAAATGTGGTTCATTTTTTAATGGATTTATGGAATGCATATTTAGTTTTTATGCCTTGTTGGGTTTTAATTGAAATTGTTTCAAAAATGAGGGGATTCCTTTTTTTAGAAATAGTCGGGTTGGCATTTATGTGCTAAGTGTGATATAAAATGTAATATTTGAATTTGATAAAGTATTGGTAGCATGAGAAATGTTTTTTGGGGTACTTTTATGGCTTTCCAGAGTGGTTTTTGTTTTAAATCGGTGTGTGTTTTGTTTTGGTAAATAACAGGTGTGCGTTTCATCCAAAGATGGGGTTTCGAGTTGGTTTTGGGTTTCTAAAGCCATGGGACTCTCTTTGAATTTTTTTTATAAATTTTAATGTGGTTTATTAAATAGTACAGATTGTTCTTTTTGTTTTTTGAAAATATACCGAGGTGGTGTTTTCATTGTCTATTCATTTGAATTGTTTTAAGTCTGTGTTTATGTATTTTATTAATCTTTTCAGTTTCATCACATTGGCAGGCTAGCCTCGCGTAACCACGATCATCAGTTTTTGCGTGCTTGTGCACCTGTCTGAGGCATGTTGCGTTGTCGCGTTTGAGCTACGAGTCGAGGTAGGTTCTCATTTCACTACTTTTTAATATTTAAGTTACATTATTTCCTGTTGTTTGCGCACAATATTTGATCAGATTATATATTTTATTAATTTTAATAAATGTGAGATAATATAAGACAATTAATTTTCAAATGATTATTTGGTGTAAAAATAGTCATTTATTTTATACAGGACACTTGAATTATTTTCTTGATGAACAGACACCCAGTAATGAAAGAGTGACCATTTGAATTGTAAACATAATTTTTGTAATATCAAATTTTGTTCTTTCTTAATGATAAATGATTTCTTTTGAAGCATGAACATGTATCTTGGTTCCCATGAGAAATTTACTGGTTGGATCTAAAAGATTTTTTAGAAAAATAAAATGTTTTTGTTTGGTTTTATAAAAATATTTCCAACCTATGATGTAGTGTTTTGGGGCTCCTTAAATTGTTTCAAACTGATTTTGGCCTTATAAAGAAGTTGTACCATTTTGTGGTGATTGTGAAAGGTGTTTAATGCCCGTTTGGAACTTTATGGAAAGAAATGATTTTTTTTTGATGAAAACCCTCCTAGGATTACTCTCCTGACTTGGTTGCAATTGATTGTTTGGGAGGCCGCACTTATAGGCTCCTGGGTGCTCGAGTAGTTTAAAGGCAAGAGTTTTTCCCATGGAGTAGCTCGGGGTGATGCATGTTGTTATTTATATATATATATATATATATATGATTGGATGCTCGGATGGCATCGGTTGGCTCACCCCTTTCCAAACACATGATACATTGGAATCTGGTATATTGAGAGAATATTATAAGAATGATTGTTGCACTGGTAGGTTATGGTACTGACCAGTGGCCCCTAGTAGGTGGATATATTGGGTTTATTACAATGGTATTTTCCCTCAACCTTCATGAGAAAAGATGGTCAAGCATATTGATCGTTTTGATTTCATCATGTGTGACATGTAAATAAGGATGATTTCTCATGTATTGGTGTCTTCTGGTTTATTCTTGACCTCCTAGGTTCACCCATGTCTATGACTTTTCAGTTACTTGTTATGATGAATATGTAACTTGTATATATTTTCTCTTCATTTACCTTATTGTGTTACTACTGTAGTGTTTTCATATGTAATTTTTTTACTAGAAATTGATGTGTGGTTTAAAGTGGTTTATAAAAACTGTTTTCAAAGAAAAATGTTTTATATTTTTTGTGCAAATTGAAAATGTAGACATCACTTCCCCTTTGAAAAATTCTAATGTCTCCCTAAAGGAATGACTAGGGTTTTTTAGAAATAAATAGGGGAAATGACTCTTACATTGTTTTTGAGTAACCTATTGAAAATCGTACTTTTATAAATTTTAGTTCAAAATTGAAATGGAGATTCTTTTATTTTAAAGGTACTGCATTGGGAATAGATATCGGGACGTCCTATTGTGTTTTAATACTCATGCCTATAGTGTTTTCTTGTTTTTAGTTCTATTGCAGGTTCCATATTCAGTTGATCACCTTGAGCGACGTTGGTAGTGGTATTGGAGAGTGACTAACGGGGTCACGTGGAGTTTTGTTTAGGTTAGTAGCGTTGTTGGTTGTTCATTATTAATTTTCTTTTGTTCCATTTTTTTCTGCTGCTTAGTTTATTTTCTTTTGGGCCAAATCATTCCCACCTTTTTAATTTTGATGCCCGGTACTAGTTGCCTTCCCATGGGGATCGGGAATGCCCCTTGGGCGATGTCGTGAACCGGCTCGAGTGACCGGTTCAGGGTCAACCCGGGTTTGTTCGTGATAGTAATAATATGGTATTATAATTATTATATAAATATTAAATATTACATACAACTATCCATAATTTTCATTGAAAAATGAAAATGTTACTTATGCATATGTATCCCCTATCATCGCCATGATCGAAACATACATAATTTCTCAAAACCATATTTCATTATTAGTATTAAAAATATAATAGATCAATAAATTCAATAATTATATTATAATTATTTTTATATATATTATTTAATATTTATCAATGTAATATTATTAAAAATATCAACTAAAGACATATACGAAAAACAAAGCAGTTATAACATAAAACATGATTTTTACATGGAATTAGTAATAAATAGGTAATGGACAATCACAATTAAATAATATATGGTATAATATATATAATTATTGTTATATAATATATTATATTAATATTATATTAATTATATCAGTGGTTCAAATGTGTATATGGGGATTCGATACTTGTGGTAAGAGATTTATTGTCTCTCTTTAATTTCTCAGAGACATATTCTGTAATACCCTTACCCTAGAAGCACAGAGTCAGTGCATTATTACATATCATTGGCATGATCACAAAAGATCAAGTCTCGAAAGTCTGATTAGTTTAGTAGCCTTGGAAGTACTAGATACATTCATAAGGTTTACATTATATCATAAAATGGAAAACTACGACAACATTATTTCCATAGACAACACTGAGATCTCGTAGACTATCCCTGCAGGTCAGTCATAATATACATCTTCGCATCCTAGGAAAAATACACTATATAACAGGTTAAGCTCATATTCTCAATAGGTATAACAACATAGTGTAATATTTCATAAATAAGTATAAACATTTAAGGCAATGAATAAAACTAAAAAAATGCCTTTTAAACAGGAACATCATCATAATATGGAAAATATAAATCAAAATAATGTCATTTACTTACTCACATTGATATTCTACAAATCAAATAATCACATTCAATATCAATAGACACTTTCATAATACTAGAATGCATAATTCCAGACATTCATAACCACATATTCAAGGCCTTGTTCCAAGACTAAAAACAAGATTTTTTCAAGGCCTTGTTCCAAGACACTAGTTTGTCCCATAGGACCTAACAATGCATCAAGGAGCTATAGTGGGCTCCACTCATAACATACTAAGTCCAATGCATTCCTAATATGAAAAGGATTAAATATAACATAAACATTAGTATCAAAACTAGCATACGAAATTTCAATAATTTATCCATAAACCATTAATGGTATAAAAATAACACATCCACAGTCAAACATTTCACAAAAACTTTAATAGAATATAGAATTATTGAATCATAATAAATCAACTTCAAATAATCTTACAATCCTTCAAAGGATGTTGACATTGATGAAATCAAAACATTTTTGAGAAATATCTCTTTAAATTATGAAATCATTTAGAAGTTATATAATTATAAAAGAAAACACTTATTTTTAAATTATTCTTATAATATTGGAAGGGATGCTTCGATGATGTTGTAATGGCATAAAATAGTCTCACACGTCGTATATGTTAAAAAACACACTTACCTTAAATTTGTCGAAAAGGTCAAAAAGTACCATGGTTGGAAAATGACAGAAATATTAGGTTATAAACATCTTATAAAATTCAAATAAGGGTTTAAATGACTTTAACCCATAGTATATAAAATATTAAGAATGTTTTGAAATAAATTTTTAAGAAACAAGATGTGGATGATAAAGAGGTCCCAGTAGATAATTACGTATAAACAACCTCAGATAATGAAGAGATTGTAGAATTAACCCTTACCCTGTTATTTTCCGTGGTTGAGGGTAGGTTAACCTCTTTATAATGATGTAATAATTGTTATTAAATTATACAAGAGTCATATACATTAATATGATATCATATATGATCTTTTAACTTTGATTTGTTAATAATATCTTAGTATTATCGTCGTTTCCGGTGTTAACCGATTCGTTTTCCTTTATATTATTTAATATGTGGGTCACATTTGTTATGGATGGGATGTATCTAATTCATATACAGAATTATATCCTATCTTCAAACATTATTTTTAATCATAAAATGATAATTTGTCTTGAATGTATACGATGGGGAATGAATCTCATCACGTTCGTGGGGACAGTAATCCGTGCGTACGCACGAGCAAAAATATCATTATTTTTATATTGTTATAATATATAATTGGATGGTATATCATATATAAAGAATAATTATCATGTTATATTTATTATTTAAATCGTTTACTCATCATTATTATTCCCCTCCAAATAATAATGTATTAAATAACAATTACACCACGACGTGCAGACGGTAAGCCGTACGTACGCACGTATGGTGACATGTCATTCAAAGGATGGATAGAATAATGAATATGGTTTTACCATATTTATAATAAATTCACAGTATATATAAGATACTGGAGTAATTATTTTATAATGGAAACAACAAAGGAAGAGGAAGTGGAAGAAGAAAGGAACTTGAAAGAGGTGATGAAATATTTACCTCTTCTTCGGGTTATTCCTTTTAATTTGATCAAAAAGGTTCCATATGATGGATTTCGGACGTAATTAAGGCCCCTGAGATGAATGGAGGACCATTTAGAAGGTATTTGGGTAGAGTCTGTCAGAGCTAAAATTCTTTGAAGCTGTGAATTTTAGGGAAGGGAGAGTTCCCTTTTATAAGAGGGGTGATGGGTACATTAAGAAAAGCTAGAAATATTATTTTATAATAAAATTAATTTTGGTTTATAATGGATAAAAAATGGATTATTTAAATTATAAGGTGGGTATGGGTCGGAAACCACTCAACCTATAGGTTTTAGACAGGTTTGGGTTACTATATTAACATTATCTTTTAGATTTAACTCTTAGTTAAATAGTTTGACATTTTTCATGTCTCTTTCTATTTTTATATTATATGGTTAATAAACTAAGTATAAACATGCAAGAGAACCCCAAGTAGTTCATTAATGATAATAGTATCATTATATAAGACTTTTGACTGAACCTTAGATTTTTAGGAATATAATATCAATTAATAATATAATATTTATTTTAAAAACTCTTTTATGTCAATTTTCAAGGTATTTTGTTTTTTGTTTTTTCTAAATTCATAATAGCATTATTACTTCGAAATAATTTATCTAACCAACCCTAACATGTCATATTAGCCTATAAAATTTGTGTAATTCATAAAAAGACTCATATTACATTTATTTAGATATTATTAATATCAATTACTTTAATATTTCAATAATTAGGTAATTATTGCATCATCATTGTGTCATAAATAAATTAAATAATTTAATGTATATAAATTATAAATAAAAAATGATTATGTATAAAATATTCTTGTCTTTATAATTAATTTATATAGTCCAATTTATCTTATTTTTAACTCTATATTAAAAATGGATTAGTTAATAAACATTGAATTTAACACTATTAACTCTTCTTTGAATTAAATAATAATAAATTTCTTAATGAAATCCATGTGGACCAAAGAGGTTCATATTTTATTACTAAGGTTTTTTTTGGTTGAATTACACTAATCTAATAGAATTAGTACATGTGTTAGGGTAATAATAATATCATTTTTACCCTTTATTGTCCTATTTACTTTTAACCGTGGTAAATAAATGTAATAAGTCACTACTAACAAAAAATTATTTTCATCTTATTGAACCACATTTTACATACTAATATCAACCGTGTCTCTCATATTTTTTAAATTCAACTCATAGAAGTGATAAAATTATGTTTTATGTAAATTTGCAAATGCTCCTAGGAGGTGGGTAAAAGACGGAAAAAAGTTCGATAAAATTTTTATATATCGAAAATTATTATAAACTGAATCCAATAAATTTAATTGAATTTATATTGGTATTATGTATCTATTTGGACCTAAAAAAAATTTAAATAAAATAAATAATTATTTAAAAAAATTCTGTTTTAAATAATAAATTAGTGTTTTCACTATTCATTAAAAATTGAATGTTTTTAGAAAAATACTAAAATCATACTCTAAGCTAATTTTGATATTATGAATTCAAAAAATAAGTCCATTTTACCAAATTCAAAACATAAAATCCATATTTATTAATTTAAAATCAATTCTCGTTGTCAAAACTAAAAAATGTATTTTTAAAAAATAATAACTATCAAAAGATTGACACTTGTTTATGCTAAAATTCAAAGTGAAATTACTTACAATTACCATAATTGGATTAAATGGTAAATATATAAACTTCTTATACTTCCAAACAATTAAAATGTATAATTTAACAATATAAATTATTTTGATAAAAAAAGTTGTTTTCAGTTAAAATGTTGTTTTTCCACTATTCACCCAAATATGTAAGTTATTAGAAAAACAACAAAAATTTATTAAAAATAAATTCCTATGTCCTGATTATTTTTAAGAAGATTATTTTTCAAATTAAATATATAAAGTTTCAAATATTGTATTTAATTAGGGTTCGCTATTAAAAGGTTGTAAAAGTTAATTTTTCTGAAATATACTTCTTTTATCTAAAAAATGAATTTCTCATTACATTATGTCTAAGAAACTAAAAATATGGATTCTAAATTTATAAGGAATATATAAAGTTAAAAATCTTGTTAAAAATATTTATAACTGCTTTTGAACATCTTGTTTGGTAAGTCATGGTGAGCTAAAACTCAGTGTTGTGTGCAGTGCAAGTTATTGAATTAATTTGAAGAAATAACGTACTAAGAAATCTTGAGGTGTTACATTATTTCCTCATTCAATAAATTTCATATTTGAAATTTGAAATTTTTCTTTGAAAATAAAAGGTCTAAAATCGAAAATACCATTTTTGGAAAACCCACATCAAAAATTGGGTTAATAAAATTTAGTCTTTATAGGAGAGAAAGGGAAATAAAAAAGTCACCACCAAATTAAGATCTCAATTAGGGGAACCTTGGATGAAATTGGAGACACATAATTAGAGGAAAAAGGTAAATATTTATAGGGAGTGACTGAGGTCATCAATATTAATATATCATTTAAATATATTGATATAACCAATCCACTATCAAAATCATTTTCAATACCAAAATACAAAAAAAATAGTATATGGTATTTATTTACCTTTAAAAAAACATGTTTTCTTGTTAAGGAATATAAAGATAAAATCAAACATGCAGCTACGGAAAGGTAATTGTCACCACTTACATTAAAAAACATTCTTTTTTTTCATTTAGTATAATTCTTCGTAGAAATGATTCCCCTTGAAATGAAATTTCCAAGGGTTTTATACACATTATAAAAGAAATTCGTTAAGAAATAAAAGGATACCTCAATGAAAGGAGATTGAGAAGAATTCCCTTAACTAAAGTTTATAAACTAATTTATTAATAGAATAAAAGGTCCAATATATATATATATATACTTGACAAGTATAGTTACATATTTTAACTAATTCCTACCACAAACTCATCTTTCACTCCAAAATATTTCAAAAAAAAATTTCTATTTATCCTAATCATAGAGGGTTCCAAAAAAAATGAATTTATAATTCACCTATCTGAACTTTTAAAAAAGAACATAAATTATAAAATCCAAGACATCACTTAGGCCAGTGGTTGTTGATGCACCCTTATCGTCCATTTGTTGCAGGTTCAAGTCTCGTGGCCTTACCGGACACGACTGGTTGTCGCCCGACCCCTAGGTTGTCCTTTTTATGACAATCCAAAAATAACCTTAACAATTTTATCCAATTTAAAACATAATCCATTCCAACCTTTAGACATATCCAAAATACTTCTATCCAAACTCACAGTCCAAAATTTATAAGGAAGTTAAATACCGTGAAGAACCTTTTTCCCACGTAATAATATGTGAACACCTTCATCATGTATCATGGTAACAACCTGAATTAACATAAAACCTTATTGATTACATTCATTCTCCATTATTCTTTATAGAATACTGGATTTATTCCTTATATCCAAAAAAATATTCATATTCCAACAATTTTCAAACAAAAAAATATTAATCAGTTCCAAGGAAGTCAAGAAAATAAAATATAAATGGTCCAAACAAACCATCTCTTATTCCAAAATTACTACCTCATTATCAGGACTATATTAATGATTACATTTCCTTCAACGAGGTATTTTCCAAAAAGTGTAGAATACTATTAATTCACTTTTCATATAACCATATAATCTCAAATCCTCAATAAAATAGTACTACAGTACAATCCTTTTTTATCTCTATAATTCATATAACCCGTATATTGTTGATACAACAATCAAATGAAATAATTATATAATAAAAACATAATAACACTAGTCATTCCTCTTTATCTAAGGTAGTATCATAACTTGATTATTATCCAATAACATCATTTGTATCATACTCTAATGATTGGGACATTGATTCGCGTAGTGTTCCAACACCTTGCAGATAAAGCATTTTACATTTGAAAAATTTTTCTTACCCATGCAATCATTTACATGGTGTCCTCTTTCTCCACACTTATAAAAAACTCCCATTCCCTTCAATTATTTACCAAGGTGATTCTTTCCATAGTTATCACATATTGTAAAATCATTCTTTTCCTTCTTCCCTTTATCCATCTTTCTCTCTTCCATCCTCTTATTATCTACCTTCCCTTCAAAGCCATAGGACTCAGAGAATTATTTACTTATCTCATTAACACATGATAGTACTTATTTATATGCTGAGAATAAATGGGAGACTACTTCCCTTCTAAATGTTGGCTTAATACCATGAAATATATGATTCTTCTTACTCTATGGATCATATGTATTGATGGAGTTCACATTCCTTCTACTAGGCGCCATTTCTATTCAATGGCATATACAAGGTCACTTTATTAATTACAATGAATAATTCCAAACTTGTAAAATACCTAACGTAATTTGAATAGTTTGTAGATATAATCCATAATCATAAAATATTTTCATTGAGGAGGTATATACTCGTAAATCCTTCATAATTATTTGTAATGAAAACGAGAATTATCCTAAGCATATCCCTGGGGAGTTTCGTTATCAAGAGTGCAGCAAGGCCCATTGTCGTGCACTAGTTCCCATTCAATTCTAACTCAATGTGATGTTTTCAGGTTTTACCCCTAGGTACATCTGTGCAAGATCTTCCTCTACCTGCTCGTATCCATAAAAGGAAGTATTTCTTGTAAATCACACAAAATCTCTACAATACCAAAATTCTAAGAAGTTTTTATTTATTAATTCTCAAAGTCTATATTAGGGTAATGTGCTCTAATCAGATTCTATCTAAATATAGATTCCACGGTTTGAACTAAACTTCCTCTGATACAAACTGTAACATCCTGACCCCATAAGCCTCGAGTCGGTGCATTGTTACATGTCATTGGCATGATCACAAAATATCAAGTCTCGAAAGACCAATTAGTTTAGTATCCTTGTATGTAATATATACATTCATAAAAATTACATTACATAATAAAATAGAAAACTACAACAACATTGTTTCCATAGAAAACATTGAGATCCCATTGACTATCCTTGCAAATCAGTCATAATATACTTCTTCGCTTCCTGGGAAAAATAAATCAGTAAATGGGGTAAGCTCAGATGCACGGTAAAGATAACAACATAGTGGAATCTTTCATAAATAATTATAAACATTTAAGGAAATGTGTAAAACTAAATAAAAAGCCTTTCCAACATAAACATCATCATAAGATGGAAAATATAAATCAAAATAATTCCATTTACTTCTCACATGGATATTATACTAGTCGAATAATCACATGCAATATCAATAGCCACTATCATAATGATGGAATGCATAATCCCAGACATTCATAACCAAATAGTCAAGGCCTTGTGCCATGACTAAAAAAATATTTATTCAAGGCCTTATGCCAAGACACTAGTTTGTCTCATGAGACCTACTGATGCATCGAGGAGCTTTAGCCGGCTCCACCCGTCACTTACTAAGTTCAATGCATTCCTCATATGGAAATGTTTAAACATAACCAAAACAATCATATTAAAACTAACATATGAAATGTCTATACTATATCCATAAAACATGAATCGTATAAAAATAACACATCAACTTTCAAACATATCACAAAACCTTCATTACAATATGGATGTTTTGTATCATATTAAATCAAATTAATATAATCTTGCAATCCATCAAAGGATGTTGACATAGATGAAATCAAAACATTTTCTGAGAAATATATCTTTCTATTTTGAAATCATTTAAAAGTTATATAATTATATAATAAAAAATTCATTTTGAAAATATTATTATAATCTTGTTAGGTAAGCTTTGACGATGTTATAATGGCATAAAATAACCGAACCCAACGTATATGTTAAAAAAATTCTTACATTAAATTTGTCGAAAAGGACAAAATGTACCTTGTTTCAAAAACGACGGAATGATTCGTTTATAAACATATTTTAAAATTCAAACAAGGGTATAAATGAAATTAACCCAGTCTATAAAATAGCAAGAATGTTTTGAAATACATTTTTATGAAACATGGATGTTGATGATAAAGAGGTCCCAATAGATAATTACGTATAAACAACCTCAGATAGTGATAAGATTGTAGAATTAACCTTTACCTTTACTATTCCTCAGTTGAGGGTAGGTTAACATCCTGTATAATGTTTAAATAATTGTTATTAAATTATACAAGAATCATATACATTAATATGAAATCATATATGATCGTTTAACATTTTTTTGTTAATAATATCATAGTATTATCATCGTTTTGGGTGTTAACGGATTCATTTTCCTTTATATTATTTGTTAAGTGAGTCATATTTATGATGGATGTGATGTATCTTATTCATATACAGAATGATATCAAGTCATTAAACATTATTTTTTTCATCAGATGAAAATTTTTCTTGAATGTATATGACGGGGAATGAATCTCATCGCGTTCGTGGAGACGGTAATTCGTACGTACGCACGAGTGAAAATATCATTCTTTTTATATTATTATAATATATAATTGGATGGTATATCATATATACATAATAATAATCATGTTATATTTATTATTTACATCAATTACTCATTATAATTATACCCATCCAAATAATAATGTATTGAATAACAATTACACCATGACGTGGAGACGGTAAGCCGTACGTATGCACATATAGTTACATGTCATTCAAAGGATAGATAGAATAATTAATATGGTTGTACCATATTTTTAATAAAGTCACATTATATAGAAGATACTGGAGTGATTATTTTAAAATGGAAACTACAAAGAATGAGGAAGTGGAGGAAGAAAGAAACTTCAAAGAGGTGATGATATATTTACCTCTTCTTCAGGTTCTTCCTTTTCATTTGATCAAAATGGCTCCTTAGGTTGGCTTTATGACTAAAGTAAGTAATCTAGGATGAAGGGAGGACTGTTGAGAGGGTATTTGGGCAGATTTTGGTAGTTCCAAATGGCTTTGAAGATGTGAATTTCAGGGAATGTGGAGTGCCCTTTTATAAGAGGGGTGAGGGGCACCTTAGGAAAAGCTAGAAATATTATTTCATAATAAAATAAATTTTAGTTTCTAATGGCTCAGAAATAGATTATTTAAATTATAAGGTGAGGATGGGTAGAAAAACACTAAACCAATAGGTTTTATATCGAATTAGGTTACTATATTAGCCTTATCTTTTATATTTAACTCTTAGTTAAATAGTTTTACATTTACCATGTCTCTTTGTATTATTTTATTATATGGTTAATAAACTTACTATAAAATTACAAGAGAATCCCTAGTGGTTCATTAATGATACACCTATCATTATATAATTCTTTTGACTAAACCTTATATATTTAGGAATATAATATCATCTAATAATATAATATTTATTTTAAAAACCCTTTTATGTCAATTTTGACATTATTTGGTATTTTATTTTTTCTAATTTTATAACAGCATTATTACTTTAAAAAAATTCATCTAACCAACCCTATGATGTAATATTAACCTATAAAATTAGTGTAATTCATAAAAGTCTCAAATTAAAATTATTTGGATATTTATAATATCTATTTTGTTAATATTTCATTAATTAGGTGACTACTGCATCATTATTTTGTCATAAATAAATTAAAATACGTAATTTATAACAATTATAAATAAAATAAAATTATTTAGTAAATTGTTTTATATTTATAATGAATACTTATTGTCGAATTTATCTTATGTGTAACCCTATATTAAAAATGGTTTAGTTATTAAACATTGAATTTAACACTTTTAACTCTTCTTTGAATTAAATAATAATAAATGTCCTAATCTAATCTAAGTGGACCAAAGAGGTTCATATTTTATTACTAATGTTTTTTTGTTGAATTAAACTTATCCAATATAATTAGGACATGTGTTAGGGTAATAATAATATCATTTTTTATCATTAATTACCCTATTTACTTTTAACCGTGGTAAATAAATGTAAAAAAGTTACTATTTGAAAAAAATTATTTTCATCTTATTGAACCATATTTTATTTACTGATAACAATTGTGGCTCTCAGATTTTGGAAATTCAACTCACAGAAGTGGTAAAATTAATTTTTTTTATATTTTCAAATTCTCTTAAGAGGTGGGTAAAAGACTGTAAAAAGATCGATAAAATTTTTATATATAAAAAATTGTTATAAACTAACTCTAATAAATTACAATTAATTTATATAGGTATTATGTATATATATTTACCTAGAATAAATTTAAATAAAATAAATAATTATTTCAATAAAAAGTCAGTTTTAAATAATAACATAGGTTTTTCACTATTCATCAAAAATTGAAAGTTTTCAGAAAAATACAAAATTTTTACTCTAAGATAATTTTGATATTCTGAATTCAAAAATTAAGCCCATTTTACAAAATTAAAAACATTGATGCTGCATTTATTAATTTAAAATTCATTCCCGTTGTCAAAACCAAAAGGCATATTTTTAAGAAATAATAACTTTCAAAAGATTTACAGTTGTTTATGTCCAATTTCAAAGTGAAATTATATACAATGACCAGAATTGGAATAAATGGTAAGAAATATAATATATTTATAAATAAAAACCATAAAAATTTATAATTTAACACTATAAATTATTTTGATTAAAAAAGATGTTTTCAGTTAAAATATAGTATTTTTCAATATTCACCCAAATATGAATGTTTTTATAAAAACACAAAAAATTTATTAAAACTAAATTCTTATGTCCCGATTCTATAGTTGAAGTTTATTTTGTCAAATTTAATATATAAGTGTTTCAAATATTGGATTTAAAGAGGTTTCTCCATTAAAAGGCGGTAAAATTGAATTTTTTTTAGAAATACTTCTTTTATCTAAAAAAATGAATTTGTTCTTAAATTTTGTCCAAGAAACACACAATATGGATTCTAAAATTATAAAAATTATATAAAGAAAAATATTCAGTTATTACTACTCATAACTTCTTTTGAAGAGCAAGTTTGGTAAGTCATGGTGCGCTATAACATGGTGTTGCGTGTTGTGATTGTTATTGAATTACTTTGAAGAAATAACATACTATGAAATCCTGGGGTGTTATATATTCAAATTCCACAAACATTTTTTTGTAGTGTCTATACATCCATTTTGAAATGTTATATAATTAATACTATTATATTGATGTTATTTAATGTTTCATTTGATTTTATTCTTTATTGTATATTAATATTCAAAAGATTAGTAAAGTTGTAAGGTATTTTTTACTCAATATACTCTCATGGAGATTTTGGTAATGTTATGTTCCTATATTATTAATGTGGTGTATATACAACAAAATTAACATTTTATATCTTGTATTTATTTATTATAATGATTTTTTAATTTTAATATAATGTTATCCTTTTCAGGGGCACAAAATTCGATGATACCATAGTGGTAAGGGTTTTATGTTACAATCTCATCATTTATCAATATTTCTCAAGATTATTTTTCCAATGCTGAAATATTATAATCTAACTCTAAATAACTACAATTAAATTTTTTATCCTATTTTTATTCATGTTATTTTATTTTGAAATTACTATGTTCCCACTCTTTTTAGATAAAATAATTGAGAAAATTATTTTAATAAAATATTAATTTATTACACTATTCATTAGAAAATTATTTTTCTTCCCAAAACACAACTTTTAAAATTGTTTTCAAAAATTGTTTTTTCATTCCCCAAATGATTAATTAAATAAAAAAATTTATTTTTTTTAAAAAAATTTGTGAATTTAATATTAATTTCATTTTCTAATCAATATATATTTGGAATTAATCAATAATATGAAGGAAAAAAAGATTAGTTTTTAACATTCCAGAAGACAAAAACTATTTATCATTATCATTACTACAAAATGATTTCAAGATCCCCTTACAGGTTATTGAAGTTACATTCAATAAAAAATTACCTAATTTTTTCAATATTTTATGATATTGAGTAAATTATTTCATAATTAAATATATTTTTAGAATTCCATATGTTTTAAATAGAACTTTTAAAGTGAAAATGGCATTTCCCTCCTATAAATTTTTATATGAATAAAAAATATTTTCTAATAAATTTTCATGGCTATTTCAATGAAATTGATTTTCAAAAAATTTCTCTTTTAAAAATAGTTTTCAATTTAGAAGGGTTGTTTCCTCAAGTAATATTTCCAAATATTTTTAAATCGTCCTTTATAATTTGTCATGTTTATTTTCAAATAAAAGGTTATAAAAAATATTTTCTTTTTTATAAACTAATTTTCAATAAATATGTATCTTCCTCAGGAAATTTTCCATTTGATTTATCTTTCAAACACACTTTATTTCAAAAATGATGTCCTTTTATGTATCTTATTCTTTAATAGTGATTTGAAACAGGTATACCATTATTTTGATTTTTTCGAATAGATTATGAAGAAAATATGTTTATGAAAACAATTTATATCTCATGGGGTATTCTTTAAAAAAATACATATGAAACCAATTTCTATATCCACGTGTTATATATTGATGAGAATATGAAATGATTATGAAACCTTTATCTTATCCATAGGTTAGGATATGATGAAATGTTTTTGAAATATTTTGCAATTCATGGGTTATTATATGATGATTTTTTTCTAATCATATAACACACATTAATATGGTTTTTATTATGAAATGTTTGGGACATATATATCCATCTAATACATTGGGTAAAGATAATATCACATGAGATAGGCGGCACTGGGATATGGAGTGAACTTGGATCAGAAAGGGACTTCGTCTGCTATGATGGTATTGGGAGTGAACCTTGATTACTATAATTATTTGGGGATTGAACCCATAAAATGATACTAGCCTTATAAGTGAGCCCTGAATACTATGCAGATGATTTTATATGATTACCTATCTTCCACAAGTCTATATCTTATTCCAATTTCATCCCATCAAAGCTCATATTTTTTGAGTCCGATATGAATCATAATTTTAAACTGAAAATCTTGTATAACATCACTCAATGTTATGATATATTATACATGTATATATTGGTAATATTTGTCAAATTCTATTATAATGTTCTGAAAATTTATTATCATGTTATTCCTATTTATATTCCTTGTTTACATTAACTAAGTATCTGATTACACTATCGCTTAGGTTTCATTTCCCCATGTTATGAATAATAGATTTATGTATGGAATTTATTTGAAGAGTACTAAAGCTTAAGATCTTTATTGTATACATTGAATACTATTTATGTATTAATATGATTGCATTCCTGGATTTCAAAGGCACAAAAATATTATGATCCTGGGGCATGACTTTTTGTAAACCAATGAATAGTCATCTAAAAAGATAAAACATATATGTATTGGAATCCTGGGTTATATAATGACTCCATCTATTGAAATAATGTTTCATATAATCTATTTCTAAATCATGTGTTGTATAGTTTTTATCGTTGAACCATTACTTCGTAGAACCATAAACACCAACATGATCTCCTTTCTTGTGATCACATCAAAACAAATATCTCAATGTGTCAAGATAGAATATATATCCTTGTAAAAACACTAGAAACATGTGAATATGTACTAATGTAATTATAGAATTAAATTTTTTTAAAGGATTCATTAAATTCATAGTTCCATTAGAAATGATCTTCTTTCATTTTCAAATATTTCATTGTTGATGATAAATGTGAAAAGTCACATAGAAAACCTATGTAGTATACCATTAAGTAAAATAAAATATATATCTCATGGAAATTATTTATTGGTTTCGAAGAGATAATAATATCTATCTTATAAGGATCTACATAAACACCTTCTTAAGAAATTACATGTCCAAGGAAACATAACTCATATATACAATAATCATACATTAATAACATAACACAAAAATGATGCTCCCACAAAATAACCAACACTATATCCAAGTGTTTCAATTGATCCAAATTTTTCATATAGGATTGAAGTATATCATCAAAAAACATCAATATATATTGATACATTCAATATATTTTATTAAACAGTTATATAAATATTTTTGGTGCATTCATAAGACTAATAGGCATAACCAAAAACATCTAATGGATGTATCTTTTTATGAATTTTTCCACTATTATAACATCCATACAAACTCAAAATTATTTATAATAAAAACATTTTCAATTTTAGGGAACACCTAGGATCCCTTTATTTGATCAAACATATCATCAATTCTTGTAAGAGGCAACAAATTATTTATTCTAACATGGATAATCTTGTGATAATCCAAAAAAATCACTAATAGTTCCATCCACCTTCTTTACAAAGAGAGTTGATTCATCCTAGAGAAACATTATAGGTTTAATAAACCCTTTAAATTTTAACTCATATAAAATAATTAAATTCTATTAATTCTACTAGATCTATTTAATAAGACTAAATTTAAATTGGATAAGTCTCAGGTAGGAGGTCATCCATAACCTGTAGAATTCTTTTAGGTGGAACCATTGGTAAATTTTAATGAAAATAGCATGACACTACTCAAGAATATCTAGAGAGTTAATTTTATCAATACTACCTATATATTACTTGGTTAGTGCTACTAACTGATTTTTTTATTTATAACTGCAGTGATAAAATTCCTTCTTCACTAGCCTTTACATCTAAATCTCCTCTAAAGATATTTTTTATCCATCTAAATAACTGACTATAAATTTTAGATAATAATATTTGTTGTGGGTTTTGAATGATTTCAAATCTTCCATACAAAAAATCAAGTCATAAATATCCATCTTAGGAATAAAGACATCCAAAAGAAAATCAGACCCATTTATAGTTATAGAAAAATAATTACATATGAATTAATGACACTGTCATTATCCAAGATTAGTTTGGTAGTGTCAAAATGAAAGGAATCATCACTATTTGAAAAAACATATTATCAATAACATAAGAAGAAATAAAAATGTGGGAAACACCCATATCAAACAATGAATGTATAAAGTTAGAATTAAAAATAATCATACATCTCACCATTGATGGAAAAGATTAATTATCCATGATCACTTGATTTTATCCACAAAATTTATTTCTCCCTTAACATTGGTAATTGTTTACCTATTGATATTGCACTAGTTGAGGATTCATGATTTTCTTATAATCACCTTTGATACCTTATTTCTATTGACAGGAACTACTCTTCTCTAGTCATCTCATAAAATAATACGATGTTTGATAAACATGACATGATTATCTAGGCCCAGACCTTAGAGCACGCTGCTAATATAACTTTTCATTTCCCATTATGTTATAATTATGAAATTATAAAGGTGTTGTTTTACAATATCACTTCATATAGTCATAAAAATCACATTGAAAATATCATGTCTTATATTTCAGTTGAGAATGTGTTCTTACTAATCACATGGTTTGATTATGAGGTGTCCCACCACTCTAGAAGCTGGTTTCCCTCATTGTCTTATTACTATAAATTGAATTTCCACTTATTCCAATAGGAATAATAATGCTCTCGATAACCAGATTTTTTAAGATATTCCTTTTGTAACATTCCATAAAGAATAAGACATATTTCATATTTATTAATATTTATGAATTAAATATTAATTTTACTTTAATGGGGTTTCTATATTCGAGAGCATACCCAATATGCAACAACGAGTTTCATTGAAATTTTATGTTGCACACTAAAAATATAATATTATTATTTTAAATGGTATTTAACTCATAGTCATTTTATTGGAAAGAATGAACAAAACTAACTAAAATTTTATTATACATGTTTGTTAAATGTATTTACATTTATCCAATAAAATTTAGAGGGTTAAAATATGAATGAATCTATTTTTAAGAATAATTTTCATTAAAAGGCCAATTTACCACCTTTAAATGGAAAACCCTATTAAAATACAGTTTTGGTAATTTTTAAATGTTCTATTTGACCATATAAAATTCTTCTTTAGATTTGGGATGTTAAATTTTACTTTGGGTAATTTTTTGGTATTTTTTTGATAAAGTTCATTTTTTTAATGAATAGTGGAAAATATTGTATTGTAATTCAAAAGTTCCTTTTAATATAATTTATTTATATGATTAGATTATTTTTTTAATTGGTTTTAAAGTGTAATTAGAATATATTTTTACCATTTAATCCAATTTTTGTCATTGTAATTAATTTCACTTTCAAATTGGACATAAACGAGTTCCAATCGTTTGATAGTTATTGTTTCTTAAAAACACGCTATTTATTTTAACTATGAAAATTAATTTTAAATTATTTAATTCCACTTTTATGTTTTTAGTATTTAAAAATATACATCATTTTTGAATTTTTAATATCAAATAAATCTTAGGCTGAATTTTGGGTAATTTTTAAAACACGTCAATTTTTTATGAATAGTGAAACCACTTAGTAGTAGTTTAAAAAACATAGTTATTCATTTAAATGAAATTTTACCGCTTATGTGAATTGAATTTGGAAAATATAACATACATATTTCTTATAAATAAGTAAAATTTGGTTCAATGAGATGAAAATAATTTATGGTGAATAGTAACTTTTGACCTTTATTTATAGCAGTTAAAGGTAAATAGTGTAATTCAAGGTTAAAAGAATATTATAATAATTCATAATTTACCTTAACACTTGTCCTAACATTATTTGATGAGTAATGTCTAACCATGGGTATATTTGGGTCTATTTTGTGACCCCATGGACCCACTTATGAAAGATAATGACACTTTAGATTAACTAATTTAATGTAAAGGCAAAAATGACATCAACAAAAAAAAATTAGTAAATTAATTTTTATATGGTGTTATATAAATTATATTTTAAACTATAAATATTAATTGGAAATCTAAATATATTTCCTACAACATGGTATTTGTTTATAATTTGTAGTCATCAAATAAATTAAATTATTTATGACACAATAATGATGCAGTATTTTCCTCATTAATAAATGATATAAATATATAAGATTATAATGATTAAAATATTATCCAAAACTTTCCAATTATGATTGGATGATTTTATTTCGAATATGAGTCATCTTATCTTCTAATTTAATGAATTTTAGACCTTTTAAAACTGAATATATGTTTATAATAAAATAATGTTTTAACACTTTCCTAAAGAGCCCCACCTCTCCCTTATAAAAGGAGACCACTTATAACCAATTCCTCACACAAATAATGCCTTTACTATCATCCAAAATCTGGTCAATTAAGCTCCCTACATCCCTATGCTCCTCCTAGAAGCCTTACATTAGGCATAAGGCACTTCAAGAAGTCCTTTGGTACAAACCAATGGGAGTTACCCAAATTAATGGTAACAGTTTCTCTTAAATTGTTTTCTTTTATTTTACTTCTCTAACCCCTAAAATCATTTTATTAATTTCTTTTGTAAACACAATAGTATCATAAATATACTAGGATGTTGTTATGATAAGTATTCGAACTACACTTACACACACCTCCATCTAATGGATGATGAACATAATGTTTCTGTGGATGGTGAACTAACGCCTCACGAAATGATGATTGTTTAAATATCTCCAACTACCTCTCGTGGTGGCCATTATGATGGAACAGTATTAATATATGATATATATTATGTTTATGTTTTTTTTACTCTTCTGTATTTTTTTATATCATACCTCTATATTTTCCATTATGTGTAAACATGATAATTTCACTTGAGGAAGTGCGGACTACCGCCCCCTCAAAGTGGTATGAATCGTTAATACCATATATGGGACGTATAAAGGAGGGAATTAATGATATTATATATGACATTATACTGGAATTATATTATACCTAAGTATAATTATGTTTTAATTCCATTAAAATAAGAAATAGAAATGAACGTGGCGTTCATGCGTACGTACGGCTTACCATCTCCATGAATGGTTCATTTCATTTCTTACCTCCAAATGTTTTGTACTATTATAAATAAATGTATATTCTGGATATATATGATATGTATGATATCCAAATCATGAATATCATTCTGGATATAATGAACCTTTGACCACATAAACAACATGTAATTATAAGAAGACCATTTTTGACTCAAGAACCAAATATCGACAAAACAGACATTATTAACATAAATGATTACATAATGTTTAAAACATGGTAATAAGTGATATAAAAGAAATAATAAACTTGAAAATGTTTCTTAGTAAAGTATAAATTAACTTTAGTTTATTATTCAGGAGATTAAAGAACGATTGAGTCAAGTCAGACACGAGGTAAGGGAACTTCTTAACCTAATTTCTGTTCTTTGGGTTGATCTTATCTTTATTGTTTATGTCATTATTTGATTATGTGAGAAATGAGTTTTTATGTATTTATACTTGATTTATGTGTACTTATATTGAATACACACAATAGATCTATTTTATTTACGAAATGATCTTTGTAAGGGACTCCGTCTCAATATCCTTTCATTGAGGCATATTTCTATAATATATATACATTCTACTTTTACACGGTGTATAGTAAAACCCTTTAACTTTTACATTCATTCAAAGGGAATCTATTCCTAAAAAAATTATAAATGAAAAATGGAATGTATTTAACGTTTGCGGTGATAATGACCTCTCTGCCGCTGTAATAGTTATTTGGCATTATCTATAAGTCTTAATTTTTTCTAAAATGAAAAGGAAATCCAATATTCTGTTTTGGGTATTTTTCTATTGAAAATGGTTTTTGAAGTGGATTTATTATTTTAATATCTTGAAATTATTTCTCGTGATTGTAATTTAATTGTTATTAGTGAAATGTTTATATTCGAAATATTTTATGTGTTATGATTTTATAATGGTACTTGGACATTTGAAGGGTGGTTACACGATAAACCAAATGATAGGTGGTGCCTTGAATACAGGGATGGGTGGTTACATTTTAACCTCCAATGCATTGGGTATAGAAGTTGGCTGTATGGCTATTCCATTTAGTGATATTTGTGGAATTCGACTGTATGGTTATTCCATTTAAGTATGTCTATGTCCCAAGTTACCTTTATATGTTATGTGTTCTTTATATGGGTTTTATAGTAATCATTTGGTTACAAAAGGGTATGTAATGATTTTTTATTTATTTAAGAGTATTTAATACTTCATAAAGGTGAAAAGTATTAATTATGATAACGTATTCATAGTTTAACTGTTGTTTTGAAAAAAAATTATAGTTTTCCTTATTTGTGGATCCCTTACTGAGCATTTTATGCTCATCCCAAGTTTTTGAAATGTTTATCACAGGACACAATGTGGAATAGGTTCAAGGATAGGATCAAGGAAATTTCGTGTTGTCTTAATCATGGAACTAGACATGACTCTTTATTTCAAGAGTTCATGTTTTGTAAAAAAATGGAAACTGTGTAGAAGTGTCTACTTTTTAATATTTTGAGATTCAATAGTTATGTCATAATTCTCTAAAACATTAAACCCAAAAGATTATAAATGTGAATTATTCATTTAATTCAATATTATTTTAGGTTAAAGGTAGAGTCCTTATAGTGGGTATCCTAGGTCGGTTTAGACAACTATAGAAGTTAGGGTATTGTTAAATTAATGTCCATAAATTAATTTATGGTAATATTGAAATGATATAGCCTTTACAGATTACCATTTTGATTATTTGAAGATATTTCTCTGTTAAGAATGCTTTTTCATAAAAGAAATAGAGCAGCTTTTCTGGGAAGGCATACAGAGAAGAATGACCTACCAAATCAAAACCCTAAGATGGTCAGAATCAGAATTGAGCAATTTACTAGAAGTGATGGCTCTGTTGAATCAGGTGATAAATGGTGGTTGTGTTTATTTATTATATTTTGGTTTATTATAAAAGTAAATAGGAGCATGAAATTCATTTCAGGGTTGTCTTTAAAACCTTAAAGTAAAAGAAACTGTAAGGTAAATTCAGTAATTGTGAGTTTTGGTTACAATAAATTTATGTCCTTGGTCACATTGTTTCAGAAAATGGAATAACTTTTGATCCTACAAAAAACAAAACTTGTTGAAGAATGGCCAAGACCCACAAATGTAACCAATATTACTAGTTTTCTTGGTTTGAAAGGTTATTACCAGAGGTTTGTTGAAAATTTTGCATGGTTATCTAGTCCAATGACTATGTTAACTCTAAAAGGTGTTATGTTCATTTGGATAAAAGAATATGATGATTGTTTTCAGGAATTGAAAAAAAGATTAGTGAATGCTACAATTTTGGAACTTCCATCAAGAAATGGTGAGTTTGTTATCTACAGTGATGCTTCCTTGAATGGGCTTGGTTGTGTCCTAATGCAGAATGATCTAGTAATTTCTTATGCTTCATGTCAGTTGAAACCACATGAGTTAAATTACCCTACACAAGATTTGGAATTATCTGTTGTTGTTTTTGCTTTAAAAATATAGAGGCTTCATTTGTATGGAGTAAAATATTAAATATATACTGACCACAAAAGTTTAAAGTATATATTTACTCAGAAACAATTGAAAATGAGATAGAGGAGATGGCTAGAATTAATAATGTATTATGATTGCATGATCCTTTATCATCCAGGAAAATCAAATAAAGTGGATGATGCTTTAAGGAAAAAAATTAATGCTTCATTAACCATGTTACGTTTGGAACAAGATTCTTTGTTTTTGATTTGATGAAATTTTTCATAGAAGTTGTTAGTGCAGGAAATTTTTCTATTTTGTATCAGGTGTCAGTGATATCATCTCTATCAGACAGAATTAAGCAATCACAGAAGGAAGACAGTGAGTTACAGAAAAAGGTGGAGTTGGGTTAGAAGGGTAAGTTGCCTGAATTTAACATTTATAATGAGTTTGTTTTGTGGTTTTGAAATAGATTGTGTGTTCCTTGTGATTCACAGTTGAAGAATGAGTTGTTATGTGAACTTCATAGTTCTCTGTTTTCAGTTCATCCTGGCAGTACTAAGATGTTCAGAGATCATTGTGAGTATTACTGGTGGGATGGAATGAAAAGAGATATAGCTGATTTTACTGTGAGGTGTTTTACTTGTCAGCTGGTTAAAGCAGAGTGAAAGTTACCAAAAAGAATGCTTCAGCCTTTACCTGTGCCTGAGTGGAAATGAATAAAAATATCCATGGACTTTGTTGTGGGATTACCAAATACATCCCGATATAATATTGAAATATGGTTTATAGATGATCAATTGACTAAATATGCTCATTTTATTCCTATTTGAGATACTTTGTCTCTAGATCAACTTGCTCGGTTGTATGTTAAAGAGATATTCAGGTCACATAGAGTTACCTTATCCATTGTATCTGATTGTGATCACAGGTTTACTTCTAACTTTTGGAACTGCCTTCAGAAGTCATTGGGTACTGAATTAAATTTCAGTACATCTTTTCATCCTCAATCAGATGGGCATCCAGAACGAACAATTCAGACCTTGGAGGATATGCTACGTGCTTGTTCACTATATTATCAGGGGAGTTGGGACTAACATCTTTCTTTGGTTGAATTTTCATATAATAACAGTTTTCATTCCAGAATACAGATGGCTCCATTTGAGTCATTATATGGAAAGCATTGTCGAACTCCATTTTTTTGGGATGAAGTAGGTGAAAGGAAGCTGATGGGACCAAAATTGGAAGAATAGATGGCAGAGAAAATTCAGTTGATTCAGAAGCACATGAGAACAGATCAGAGTATACAGAAAAGTAATGAAGATAACTAGAGGAATGATCATTCTTTTGAGGTAGGTGGTCATGTCTTTCACAAATTTTCTCCATGGAAAAGTGTGATGTGTTTTGGTAAGAAGGGAATGTTGAGTCTGAGATTCATTGTACCTTAGGAAATTCTAGAGAAATTTGGATCAGGTGCATACAGAGTGGATTTACCTCCAAATTTATCCCAGGTACATAATGTCTTTAATGTTTCGATTTTGAGAATGTATATGCCAAATCCATCTCATGTTTTGAGCCCAGAGGTAGTACAGTTGGAAGAGAATCTTTCTTATGAAGAACAACCAGTCCAGATTCTTAACCGAAGAGAGAAAGTGTTGTGGAATAAGGTAATTTACCAGGTAAAGGTTTTGTGGAAAAACAATATGGTTTAAGAGGCAACGTGGGAATCTTAAAATGCTATGAGGGATAAATACTCCCCACTTATTTTGATAAGTAAAATTGCGAGGAAGAAATTCCCAAAAGGGGCGAATGATGTAACATCCCAGGTAAATAAAAAATAAGACATATTTCCTATTTATTAATATTTGTAAATTAAATATTAATTTTACTTTAAAGGGGTTTCTATGTTTGATAGCGTACCTGATACACAACAACGGGTTTCTTTGAAATCTTACGTTGCACACTAATAATATAATATTATTATTTTAAATGGTAGTTAACTCCTAGTCATTCTATTGGCAGGAATGAAAAAAACTAACAACAATATGATTATACATGTTTGTTAAATGTATTTACATTTATCCAATAAAAGTAGGAGGCTAAAAATATGAATGAATCTAATTTTAAGCATAATTTACATTAAAATTCTGATTTACCGCATATAAATATTAATTTAATGTAAAGGAAAAAATGACAAAAACAATAATATTTTAGTAAATTAATTATTATATGGTGTTATATAAATTACATTTTCAACTATAAATATTAATTGAAAAGATATATATATTTCCTACATCATGGTAATTTTTTAAAAAAAATTAGACATCAAATAAATTAAATTATTTATGACACAATAATGATACAATATTTACCTCATTAATAAATGACTTAAATAAATAAGATTATAATGAATAAAATATTATCCAAAACATGTCCAATTAAAAATGGATGATTTTATTTCGAATATTAGTCATCTTATCTTCAACATTAATGATTTTTGGACCATTTAAAACTGAAGATATGTTTATAATAAAATAATGTTTTCACACTAACTTAAAGAGCCCCTCCTCTCCCTTATAAAATAAGACCACTTCTAAAAAATTCCTCAAACCTCTCAAGCCTTTTTGAACATCCAACATCTACCCAATTAATCTCCATACATTCCTCTCCTCCTCCTAGAAGCCTTATCTTAGGCATTAGGCACTTTAAGAAGTCCTTCGGTTCAAACCAAATGGAGTTAACCAAATTAATGGAAATAGTTTCTCTTAAATTGTTTTCTTTTATTTTACTTCTCCAACCCCTAAAAACTTTTTATTCCTTTCTTTTGTAACAACACCAGTATCCTCAATATGCCAATATGTTTTTATGAGAATGATTTGAACAACACTTACACACACCTCCATCTAATAGATTAAGTACATAATGTTTCTGTGGATGGCTAACTAACACCTCATGAAACGATGATTGTTCAAATATCTCAAACCGCCTCTCATGGTGGCCATTATGATGGAACTGTATTTATATATGATATATATTATTGTTAAGTTTTCGTTATCCTTATGTATTTTTTTCTAGCATTCCTTTAGGGTTTCCATTATGTGTAGACACGATAATTTCATTTGAGGAACTGCGTACCACCGCCCCATCAAAGTGATATGAATATTTAAAGCCATATGTGGGATGTATTAAGGATGGAGTTAATGATATTATATTTGATATTATATATGAAATTATACTGTAATTATAATATACCTATGTACCATTATGTTTTAATTCCATTAAAATAGGAAATAGAAATGAAAGTAGTGTTCATGCGTACGTACGACTTACCATATCCCTGAATGGTGCATTTCATTTATTACATCCAAACGTTATGTACTATTATAAATACATGTATATTCTGGATATATATGATATATATGATATCCAAATCATGAATATCATTCTGGACATAATGAACCTTTGACCACATGAACAACATGTAATTATAAGAAGTCCATTTTTGACTCAAGTACCAAATATCGATAAAACGAAAATTATTAAGTTAAATGATTACATAATGTTTATAATATTTTAAAAAAATCACTGATAAAAAAACCCTTTATCATTGCTAAAGGAGGGATGATAAGACAACCCTTTATAAGCGCTAAAAGATGGCTGATAAATGCGCATTTTATCAGCACTCCTTTAGCGCTGATAAATTGATCCTTTATCAGTGATTCTTTAGCACTGATAAAGGTATAGTTTATCGGCTCTTTTTTAGCACTGATAAAATCTCCATTCATCAGTGTTATAAAAGTGCTAATAAATTCCCTCTCTACTACTATGAAAAAATCTATAGCAGCACACCCGAACACCTGGAAAAAAAATTCAACATCTCAATAAGCTAATTAGAGAAAGTATACCCATACAAAATTAACACATAAATCATAAGTTAATTAGACCAAGTATACCCATACAACAAGTATACCCATACACCATTAACACATAATTCATAAATTAATTAAGTACATAAATAATTCAATTCAGAATTTAGGGACATGGGGGCTGTTCAAGGATTTGGGGTGGCTATCCAAGGAGAGTAGAGGGTGTCTAGGAGAATGGGGGTGTCCGGGGGGCTTTCCTAGGGGTGGGATGGTGTCTAGGGTGTCGGGGGGGTTTACAGGGGTTGGGCTGTCCAAAGGGGTGGGGTTTTTATGACCCAAAATTTTTATTAAATATTGTTTCCTAATTTTGTGTGTTATTTTATACTCAACAAAAGTGTTTCATTTGAAAACATGAGTATAATTAAAATGAGACTATTGGGTTTTGACTGTTATATGATTGTTAGTCAATATGACCACTGGAAGCTAAACATTTTGATTATTGTCTCTAAATACAAGTGATCTTGATTAATTAATATAGATAAAAGATTCGATGGCCTCACCCAGCAGTCTTGGACCAATAGAAGCCCATCAAACATAACTTGGGAAAGAGGTAGCACCACTGGGATTTTCTCTGGACCAAACCCAAGTTGAACTTCATTGTGTGAAGCTAGAATGGAATCGCCTTCGCGATAAGTTCAAACTGATAGAAATTACTAATCGTGCGATGCTGGCCGAGCCTCCCTCAGATTCTCTCACCTTCACACACCTTACACTTAGGTCATATGCTGGTGTGATAAGGGGCTATGTAAGGACACCGTAACTGTCTTGTATAATCCTTTGTTTTAAATAAAAATTTTGATTTCTTCTTATGATGAAGTTTATGAATTTTCAAATGACTGGATAAATATAGTATACATATTTTTGATGAATTTTATAAAAATTATATTTTAAAAATGTTTATGTAAACCTTAAATAATTAAAAATGTGTAATTATTTTAAAAAAATGGTCTTCTACAATTATTTTTAGTATGAAATTTAGATTCTAATAAGATCAACTTTATTTTTGATGAATAGTAAATTATGAATAGCGATTTATTTCTTAGGATTAGTAATGTGACCAAATGTATTAGTAATATCACTTAAAAAAGTATTAATATAATCTAGGCACCTTGATTAAGTAATGTGATTCAATAAAATAAGTAAATAACTATTTCAGACATTATTATTCAAGTATTAGTTTTTTCGGGTGAATAGTGTTTTTTAATTAAAAATTAAATTAATAATATTTAGAAAGACATTTTTATAAAATGGATTTCATTTTTGAACTCATAGAATCAATATTATGTTAAGGTAATTTTTGGGGATTTTTTTGAAAAAAAATGAATTATAGGTTAATAGAGTTTTTATTTAAAAATTAAATTAAAAATATTTAGAAAATTATTTTTATAAAATGGATTTCATTTTTGAAATCGGAGCATTGATTTTTGGTTAAGGTGAAATTTTGGGATTTTTCTGAAAAAGTAGATTTTCCAGTGAATAGTAAAATTGCAGTTTTAGGGTTTTGGTATGTTTAATGACATCATAACTGTGTCATGATGATTTCATGAGATATTTTAAGGGTTGGCCGACCAAAGATGATTAATTATTGTATGGGGGCCCCATGTGGCCTAACTCCTTGGGAAATACCATGGGAGAGCCCATGGTTTTGAGAAAACCACATGTGAGGTGTCCCTTGGCCATTAATGCCTTGTCCCCTCACATTCCATATAAGTACCCAACCTTTACTCCTTTAGTTTCCACTCCCAACTCTCCCCCAACGAAGATATGGTCTCATTACCTCCCTAGGAGTCCTCTCAAGGTGCCCCAAATCTCTCAAGGTCCCAACCTTTGAGTGTTAAGAGTAATGTTTTAATGTAAGGGATCCTACTTCCCTCTTTCTTTCCAAGTACTCTCTTTTATGTCATTACTTTTATGCTCCATTTTCTTATGTTATAGGATGTTATTTTATATTCCTCTTACTTCCATTTTAATGTTCACATGATGAGATATCCCCTCTTACTCTATTCATTTCGTTTTATGAATGTTTAAGTGGCGCCGTTAGGCTGCCGAAATTTTTGTAACGGATTCTTTCACCCTTCTCATTTTCAAGTTCTATTTTCATGTCAAGTCTTTCATGTTCCTTTTTATTATGTTGGGGTATTATCTATATATCTCTCATACTGATATTTTATGTTCATATGATGAGAAACCCTATTTTTTCTCATCAATTCATTTTTTTGAAGTTTAAGTGACGTCATTAGGCTGCCGAGTTTTTGAGGGATTCTTTCACCCTTCCCATTTTCAAGTTCTATTTTCATGTCAAGTCTTTTAAATTCCTTTTTATTATGTTGGGTTATGATCTCTATATCTATCATACTGATATTTTATGTTCATATGATTAGATACCCTATTTGATCTCATAAATCCATTTTTTTGAAGTTTAAGTGACATCATTAGGCTGCCGAATTTTCATAAGAGAAATCTTATTTTTGTCTCCCTTTCACGTTCTTCATTTCATATGGTATATCTTTCAAATTACATTACCATGTTCTTAAATCCATTATATTTTGTCCCTCTACTGTTTTATGGATCATTTATGAGTGTTTGACCCATGTCCCCTCTCTTTTCAATATTTTTTAAAACCCTGAAACATAGCCGTTATGCTGTAGAATTATCGTCTCAAAATTTCAATCTCTTTTTTCTAAAATTATTTTATTTTATTAAGTTAATAATAAAATATCATTCTTCTATATGGGTATTCACATATATATCAAAAATTTCTATTTTAAATTCTTGGATTTACATACATGAACCCCTCTTTCCTTTTTGTGGGTTTAAAGTGACATAAAGATAATGTCTTTAAAGCTGTTTTTAAAACGTTATAATTATGAAATAAAACCCATTTCTTTTATGATATAGGGGTTATTTATGAAATTTTTTATGATGATATATGTGGCTCACATGATAGTAAATTCAAATTTATGGGTACGCCCTTATATCCTTCCAATGCATTGGGTAAAGACTTAATCTCTTGAGATGACCATTTAGACTGGTACCTTGGTGAATAACCATGGTAATTATTATTCACACCTTGGGGATGGACCTTGGTGAAACAGAAATTATTGCCTTTGTAAAATTTTGTAGCAAAATCTTCAAGTTATAAAAAAATTTATTTTTATTATGATATGCCTCATGATTTCATTCTAATTCCTTAAAGATCTTTTCCATGACTTTATTGATGTATCTCAAGTTCACATGTTATATGTTTCCCTTGTTTCACTTACTGGGACTTTTTCTCACCCTTTCTTTTGATGTATGTCCCCAGGTTATGAGATGCAGTAATGAACCTATGATTAACATAAGGAGAAGCCTTTCAACTGTTTAAGAAGAATGTTTTATGTTTTCATGTTTTGAGTTCCTGGTTTCCAAGTCACTAAACCTTAAAGATCCTTGGTTTTTTATAATGTAATGAAAGTTTATGTGATAAAAATTCAGGATGATATAGTTGGTATCAAAGGATGGTTTATTTATTTTTGGAAATTAGGATATTAAAACATTAGGAAGAAGCCTTTAGAAATGTTTGTATATAGGTAATCTTCCTGGTATTTTGGTGAGTTTTGAGTAAGTGGTTTCCAAGAAAATATGTCCCTGTCTAGATACGAGTAGGTAGAGGTGGCTCTAACACAGATGTACATAGGGGTAAAACCCGAAAACACCGCTTTGAGCTAGACTCAAACAGGAACTGGTACACAACAACGGGCCTTGCTGCACTCGTGGTTATGACACTCCCGAGGGATATGCTTTGGTAAATTTATAAGCTTAGTATGAACCATTATTAACTGAACAAAGATAAAATAAAATAAATATTCATATAAGAATATATGATCATGAATAACCTAGATTGGAACCTAGGGGATCACAAACTAGGGTATAATTTCCTTCTACATTTTTATCATTCAATGAATAAAGTATCCTTTTACTGATTATTGGATAAGTATTCAAGCCCCTAATTGTACTTTCTTTTCATAGTTAATGGCAGGAAATGGAGGAACATGTCCCAACAACCAATGTGATAGGAAATGTGATGATTGACCTATTGATATGATATAGATGATGAGAGATCAAGTTGAACATAATATGGTTATGCCAAACCAGCTATCAAAAATCTCAATTAATAATTGGTACCTAGTTGAATGCCCAAATTCATCAATAAAGAAGAAGATGAAGTCTTAGGGAGGTTCATCTGATAAAGTTGATAAGGGAAAGAAGACCCAATTTCCATTGTGAAATTTTTTTGAAAGGGGCACCAAGAACAATGTCACAAAAGAACCGGGAGATGTTTTAAGTGTGGGATGAAAGGGCATAAAGTAGCCAATTGCTTTAAAAATTTGATAATGTGATGAATGGAGATATGGTTCGGTCTAATGTACCTTATATATTTTTATGACATAAATGTGGACAAGTTAGACATTATCCAAGGCAATTCTCTATTGTAATGGGTGAGAAGCATGATGTGCATCAACAATATTCCAGGAAAAGGGAACAATGCAAGTCCTATGCTGAGATGGATCATGATGACTCAAGTACATGTAACTTCTTCACAATAAGTGTCTATGTCATGTTGTATTTTAGTTCGTGCTCTATGAGCATATCTTTTATGTTTTCTAAGATCATCGAGTCACTACCTCTAATGATTTTATATCATTAAGGAAAACATCTATTGTTATGTACCACATGTTGATGTAGTGAAGCTCTTCTTCTTAAAAAAGGGTGATTAGGGGATTAAATGATTATTATTATTTTGGAAGACGTTCAGTATTTTGGGAACCCTATTTTATCAAGGTAAATATATTACTATGGTATTTTCTTTGAGGAGTAAAGGTTGACACATATTTTAAAGAATCGAAGAATTTAAGGTGGACTTATATTAATTTAGGTTACTTATGGAAATGATTAACCTATCTTGGGGAAAATATGTTTAGGTTGGCTTCTTTTGTTATAAGATGTTAAGAGTGATTAATGTTGTTTGGAGATGAACGATGATTTTTATTTTGGAAGACTATGTTATCAAATACTTCTTGTATTTGGGTTTCAATCTTAGTTAGGTTTATTTTGGGGAATTTTAAGGACAGTTATTTATGGAATGGTCTATGATGAACTTTGGGTAGTACCGTGGAATTTTTAAGATTTAAAGAAGTTTCCCTTCCTATGGGATTCATTCTTTTTAAAGAATTTTTTTATATTACCCTTTCTATTTTTGGGATAATAGAAGAAATAAATAGTTAGTATTTTGTGTATTATGTGATTCTCTAGAAGTTGATTCGTGTGCTTTGATGAGACGAAGTAGTTTTGAATGCTCATTATTTGGAGAAAAGATTAGTTTTGGTAGAAACTTATTAAAGGGTGAAAGTCTACTTGAAGGTAGGTGTATTTCCTTGTGTTTTATTCTATGTAGTAAATGAATTCCTCAAAACTATGAAAAGGAACGTAAAAAAAATGTTTTCTATTAAATTTTCCTACTAAGAAATCAAATACCATTTAACCCATCATATGTTTGTGATTTTCTTGTTGTTAACTTTCTCCAAGTCAGGTTTTCTATCACTCTCCCTTAGAATGTGACCCTTTGTTTTCTCCTCCATGTCCATGTTTTCCTACATGGAATCCTAGAATGGGTTAACTCGGGTGACCTTTATACTTCCCTTTCTTTCTTTTAAAGTAATAGTGTTATTGACTCTTATCTGATGTGGGACTTCCAATGAAATTTCCAATCTAGATTTTAAAAATTGAGAGGACGCAATTTCTTAAGGGGGGAGATTGTAACGACCCAAAATTTTGAATAAATATTGTTTCCTAATTTTGTTTGTTATTTTATACTCAACAAAACTATTTCTTTTGATAGCATGAGTATAATTAAAATGAGACTGTTGGTTTTTGACTGTTATATGATTGTTGGTCAATATGAAAACTGGAAACTAAACGTTTTGATTATTGTCTCTAAATATAAGTGATCTTTTTTAATTAATATAGAAAGAATATTTGATGGCCTCACCCAGTAGACTTGGACCGATCGAAGCCCATCTAACAGAACATGGGAAGGAGGTAGCACCACTGGGGTTTGCTCTGGACCAAAACCAAGCTGAACTTCATCGTGTGAAGCTAGAACAGAATCGCCTTCATGAGAAGTTCAAACTGATAGAAATTACTACTCGTGCGATGTTGGCCGAGCCTCCCTCGTATTCTCTCAACTTAGCACACCTTACACTTAGGTCCTATGCTGGTGTGATAAGGTTCTATGTAAGGAGACCGTAACTGCCTTGTGGAATCCTTTATTTTAAATAAACATTTCAATTTCTTCTTATGATGAAGTTTATGAATTTTCAAATGACCAGATAAATATAGAATGTATATTTTGGATGAATTGTCTAAAAAATATATTTTAAAAATGTTTATGTAAACCTTAAATAATTAAAAATGTGTATTGATTTTCAAAAAATGGTCTTTTACTATTATGTTCAGTATGAAATTTAGAGTCTAATAAGGTCAACTTTATTTTTGATGAATATTAAATTATGAATAGTTATTTTTTTCTTAGGATTAGTAATGTGACCAAATGGATTAGTAATATAACTTAAAAAAAGTATTAATATAATCATGTCAACTTGATTAAGTAATGTGATTCAATAAAATAGGTAAATAACTATTTCAGAAATTATTATTCAATTATTAGTTTTTTCGGGTGAATAGTGTTTTTTAATTTTAAATTAAATTAAAAATATTTAGAAAGTTATTTTTATAAAATGGATTTCATTTTTGAACTCAAAGCATCGATATTATGCTAAGGTAATTTTTGGGGATTTTTCTGAAAAAAATAAAATTTCTGTGAATAGATTATCTTTTTAAAAATTAAATTAAAAATATCTATAAAATTATTTTTTTAAAATGGAGTTCATTTTTGAAATCGGAGCATTGATTTTTGGTTAAGGTGAAATTTTGGGATTTTTCTGAGAAAGTTGATTTTTAAGTGAATAGTAAAAATACAGTTTTTGGGTTTCGGTATGTTTAAAGACATCATAACTGTGTCATAATGATTTCATGAGATATTTTAAGGGTTGGCCGACCAAAGTTGATGAATTATTTTATGGGGGCCTCATGTGGGCTAACTCCATGGGAAATACCATGGGAGAGCCCATGGTTTTGAGCAAACCACTTGTGAGCTGTCCCTTGGCCATTAATGCCTTGTCCCCTCACATTCCCTATAAGTACCCACCCATTCCTCTTTTATTTTCCACTCCCAACTCTCCCACAACGAAGCTCTGGTCTCATTACCTCCTAAGGAGTCCTCTCAATGTGCCCCCAAGCCCTCAAAATTCTAACCTTTGAGTTTTAAAAGTTACGTTTTAATGTAAGGGATCCTACCTCCCTCTTTCTTTCCAAGTACTCTCTTTTATGTCATTTATTTTATGCTCCATGTTCTTATGTTGGAGGATGTTCTTTTATATTCCTCTTACTTACCTTTTCATTTTCATATGATGAGTTATCCCCTCTTACTCTCATCATTTCGTTTTATGAATGTTTAGGTGGCGCCGTTAGGCTGCCGAAATTTTTGTAACGGATTCATTCACCCTTCTCATTTTCAAGTTCTATTTTCATGTCAAGTCTTTCACGTTCATTTTTATTATGTTGGGGTATGATCTCTATATATATCATACTGATATTTTATTTTCATATGATGAGAGACCCTATTTTATCTCATCAATTAATTTTTTTTAAGTTTAAGTGACGCCGTTAGGCTGTCGAATTTTTGAGGGATTCTTTCACCCTTCTCATTTTCAAGTTCTATTTTCATGTCAAGTCATTCATGTTCCTTTTTATTATTTTGGGGTATTATCTCTATATCTATCATACTGATATTTTATGTTCATATGATGAGACACCCTATTTGATCTCATAAATCCATTTTTTTGAAGTTTAAGTGACGTCGTTAGGCTGCCGAATTTTCATAAGAGAAATCTTATTTTTGTCTTCCTTTCATGTTCTTCATTTCATATGGTATATATTTTAAATTTCATTACCATAATCTTATATCAATTATATTCTATCCCTATTCTGTTTTATGGATCATTTATGAGTGGTCGACCCATGTTCCCTCTCTTTTCAATATTTTCTAAAACCCTGAAACATAGCTGTTATGCTGCAGAATTTTCCTCTCAAAATGTCTTTCTCTTTTTTATATTATTCATTTATTTTGTTAAGTGAATACTCAAAGCTCTTTATTCTATATGGGTATTCACATATATATCAAAATTTTCTATTTTAAATTCTGGGATCTACATACATGAAACTCTCTTTCCATTTTCTTGGCTTCAAAGTGACATAAAGATCATGTCTTTAAAGAAGTTTTTAAAACGTTATGATTATGAAAGGAAACCCATTTCTTTAATCCTATATGGGTTATTTATGAAATGTTTGATGATGATATATGTGGCTCACATGATAATAAAGCAAAATTTAAGGGTGAGCCCTGATAGCGCTCTAATGCATTGGGTAAAGACTTAATCTCTAGGGATGACCATTTAGACTGATACCTTGGTGAATAACCTTGGTAATTTTTATTGACACCTTGGGGATGGACCTTGGTGAAACAGAAATGATTGTCTTAGTAAAAAATTTTATCCACATCTTCAAGTTATGAAAAACGTTATTTTTATTATGATATGCCTTGTGATTTCTTTCTCATATCTTAAAGTTCTTTTTCATTACTTTATTGATGTATCTCAAATTCACATGTAAAATGTTTCCCTTGTTTCCCATACTGGGCCTTCTGCTCACCCTTTCTTTTGATGTATGTCCCCAGGTTATGAGATGCAGTAATGAACCTAGGATGAACATAAGGAGAAGCCTTTAAAGTGTTTAAGAAGAATGTTTTATGTTTCCATGTTTTGAGTTCCTGGTTTCGAAGACACTAAACCTTAATGATCCTCAGTTTTGTGTAATGTAATGAAAGTTTATGTGATAAAAATGCGGGATGCTATAGGGGTGTCCAGGGGGTGGGTTGGTGTCCAGGGGGGTGGGGGTGGTCCAGGGGGTTAGTGGGGTTGACCTGTACATGTCACAAATGACTCATGGATCATTATTATAAAATATCAACACAATTCGAATGTGTTTGGTCAGATTTACGTAAGTCACTTGTTTTCACTTAAAATTGTGTCAATTTTAAACCAAAGAGAGACCCTTTGAGTGCTACCGGCCACACCATGCCTCATATTGAAGCGGGATGACTCTTACACGTCAAAAAGGACCCATGGATAGATCTCCTAAAGGATCAACACAATCCGAATGTGTTTGGTCGGATTTTTATAGGTCAACTGTTGTTTTCACTTAAAATTGTGTCCATTTTAAAAAAAAGAGAGACCCTTTGAGTGGTATTGATCACACCATGCCTTGTATTGAGGCGGGGTTGACTCATACATGTCAAAAAGTACCCATGGATCATTCTTATAAATGATCAAGACAATCCGAATGTGTTTGGTTGGATTTCAATAGGTCAGTTGTTGTTTTCTCTTAAAATTGTGTCCATTTTAAACCAAAGAGACACCCTTTGAGTGCTACCGGCCACACCGTGCCTCATATTGAGGAGGGGATGACTCATGCATGTCAAAAATGACCTGTTGTTCATTATCTTAAAGGATTAACACAATTCGAATGTTTTTGGTCGGATTTCCGTAGTTTAGTTGTTGTTTTCACTTAAAATTTTGTCCATTTTAAACAAAATAGAGACCCTTAGAGTGGTACCGGCTACACCATGCCTCAGAATGAAGCGGGGTTGACTCATACACATCTCAAAGGACACATTTATCATTCTTAAAAATGATCAAGACAATCTGAATGCATTTAGTTGGATTTCTGTAGGTCAATTGTTGTTTTCACTTAAAATTGTGCCCATTTTAAAACAAAGAGAGACCCTTTGTGTGATACCAACCACACCGTGCCTCATATTGAGACGGAGATGACTCTTACACATCACAATGGACTCATGGATCGTTCTCCTAATGTATCAACACAATCCGAATGCGTTTGGTCGTATTTCCCTAGGTCAGTTGTTGTTTTCACTTAAAATGGTGTCCATTCTAAACAAAAGAGAGACCCTTTGAGAGGTACCGGCCAAAGCGTGCCTCATATTGAGGTAGGGATGACTTGTACATGTCACAAAGGACCCATGAATCGTTCTTATAAATGATCAAGAAAATACGAATGCATTCGGTCAGATTTTCATAGGTCAGTTGCTGTTTTCAATTAAAATTGTGTACATTTTAAACAAAAGAGAGATACTTTGAGTGATAGAAGCCACACTGTGCCTTGGATTGAGGTGGGGATGACTCGTACACATCACAAAGGACCCTTGGATAGTTCTCCTAAAGGATCAACATAATCAAAATGTGTTTGGTCAAATTTCTATAAGTCAGCTGTTGTTTTCACTTAAAATTGTGTCCATTTTAAAAAAAAAAAGAGACCCTTTGAGTGGTACCGGCCACACTGTGGCACATATTGAGGTAGGTTTGACTAAAACAAATCACCAAGGAACCTTGGATTGTTCTAATAAAATATCAAGGAAATCCAAATGCGTTGGGTTGGGTTTTCATAGGTCAGTTGTTGTTTTCAATTAAAATTGTGTCCATTTTAAAAAAAAAGGGAGATCCTTTGAGTGGTACCGGCGACATCGTGCCACAGATTGAGGCGGGGTTGACTCGTACATGTCACAAAGTACCCATGAATTGTTCTCTTGAAGAATAAACCCAATCTGAATTCATTTGGCCAGATTTCCATAGGCCAGTTGTTGTTTTCACTTAAAATTGTGTCCATTTTAAACAAAATAGAGACACTTTAAGGGATACCGGCCACACCGTTCCTCTTATTGAGGCGAGGATTTCTAGTACACGTCACCAAGGACCCTTGTATAATTCTCCAAAAGGATCAAGACATTATGAATGCGTTTGGTCATGTTTATGTAGGTCAATTAGTGTTTTCACTTAAAATTGTGTCCATTTTAAACAAAGTAGAGACCCTTTGAGTGATACCAGCCACACCATGCCTCAGATTGAGGCAGGGATGACTTCTAAACATCACCAAGGACCCTTGGATCGTTCTCATAAAATATAAAGTCAATATGAATGCATTTGGTCAGATTTCCATATGTCAGTTTTTGTTTTCAATTAAAATTGTGTCTATTTTAAACAAAAGAGACACCCTTTGAGTGTTATCGACCACACCGTGCCTCAAATTGAGGCGGGGATGAATCTTAAACATCAAAAAGGACCCGTGGATCATTATACTAATGTATCAACACAATACTAATGGGTTTGGTTAGATTTATGTAGGTCAGTTGTTGTTTTCACTTAAAATTGTGTCCATTTTAAACAAAAGAGAGACCCTTTGTGTGGTACCAGCCACACCGTGCCTTGGATTGAGGCAAGGTTGACTCGTACATTTCAAAAAGTTCCCATGGATCATTCTTATAAAATATGAAGACAATCCTAATGTGTCTGGTCTGATTTTCGTAGGTCAGTTGTTGTTTTCACATAAAATTGTTTCCATTTTAAACCAAAGAAAGACCCTTTGAGTGATAGCAGCCACACTGTGCCTTGGATTGAGGAAGGGATGACTCTAACACGTCAAAAAGAACCTATGGATCGTTCTCATAAAGGTTCATCACAATTCGAATGCGTTTGGTTAGATTTCTATAAGTTAGTTATTGTTTTAACTTAAAATTGTTTCCATTTTAAACAAAAGAGAGACCCTTTGAGTGGTACCGGCCACAACGTGCTTTGGATTGAGGAAATGATGACTCTTACACGTCACAAAGGACTGGTGGATCATTCTTATAAAATATCAAGACAATCTGAATGTGTTTGCTCAGATTCTTATAAGTCAGTTGTTGTTTTCACTTAAAATTATGTCCATTTTAAATCAAAGAGAGGCCCTTTGAGTGCTACTGGCCACACTGTGCCTCAAATTGAGGAAGGGATGACTCATACACGTCACAAATGAATCGTGGATCGTTCTCCTAAAGTATCAATACGATACTAATGTGTTTTGTTGGATTTCCATAGGTCAGTTGTTTTTTCACTTAAAATTGTGTCCATTTTAAATAAAAGAGAGATCCTTTAAGTGGTTCTAGACACAATGTGCCTCAGATTGAAGTGGGGTTTACTCGTACACATCAAAAATGACCCACTGATCCTTATTATAAAATATCAATACAATCGAAATGTTTTTGGTTGGATTTCCGTATGTCAGTTTTTGTTTTCACATAAAATCGTGTCCATTTTAAACGAAAGAGAGACCCTTTGAGTGATAGTGGCCACACCGTGCCTCGAATTGAGGTAGGTATGACTCATACACGTCAAAAAGGACCCTTGTATAATTCTCCTAAAGTATCAACCTAATAGGAATGCATTTGGTTGGAACTCTGTATGTCAGTTGTTGTTTTCACATAAAATTGTGTCCATTTTAAACAAAAGAGAGACCCTTTGAGTGGTACCGGCCACACAGTGCCTCAGATTGAGGTGGGGATGACTCTTATACATCACAAAGGTCCCATAGATCATTCTTATAAAATATAATGACAATCCGAATGTGTTTGGTTGGATTTTCATAGGTTGGTTGTTGTTTTCAATTAAAATTATGTCTATTTTATACAAAAGCAAGACCCTTTGAGTGATAGCCGCCACACCATGCCTCGGATTGAGGCGGGGATGACTCTTACAAGTCACAAAGGACCCATATATCGTTCTCCTAAAGGATCAACATAATCCAAACACATTTGGTTTAATTTCTGTAAGTTAGTTATCGTTTTCACAAAAAATTGTGTCAATTTTAAACAAAATATAGACCCTTTGAGTGGTACTGGCCACACCGAGTCTCGTATTGAGACGGGGTTGACTTATACACATACCCAAGGACCCTTGGATCGTTTTCATAAAATATCAAGGCAATCAAAATGGGTTTGGTTGGATTTTCATAGGACAGTTGTTGTTTTCAATTAAAATTGTGTCCATTTTAAACAAAAGAGAGACCCTTTGAGTGGTACCGGCCACACCGTGCCTCTGAATGAGGCGTGGTTGACTTGTACACATCACCAAGGACTCGTGTATTTCCCTCCTAAAGTATGAACATAATTGGAATGCATTTTGTTGGATTTACGTAGGTCAGTTGTTGTTTTCACTTAAAATTGTGTCCATTTTAATCAAAATAGTTACCCTTTGAGTGATATCGGCCACGCAGTGCCTCGTATTGAGGTGGGGATAACTTGTACACGTCACTATGTACTCATGGATCATTTTCTAAAAATATCAACACAATCCGAATGTGTTTGGTTGGATTTCCACAGGTCAGTTGTTTTTTTCACTTAAAATTGTGTCCATTTTAAACAAAATAGATACCTTTGAGTGATACAGGCCACACCGTGCCTCGAATTGAGGTGGGGTTGACTCATACACGTTTCCAAGTACCCTTGGATTTTTCTCCAAAAGGATCACGGAAATATGAATGCATTTGGTCGGATTTTCATAGGTCAGTTGCTGTTTTCAATTATAATTGTGTCCATTTAAAAAAAAAAGAGTGACCCTTTGAGTGCTACCGGCCACACTATGCCTCAGATTGAGGCAGAGATGACTCAAACACGTCAAAAAGGACCCGTGGATCATTATCCTAAAGGATCACCACAATATTAATAGGTTTGGTCAGATTTTCGTAGGTTAGTTTTTGTTTCCACTTAAAATTGTGTCCATTTTAAAAAAAAGACCCTTTGAGTGGTACTGGCCACACTGTGCCTCGGATTGTGGCAGGGATGACTCGTACATGTAAAAATGTTCCCATGTATATTATATATAAAATATCAAGACAATCCTAATGTGTTTGGTCAGATTTCCGTTGGTCAGTTGTTGTTTTCACTTAAATTGTGTCCATTTTAAAACAAAGAGTGGCCCCTTGAGTGATAGCGGCCACACCGTGCTTCGGATTGAGGCGGGGATTACTCATACACATCAAGAAGAACCCTTGGATAATTCTACTAATGTATCGACACAGTACGAATGTGTTTGGTCAGATTTCTGTAGGTTAGTTTTTGTTTTCACTTAAAATTGTGTCAATTTTAAACAAAAGAGAGACCCTTTGAGTGGTACTGGCCACACCATGCCTCAGATTGAGGCTGGGATGACTCTTTCACATCATAAAGGTCTCTTAGATCAATATTATAAATGATCAAGATAATCCGAATGTGTTTGGTTGGATTTTCATAGGTCCGTTGTTGTTTTCACTTAAAATTGTCTCCATTTTAAATCAAAGAGAGACCCTTTGAGTGCTACCGGCCACACCGTGCCTCAGATTGAGGCGGGGATGACTTGTACAAATCACAATGTACCCGTGGATCATTCTCCCAAAGGATCAATACAATCTTAATGTGTTTGGTCAGATTTTTGTAGGTCAGTTATTGTTTTCACTTAAAAATGTGTCGATTTTAAACAAAAGAGAGACTCTTTGAGTGGTACCAGCCACACCATGCCTTGGATTGAGGTGGTGTTTACTCGTACAAGTCACAAAGCATCCATGGATCGTTCTTTTAAAAGATAAAAACAATGAAAATGTTTTTGTTCGGATTTCAATAGGTTAGTTTTTGTTTTCACTTAAAATTGTGTCCATTTTAAACCAAAGAGAGGCCCATTGAGTGATAGTGTCCACAAAATGCCTTTGATTGAGGCGAGGATGACTCCTATATGTCAAAAAGGACCCCTGGATCATTCTTATAATGTATCAACACAATCCTAATGTGTTTGGTTTAATTTTTGTAAATCAGTTGTTGTTTTCACTTATAATTGTGTCCATATTAAACAAAATATAGACCCTTTTAGTGGTACCAACCACACCATGCCTCGGATTGAGGTTTTTTTGACTCTTACACATCACCAAGGACCTTTGTATTGTTATTATAAAACATCATGGCAATCCGAATGCGTTTGGTCTGATTTTCCAAGGTTAATTTTTGTTTTCAATTAAAATTATGTCCATTTTAAACAAAAGAGAGACCCATTGAGTGGTAACGGCCACACCGTGACTTGGATTGAGGTAGGGTTGACTCGTACATGACACCAAGGACTTGTGGATCGTTATACTAAAGGATCAACACAATCCGAATGCATTTGGTCAGATTTCCGTTGGTCGGTTGTTGTTTTCATTTAAAATTGTGTCCATTTTAAACAAAATAGATACCCTTTGAGTGATAACGGCCACACCGTGACTCAGAATGAGATGGGGATGACTCTTTCACATCACCAAGGACCCATAAATCATTCTCATAAAGGATCAACACAATCTGAATTTGTTTTCCCGAATTTCTGTAGGTCAGTTGTTGTTTTCACTTAAAATTGTGTCCATTTAAAACAAAATAGAGACCCTTTTAGTGATACTGGCCACACCGTGCCTTAGATTGAGGTTGGGTTGACCCATACACGTCACCAAGGACAATTGGATCCATCTCCTAAAGGATCATGTCAATCTGAATGTGTTTGTTGAGATTTTCATAGGTCAGTTTTGGTTTTCAATTAAAAGTGTGTCCATTTTAAACAAAAGAGAGACCATTTGAGTGCTACCGGCCACACCATGCCTAAAATTGAGGTGGGGATGACTCTTACTAATCAAAAAGGGAATTTTTATCATTATCCTATAGGATCAACACAATCCTAATGGTTTTGGTCATCAATCCGTAGGTTAGTTGTTGTTTTCACTTAAAATTGTGTCCATTTAAAACAAAAGAGAGACCATTTGAGTGGTACTGGACACACCATGCCTTGGATTTTGGCGGGGTTGACTCGTACATGTAAATAATGACCCATGGATCATTCTTATAAATGATCAAGACAATCGAAATGTGTTTGGTCGGATTTCCTTAGGTCAGTTGTTTTTTTCACTTAAAATTGTGTCCATTTTAAACCAAATAGAGAGCCTTTGAGTGATAGAGGCCACACCATGCCTCAGATTGAATCTAGGATGACTCATACACATAAAAATTGACTCTTGGATCATTATCCTAATGTATCAACACAATCCAAATGTGTTTGTTCAGATTTCTATAGGTCAATTGTTGTTTTCACTTAAAATTGTGTCCATTTTAAACAAAAGAGAGACCCTTCGAGGGGTACCGGCCCCACCATGCCTCATATTGAGGCAGAGATGACACTTACATGTCACAAAGGACCCTTGGATAGTTCTTATAAAAGATCAAGACAATATGAATGCTTTTGGTTGGATTTTCATAGGATAGTTGTTGTTTTCAATTAAAATTTTGTCAGTTTTAAACCAAAGAGAGACCCTTTGAGTGCTACCGGCCACAAAATGCCTCTGATTGAGGCGAGGATGACTCATACATGTCACAAAGGACCCGTGGATTGTTCTCCTAATGTATAAACACAATCCAGATGGGTTTGTTAGGATTTCCGTAGGTCAGTTGTTGTTTTCACTTAAAATTGGGTCCATTTTAAACAAAAGAGAGACCCTTTGAGTGGTACCGGCCACACCGGGCCTCAGATTGAGGTGGGGTTGACTCATACATGTCACAAAGGACCCATGGATCGTTCTTATAAATGATCAAGATAATATAAATGCGTTTGGTAAGATTTCCATAGGTCAATTGTAGTTTTCACTTAAACGTGTGTCCATTTTAAACAAAAGAGAGAACTTTGAGTGATAGCGGCCACACCGTGCCTCAGATTGAGGCAGGGATGACTCGTACACATCAAAAAGGACCCTTTGATCGTTCTCCTAAAGGATAAACACAATCTGAGTGAGTTTGGTTGGATTTTCTTATGTTAGTTGGTGTTTTCACTTAAAATTGTGCCCATTTTAAACAAAAGACAGACCCTTTGAGTGGTTCAGCATTATTTCATGATGCTACTGCATATCATCCGTTAAGATGGGAAAATGACTCCTTGGAGAAAGGATGTTTTATTTAATATCAATTACAATTTTCCTACAAACATTTACATACAACAATGATTCATCTTTTGATCCCCTTAACCACTCTCAAAAATGACCACCAATTGTACATGTCCCCAAGTCAGATCTTCATTGTATTTGTGTGCAATCTTCCATCAAGTATGTATCCCACTCATTTCTGAACACATATATATTGTCTTGTGAGTATGAGTCTTTTCGGAAGTCATAGTAGTACTGCAAAATAAAAAATTAATTAATTAATAAATAAATTAAACAAAATAGTAGTTTTTTTGGAAAATACCTCTTTAGGGATGCTAGTTTGTTGATGAAAAATGATCTCTTTCATAAATTTACAAACCTAATAACTGCATTAATTATTGTTTGTTTGTTTTGGAAACTGCAAGAAAATTGATCATTAGGAAAATAAGTATCTTTTGTTGAGATGTGATTGGATAGTGAGATTTTTTATATATACCCTGATATTTGTCCAGACGTAGTACTTCCTCGCCTCCTTATGATTAGCCCCTGTCCGAATTCCTTTTTTAGGTGATAATGATACACCACACTATCATAATAAAATCCTCATTAAAATATAATATAAATTATATTACTTGATGTTTAGACCTAAAACGTAAGATGTAGTGTCTTACAGATTCACAAAATCCATCATTTGTGGTCAGTTTAATGGATATCCTTTCATTAAATCCATAAAATAAATCTTTGGAGTATCCATGTTCACCATAATTAGCAACCATTTTTTACTAAAAACACAAAAAGGAATAAGTAATAAATGAAGTGAAAATATATTGGATATGCTTTAATCGTATAGTTTTACCACTACATGGTTGGTATTATGAAGAGTCTGTCATCTGTAATCTTGCTTTTAAATGTTTTCTGAAAACAGTTCACTATTGCATCCCTTTTTGATGGCTCTAATTTTGATAGGTGTGTTAATGTGGTATGAGGACTAACGAGTCCAAATCTTTTCTCATGTGAAAATTCCTTCAACAGTTTTTCATAAATGCGTCTGTCAACAATATAAAATTCTTTTAGTTATAATTTTCAGATTATGTCAGCTTTTAGAAAATCAATTCATGTAAACATACCTTATATATACATTTACAACTGTGACACCTAGCCAACCATTTTCAAGGATTTCATTTACATTTTCAGCAGCAACGAAATCTTGACATTCCTCTCCATATATATTCTCTTTGAAATCCAATATATGACTATTACCATCCTTTATCTTCATATCCACATGATTCTTCAATGCTAGTAAATGTGGATAGAAAACAAGTGTTGTTATTGTGCTTTCAGTAGCTCCTTGGGATCAGTCGGTCGATCCTTTAGATGGTTTTGAGCCGACATTTGTCACCCCCTTCCCTTTCTCCGTCTATAACAACAATCATTGGTTAAGACTGTTTTTTCATTAATTTTTTAAGGTTTATCTTGAAAAAAGGAAATAAATACCTCTTTGTCTGCATATACTCTTACAAGTTGTGACATCCATGAAATGAATGTCCCAATAGCCTTTTCGACCGTATGAATATCATCGTCATCAAGTGGAATAGGTAGCTCCGCATTTTGCTCATGAGCTACATTAATCGTCACTTTCAGATGATCTTTCGAAAGTGGTATATTATGTAGCATGGAATCTAGGATATTGAAAACTATATCCCTTGCTACAAGGTTATAGGTGGGTGTTGATAAATATAAATCAAAATCATTATAACCCTATAGAAGATCAGTATAGAAAAATTATCAATGTTTTTCTGATTCACATTTCATGGGAACAATTATAAAAATATTGATTACCATGGATAAGATAGTTCTTTGAGGGGAATGGCTCACCTCAAAGATGTTGGGGGTTGGGTGGGATGTTCACATACTGGTTGTTCCTGAGTTGTGTATTCCCTTTGCTTCCCACCCATAAAAGTTGGTAGCAACTCTCCCTTCCATTTCAATCATTTTTCATGGGTTTCTATTATTTCTCTCATTTGTTCCAATTTTTCATTTGTATCATCCATTTTTTCTTCTTCTAAAATTATATAATTGGGTTATCACCCAAAACCCCAAACCTATGAAACGACTGTATTTTTTTTACTGCTTCAAAGCTGTCGATAATAGGTCTGTATACGCTACAGGAGTAGTTGATTTGTGTAACTATCAGATATATGAAATTACTTATTATTTTTATGTAATGTCAATTTAAAAAATATATTTTTATTATCGGGTCATACTTACACATATTTCACACACTTTTTGTGTGTTCTCATCTACTAACTTCCCTTCCTTATTCACACATGCCTCCTTCCATAGCACATGATGTGGGATGGATGTGTATTTGGTTTTAGACTCATCAATCTACATATAAACATAGAAATAAAATTATTATGTAGTTTATTGGAACCTAACAATATTAATGTAAATTTAAAATATGTACAATTTTTTTCTAATGAATCTTACCCCATCCTTGCATTACGATACATGTATGTTGGTTTTGATTCATGTTCCTTATTTTCAGTACAGATTTTTTTTTCATAAATTAAATATTGACAATCAAAGTGATGTATACAGGTGTCCTCAAACAATATATTATCACCCACCATGTACCTGAAACTTCTCATCCCCACGACAGCCAATAAATTCATCCCATACTTCTTGGGATATCAGGTGAGCATAGAAAATGGGTGGGTGTGGTTTTATTTTACCTTTGGAATATTTCAGGTGACATCTGGTTAAAATAGTGTGAAAACCTCGATGAATCCATCCTACAAGACATAGTACATAATCCTTGTGTGAATAATATACTATTAATGTACTCTGCAAGAGATTGATAAGAGTAAGGACATTGTTTCATTATTTTATTTTCTAGTAAATTAAAGAAATAAATTCATAATGTTACCGTAATTTCTTCCCAGATCAAAGCCTTTAGCCCGGACACAACATGGTGCCATGAATATATATCAATCGGCACGCGTTTCCGAGTGACAACTCCAATGTAGCTACTAAAAATAGCCCTTTTGTGATTCACATGATTTCCTTGTGCATTCCATCCTACTTAAAATTTGATGCCTTTTCTTTTTTCCTTAAGAAATTTGGCTAACACCGTCAAACTATGACGCACCTGTGTTTTCTGCGACGTCAGTCCTTCATTCCTGGCCATTTCATCGATATCAGCATCATCTATATGTTCATTGGAAATGGTATCAACAACATGTGATGATGGTTGTTGGACATCAACACTAGGAGCATTAGGAGAAGCAGTAGCCACAACAAGAGCAGCAGGAGCTACAACAGGAGGAGCAGCAACAACAACAAGAGCTGCAGCAGGAGTAGCAGCAGCTGCAGGAGTAGCAGTTCCATCAGCAGTAGCTTGAGAGACTTGTTCAGCCTCAATATTAGGAGCAAAAGAATGTGCAAGAATTCATTATCTGCAAAAGTGGTTGAACATTAAATTTAGAATGCATAAATCCAGTAATGATAAGATAATAACATGAGATAACAAGATCTATATTATAAACAAAATATAACCAGTTTATTGACCTCTCTTTTTTTCAATGGTTGAAGTGATTTTACACCTCTATCGATTATCCAAATCCCTTAATTGTGGTCTCCTCTAACATACAAAACATCATCTAGATTGGTACTACTCTAAAATGATTGCAACGTACCACTGAAAGGATCATCGTCAATAAAATTTTCATCAGAACCTTTAGTGGTTTTGGACGATAACAGAACAATCCACCACTTTCGATTTACGAGATCTGGAACATAAAAAACATGTACCTCTTGTGATGCCATTATAAACTGTTCGTCTTTGTACTCTTCTTTACTAAAATCAACTTTCACAAATCCCCATTCATCTATTTTAACACCACTTTTGTTATCAACCCATTTTCATTGAAAATTCGGCAATTGGAATATCATATAATCCAACTCTCATATTAGTTTGATAATGCCAAAGTATGACATATTTGCATAAATTGGATTTCTGCATTTACTAGAAAAAACATGCATCGCTTCATCCACTAGTGTAACTCCACTATTTTTCATGGTACTATCTTCATCATGTTCATCTGTATAGAATGTATAACCATTAATTACATAACCACTATAAGATAATACATATACACTTGGTCTAGCGGCCAGCCATCAAAGTCATTCTAAAATTGAATTCTGATTTTCATCCAACTTCTTAAAAATAAGGTCTTGAAACTATCCTATAAACTGGTGATTATGTTAATTTGATAACTATTTTTCAGCCCTTGATGGATTCAACTACCTAATAATTTCTTTGTGAGTTTCAATATATGGAGAAACCTCCCAACTGTTATGAAAAACATAAAGACGGGCCTGCTCCCGATCTGTAATACTGATTGCCACAACTTCTCTTCCAGAAATTCCCTCACCCTCAATGCATCCAGTGTGATGAGATTTCAGGAGACCAATGCTTTCCACATCAGATAGGTATTTGGTACAAAATTCAATGGCTTCCATAACAATATATAGATCAAATATACAACCCTCTGGCCGAATTCTATTTTTGACATACCCTTTTAAAATCTTCATATACCATTCAATAGGATACATCCTTCTATAGTGCGCAGGACCACAAAGTTGAATCTCTCCCACCATGTGAATCCTCAAATGAACCATCATATCAATCAATGTTGGTTGGAAAAATATTTCTAATTTACATAATATGATGACAATTTCTTTTTTTCCATAGATGGGAATTTTTCTGGGTCTATAACTTTGGTACATATAGCTTTTAAAAACAAACAAAGTTTGGTTAATGTATAATGAACATTCTTGGGAAAAATGAAACGTAAAGCTATAGGAATTAGATCTTGCATCAAAACAAGGCAACCATGTGATTTCAAACCTTTTAACTTCAAATCATTAATTGACACAATGTTCATGATATTTGATTAATACCCCTCAAGAAGCTTTACATCATTGATGAAGTTTCAAAACTGATATATCTCCTCCCTAGAAAGAGTATAAGCAGCTGGAGGAAGAAAAATTCAATTTTCACCCTTCACGGGAGCCAACTCTTCTCGTATTCCCATCTCAACCATGTCCAACCTTTCCTTAATTCCATCTTTTGTTTTTCTAGGGTCATTTAGCAATGTTCCGATAACACTGTCACACAAATGTTTTTCCACATGCATCACATCAAAAAAATGTCTGACGTACAAACAATTCCGGTATAGTAATTCAAAAAAACTAATCTCTTTTTCAAACCGATTTTCGTAAGCTTTTTTGAAAATGTTTTACCTAAAATAGTGTTCAGATCTTATACTTTTTAAAACAGCTGATCACCTTGTTAGTGGAGATGGTTCTGCGCATTGTTCTGAACGTCCATTGAATTATGTCTTCAAATATCAGTACTTATGTCGATGAGGTAGAAATCTACGATGTCCTAGAAACACAGATTTATATGAATGTTTCAACCTAATTTATTATGTATCTTCTTCATACACATGACACCCTTGAGTTCCTTTAATGTTATAGCCTGAAAAAATTCCATAAGCAGGGAAATCATTTATTGTCTCATATAACATCGCTCTCAATGTAAAGTATTCACTTTTATAAGAATCATACAACATAACACCTGAATCCCACAATAACATCAAATCCTAGATTAAAGGAGCCAGATAAACATCAATATCGTTACCTGGTTTTTTTGGTCCTGATATAAGCATAGATAACATGATGAATTTCTACTTCATGCATAACTAGGGTGGTAAGTTATAATTTACCAACATAACAGGCCATGTACTATGAGTGATGGTTTGAAAACCAAAAGGATTCACTCTATCTTTAGATAACGCAAGACAAAGGTTTATCGGATCTTCTCCAAATTCAGGATACTCGTGATCAATTTTCTTCCATTGAGGAGAGTCATTCAGATGACGTAATTTCCCATTTTTTTATTTTATCTGCATGCCATGACAATTTTCTTGTGGTTTATTCACTTCCATATAGATGTATAAACCTTGGAATGATTGGAAAGTACCAAAAAACTTTGGTATTATTTGATTTATCTATCTTTTATCGAGAAGAACCACACTTTGGGCAATTTATAAGTGATTTTTTATCCTTGGGAAACAATATACAGTCTTCCGGGCAGGCATGTATTCTTTCAGAAATCATACCCATCAAGGGTAGCATTCGTCTAACTTCATATGTCAAGCTTGGGAGCTCAATATCCTCTGAGAGCATGTCATTCAAGAGAGAAAGTAGTTCCGTAAAAATGAAATCACTTCATCCATTTCCTATATTCAATTTATAAAACTCTAGTACAATTGAAAATGTTTTATACTTAGTGAAACAAGCATACAATGGCGTCTTTGCCCAACTCTTTAACTTCTTAAACAATTTTGGGCAATCATGGAGTTCATCTTCAATTGCCTTTGTCATTTCCTCAATACAATCTTCATCATCAATGACATCTGTAATCACATCCTCCATATGGTCTTCTTCATTATCCATATTTGTATTCATATCTAATTATCCATAAAACATAGTTTTATCCCAGCCAGTAGCTACATTCTCTTTTTCTCCGTGTTTTTTCCAACATTTATAACTCCGATATATTCTGTGACATATCAAATGTTCTTCCAACTCCTCTGGACTAAGTAGTCTATAATAACAACAACTTTATCACAGAAAAAGGATTTGGGAATGATCCTTTTCTTGATCCTTTTCCAACTTGATGAACTCTTTCACTCTGTTCTCGTACTCTATTATCAAACGATTATCATCCATCCAATCATTATTCATCTTCATACTATTTGAATCTCAAATATTTGTATTTATGGTTAATATACACAAAACAAGACTTACAAATATAGTAGAATAGAACCACTTCCTTATAGAAATAGAGATTAATAGTGCCTAACCATTAGTATTTATTCATCTTCATTAAATATAATTACTTTAGATTCATTATATTTTCCTCAAATCACCCTAGACCAAACACAAGAATAATCAAGAATGATACATCTACCACTCCTAGGTCTCTTCCCTATATTCAATATCATCATGCCTAAATACCCATACATCCACACATACACATATCACAAACACATAAAAAACCATATCCACATCAAAACCAAAGTACCAATATGGATTTCAATCATTTTACTCGACTCAAGTGGTGGTGTGTAAGAAATAATAATAAAATATAATATGTATATAGTCACACATAATTATCAAAATGGTGTTAATAATTGAATAAACCCAATGTATTATTCCATCTATCAGAATACTCTGAAGGAGCCCATATGCGATAGTAGTCCCAGGTGGTGAAGGTTCTTGAGGAGGAAAGAGAGAACATGCACCTATCGGGGTTCGAGGTCAGGTCACTGAGGTTGAAGGTGGCCAGATACTCCTACAATGGTTCATTTCATATTTCATAAACCATGTCCTGTTACCCTAGGAGGCTAACCCACTGTTGGTGGAAGTGAAACCGTTCCTGGTGATCACGCCAAGAAGAAATGGAAACCAAGAGGGGGGAGTGAATCAAAATACCCCAAGAAAGATGGGAAAATGGTATTTTTGAATAGGTTAGTGGATTTCATGTTGGCTAGACACCTATCCAATACACTCCACAAGCATTGATGGCCCCTGCAGTTGTTTCACCAGGTGAAACTGTCACCTGAGAAGCTGAGATCAATGAGGCCCTTCTCAGCCATGAACTGAACAAACTCCATGATGGACTTCTTTTGGAATGGGCTTCTACCTTTCCTTTCCTTTCCTTTACATTGGGTTGGAAATGACATTAAAGTCACGCCCAAAAAACAATGGATGGTGGCTGGTGTCGAAGGTATTTTTTTCACTCTATAAAGATTCCCTTTGAAGAGGGTCATAGCTTCCAAAAACAAAAGTCATAAGTAAAGAGGTGTCACCATTGGACACCTTGGTATTGATGAATTTATTTTAATCTTTAATAGTCTCAACAACATATTTATTATTCCAAAATACCCATTTTTGTCTTTTGGAGGGGTTAGAGTGTAGAAATCCATGCAAATTAATCTTCTAGGATAATTCTATGATTATTATAGGATTTTTTGTTTTATTTGACAACACCAACAATGAAATTATTCTTTTTGATTTCTATAGTGAGGAAGTATGATTTAACATCGGCACTACGACCATGAGCATTACATATGAAGATAATAATGATGGGTTGGACAAGACTCTTGATTTGGATCTAGACTTAGTAGCCTTATTGAAGTGGGAGGATGATCTCTCATTGAGGTCCCTTGATTTTGAAAATGTTCATAATCCCTTCTGGTTGGTAATATTTATATAAGTGGGAGATGGGGATCCAAAGTGGTAGGGGAAGGATGGGTAATTATACTTGAGGGATAGTGAGGGAGTTATCTTTGGTTCAATAAGTATTTGGAGCTGGATGACAGGCTCAGAGCCAAGGGAGACAGAACAAACACTGCTAGGAAGGGGCATGGCCACTACAGAGATGTAGTCAGTAACCTCAGCAAGGGAGAAGGAAAGAGATGGATGTAGGGGAGGAAAGTATAGAAATCTTGGTGGTTTGGGCATCATTCCATACAAGAAAACTACCAGAAAAAGTCACATCGATATCATGAATGAAAGAAGGGGAGAACCCATTGAAGAAAATAGGGTTCAAGCATTGGATGACCTAGAAATGCATCAGAACCGGGTGGAGTTTTCCTTAATGAAAATTGGTATCCTTCATTCCTTACATTATGGTGACATGGTGTTGGATCTAATGGAATTGATGATACCTATGAGGAATCAAGTGAAACTGGAATTCAAGTGTGAAGGACCTTAAATTTTTCATAAACATCCCTCTGATAGTGTAAACTCATTGATCGCCATTGATGATGAGCATATCAATCATTCCACCAATACTAGGCTTCTCAAGAGATATTATACATGAATAAACCATCCCTTTAGTATGAGATGTATGTATTTGAACTAAAAATCCAACATCCTATCTATATGTTGTTTCGTGTGATGTTGAGCCGCCACAAGACCCTTCTCACATCAGGTCGTTATTCTTGCATGACAAGCCAAAAAATCTTGGACACACCCCATTTGGTCCATGAATGATGAACATAAACCTTTTTCATCCTCTATCCATATTTCACATGGTTTAAGGACTCTATGGATGTAAAATTCACCTCACCCTCACTATATGTTCTAGTTGCATGATATGAAACTGTGTGACATTTTTGTAAAATATATTCAACCTTAAAATACATTATCATAATCCTAATCACAAGATATTAAAATGTGTGTCCAATTATCTCATTGAATGATGTCCAAAAACATGGTTCATGTCCCTATAGTATGATATAAACATTTCAAATGAATTTATCCATCAACCGAGAGGGCTCCCTCTTTCTGATGCCGATCACTTACCACACCATGTTGAAGAACTAAATAAGGATTGATTCCCATTTAATATCATGGGATATCAAGAGACTGAAAAATTATATATCATTGGCTCAGCTCAATCATTGAACTACCTCAACACTTCGATTAATGAAAACAAGTTCTTCTCTCACTCACGGATGCACTCCATCAATTAAAAAATTGCATTCAATCTATTAAGAACACAAAACAATGTGGTCAACCATTTTTTAAAATATATATTTCATTTTTTATAAATGAAAAAATTCACAAGGAATTTAATTTTCCTAACTATATCTACTTTTAAAAAAATAACAACACACATATTAATAAATCCCTTTTAATGAAAATCAACCGATGTTAATAATTCCCCAAAGATTACACATTTTGATGTACTGTAAAACCACTATACTAATAGAGAATCCTAGAATAATGGAGTAATGATAAAAGAAAAAATAAATAATCAAAGTTAGATAAAAACTAAACTATAGAAAAAGTAAATAATAAAGGTAATCAATGGGAGTAACTCATAATCCCAAAATCATCCATTAAAATAAATATGGGAAAGAAACTAATTTTAAATATAGAAATATTGGATGATATATGACCTATAGGTTCTAATGGAAATTGAATCACTCATGGAACACCACCTGGTTATGTGACCAGACAATCAATATAAAAGAGGCCTCTTTGGGACATCAAAAATAGACTCAAGTGATCACCTCAAGGCTAACTAGAGTAGAACCCATTTGATTACTCACAAATCTAAGTTCTCCTATGTACCAACTACCAAACATAAAGTAAAGTATTCATCAAAATCATAAATAGTAAAATCCAAAAATCAAAAAATGATTTGAAAAACATGCCTTAAACAGATAATTAACTTATTTCTGGTATATCTTAAACCTTGTTTTGGTCTCCTTATATTTTGATTTTATCTAAAGTCGTTTTGAGTGAATTTTGAGAAATTTTGGTGGTTTGGGGGGGGGGGTGTTCACTATTGGATCATTGTTTGGGAAACTCATTTCATTGGGCTAAATAAACCATTAATCATATGATAATCCACTACAAAGAGGTTCATTGTTTTTTAAGACCGTGCAAAGAGAAGCTCGAAGGATGGTGGAGGTCTGGAACACGAAGCTCAGTGGGTGGTGGAGGACTGGCAACATGAAGCTCGAGGGTGGAGAAGGCCCAACAATGTGAAGCTCAGTGGGCAGCGGAGGTCCGGCAAAGCGAAGCTCGAGGGTGGCAGAGGTATGGAAACATGAAGCTTAGTGGGCGGTGTAGGTCCGACAACGAGAAGCTCTATGGTGGCGGAGGTCCAACAACGTGAAGCTCAGCGGGAAGCGGAGGGGAGTCGCAAGGTTCCAGTACCGTTTGAGCTTTAGGTCACAATGAAACAAGAGAAATGTGTGACCGAATTTATAAAAAAATGGACTACGGTTTTATCAGCGCTAAAAAAGTGATGATAAATGTATCCTTCATCAACAATTTTTTTAGCACAGATAGTGGTGCTCTTCTTCAGTGCTAAAAAAGTGTTCATAAATCCTTCATGTATCAGCGCTAAAATTTTAGCACTGATAAAGGTATTCTTTATCAGTGCTATAATTTTAGCACTGATAAATGGATTCTTTATCAGCGCTTTTCTAGCACTTGTAGAGGGACTATTTATCAGGGCTAAAAAAGAGCTGATTCATGGGTTCTTTATCAGCACTTTTTTAGCACTGATAAAGAGTCCCTCAATCAGTGATCAAAAAGCAATGATAAAGGGTTTCTCTATGAGTGGTTTTTTCTTAGCTCTAATATAATTTGGCGCTTCCCTTGCCTGTTTTTGTAGTAGTGCTCAAACTGATATGAACCGTTAATTCCATATGTGGGAAGTATAAAGGATGGAGTTAATGATATTATATAAGATATTATATATGACATTATATTGGAGTTATAATATATCTATGTATAATTATGTTTTAATTCCATTAAAATAAGAAATAGAAATGAAAGTAGCATTCATGCGTATCTACGGCTTACCATCTCCATGAATGGTGCATTTCATTTATTACCTCCAAATGTTATGTACTATTATAAATAAATGTATATGCTGGATATATATAATATATATGATACCCAAATCATGAAAATCGTTCCGGATATAATTAATTATTGACCACATGAATAACATGTAATTATAAGAAGTCCATTTTTGACTCAAGTACCAAATATCAACAAAACAAACAATATTAACATAAATGATTACATAATGTTTATAACATGGTAATAAGTGATATAAAAGGGATAATAAACTTGAAAAAGGTTCTTAAGAAAGTATAAATTAACAATAGTTTATTATTCAACAGATTAAAGAACGATCAAGTCAAGTCAGACATGAGGTAAGGGAACTTCTTAAACCAATTTCTGTTCATTGGGTTGATCTTCTCTTTCTTATTTATGTCATGCCTTGACTATGTTAGAAATGATTTATTATGTATTTATAATTTATTTATGTGTTCTTATATTTAATACACATAATAGATCTATTCTATTTACAAAATGGTCTTTGTAAGGGATTTCGTCTCAATCTCCTTTCATTGAGGCATACTTCGATAATATACATACCATCTTCTATTACACGGTGTATAGTAAACCCCTTTGACATTTACATTCATTAAAAGAGAATATTTTCCTATAATGAATTTTACTAAATGACAAATAGAATGTTTTTAACATTTTCAATGACAATGACCTCTACGCAGCTGTAATCATTATTTGTCTTCCTCTATAAGCCTTAATGTTTTCTAAAATGAAAAGGAAATCCCTTATTCTGTTTTAGGGGTTTTTAGTATTGAAAATGGTTTTTGAAATGGATTGATTATTTCAATATCTGTAAATTTTTTAATGTGATTGTAAATTCATTTTTTATTAGTGAAATGTTTATATTTGAAATATTTTATGTGTTATGATTTTATAATGGTACTTGGACATTTGATTGGTGGTTACGCGATAAACCAAATGACAGGTGGTTCCATGAATACCAGGACTGGTGGTTACATTGTAACCTCCAATGCATTGGGTATGGAAGTCAGTTGTATGGCTATTCCATTTAGTGATATGTCTGGAATTTGACCGTATTGTTATTTAATTTAAGTATGTTTATGTCCCAAGTTACCTTTATATGTTATGTTTTCTTTATATTGGTTTTATGGTAATATTTTCGTTACAAATGGGTATTTAATGATCATTTATTTAGTGAAGACTATTTATTAATTCATAAAGGGGAAAATTATTAATTATGATAAGGTATTCATGGTTTACCTATTTTTTTGAAAAAAAACTAATAGTTTTCCTTCTTTGTGTATCCCTTACTGAGCTTTTTATGCTCATCCCGTGTTTTTGAAAAAAATTTCACAGGACATAATGTGGATTAGGGTAATGGATGGGATCAAGGAAAACTCATGTTATCTTAAACATGTAACTAGACATGACTCTTTTTTTCAAGAGTACAAGTTTTATAAAAAAAATGGAAAACGTGTCGAAGTGTCTACCTTGTAATCTTTTAAGATGCAATAGTTATGTAATAATTCTCTAAAACATTAATCCTGAAAATATCCTCAAAGGGAATTATTCATTTAATTCAATATTATGTAATTTTTAAGGTCGGGTCCTTATAGTGGGTATCCTAGGTCGGTTTAGACAACTTTGGAAGTTAGGGTATTGTTAAATAAATGTCCATAAATTAATTTAAGGTAATATTGAAATGATATAGAATTTACATGTTACCATGTTGATTCTTATAAGATATTTATGTGTTAAGAATGATTTTTCATAAAGGTAACAGAGAATCTTTTCTGGGAAGGCATACAGTATAGAATGACCTTCCGAATCAGCAACCTGAGATTGTTGGAATCAGAATTGAGCAGTTTGTTGTAGTGATGGATCAGTTGAATCAGGAGATAAATGGTGGTTGTGTTTATTTATTATATTTTGGTTTATTCTAAAAGTAATGAGGAGCATGAAATTCATTTAAGGGTTTCCCTTCAAAGCTTAAAAAATAAACTTCATGGGAAATTTAGAAAAGTGTGAGTTTTTGTTATAATAATTTTCTTTCTTTGGTCACATTGTTTCAAAAAATGGCATAATTGTTGATCCTACACAAAACAAAACTTGTTTAACAATGTCCAAGACCCACAAATATAACCAAGATTCATAGTTTTCTTGGTTTGGAAGGTTATTACCAGAGGTTTGTTGAAACTTTTGAACGGTTATCTAGTCCAAAGACTAAGTTAAATCGAAAAGGTGTTCTGTTCATTTGGACAAAAGAATGTGATGATTTTTTTCAGGAATTTAAAATGGGATTGGAGAATGATTCAGTTTTGGAACTTCCATCAAGAAATAGTGAGTTTGTTATCTACAGTGATGCTTCGTTAAAAGGACTTGGTTGTGTCCTAATGTAGAATGATCAGGTAATTTCTTATGCTTCACGTCACTTAAAGCCACATGAGTTAATTTACCCTACACATGATTTGGAATTACCATATTTTGTTTTTTCTTTAAAAATATAGAGGCATCATTTGTATGGAGTGAAATGTGAAATATATACAAACCATAAAAGTTTAAAGTATATATTCTCTCAGAAATAATTGAACATGATATAGTGGAGATGGCTGGAATTAATATTTGATTATGATTGCATGGTCCTTTATCATCTGGGAAAAGAATATAAAGTGGATGATTCTTTGAGTCGAAAAAGTAATGATTCATTAACCATGTTACGTTTGGAACAAAATTCATTTGTTTTTTATTCGATGAAATTTGGCATAGAAGTTGTTGGTGCATGAAATTCTTCTCTTTTGTATCATGTGTCGGTGAGATCATCTCTATCAGACAAAATTATGAAATCACAAAAGGAAGATAGTGAGTTACAGAAAAAGGTAGAGTTGGTTCAGAAGGGAATGTTTATTGAATTTAATGTTGATAATGAGTTTGTTTTGAGGTTTCGAAAGAGATTAGGTGTTCCTTGTGATTCACAGTTTAGAGTTGTTATGTAAATCTAATAGTTCTCTATTTTTATTTCATCCTGGTAGTACTAAGATGTTCATAGATCTTTGTGAGTATTACAGGTGGGATGGACTGAAAAGAGATATTTCAGATCTTACTGTGAAGTGTTTTACTTGTAGAAGGTTAATGCAGAGCGACAGATACCGAAATGAATTCTTTAGCCTTTACCGGTGCCAGAGTGGAAATAGGGAAATATATTCGTGGAAATTGTTGTGGGATTACCAAAGAAATATCGAGGTAATAATGCAATCTGGGTTACAGTTTATCGATTGACTAAATCTGCTCACTTCCTTTCTATTTTAGATACTTTGTCTCTAGATCAACTTGCTCGGTTGTATGTTAAAGAGATAGTCAGGTTTCATGAATTTACCCACTTTATTTTATCTGATTGTGACCACAGGTTTACTTCTATCTTTTGGAAAGGACTTCATAATTCATTAGGTACTGAATTAAATTTTAGTACATCTGTTCATCCTCAATCAGATGAGTAGTCAGAATGAACAATTCATTAGAGGATATGCTACGTGCTTATTCACTAAATTATCAGGGATGTTGAGACCAACATCTTTATTTGGTTGAATTTTCATATAGTAACATTTTTTATTCCATAATACAGATGGCTCCATTTGAGGCATTATATGGAAATCATTGTCGAACTCCAACATTTTGGGATTAATTAAGTGAAAGGAAGATGATGGGTCCAGAATTTGTAGAAGATATGGAAGAGAAAATTCAGTTTATTTAGAATCACATGAGAACAGCTCAGATTAGATAGAAAAGTAATGCAGATAACCGAAGGAAGAATATTTCTTTTGAGGTAGGTGATCATGTCTTTCTCAAAGTTTCTCCATGGAAAAGTGTAATGTGTTTTTGTAAGAAGTGAAAGTTGAGTCTGAGGTTCATTGGATCTTATGAAATCCTAGTGAAATTTGGATCAGTGTTATACAGAGTTTCTTTCCTCAATTTTTATCCCATGTACACAATGTCTTTAATGTTTCAATGTTGATAAAGTATATGCCAGATCCATCTCATGTTTTGAGCCGACAGGTAGTACAATTGGAAGAGAATCTCTCTTATGAAGAACCACCCGTCCAGATTCTTGACCGAAGAGAGCAAGTGTTGCGGAATAAGTTAATTTTCCAGGTAAAGGTTTTATGGAAAAACCATATGGTTGAAGAGGCAACATGGGAATCTGAAAATACTATGAGGAACAAATACCCCGACTAATTTTGATAAGTAAAATTGTGTGGATGCAATTCCCAAAAGGGGAGAAGGATGTAACATCCCAAGATAATAAATAATAAGTCATATTTCATTTTTATTAATATTTTTTAATTAAAAATTAATTTTACTTTAAAGGGGTTTCTATGTTTCATAGCGTACCCGATACGCAACAAGGGGTTTTTTTTCAAATCTTACGTTGCACACTAATAATAAAATATTATTATTTTAAATGGTAGTTAACTCCTAGCCATTATATTGGTGGGAATGAACAATACTAACTACATTATTATTATACATGTTTGTTAAATGTATTTACATTTATCCAATAAATGTTAGAGGCTTAAAAATATGAATGAATCTAATTGTAAGCATAATTTATATTAAAAGGCCAATTTACTGCCTTTTAATGGAAAACCATCATTAAATATAATTTTGGTCATTTTTATATGTTCTATTTGACCAAATAAAATTCTGATTTATATTTGGGACATCAAATTTTACTTTCGGTAATTTTTTGGTATTTTTTGGATAAAGTTTATTTTTTAATGAATAGTGAAAAATATTGTATTTTAATTCAAAAGTGCCTTTTAATCTAATTTATTTATATGGTTATATTATATTTTTAATTGGTTATAAAGAGTAATTAGAATATATATTTACCATTTAATCTAATATTGGTCATTGGAATAAATTTCACTTTGAAATTGGACTTAAATAAGGGCCAATATTTTGATAGTTATTGATTCTGAAAAACACGCTATTTGTTTTAACAATGGGAATTAATTTTAAATTTATTAATGCCGCTTCAATGTTTTGAATTTGAAAAAATAGACATCATTCTTAAATTCAGAATATCAAATAATGGTTAGGCTGAATTTTTGGTATTTTTCAAAAAAACATCATTTTTTGATGAATAGTGAAACCACTTAGTAGTAGTTAAAAAAAATTCCTTTTTCATTTAAATGAAATTTTACAGCTTATGTGAATTGAATTTTGAAAATCTGAAATACATGGTTGTTAACAAGAAGTAAAATTTGTTACAATAGGATGAAAATAATTTTGGGTGAATACTAATTTTTGACTTTTATTTACCGCGATTAAAGGTAAATAGGGTAATTTAAAGTTAAAAGAATATTATAAAAATTCCAAATTTACCTTAAAACTGGTCCTAACATTATTTCATGAGTTATTTCTAACCATGGTCATATTTGGGTCAATTTTTGGACCCCATGGAGCCACTTATGAAAGATAATGACACTTTAGATTAATTATTTCAATGTAAATGAAATAATGACATAAACAAGAATATTTTAGTAAATTAATTTTTATATGGTGTTATATAAATTATATTTTCGACTATAAATATTAATTATAAATCTAAACAGATTTCCTACATCATGGTATATTTTTTATAATTTTTAGACATCAAATAAATTAATTTATTTATGACACAATAATGATGCAGTATTTACCTCATTAATAAATGATATAAATAAATTAGATTATAATGATTATAATATTATCCTAAACATGTCCAATTCTGATAGGATGATTTTATTTTGAATATTAGTCATCTTATATTCTACTTTAATGATTTTTGGACATTTTAAAACGAAAGATATGTCTATAATTAAATAATGTTTTCATACTTTCCTAAAGAGCCCCTCCTCTCCCTTATAAAAGGAGACAACTTCTAACCAATTCCTCACACCTCTCAAGCCTTTTGGCTCATCCAACCTCTTCCCAATTAAGCTACATACATTCCTATCCTCCTCCTAGAAGCCTTATTTTAGGCAGAAGGAACTTCAAGAAGTCCTTTGGTTCAAACCAAATTGAGTTACCCAAATTAATGGTAACAGTTTCCCTTAAATTGTTTTCTTTTATTTTACTTCTCCATCCCTGAACCACTTTTTATTCCTTTCTTTTGATACAACACCAGTATCATCAATATGATAGTCTGTTTTTATGATAAGGATTCTAACTAGACTTACACACACCTCCATATAATGTATTAAGAACATAATTTTTTGTGGATGGAAAACTAATGCCTCACGAAAAGATGATTGTTCAAATATCTCCAACCACCTATCATGATGGCCATAATGATGGAACTGTATATATATATGATATATATTATTTTTATGTTTTCTTTATCCTTATGTATTTTTTTTACAGCATACCTTTATGGTTTCCATTATGTGTAAACACAATAATTTCATTTGAGGAAGTGCGGACTACCGCCCCCTCAAAGTGATATGACTCGTTAAAGCCATATGTGGGACATATAAAGGATAGAGTTAATGATATTATATAAGATATTATATATGAAATCATACTAGAATTATAATATACCTATGTCTCAATATGTTTTAATTCCATTAATCTAATAAATAAAAATGAAAGTAGCATTCATGCGTACGTACGGCTTACCATCTCCCTGAATGGTGCATTTCATTTCTTACCTCAAAAAGTTATGTACTATTATAAATACAAGTATATGCTGGATATATATGATATATATGATATCCAAATCATGAATATAATTCTGTATATAATGAACCTTTAACCACATGAACAACATATAATTATAAGAAGTCCATTTTTGACTCAAGTACCAAATAACGACAAAACAAACCTTATTAACTTAAATGCTTACATAATGTTTATAACATGGTAATAAGTGATATAAAATTAATAATAAAGTTTAAAAATGTTCTTAATCATGTTGAAATTAACTTTAGTTAATTATTCAGAAGATTAAAGAACAATCGATTCAAGTCAGACACGAGGTAAGGGAACATCTTAACCGAATTTCCTTTCATTGGGTTGATCTTCTCTTTCTAGTTTATGTCATTTTTTGATTATGTGAGAAATGAATTTTTTTTTGTATTTAAACTTTATTTATGTGTGATTATATTTAATACACATAATAGAGCTATTATAGTTACAAAATGATATTTATAAGGGACTTCGTCTCAATCTCCTTTCATTGAGGCATATTTCGATAATATATATACCTTCTTCTTTTACATAGTGTATAGTAAAACCCATTGAGTTTTACTGTCATTCGAAGGGAATATTTTTCTAAAAAGTGTTTTACTAAACAAAAAATGGAATGTTTATAATGTTTTTAATGTTTTCACCGTCAATGACCTTTCCGCCACCGTAATCGTTATTTGGCTTCCTCTATAAGCCTTAATGTTTTCTAAAATAAAAAGGAAATCCCTTATTCTATTTTGGGTGTTTTGGTATTAAAAAAGGTTATTGAAATGGATTGATTATTTCAATATCTTGAAATTATTTCTTGTTATTTAAAATTAAGTGTTTTTAGTGAAATGTTTATATTTTCAATATTTTATGTGTTATGATTTTATAATGGTACTTGGAAATTTGACGGGTGGTTACGTGATAAACCAAATTATGGGTGGTGTCGTGAAAACCAGGATGGGTGGTTATGTTATAACCTTAAATTCATTGGGTATGGAAGTGGCCCGTATGGCTATTCCATCTAGTGATATGTGTGGAAGTAAACCGTATAGTTATTCCATTTAAGTATCTTTATGTCCCAGTTTACCTTTATATGTTATGTGTTCTTTATTTGCGTTTTATGGTAATCTTTTGGTTACAAAAGGGTAAGTAATGATCTTTTTATTTATTGAAGAGTATTTACTACTACATAAAGGTTAAAATTATTATTTACGATATAGTATTCATGGTTTACATGTTGTTTTGAAAAAAAATAGTTTTCCATCTTTGTGTATCCCTTACTGAGCTATTTATGCTAATCCCACGTTTTTTAAATGTTTTTCAAAGGGCATAATGTGGAATAGGGTCAAGGATGGAATCAAGGAAAATTCATGTTGTCTTAAACATTTATCTATACATGACTCTTTTTTCAAAAGTTCATGTTTTGTAAAAAATTTAAAATTGTTAAGAAGTGTCTACTTTGTAATCTTTTCAGATGTAATAGTTATGTTCTAATTCTCTAAAACTCTATACATGAAAATATCCTCAGTGTGAATTATTCATTTAATTCAATATTACATAAGGTTTAATGTTGGGTCCTTATACCATTATTCCACCGCATCTCTATTCCCTATTTCTGTATAATCTAATATATAAAGAATTATAATCTTTGAGTGAATAAAAAAGAAAAACATAAAACATATATGCATTCCATCATGGAATAAATTTATACAATTCTAATAAATGTAAATCTATATTTCTAAATTCGGTGATTTAATATATCATCGATAGATTCTCAAAAATTATACTGAGTATTTACGTTGTTCTAGAAATATAAATGTGGTAAGGAAACAATGTCTGGTTAAAACATTCTTCAAGATACTCCAATGTCATTCCTCGGCCTAATTTATACTCAATATCCATTTTCCAGCAAATGGAAAACCAAATACTTTAGTAAATACATTTCTGAATTTTACATCACCTATATTGGTTTCCCAAGGAAATAAAAGATTAAATTTACCATATTCAATGAGACTCCACTTTTTTTGGCTTGGAAAAACCTCAAATGATTGGTGGATTATGTTTTTGAAAATGAATTTAATGGTCCAAATGCCACAATTCACCATAATTATTACCTTAATGCATGGAATGGATGTACTATAAAGTGATTTTGACCATCTTTTAATTCTATTGTGCCTCAGTTGGAAAAACATTCTTAGCACCATATTTTGGATGATTTTTATGACACCTACAATGTGTAGTTTAGTATAACTTGAAAAACCTATATATATTCTCACTAAATAAAACATAAATGCTCATAAATTAAAATTTATGAAATTATGATATATTACAATATAACATTACTCAATTGAACCATCATCCAAATTTCAACAATTTTTAAATGTATTATAACCATGATTGTAATGACCCTCATCCTAGTGTCCCAAACCTGGTTCCTTTTTTACATTAGCATACATACAATACAAAAATACCAAAGGATAAAATATTTTAGTATATTTGAGAAACTAGATACATACATGATATTTAAGATAACATTTTAATATAAAAACATCATTGGAAACATCGAAAACTAATATATTATCCATGCATGTCATTCATAATATAAATTTTTAAATCATGGTAAAAAATATAACACATGAATGGTGCTAGATCAGATGCTTTGTGAGGGTATCCAAAAAATAGTAAGCTAATATAAAAAAAGGTATGTTTAATTTATAAACCACATTCTATTATAACATAACATTGAATGTATTATGGAAAGAAGAATAGCGAAATAAATAATTCCATATAAATAATTGTATGGGAATGAATCGTAACAATGGATATTAAAATAGTATAATATTCACATACATAATCAATTAATAATATCATATTTAATGAATTCATTTTATGAACATATAAAACATATCATCAAGGCATTGGTCAAGACATCTAAAAATAAATGGTTTATACCTCAACCAAACCGATATCTATTTACTCTCACGAGACCTACTATTGAATCAAGGTTCTACAGAGGGACCCACCCATAACATACTATGTCCAATTAATTCCTCTTATTATTAGTGTTAAACATAAAAAACATAAACAAAATAAATTTATATTACCATCCCCAATTTGTAAACATAATCAATAACAATATTGAGTTGTATGGTGATTGGTATGAAGATAAAACATCCATAGTAAAACTAATAATAAAAAATTTAATATAATAAAATAAATGATAATAATAATAGATAAATATAAATAAATCATAACATTCAATATATTTTATGAAATATATGAAAATATCCTAATAAAATATCGTGGAATTCTTGATTGAAATACACATTTATCATTGCAATGAAAATTTCTTTTCAAAAAATCATTTTTATTTCTTATAATTTTTTGTATAGAAATAAAAATGAAAAATTATATTCTTTCATAACAAAATTATATAATTTATAAAAAAATCATGTAAAATTGTTTATGGATGGTACTTGAACATGGGTAAGAAATCAAAGTGTTCCCTTTAATCAGACTTTCCAATTATGAATAATTAAGAAGGGAAACTTGTAAAAAATATATTTCCCCATAGAATAATGATGAAATTATAAGGATATATTATTACAGGATAAATATAAATAATTTATAATATTTATATAAAATAATTAATAATTTAATTAGTGTATAAAGGGAGAAAACATAACTCGAATGAAAATGGAGGTTCGGGAATAATCCCTTAAAACTTTTAAAACAATCAAACCATGTTTCCCCTATAATTAATGAACATAAAATGAATAATTGAATACCATGAATATAAAAATTTTAATTTTACTATTGATAAAATATAGGTATTCATAAACCACCCTCATGAAATTGTGGTGAATAAGTCATATCTCACTGAAATAATGGTGAGATGGGAAAACCTTAACCTTATGTCCAAAAGTTTTACGTAACTGAACATAATATCTTGTATAATCAAAATAAATACATTAATTTATTTATTGAGAACATTTTCAACATATATTTTTTTTAAGAAATTTATTTTGTTCATTTATAGTATTTTTGATGAGTTATATGATACAATTTTATAATTCAGGAGGGTTCATTTCATTGGGTTTCAAAGATCCGTTTATTTGTATATGTGTATGGATGTTTATGTAAAATGGGAATAGATATACATAATTGAAGTTATATGTTACTAGTGAACATATATAATAATAAATGGTTACATATTTCATTTCGTTATTTGGGGTGAGAATGGATCATTAGATAATACGTTCATGATAATCGTTAATATTATTTTGGCATGTTTTTTAACATCCTGAACTCGTTTTGATTTATTAAAGAACATAATATGTATATAATTGTTATAGAAAATTACATACACATTAAAAAAATATTTTGGTTTAATATTAATATGTTTTTATGACCATCCTTGAATGAGTGAATTGAAATTGAAAACTCTTTGTCTTTGAATGAGATAAATCTACACAAGAAGGACGATGTTTTCCTTTTTAGAACAAAATGAGTGGGAAGCGAACTGATTTTGGATTATTACCTCACCATAATAACATTAAATTATATATAATATAATTTATATATCGTGTTACTTTGGTATAACTAGGTTAGGGGAAAATATTTAAATAAAAGAACATGAAAAGAAATTTAAATAAAAGAGGGTACTTTTTCCTCTTGATTTTATCCACCTTGAGATCCATATTATGGGGATTGGTTTTGTTCTTTTATCAATAAAATAGGGTCCTAGTAATATGGGGGGGTTTGGAAGATATTTGATCATAATTTGGATATCTCTCAAATATTTAGAGGATTTCGGATAAGAGGTGGTGAGGGTGGTATTTATATTGAATGAGAGGGGTATTTTTTATTATTTTAATCCTTAGTTTATTATTTTCAATCAAGACTATGAGTAGTTTTATAATTATCATTAAATATATAAAACTATTCAAGGATATTTTGAGATAATGGTTTATACACCATCCATCACTCATTAAATAGTTTATTTAACTTGTAATGAATATATACAATATATAACCATATTTTATTATTCACAAAAAATTCATGTATTTTATAAAAATATAAAAAATTCACCTGAACCAATTTTTTATGTGTATAATTATGATATTAACTCCATTTTATGAAAAAAATTCTTTTAATATCTGGAATTTAATTTTTAAATAAAATCATCATCTATTCTAGAAATACGGATTTTAAAATTATAAATGAATTAATAACACATTTAAAAATTAATTAATTTCTCATAAAATGATATTATAATCATAATATAACAAAATATTAATGTTTTTATATATTTTATAAATATATTTTTTTAATGTTATTATTTTAATTATAAAATTTAAAATAAACAAGTACATTTTATAAAAATAACAAAACTTAATTAATAATTCCTAAAAATTTATTTACTTATACTCTGATATAATTATATCATAAAACCATTTATATTATTCCTAAATTTTATTTATACTTTAAAAGGATTAGTTATTTTCTTAATGTAAATACTACTATTCCTAAAGGTCACGATATTATTCCAATAGTACCATTATTTTTCATCATAAATAAAACTTATTATAAAAATACGAAAAATTCATCCAAAGTAAAATTTGATATTATGCCTCAAAAAATAATGATAATTTTGTAATTTATAATTTATATTAGTGTGAAAATTTTTATTTTAAAATAGTTCACCATGAAATGGTGGTATAACTACATTTACAAAAATATATCCTTCTATGTGAAATATTAAAATTATTCTTATATTATGCCTCTAAAAATGCTCAGATGAATGTAAAAAACATTTGATTGAATATATAATAAATAAATTTAATTAATATATTTCAATAATATTTTTTAATTTAATTTATTATTATAAAATTTCATTATTGTCGTAAATATAGTTTTTTAAAATTACTTCTTTTATGTCTAATTATTTTTTTTTATTTGGTAACCAATGAATTAATTTCATAATTATTTGAAACATATAGTTTCATAATTAACTTAATCTCATTCATCTACCCATTCCCAACTTCATGGGGGTAACTTTAATAACATTTAATAATTTTTTAATCTTATAGTCTTTTGAAGAAGTAAAATGTAAAAAAATGGCATACTTTAAAATCTTGGGGTGTTACATTGTCCCATTCTATAATAAATTTCATCATCACAATATGACATTGTACATAGAAAATAGAGGTTGATACTTGAAAACTTTTATTTGGAAGCCCCGCATTCCAGAAAAAATGTGTATAAAACTTCCTCTTAAAATATGTAAAGAGAAATGTGAAGGTCACCAAAAAATTAAGATTCAAAAATAGGAGAACATTCATTAATATATAAACATGAAAGAAAAATCTAATTATCTTGATATGAGGTAGAGTAATATTGAACATGGAAATTATAAATTCTACCAACACAAAATCATAAATATTTTATAATTTTAAAGACCATATATTTCTTATAATGAAATTTAAATAGATGAAATTTTCTGTTCTAACATCATTTTCCAGTAGTTGATAGTTCATTTTACTCTTAATAGAATCTATTGAGAAAATAAATATACAATATTCCGTTACATGTAGTAATATCATACACTTTTTTATCTTTGATCAACCGTAAATTCCTTTCCTAATCCAAATGGTGGCTATTCAAGATGAAATTTTCTTACCTGAATCACTTTTAAAAAATAATATGGTCCATTAGTTAATACTTCATCCATTAAATGTTTAATATAACTAAAAAGGATGTGATAGGTTTTCCAATATGATAAATCATACTTTAATTATAATCAATGACTTCCTTAATCAATTTTATAAGTAGTTAAACTTAAGTCTCATAAAAAATATGTCTATACAAATTCAATGAAAAAAATTAAAATGTGGGTCAATAATTTTTGAAATAAAATTATATAAAACACCCCAATTGATGTATATCATACTGTCACATATCTAATATATGAATACATTAATCTCCTCTACATGTTTTTGAAACAAGCAAACTTCTATGAGTAAATCCCTTAAATCAAAACATCTAATAATTTCTTCATAACATAAACCATCATATCACTAAAAACCTTCACGGTCACCAATATTATATAATAAGCATCAATTTATTAATATCTCCACAGAAATAATGTATTTAGTGTTATATTTTCAAATTTATATGTTTTTTAGAAGATTAATATATAGAATATTCAGTCCTCATGATTACTGGTGATAATCATCACATTCTCTCAATTCCTTAATGATGATGTTTCACAATAAAATATATATATATATATATATATCATGATTCTTATAAGTATAACATTATTGGTAAAATAATAAAATGACATAATACTTTTATCCTAAAACTAGCATAATAATCTATCCTCTTCATCTATGGAACTAGAATAAGCTTGAGCATGATCCATTTTCCCCTTTAGGGACATATTCCTTTGGTTCTCAGGACATTGATTTGAATAATTTCTCATCTCCTCAAAGTCAAATAATTTCACACTGAAAACCTTTTTCTAACAATTTAAATAATAAGAACATTGGTTATTCTCTCCAGGCTTTTAGTAACCTTTCATTCCTTTCCAGAATATATCTTAGTGTTTCATTCCACAATTATCACATGTGGTAAAATACTTCTTTCTCTCATTTTTTTATCCAACATTTTATCTACCATCACATTCTTCTCTTACATCCTTTTGATGTCATAAAACCTAGATAATTATTTCTACATATTGATATCACATGACACAAAATCATTGTATTATGATAATGATTTGAAGACTTTTCCCCTTTAAAATATTATCATAATACAATAAAAGATACAATCATTATTACACTTTAGATCATGTTCTTTAGTGTGGTTATCATTCCTTATATGAGGATTCATTTCTAAAAAATGACAGAAACTAAATTATGTTTTGAATAATGATTCATAATCTCGAACTAGTAATACACGTAACAAAAATTGAAAATTTATTCAAAGTTAATCACATAATCATAAAAATGGTTTATTTGGGGACATATTTAATTTTAAATCCATCATAATGGCTTGTAATTGTTATTTTAGTTTTCATAATAATATTTAATAGGAGTTTCACACTAGGTGCACAAGGCCTTTTATTGTGTACTAGGTTATCTCAATTTAGTCCTAGGACACCTTGTCGGATTTATTAACCCAAGGTATATCTGTTCCATAACCACGTCTAATAGTAGTATCCAGAAAAGGATTTATTTCTAGGTATACCCACATAATATCTAGCATCACAAAATTATATATTTTTGAAATATTTTTATCTCCACATTCAATATTAGGATTATGAATCCTAATCATTGTTTTCTAAATCTAGGTTTCATTTTTTCTTCAAAACGTTCTCTAATATCAACTATAAAGACGCCAACCCCAATATCCTAGAGTTATTTCCTTAATTTTTACATTATTATAGACACAAGAGACAAATCCCAATAGAACAAATAATTTATTATATTTTAAAAACTGTATACATTCATTAACATTACATGAAAAATTAATTTAAAAATAATGTAACAACTCCATTGGTAACATCCATAAACACATAGATTATCCCTGTGTGTTATTCTTAATAGGCATCTTCGTATCCTAGGAAATAATATACCATAAGAATGGTGTTATATCAAATTATGAATAATGGTATGAATTACATCAGAATCTAATTAAAAAACTAAGGCATTGTGGATGATTAGAAACACAAGCCATTAGAATATAATCTTGAGCATAATATGGAATGAATAAAAGGTGAATAAATAATTCCATATAAATAATCACATGATAATGAAGCTTAACAATTGATATTATACTTGTATAATAATCCCAAGGAAAATAAATTACTAATATCATAATGATGGAATTCTTATTATGGAACTCTAAAAAATAGCATCGTGGCCTTAACGAAGACATATGAAAATAAATGGTTATGGCCTCAAGCAAACCTATAGTTTTTTTGTCTCATGAGACCTACCGATGCATAGAGGGTTTGTAGATGGCCTATATAATCACTTACTTCATCCAATTCATTACAGTTATGAGTGGTCCTAGACATAATCAACATATACATATAAAATTTAAATAACCTTCCCAAATTAGTAATCATAATTCATAACCATTCTAAGTAGTATAGTGAAGGTTTATAAAAATATACAACATAAAAAGAATAAAATATCATATAAAATTTAATATAATATGGTATATAATAATAATAATATATTAATCTCAATAAATAATGAAATTTTACTGATGAGTTCAAATTGATGAAAACCCTCTAAAAAATGATCGAGGAATTTTTGAGAGAAGTACCCATTTTTCTTTACAAAGAAGAGTTATTTTGGAAAAATAATTGGTATTTGTCATAATTGTTTGTATAAATATAGAAATGTTAAAATATAGTTTTTCATGAAAAAAAAAGTGATTCTATAAAAATAACGGTGTCTTAAAATTTGTTGTGGATGGTACACGAAAATAGGTATGAATTAGAGATGTTCCCTTAAATTAAGATTGCGTATCAGGAAGAATTGATAATGAAACCATATAAAACATATATTTCTCCATAAAATAAGGATAAAATAATCATTATATATTAATTTGGAACATATATATATAATTTATAAGAATTAAATAAAAATAATGAAGAATTATATTGGTGTATAGGAGGAGAAAACATAACCCGGATGAAAATGGAGGTTTAGGAAGAAACTGTTACAACTTTGCAAATAGTCGAACCAAATGCCTCATAATAGTAATGATCATCGAATGAATCATTTAATAAAAGGAAGACTAATAGGTTCAAGATATTAATCATCTTATTAAAATATACATACACGACACATAAGAAATAGTGGTGAATATGTCTTATCACATAGACATAATAGTGAGATAATAAAACACATACCTTATGTCTGAAAGTGTTCTACACATGAACATATTATTTTAGGTAATAAAATTAAATCCTTCAATTAATTAAGTCAAAAAAATTATATATTTTTTTATTTATTAATATTTCATTATTTTCTTTTATGGTCTTTTTGATTAGTTATACTATTTAATTTTTTTGTTCATGAGTGTTCATTTCCTCGGTTTTCATGATCCGTTTACTTGTATATTAGTATGGATGTTCATGTAAAATGTGAATAGATATCCAAAATTGATATTATATGTTAATTATGAACATCCATAGGTTTAAATGGATATAAAATTGTTTTTTTTTTATTTTGGGTGAGGGTTAATGATTCTATAATATGTTCATGATAATCATTTTGATTATTTTGGAGGTTTTCTCAATCATCACAAACTATTTTTGTTTTATTAATTAACATCAAGTTTATATAGTAGTTCCATAATATTAAAAAGGATGAAACAAATAATTTATAATTTAGTTTATACATGATTGTTTTTTTATTACAACCATTGAAGGAGTTGATGTAAATTTAAAATTCTTCATCCTTAAATACAATAAATCAACACATTTGGGATGATGTTTTCATTTCTAGGAAAAAATGTGATTGAACAGAATTGATGATAAATTATTCCATAAAAACTATAAAAATATAGTATATAGAATATATTTTGTACATCATGTTACATTGGTATATGTAGGTGAAAATAATATAGGAAAATAATAGAACATGAAAATAAATTAAAATAAAAAAAAGAGGTTTTTACCTATTGATTTTCTATTCCTTTAGAACCTCCTTAAGAGGATTGGTTTTTTATTTCTGGGGACCAAATGCTCTTTTATGTGGGGTAGCAGTGTGGAAAAATATTTTGGAATAATTTTTATATTAAAAAAATATTGACAGATCTAAGTAGAAGAGGTTGTGAGGAGTGGTATTTATAGTTCTGGAGATGGGTGTTTTTTATTATATTAATCATTAGTTCATTATTTTGGAGGAATATTATGATTTTTTTACCAATATCACTAATATATATTAAAATAATTATGGGGTTTCTACATTATCGTTTTTATATCATCTGTCTCTAAAGGAACAGTGTATTTAACTTATAATGTATATATAATATAAATTACAGAATTTTACTATTCACAAAAAATTATAGTATTTTAAAAAAATCTAAAAAATTATCCCTAAACATTTTTTAAAATTAATAATTCAAAAATGAAATAAATTTTATGAAAATAATTTTCCAAATATATGAAAATTAATTTTTTTTATAAATTATCAATTATTTGAAACATACCGATTTTAAAATTATAACTCATTTTATAACACATTGAAGAAACAATGAAGTTCTCATAAAATAATCATATATTTATAAGATAAAAATTAATTAATGACACTATTTGAAAAAAATAAACTTCATTTTAAATAATTATGTTAATTATAATATTGAAAATAAACATATATGTTTTATAAAAATATCAACACTTAATTAAAAACTTCTGAAACATTTATTTAATTATACTATCATATAATTATATAATTTTACAATTTATAAGATAAATAATTTTTATTTGTAATTTCATATATTAGTTTATAATGATAATGGACTAATTATTTTTTTCAAAGATCACATTGTTATTTCAACATTCACGTTACTATTAATTAAAAATGAAAATTCCCATGAAAATATCAAAAATTTAACAATTGTAGAATTTGATATTACGCTTCCAAAAATAAAAATTATTTTTTACAATAAAATTTATAAAATTTTCAAACATTATATTTAAAACATTTTCTCCATTAAATGGTGGAAAAATGCATTTAGAAAAATATAGCTTTTTATGGGTAAAATTTGATTTACTCCTATCTTATGCCTCTAAAAAATATTTTTATGAAACTAAAAATATTTTTTTGATTATATAATGTATAAATTTGATAAATATATTTCACTAATATTGATTAATTTAATTAATTAATTATAAATTTCAATATGGGTATGGAAATAACATTTATAAAAATACATCGTTTATGTTGAATTGGTTTTTGTTAACTAATAACCAAATAATTAATTTTAAAATCAGGGGTAATCTATATTTTCATAATTTAATTAATCTCATTAATTCCCACCATTCCCCAAATCGAGGAGATTACTCTAATAATATTTTATCATTTTTTAATCTCATAATCTTTTGAAGAAGTTATATTTTAAAAAAGGAAAACCATAAAATCATAGTGTGCTTTAATACATTACAAATGAAATCAATATTTTCAAAAAAAATAACAACACTTTTTTCCATTTAATAGTCCAAAAAATTAGAATAAAAAATTAATTTCTATACATAGTCCTTACCATCTATTAATTTCATGAAAAACTCATCATATAAACCCATGATGAGGAGGCAAGAACTCAGCTGAAACTGTATTCCTACACTAATATACCAAAACAAGCCAATAAATATGTGTTCAACATAAATAGGTTATGTATGGATTTATATTATCTACATTTAATGTCATAATTATACTATCTCCTAGGTACCATCCCATTATAGATACTAATTCCATTTCCAACTCTAGGAATAAAGAGAATTGACACCATCTGTCCTAAATTAAGGAAGGATGAGACAATACTGGTACCATTTTCTATGTTAAGGACCAGACAACCTGATACCATTTGTAACATACCTCCCATCCTCATCAGGTTGAGAAAATACATAGGTGTTATTAGGCATTAGTTTAATTCCCCAAGACACTATATGTTGGAAGTAAATTCCATGGGACTCAAGAATATTTTGGTGGGATATTTTCCCTTTGAAAGGGGAAACACCCAAAATACATAGTAAAAAATCAAGTAAACTTATACAAGATCTAATAGTATTAAATATACCTAAATATAGAACCAAACCAATAAATCATATTAGAGTAAAATTGAAAACCAAAATACATATTCCAAAAGAACCAAAAGGTCAAAAAAAATAAAAACCCATAATTGACATCAACCTAAAACACCAAACCAACTCCAAGATATAAGAAAACTATCCATTCCCACGCTATCAAGAATCATAACTAAATAAATAAAATACCTTTTACTTACTAGTTAATTGAAAGAGGATAACTACAAACAGAAAATATTACCCATGTATGAGTGAGTATAATCTCAATGTGATTTCCCTATAAATTACTAACTCATTCTAGTAGTACCAAAATGTAATTGAATTTTATATAAAATAGTATAAAATTAGATTTCACATTTTTTACCCAAACAACAAACACATTACATTGAATGTGACAATCACATAATAAACCTGTTTTGCAATTTTTTAGCATACCCATAACCATCTCTTCACACACACTCATGAAAACACAAATGGAAATTATACCCTCCTAAAAAGTCTCTCTTTAGTCAACCATTTATTCAAACGGTGGCCAATATTTAGATCCCCAATACAAAATGTCACTTCCATAGGGTGACGTCAAAATAAAATTAACTCACACCAAAATGTATGAAAAAAAAACATATTAAAAAAATTACACAAAAAATCATTATTTAATTAATTTAAACAAATAATTTCCATTAATTAAAACAAAACCATAAATTAGAAATCCTTAGTTATTTATTATAAACCAATGGGGTTTAAAAAAAATCCTAGAAATTTTCAAAATAAAATCCAATGCTAAAACAAACTAGGATTCCCACCAGGAATCATCAATTATTTCACTACAATTTCAAAAAATATTATTACCACTAAACCTTTCTGATTAAAATAATGAAGAGATAATAGAGAAGAAACCCACATCTCAATAGTTTAGGAATATGAATAATGACACTACAAAACATCAAGATCTAATCACAATTAACATTCCCTTTACTATATCCAAAAATATTTCATCATAAAATCATACATAAAACATATATCTATCCTTAATGGAATAGATATAGGGTTATTAGAGACATAAGAAACATGGATATGATAAGAAAGGGGATGAATGATTACTTGTCTATGAATCCTTCCATTCAATGAACTTTTATTCACATGAGGATCACTTATATATCGAAGGGGATAATCTCTAATGATGTGTAAGAAAAATTAATTTTGGTTATGGGAGGATTAGGTGAAAGACATGGGTTAAAGGTATTTATTCACATTAAATGACAAATATTAAGATGGAATACTATACACTACATGATTAGGCCACATGGTTTGTAAAACCATTTGTAAAATGTGTATTGCTACTGTCTTAAGGAAGCATATTGCAGAGTTGGCTAGATTTGTTAATAAATGTGAGACAAATGTGTTTTTGAATCTATTTCATGTTTCACAATTTCTCCATTGCAATAATATGGTTTTGAAAAATATTGAGTCAATCATGCCCCTACATAGTGCCCATTATCTTCCCATTCATGGTTTCTTGATGAATTTTAATGGTTTCTTCTATCCCTTCACAAGACATTCCCTATTATAAGAGCCTCAAAACCTTCCAAAACCCCTCATAACATCACAAAACTTTAACTAAATTTTATATATAAACAAAATACTTGAATATATAATCCTATAAAAATACCTGGGGTGGTAAATTCTACCCACCATGGTTTTTTCTATCCCTATAAAGTATAAAAAACCTGGTTGTCCCAAAAGAATCTTGTCCACTGAACTAACATTTAGTTCTCCTCCTCCTGTTTTTCTTCCAAAATCCATCCATGATTCTATAAACCCTACACCAGATATATTATTTTCAAATGAATTATCTTCTCATTCCTATTCTCAATTTGCATCAATTCATGAGTCAATATAGAATCTAGAACTTGGTCAATGTCATCCCATTGAATCGCACGGTTAGGGTCAAGTTGGTACTTCCTCAACTAACTTTCGTGAAACACATTGTGCGCAAAAATGAACCTTAGCTAAAAATATAAATATTATTACACCCCCCAACCTATTCAGTTATCTAAAGGGGCCTTTATATATATCGAGGTGACAATATTCTATTCATAGAAATATTTGAATTTCCAATCCTTTGAGGGGTTCCAAAAAAGATATAATATCTCACCTCTTATGTGAACATTTATTGGGGATGACTAGAAAATGATTTCTAATGACACTCAGCTATCTCCAATCAATTTCTGATCAACCATGTATTCTCTTTTTCCTCTTACATAAGTTCGGGTCTAATTAGTGATGTCTCAATTATTTCCACCCAACAAAGTGCAGAAAAAAATGGGACACTAAAAATGGATCAAAATTATACCTCTGTATCGAGTCCTAATACATTTTATTACATTGTAAATCAACTGATGATAAATGATCCTCCCATGATCCATCGAAATACATCACACAATCCCTAAGTATGACCTCTAAAATTTATATTTTCGGTTTTGATTGTCCATCAATATTAGGGTGATAAGTCACACACATAGTCATATGTGCTCCAACATCTTGAGGGAAGGATTTCCCGAAACTATACATAAATTTAGGGTCTTATCTTTATACAATAGATACTATAATTTCAGGCATATTTAGATTTTACTAAATATATATTTTTCACAAGTCTTCCAAGGAATTAGTTTCATAAATATTGATGAAGTGAGTCAGCGTTAAAAAATCTATAATTTCTCCTATGGAATCATAAGTCCTAATTATCCATGTTATACCATTTACAAAATCAATGGCTATATATTCCCTTTCAAAATGGGAATCAGTATGGATTGCAACATACCGACAGATTATTGATGCTCTACCTTGATTTGATAAAAGGAATGACATATGAAGACATATTCTAATATATCTCTTTTAATTAAAACACACAAAAAAAGTAATTTAGATGATTAACATATTCTATAGATCATTGTTTGGAAACCCCATTTCAAATGGTTTATGGCACTACGAATTTGTTTCTGAAAACCCAATGTTATGACTATATATTCTCTAAATCAATACACTATATTTCCTTAAATATTCCATCCCTAAATGGTCTCCCCACCAATGTGTTTTGAAGTCATTATAATAAATTAATGATTAGATGTTTGATCACTTCCAAAATTATCATCCAAATCAATAATAATTGGAATTGTCAAGATAAAAACCACTTCACCTAGGTCTAAGCATTCATGATGTAAATATGTTATTACTAATCTTATATTCCACTATTATAAAGACTATATCAAAATGATTTTATGAAATCAATCTTAATTAATCCTCTATAGTGATCCTTTTAAGAACTATATACATCAAAAAAATGTAAAAAATATATAGATACTCTATCAATCTATATTTCCTTAAATTAAAATCACTTTGGAATAAATGTGTTTCAAGATCTTGTGATCCATAAACACTGTAAATTTCTCACCAAGGAGGTAATGATATAGGTTTATCAAATAATGGACAATAGTAACTAGTTCCAAATATTTTGTTGGGTACTTTCACTCATTAAATCACACCTACGAGGACATAGAAGAAATAATAAGATATCCCTATATGAGAAAACATCCCCACATAGATCCCAATATGTCACAGTAGACAAGATATCCCTTTCTAGACTCTAGAAACTTGAGGATGGGTTCCAATTTAAGTCTAACCATATGTCCTTAATAGTATTTTTTCACATTAATCCTTCCATAATAAAGGAACATAATTATTTTTCAAAGTTATAATTGGTGAAAAGAAACATGTAAAATCATGTAAAAATGTCTATAGAATATCACCAATCCATAAATATTTTGTATCTCATTGAAATTCATTTGTGTTCTCTATGAGATAACTACATTTACCATTTAAAAATTAAATTTCTTTTTCAAAAATGATATTTCAATAAAAAAATTCTTCTTTTATTCAGAAGTATCTTTTTGACAACACCTAATAAAATCAATTCTCTAATAATGGACAAAAAACAATATCTGATTGTTTCTCATGATCCCTTTTTCCCTATAATACACCAGTATACCCTAAAACCCTACTATAATGGAATCTATATTACTAATACAGATTCAATTAATCAATGAAATTAATATGTATAGATTATTCATAATACCAAAATCCATAATGACAAACTCATAATGTCTACATATACTTCTCAATGATGTCTTTAAAATATCCTCCTTTCAAACTCACAATTAGTGATATCCAATGTAACGTCCTGGTTCTGGAAACTACCCTGAGGTGCCCCGTACCAGTTGGTCACAGAGCCTCAAGCACATTTCCCCAAATGCCAGAGGCTTCCTACTAGTAGCAAGGGCCTTGGGTGTGATTGTGGGAAACTATGCCCTCATTGTCAAAGTGCATAGTGGAAATAAATAAACATGCAATAGCGGAAGTAGTGAATAACCAACAATAATAAACAGCGGAAGACTAAATCAACAAACTAGAGCACATATGTATATATGGAATGATGAAAGATAAAAATCTAGGAAAGCAGCCAAACAATTCACAATGCTGAAAACACCACGGTACCAAAATGAGTACAAAATAAAAGAAAAACAGCTCCTCAGTATCACAAGCGAAAGCTTGGTCCCTTTCTCTCCTGCTCCAAGAAATCAAGCACTAGCAGTTGAAGGGCGCTTCCCTTATCTATACCTGCAACAACATAGTATTCTTGGGCCCAAAAGCATGGCCCAAACAGGGTGTGAGATAAAATACCAGTAGGAAACCACCCGAAGATATGTGCCTAGTAGTAAGTGAGTATATGGAAGGTAAAAGTACAATAAGCAGTAAACAATAACTACAAAGCAGTAGGCAGTAAACAGTAAGTAGTAATGTAGGAAGATACACAACAGTAATCAACCCACAACCAACAATAGTCGTGAAGCAAACAGCTAACAAGTAGGAAACCCTCTAGGAAGTACTTTCAACCATCCCCCCTTGTCCTATATAATAATTACCACAACCCTCTGGGCAGGGCACTCATCCTAACCCCTTTGTTTTGGTCATATGAATTTATGAGACTCTCTAGGGAAGGCCACTTGGTCAATTCCCCTTATAGTCTAGGGTAGTCAGTGACTCTCTGACAATGATCACATGGTCTAACCCTCTTATCCCCAAGTCTAGAGTCTCTCTGAGGATGTTATCTCAGACAATTCCTTTTATAGCCTCAGGTATACCACAGGCTCTCTGAGGAAGCTCACTTGGTCAATTCCTCATCTAGCCTGGGAAGGTTCATAAAAATATTCAAACAAAGTAAGACTCTCTAAGGAAGCTCACTCGGTCTACCCTCCTGTAGTCTATAATATCTGAAGTCACTCTGGGAAGATAGCTCAGTCTATCCCCTATGGCCTATAATTTCTAAGACTCACTAAGGAAGCTCACTCAGTGTACCCTCCTGTAGTCTATAATGTCAAGGACTCTCTGAGAATCTCGCTCGGTCTATCCCTTATAGTCTATAGTGCCATGTTCTCACAGCCATGTGCCAGTCAGTTCATGATAATTCTATAAGTCCAATGTACACCTATAGGGATACTTGGATAATATTCTACCGGACAAAAAGCATGTTATACAGAACACACCATCCTATAGACAAAAGGCATGGCATCAGTCAAAATAGCCAAAGGCTAACAAAACCCAAAGGACGTAAACAGAGCAAAGCATGGGAAAAACATCCACGCACAACAAATTATTATCCTCTAACATGATTAATTTACCTATACAAAATTATAAAAGCAATGCAATCAAAAATAAGGACTAAAATGTAAACACACAATATCTCGTTCATGGGTATTGGTGGAATTTGCACATACAACTCAAAGACATTGATTGGTATGGCACAAACCACCTACCTCGATCCTAGGAGATCGATATACTTGAACCATGACGACTGTTTCTCCCTTGAATGTCATAGATCTGAGAAAACATCCAAAATTCTCAAACCACGATAACATGAGAAAGAGGAAGAATCAAGGAATGAAACACAAGAAGAAGGAAGAACTCACCGATGCGATTCCAACGCAATCGACGGTGGTCGTATCGGCCAACAGTTTGAGGCTCGGGAAGATGGAGAAGTTTAGTGGTCGTACGACATCTCTCAATCGAACCGGACCTAGAAGAAGACATTTATGGTGATCAGGCGCAACCCCAGTCCGTTTAGTGAAAAGAAAAAGAAACTACACGGCATGTACTTTTAGAGTACATTGTGTGTACAATGTCTTTCCATACTCCGCCATAATCGGCCTCCACGTCATCCCTATAAACCGTGTGTGTGGCCCCGACACGACCTGTTCAAGGCTTCAAGCGGGAAAAGAGTACACGCCGTGTACTCAGAAAGTACACGGTATGTACCTCAAAAATTTCTAGAAACTTCATTTTTTTTAAAAACTCCAGAAAAAGTAAAGACATGCCTGAAACGAAGATCCGAGTACTTACAAACTACCCCCCTTAAAAACTTCGTCCCTAAATTTCCCTTGCGAGGCGTAGAAGAAGAAACCCCAAATACATCAGGTCACTGCGATCATACATCGGCCTCCCTCTCCTAGGTCTCATCTAGTACTCTCCCAGGCTGCCAAAGAACCCATAATAAAGGAACAGACCGCCCACAGAGAACCTTCGTACTACGATCGACAACCTGGATGGGATGCTCCTCAAACGATGCATCCGCTTTGAGCTCAACCTCCTCGGGCTAAAAGACATGTGATGGGTCTGAAAAGTAACGTCGGAGCTGAGAGACGTGGAAGATGTCATGCATGGCCTGGTACCTTTGAGGTAACTTCAACCGATAAGAAACTGGCCCAACTCTCTCCAATACCTCAAACAGCCCGACGTACCACGGTGAAAGCTTACCCTATCTCCAAATCCTCTTGTGTCCCAACAACTATGCGACACATGAGAAAACCTAATCCCCGACCTCGAACTCCAGAGGTTGTCTCCACTGATCAGCATAAGACTTCTGTCGAGACTGTGTTGTATCCATCCTCTTCTGAATCAACTCTATCTTCTCGGAGATCTCCTGAAGAAGACGAGGTCCCAGCAGAGCTGCCTTCCATGCCTCCATCCAGCATAAGGGTGATCGGCATGGCCTACCGTAAAAATCCTCGTAAGGTTCCATCTGAATGGTCTCATGAAAAATGTTGTTGTAGGCGAACTCCACAAGAGGAATATGCTTCTCCCAAGAACCGCTGAATTCTAGAATGCAAGCTCAGAGCTTGTCCTCCTGCACATGGATTGTGCTCTCGGATTGGCCATCTATCTGGGGATAGAATGCGGTACTCAAAAATACTTGTGTACCCAAAGCCTTCTGATATCACTACCATAACCGAGAGGTATAGCACACATCCCTTTCTGAAACAATATAGTGCGGAACTCCATGTAGATGTAAAATATCTCGGATGTACAACCCTCCCAAATCATCAACACTGAAGGTCTCCTTGATCGGCAAGAAGTGATCAACCTTCATAAGCCTATCGACGAAAACCCAAAAAGCATCATTCCCCCAAGGAGACCTTGGCAACCTGGTCATGAAGTCAATTGCGACATCATTCAACTTCCACTCGGGAATGGGTAACTGCTGCAGAAGCCCTATTGGTCGCTGGGGCTCTACTTTCACCTGCTGACAAGTAGAACATCTCATAACAAAACCAGCAACATCTTTCTTTATACCTGGCCACCAGTAATGGTGGTGTAGATCACGATACATCTTGGTGATGCCAGGATGAACTGCCCAAATTGAGGAATGAAAATCCTGCATCATCTCCTCACGTATATCTGCTGGCACCCATATGCGTCCCTGGAAACGCGAGATCTCATACTCGCCCACTGTCCATCCAGGAAGAGGGTCATCTCTTAACACATTCCCCACAAGACTAAGTCTTCTGAGTCTGATAGCTGCCTCATCTGTACCCAATAAAGTAGTGTATAGGTAATAGATACAGAAGATATAAAAGTCTATCCCTGTCATTCATTCACTTCCAAGTGCATCTCAAAGAATATAGCCATAGGCTGCCACTCACTGCTGGCCTCCTGAACTTCCAGAAACTGAGTTCTTATACTCAACGCATCTGCCACTACAATACCCTTTCCCGGCATATAGGCAAGCTCAAAATCAAAAGAATGAAGATACTTGACCCACCTGTGCTATCTCAGATTCAGTTCATGCTGATTGAAGACGTACTTGACTCTCTTATGGTCAGTGAAAACCAAAAAGTGCTCTCCCAGAAGGTAATGTCTCAAACAACAAAAGGCATGAACAACAGCTACCAACTCCAAATCATGCATAGGGTAATTCCACTCATGTGGCCTCAACTGCCGAGACCCATATGCAACGACTCCATCTCCCGACATAAGCACATCTCCCAGCCCGATACCTGAAGCATCACTGTAAATAGTGTAGCCTTTTCCCATATCTGGAAAGACTAGTAATGGTACTGACATCAACCTCCCCTTTAGCTCTTGAAAGGATGACTCACAAGTATCTGACTATAAAAACTTCTCCCCTTTCTTGGTCAGACCTGTCAATGGTGTTGCTAGGCGCGAGAAGTCATGAATGAAGCTCCTGTAGTACCCTTCTAGCCCTAAGAAACTCTGTACCTCAAAGACATTATTTGGCTTCTCCCAAGAAACTACAACTCTAACTTTCTCTGGGTCCATAGATACTCCAGCCACTAAGATAATGTGATCCAAGAAGTGAATTTGATCCATCCAAATGTGTCACTTCAAGAGTTTATCATACAGCTGATGCTCTCTCAGTGTACTCAGAATGATATTAAGATTTGTGGCATGGTCGTGTCGAGTGTGAGAGTACACCAAGATATCGTCCATGAAGACCACGATGAAGGAGTCCAAGTACGGATGGAACACTCGGTTCATCAGTGCCATGAAAACTACAGGCGCGTTCGTGAGACCGAATGGCATGACTGTATACTCGTATAGACCATACCTACTCCTGAAAGCTGTAAGAGGTATATATGATTTTCTAACATGCAACTAATGATAACAAGACCTCAAATCGATCTTCGAGAACACTTAGGCTCCCCGAAACTGATCAATGAGTTCATCTATCCTTGTAAAGGGATATCGGTTCTTGACCGTCAACTGGTTCAGCTTCTGATAATCCACACAAAGCCAAAGGGTAGCGTCTAAATTCTTCGCAAACAGGACAAGAGAACCCCAAGGAGAAGTACTGGGTCGGATGAAACCCTTTGCCTGCAACTCCTCCTACTGCTTCTTGATCACCTGCAACTCAGGTGTAACAATCCTATAAGGAGGAATGGACATCGGTGCCACACCTAGAATGAGCTCAATCAAGAAGTATACCTCACGCTCTAGGGGAAACATGAAAATTCCTCTAGAAAGACATCCCTGAAATGATCCACCACCGGGGAATGTCTGGCTGTGAAGTCCCCTGGTCATCCAGATAAAGATTGGAAATCTAGGCTGTAACTTCCCCTAGCCCTTGATGATCTGGTCCAGCTCTACCCACCTGGTCATCCCACTCACCTCAATAAAGAAAATACCTGCCTCTGGGGATATGAAACTCACCCTATAGCGATAGCTATCGACGACTTCTTGTAAAAGAACCAACCAGTCCATCCCAGGAATGACATCATAACCCATCATCTCTAGGACATAGAGGTCCCATAAGAAATGACACCACGCAACCTCAAGAAGGCACTCACTGCACTGACGTACGCTAGATGTCCTCATTCCCAATGGCGTGTCAAGAGTCAACAAGTTGGCAGACGAAAAGATACAGAGCCCATGTCTCTCCACAACCGTAACAGAGATAAAGCTATGGGAATCACTAGTATCGAAAATTATTAAAGATAAAACTGAGGCTAATAAGATCATACGTCAAACTGTAGAAGGGCTGGGATCCTGCTCCTGATAGGTCTGCTCCATGGAGAATTACTGGCCTGCACCGCGGCCCTACACCCCTAGTTGACCACTCTGAGCTGATCCACTCTGTTGTCGCTGATGACCTGGTGAATGACCACCATGGCCACGACCTCCACCTCCGCCTGAATAGCTAGAAGAACTCAAGTTCCCAGACTAGTGGGAAACAGGTGAATCATCTCCAGAAAGCGGGGTCATAGAGGAACCCCTACACCAAGCTGAAGGTGAGAAGATGTGACAGAAGTGGTGAAGATGGCCCATCATTCCACAAGATCAGCACTCCATCGGATCTCTCGGGCACTGAGGCCTAGTGTTCCCACTTCTACCGCACTGGTAGCATATGACTTAGCTTCCAGAAGACACATCCCGCAATCCCGGATCTCCTTGAGAAGACTCTCTGTGATGCTTTCTACTTTCCTTATGAGGAACACCAACTCTGGATGTCGAACCACCTTTGCTCAATGCTCTAGAATCTCTCTGATTGTGCTCAGTAATCAGCACCTGGTTGATGATGGAGGATATAGAAGTTAACTAGAAGATATTCACCTGGGAACGGATCTCCTACCTGAGACCGTCCTCGAACTTCCTAGCAAGAAGCAACTCGTCACCTACTAGGATCATTGTGAAACGTTGTAGCTCAGTGAAGTGAGACGAGTACTCCATAACAGAAAGAGTACCCTACTGCAGGCTCATAAAATCTCGGGCTCGATCGGACCTCAGGGTCTCCAGATAGAAGTAGTCATAGATGGTGCATCGAAACTCATCCCATGACATACCCTGCTAGCGTCTTAACTGTGAGATCACCTCCCACCACCTCTTGGCGGTGTCCCGGAGCATATAAGTAGCCAGCATTACCTTTTTCTCCAGAGGTATCTATAGGTTCTCGTAGATAGTCAGGGTGGCCTTGAACCATGACCCTGCAGCCTGGGGTCCTCCATCCCCTGAGAAAGTAGAAGGATGTTGATGATGAAAAACCCTCGTCAACTCAGCCATTGACGGGGCAAGAGGAGGCGCTCCCTAAAAATTCTGCATCATCCTCAGGAAATCCTCCCAGAACAGTGCATCGGCACCTATGATGGGTATAACTGCTGGTGCCAAGGCTTGCACAATAGGAGGATCAATAGGAGGTCCCTGATCGGCCATATCAGGTGTTTGGTCACCATTTGGAAACTGACGTACAACTGAAGGATGTCTCGAAGGCATAGCTCTGAAAGATCAAAAGCAGACCTTAGATCAGGATTAACAAGGACTGAAAACACCAAAGTACAAAATAAGAATAATGGGAAAGAAACCATCAAGTTCTACAAAACATGACAACACATCGTGTATAAAAACTACACGGTGTGTCTTCCTTAGCCATTAACATGGGCATGTACTCTTACCACTACTGGTCGTGTAACACCCAACCTACACGGCGTGTTGTTCCCACACACGGCATGTACTTGAACTCTAAACCCCTGCTCGAGTCTCTTTACATGACTAGCCCACATGGTTTGATATAACCCCAAACTACACGGTGTGTTCCCTAGGGACACGGCTTATACTAGACACGTTCTTGGTGGCCTATGTTGTTAGTTACACGGTCGTCTACACAGCGACCCTTACACGGCGTGTTCCAAACAAACACGTCATGTATAGGAGAAGATAACCTCGGCCCGTGTTGTTCGTGACACGGCCGGGTACCTGGGACAAAACTATATGGGGTTTTCTTTACCATCATGGCATTTTCTGCTCGAGCTTCCCCAGCCCATGTTGTTAGTGACACGACCTGGTACACGGCTCTAAACTACATGGCGTGCACCAACCGTACACGACGTGTTCCTGAAGTTATTTTTAGGACACCATGTTTCTACTCACACAGTCAGTGACACGGCCTGAAAGCTACACTGTGTGTATCCAGAAAGTACACGTCGTGTACTCTGGGTTTTTCGGGGAAGTAGCTCAGAAACTGCACAGAAGCCCAGAAAACACAGAAAAAAATGCAAGGAGGTTCCAAATTCCGACCCGCGAGGGCCCATAATCCCCACGAATCAATGATTGGAATACAACACAATCATATATAAGGAAATACAGGTTGATGATCCACCATGTTCCTATTAATGAGGGCCCATAACACCTCAAGAACCGAAATTTGGTTTTCATTTTAAACAATGTACCAAACAATAAGTTTCTATATCAATCTATAGAGATTCTATCATACATCTATCACAACAGTAACCATAATCTACACAACGTCTATCACAACAACCTAAAATTTCTAATTCACCCTAGATGGAATGGAAATAATGAATGGCATGTGATTTCTAATAGTGGTTATATGATGCATGAGATGGTATACCCTCATCTCATCGGTTTGCGACAGAAATAGAACTGCAATAGCTAAACAATAATAACCACTCAAGTCATGTGAATCACTCTTGGTGAAATCATGTCAATCGTAAAATCTCAGAAACTAAAAACTGCAATAACTGAGGTAGTATGGATTTTCCCTATACAAGGGTTAGCTACTCCCGGGCACAACTTATTATCAACTGCCAAATCCGTCCTATCCCTGGATAAAGTCTCAAAACAGTAATGCAAGAGAAAAGACCTCCTCTGACACCACTTTGTAACGTCCCGGTTCCAGAATCCACCCAGAGGAACCCCATACCTGGTTGGTCACATGGACTAAAGTGCATTTCCCCAAATGCCAGAGGCTGCAGACTAGCAGCGTGGGTCTTGGGTGTGATCGTGGGGAAACTATTCCCTCATTGGCAGAGGGCACAATGGAAATAAATAAACATGCAATAGTGGAATCAGTGAATAACCAACAATAATAAACAGCAGAAGACTAAATCAACAAACTGGAGCACATATGTATATATGGAATGATTCAAGATACAAATCTTGGAAAGAATCCAAACAAGTCACAATGCTGAAAATACCACAGTACCAAAACGAGTACAAAAGAAAAGAAAAACAGCTCCTCAGCATCACAAGTCAAAGCTTGGTCCCGTGCTCTCCAGATCCAAGAAATCAAGTAAACGAAGTCGAAGGTCTCATGCCCTTGTCTATACCTGCACCAATATAGTCTGCTTGGGCCCAAAATCATGGCCCAAACAGGGTGTGAGATAAAATCCCAGTAGGGAACCACCCGAAGATCTATTCCTAGTATTCAGTGAGTATATTATAGTAAAAGTAAAATAAGCAGTAAACAATAATAGCAAAGCAGTATGCAGTCAACAGTAAGCAGTAAATCAGGAAGATACACAATAGTAATCAATCCACAACTAACAACAGTAGTGAAGCAAATAGTTAACAAGTAGGAAACACTCTGGGAAGTACTCGCAGCCATCCCCTCTGGTCCTATCTAATAATTACCACAACCCTCTGGGCAGTGCACTCATCCTAACCCCTCTGTTTTGGTCATACGAATTTATGAGACTCTCTTGGGAAGCTCACTCGTTCAATTCCCCTTATAGTCTAGGGTAGTCAGGGACCCTATGAGGAAGATCACGTAGTCTAACCCTCTTAGACCTAAGGTCTAGAGACTCTCTGAGGAATCTATCTCGGTCAATTCCTCTTATAGCCTCAGGTATACCACATACTGTCTAATGAAGCTCACTTAGTCAATTCCTACTCTAGCCTGGGAAGGATCTTAAAAAGATTCAAACAAAGAATGATTCTCTGAGGAAGCTCACTCAGTCTACCCTCCTATAGTCTATAATATCTGGAGGCACTCTGGGAAGCTCTCTTGGTCTATCCCCTATGTCCTATAATGTCTAATACTCACTGAGGAAGCTCACTCGGTCTACCCTCATGTAGTCTATAATGTCAAGGACTCTCTGGGAATCTTTCTCGGTCTATCCCTTATAGTCCATAGCACCAGGTTCTCACAGCCCCATTCCAGTCAATGCATGATAATGCTATAATGCCAAACTACACCTATAAGGCTACTTGGATAACATTCTACAGGACAACAACCATGTTATACAAAACACTCTATCCTATAAACACAAGGCATGGAAGCAGTCATAACAGCCAAAGGCTAAAAAGACCCAAAGGTCGTAAACAGAGAAAAGCATGGGCGAAACATCCACACACAACCAATTATTATCCTCTAACATGATTCATTTACTTCTACACAAGCATAAAATCAAGGCAGGCAACAACAAGGAAAAAAATATAAGCACACAATACCCCGTTCACGGTTATTGGTGAAATTTGCACATAAAACTCAAAGGCCTTGAACAGTAAGGCACAAACCACCTACCTTGATCCTAGGAGATCGATATACTTGAACCACAAAGACTGATTCTCCCTTTAACTTCATAGATCTGAGAAAACGTCCAAAATGATCAATCCACGATATCATGAGAAAGAGGAAGAATCAAGGAATGAAACTCAAGAAGAAGGAAGAACTCACCGCTGCGGTTCCAACACAATCGATGATGGTCGAATCGGCCAACAGATGGAGGCTTGGGAATCCGGAGATGTTTCGCAGCCGTACGGCTTCTCTCGGTTGAACCGGACCTAGAAGAAGGTGTTTTTGGCGATCAGGCATGACCCCTGTCCATTTAGTGAAAACAAAAAGTACTCGGCAAGTACTTTTAGAGTACAAGGCGTGTAGTAGGTCTTTCCGTACTTCGCCAAAATCGGCCTCCACGTCATCCCTACACACCGTGTGTGTGTGTCCCAGACACGACCAGTACACAGCTTCGAGCGGGAAAAGATTACACGATGTGTACTCAGAAAGTACACAACGTGTACTTCCAAAATTTCCCAAAACTCCATTTTTCTCAAAAACTCCAAAAAAAGTAAAGACATACCTAAAACAAAGATATGGGTTTTTACCTCCAAAACCTCAAACAAATTTAAATAACCATTAGTATCCCCAAATTTTATCAAACTAAAAATTATATAATTGAAATTGTTATTGATTTTTTAACATATATTGGATAAGCTTACGGTAATTGAAAAACATATATGAGTTCAATAAACATTCATTACAAATAGAAATGTTTCTACCATCATATATATGCCTTGTAGAATCAATCCTTTGATTTATAACTATACCAAATATAGATTTAATTCCATCAATTCAATTTCCTCTATCCAATAAGAGGTTATTAAAATTAATCTAGACCTTGTTAGGAATTCAATTATAAAATCCATTTCTCTTTTTGGTGGAAATCATGAGAAAATATTCATAAAAACATTAGGAAACTGGTCAAAACTAGTTGGAAAATATTTATTTTCAATATCATCTAGAGATTTTGTGTACAATGTTTCTAAAAGATATATTATAGTTCCATCAACCATGACCCCAAATCTCTCTCTACCATCTTTTATATCACAATCTCCTCTAAATAGATTTTTATCTTCTTCCTGAGGTGTGAAACTAAACTTCTATTCATAATATTTTATGATGAAATTAAATAATGTCAACCATTCCATAACCAAAATCAGGTAATATACATCCATATCATGTATATAAAAGTCTAAAAGAAACTTATCCCCATCCATAATTATAGTATAATATTTACCCATGAATGGTTAATACTATATTTGGCCAAGAGGGTTATGTAGTTTCAAAATGGGAGGAATCTTATCCACAATAAAACTCATGTAATCATAAAAAAGAAAATAAATTAACAAGTGAGATGTAACCATATCAAAAAATTACTTCATAAGAGTATAATAAAAAATAATCATACATCTCACCACTATTGTTCCTAATTGATCATCCATGATCACATTCTCAATACCGTAAAATTTCTTACTCGCTGCTCATTTATCTTTTTTCATTGTTGATATTACACTTGTTGAGGATTTTATGAGTTCCTATAATAACATTGGATCACTTGGGTATAATGATAAAAATGTTTCATCTATACTCATATTTTTAAGGAATGTGACACCTAAGGAACATGATATTTGTCTCCAAAACTATACATTAGATCAATATGGAAATAGTACTGAATATGTCTCATCTTTTTATAATTATGAAATGATCCAGGTGATTCTGTACAATCTCACTTAATATGGTCAAAATAAATACATTAGAATCATCATGGATTAGTTTTCAATTGAGGAGGAATGTTTACTAATTCCATGGTTGGATTCTGAGTTATCCCACCACTATTGATATAGGCTTCCATATTTCACTTATTCCTAACATTGGAGTTTCCACATGTTCCCATGAAAATGAACTACTCCCCACAAACATATTTTTCAAGATATCTCTTTATTCCACCCTCACACTGTTGAAAATTTTTATATAATTTTATATACTGAAAATGAAATATTTGAGGTAATATCTAACATCAACCTAGACATAAAGATGCATTCCTTCAAGGATGCACTTGAATCAATTTCCAGGAAAAAGAATACTAAATTCATAAATTTTGCCTCATAAACTATCACCCGATGATTATCTATAATAAAACTAAATAAATATATTATTATAGAAATATGAAATGCTTGATGATATAATTTCAAGTTAAGAAAAGTTTCAAAATCCTCTCTGCTCATGCCTTTTTCCTTTATCTCATGAACATATAATTCCCACCTTTGGATTTCCAAATCTACTAGTACATAAGTTTTTAGATTTATATTCTAATTAATTTTCATCCCAAGGTAATAAAATATTTTACTCATCTTATTTTATAATTAATATACCTTTTCCAGCTCGAAATGTTCCCAAAATATAGGCGGATTCGAATTCTGGAAACTAAATTAATTGGTCCACTCTCTTATGTTCATCATTTATATTACCCATATCCATGATCTAAAAATCCCATACAATACATTGGTCTAATAGTTGGCTCAGCTATTTCTTAGGTGAAACTACATTCTAAGAATCTTCTTCTAGTTGGTTTATAAAATGACTACATAGTGTGATTAATTAAAACTAGAAAAAACAACACTAATTATCAATAATTATACTATAAATAATTAGATAATAAAATTTACTACCTCAAGATATATTACATCATATATTTCCACAATTGAACCATCATCAATATTCTTACAATTTTTATTACATTTTAATAATGATTTCAAAAAAAATTTAATTTTTAAAAAAATTAACACATTATCTCCATTTCATGAACCAATAATCTCAAAATGATAAATCAAATCATAATGGTATGTATTACACTATATTCGTTTCATGAAAAAAAAATAAACAAAACCCATGATTATATGGTGTCAACTCAACTAAAAGGATATTAAAACATGAATGTACTAAAACTCCCAGGTATCTAGAAGATCAGCATATATTGGTTTAATACACCTTTTTAGGATCGATATTTCGTGTTCTAACAATAATATATCAATGAAACCATGCCATGATAGATAATGATACCATTTCAAACTTAATTATCAAACAAAACAAGAATCATTTATCCCAAAATGAATGATGGACTAGACAACAGGGATTCAACTTCCAATGTAAATGGTCAAAAAATATGATACCAATTGAAACATTCCTCTCCTAATCATTGGCTTGAGATGAAGTGTAAGTGGTACTAAGACTTTAAGGAAATATTTAGGATACCAAATGTTGGCGATAAATTCCAACATTCTCATGATCATTCGGGGTATCATTTTCCCATTAAAAGATAAAACACCCAAAATAGATAATAAAAACCCTTGAAAACATTATATGATGAATTAGTTCAAAAATATAGTCAAAACACAACTAATCCAATAAATTGTATTATAATAAAAGAGGAAACCAACTGACATACTAAAAATGTTTTAAAAATCAAAAGCCCCAAAAAATTGAAGAGACACCATCCATAAACACCCTACACACTCAAAGATCCAAATCCACAAGAAATTTCCAAAATATTAGGAAGAATCTCTAAATAATTGTGATACATTTTCATTACATGTTCTTTTGATAGATGAAATATAAAAATTAAAAATTCATTCCATGATCTTAGTGAGTCTAGGATCAATGTGATTTCAACAATTACATCACAAATCAGGCCACTCCAACCAAACATGTTATTTTAATTCATATAAAACCTTTTTCAAGCAGCTCAAACAATATATATCCAAACTACAACAAATTCCATAGAAAGGGATAAACAATGCATAAAACCTTTTAAAAGTTGTGTGATATTTTTGTAACCATGTGTACATACACACTCATGAATGCCCATCTGATAGTTCCATACTAATGAGTAGTCTCTTGTAGTTCCACAATATCATCACAATGTCACCAATACCTGGTTCCCCAATGGCATGCATCCATTTCATAGGGTCACATCTAATAAAAATTAACTCACATTAATCATGAATTCTAAATCCATGCCAAACCACTTGACTAAACTTTATATAATTTAATCATTTTGACCATGAATTAAAATTCATTAAATCCTTAATGTGGTTTTAAAATCAATATTTTCTTAAATATAATCCAATTTGGTTTTTGGAAAACTAACCAATATCCTGAATGTTAATCAAAGAAAAAACCAACTTGTATTTACCCCAACAATAACAAGTATATTTAAAAAACAATTAAACAAATAATTATTATAGACACTTTTTATTCATGTACTAAGTATTTTAGAGATAAGAGAGAAGTCGCACACCTCTCAACGGTTAAAGAAAATAAATAATGACACAAAAAAACATCTATATTTGATGAAAAATCACATTCCATTCACTAAATCTAATAATAGTTCATCATAAACTATTCCAAACACATATATCTATTCATAATGTACATCATATATGGTTCCAAGAGTGGGAAGAACCTTGGATATAAGATAAATGAGGATGAATGGGTAATGACCGGTGAATCAGGGCCTCCTATACATTTTGATTTGTCTAAGGATCACACCTTGACCAAAGGCTCTCCTATCTTAAGCCATCAGATAAATTGGAATTCTTCTAATGGAAGGATTAATGGAATAGAAGGTTTAATGTAGTTAATTAAAATTATGTATATGTTTTTAGGTGGAAAAACTATGTGTCACATGTTTTGGACGCATGATTTAGAAAACAATGTGCTAACCATGAGTTACTACTTTCTAATGGAAAAACCTAGACAGTTTGGTAGACGTGGATAAACACACTTTGTTACATCCATATTGTTCTGTCTTTTCAACATTTCTTGGTTTCTATTATGAACTCAAATGGTATAGACAACCCATGTACCAACCATGAACATTATGAGTTCCAATTATCGCTCTTTTAATGGTTTCTTAGAGATGAGGAATGGTTTCTACTAACCATTCAAAAACAATATTCTCAATAAAATCCATTGAAATTTTCCAGAACCCAATATAACCTCCCAATATGTATCTTGAACATTATATAGACTCAAAACACATGAATAAAGGTTCATGTAACTGAAATTGGGGGCCCTATATGTTTCTTAAACAAGAAACTAGTTGATGATATCTAGATGAATTAACAAGAATGGATTATAATATCTATGAATGGAAATAAGGTATGTTATATATTTTGATCTATATCAATATTTAATTATGAATTGTGATCATTTTATAAGATATTTTTCCAACAATAATGAATGTGATCCATGTGTCTATAAGTATTCTTCTTGGAAGACTATAATTTCCCTATAATTATATATTAATGACATGTTATTGATGAGAAATTAATTTCATGTCTTACATAAATTTAACACCAGTTAAATAAATTATTATCTTTAAAATAATACTATAAAGTAGCCTAAATTACAGGGATCAAAATTTTAAAATAAATCTTAAATCCTTATTAGACTATGAAAAATTATTTATATTGAAAAAGTAATCATGTTTTATAATATAAAACAATCAAGGAGATTATTTTTTATAATGTCACATGTCATTAATATCTCTATGAATATTTTTCCATAAACATAGAAGTCAACAAATAGAATGAGTAATGTCAATTATTTTATGGTGGTTGGGTATTTCATGTATTTCATTCAATGTAATATGTTTTATGTTTCCCATTAATTAATCAAGTGAAGGTTATCATGAATATCCTACAGATCTACAATGAGAAATAACTAAAACTACAAAAAAGTAATTGATACATATAAACGATATGATCTGGGTATATAGAGAATTTTTGGAGCTAGGAATATTGAGATACATTGATTCTTGTTTCTACATACATTAGGATGACCTTGAATTGCAGTTATGCTTTATATATTACCTTAATGGTGACTTAGTGAGCGAGATAAGCCTGAAAAAACTAATGCTCATTGATTTTACTACATAATGTGATTATATAAATTATTCCATTATATAAAATGAATGAATTTTGATAGAAAATTTTTTCATAAATATTTACACCATACCATGAATTATATACCGTTTAATATTATACTATAATAGTAGTATAGTATTCTTACAATAAAATGAGCATATGTTATACCATAGGATAAAAAATACTCTTTATGTTTAATATCATGATATATTTAACAAAAATAGGTGATGACATTATTAACTATGTTTCCAAAAAATGTAACATAGAATATCCACTAAATAAGTACATATCTCACTATATGGATGATTATATTGAGATAGATATTATATTGAGACTTGTTAGTAGTTGTATTTAGTGAAACATTGAGGTTTGTGTGATTATGTTCTTCATACCTAACTCAAATGAGTACTTTTGACTGCCATTTCATATATAAAACATAATATATAACTATATTTCAATTACCATGATATTAATATTAATTTTTTCTATACTATATATGGTAATTTTCTTGAATAATATGTTTTATAAAAACTATATACTAGATATAATGATAGTTTGTCTCTAATTGATTATCAATACATGTTTATTTAAAAGTTTACTTAACATACTGAAATATATAAGGTCAATCTATTATGGAGGGCACTCACACAAAACAATTTTCATATTATAATTATATATTTTTAAAATATTTTATTTAAAATGGGTACAAAAGTAATAGGGGGTTTTTGTAATCCAAGGGATATAATTATATACAATTAAGATAGAAAATCATATATAGAAATAAATAACACATGGATTTTTTTAAGAAAGAGGTTTCTGTTCAAGGAACATTATAGTGATGAAAATAAATACATTTTATAAGTAATTTCATACAATAGTTTTACTTAATTTCGTGATCATGACATATCACTACCCCCCCATGTTTGAATCTTGATTGTCCTACATCAACAGCTTGACATAGATGATGATATACCTCACTTCAAAAATACAATGCTACTCCACTATATACAAGATTAAAATGATGGTGGAGTGTAAAATAGACTTAGAATATGAGGAATATTTTTGTATTCAAATGGGAGTGACCATATAACCTAATAAATTTAATAACCACTAAAATCATATAATAGGAATGAATAAAAAAGAATTCATTGATGTGCTTTGAGTTTAAAACACCGTCGCTCCCCCCTTGAACAATGGAGAGGTTCAGTTCTCTATAACCATGGAGATAAGGGAATCACATTGTTAGAAAAAGATTAAAAAAAAGAAAGTCCAGTATAAAAAATAATATATATATATATATAATTTAAAAAACATTAAACAAATTAAATTATCAACCATAGTATTTAAAAATTGATAACTCTTGAATATATGTCATGGTTAATATTTATATGAAAAAAAATGCATAAAAAATTCACCCATATTTTTCTTTCAAATATTCACATAGGTTTTTTCCATAAACTTTTTGTGTGTTAAAAATTCAATTTCTATAAATTTATTCATATGAATATATATATTTATAAGAAAATATTTAACCCCATTATACATGTATATAAATACTTATACTATTGTAATAAAGAATAATGTTTTTTCTTGATAAACCTATAGAATTCAAATTCTCTAATTCCCTATTAATTTATGACACAGGAAACCATCTAATTGAAATGATATGTAGTGAATGAAAAATTTACCTACAATAATATCTTTATAATTTCAAAATTAATATGTTTTGGACCCAAAATTTTTGTTATTTGGCCCCATAATTTATAGTGATGTAAAATATTTTTAGATTTATTAACCCGAGTTATATTTCTTATTTGGTCCTCCTATGGTAAGATGCAATAATATATATAGTTAAAAAATTAATTCAAAAAACCATGTAATCATAAAATTTGAAAATTTTTATTTGCATTGTTATAATGAATATTTTAAGAGAAACATGAAAATTATTTTTATTTGAAATAATAAAATAGTGAAATTCACCCTTTTAATTTATTTTCATATAATAAATGTAAAATAAGGGTATATTAGAAAAAAATTTATGTAATGGGAAAATAGAATAAAAAAATGTAAATAAAATTTGTAATGGTGAAAATATAGGATAATTCACTACACAATCACAGTCCCACACTAATTATTTTTCACTGTAGGGAAAAATGACTTATCCAATTTAAAATCCCCACCAAAATCAATTCTGAGATAGTATCCAAGACCATTTCCAAGATATATTTTCATCTTGTCTCATTTGTGAAATTAAATGCCTTTTTTATTTTATCTAATCATATATTAACTTTTTGTACATTACAAATCAATCCATGGCCCAAGCATATGATATCTCTAATAGATGTTCTTTTCAATCTTCATTAATGTTAAATTTAATCTCAAGTTATGTTCACAGTTGTAAATTTAATCTATCACCATTTTCTTATTAAAATTATATTATTTAAACATCCCAAGACATAAAAATGTTATAAATCGTGTGGTAATTATAAGGAATTTTTTTAGTGAAATAATTTAAAAATTCATTGGAAGAAAATAGAGGGATATAATCAAAAATATAATGAAACAATATTCATGTGATACCATTAAAATTTATTCACTCAATTACAATTACATTATGCACACCACAACTTCTTATTTTCATAAAGGGGATGATTTAAGCATATAATGAACTAGATTACATCATCTTAATTCTCAAATTTTTCAATTTTATTACCTTTTACTGATATTATTTTTTCTTATACAGGATAATGTGATAATATAATGTAATGAATAAATGATAGATAATTCCCTGGATTTTTGAGAGGAACATTTATCTTAATCATAGTAACACTGTCTAATTCATTCTCCAATTTGTTTTTAATTCTCTTATATTTATATATAGTGATGATATAATTATAGCACAATGAATCTAATCTACTTGTTCCCATTTGTTTCCACACATTCTAGAATAGTTACTCAAAATCCTGACACCATAAAATGAGTTTTTTTTCTGAAGAATAGATATGAATACCATTTATCCTAAACTCAAATGTTAAATAGAAATTCAAATTAATAATGGGAGAATATACGCAAAGAAAAATAGGGTTAAAATGCTTCATAATACATTAAGTAAATAGCAGGATTCTAAATGATAACTAATGGATGAGGAAAAGGTAGGTATAAAATTTAAAAAAAATTGAAAATAAACATCATTCATAATATTAATACAATTTAATTAACTAAAAATACTTGAAAGGTAAATAATGTCATGTTTTTGTTCTAATAAAAAGTCCATGTTTCTCTTAAGAAATATAATTTTTATGAATAACATGTCAAAATTGGTTTATAATACCTCATTATATAGGGAAAATTTGTTTTTTTATTATCTCACACAAATTTATTTCAAATATCATCCAATCCCACAAAAATATTTAAAATAATATTCCAGGAAATATTTCCATATCAATAATTATTCAAAAATTTATTTCATATAAAATCAAGAAACATCCATAAAAACCAATTCCACATTAAAAATTTATACTTTTATTTATTAAATTTCCTTGTTCCAAGAAATATTAACACAAAACCCTAACCAATTTGACACTCCACCATAATTATAATTAATTATTCATTATTTATTCTAAAAAAATTAAAATGAATATGTGTTTCCCTCTGGAATTGGGGATGATCTCATTGATTTAATATTCAAACATTCCAAGTGGTTTCTAACGGGTTTGTTCTCAGAACTAGAAACATCAAATGATTCCATATCCATTTGGACCTACTTTCCAAAGGTAGGTGCTCATTAGTTGTGGACTGATGAGGCATAGAAATTTGCATTGGTCGAGAGGATGGGAGGTTGGACTGATCACACCTTTTTGAGGGGAATTATTGTCTACTTTGGGACTCTCTTTAGAGATTTATGTTATGTTAGTGAATCCTTATTGCATTACCAAGTATAAAATGATCTTTCGTTCAGATCTAAAAATAAATGATTGATATGTAAGATATTTAGAGAATATGTATTCGAGGTTCTTCATCGATAGATAATCATATGTATTTGTTATAGATTCTTAGTCAATGTTATCCTTTAATACATAAAATTATCTTGGTTGTTATGATGACCATACAAGTTTTAAATCCACTCAGTGGGGCACTTGATGTTTATTGTCATTCAGAAGGACATTGATTATTTCAGAGTTGGGATCGCACCCGCAGATGGGCTACCTATGTATCCCTGTATAGAGAAGGAATCAGAACCCATGTAGTTCGAGTAAGGGAGTATGTTTTTATGCAATATTGATGGCTAAAAGAAAGATTTCATTATTACTCTTACACTCTAAGATCACGTGAGTCATGCTCAATGTGAGAAAAAAGAGGTATTGGTAACACCAGACAATTGTTCCATGAAAGATGCAATGATGTGGGGCTTATGTATGTATAACTGCCCAAAAATAGATGAGGATTATGATTTACATAAGGGAAGAAATACAAGAACTGGGTTCATAAAGGTATATGTACTTCATAGAGATTTCAATACTCTAACCTTGGGGCTTACTCCTAAGGAAAATACCCAAGTTAAGAGGGGACTTATTATTGGGTTTTACTCCTGAGAAGGAATCCCAGATCAAAAGGAATTATGACTGGTCAAGAGAAATTAAGACTGGGGCTTACTTCTGAAAAGGAGGCCCAGGTTTAAAGGGACTTGACAATTAAAGGGACTTGGGGCTTACTTCTAAGGAGGATGCCCATATTTGAGACTGGGGCTTACTCTTGAGACGGAGGCCCATATTAAGAGAATTATGGTTGGGGCTTACTCCTGAGGAGGATGACCATATTTGGTAACTTTAAGATTAGGGATTAATCCTAAGGAGGATTCCCATATTAGGGGACTTGGGGATTACTCCTAAAAAGGATGCCCCAATTAATGAGGACTTGGGGATTACTCCTAAGGAGGATGCCCAAAATTAATGGGAATTATGAATGGGGCTTACTCTTGAAAAGGATTCCCAGGTTAAGGGGTTCTCTCATCTTAATAAATGAGGTTGAATGAATGAAATCTCAATCTTTAGGGACATAAAAATGTGTAAATCACTATATTTTTAGAGATTTTCCACGGAATGCCTTTCAGATAAAAAAGTCAATCAAGAAAACATATCATAAATGGCATTGAAGAGTGTCTTGAAGACTGAATCTTGAATAGGACAGGTGGAGTGGCATAACGGGGTTTAAATGGGCCGGAAGGGCACCCAAAAAATAGAAGGGCGCACATGTCCTGGCAGGCACGTAGGTACTTCATGGGTTTCCAAGTCCTGGCATGCATGAATACCTGCACGACACATGGGTACTTGCACGATTGTAAACCAGTAGGGTAATACTTGGGCGATCCTTGATCAAAGTCTTTAGATTTATCCCGAGGTAACCCAAAAGTGTGGAGTGCAAGTTTCAATTAGTAGGTAAGGAGGCACGCAAGTGTGTTCATTTCCCTTAATGGAAAAACACTTAGGCTCGCTAGTGTTAGTGATTTCTAACATTAGACATTATTATTCTTGTTTAGACCTTCCATTCTAGGTAAATAATTACCTTAGAAGTGTTTGGAAGACTTGAAGAAGAGACTTGGACTTTTAGAGCTCTGTATCTGAATTCTGGAAAAATTTCCTCCCAAAATGGGGGCCAAACGGGGGTATTTATAGGCTGGAGAAGACCCCGGGCAGTTTTCAAAGAGGACGTGCAAGTCACTTGTGCGACCATTAGGCGGCGCTCAAGTGTACTTGCGTGGCAGTAAGGGAACTTGTGCGACCCAAGGTCCATTGACTCCTTTTTCATTCCTTTGTCGATTATTGATGTTTTCTTCAAAGGATGAATCAATTTGTGCAAAGTCATTTCCCTTTCCATTCCTTTAAACAATGTGATGAAAAGGAGCATCAACAAAAGTCCCCCCTCACAGCTGGATCCGAAATAATAAGGATGTGACTCTGAGGAAAAGAAGAAAACAAAATGGAAAGAGGCGCGTAGGTGTTCACTGCGCAACTGTCATCATGTAGGTGCGAGTCGCACCAGGCTGGAGTGTGCTAGTTGTAGGCGCGCAGGTGGCCGGCCTGGCCTATATATATGCGCTCAGTTGTTGTGCATTGCACTGAACTTCAGATTTTTGAGCTCTTGTCACACAGGTTATCTCTGCCGCGCAAGTTGCTCTCTTTTCCGCTTTTCCTTTGTTGTCGCGCTGCTGTCAAGGTACCTGGACTTGCGCAGAGATACTTGCACGCCAAATACATGCGCGGCACATTATACATGCGCGACATATCCGCACTTGCGTGCCAAGTTTAGACTTACTCTCCTTAATGACTTTGCCATTTTTTTCGAATTCTTCCACAAATATTATGAAAAATGAACTTTTTTTAAGAGTTAATTTATTCAACTTTTGTGCGGATTCAAATGGCTCCAAGAAGAATTGGAACAGCTGATGAATTGGAAAGAAAACATCTTGATGATATGATGGATATCATTGGCCATGATTATTATACCGTCTGTGATAGCACTCTTCCAGATTTGGCCATGTATCTGAAGAAATGTCACTTTTATTTCCCTCAAAGCACTTATCTGCCTTTGTATGGTTATGATCATCTGTGAGAATTCACTATTCCAGAAACAAAAAACTATCTCCCATTTTTGTGGTTTCAGAATTACACCAACTTTTCTTCAGCAAATATCTCATGTGGAGGAGGATTTATAAATGCTGTAACAGTGTAGAAGGCCCACATGATGCATCATATCCCTTGTACGCCAGATCAGAAACCACATAATCCAGAGATACAAACACATTGTCACCTTTTAATCTTCCAAAATGCTCAGATGGATCAATCCAAAGGCTGGAAGAAAATTTGGCGCTTACGTCCTAAGGGAGGTGTAAAGCCGACTTGGATGTGGGAATATTGGGTGCGACCAACTTGTGTAGGGTTTGTCGAGGATCTAAAAGGAGTGGTGATATATGAAGTTGTCTGGGTTGGGAAAACATATGTTTATAGACATGATAACTTCATGCTAGAGATACTCAGGTACTAGAGCCCAGAAACCAATTCATTCCATCTGACTCATGGAGAAATAGGCATCAGTCTATGGGATGTCCACAGGAACTCAGGTGCTCCAATTTTGGGTGACATGTATAATGAATTCATTCCTTCCTAGTTGACTTGGAATGATTTAGAGAAGATTCCTATTTTGGCTCGGGAATTATTTAAAATCTTTCACATGCTCAAAAGTTCATAGACCTCCTTAACTCATTCTAGAAATGATATTCATTAGGAGGAGTGGATGAATATATTTCTTCTGGAGAAGAAACAAATGGAGCCAAAGGAGAAAGAGACGAAGGAGAAAGGATCCAAGAAAAAGAAATCCAAGGTTAAAAGGCCCACCCATCCAACCACCAACCCAAAATGTGAGTAGAGGGGTGCTCCTGGCACATTCTATCCAACTCTAGAAGCAGGAGAGTTTGAGAAATGGGGATATGAGGTGAATCTAAGGATCCTAAAGAAGACTCGTCTGGCAGGCTTCTTGGCTTTGTGGCTCAGCGTTTATCTCTTTCCAGTCAGGTATTTGAAGAGAGGCATCAGGCCAGGAACCATCGTTATTACGGAAAAGTTGGCTGAGGGAAAAATGGTTGGGTTGGCTACCACCATTTTAGCAAATATTCATAGGAGTTTACTTCATGTATTAAAGGGTAAATATCTTTTATGAATAATGGGATCATTCCATGTTTTATGGGGATGGATTGCCACTCACTTCAGGACTTATAATGTACAGAATGGAGTACAAATTCCTGGAAGTTCTTTCAAGACGTCAGTGCAAGAATTCTCTGGAGTTTCTCCATTAGACCTTAATGCCTATGACATGAAAGTGTGGCTGAGCATATTTAAAGAATTCAACTTCTTTCCCTATGTAAATCTGCCAACCACGTGGTTTGTTGATGATGGAATATCCCACTTGGATTTGAGGGCATACATGCTAGTTTGCAGAGATGGTGTGCTAGTTTCCAGGATTGATAGAGAAATTAAATGTGAGGCCTATGCTCCATATAGATTTGTACATCAATTCAAGTGTCTACAACAGATTGATGTATCTCCCCCAGTACATGTCAGGTTAGAGCAACATCCAATGGTTTCTCGGCAACTGTGGTTACTGACGTCAAGGGTGAAGACTGGGGCAGTATTTGATCTACTATTTGAAAAAACCGAACATAACATGACTACATGGTATGTCGAGCATTGGATAGAATCATACCCTAAAGGGGTGCGGAATCACCAAGTTTAACAGGTGGGGAAAATGAAGAGGACTATAGAGAAAGAAACCCTTCCTCATGAAGGTGATGCTTCCCCACCTGAAGCTGATTCGCTAGATTCCTCCTCTAGGACTGATTCACTGTATTCCTATGATGGGGATGATGAGGCACAGCAAGTGGAAAAGTGGCCTCGTGCTCGATATAATCCTCTAGTTAGAATCTAAAGACCTACTCCATGAACTCCTAGTGAGTTACTTAATTGTGGTAATTTAATCACCATCACTTTTTAAAGCAAGAAGTATTATTTTCTTATTCTATATCAATAGGTGCAGGAGCTGGGAAGAAATTGAATTCAAAGATTATAGGACCTTCTTCACAGCCTTCTGGAACATGCACTGAATATCTATGACCAGAGGCTTTCCCGACATGGAAGAGTATATATTGTGCTACTGAGACCGCCTAGCTGTATTTTTGTAAGGGTCTACAACTCCCTGGAATAGGGAATATTTTGGATTCTATAGATATCCAATATGAGGATAACCCCAATGAAGTGTGGGATTACATCAGAGAGTTGGAAATGATCATATATGCCACTGACGATTCCATTCCTATCACCAAGCGGTTGAAGGAAATGATAGATTGTGGTGCCGCTGAGGGGACTGATGAGGAGTGGGACGATTATGTGGCCCCTTAAGATGTAAGTTTATTTCCTTATTTGCTTTGAAACTTATTTCAGTCAGAACTTTATTACTTAAGGAAATTATTTTCTTCATCCTGCAGCTTGCAAAGAAAGGAACTATTGAGGTTCCTTCACCACAGTATATCCCTAGTGGTACTGCCATTGGGTCTGCTGATTAATCTCCTTGCAAATCGGGAAAGATATCTTCAGGAAAGCAGGCCATGAATGAGGAGTTGGACATGTCCTTCCATTCGCCAATTCAAGTGCCAATAAGGGAGACTACCGACACTCCCAAAAAAACAAAGTAGCAAAGGCATAAGATGAAGAAGTCTACAGCTAAACGCTTCATTAGTAGTGGTAAGTCCTTCGGATAATCATGAATCTATACCCATGAAAAATATTCTCATATTTCTGAGGATTGGAGGGGCTTCTTCAATTTTCCCTCTAAGGTAGAGGACTAATCCTCCTTTTAGGACCACAGAGGGTGATGTGGAACAATTGAAAATTGAGGCTGTCTTGGCTGCTCTTGGAAAAGAGCCAGCATCTGTTCCCAGTATCCCTCATACTACTATTGAATGAAGAGAAGAACCTACTGCTGGTAAGTTAACAATGCTTCATAAAATTTTGAATGAAACATCGACTAACTTCCATTCCGTGATACTTCAGGTTCAACCCCTGCATTAGAGCTTTTGGCGGCTATTGCAACTGATGCCGCGATTTTATCCGAAGATGCTGCTCAGGGTCAGGGACCGTAGGATGAAGGTCACCAAGAAGACACATCAAATTCTCCCACTGGTGAGACTAACCAGTATTCGGAGATGACATTAGATGAAATGATGGAACTTGGTGCATATTTAGAAGATTTTACAAATCATGTTAAATTACCTTGTAATTTAGAAGATTATGGACGTGAGTGTTATCCTTCATCATATTAAAAATAACTTCTTATTACATGTCTAATCATGATTGGTTCAAATGTGCAGTTTTTTCTGAGCAACCTGCCGAACTACCCATGCCTGAAGGGGGCACAGAAAACCCTACCATTGCAGAGACATTATCACGAGTAGAGTTGAACCCAGTAGAGCTTCCTCAAAATCAACCTAAAAATCCCATCGAATCTAGGAAAGATGGGGAGGAGCCTTCTCAGGTTACTGATCTACCGTTGGGTAAGGAAGAACAATATTTGTGATTGTACTTAATTTGCAAGACAACCGATTCTTTTGTTATCCTTTTAAACTAACCAAACGTTCAAGTAATTATGTAGGGCCATAAATTATAGTGGCTAGATCTGGAGGTGATGCCTCAGCCTCCACCCCAAAAGGAATTGAAAGTGAAGAAGCTCAAGTCAGGGGGGAAGGAGTAGAACAAGGCACTTCCCTAAGTGCATTAATCCCAGATTACATGCCCCCCTATGATGATGAGGTTGAATCAGATATGAAGGTGCTTAAGGCGCTAAACTTTTCACGATGCAAGGCATGGAACAACATATGGAAAATCATATATGAGGTTCCTTTAAAGAGCTATCATCAAAGATCCCTCGATTGTTGTCCCTGATCGTCATGCTAGGACTTGGCAGTTTTGGATATGAAAAGATCCATTCCATAGTGAAACATGTCATTTTCAGGAGGGATCAGGAGAAAAAGTGTCATGAAGATCTGACCAGGGTGAAGTTGTCAGTAAATATCAGAGAATTTGAGGCTGCAGTATCTCGAGCTGAGGCTGATTATGCTGCCAAAATGAAGGTTCTGAAGCATAAAATCAAAGATAAAGTCGTCCGGCAGATGCACCTCTAGCAACAGTTAGATGCTGTTACTGGGGAACTTGACCAACTCAATAATTCATTGGAGGGAGCTCAAATTAATGGTATAAATGCTAATTTTGATGCCAAAAAAGTACTTTATGAGGCTGAAAACAGTGATTTGCTTCAAGTAGCTGCTGATGAAGCTTGGGATGTTGTTCATCAAGTGAAGACTTATATTAACAGCCTCTTGTAATTTATTAGAAAAGAGAATAGACTCCAATCTGTTGATGTCCTTCTAATTCTTGTGCATCAAATGGAAAGAATGCTTTCATCTTCAATCACTTGTGCACGTATTTTCCTGCTACCTGTTTTAAATTTTACCTAATCCAATGGGCCTAGTAAGCATAGTTTGATTTTTACTAGGATTGTTATAAATAACCCTACAAACATTGAATCTTCTAATTTCTCAATATTACATAAATCATACAAAATGTATGTTTTGTGAGCTGGAACTTGACTTTTATTCAGAGTTCCCTTGTCTTTTTTGGTTAGTTTAAAGTCATGCACGTCGTACATAAAGAGGCTAATGTTTAAGGTCGGAATAGCTTTAACCGAATGAATTAGAATTGACTCATTTCATTGAAAATTTATCTGAAAACAAATTACCATACTCAAGTATAATGGAAAATATGTAAACTATGACTTAATAAAATTTTAATCTGAGGAATGATATAAAAAACACTACGGGAAAAATGGGTATTTGTGACGAGAATAAATCCCGTCGCAAATACCCCTGTTAAAAACTTATTTGCGACGGGGGTATTTGCCCGTCGCAAATAAGTAGCCTTTTGCGACTGGATAGCTTTCCCCGTCGCAAAAGGACTGGCGCCCTTTGCGCACCAAATCGCGGGAAACATATTTGCGACGGGCGGTTATTGCCCGTCGCAAATAACCGGCGGCGGTAAAAGGTATTTACGACGGGAATATTCCCCCGTCGCAAATAGTATGTCGGCAGGTGGTTATTTGCGACGGGTCCCGTCGCAAATAACTATTTAACCGTTGACCGTAATAAATGCTAGCTAAGGTATTTGCGACGGGTATCCCGTCGCAAATGGGTCCATCACAACTAATCTAACCTATAAATACCCCCATCGGTTTTTTTCAAATCATTCTCAAAGTCCATCTTCTTCTTCTCTCAAAATTTTATTTCTACAGTTCAGTTTTTCTCAAGTTTAATTTTTTTCTCCGGAGTTGATATTGATGTTTTGAAGAACGATCAGAGATCAACCTCAGATCAATTTTCAAGGTATTTATATTTATTTTAATTTAATATTTATTTTTAATGTTTTATTAGTTTTAATTATTCTTAATTAGTTGTAATTTAATTATGTTTACATTGTTTTATTACTTAATAATTAGTAATAAATACTAATAATTAGGAATAATAACATTATTTAATTATTAATATATTTTATTATTAATATTAATATAATATAATTTTTTATATATATACAATTCACTTTTCATCTGTGTGTTTGCTGTCTTCACATGTATTATTTGTATATGGAGATAGAAAACACACAGATGAAAGGAAAATTCTCTATAAATTAGAAAATTATATTATTTTAATATTAATAATAAAATATACTAATAATGTTATTATTCCTAATTATTGATAATTATTCCTAATTATTGGTAATTATTAATTTAATTACTCATAATGAAGAACAATTAACAATAATTACCAATAATTAGTAATAATTAGTAATAATTAGTAATAATTAGTAATAATTACCAATAATTAGTAATAATTAGTAATAATTAGTAATAATTAGTAATAATTAGTAATAATTACCAATAATTAGTAATAATTACCAATAATTAGTAATAATTACCAATAATTAGTAATACTTAACAATAATTAGTAATACTTACCAATAATTAGTAATAATTACCAATAATTATCAATAATTAGTAATAATTAGTAATAATTATTACTAATTATCAATAATTAGTAATAATTATTAATAATTTCTAATAATTTCCACTAATTAATAATAATTAAGAATAATTAGTAATAATTAAGAATAATTAGGAATAATTACCAATAATTACCAATAATGAGGAATAATTAGTAATAATTAGTAATAATTAGTAATAATTAGTAATAATTAGTAATAATTAGTAATAATTAGTAATAATTAGGAATAATTAGTAATAATTAGTAATAATTAGGAATAATTAGTAATAATTAGGAATAATTAGTAATAATTAGTAATAATTAGGAATAATTAGGAATAATTAGGAATAATTATGAATAATTAGCAATAATTAGTAATAATTACCAATAATTAGTAATAATTAGTAATAATTACTGGTAAATAGTAATAATTACCAGTAAATAGTAATAATTAGTAATAATTAGAAATAATTACCGCTAAATAGTAATAATTAGTAATAATTACCAATAATTAGTAATAACTACCAATAATTAGTAATAACAACCAATAATTAGTAATAATTACCAATAATTAGTAATAATTACCAATAATTACCAATAATTAGTAATAATTAGTAATAATTAGTAATAATTACCAATAATTAGTAATAATTACCAATAATTAGTAACAATTAGTAATAATTATCGGTAAATAGTAATAATTAGTAATAATTAGAAATAATTACCGGTAAATAGTAATAATTAGTAATAATTAGTAATAATTACCAATAATTAGTAATAATTACCAATAATTAGTAATAATTACCAATAATTAGTAATAATTACCAATAATTACCAATAATTAGAAATAATTAGTAATAATTAGTAATAATTAGTAATAATTAGTAATAATTAGTAATAATTAGTAATAATTAGTAATAATTAGTAATAATTATAAATAATTAGTAATAATTACCAATAATTAGTAATAATTACCAATAATTAGTAATAATTTCCAATAATTGGTAATAATTAAGAATAATTAGTAATAATTACCGGTAAATAGTAATAATTAGTAATAATTAGAAATAATTACCAATAATTAGAAATAATTACCAATAATTAGTAATAATTACCAATAATTAGTAATAATTACCAATAAATTCCAATAATTACCAATAATTAGTAATAATTAGTAATAATTACCAATAATTAGTAACAATTAGTAATAATTAGTAATAATTACCAATAATTAGTAATAATTACCAATAATTAGTAATAATTACCAATAATTAGTAATAATTACCAGTAATTAGTAATAATTACCAATAATTAGTAATAATTACCAATAATTACCAATAATTGGTAATAATTAGTAATAATTAGTAATAATTACCAATAATTAGTAATAATTAGTAATAATTAGTAATAATTACCAATAATTAGTAATAATTAGTAATAATTAGTAATAATTACCAATTATTATTAATAATTACCAATAATTAGTAATAATTAGTAATAATTACCAATAATTAGTAATAATTAGTAATAATTACCAATAATTAGTAATAATTAGTAATAATTACCAATAATTAGTAATAATTAGTAATAATTACCAATAATTAGTAATAATTACCAATAATTAGTAATACTTAACAATAATTAGTAATATTTACCAATAATTAGTAATAATTACCAATAATTTCCATTAATTAGTAATAATTACCAATAATTACCAATAATTAGTATTAATTACCAATAATTAGTAATAATTACCAATAATTACCAATAATTAGTAATAATTATTATTAATTAGTAATAATTACCAATAATTATGAATAATTAGTAATAATTAGTAATAATTAGTAATAATTACCAATAATTACCAATAATTACCAATAATTAGTAATAATTAGTAATAATTACCAATAATTAGTAATAATTACCAATAATTAGTAATAATTACCAATAATTAGTAATAATTACCAATAATTAGTATTAATTAGTAATAATTAATAATAATTACCCATAATTACAAATAATTAGTAATAATTAGAAATAATTAGTAATAATTACCAATAATTAGAAATAATTAGTAATAATTAGTAATAATTACCAATAGTTAGTAATAATTTCCAATAATTAGTAATAATTACCAATAATTAGTAATAATTATCAATAATTAGTAATAATTATTAATAATTAGTAATAATTACCGATAATTACCAATAATTACTAATAATTACCAATAATTAGTAATAATTACCCATAATTAGTAATAATTATCAATAATTAGTATTAATTAGTAATAATTACCAATAATTGGTAATAATTAGTAATAATTACCAATAATTAGTAATAATTAGTAATAATTAGTAATACTTACCAATAATATTAGTACTATGAAAATAATAAAAAATTTATATAATATTAAAATTATCAATATTGGTAACATGTTTTGCTTTATTCTCAACATATTTAATTCTTAAAGGGTCAATTTTTAGGTCTATCTCAATAAAAAGTTTGCGTCAGTCGTGTATGATATAAACTCTATAATTATCCTAGCTTGAGTGTTTTTTCTAACAAATTATTCAAAACCAGTAATGCTTTTATATTTTATAGAGAAATATGGAACAACGAGGTCGTCAAAAATCATTATTAGGTGACCGCATATGGATAAATCAACGTAGAAATCCAAACGGTTCTGGTTTAAATACAGTATATGTAGAGGGTGTGGAGACTTTTTTATCATTTGCGGCATCAAATCCAGAATTTGTTTTAGAAGGCAAAATAAAATTCCCTTGCAGAAAATGTGCATTGAGAACGTTTGACACGTTTGACAAAGTGGGAGAACATCTCTTGCGTTTTGGTTTTCAACCAGATTATGTATTTTGGTATCAACATGGTGAACACAGTTCCAGAGCAGGTGATACCAACTTGATTCCGGATCCATCCCGGTTTCAAGATTTAGTACATGATGTTGCAGGTTCATCTGTTCAACATACAGAAACTCCGGCTGATATAGCTTCAAATCATGAGTTGGCACCGTCTGAATTTTATGAGTTGTTGAAGTCTGCTGAGGATGCATTATATCCTGGTTGCAAGATGAGAAAATTAGAAGCAGTTTCAAAATTTATGGCTATCATATCATATAACGGAATGTCAAACAGCTGTTTTGACTAGATATTTTCTTTGCTTAAAACACTGTTACCCGAAGGAAATGTTTTACCTGCAAATTACTATGAGAGTAAGAGGATGGTTCGAAATTTGGGACTTACTTTTCATAAGATTCATGCATGTTCAAATGACTGCATTTTATATTCTGGGGAAAATGAGTCGTTGGATAGTTGTCCCACATGTGGGTAACTGAGATATAAAGAAGGACAACACGGGAAGTCTGGTTTGATTCCTGTAAAACAGTTGATATATTTTCCGCTTACATCCAGACTCCAGCGTTTATTCATGTCTAAGAATACAGCGACAATGATGTCATGGCATAAAGAGAATATTTCAACCGATAAAAGCTTGAATCATCCAGCTGATGGTGATTCATGGAAACATTTTGATAGAGTGCATCCATCCTTTGCTTTAGAAGCTAGAAATGTTCGACTGGGGCTTTCCACTGATGGTTTCTGTCCGTTTGGATCTTATGGTAGTCAATATTCATGTTGGCCTGTTTTTTTAACTCCGTACAATTTACCTCCATGGATGTTGATGAATGAGCCATATATCTTTTTGACTTTACTAATTCCAGGACATCCGAAGAAAAATATTGATGTTTATTTGAAACCATTGATTGATGAATTAAATTTATTGTGGAGTACTGGTGTCAGTACATATGATGTTGCAACGAAACAGAATTTCATACTGAGAGGAGCATTGATGTGGACAATAAGTGACTTCCCGGCTTATGGGATGTTATCTGGCTGGAGTACACATGGTCAGAAATCATGCCCATACTGTATGGGAGAGAACAAAGAATTTATGCTCATTCATGGAAAGAAACCTTGTTATTTTGACTGTCATCGCAGGTTTCTTCCTGCTGATCATCCTTTTCGCAGAAACAGATCTCATTTCAGAAAAGGAACAGTTGAAAGGGAAGGACCTCCAAAAATTCTATCAGGTTCGGAGTTAAAATCAGTTGTACTTTCATTACCTCACATCACTTTTGGTCCCACAATAAACCAACAGAAAATTTCTGGTTTTGGGAAAGAACACAATTGGATTAAACGTAGCATATTTTGGGATTTTCAATATTGGTCTGATTTGTTGGTCTGACACATGTTAGATGTCATGCATATTGAGAAGAACTGTTTTGATAATTTGTTTCATACAGTTTTGGATACGCCAGGAAAGAGCAAAGACAATGTAAATGCACGTTTAGATCTTGCCCAAATTTGCAGGCGTCCAGAATTGGAACTGTTTGAGAATGTCAGAACAGAAAGGTTACTGAAACCAAAAGCAGCTTATACACTGTCTAAAGAAAACTGTTTATTATTTTGTCAGTGGATTTCAGATTTGAGACTTCCTGATGGCTGTGCTTCCAATCTGGGTAGATGTGTAAAGAATGGTCATATTACTGGATTAAAAAGTCATGATTGTCATGTTATAATGGAAATACTGCTACCCATTGGATTAAGAGGTATGTTGAATTCTGTGATTTGGGATTCCATAATAGACATGTCTCAATTTTTTTGAGAAATTTGTGCGGCTACAGCAGATTATGATGCTCTAGGAAAACTTGAAAAAGATGTTGTTGTAATTATATGTAAACTGGAAAAAATATTTTCGCCGTCTTTATTCGACTCAATGGAACATTTGATGTTAAATTTTCCATATGAAGCCAAATGTGGAGGTCCAGTACAGTTTCGATGGATGTACCCATTTGAAAGATGCATGCAAAAATTGAAAAGAAAAGTACGTAACAAAGCATCTGTTGAAGGATCTATTGCAGAAGCTTATTTGCAAGAGGAAATATCTTTTTTCTGCTCCCATTATTTTGAATCTGAGTATCCTTCAAAACACAACCGAATAGGACGGAACGCGAGGAATATTGATGAAATCGACAATCAATTATCTGTTTTCAACCAGTCAGAGCTTGGTTTTGGTGGAGTTTATGAATGCTGTCTTTCAGATGATGAACATCATAGAGCTCATACGTATGTTCTGCTCAACTGTGAAGATATGACATCAGTTGTACTGTAAGTGTTTATATCACTTATTATATCATTTATGTTACAGTAAATAACTTTGATTTTTATAGGTTGTATGATAATCATATCAAGAAACAAATTCCACAAATTACAGCAGCTGCACTCGAAGAATGTCGACTGAAAAATTTCTCTCAGTGGTTTCAAAAACTGGTAACATAAATTCTTTATCTTTTAGCAACTCATTCAATGTATAGTTTACTATATTGATAATTATTTCACAAATTTTCAGGTGTCTTGACATGCTGATAAAATTGAAAAACGGCTGTGTGTATTGAGTAACCCACCTTCCAAACTTGTTAAAACTTATAATGCATATGTGGTGAATGGATTTCGATTCCACACACATGCATATGGGGAATCGAAAAAAACAATGAACAGTGGAGTTAGCTTGAGAGGATCTCATCATCGATAAAATGAAGTTGACTTTTATGGCATACTTGATGAAATCATTGAACTCTGTTATCTTGGAAAATATTACATAACCATGTTCAAATGTCGGTGGTTGGATATAGAGAGAGGTGTGCGTGTTCATCCGACTCATGGAATCATCGATATTAAATGTAAAAGTGTTCTCGCAGTAAATGAACCATTCTTATTGGCTCAACAGGCACATAAATTTTATTACGCAAAGTACTGTGCTACATCAAGATACTTGACTGATTGGTGGAGTGTAATAAAAATCAAAATTCGAGACAATCGGTTTAGTCAAAGTGAATGTGCTTTCACTGATGTGAAAAGAATTGATGTTTTTCAAGAGAGTACTCAAAATCAATCTTTTTTTGCAAAGAGACATGAGCATCGATGACGACACCCCACATTTAAGAGTCGGTGATGATGATGATGTTAATGATGTCACAAATGAATTTGAAATGGTAAGAGATGAAGCAACTGTAACTCGAATGGATATCGATGATGTTGAGGAGGAATATGAAGATGACATTGACATATATGAAGATGATGATGAAGATGAACACTGATAGAATTCCATGGTATTTATATAAAATCATAATATGTATATATGTATATATAATAGTAATTATGAATTATTTGCTAACAACATTAACATTTTCTGTTTCAGATGGACGACGCCACATTTCGTGAGTTGGCAGATGCTGACCTGACTTTCGATGCGGATGAGTTGCTGCCAGATGACCCTCAGCCTGCAGGCGCTCCAGGGAGTACGTGGAGGGGGCGCGGTCTTGCACGATTGATGATTCCTGGCCCCATCCCCGAGCGACGTCCACGTCTTGGGTTTGATCCACGCACACGGAGGTGTGATAACCTGTGTGATAACCTGTTTATTTGACTAAGATTTCATTAATCTATTCACATAATAAATGTTTATTATTTTTACAGTTTTCCGCATATAGCAGTCGGACAGGGCAGCGCTATTTTGCGCAACTATTTCTCTCAGTCGTGGACTACATGGGAGCAGATTCCCATTGATGTGCAGCAGGCCATGTTCGGCCATTGGTTGGTACGTACGTAAATAAATAATTTTTATTTTGAAAATTATTTCATTTCTAACTTGATATTTTGATTTATTTGTAGGGTTTATGGTATCTGATCGAGGATACCATGTGTGACGCCATCCACGAGTCATGGGAGGTGGCCATGCGTGATCGCCTTCGTCAGTTTTTGCACAATTTAAGAAAAGCTGCGATGAAGAAAGCAGGAGTGTCAGATTTTGACGAGTCATGTAGAGCACACCGACCAGAGTACATTTCATCCCATGTATGGGATGGATTATGTGCGCACTGGTTGAGTGGTGCCTTTCAGAGGAGATCATCGGTGGGGAGGCAGAATCGGGGGAGACAGGAGGTGACTCATTGAGCTGGGAGTCGTTCTTTCAGTACTCATAGACAACATATGGTATGTACATTATTTATAAATATTTTATATAAATATAAATATTAACAGTTTATTTTTTATTCTTATAGGCTGTCGAGCACCCCGATATTACAGAGTACGACATATATCGGAGGATGTATAGTGATCCTGCTACTGGGGAGCTCAGAGGTGATTGTCAGAATCACATCGTGGTTAGTATTATTTGTTTTCAAGTTTAAAAATTAACTGTATATAATATATTCACAATTTTAATTTTAAATTGCAACTACAGGAGTCATATGAGGCCGCAGCGTCACAGGCCCGGCCTGAGAGTCAGGCCGAGTCATCAGATCAGACCAATGGCCCTCAGTTTGATGAGGCGGCATGGATGCAGGCCACCCAGTATGCCTTCGAGAAGGGCCGGGTAGTTGGTATCAGCTCTCGACTGACTCCTGGAGATTATTATGGCAGTGCTGCGATGTCGGCGTCCAGCTTGAGAGGAGCTCGTGCATCTTCTTCTGCTACACAGTACGAGGATAAGTTGCGATCTCAGACTACACTGATAGAGAGTCTCTGACAGGAGAAGGAGCAGATGCGTCAGCAGCATGAGGAGGAGCGTCGACGCCAGCAGCAGTTGTACGAGGAGCAGACGAGTCGGTGGCAGCAGCAGCATCAGGAGCAGATGGAGTACATGCGCCGACTCACTCATGCTTTAGGGATGGAGTTTCCTCCACCACCATCTGTGGATCCCCCCCTCCCCCCCTCCTTCAGATTAGTGTTTGTATTTATGTTATAAAATTTGTGAAATCAAAATATGATTTTTTTTCTATTCGTAGTTTCTGTCTCATTGTAAAATATTTATTAATATTCTATTATTTTTTATTTTTGAATTATAATTCTATTATTATTATATTAATTAAAATAATTTATTATTTTTATTTGTGAATTATAATTCTATTATTATATTAATTAAAATCATTTATTAATATTTTATTATTTTTTATTTTTGAATTATAATTGGATGATTATTATATTAATTAAAATAATTTATTAACAATTTATTTTTTTATTTTTTTATAGTATTTGTGATGGGATACTATTCCCATCGCAAATAGTATTATTATTTTTTTATTTTTTAAAAAATAGTTTTTGCGACGGGGCCCGTCGCAAATAGTTTTTTACAAATATACGGAGTACTAGTTGCGATGGGGATTCTCCCCGTCGCGGAAGAGGACTTTAGCGACGGGCCCATCCCAAAAAATTGTTATTGCGACACCGTTTTCAGCAACGGGTCATTTGCGATGGGACCCCGTCGCAAAAATCCATTTGCGACGGGATCCCGTCGCAAATACCTGTTTTTCTAGTAGTGAAAGAGCTAAAAGGAATTAGAATAAGTAGTTTTCATGAATGAAGTTACCATTATTTATCAAACCCGTCAGGGGGTTGAATTATGCAGGGTCACCTAAGGGCATTGGCCATAGAGTCAAATAAATATCATCTTTTGGCTGACAGGTCCATTATGTAGACTACTTATGCAAGGCCTCCTAAGGGAATGTGTTGCATAGTCAGGTAGAAGAAATCTTAGAAATTTACTTTTCTACTGCTAAGAAGCCAGTGAAAGTTTGTGGGGATTCAAATTTTCCAATGTATAGAGTTTGATGTATGGAAAGAGGTACTTGAATATGAAGAAGATATTTTCAATCAATATTGTCTAAGAATTAGATAAATGTTACTCCTACGAAGGTCGGACCCAAGCGTAGGGAAGGAAAATATAAACCATAGACTTGGATAATTTTAGATCATGAAAAAGAGTATAGGATAGATGTGTTAAGGATAGCGATCTTTTTCAGATCCCTACATATTGTCGTTAAGACAACCAAGGAAAAAAGATATTTTCCTCCTAAGAATGAAGTTACCTCTATTTGAAAAACCCATTAGGGGGTTTAATTATGTAGGACCACTTAAGGTCATTGGTTGTATAGTCAAATAATAGCATCTTTTGGATGACACGTCTGTTATGTAGACTGTTTATCCAATGCCACCTAAGGGCACGTGCTTCATGGTCAATCAAAATAATTCTCAGAAATTGGATCATTTTGTGACCAGAAGTCAATAAAAGTGTTATGAAGATCTAGAAGTATTCAATACTAGGATTATGACACATAAATATGGGTATTTTCCAATGTATTCATAGATACATGGATCAATGATAACCATAATCATGTTGTGTCCGGATCGTGAATTGAAATGTTGGACTTCACTACGTATCCCATAAGGATGGGAACCAAGACATACATAGTTCTTAAACTACAGTTTAACGTCGTATGGGATGAAAATATAGGAGATCTTAGTTTATGGTCATAGAGCTTGGACCATTATAAGAAATACACAATGTGTTTTTTCATGGGGACTTTTTAGCCAAGGGACTGAAAGTGGAATTTGGGGTTAGGCCCAAAAGTCTTGGGACTGGATTCAAGGGACACTAGAACATTCTTACGTATCCCATAAGGATGAGAATCAAGCCCACGTAGTTCTAGAAATACCCTTTGTACAAATTTGGTTCATACATGTGAAGGGTTAAAGGGGATTTTAGTGCAATGATGGTTTAACCCAAGATAAAAGGTTCGGGTAGCGTCATGTATTCACGTAGTCTTTGGAATGAAACATGATTGAAAATCAATGTAAATAATTATTCCCTCTCAGGTGAGGGTATCAAAGAATATTGTAGTTTATTGTCATACAAGAAAAAAAGTGTTGTACAGTTTAAAGTCGTATAGCAAGGACGAAGGTGAACCAATGTAAAGATATTGATTTTGGGGGCGGTTTCACGAATCAACATCATATGAGATGGAGGTGAACCGATGTGAAGAGATTGGTTTTAGGCTTGAACCTTAGGAGGTTGCCTACGTACTCATCCTAGATGGAAAGGATCAAAGTTTGCGTAGTTCAATTAAAGAATGAATTAATTATCAAGTTGTTTTTAGGGACAGTGACCTAAAAAATGATGTTGGGACTTACGCATGGTTAGCGGCCCAAAGAGGGTGTTATGGTTGAAATTTGCTCTAAGCTCACGTGAGTCATACTCGGTGTGAGAAACATGAGGTAACAAAAACCTTAACAATGCACAGTTTATTGTCATGTAGGACATATGAAGGGACTATGCAGTTTAAATTCTTGTAGTTAGGACTATTGGTGCTGCACTGTTTAATGTCATATAGCAGGGACAAAGTACAGTTTAATGTCTTGTAGGAAATATTAAAGGAATTTTGTATTGTTTAGCGTCATGTAGCTAGGACGATGGGGACAATATAGTTTGATGTCATGTTGGATGAAAGAGAACTATGTAGTTTAATGTCATGCAGTGAGGACAAAAGAGAACACATTTTAACGTCATGTTGGACGTATAAGGGACATTTTCACCGTTTAAAGTCAAGTTGGACGAAAAAGGGACGATATAGTTTAGTGTCATGTTAGACGAAAGAAATGCAAATAGTTTAAAGTCATATGCATGGACTGTTGGTGGTGCAGTTTAACGTTGTGCAGGATGTAAGGGACATGCAAATAGTTTAAGGTCGTATTCATGGACCTCAATAATTTATTTTGTGTTTATACAAAATACTTCTTCAGAAAATTAGCATTGGTTTGAGTAGTGATGAGTTCTCCATCCATTGATATTAAAGAATAAGCTCCATTAGAATAGACCTTATGTATTGAAAAAGGTCCTTCCCACTTTGGTTCAAGCTTGGGAGGTTTCTTTCCTGGTATTATTGGAGTTTTGAGAACTAATACCAACATTCCCTAAACGAATGAACTATTCGATTCTGATAGACTTCCAAGTGGTGCAGAGTGCACAATATTTTCTCATCTTACTATTCCAATTCATTTAATCACTTTTGAGATTGTTCATCTGAAGACAATTGATCGCAAATGTCTACTATGAGTGAAGGTAATTGAAGTCCAATTGGTAAGACTACTTTCGTTCCATATACCAGTGAATATGGAGTTGACCGCGTTGTAGTGTGTGTGGTGGTTCAATAAGCCCTTAATGCATGAAATTGATTATCAGGCCATGACTTCTTATCTTTATCCACCATATTTTGCAGTATATTGGACAAATTATTGTTGAAGGCTTCTATCTGGCCATTGGTCGTTGCATGATACCAAGATGAATGATTGTATTTGATGTTTTATTCATGATACAACTTCTTCACCTCTGATGAACAGAAGCTGGTTCCATTTTCCGTCAATATGGTATGAGGGAAACCAAATCTGGTAATGATTTTTGACTTGATGAAGCAAACAATGCATTTAGAACTACCTTCTTTGAGAGGTATTGCCTCTGACTATTTGGAAAAGAAGTTAGTAGTAGTAACAATATACTTAAATTTCTTGGTCGTAGCTGAAGGATAAGGTCCCACCACATCCATTCCCCATGTGAAAAATGGCCACGTGTATTTAGTTGTATGAAGCAACTCTGGAGGTTGATGAATGAAGTTGACATGTAATTGGCATGAATGACACTTCTTTGTGAAATCAACACAATATTTTATCATTGAAGGCCAAAAGTATCCATGCCTTCGAATCATATCAAACAGTCTATGTCCATACTCTTGGGCACCACAGACTCCTGCATGCACTTCTTTCATGACAACCATTGTGTCTTCACCATCAATTCATCTGAAGAGAACTCTATCAAAACCATGCTTGTAAAGAATTTTCTCTAGGTTATCTGGGCCATCATAAAGAGTAAAATTGACCACACATCGCCATATTTGTTCTTTCCTGGCTCTATCAGGTGGAAGTGTTCCATTTTGAAGGTATTCCCTAATAGGTGTCATTCATCCTGTAGTATGACCATATGGTTCAGGAATGGGACTAATTTCATTAATTTCCTCTGTTATGGTTCAAACATAAGGTAAAATTGGATGATGGTGGGAAATTATGATAGTTGTATCATACCGATTTGGATCTTCCAAAGTTGTGGCTATATTATCTAGTGCATCAGCTTGATCATTTTTTGATCATGGGACAAAAGAAAATGTCGGTTCTATAAGAAATTACACCATTAACTCTCTGACGTAATCATACAAAGGGATTAGTTCTTCTTTTCTGATGGCAAAAACCCCATTGACTTGTTTGATTACCAGGTTTGAATAACCTTTCACCTTTAAGTGGTTCACTTGTGCTTGAAGTGCCAACTCTAAGCCTTCGATGAGAGCTTGGTATTCTGCTTCATTATTTATACCACCTCCCAATAATGAGAAGTAATAAGGTAGCAATGCCTTTTCTGGGGAATTGAAGACTATTCCTAAACCAACCTTGTTGAATTCAGTATTTTCCATTTTCCTCCGTGTTGGACTTCTGAAAGCACTATCAAGGTACATTTCCCATGCCTGAGGAGTTTCTTGAATAGAGAAGACTTCCTCATCAGGGAGTTCAATATCTGAAGATGTATCTTCCACTGAAGGGTGTTCAGCCTGGAAATCATCCAGATCATGGCAATTTATTTCCTTTTGAGACACATATTGAATATCAAATTGCTGCAAGATAACTGCCCACCTTTCCAGACGTCCTGTAAGCATTGGACGACTAAGGATGAATTTGAGCGGGTTATTACGAGATACCAATTGGACCTCATGATGTTGCAGGTACTGTCTTAAATTACGAACTGAAAATATTAATGCCAGGCAGCACTTCTCAATACTTGAATATCGGGTTTCTGCTTCAAGCATAGTCCTATTGAGATAGTAGAGGCTGTTTTCATTCCCAATATCATTTTTCTGAGCATGAAAGGCACCCAATGATCGCTCTAAAGCTGTAGCATAGAGGATAAGTGGTCTTCAGTAGGTGGAATAAGTACCGGTGGACTCAAGAGGTATTTCATGAGAATATTGAATTCTTCTTGACATTCTTCAGTCCACTGGTGTGTGACTCCCTTCTTCATCAATTTGGTGAAGGGTAAACTTTTTCCTTCCAAATTGGCGTTGAAACACCGAATATCGGCTAAGTGTCCTTGATGTCCTCTCAATTCATTCAAATTTCGAGGAGGTGAAATACCAAGGATTGACTTTTTTATCTCAGGATCGACTTCGATACCATGGTGGCATACAACAATGCCAAGAAATTTCCCCGAGGGTACCACAAAAGCACATTTTAAGGGGTTTATCTTCAAATTATGTTGTCAAAGTTTGCGGAATATGACATCAAAATCAGACAAGTGATTAAAACGTTGTTTGGATTTGACCACCAAATCATCCACATAATATTCAACAAACATTCCTAGAAAGGGTTTGAAGATACGATGCATGACACGCTGATATGTTGCGCCTGCATTCTTTAGGCCGAAGGGCTTTAACCGATAGCAAAACACACCCTGAGGGGCTCTAAAATCTATAGATTACTCATCTTCTAGAGACATTCTAATTTGATTATATATGGAATATCCATCCATGAAATCAAGTGCTTCATATCTAGTTGTAGCATCGATTAAAAGTTCTGTAATCGGAACTGGAAAATCATCCTTAGGACAATGCTGATTAAGATCTCTGAAATCAATGAAAACTCTAATTTTCCAATTCTTGTTTTTCATTGGGACAATATTAGACAACCAAATGGGATAATGAACTTCTCTGACGAAGTTATCATTAATAATCTTATCCACTTCAGCCTCAATTTTGGAAGCATATGTTGGGTGTGTTCTTCTAGCAGCTTGTTTGAATCCTCGATGTTCTTCTGGAAAACCCAAAAGATGAGTGGAAACATTAGGATCAAGCCTTGGAATATTTGTATAGTTCCAAGCAAATATATCTCAATTTTTCTTTAAAAATTAATTATACATCTCTTGCTCTTCACGAGTCATGGCCGCACTGATTAAAGTGGGGCGTGGATCTTCTTTTGTACCCAGATTGATTTCTCTGAGTTCATCTACAGTGGTAGAAATCCCCTCTTCAAATGCCGGAGGAGGATCTCTGAGATCTTAATCTTATTCTTCATCATGTGTTATTTCTTCCTTTTCTACTTGCATAGTAGATGATGAATCATAATTTCCATGATCAGAAGAGATGTTAAAATTTGAACATCTTGAAGAATAAGTTTCCATTTCTGACCCGATTGATGATGAAGGGTCTTCCATGGGAAATAAAGAGGATATGATGGATTGAGAATCGACATCATCGTTTACCTCTGATATTGCTATAACTTTCCCTGGCATGATTGGTTAAGTATAGACATGCTGGATTTTAGTAGATGAAATGTAGACATCTCCATTTGAACTTTCCTCATTGCCTGGAGGATCACCAATTTCTCCCATGTTGTCTGGGTCGAATGTCGTAATTGACATTATGGATCTTTCCAAAAGAGTATTTTGATTTGGGTCTATCCTATCAATTTGACTAATATGTAAAAAATAATCTGTACTCACATGTGCTAATGGGTTTACTAGAATCATTTCCAAACCATACAGTGCATTAACTTTGGTAATATTTTTTGTTGTAGATTCCTCCTATCCCTTCATGCGATAGAATTCCACCTCAATGTATTGAGATTCACATGTCTTGAATGGGGATTTATCACCATATAATTTCCCAACCTGACCATCGAAAAAAAACTTGAGACATTGATGGTATGATGATGGGATAGCCACATGTCGATGTAGCCAGGGTCTTCCAAGCAAGATGTTGAAGGCTGAGTCTTGATCAACAACCATGAAATCTGAATTGGACACAAGATCTCCAAACTGAGTTCTGAGTGTAATTTTGCCTAGTGTTTCTTGTTCATTTTTATCATATCATTGTAACATCATAGTTGAAGGAGATAAATTAGATTCTGTGAGGCCCAATCGATGAAGTGTACGAATGGGCATGAGGTTGACTTCTAATCCAATATCAATGAATTCTCTTCAGATGTCTATGTCATTGACATTTCTTGATAAGTACAAAGGTCTAATATGTCCATTCACGACATCATCTTCATCTTAATCAGTAAAAGATATTACTGTATGGCATTCTTTAGGATTATTCTCTATATGGTAGACTTCATCTGCAGCAATTTCAATTTCAAACTCTTGAGGAGAAGAAAAAGCCTCGATGAGTGCCTCTCGAATATCTTTTGACAGATTCAAAGTGTCCAAAATTGATAAAATGGATGGTACATGGGCTAGGTGTTTCAATACATCATAATTTTGATCCATAGGTCTGTGTTTCCCAATAAGAACATGTGGTTTAGGAGGTGCCTTGAAAGTTGATGCTTTGGAATTTGATGCATCTTGTATCGGGATAGGAGTTGGAAATATTCATGGTTCTGGAAGATTAGACCGATTAGATCCATTTAATTATTAAGAGGATAAAGGTGAAACCCCCAACCGATCCTCCAGAATAACTATGCCACGACTGAATTTGCTATTGGTGGAAGAACTTTCTTGTTCTTTCTAAGCTCGCTGAAGGGATCTGCCATGAGTTTATGCTGCATACACAGTTCTAGAAGGGGTGGAATTAGAATAATGGATTCTGGGATATCCATTTCTTCCTTTTTATCTCGGACCCTTGGAAATTCCTCTAATTCCTCTATTTGATACAGGTAATTCATGCTCATCGAAATCGAAACTGCGATTGGAATAAGGATTTTATAAGTGAATCATATTAATAGAACCAAAGATTAACTCTCCATCCGATGAAGAATATAGCTGACTAGCCAATTTAGGTTGTACCAATTGTTGGGGCGGTGCCCGTGGCTTCAAAGTAGATGGAATGATGTATGCCAGAGTCAAAGACAACTTAGGAATTGACACATACTCATCATCTTCTGATTCTTTTTATCTCTTTGAATCATTCCATTTCTTTGAATATTTTCCCTCTGATGAAGAGGGTTTTCCTACGGCATTCATGGAAAAAGACTCAATTAGTTTCTTCAATTATGTTGGCAAAATAGCATGAGTTCGTTTGATCGTTTTTCTGACCATCCAATCATCATATTTTTGTGCATTTTTGTTCTGGACTTCTTTCCACTCACCTTCCTCCTCCGTAACTGTAGCAGTAACACATGCTACCTAGGCTAAAGAACCTTTCAGTTTGTCTTGAACCGAGTCGACCATATTTTGCAGGAGGTCTTCGAAGAAAAAACACTCCTATATGGGATGCCCCAAAATTTTATGAAAGGGGCAATAGTTGGGACGATCTTCATCTGCTTCCTTATTTGGCCTCTTGGGGCTTGGTAATTGAACCAAATTATTTTCCAGAGCTGAAATGAAGTAACCAGGAACTTGTTCATTTTGGAAAGAGTATGTTTTTTTCTTCAGGTCCTCAAATTGTTTCCGTCTTTGATCTCTTTGATCGTCTTGAAGAAACATCCTCTGTTGTTGACGCTCAGGAGGTGGAGCCCTTAGAGAAGATGAAGGTTTTGAAGTAGAAGCAGGTACAGGTGCTTGTTTAATCATAACTGTAGAAGTTTCTGATTTACCCATTCTCCTTCCAAGAGATGATGGAATTATATGAATTTTAACCTTAGTCTTTATAAGAGAAGCTTCAATCTGTTGAGCAATTTAAGTAAGGTCTCAAAACCCTCCTGTGTATTTCACAAGGATCAACAGCGAGTGTAATTCGTCATGTAGATTTTCTCCATAGATTGGAAACAGTTCTTCTTGATGGAGTGCTAATCTTAGGTAATATTTTAATCCCCTTTAGTGAGAAATGAAATCTGAGACCCTTTCATTCTCCCTTTGCTTACAGTTTGTAAGATCAAAAACTATTGTCTTTGGCAACGTTGAGCTGAACTAAAGAAATTTTTTTTGGGAAAGATCTTCCCACCCGTTAATTGACTGGGATTGCAAGCTTGTATACCAAACAAAAGCTGGTCCTTGCAAGGTTCGCACGAAGCATCTGAGTTTCACTAATTTTTTCTGTTCCAAAGTTGCCATCATAGGATCGCAACAAGACACATAATGCATCAAATGCTGTTCAATATCTGCTGATCCATTGAAAATAGAAAATACAGTGTTCCCAAAACTTGATGGGGGAGAGATTGAATCTACCCATTCAGTGTAAGCTCTCATTTCTAGTGGAACCTATGCACGCTTCCATTACATAGTCACTAACCGAGCTATTAATGACTCAATGGTATTTATTAACTTTTGAGAAACATCTGGTTGAACATGGACTTGGGAAGGTGCAATGACTGGAGCTGGTACAGATGTGGTGGCTGGTGCTGCAACTAATGGTTTCTCTGCCAATTTTTATTGCACTTGACCTGTAGGATTAGACCTGTAAGGGTGTACTGATAGAGGAGAATATTCTTGATCCATCTTAGTAGCTGCAACAAACTCCATTGGCTGACTGACTCTAGAACGCTTAGGCGGAAGACTACCTTGAAGTAGTTCTGCGTTCAACCTCTTCAATTCCTTCATTTAATCCTCTTGTTGCACAAATCATTTCTCTAGTGAGAGCGATTGGCCTTATCCAGAGGAAAGATATGTAACCTGATTCTTTCCCTTCCCCTTATTGGATCCCTTTCGGAGAAGGGAAAGTGGGTTATTTGATGGATCACCCAGATTTTTTTAAGCCTTTGATTTTGTGTACGCACACCTTCTTCATTTGTGTCTGTGCGTACAACTTCTTGGGGAATAACCTCTTCATATGATCCCTATGAGTGATCCTTATATGGTGGATCAGCAATAAAGGGATTAATGACATTAATTGATGCATAATGCATTGAATCCCTTCTATCAGCATTTCTGTGGTATTGTCTTCGGCCATGCCCCTAAAGAGACATTGCCTTTTGTTGATTTGATCCCTTAGGAACTTCTTGGGGAACCGTAATTTGGAGAGATTCTCCTGATAATTTGTCTCTTCATTCCTCTTAAGGCTTCTTCCTCAATCAAGAAAAGACAGACATTCTCTGAGGAGGGGATTGATGATTTGAAAAAGTCCCCAGTCCGGTGTACTGGGGCTGTTCCTAATGTCTTTGATCAACTCTTCGAATCCTATTTGTTGATTCTGATGGTTGAGTTAAAAGAATCCCCATTCTGGCAAGCTGGGGTGGCTCTTGACATGCTATGTCTGAGACTTTCTTAAAATCTCTCTTGATCATGTGGACCTTATTTCGGAAATTAGCTGGATGCATCAATCGACATCCTCTTTTATCACCCGGTTTAAAAGACCGTTGGATGATTTCTGCACTTCATTCACTTGATGATGTGCTTGCTCTATACGAGAGGCATTTTCAATATTCTCCTTTTCTTGATGCAGGAGTAATTCAACAACATGGTCTCTGTATTCTTGATTTTGAGAAGAACTAGTTGAGGCCTGTTCTTGGGAAAGCTTTTGATTACAAACAAAACCCATTGACTATGGCCATCCATGGGAAATAACATTGCATGAGACCATTTTTAGTGGGCTTCGCTAACTAGAGAGCATAGTGAAATGCAGTGCTCCATGAATCCCCCATCCTCTGTCATGAATAAGAGATGGGGCATTGGAAATTAACTGGTGTAATCTTCTTAGTGCGCCAAGGAATGAACGTTGAAGGGCCCTCTACTGCTTTTCATCTCTCAGATATTGAGAGACTGATAGAGATTCCAAATCAATCTGACGTTGTAACTCTTCTATTATCTTAACATTATTTCCATATTTATCATAAGATAATACTTTCTTTTTCAACTGACAATGAGTTTTACATATGTTGAGATGAATGTCATGAATTCCATCATCCATCAACATCTCTAGAATGTCATACTAAGAGTCATACATAGGCCAAAACATGACTGTAACTTCACCTTTTACCATTTATTTTCTCATGTTCAGCATTTCTTCTTTATCATTCAATGAATATTATTCTACCTGACTTGACCAGAGATGGTGCTTCCTTGTTGCTTCATCGGATTCAACAAAATTGGTAGAGAATTCACTGATTCAACTAGAATATGCATGACTTAGGGGTGGTTAGGATAATGACCTACACCCTGGGATATCTTCTGATTGAGAAATTATTTCACCTACTAGAGATGAAGCATCAGATATGACTGGTTTTTCATTTTCAAAGCCTCAAGAAAAGAGTTCTTTCTCGACACTACATTGTCCACTAGATCATTTTCCGGGAAATGTGCATCACTTCTGTGGAGAGGACTTTCGCAGTGAAATTCATCATCATGGGGAGTACCGCCATGGTGGGTTACAACAAAAGATTTGATCTCTATCTCCGTGGTCTTCTGACCACATAGAGGGTTCTTGTGGCTCTCATCTAAAGATGAAACTTTGAAATCAACCGAACTGTCATGAATCAAGCTTTCATGAAGAAGTGTATGTTGAAGACCTTCGAAATTAATGTTCCCACTATTGGGAAATTAGGGAGTAGAATCTTGGATTCCAATAGATAACTGTCTGAGGAATTCAAGAACTCCAGCATTGAGCAAGCCCTTATTACAGATTGGATCTTGATCTCTTGACTGTGTTGGGCAGGTCTTCTTCTTAGACGCCTTCTTACTCGCCTTGGAAACCACTTGTTGAAAAAAGTGGCTACTCTGAGCAGGTGTATGTGCCTGATCAGGAGATATGAACAGGTTAGGATGACAATCTCCACTCAAATCACATGTATATGCCTGACTTGGTTGTCCATATGATATGGGGGAGTACACCCCACAACCCTCTTGGACTGAAACAGATATGTGTGTCTATTCTGGTGTGAACTGTTGATGTTTCACTTCACTGGTAGGGATAGATTTATATGTATTTCCCTGACATGCTGCTGAAGCTGTTATAATATCCTGGTAATCATCCCGAATATGAGCAGGGATTTGCTTCTGCTCTTTCACCATTGATATAATATGCTTGGTGACATCAGCTATCGGAACAGGGATATGCATCCATTCCGTTCTTGGAGTAGGTGTGTGTGCCTGCTCTTGTCCTCCTTTTCCTATCAGTGAATCCTGACAGTACTCAAGTGTGGGCACAGAGAGTTGAGTCGGCCTCCTATTTGTCACTGGACCTTTCCAACTGACTTCTCTGAGTTCTACCAAGAGAGACTGTTGGTAGACTTGATCAATACTAGTAGGTGTACGTGCCTGCTGATTGCACTTCGCCGAACGTGGTTGACGAGCTCCATCATATGTAGTCAGATGAGCCTGCTGACTAGCAGATGATGTATAAACAGCTATATATTCCTGCCTATAGTACTCCACCGGAATTTCATGGTGGGATTGGTGTGATGCTGCCAGACGAGTCTACTGGACAGTGGAATTAAAATGGACAAGTGTGTGTGCCCGCTCATTTCGTGCAACCAAGTTAGGTTGGTAGACTTCTCCGGAGATGGCAGAGATGAGAACATGCTCACTGTTAACCGGATTTCGCCTCTGGTGATTCTTCGTGCCTGCTCAGGTTCGAGGAACATGATCTGAACACCTAGAGTCGATACCCTCATCATGCTGAGGGCGCACTGCCGCATGAGTCTGGCGGCAATTGTTGATTGGAGCCCTCGGGAAGAACTCTTGTCTCCTTGAATTAAGGCCCGGAGGGACCTGCTCATTCACCTCCACTGAATATGGGAGTGAATGGTGATTGCGTTCATGGGATAACGACCCGAAATGGTTGGAGATGGTGGTTACCACCGCCTGCTTCTTGATCGCTTGTTGTCGCTGTCCGGATGACCAGTGTGAGTTATTCACTTGGAGGGCTTTTCGAGCAGCCTCCAGAGTTGGAATACTACCATTTTGATAGTACTCCCTAACCAGCACATTTCGTACCCAGCGTTGAAGATGCTGAGTAGGTGATGTCATCATCAGAGTGGATGACGATCCAGCAGGAGTAGCAGTAGTGGCATTCGCAGCAAAGGTTTTCACAGCAGAGGTATTCACAGATGTGAACTTAAGAGAAGCCATTCTGGAAATGTAGAAGATCTTGGAAAAGAGTGCCTATTTGATATAATAGACATAATCAAGATATGTCCGGCCACTAAATCTTTTAGAGGAGAAAATATGTTATTGATTTTTTTGTTGTCCCTCTCATTGAGTTTTAAATAGGGGCCTATCAAATAATCAAAACATCATTTTAACTTGATTAAGGATTCATGTCGGGTTCACAATTTTTGGTTTCCTTCTAGAATTGGGGATGATCTCATTGATTTAAGATTCAAACATTCCAAGCGGTTTCTAACGGGTTCGTTCGTAGAACCGGAAACATCCAATGATTCCATATCCATTTGGACCTACTTTCCAAAGGTAGGCTCTCATTAGTTGTGGACCGATAAGGCTTAGGAATTTGTATTGTTCGAGAGGATGGTAGTTCGGACTCATCTCACCTTTTTAGGGGAATTATTGTCTACTCTAGGAATCTCTTTATAGATTTAAGTTTTGTTCGTGAATCCTTATTACATTACCAAGTATAAAATGAGCATTCTTTTAGATCTGACAATCAATGATTGATATGTTGGAAATTTAAAGAATATATATTTGAGGTTATTCATCGATAGAGAATCATTTTTATTTGTTATAGATTCTTAGTCAATGATATCCTTCAATACATAAAAGTCTCTTGGTCATTATGATGACCATACTGCTTTTAAATCCACTTAGTGGGGCACTTGAAGTTTATTGTCATTCTGAAAGACATTGATTATTTCAGAGTTGGGATTGCACCCACAGATGAGCTACCTACGTATCCTTGTTTAGAGAAGGAATCATAACCCACGTAGTTTGAGTAAGGTAGTATGATGTTTATGCAAGACTGGTGGCTCAAAGAAAGATGTCATGATTAGTCTTACACTCTAATCTCATGTGAGTCATGATCGGTGTGAGAAACAAGAGGTATTGGTAACACCAGACAATTGTGCCATGAAAGATGCAATGATGTGGGGCTTATGTATGTATATCTACCCAAAAATAGATGAGGATTAAGATTTACTTCAGGGAAGAAATCCAAGAACAGGGTCCACAAAGGTATATGTACTCTATGGAGATTTGGATACTCTAACCTTGGGGATTACTCCTAAGGAAAATTCCCAAGTTAGGAGGGGACTTATGATTGAGTTTTACACCTAAGAAGGAAGCCCAGATCAGAAGGATTTATGACTGTTCAAGAGAAATAAAGACTGGGGCTTACTCTTGAAAAGGAGGCTCGGGTTTAAAGGAATTTGAAAATTAAAGGGACTTGGGGCTTACTCTTAAAGAGGACGCCCATATTTGAGATTGGGGATTACTCTTAAAAAGGAGGCCCAGATTAAGAGAATTATGGTTGAGGCTTACTGCTGAGGAGGATGCCCATATTTGGGAACATTAAGATTGGGGCTTACTCCTAAGGAGGATGCCCAGATTAGGGGACTTGGGGCTTACTCCTGAAAAGAATTCCCAAATTAATGAGGACTTGGGGATTACTCCAAAGGAGGATGACCAAAATTATTCGGAATTATGACTTGGGATTACTCTTGAAAAGGAGGCCCAGGTTAAGGGGTTCTCTCATCTTAAAGGATTAGGTTGAATGAATGAAATCTCAATATTTAGTGACATAAATATGTGTAAATCAATAGGTTTTGAGAGATATTCCACGGAATTCCTTTTAGATAAGGAATTCAATCAAGAAAACATTCCATTAATGGCTTTGAAGAGAGTCTTGAAGACTTAATCCTGAATAGGAGAGGTGGAATGGCATAAGAGGGGTTAAATGGGTAGGAAGGGCACCCAAAAAATAGAAGGGCGTGCAAATCCTGGGAGGCGCGTAGGTACTGCATGGGTGCGCAAGTCCTAGTCACGCAGGTATACCTATGAGGCACATGGGTACTTGTGCGATTGTTAACAAGTAGGGTAATACTTGGGCGATCCTTGATCAAAGCCTTTAGAATTATCCTGAGGTACACCCAAAATAGTGGCGTGCAAGTTTCAATGATTAGGTAAGGAGGCACGCAAGTGTGTTCATTTCCCTTAAGGAAAAAACACATAGGTGCGCAAGTGTTAGTGATTTATAACACTTAGACCTTATTCCACTTGTTTAGACCTTCCATTCTAGGTAAAGAATCACCTTAGAAGTGTTTGGAAGACTTGAAGAAGAGACTTGGGCGTTCAGAGCTCTATATATGAATTCTTGAAAAACTTCCTCCTGAAATGGGGGGCCCACTAGGGGTATTTATAGGTTGGAGAAGACCCCGAGTGGTTTTCAAAGAGGGCGCGCAAGTCACTTGCGCGACCATTAGGCGGTGCGCAAGTGTACTTGCACGGAATTAAGGGAACTTGTATGAACTAAGGTCCATTGACTCCTTTTTCATTACTTTGTCGATTTTTGATGTCTTCCTTAAAGGATGAATCAATTTGTGCTAAGTCATTTCTCTTTCCATTCCTTTAAACAATGTGATGAAAACGAGCATCAACAATTTGGGAGAAAAAGAAAACATATAAAATATTAAAATAGAATTTATTTTTACATTAGAAGTCTTAACTTACGTTTTTATGTAAATATAAATTAAAACTGTAAGTTTTAAAAATAAACAATAAAAATTTATTAATGGAAAAATATTAAAACATTGGAAAAAAGGGAAAATATTGTAGATCATGGGAGATTCTTAAAAATTATGTGATTGGTTTTTACTACTAGTTGTCACATAGTAGAATGATTTAACTTCATTTATTTGGTTGATGGGGTTTCATTCTTATGAACCACCATATTTTAATTCACATGAGTATAAAAGAAAATTGTAGGCCCCAAATGAAAATATGAAATGATTCTATATCAAAGTTATAAGAGAGAGAGATGTAGATAAGGTAATGGAGAGAGAAGGGAAGGTATAAGTTCTCCCTATAGACAGTCATGGTTTCCTCCCTCATGTGATATGTTCATTGATATTGAGGATATAATCACATACAATGGTATCCTTTCACTCTTCATCATCAATAAATATAACTTATTGAGTAGTATTTTCCTATCATTCTTGGGCTAGATGTAATTAAAATAAATCTAAATGGGAAACTAAGAGGAAATCATGAAATAACACTATTTGATAATTATTAAATCAATATAAATAGAAATCTGATTTTATCCCACATTGTTTAATATTTTTTCCCAAAGGAATAACCACTATATGTTATTCAAATTAAATTTTTGTCACCATTTTCAATCAATGTGGAATTTTTCTTGTTATTCTTCACTATCAAGGTTAGTATTAGGACTAATCATTTATAATGATTCGGAATGGATATAGTGAAAATTTATTTTAAGAAAAGACTATATATTACTAATTCAATGGAAAATTCCACTCTATTATGTAGTTTAGTATTGCGCTCCTTCTAATGAATGTAGGTGTCCTATAATATTTATATAAAATGGTCAAGTAATTAATTTTTAAATCTTGTGTCAACCTCGTTAAGAACATATTTAAATGTGATAGGAACAAACTTTAGTTTTTCTATAGCTTATTTTTTAGCTATCAAATATTTTAATTCCTTTAAAAAGGATAGAAGAATATATATTTGTTTCTTAAAAAAATATTCTATTTCAATATTTAGTACACTGGTTTTCTTAAATAATATTCCCATTTAAACTCATTAACTTTTGTATTTACAAGAAAAATATAAAAATAATATGTATGATAATAATTCATTGACCTAATGAATAATATTAAATTATTTTTTAGTTCTTAATCTTTTGAATATTTTTAATTTTTGGAAAAATATCATTGGTAAGCTACTAGACATCTCATTAATGATTCAAAACAGATAATAGAGGGTTTTCATTAATCACTATTCAATATATTTTTATTTATACAATCATTTAGTATTGTTTGTTAACATGGGTATATCTCTCAAGGAGGTCACCCACAAAACACAATAATATTATTAAAACTATTTATCAGCAAAATACTACTACATTACATGTTGTAATATAATTATGATGTAGATTAAAATAGGAAAGAAAACAAGAAGAAAATATTAGTTGGGTAATGGGATGAACCTTATAAACTTATTAATATAAAAATTTCTAAAATATTAAAATAACATTACAATATTAAACTAATGAATAATTAATTGAAAACACCCCCCCCCCCATGAATAACAATGAGGAGAAGTTTTTTGGAACTATAGAGATGATAGATATATAGTGGAGAAATCAGTAAGGAAAAAGAATGGAAAGAGATAACTAATATATCTTAAAAAATTGTAATACTGTTATAAAATGAAAATATCCTTCTTATCATCTAAAAATATAAAATTCATGAAAATATGTTTATGTGCATATTTATGTGAAAGAAAATTTGTCATATTTCCATTTAATTTCATCCTCTGAATATTTATGCTTGTTTGGACCATTAAATGGGTGACTCATGGAAGGTGATGTTTCTAAATGTTTTTACTATACATACTATATTTTCATAAAAATATATAAGATCAACTGGACAAGTTTAGTGAAACACATAACCTTATTTTTTAATTCTAATTTTTTTGTATAGTCAACTCTTCAAATTCCCATGCCCTAGTCTCCCATGAATTTATGGCCTTGAGAAACACAGAATAATGAGAAACCATAGATAAAATATATATATACCAAATATTTTATTTATATTATTATAATAATAGATAAATTAGAGAACCTAATTTTGAGGGATATTTTTCCAATATTAAAATTCATTACAACTATTGATGAATTGGTTGTTCCAATTTGAATGCATCATATTTCCCTCCAATGGATGGATGAAAAAATTTGTCCAATTGAATGAAATGAATCATTATACCCATATATTTCTAAAATATTTTTTTATTTCATTATTTTTCATTATGTTATAAAAAACACTAAACTCCTGATTTTCAATAAAAATAAAAAAAACTAGTATACATTTAATGTTTTATTTTTATTTTGTGATGTAAAAATATTAATTGAATTAAAAATGATTAATAATGGGATACAAAACTATATATAAAATATAAAACAAACATATAAGGGTGAAAGTATATAATAATTCACCAAATGATCAATTAGTAACCAACTATAACATGAACTTCCTGATCTAAAGACATTAATATTATTCATATATAATTTTGAATAGATACATCAATCTAAGAGGACACATAACATTTTTAACTATAAAAAATAAGAGAATTATATGTTTGATGGTATCTTTTCATATGGTTTCAACTTATTGAACTTGGTTATACAATATCTAATATAATAGATCACTAAAACGAACAAAACATGGTTTGACAGGCATTGGATGGTCTTATCTATGAATATGTTTATTTTTATCACCACTTTAGATCATTGTCAATGTATATTATTTAATAACATACTTCAATAAAATATGAAAACTAGTGAAATTATGTTTTTTGAAAGGCATCATGTATCATGAATACCATTAGTGGTATGTTATTTCTTGAATGATCAAGATATGATCATTCTTTTGTAGGTTCAGGAAGTATTTATCTTTATAAATTTTTAGTTTCTTGACTAAATCCATTATAATTATACGAAGATTTTATTATTTCTTATTATGATATTGTATTTTGGTGTGGCGGCATATTTTGTACCATAAGAGGTTAATTGAGAGGATATACCACGACGTTAGCATCCATCACACATTATGGAACATTCTATATGAGTTATAATCTTTAACGTTTTTATGGATAAAGTCAAGGTCATTGAATGGTGTGTTGGTCATCGTATGGAGTGGTTTGGGAGGTTTTTTTGGAAATATTAAATGATTATATTTTTCAAAAAAAAGTCATGTAATTATGGTTTTGTTACTATTATGATTTCATTTTAACTTATTTTGGTCTGATAATGGATGCTCCTTTCTGGAAATGAAGATGTTTTGGGATATAGTTATATTTTTCAGCGAATAGTTTTCATTACATGGAAATAATGGTCATGATAACAAGTACTGGGTAAATGATTTCTTGGTCCAACTAGTATCAGTGTTAGTATTAAATAATATTTATTACACATTGGTATTTTCATTCATGTACTTTGAGAAGTTAAGAAATTTTTATATTGTGGTGTGGTGATAATATTCCCACAAGAGAAAAAAATTTAATATCGAATTAATAGTGGTTGACAATTATATAGAGAGAGAGATATTATAGATTAGGTAATGGATTTTTTGTATTTTATTTGAACATGAAAAACTATGGAATAACAATTTAATATCACTTCATGATTGATCAAATATCTATTAACGTACAAATCTAGTTGTCCCTATAGTATTTATTAGATTCCATTGGTTTCTCTCAATCCTCAGATGATGATATGTGAATCCATGGAAACCATTATACCGTATTTATAATCTTAAAATTCTTATATTCATGTGATGATGAATTTATGATAAAAATTTAATTGAAGTCTCTATGAAGGGGGGAATCAGTGTGAACATTTTTTATAACTTTTCCCATATTAGTTCATCCTTTTATCCTTGTAGATCGTGTTCCTAGGATAGTAGGAACATGTTTAATATCAAATTATTACTCTCTCATTCTACTAGAAACATGAAACAGTTTATGAAGATGATGGAGGGAATATATTTAGGAAGCTATCATTTTACTTGGTTGTATGATAATGGATAATTTTGTGGGAATACACTGATAGTGTGTCCATATACCCAAAAATAACACTACGTAATGTGTGAGTTATAATTTATTTTAGAAGGTATCATAGTTGATATAGTGGAACTCCATTTAAATATCTATTTATACTCTTTATTAATATATTCATTGGTTATTTTATAAACTTTTAGGTTTTTTTCAAAATTTTAAAGTCATGTTTGTATGACTTTATTTAGCAAAAGATCCCACATGCATCGAGGAGCCTGATTTAATGCTCCTTTTAAATTCAATTTTCTTTGCTCTCCTTCATGTAACTAATATGAGGCCAGTCTCCATGGGGTAATGGTGAATAATATGTCATAAATTATATATAAGAAATTGTTCACCTCCATATTAAGATATTTTTAACAAGAATTATTATATTATTATCCAATTAAATGGAGTAGCGAAATAATTCCTTCTTCTTCAAACATTATCTACATAAACTAAACTAGATTCGGAAGTGTAATTATATTATAAAACTCTCTTATAATTTTTCATAAATAATCTAATATACTAATATACTATGTAATTGTATTATTCACTGTAATATGATAGTCATTCAATTACTATATATACCTTTTACCATACTAATATATTTCTTTTAAAAGGATTATACAACAGAGACCATTGATCCAAGGGTTGTGATCAATCCTCTATTATCTACACTACAATGAAAATTCTAAGTATACCACATGATTTTATGTTTTCATAAAAGTTGTAATTTGTTAAAATTAAACAATTAAATCTAATAAAATTTCTCTATCATTAGAATTTAGTTGAATCTTCTAGGTATTATTAGAGCCACCACATACTGGCATGACATCTCCCATCAAATCATGTTCTTCCTGACTTTATCCATTTATCAAAATAGTTCCCATATCCACATAATAGTATCTATTAAATAATTATATCTATATAATTCAATGTAATATATTACCATTTAACTCTTTAAATATATTTTTATGATACTTATCATATTTTAAACACAAAAATCCTCATTTTGTTGTCTACTACTTCATGGTATGAACATATGTTTACAATATTGAACCACTAAAGGCTCCAAAATCATTAACCTATTGATTCTTCAGGGTTCATTACCATGGTGACTATCCATAAATAATATTTTTTAAGTAATAATATTGTGACGTGTCATTTCATTAGTGGTGATAAAATAATATCATCAGAATCATTGATATATTCTTCGGTCTTCTAGATAGTGTAATTGCATTGTCGTAGAGTGTACCATGAAATTATAAATCCCTTGAAATTCATGTGGTATGTACTGAAAAAAAACATTCAAATTAAAATATATTATTCTTAAATCAACACCTTCACACATTTATTCCAAAATAAATGTTACATAGTAAGGGATTTTTTAAATTTATAGTTAACAGTCCGATCTGGGCATGAACATCATTTTAAAGAGATGAAAAAACTCTTATGAAATTCAATTAATGAAACTTATTAGGTGTCTATTTACTCCTATAAAAGAGGAATTTTCCATTTTAATGACTTTATCTCTAATTGTAGTGTGATTCTTGTTGTCATTACCAAATAATTATATCTCTAGAATCTATATAATTTTTTCAATCCACCTGAACAAAAATATTATATAATCCAATGCATACCATTTCCAAAACCATGTCCCTGATACAGAGTTATATCAAGGAATCTCTTTGAATATAACAATAAGTGTATCATTTCGTGCCTCTTATCTAGATTATATATGATTATTCTACCCCCTAAAATAAAATTTATCTCTCATCAATTCTTGATCCTAAATCTTGTGACTAACAAAACATAAACAAAAAAAAAGACTTTTGGTTCCAACATACTTTATATTCAGATTTTTTCAATACTCTCATGAGACCATACACTATAATATACCTCAAATGATTCAATTTTTTTAATTCATGATTACATTTTTTCATCACCCATTGAAATAAATATTTAATGGGAATTCATAAATAATTATTCCCCATTTGAAAATAAATAGTCCAATAGTTATTATATCCTCATCATTATTTTTTATACTCTCCTCCTCTAGAGTATTATAGATTAATATTATTCTTTTCTACCCTAATTTCAATGAAATCCATATGATTATATTATCATATACATTCCAACTTATTATATTTTTAATAAATTTTAGATAGATCAAATTATGGAAATTTGATTTCAATGAAAATATGAAATCAAAATTAAGAGAGATTATTCTTCCCCGCTATCGTTCAATCCTTTTTCAATCCATTTGATATCACAACTTTACATATAAATAATCCATTGATCTATCTTCTATTTCAAATTTATTTTCTTGTATGTTGGGTTATTTTTAATATTTTTGACCCATTCTATGTCTATCACACCAGGATTTTATGATATGTCACTTCTATAATATATCTTCTTCGATGTCTTACATTGCATGAAAAAAATGATATTAAATAAACCATGATATACTATTAATAATGTTATGTAAAAAGAAAAATATCTCCTATAAATTAAATTGGAGGTTATTAATATGATTAACTAACTTATGAAAATATATTATTGAATTCATCGATTATCAATAATTTAGAAATAAATATAAAATCCAATAAAATATAATAGAAATGTTTTATAAAAAATATTTTTATATTACAAAGGATTCTTATCGTAATAAAATAAATTAATTACTATTAATGAATGATATTAATGAAAATTTTATATAATATATTCAATATAATGTTTAACATGCATTCTATGTGTTTTTAGATATGATATAAGAGGAAGTCCAATTTTATGCATAAAAGATATATTTTGATAAAACGATAGTTTCAATTCCTTTTAATGGACACTTGTTTTCCAAATAGTTTTTCAGCAATTAATTTAATATAATTAAAAATATATACATCTTTTTTAAATTTTTAAAAGAAAAATTCACTTGAGTTGAATTTTTGTAATTTTTTTAAAAAATTCTATGTTTTGATTAATAGTGAAAAAAATACCGTATTTTGATTGAAAATAGATTTTTTGTCTAAAAATGTATAGTCTTAAATTATAATTTTAATTGGATTAAAAATATAATTAGATAAATTGATTATTATTTAATCCAATTTAGTTAATTAGAGTGAATTTCATATTAAATTTGGATATAAAAACATTTTAATATTTTGATTGTTTTCATTTCAAAAACATGTTTCTCATTCATTCAATATGATTAATGTTATATAAATAATTAACAATTATATGTAATTAATTTTGAAAAACTGATTTAATAATTAAAATAAGTGAGTCAAAAAAAGTTAAATATGAATTCTTTAATTTTTCGACTATATGAATAGTAAACCTAGTAATTTTTATTACCACAATCAAAGATAAATCTTGTAATTAAGGGTAAAATTATAATATAAATATTTAAAATGACCCTAAAATTGAAATAAATTTATTCTATGAGTATTGTACCTCCATAATCATTAAAGAATCATTTATTGGACAATTTTTTTCAATTTTATTAAAATATAATCTTTAAAATAATTTATTCAAAGAAAAGTAAAACTTGACATGATTTTTTTTATAACAAGTTAAATATTTTTAGTCAGGGTTTACCTAGGGAATATATATATACGAATATAATTAGTATTGTAAAATATTAAATTCTTATATTAATCATGGTAATTTGTTTTTTATTTTTATATAAGAACTAATTTCCTTAAAGTATTTCATAATAATGATGCATCAATTGTTTAATTAATGTAAATATAAAATAAACGGTGATAAAAATATTAAAATGAATATAATTTGAGATAATTAATGTAATGAACAAATTTTATTTGTTTATTATACATGTTATTAATTTTTCAGAATATTTTTTTAAATTTTTATTGATGTATTGATTTTGGTAAAATTCTAAGTAATGAATTGTGTGAAAATTTACATTAATTATATTCTAAAATAAATAGTATTTTTTAAAATGACAAAAAATTAATATAATTTAAGATTAACAAAATTTATTTGGATAATGTTGAAAATATTATGCATGACTCATTTATGGATCTTTTGAAATTTTATAGTAACAATATTTACTGTCAAATAGTAGAAATCCATTTAGTCATAGTAAGAGTTTGAAGGATTAAATAAGGGTTAAAGCATAAATATTAGGGTTGAATGTGACCAAAAAATATCTAAAAATTATTGGATGAAAATTCTTATACCATTATCAATTTTTTTTTAATTTTAGTTTTCTTATGGGAACTTTTCAATGAAAATTATTTATTTATTATTTATATCAAATATTATTACAAAATGTTGCTCTCTTTGTAATTAATATCATTTATGTGTCGACTTAGGAAAAAATAAAGATATGAGAAAACATAAATATACATATTTATATTAGTGAAATTATTTTAATTATTTTAGATATCTTAATTCATTTTGAATTTTTTTAACTATATAGTTACAATAAATTCATTGGATATAAAAATATTATAATTATATATTTAACAGAAAAATAAAACAAATGATTTTTGAAATATTAATTTTGATATCATTTTAATAATTAATTTTTTTAAACTAATTTTATAGATCTATAGGATATATTATAGATTTTTTAATGTATTCTATTGTAATAACCAATTTTTATTGATGTATTTGAAGTAAAATTTGATGAATACTATCAAATTTGACAATATTGATATTTTACTGAATTAATATTTTATTAAAGTATTTAAAAACCAAAAATATTAGATGATACCAAAGGGGATAATTTATGGTATAATATTTTTTTCACCATTTTTATATATTCCATATGAATGTATTCGGATATATAATATCCTTATTATTTGTTAATATCTTTGGGATTTCCGAAAGTGCCCATCAACTCAATTAAAAACGACACCTCCCCCCTCAGTTATTTACACTAACATGATCCATATAGCTCAATTAAATTATTACCACTTATCTTATAAAAGTTATAAGTTATATTATTTATTATTTTTCCATAAAAAATATGAAAACTAGATCCCTTAGGAATTTATTAACGAAATTCTGTCAAAGAAGTGGTAATGGTTTTATCGAATAATTCAAATTTTGTTCTTCATATACTTCATATTCATTTGTTTTTTCCTGAATAAAGTTATTAATCAAGTATCATATATATTAATATATTTCATAATTATTATTACACAACCATATTCCACCTTCTATCTATCCTACAAAAAATGGAAACATAGTTCATGTGTACGTACGACTTACCATCTCCACATTGTGCTGTAATTTTTTTCATCACCACATTATTTAGATGGTTATAATGGTGGATATAATGGATAAAAATAATAAATATGACATTATATTGATTATTTGAAAATTAATATACCATATTATTCCTTACCCTTTGACTATTAAGGGAAAAATATCATCACGCGTGCGTACGTATGAACCACCATCCCCATGACGTGATGCGATTCATTTTCCTTGTTCACCATTCAATACTAAATATTAAAATTTATATGACGAATAAATATGATATTTCTATCCTTTATATATTTATAAATATTAATTAAAAAAATCAAATTAACATGAATTAGGGCTTACATGATGAAACGTGCATAGGAAATTTAAGCAGTTTACACACGAAATACAGGTAATGTTGTTATATTATTGTGAAAAAATGATAAGATAATATAAGAGGATCGTATATGATATCATAAATATGAATATGGTTTTGGTATAAATTAATAAAATGATTTAAACCATTATACAGGTATTTCAGATATTTATAAAGGAAATAAGACCCAGTGTAATGCATATTTCACTATCTCATTATTTTCTAGTGTTGTTAAATTTTAATCATCCACTAGGGTACATTTATCTTCAATGCCATTTTTTTCTAATTTTTTTTTCAAAATATATTTTAATATTATCCTAAAAAATTATATTATATTAAACCATGTTTTATTTTTTATAAAATGGTTTTAATGGAAGCATTTTTTTGATTTTCTAAATGTTGTACATTATGAATTTTTCAACAAAAATTACAGATTTAATATTTTTTTAACTTATGTGTAATTAGAGGATTATTCCACCATCCTGGAACAATAATTTCTTGAATCTTATGTTAAATTTTTACATGGTTATTTTCAATTAATATTTTTTCTTTTAAAGTTATGTGACCTTTTAAATAAATGATTTCAAAGTTAAAAATGGAGTGCTTCCCTCAAGAATTTTTTATTATTTTATTAGATTATTTTCATCTATGTCAATATCAATTGCTGAATTTTTTTCTTCATTGAGTATTATCTATTATTATATCACCTAATATATTCTGTTAAATTTTTTATTATCACTTCTACTATGGATGTGCTATTTTGATACCATTCACCATATTACTCAAAAGAGTTTGATATTACGTTTACTGATTGAGGAGTGTTATTTATATTTCATATGTATTTTTTTTATGTTACAACCCATTCATATGAGGATTTCATTATAAATAAAAAGTTATGGTTTGGGCCCACAATAACCCCTCAATATGTGGGTATGTTCCATGTGACAAACCATATTGGGATTTTCATGAGGCCTTACACATTTTTTTCAGATGCCGTGGGCAATTCCTTGATAGTATATTTTAAATGTTCATCATTATGAATTTCTTCATAATGAGACCGATTAGTGATTTCCATGTGATTATCAATTACTATAATTCTCATGGATGTGTTTTCTAGCTTATAGGGCTATTTATATGGAATTATTTCATCATTTTTTATAGGCCATATTATGCTCAAGTTAATGATTAAATGGAATATGTTTCAGTTATTTACCTTACCATAATTGTTATTTCTTAGATTACACTTCATATATATCCATATTAAGAATCTAAGCATAGAACATTATTATGTTTACTTTTTTCCAGGATGTCAACATATAAATTATGGCTGATATGTAGGGTATATCTAGAAGACTGATGGTGATATCAATGAAAATATAATTTTTTATTTAATGTTCAAAATGTAATTTAAATTTGGAAATGTGTATCTACTTTACCAATACTATTAACTATTATATCGAATATGATTTAATTTATTGTATCATATTAAAATATCACAAATTAAGGCACCAACTACGAGGTACTAGGTTCGGGGTCACTAAAGTGGTTATTAAAGAATAGTTAGTTGAAACCTAGGGACCTAGATTATTGAAATCATGGATTAGAAAACATTACTATGTGATTAACTTTGATGATTATTCTATGTATAGGAAATCATTTTATATATTTTTAAATATGATAGATATCCTCATTTAAACATATAGAATCATAGATTGAGTATAAAATTTTAGGATTTAAACATCATATATATTATACTTTATGACTATATCACAATGGTTATTGATTCTCAAATTGTGTTTTGGGTTTTGGTGAATGATTAGAAACAACATGTTTATACATATAATTGGTATACTTCTTCAGATTTAGTGTAGTTAATGTTTCAATTATAATGTAGAATATTTCAAGTTATTATATAATTGGATTCAAGAATTATTTCATCAATGATGTTTAAGTTATACAAATCATGCCATATATATAAGGACTTTTCTATAGTATTTGGACATTATAGATTTGGATGAATAAAAGTTATTATTATTGTTTTTAAGGTGATCAAGGTATTTAAATATTTAGTATGTTCCAATATGATATAGATTATTTTCTTTCGGGAATCTAATATTAAAATTGGCTTTGGGGATTTAGTAACCATTAAATATTGTGACTTAGGATAGATATATTTTGGATGAGTCTTATGGTTGGAATGGATTATTTAGAATAATGGACTTTATTGATTGATGTAAAATTGTGATTTATTATCTTAGATGTTATTTTTTAATTATTTTGGATGCAGTAATAATTTAATGAATAGAGAAATAACTTGTTGATCTTATGATTGTATAAAAGTTCGTTAATCATAAGAATTCATCTTTTATATCTAATACCTAGCACAGGAGATGAAGTTGAAATAGATCAAAGCACAATCATATGTTATGATTATTCTTATGGTACGGATTGAAATCAGGTTATATTTAATTTTTCATATTCTTATCTGGATATTAATGCAATCCATAAACCATAGTTAATGTATTTTTGAACAAAAATGTTATATTTTTAGTGTTCTTTCAATGAAATTAATTTCCTTTTAACCGATATAAATATTTACTGTGTCATGATTGTTAAAATTCACCTTACCATGATCTCTACCAATATCTATTAGAAAATGATAGTTATTTTTCTATTCCTTTTCCTTTTTTCCTACATGGAACCCAAGTATGTGTCATAATTGGTTACCTTTCTACTTCTATTAAATTATTTTAAAGTGTAGGTTTCATTAATCCTTTTTCCAATATGGGATTTCAACAATGTTATATTGAAATGTAAAACCCCTAGTTTTTCATCTAGAGTTTAAATTGAGAGGACTCAATAAATTTAACTAAGAGAGAATGAAACACCATATCCTTTCTAGATATGTCAATTTTTAAATTTTACTTCTTCGATAGCTTATGTTGCACCCAACATTGATGTCAAATGAACCATGATGTACTACTAATATTATTATTTAAAATTAAAATTATAGTAGTCATGTTAAATTAGTTTTTTATGAACATGATTAAATATCTTTTGAAAATACATGATTTAATTAAATGGAAAAAAAGTAATTATAAATATTCCTAAATAATTGAATATAAAAGAAATGTTTAAAGAAAAAAAATTATTTTCCAAAGGTTTTGTTAACATAATAAAATAAATTAGTTACCATAATTGAATTATATTAACAAAATTTATATATAATTTATTCAATATATTGCTAAACATCCAACTTTTTTATTTTCTATACATGATATGATCACAAATCCAATTTTATGCATAAAAGATATATTTTTATAAAAAGATAGTTTTAACATTATTTATTAGAGAATTTGGTTAAATCCATTTTTGAAAATTTCATAAATTATATATGTAAAAATAATCTTCTTTTCTTGAATATGAATATAAAAAATTTCTTTTTCTTAATTTTGGCTATTTTTTGGAAATGTTTGATTTATTTAGTAATGGTGAAAAAATAAACCATTTTAGTTGAAAACATCATTTTCTTCTATACATTTTATAGTGTAAAATTATATTTTAAATTGTTTTAAATGAATATTTAGATAAATTTTTTACCATTTAATCCAAATTAGTCATTAGAATCAATTTAAATTTGAATTTATATATAAAAACAATTCAATCCTTTTAACATTTTTGCAATACAATAAATTTTCTCATTGTATCAATAAAATTAATAATAAATTAATTACTTAAATTAGACAGTTTTGAATTTTGAAAAATTGATACAATATTTGGAATCAGTGGGTAAAAATTTTGTGAATATGTTCCTTTTATATTTTTAAAATATACATTGTAATATTTGTAATTTGTATTACTAGGGTTAAGCGTAAATCAGATAATTAAGGGTAAAAATAATAATATAAATATTAGAAAATGACACTACCACTTGATTAGATATTATTGGATGAGTTCTTTCTATCCCTAAAAATTAGAATATCTTTTATGTGACCACTTGGGGAATTTTTTATTAGAATATAACCTATATAATATTTTATACAATGAAAAGTAAAACGTGTGATACTTTTTGTTTTAACAAGTTATATATTTTAAATATAGGGTACCTAGGGGATATGTATAAATATAATTTTTATTTTGAATCCTAAAATAGTTTTTTCAATTATGATAATATTATTTGATGTTTTTATGGAATAAATAACTACCTTGAAGTCTTGCAGAATGATGTTGAAATAATTGTTTAATTAATTGAAATATAAAATAAATTATGATAAAAATATTAAAATAAATGTGCCATGAGATAATTAATGCCATACATGAATTATATACATGAATTTTACATGTTATTGATTTATAATAAGATTTAGTTCGAATTTATCTTGTTTTATTAATTTTTCTAAATGTCAAAATAGGGAATTGTGTCAAAATTGACATTAATGACAATTTAAAAAAAATATTTCACTAAATGATATGAACTCCTAAAAAATTTATAATTGGTGAAAATATAGGAAAAATGTTTAAAATATTATCCATGACTCATTTATGGGTAGTTTTTTATTTTAGAGTATTAATATTGACCCTCAATCAGTAGAAATCAATATAGTCATGGTAGAATTAAAAGGATTAAATATGGGTTAAAACAAAAAGATAAGGGTAAACATTTGACCTAAACATGCCTAAAAAGTATTCAATTTTGATTATTAGACTCTGATCTCATTAATATAAATTTTTATTTTTTTTATTGAAATTTTTCAATGAAAATAACTCATATATTATTTAAATCAAAGATGGTTACAAATGGTCACCCTCATTATATTTAATAACTTTTATATGCTGACACGGGAAAAAATAAAGATATGACTGAAAATAAATGTAAACTTTGACCTTATTGAAATAATTTTAATTATTTAATTTTATTTCAAATTTTTAAAAATTATATAATTACTGTAAATTCTTTGGATATACTAATATAGTGTTTATATATTTAAAATAAAAAGTAAAATATTTTTTTTTTAAATAATAATTTTTTTTATAATTTAATTAGAAAATGATAAAAAAGAACTATATGGATCTATAGGGTATATTAGATATTTTTAACATAATTTTATTTTAATATCCAATTTTTATTGATCTATTTAATGGAAAATTTATTGAATTGTGTCAAATTTAAAACAATTATATTTTGTTGAACTAATATTTTAATAAATTATTTAAAAAAATTAAATAATAAGAATGGGATAATATAAGTTCTAAAATTTCATCATGTATTCATCTATAGTCCATTTTAATGTTTTTCCCTAAAATAGATAGATTATATTTTAATATTTTTCATGATTTATGAAAGTGCCCCTCACCTTAATTAAAAAATGACACTAACTCCATCACTTATTTACACAAAATTTAACCATCTATATCAACCATAATGAGACCATTTCACATATAAACCTATTTAGTTATTTTATATAGATTAATTTCCTTCAAAAAGGTCAATCATAGATCTATTAAAATGTGATTAAAAGAAGTATACTGAAAAAGAAGAAATCATCCTTATCGAATCTTTTAAGATCAGTTATTCTTATAATTCCACTTAATGTGTTGTTTACATAATAATGTAATAATTCTAGTACATTATATATTATAATATTTTATTATTTTTAGTGTATAAACATATTCCAATTTTTACCCATCCTACAAAAAATAAAAACATTGTGCATGTCTACTTATGACTTACGATATCCACAACATGGTGTGATTAATTTTTCATAACCATGTAATTTGGATTGGTATAATAATGGATATAATATATATACATAATAAATATGACATTATATTTATTTTTTATTAATTAATATAACATAAACTTCCTTAACCGTTCACCAATAATGGAATGATATAATCTCTCTTATGTACATACGACCTACCATCTCCATGACATGATAAGGTTCATTTTACATGTTCACCATTTGATAATGATTATAAAATTGTATATTATGAATAAAAATAATATATATGACCTTAATATAATTATTTATTTGATGGAACTATATCTTATTCTGTTGAATTAGGGCTTACATAATGAAACATGCATACGAAAAAGAAAGTGTTAATACCCGAAACAAGGTTAATAACGAAATATTATTAACCAATAGGTGGTAAGATCATATATTAGGATCATATATGATATCATAAAAATTAATATAGTTCTATTATAAATTAATAACTCTCTTAAAACCCTTATTCATGAGTTTCAAATATGTATAATGAAAATCAGACATAATGTAATTGTTATTTCACAATTTGATTATTTTTTGAGATTTTTTAATTATAAGTCTCTAATAGGGATAATTTTTCTTTAAATTAAATGTTTTATAAAAAATAAAAAAGGATTTTATTAATATCTTACAAGTGTTTAAATTACTTTAACCCATGTTTTTATTTTAATGAAATGGATTGAACAGGATATTTTTTTTTTGTTTTTCAAATGGGTTGCTTTATGGTTTTTTCGTCAAAAATATCAAAAGAATGTATTATTAACATATGTAGAATGAGTGGTATTTTCCACCTTCCGACACCATAATGACTTGAATATACCATTAATTGTTTAAATGGTTCATTTTTATTAAAATTTCTTCTTTTTAATTTTTTTGTCCTTTTAAATAAATTATTTTAATATAAAAAATGAGTTATTTCCCTCAATATATTTTAATTGTTTTGTTGGATTATTCTCATATATGTCATGATAATTTTTTGAAATTTATGCTTCATTTATGTTGACCTATTATGATATCATCTATCAAATTTTATTAAATGTATTATGATCAATTCAACTATGTATGTTCTATTTTGATACCATTCACCATATTACTCATAGTTTTTTGTGATTATGTTTACTGATTGTGGAATGTTGTTCACATTTCATATGTATATGTTTTTTATGTTACACCATATTTTTATGAGGACTAAAATGATTTTAGTGATGCGAGGGGCCCACTGTATCCAATTGATTCATTGGTAGTTCTCAAGAGACAAATTCGATTGGGATTTGGATGAAGCTTTGCACATTTATTTTCAGATGTCTTGGTCGAGGCCATAATGATATATTTCTAAAGGTCAACATTATGAATTAAATCATTTATATATTATTTATTTCTTTGCATGTTATTATTTGATAAATATAATTTCTATGGATAAGTTTTCTTGGTCATAGGATTTTTTCTTTGGAATAATTAATCTTTTTTTGTATCGGCCATATTATACTCAAGTTAATGATTAAATTAAATATGATTCAGTTTTTTACCTTCCAATAATTGTTATTTCCTCACTTGAGCTATATATATATCCTCAAAAATAATCTTATCTAAATCCTTTTTCATTTTTTCCTATGAATTCCATGATATATATTATGACTAATATGTTGGATAATGTTAGGTTACTAATGTACTTCTTAAAGAAAATACATTTTTATTTTATGTTTTTAATATAATTTGAATTTTCAAATATGTATTTAGTTTAAAAATACTACTAAAATATTTTTCTAGTGGGATATGATTTATTATATCTTATTCCAATTTAATAATGTATAACACAGCTACGGGCTACTAAGGTCATGGTCATTACACTGTGTTATTGAAATCTTTGATCTATATACCATCTTCACATATTTTTAGGCTCACCCATTTTTCAAATGGATCATTGGATCATGTACAACGCGACAGTTCCACTTATTGGATAAAAAACATTACATATTTCTATTTCATCTATTGAGATATACTTTTAACAAAATAATTTAATCTTTACAACCTTTATTTATTCCAAAACAATTCTTCCAAACATAGATGTTCTTTCTCAAAATATATCTATGAATGAACACACCACTTGGAGTTTGAGTCACGAAAATATCCTCCAAGTCTACTAAGTCAAAAAAAATTATAGGAATGAATTTTATAATCGAAAAACATAAATTTTTTCTATGTTAATCACCAGTATAAATAAACACATGAAACCTGAGCCTTGGAATACTTTAAATAAATCATCATGAAATGTTAATCATTATAATAACAAAAACATAAAAATAATCAATAAGACTCGTGGTTTTAGAAATAAAATATATTTACTCAATATGATCTGAATACTTATGATATAATTATGTAACCAAATGATATCCATTATTATTACATTATTTTTACGGTCTTTTAATTCTCGGATAAGGCTAAAAAAACCATTGATTTTTCTTTTCCAACTCTCCAAGAATACCAACAACTATTGAGGCCATATCATGAGTTGATTATCAAAATGGATATATTTAATTTGGTGATACTATTTCCTTATAATAGATTATTGGTTTCCTAAAAATAGTAAACTAATACCCAATTTGTTAGTACATAACAAATTAACATGTATTTAATTTATAAAGATGCTTCATCCAGAAAATTTTCCTGTCCTGATTAATGGATACATACACTTGAAAAATATACTCACATCATCTATTGATATTCTCTGATGACATAACACCACTAAAATTTTATGATACAAAGTTGACAACTATTTTAAACTCTAGATCGGGGTTTTCATCATTTAATCTTTTTTTTATTTTAGCATGCAACCCTTGATTTATCTTCAAGAACCAATATGGTCAATCGACATAACCTAATAACTCAGATCAAGGTCTTGAAACCAATTACTATATTTTTAAAGGATTGATATAAATTAATATTTAAAAAAATTATGACCCCACCTATTGTATTTAACACTTTCATCACAAAACACATTAATATTATGAGTTTTTCTACTTGAGAATTGAATAACTCATGAATTTATCACCCCTTAATAATGTATAACATCAAATAGTTTTTATATTAATTTAAATAAATGGAGAGATGGGTACCTCTAGCATCCTTAGGTAGATAAATGTGGTTGGTCTTCATGAACCAACCCATTGGTTCTTAATTTATTCCAAGACATTATAGTGTTTATTGATAACATAATACTATTTACAAATCCATTAAATATATTCTATTAGGGTGTATTAATATTCCATGACTTGGGTCCCATATTATTTGTATGAATAATCCAACTAGTTCATGTTTCCTCCAATGATACATTTTTCTTACATCCTTCTCAATGCTACTTTTTCTATAGGAGGTATCTTCAATTGACCTTAACCTCTTTACTTGGTCAAATTTATTAACAAATAATTGAAAACTGATGTATCAAATATTAAATTTTCATTTAAAATGACTTTATATTTTTTTCATTGGTGAGTCTCTCTTAACATTTTTATCTATCACCCTCAAACTGGGAAGAAATTATTTATTTTCATTATAGATAAAATAACATTCTCCAAATAATAGATATTTTGTATGTACCAGAATTTCTAAATAGCAAAACGTTTTATGATATATTTTTTTATCATCCAAAATTAAATATATGTTTTATACAGTATGATAACTTCTTCCTGTGTAGACCACCTCCATGTATTCCATATGAAATGAAGATTTCCTTAAAACTTATTTTGTCCCTTAATAATACAATATCATTCAATATAACTGTGTTTCAAAAAAACAAATCATTTCATTCAAAAACAATAAAATGAAATCAAATATCATTTGATATGTTGACATAATAGATCTTCCTCCATCTGAAATCCCTTGTATTTCAAATCAAACATTTATGGTGTGCATTAATCTTCTGATGTAGTTCAAATTTTTATCTACTTTACTCAATGTAAATTTTTATAAATATTTTTAATTAGACTTCTATATACATAAAACACTGAATTTAAATTTCTATTATTTTTATCTTTGTATTTCATATTAAGAATTTTACATGATTCACATGTTGATGTTGTATTGGGTGGGATCTCCACATTCTCATTTCCCATTGAGGATCTGATCTTTGATTCTATATTTATAATCTTATATTATTTGTTATTATGCTAATAAAAAAAATGATTTGACCATGAGTCTTATTCCAATAATATATTTCTCCAAACATTATGATGTTTCTTCAGGGAAGGACTGATTTCATTCAACACAGTTTCTATATCCATGTACATTAATATTTATTTTTCAAATTCATCAATTGGGTTACTTTTATACTTATTCATTGCACACGTCATAATTATATCTATATATAAGGCCACATGTACTATCTATATACTTTGGTTATATTTGAACATAACTTTTATGAATCCCATGTTCACTTCATGCAGAATTCTTTATTGATCCAACCTTCAATATTAATATTAGATATCCTTTTGTATATTGTATAAAAATTTTATAAATTGGTGAATATACATAATTAGAACATATTCCATGAATTCCTAACTAATTTTCCTCATTAAAGATGAATATGAATTTTAGGATGCACCAGTATCATCCAAAACAATGTTAGTATCAGATTTAACATTGATATTAATCCCACTTAACTCAGTCAGTGGGTCCTTCTTATAAAGAACCTTTTTTAGATTTTTATTTTTTATATTACCTTTTGGTATTAGAACTTATTCAGTATCCTTATTCATTGGTTTCCCATATTTACCATTTTTTCAATATTTACTCATGATAGACATCAGAGCATTTTTTCCATTAATTATTTTGTATTCAAACCACCCAAGATCTACCATATTTAAAAAAATCCACTTTTCATGATGTTCTTAAAAATATTATTAGATAGTGATATAATTAATATTATCTCTATTATTTCATCTATAAGAAACATGTAATAATTTATAAAATAATCATATCATATAATGTACTTAATGAACACCTTTACATAGTACTATAGGAGCATAGACTTTTCTTTCTAATAAAAATAAATGTTTTTACCCATAAAAATTAGTTAATTTTTTATGACTCCCTATGAAAACATATTAAAAAATATTTATAGATTAAAATTTTCATTAGAATGTTTTTCTGGGATCATCTGTTAGGATCATATTGACATGAAGTATCATGGTGGTTGGGCGGGGTGGTTAAAATCAGTTAAAATTATGATTAACACATTCCCTATTATAGATATCATTTTTATAATTTCAAATATTATTCCCAAGTTATTAGGAACATGTAAAATATCTTCTTCTTAATCTCTCATTAAAAAAATAATCAAAATATTATATTCATATGTGGAATTTAATATACATCAAAAACAATATTTTTACTTGGTTCAGTACTAAAGGATAATCCATATTGCATCTGTAGATGGAATGTCAAAATGTCATAAAATCAATATATTTTATATATGGGTTATTTATAGTTTTCATAGGATGTACCATTGATATAGTGGTACTACATATTCATATATTTCTAGAAATTAATCTATGATAAGTCTTTGTTTGTTTATTGACTTTTAGTTCTTCTTTAACAGCTTAATTAGATGTCAGTCTATCACCTATCAGTGTGAGACCCCAAATGCATCATGTGTATTATTTAAATGACCAATATAACATCACTTTACATTGTCTCCCTACTCAAAATCAATATGGTATCAATAACCACTGTGTGAGGGTTGTGTCAATTATGATTTATTTTATATCAACTTGCACAATTCTCTATATAATGAAAATTCTTACCTATATGTATAATGTTATACTATTACTGAATATAATAGTATAAATATTTCTTCTTCTTAAGACCCTCCATACATAAAGTTAACTAGATATGGTTTTGGAACTAATCTATGAATATCACATATATTTTCCCTTAAAATTAGATATAACAATATACACTAGTCTAATATTCTTTTTCATAATCATATATTCAATTATTTTTCATTACACTTTCTTTTCAAAAATTGATATAAACATTTTTATAATGTCTGATAAACCATACCCTTTGAAATGATGGTTGGGATGAATCATATATATCTAATCTAATGAGATCATTTTATGTATACCATATAATTTAATGTTTTATTTTTTCATTTGGGTTGAATTTATACCCAAAATATAATAAAATTAATATATCGATAAATTTCAATTCAATCATCTAGATATTTTTTAGAATATTACTCTATGGAAAGAATTATCCATTTATAAAATAGTCTTCTTGACATAAACCAATTTTTGATGTGGTACCCTTCTTCATGGAATTGAGTCATGTTATTTATTAGATCCATAGATTCTGGAAAAATATGTTCTCATTAAACACTTTGAATATCATGTTGTAGTAATTATGATATTATATGCTCTCAAATGGTAATGGAGAGGTATAATGATTTATGGTAGAAACCATGTTTAATGTGTTAAACCTACATATTCCCCAAAATAATGGCCAATAAATTTTTTCATGTCTTAAAGTAATAATGGGACTCATTCAACAATATTTTCAATAGATCCTTTCCCATCATGAAATTTATTCCTCCGTGTAAGAAAAACATTTCCATAGCCACTGAGGTCAGATCGAGTATTCTTTATGGTGTGATTTATATGGTGTATCATGTAATATAGAACTCAAAAAATGACTAAAATTATCTAAATATACATTGTGAAATATATTAATGTCTTGATAGGTACTGTAGACAACAAAATAGTTCAAATTAAAATATAATATGTTTCAACTAAAAAATTCTTATATATTTCCCTGGTAAATCAAATGTATGAATGGAAATATATAATTTTTATTTATAACTCAATTCAAAACATCATCTTACCTCTTATGATGTTAGTAATTATTATTAATTTCCCTTAATGAAAACATTAAATATTTTCTTTGTACCTATGAAAAAATATTTTTTCTATTTTTTAAAATTAACTCCAATCATAGAATATCTCTTGTAGTGAATGTGCTACTATTGAATTTATATAATTTAATGATTATTTAACCATTCTTATCAACTAAAAACATCTAGAAATAAATGAATTATGTTTTAGAAACCATAAAATTGATTAATATAGATATTAATCCATCTATATTTATTTCACTACTAGTTCATCCATGTGAAACTATTTTATATATCATCCATAATCCATATACATTTTCAATGAAACAGTTATATTTTTTTGTTCATGAAAAAAAATACAATGGGTGATAGAATATCCAATAATAAACACCTTTTCTTCCCAAAAGAATTATTATATCAATGGAAAAATTTCCTCTTACTCATCATATTCTCCTTTAAATATTACATATTAGGAGTTCATAGAAGTAGTCGTGGTTTTATTGGGTAATTTTGGGATGACTGGTTAATGAGGAATATATTGATTAAGGATATAAAGGATTTCCTTTTGAAATTCTATATTTTTTATTCATCTTCCTTACCATTTCCTTGTATAATATTTTTAGAACATTGATTATCATAAGGTATTTTGGATATCAATTATTTTTATGTATAATATAGATTTGAAATTGATTTTATATATTGGGTTGATGGTAAATACTAAACTAAAAAGGATAATGAATTATATTTGAATTGAATTTAATGGATAGGGTAATTAAAATGTTTTCACATGATCTATATGTATTACATAGGTGATTTATGAATGATTGTTATTCCTAAAAAGAGACTTTTTTTTCAATAAATAGTAATTCGTTCCTATTATTGAATTTTAGGATTCAATTTTCAAAAAAGGATAAATAATAAAATATGGTAAGAAATCTAGTTTGTGAAATATATATTGTTCTATGATCACCCATTTAAGATATGATATTAATGAATTGTGACTTTCTAGCATGTGAATTTATGTGATTTTGGGGATATATATTTCAAAAATAATTTAGAGGATGAGATATTATATTTAAACAACGAAAATATCAAGATAAGATAGTTCATTACATGGATTTAGGTATTTTGGTGTGAAGTGTTTTCTATAATAGAATTGTATATTTTTTAATTTTCATGTTTCAATATTGAGGAGAAGCCCCATACATGGTTCATGGTCTAAAAGAGCTACAATTAGAACAATAATTTTGGTATTGGAATGAATAAATATGTTTTGTGTTGACTAAACCATAAAATATAGTGAATAAACCTTTTCAAATTATCATTAACCCTGGAAACATATCTATAATTGATTTCATGGATGTGGGGAAAGGGCATAGCTTCTAGAATAATGTTTTGTGAATTTTTATTGAATTTTTTCTTATTGTAACTTCACTTCGTGGTACTCTCAAGACGTGGAACATAGTTTGGAGGAAGAATTTAGAGTTTATTATTTTTTTTGTTCATGTCTTGATGAATATGTCATGAAATAAATATCTATAAGTTTATTTAAATCATTATTTAACGAGGAAATTTACATCATGGTTTTTGGGTCATGGTGTGATCTTTAAAGGGAGATATTAGATATAGATTATTGATTGTGTTTTAGAGGGTGATATATGGGTGGATACATGATATGATATTTATTGGGTAGATTAAGATAACAACATTATTGTGTGATGATATTTTATCATGATTCCACACAGTTTTTTTCAATAAATATTTAATTTATAAATTTAATTTATAATATTCTTCTTTCCTTCATTTCTATGAATCATAGGTGGCCATTATTGTGACCCCAAAGACCCATAATTCGTAATTAATTGTTGTTTTCTCTCGACTTCCTAAGAATGATTTATGGTGATCTAAGGTGAGTTCCTATCCTTTTTTATTTTTTTCTCTTTATTCTCACATATCAATGAGGGAATGATACCATTTTAGGGATTTAGGCTGAGTTTATGATGTTTTTTGATATACTATATGTTTATTAAGTATGTAATTTAACAATTTTGGTGGAATTATAATCTCATCGTGACCTTGTTTACACAGAATAATTGATTATTCTCTAGTTTAGGTTGTAAATTCTAGAACACTGTATTTATGTGTCAATTATGGTTTTTTTTTGATTTATACATTTTGTTTGACAATGGATTGGAATAATAATATAATGAAATAGAATATATAAAATTGAGGTTAACAGGACATCCAATTTTGTTTTATTTTCTTCACAACTTATTTATGTGGGTGTCGACTTCCCAATGTTGTCGTTGGAAATATTTTACTAATAAGAAATGAATGTGGTTATAATTGGGATTAAAATTATTGAGTCAAAATAAAAAAAAATTAACAAATTAAATACAGTAAATAATTAATAGTTTAAAATCTATATCATTGTTATATTAATCATATTATAGATATAAAATGAATATTTTGTAATGTATTGAAATAGTTTTATTGTGCAAGTAATTATTACTAAAATCTATTGTTATTTTACTAATTGATTTCTTTCGTAGTTCCATGTTTTCTGTAGAAATTATGTGTACGGGGTCATATGTTAATATTGTAGTTTATTTTTTGAGGTTGTTATCGATTTTACACTAAATATCTAACTGCCTTTACTTATTTAGATTTAGGGAATGTAGATGTGATGTGGTATGATTAACTATTAGTTATGTGGAAGGATAAATTATGTTTGTGTATTACAATAAATATTGGAATGCTGATGCCTGGTCTATTGGTTACACCCCTTTCTGTGAAATGGGGGTGGTTGCACCTCAGTTCAGCCCTGCTTGGTCAGGCCCACCGAAATACTTTGAAGGGACCACTTCCCAAATGGGATCCCCAACGCCACTAACGATGTGTCAAATAGACACCTGATTTGTCAGTTATGGGAATTTATTTATTTGGGGACAGGTTGGGTATGGGCCCAGTCCGACTCGGTCAGGCTGGCCTGACGCAATGGGTCTTGGGGTCCACTTGACCCTGCTCGGGTCCGACCCACTAAGGTTCATCTGAGTTTATAGGGTCTGGCCCGTCTGGGTTGGCCTGATTCGGTTCTTGGGTCGAGTTGTGGGTGGCCCGACCTTCTGAGTGGGGAATGGCCCACCCACGCTGCCCCATCGGGCCATGGGTCTAGCCCGGCCTGTTGGTGGGTCCAGAATGTTGAGCGGATCTGGCCCGCTCAGCCAGCCCCCTCCAGCTCAGTCCTCCCAAAGGCAGACAGTTTTGCCCCATTGGCCCCATGCTTGTGGGGTTGTTCGCTAGACAGTTGGGCACTACCCTTCTACAATTAACTGGTTGGTTGTTTGGATGATTGGGTGTCATCGATGCGGCACGGTGTAGGCCTCGTTTCCCCTTCCTAATATGGCGGCATCCGCCGGTGGTTCCTACGGGCACTGCACTTTTCCTATGGGGCTTCCTCTAGTTAGACGCCCTTGGCCACCGCTGCACGTCATCGCACACCGCTATCCACCACTTGTGGCCGGTTTCCACGGGGTCACCTCCGACCCCCGCCGGCCCCCGCCAACATGGCATACTAGAGGTTTCTTCTACCGGTCACTAGATGTACTTAGTTGTCTGCTCTTGGTGTCGTCTTCACCTACGGCTCATTTGTGTTGCTGCCTTCATAGCACGAGCCGCCATTTCTTGGTGCCATCAAGTTGGATATTGATTCCTGAGGTTCACATAATAAACAAATCTATCGAGGGTCTACTCCTTGTTCATTTGGCCCACACCCTCTGCATTAAGGTGATAGAAAATGGAAGAGGATTTAGTTTATCAAAGACAAATTTCAAAATAGACCCTCGACCTCAAGATCATTGGATAACATCCGTGCGTGATAGAGAGTCGTAATTCATTGATCCCACAACAATCCTCCAATGTTGTCGTTCAAATTTCATCCTTCAGTTAAGGATTCAGTGTCACTCATCACCACCCACAGGAATTGGCTTCGTCCTCTATGTGATTGAAGTCATGACACATTATCATATTTCTGTCACTTGGTGAAGTCGTTCCAATACCTCTCCCTAATATACATATAAATTGGAGAGTGGGAGAGTCAATAACGCCCATGGAATTAAGGGGAATTCATTTAATAGGAACCTTCCTAATTCTAACAACACTATTATAAAGGATTTTAGGAGTCAATTCATTTAATGGCTTGACACGTCATTATTCCCACCACTGTCTCTTGTCCATTTGATGAATAGAAAATCGAGAAATAAAATTACTATGTTATTTTAATATTATTTTAAAAGTCCCATAATCTAGATTTTTCTCCAGACCTACAGAGGTGAAAGTGAATCCTCCCTTAAGTGAATCCTGGCGCATCATATTCAACGGTTCCATCAAGTTTTTAATTCTAGAACTTGTTCAAAAGTATGAAAATGCCTCCCGTACGTTTACAGAACGTACCTGAAAAAAAGATAACAGTAACCCTCAACTCACACAGGTAGAGGTTAAGCTCCGCTTATTGAGAAAACACCCTCATGAGCTCAATGTTACTCTCGGATTTTCAAACTGAGTTACTATTTAGATGTTATGTATTTTACAAAAAAAAATAATTTTCACTTAATTATTTTATTTACGGACAAAAACTAACTTTCACTGGTGGCCCATTCCATCTGATGTTAGTTTCATCCTAAGGACATAATATCATCACTAGTTCAGCGGTGGTCTAAGATTTTCAATCTGAGTTACCATTCGTGGGTTAAAGGCAGCTAAAAAATAAAACAATTTTATTCAATTATATTATTTATGGTTATTCCATTTTTGTTTTTTCCCACTAGAGGCATGTAATGACTTAACTTATGTCACTCCTAGGGTAAACCCACCATCCTAAATGCAATTATTCCCTCTTATTTCTGATCTAGGCACCCGTTTAGTAGTTATTCCACTTTTTAAGCAAAATCAATCACCCATGCTTTTTTTAAACTTAACATTTTTCTATGGATCATTATGGGAACATCAAGCCTCAAAATTATGCATCGTCATATTTTTTGGTCCTGAAATAATTCCATATAAAAAAAGATTATATGGAAATTATGGGACATTACATTCTCTCCACCATAGGGATTTAGGTCTCAGAAAGCCAAAATAATGAAAACCAAACCAAAGAGGGTATTGAGCACGAAATTGAGCCTCCTATATCAATGTGCTATCTACGAGGTTCTTGTGCTGCCATGATCTTGCACAAAGGGGATCCACCATCTTTGAAGGACTCACTCTTGTTGATCCTCTATCTCCATTGGGAACTCGGTAAAAGTCACCATATTGTCAAGTCCAACACTCCCCAGTCGATAGCGTGTGATGGATTATACATGTATCTCCTCAGCTTTGGCACATGGGAATCATTATTCACTTGGTGCATCTGGGGGAAGAGTTATATGGTAAGCCGCCTCTCCAAATTTTTTGAAAATCATGAAATGTCTGATGAACCTCAGAGAACGTTTGTCACCCTGACCAAACCTTCGTAATCCTCATCGGGGTGAGACCCATAGAAAGACATGGTCTTTGGCCTCAGACTCTATGGGACTCTGTCCCCTGTAGGTATAAGACTTATGTCGGCTCTATGCAGTTTTCACTTACTAACAAGTGAGGCATCATGATACAAACTATTCCACGACTTCCTTCATCCTTGGCCACCAGCACAGACACTGGAGGTCCTGGTACACCTTCTCCACTGAACAATATACTGTTAAAGGAGATGTATGGAAACCCCTCAACACCTCCTCCTGAAGCATCACTGGTACCATGGTTCATCCTCAGAAAAGAACAACACGCTCCCCACCTTCAAAAAATCATTCAGAAGACTATCCAGAGGATATCTGAGCACGTTGGGCCTCATAGTCAATGTCCCAAGTTGTGCCTCCCAAACTTGCTGAAGAATTGGGGGATTGACAACCATAGACTGGAGGTAATATTCTCCATCTTTATCCATGAAGGATATCTACAATGAGACTAGCTGCTCTGACACCTCACTCAGTAGCTGTAGACCAGACCACCTACTGAGTGCATTTTCTACCACGTTCTCCTTACCATGAGTATAAAAGATCTCAAATTCGTAGTCTTGGATGAACTCTAGCCATCATCTTTGTATTAGGTTCAGGTCCCTTTGTGAGAAAATACACATGAGATTCTTGTGATCAGAGTAAATAGTAAATCGTTCACCCATCATGTAGTGAAACCACATCTTCTGTGCAAAGACCACTATGGGTAACTCCATGTCATGGGTAGTATAGTTCATCTCGTGCAGTCACAACTACCATGAGCCGAAGGTGATCACTACCTGCTCCTTACTCAAAAAACAACTTAGTATGATCCTTAATGCATCGCAGTAGACTACATACTCAACTCCCTCTTCTAGTAGCCTCAAGATAGGGTCACTCGTCTGTCTCTGTATCAACTCCTGAAAACTCTACTGACACTTCTCCATACACAGGAAAGGCTCCGCCATTTTCATCAATGTTTACAATGGTGTTTCTACCCTGGATAATTTAGGTAAAAATCTCAAGTATTAACCATCCATAGAAGAAGTACCTCTCCCTTTGGGGAGGTAAACCTGGAAATATCTTTTGAAAAGATGCCCCCACACTCTTCCACTACAGTTGGGACCTGAAAACTCAAAACACTTACTACCATGAGGGTAAGGTTGGAAAACTCAATAGTGATCGGTAGTACCATTCTGTGCATGAGTTTATCTTGTTCTTCCTTGGTTTTATTTTTCACTAACCAAGGAAAACCCTATACCAACGTTGTAGATATAATCCATCCTTTTGGCCTAAAACAGTCAATCTGAGTATGAAATGTGGTTGTCCAGTCATTCCCCAAACTAACGTCTTAAGACCTCAACACTACCACCACGATTTTCCAAATGAAACTCTCACATCAAAGTTCATATCACACTGTCATCATAAGTGTTATTATCAGGTCTCCTCCCAAAAGGTATCTCCGGATGTAAGTGTCAAGTCAACGGTTTAACTAGAAACTCTAGGTCTTGAACAAGATTCATGGAAAGAAGAAATGATTGGTACTTATGTTTATTAATAAAATATCTAATAGTAGACATAGAATATACCTCAAATCATTACTCGAGCCCTTATGTCACACTCCTTGATCATATTCAGCTACTCCCTTCCCCTATCCTCTAGCTCTCTAAGCCTAGTGCATAGTATATTGGGGTGGTGGTTGTAACATTTTGAAATTTATACCATCTCATGTTTCTCTCCTAGCTCCACTTCCCCTTCTGATGCCCTATAGATTCATTTGTCCATATCACATACTCTTCCTAAAACATTTTACACACCCTTGTCTCTGGGACTGGAATCAATTTTCTCATTTCCCACTACTAACATTCACTGGTCATATCCACTCAATAAAAGAACATTCCACCACAAAGGTTCTCTCTAGCACCCTATCATAAGTAGGAAGTCATAGAGGAATATTTCTAGATCATATGTCCCTAAACACACCTTTCTCATAGGTTCAAGCCATGAATCACTGACCTTACTATATTCGTCGAGTACCAGGGATGGTCGGTACACCACGATGATTACTCAGCTATCGACAAAACGTCCTGTTGAAGATGTAGAATCTCTAGGGAAAACTCTCCCCTTATATTTTTATGGAATGATACCCCCTTCCCTGAGGAAGGTCCTCAAGATTTTCCATAAAAAATTCATCTCTACGCAAGATCAAGGAAATCTAATCCTTATCATCGTCATGTTGAGCCACGTAGAAGTCTCTCTAACAGGATCGCCATCTGATCGAATGGTGCCCTGGATAGATGAAAACTCAACCACCTCATAAAGCTAGTCCTTAGCTACCTATGAGTTGGGATCACCTCAGATCTTTAGGGGTATCTGATGCCAAAACACATGTAAGGCACTAAGCCATCATGTGTCCTCTACCCGTACTGCCGGTTGTAACTATTTAATAACAAGCAGTGATATAGCTGGTACACTACTCGAAGGTACCATCTCGGGCAATGGTCCATGTACCGAAGCTTCTTCACCATGTGGACTATCCTCATGGACATACACTAGAAAATACTAGTAACTAATTTCACCATCTAATCTGTTGGTGTCCCAAATAGGCAGAATACTTTGGTCACAACCTTCAGCTAGTCCTTAGCCACCTGTGGAACTGTCTCACCTAGAAACCTCAAATTTCTCTACTACTGAAACTCATGTAATGTGCTCAGTTAGTGTTCACCCTCTACTGGTGGAGATGGGGGACTCTTCTACCAAAAGGGTGGTGGTTCTATTGGTGCACCACCTGACAATACTATGGTCGTAAGGGGGCCCTACACCAAAGAATCATCGCTCGGTGGGCCATCATCATGTACTCTCATAGTAATATAAGATGGTTGTCTGTGCGGTGACATCTTAATAAGGATAAGGTGTGCCATGGTCATTTAGTTATACCTAGTGAGCTGACTCCCACAAAACCAAGGAAAAACATTTCCAAAACACACACAATCGGTGTTTTTGTGCACCAAGTTGGAAATCTGAATTTAGGGTCCTAGTGTATGGATACATCAATGACCACACCAACACTGGACTCCTCGAACTAAAAACCACACTAAAAAAGTTAACATTATAACTCTATTGAAAAGATCTGAGTCCTAGTACTTCGGTAGAACTGACTCCTCTGGTACCACTTTGTCATGACTCATCCCCCTGGGGCCCATTCCTTGACTACCCCAATCTCGTCTTCTATGTGCTAGGGGATAGAGACTAATACTGGAAAGGAATATCACTATAACGGGAAGGAATTTCCTTTAAACTGGTACAAACACACAATCCAATAACATGATAAGAAGAAACCATTAAGTAAACCATTGTATTAAAAAGTGTGCAGAAAGTAAAGGAACCATAATACATGCCCAACTGGAAAGTACAATTACAAATGAAAAGAGAAAAAAAAACTCATGAATCATCCACTGAGGATCCTACCTGAAGGGTAGGTACAACTCTTGATCAGTAGTCCTGGTATCACGTCACACAAAATGGTCCACCTCTGAGAACCATCCAGTCCGTGCTCCCTCAAACTCAATCAATGTTGTCTTTAATATGAAGAAAACACAACAAGGTGTAGGTAAAGACTGTGCAGTGGTCAGTATAACAATACCCAGTGGAGACCCTGATACCCTCCATGGTCTCCTAGCGTTCGACAAAAGAAAAACCCCAAAGAAATACCTCAATCACAAAGTAGTAAACAACTCTACTTAGGTATATGCCCAGACTTATACCTTAGCTATGAATATATACTCATCTCATACATGAGGGATGAATACCACAAAGGTAACACAACGAAGGTAGAAGTACCACATAAGTAACACCACGAAGGTAACACAACGAAGGTAAAAGTACCACACAGGTAACACCACAAAGGTAAAAGTACCACAGAGGTAACACTAGGAAGGTAACACCATGAAGGTAAAAGTACCACACAGGTAACACCACAAAGGAAAAACCAAAAAAGTAACACCATGAATGAGAAATACTCAACTCACAAAGGTATTAGTGAAGTATAGAAGTAAAGATGATTAGTCAAAAAAATAGATCATCGTATTCTATCAAGAGGCACTATCGCTGAACATACAGAGTCTAACCCACACCGGATCGATAGGTACTAACCCTAAAAATGATCCACATAGGATCCAACCCACCTAAAGTCGATAGGAACTGACCCCCGCAATGACCCACACAGGATCTGACCCACACAAGATCAGTATGTGCTGACCCACACAGGATCGCTCTGCACGGGCTCACAGAGGATCTAACCCACAAATGATCATTATGCGCTGACCCACACATGATCACTGAACACTGACCCACATAGGATCTGACCCACACTGGATCGGTGCTAACCCACATAGGATCCCTCAGTACAAACCTTCGTATGATCTGTCTCTAACCTCCGCCTCACTGTCAGCCACTAGATTATCACTCGTAGTACGCTTGAATCCAAAAGAACAGCACCTCAAGCCATCGGTCATACCTCAACCTACACTAATCTCTACTAAATAGTATTCTAATGGACCTCCCTATCGTAAGGATTCAAATGCAATAGACAGCGCATCAATTAGACGCTCGTTTGGTGACTTATAAGTGTTTTAGTTCCAAGGGCCCAGTTGGATTCAAGTTCGATCCAACCCTATCATAATAAAAAATTCTCCAAAACTAATTTGAATTATACTAAAAGTATCACCTCATCCTAAGGGTTCTGGTTCCATAGACGGTTTTTTCAAACAGAAGACCGGTGTATTAGTTACACCCCTTTCTGTGAAAAGGGGGTTGTCGCACCTCGGTTCAGCATGGCTTGGTTGGGCCCACCAGAATAGGTCAAAGGGACCACTTCCAAAAATATATCCCAATGTCGCTGATGTCGTGTTAAACATACACCATTTTTTCAGTAATGGGTGTCTCTTTATTCGGTGACCGTTTGGGTCTGGGCCCGGTCCGACGCGGTCAGGCCGGCCCGATGCAACGGGTCCCAAGGTCCACCTGACCCCGCTCAGGTCTGGCCATCTAATGTTCTGCCCGGTTTACTGGGTCTGTCCCATCAAGTTCAACCTGGTTTGGTTAATGGGTCTAGGTCGTGGTTGGCTCGACCCACCGGGTGGGGCTCCGGCCACCCGTGCTGGCCCATCGGGCCACGCGTCTGGCCTGACCCGCTGGCGGGTCTAGAACACTAGGAAGTTCCAGCCCACTCGTCCAACCCATGCCAGCTAGATCCACTTGAAGAAGGTCCGTTTCACCCCACTTGCCCCGCACTTGTGTGGTCGTCCTCCAGCTGATGGGGCACTGCCCCCACTGAATTAACTGGTCCATCGTTTGGCTGACCGGATGTTTCCATTGTGGTGTGGCACAAATCATGACCTACCTTCTTGGCGCGGCCTGATGGTCATGGTTGGTTCCGCCAGTGGTGCCTGCGGGCACCGCACTTGACTCACGTGGCCAGCTCTGGTCAGCCGCCGTGGTGGGCCATCGCGCAGTGCCTTCCATAGCCTGCAACTGGTTTCCATGGATCTCCTCTAGCTACCACTGGCCACCGCCAACATGGTGCACCGACGGTTTATTCTGCAGGTCACCGAAGGTTCTCTGGTGTCCGTTCCTAGTGTCGTGTGTCCCTATGCCTCTTTCGTGATGTCATCTTCATAGTGTGACCCGCCATTTCGCGTTGCCATCAGGTTGGAAATTGTTCCCTAAGGATCAAATCATGAACAAGGTGGTAGAAGGTTAATTCCTTATTCGTTTGGCTCGGGCCCCCCTTGTTAAGCTAACAAAAAGCGGAAGATGATTTAATTTATCAAAGATAAATTTCAAAAATAGTCCCCATGAATCACGACTGTTGGAGAACGTCTGCACTTGAGGGATATTCAGCATTCGTCGTTCCCGTAACAAGCCACCCACATTTACATTCAAACATCATCCTTTATTTCATGATTCAGTGTCGCTCATCACCACCCACTAGAACTGGCTCCGTCCTCCAAGTGATTGGCATCGAGTAATTTATCAAAATTTTGTCACTTGGTAAAGTCGTGCCAATACCTTTCCCCAAGCTTCATGTAAATAAGTGAGGGGGGGAGTGTGTAATGCCCATGGAATTAATCGGGGTTCATTTAATAGGAACCCTCCTAATTCCAACAATGTGGTTATAAACGATTTCAGGATTCATGCCATTTAAAGTCTTGACACATCGTTGGCCCTGCCAATGCCTCTTGTCTATTGGAGGAATAGAAATGAGAAAAATAAAATAACTAAGTTATTTTATTATTCTGTTAATAGTCCCAAAATCAATCTATTTCTCCATAACTACTATAGTCAAAGTTAGTCCTCCCATAAAATAAACTCGGTGATGCGGATTTAATGGTGCCCTCATATTTTTAATTCGAGTTCTCATTCAAAAGTTAGAAAATGCAGCTAGCACGTTTACTGAACGTACCTAAAAAAATGTTAATAAAATTATTAACAGTCACCCTTGGCTCGTGCCTATTGAAGTTTTGATCTGTGTAATGACAAAACACCCTCACGAGCACAACCATACTCTCATATTTTCATTCAGATTTACCATTTAGAATATATGGATTTTAAAATAAAATAATTATCACATAATTATTTTATTTACGACCAAAAACTAACTTTCACTGGTGGCCCACATTGACTAGTGTTAGTATCAGGCTAAGGAAAGCATATCCTCATGAGTTTAGTGGTGGTTTCATATTTTCAATTTGGGTTACCATTCATGATTTATAATCATTTGGAAAATAAAATAATTTTATTTAATTATTTTATTTAAGGTTATGCCAATTTCGGGTTTCCCACTAGAGTTCTACGCCAAATATACTTATGTCATGGCTAGGTAAAATGTACCATTATGAACGCAACGTTGCCCTTAGATTTCTGATCTAGGCACCCATTTAAGAGATATTCCACTTTTTTAGGAAAACCACTCATGCCCACTACTTTTAAACTTAACATTTTTCGACGAATCATTCCGGACACTCCGGGCCTCGCAATTACACACTATCAGATTTTGTGGTCTTGAAATAATTCTATATAAATAAAATAATATATATAAATTATGGGACATTACATGTTATTCTTATAACATTATTTTCTCCTTTATTACTCTTGGTATTTATATCATGTGTTACTATAATGTAACCTATTTTGGTTTTTTTTTTCAGAACAAGTTACATGAAACATCATCTTCTAATTATATGACTTTTAGTTATTTATATTATCATTATTCTATTGATTACTTCTATTGCAAGGTGTTACTATTTAACCTATTTATCTTCTATTATTTCTGTTGTGTTACACTTTGCTAATGAGGGCATAGTCTTCCCAATATCACCCCTCGGCCTTCTCAATTAGTTTATAGCCTATGGAATTTTGGGAGATGCTCTTGAGGCTGTGCGACCAACTAGGTATATGCCTCCATGAGTGGCATCAAGATTTGGGATGTTACAGTGTGGGACAATAATGGGAGGATGCATTTTACATCCTTTAAAATTTATATAAAATGGTTTTAAATAAATAGTATGATGAAAATGGTTAATCAGAATGGCTGTAAATGAATGGTAAATGAATATTATACTTAAATAAGCATTATAAAAATGTTAAAATTTCTGGTTGTGATAAATTTGTAAATATGTATTAGTGACTAAAAGAGAATGTCTTATTTAGTGATAGTAAAAATTATTACTGAATTGTGCTTAATGAATATCTTGAATGAATTTAAATATTGGCTGTAAAAAGTGGAAAAATGTGAAAGATACCAAAAGCAAGAAATATTTTCATTGTTAGTGTGGGAATGGTTTAGAAATACAATACCTAATATGATATTTATATCAATGTTGGTTGGCTTACCCAATGTTGACCATTACAGAATGATGGATTGAAAAATTATTAACATGATCACACCCATTGGGAATGTGTGTGTAATGATTTGATTATGGTGGGTAGGGTGTTTTCTATTGTGTCCTACAACAGTATGAATTCACTTCAAAAGTTTTTTTTATGAAGCTGTTTTGAAATATAAATTTGAAAAAGATGTGATTTTTTAAATGTTGGGTAAAAATAATGTTATTAAGTGTGAACCTTTGGGTCTTCAAAATGGATAAGGTAATTTTAATGGAATTGGTAATTATGGAAGAGTCGGTGAAGAACAATATTTTATATACACTTTTTTGTTTATCTAGACCTTGTATGGGTTATTGGAATGTAAGAGTTTCATTGGATGGGACCATGATTATATGTTTGAAAACCATGATAAGTCATTATATAGGGATGAAGGGGTGTTTCTTGTTATGATTTTGGTAGGGCTATGACCTTGAGGGTTTTAGATTCTTACAGGTAATGTGAATGTTGTGAACCTCATGGGTTGTAATTTCATTGGTTTTATGTTGTGATTAAGAATGTGTGTCTTCTTTAAGGGTATTTTTTTGTTAGTTTGGTGACATGTGTGGGTTCATACTTTGTGATTTGTGTTTTGGATATCAAAGAGGGTGTAGAGATCATTGTGTCGATGTATGTGTATGATTACCTTTAGTATGGGACCTATAATAAATGGAAATTTGTGTGCTAGGTTTCATATATATCAAAATGAGGGTCAGAGTGATTCCTATGAGAAAATATTTGTTTGTGGCATTATGTGTATGTATTGTAGAGAAGGCCAATGGATTTTACTTATCATGAATCATGTTTAGGGAGTTTGTGTCATTCAAATATGAAGGGGACCTGTGATAGAAGTGGGATGAGTTTTCTAGTGATTTTGGGTGTGTAATAAAAATGTATTAGTTTGGTAATTTTGAAGGGGAACACTTGTATTGTTGCTTAGTATAGGTTTCTGGTGATGCAACTCAATATATTGTTATGCATTGATATTTTTGGGGAAATTGAGGGTATAATCAAGGTAGGTTAGACCATTGATGAAGGTGTATTAGGATTTGAAACATTGGTGGTTGATTCATAGGTATAATCAAAGCACGGTGAGAAAAAGTGAAACCACATTGAAAATAAAGAATTTGAATGATTATTTACAAGAAGTGATAATGTGAAACCACAATGAAGATCAGTCACAAAATGAAATGATACAAAAGGATTATTGATCCCCAAAAACACATGGTCAAGCTCTTATGTTTCAAAGGAGGATATTTTATAAAAAATGAAAAACAAATTATTTTTACAACATTGTTAAAACTAAAAATGAAGAAACATTCATGTTGTAAAACACTTTCACGACATGAATTTCATGAGTTTTATTATAAAATTAAAATTAATTTTCCTCATATTTAAAATAACTATAATAAGCCATTAAAATATGTCATATAGTGTCCTATTAGGTAAATATTTCAGGATCTGGACCAATACATGACATCAGCTTGAAAATAGATTCACATCGTGTAACCCATTCATGATGTGAAATCTTCTACTATGAAAAAATTATTCAAACTACTAAAAAAATACCCTCGGTCAACGTAGACACAAAATACATTCTCTTAATCCTTTTTTCACATTTCTACCTTTTATCCATTAATTCAAAAAATATACATCACCTAACATTGTGTCAATTTCCCTAGAAAAGACTCCCTTTCATTAGGGGTCCCAAAACGCGTAAAAATAAAGTAGTGAATTAAAATAGAGATAAGAAATACCAAAAAATAAGGTTAAAGGGTGTTAAAATTAATATATCTTAATATTCCATATATGGTGCATGGAAAATTAACCTACTAATAAGGAAATGTGTTTTGATCCAAGGTGAAATTATGTGGAAATTTTAATTTTGGCATTTATTATAAGGGATATTTTTTGAAACTGGTATTCAGAATTAAATTTGGAGAGTTATAGAAAATAAAAGTATTTCATATGGAATTTAACAAATTATTATGGGGTGTATTGGGAGTCTCTTTTTTTCTAGATAATTGGAAAACGAATTTCCATGTTTTGAGGGTCTGATAGAGGTGCACGGTTTGTCTAAAACTATGCAACCTCCCAGAGAAAACTGTGAAGTTGCAACAAAGTAGCAGAGACACTCTACACATGTTGTGCACAATTTACCCAAATCATGCACCTATCCCATATGGTTCATGCCAAAATGGTTAATACTTAATAACTATTAATCGTATAGTTGGTGGAAAGTTAGATTAACCATTTGGATGAAACTAAGCAACATAGCTTCTTAAGAAGGAGGTGTCGTATGGTTGGCACATGGTTTTTCCAAGACCTATAGAAAAACCATGTGATATTTTTTTTGAACCTTAATGAGTTTATCTTGGTTTCAACCATTTATTTCTTTACTTCCTTATATGATATCTTTTTTTTTGGATCCTTTGTCTAATCCTCAAGCCTTGGTTTATCTTTGCAAGAACTCCTCCATTGGTCAACCGACTCATGATCTGTCAGTCTCTATTGATTTTCATCAGTAAGATCCCAATTACATGTTAATATTTCTTCATTTAATCTCTTCTCAACTATTCCATTTTGGTGAAATCTATTTTCCCTATTTTTAGGTTGAGGGTTCGTTTCATAGATCTCTTCTAAATGAGATCTAATTGACCTCAACATTGGTCGAGTTGGCTATCCTAAGTATGAGGTATGTGGTCTACACTTCTTATCCCTAAATTTTCATTGAAATATTAATGTTTTCATTATTCCATGCTCTGGTCTTTTCTAAGTGTCTATTTAGTATTGGGTTCTTCATAAAAAAAATATCATCTCACCTAGATGCACATCCTGTGATTGTTGTTCAGTCGTTTGAGGTAACCAACATTGATCACAGGCACCCCATGGGTGTGATGATATGTTTTTTCATTTATAATTAATTGTTTAAAATACCCAGAAAACGATATACACATTCATATTAGACTATAAATGTATTTTTCTATTTTATGGACTTGTCTGAATGATAATTGAAACTCATAAGTCTCATTTGAACCTTATGTGTTGAGTTTAAATGTATGGTAGTTATTTATAAAATGAGACATTAAAATGAATTTAGATGTGACTCTAATAAGTGAGGCTTAATTGAGAATAATGAAATGTTTTGTAAACAATGTCATGATTTTATAATAAAACCCCTCAAATGAGGTGCACATTGTTGTAAAATACAATGTGATGGTATATGTTTTTAATCCTGATCACCTTGTTGCACTTTCCATTCTTGTATTATTTTATGTCATGTTTTGATATGGGGAATTTTTGATATATGGTCTTTTTTGAATCAATTAAATGAATTGTATGTCTAGTATAAAGGACTAATGAACCATGCTCATTCAATGGTAGTATCTTTCTAAATTAATGGGATTTCCAATGTGTGTAATTTTACTTTGACCATGATACCCTCTAAGGGACTCAATGACCCTTATTAATTGAATTGGGTTGGTTTAGTGAATGAAATGGAATTCGAAGGAATTATTTAAATATTCATGATATATGGGATAGATTATTCATGATGGTTGGTAGGGACAAGCATTTGAATATGATTTATTAAATTCTTTTGTTGAATTAATTTTACTTTGGATTTGTATTTGACTAATGAGACACGTGAGAAGTATTTCATCATGTTTTATTTTACATATGTGGAAGAATGTTGTTTATATATGGAAAGTATTGGTAAAAATGAAAATCATAAGAGTTAATGGATCATGGACTATGTTACTAATATAATGAATTGTTCCTATGGGATAGATAAATTCATGGAATGAGTGGTATTACCTCATGGTCGTTAAGAATAAATATTAATACATCTTTACACATGCTGTTTATAATGGTAAGGGGTGATGAACCTGGAGGGAAATCAAACTCCCTAACATCGAATGTTAATCATGATGACCCACACCAGTGATACAATATGGGTGTTGGGTTGAGGCACCACATTCCATGATTAGAGTGTTTCCATGGTGGCTGACTCCCCATCCTGAGAATTATTTCTTGACGTGGACCTCTCTTCTTGGGGATATAGGGAATGTACACTTTTCATGAGCTATTAGTCTTGATAGACTAGTATGTATGTGTTAGTTATGACCTGGTCCAACCAGGAACTAGTATTCTAGGTTTATGGTAATTAGGCATCTGCACACACATGAATCATATAGGATGATTCAATATAGAAAAAAATTATTTGTATATATGTATTATAATCTATATATTTATTTTCCACACATTAATTTCGGTAGTGAGTTATAGAATTTCTAGCCACTAGGTGTCCCTGATGAACCAAGGCAGGTTGATTTATATTTATTATGATATGTTTAAAACTTCTTTAAACATGCACACTTCTAAATTTATATTTCATGAAATGGATTGGGATAGAAACCATGGTTTTAATCCTACTGATATTTCATCTCACACCCTTATTTGCTACCATTAGTACCCGAGTAGACCTTATATTTGTAGGAAAATGGACATTGCCTATTTTTTTGGGCTTATACCAGGATGTTAGGAGCACAAGACTGAGTTGGAGCATGAAATTCTCATGGAGATCTCCCCTAGTTATTTATGTTTCTTTTATTTTCATTATTTATATACTACCATGTATCCTATATCATATTGTATGTCAATTTGATTTTTTATGTATCATCAACTAAACATGTATGCTTACATAAACTAGAATTCGACACTTTTATTATTATATTTATTATTATTATTCCACTACTTTTTCTTTCTTCATTTACTACTTCCCCTATTTTATACTATTTATTCAAATTGTAATGTTGTGCTACTCTGATAAGAGGGTATAGTATCCCCACTATCACCTCTTGACACCCTCACTTCTAGTCCAAAACCATTAGAGTATGCGAAGATTTACTTGATTCCAAGTGGTGACTAGTACATCTAGTTTTTTAGTGATCAGTCGGCCTGGGACATTATAAAGTGGAATCATAGCCTTATATTTCCTTTTTCTTTACTGTTTTGGGCTAGTATACTTGAGAATTTGAATGTGTTAGTTCTTGTTAAATACCTATTCTTTGGACTGATCATCCCACATATTATAAATGCCCATGTGGCTGGCGCTAGGATTGTTTTAATGTTGTTTTCAATTATATTTTATTATTATTTTACTTTGATTGTATAGAGTTTATTCCACTTCTTATTGATTCGTCGAATTTTATGTAATTTTTCCCTTTGACTATTATTCCATGTAAGTAATATTTCATGTATCATTACAAGTACATATAAATTTTCATGTCATAAACATTCCTTTACATTTATTTTCATTTATAAGTAGTTTGATGATATTGATTTTGCACCTTGAGTGTTAGTGCATGCTATGTTTTATTCCAATTTAAGTATTTCATTTTCATTTCTATATTGATAACATTCATGGGTGATTTATTTTTGCATGTTTTCCATGATTCAATGATTATATACCATTATGTGTATTTATATAGCATGTCTTTTTGTTTTTCTAGGTTTTTGTGCTTAATATCATGAATCTCTGTGTTTCCTGTTTAAGATAACATGCTTTAATTTGTTTGATTTTCAAATTGTTGTATGAGAAATGTTTGGTGGTTGCTATTAAATAGTAGATAGATTTCAACTGTAATGTTTATGGGTTCCTTAAAACCAATGAATAGTATCCCTTGTATTCCAAACATCATTTGGTATTTATTCATGTTTATAAACTAATTATAAAATGTTAAAGGATTGAAAAGTTTAAAGGAAAAAGATAATTGGTGGAAATTATTGGGAGCTAAATGTAAAACTATAAAGTGTGTTGTTTATTTATGGATTGGTAGGTTTCCACCCATATATATGAACTATTTTTATGATCATGTAAAATTTTAAAATGCATATAAATATAATGGGATACATAATTGAAATATATAATGAATTAGTTAAATTCTTGAATGCACAACTAGGACCAAGTTGGTCGGTTGGGGAATTTTTCTTATGAGATAACCTGCAATGTGATCTTCTAATTTAATAACATAAGATAATAATATTTTTAGTGAAATATCATGAAACTAGGTTGTCTTAATTGGACCCTCATAGTTATTCTTATCTATTAAAAAGGAACTTATTTTAAAAATTTCCTAATTGATGATGGGATGTGAATAAATGGTTAAAAGAAAAGGTAGTTTTATAAGACTTTCCAGTTATGTGTTTATGTTTTGTTTTAAATTGTTAATTGTTTAAAGGTTAAATGAAAATCAATTTAATGAAATTCAAATGAAACCGTACCTATGTCCATTTTTTAGACTCTCATGTACGGGTAAGTTTAATTTCTCTCTGAGTTTCCCTGGAACAATAGGTGAGAGGTTTTTTCGTAGGGCCTTTTCTTTTAGAAATGTCTTAGTTTATCAGATGTTGAACCTTGTGACTTTTCATTTGGCATGGGCTAGTGATTGGGTCAATATTTTTCCATTCGTATAGGGATATAATGCAGTAGTCAACACCCTTATATCTTCTACTCCTTTCTAGTACCATGATCATTATGATTTTTTGTGTCATTCAGGTGTAATTTCCCCTAGTAGGACGCTTACCTTTTAAATTCAACCCTTGTTCATAAACGATTTCATGTTTTTTATGGATTTTGATAAGATCAAAAGTATCAAGAAATTCTCATTTTTATCTTTTTAGACCATCCTTTGGCATGGTTGGCTATTTTTTGGTTATGTGGCCTTTATTTTTCTTCAGGGATTGGCAACTTCGTATGTCATCATTCAGGTTAATGGATGTATGTGACGGTACGACACTAGAATAAATATATTGTATTTACAACCCAATACTTAGATTCATAAGATGGATATCAATTGTAAGGTGTTGTGGATGTGTTTGTTTCTCATGTAACATCAGCATAGTATGTATTCTCATATGTGATAGTTATTGAGTGATAAATGATAAGAAAATATATTTGAGCTCAGCTAAATTGTTTTTCCATGTGCTTTAGTGTATGGTCCTAGGTCATCTCTGGAGTATAGTGACCTGGGAATTAAAGAAAATCAGCTTCATCCAAATTCTCGATCTGACATTAAAGAGACTCGATTCTTTTGACATGTTGGTCAGTCTCATTTGGTTTTTATAGCTAATTCCTTACATTTTCATTTGAGGTAAATATGACATTTTTTACTTATGAGTGGATGGCCAATCACTTCTATTGATTACTAAAACACTCCTAAGGTGGAAATCATCACATTAGTTCTAATAAATATTTATCCTTCCTTATAGAAGGATCACAACAAATTTCAATCATTGGAAAATGTTCAGTCTTGATTAAATGTCTTTGGGATGGGGAGTTTTGTAAATTTCAATGTTTTCCTAATAGTACGAAATCAATGTAGTTGGTTTGGTATGAGACCCTTGACAAACAAAATTGGTCTTGGGTGTACTTCAGTGATTATGTGTGAATGATCATGTGATGTCCTAGGGATTAAAGGCTCATGGTTTAGGTGATGATTGTGCATTGGAAGGTGAAGCCGAGCTTTTTTCAAGGGAAGTTTACTAGTAGTGGTCGAATGATCTTCTTGGTAATATTCAACCCTCATAGTGTATTCTTCTAATAAAATAGTATGTATCATATGTTGATGTTATAATTGATGCACTCAGAGAGTGTCAACCTATTTTCATGCTAATGTTAACAGTATTTCAGCTTGTTTTTTGTCAGTATCATAGTTTCACACTAACAAGTGGTTCTTATCAAAGAATTTTTGTTCTCAGTGATTCATGGGATCCTATATAGGAACTCCTTGGATGGCCTTTTGGATTCCAACTATATTACATGAATGAACCGATAGGTGGATTCCACTATGGGCTAGGTTAAGGTTCTTATGTAGATGTTTTGGCTTGTACCGATGTCGATCTTATAAAAAATGAGTTTTAAATACATTGGGATAGTTCCTTATACTCTAGAAATTGAATCTGAGTTCACCCCAGACTAATAATGGGCTCGAGGGTAATACTTAAAAGGGTAGAGATTACTGTTGGAAGGATCCAGATTACACCCCTAATATTACTGAGGCAATATGGAATAAATGTTCCTGAGTGAATTGACTAGGTAACATCAACAGAAGAAAGTTATGTTATTGGGTAAACATTTTTGTGATAAATATGAGTTTCCTTAGGACAAGGTAATGTGGGTCTATTTGTTTAACATAATCCATCAAAGCCAAGCGTCTTGGGAATGCACATATAGAGGTGGATTGATTTATTATCCATATTTTTTTAGGATTATTGTTGTAAAGAACAAATTTAAGTCATTCCATCGAGTTATGAAGGGTGTGATCAATAGTTATGTATTTCCATTCAAGGAAAGCATGCTTGACCAATTTCAGTTTGGTTGATAGGGATTTGATAGTCCTTTTATGATGAGGTTCCTCCTATACCTCATATATGATCTAGTTTTCCATATTAGTGAATCATGTTTGGTGAACAGTTATAGTGATTTTTGGAATGTATTGTAGGAGTTCTTACAGTAGGAGGTACAATAGATCGTAATTTCATCTTTTTAAATTTTAATACCATTGGTGGGGACTACCATCCATTTTATGGTGAAATATACGACAATGTGAACATTCCTATAGCTAAAAATGAATGTGTAAGAAATTTATTAGTGTTTACTTTTGAAAATGTGCATCTTCATCGGTTTTAATGGATTAAGTGTCGTGTAATTTAGACATGTGGGAATTTACATTGAAAATTTGGAAATAAAATGAAACGGATTGAATGAGACTTCATGACCCTTATAGAATGGGTAATTTTTAAATCATTTCTGAAGGGTTCTTGGGGAAGATATGTTCTAAGGTGAGGATTTTGTAATGACCCATCTTATGATCCAATAAAAAATTACAAGGAAATTTGAATTTTGGCATTTACTAGAAAGGATGTTTTTAAAACTAAGATCTAGAACACAATTTAGAGAGATAAAAACATTAATAAGATGTTTTTAGACATGGCTGAAGGCCTAAGGGGTATCTCCGGATTTTTGTTGAGTTTTGGGAGTACTGAACCATAAAATTATTTTTTTGGAGGCTATAAGACTATGTGACCTCTATAAGTAAAACCTATAGTTGCAACAGAGGAGAATAAATTTCCCACAAGGACTATGCATGGTTTACCCAAGCTGGGAAACTCTCCCATACAGTTCATGACAAAATTGGCATTTCATCATCACTATTCATCACATATTTGGTACATGGTTAGAGTAACCATGTGGGTAGAATTGTGTGAGATAATTTCTTAAGAAGGCTGTGTCACATAGTTGGTGCACAGTTTGGGCATGTTGTGTGGCCAAACTGTTTCACTTGGTTTCTTGGTATGAAATTATGTTTTCTACCTTAATGATTTTATCTTTATTTCTTTATTTTTATTTCATCGACTACCTATGTGAGGTCCTCCTTCATTCACCTTTGGATCCTCATGAATCCTAAGAAAAATTTTCATGAAATCTTTTATCGATCTTTTAATTCATGATCATTCAGTCTCTATGGATCTGCATTAGTAATCTCATAATTCATTCTTAATCTTTTATCATTTAATATCATCTTTGATATTCTATTTAGGTGTGTAACATGTTTCCCTATTTTATAGGAGAAGGTAAATTTCTTAGATCTCATTCAAAATATATTGAATTAGACATCAATATTGGATGATCAGGACATCCTAAATATTAGGTTGGTGGTCTACACCTTTTTTAATAAATTTATATTGAAATATGATAGTTTCAATTTTTCCATATACCTCCTTTTTCTGAACTTATATTTTGTATTGGGTTCTTCATATAAAATCAATCCTCACACCTACTTGCACTCCCAATGATTGGTTTAGTAGTTTGAGTTTTCCAACCTCAATCACGGACACCCCATGCATGGGTCGACATGTTTTTCCTTTTATAATTAATTTTATATAATTACAAAAATGCCAGCTAAGTATTCATCATACACTATAAATGGATTTTCCCTTTCTATGAAATTTCCTTCATGATAATGGAACATCCTAAGTTCCATTTGAACCTTTTGAGTTGAGTTTCCAGGTTTTGTAGTTGTTTTTGAAACACATATTTATTTTGAATTGAGTTATAACTCTTGTATCTAATGATTAATTGGGAAGAGTAATTTTTTTGTAATCAGTGTCATTCTATTATAATAATACCCCTTAAATGAGGGGCACTATCTTTTAAAATACTATGTGACAATTTGTAACCGCTCAATCATTTATGAATAAAATTAATTTTCTTTTAATTTCTTATGGATATAAAAACAGACAAACTTTTTATTTTTGGAATTTAATGACCATTATGTATCATTACCATTGATAATATAACTATTGAATAGTGATCACACAACTGATATAAATATAAGGTTTTAATTAAACCCTTTCGACACAAACAAAGTATAAGTTTGTCTCATCCAGTAGACTCTAGCAGTATGAAGCTCATTTATCAGAGCTTGGAAAGGAGGTAGTATCACTAGGATTCATTCTTGACCAAGACTAAGCTGATCTTCGACACATCAATCTTAAATGGAATCACTTACGAAAGAAGTTCAAGTTAATAAATATTACAACCCGGACGATGTTATTTGAGCTGCCCCAAGAGTATGTCACCATCGCACACCTTACCCTTATGTATTTTATGGGTGTTATAATGGGTTATGTAACAAGGTATTAGTTACTTGTTGGGTAATACATTTTATAAATAAAATTCTTACTCCACCAATTTTATTATGAGAGTAGTCTTTCTTAAAAAATGACAAATTTGATAAATTTATTTTTCAGGTAAAATGGTATTTTGATAAATATATACATTAAGGTTTTTATTAATAATATTATAAAAAACTCATAAATATGATGATTATATCAATTCCTTATTTATAAATGATTAGTAAATCTGTTTGATAAGAGTTGTATTTTTATACGATAAAACAGAAGTTGTACTTTATTTAATTACATAATTTTTTTTACGAAATTGATGAATTATTTAAAAAAAATATTTTAAAAAAAATTCAAATCAAATTACATTTATTAAAAATAAATGATTATATAATTTTTATGAAGTCAAGTGTAATTTTTATTAAGGTTTAAACATTGTTTCTGTCAAAACCCATCAATTTCCAATAAATGTTAGACCTCATTTTAAAAGTGAAAATTCAAATATATAGACAAATAATTAGAAAAAATGAATAATATTTTTGGAATTAGGATTTTGAAATTATCCAATGGTATATTTTTCATAATTTTTTGAGACAGTCGAATTGTTGGTTAAAAATTAAATAATATATGAATATATCGTGTGTTTTATTACATCATAATTACCCAATAGTGATCTAATAAATACCCAAAAAAGGTATATTAGAACAAATAATTGTTTTACATTTAATATAATGTGATTTTAGATTTATTTTACTTATTTTATAATGCCTTAGGGAATCCTCCAAAAATGTATAATATATTTTAAGATGTTAAATTCATTTCCTTGAGGGGTGACTCACCTAAACAAAATCAAGGCTAATATTTTAGTGTATTCAGCCATTTTCCTTATAATATAATGTTTTCCAATCCCCTTTGAAATAAAACATGGGATAACCCATAGGTTGGTTTTGGGTTTTATATATTTTTGTTTGTAGGGTCCAAAACCAAAATAATAAAGAACTCCCCCACCATTCCTATATAAACCCACCCAAGCACACATTCCACTTCACTAAAACTACTTTAATCTCTTAATAACTATTCTATCCACTCCCTATAGTCCTCCCATGGTTCCAAAAGCTTCAATGAAGCCTCTCCCAAGCCTTTGGTACCCCACATCCAATTAAGGGATCCTCACATTCCTTCCTTTCTCATTTTTATCCAAGTTTCCCTATATTCTTACACACTTTTATTTTCAATTAATAATAATAGGGTATAATTTATCACCTCCCCAATAATTACCTCATTATTTTTAAATGATGACATACCCCTTTCTCCCTCCTTAATCCCCCAATTTACACCAATTACCATTCCAAAATTCCGTAACAGATTTCTCTCTCCTCATTTCCATTCAAGCATTTATTATATATTATGCATCTAAAATTACATTTCATATGTTGGGATAATATGATATATGATCCTATTATTTCCCATTTTATGTATAAAATATTATAGACCCATTTATGTCTCATCAAACTACTTTATGAGCCACAATGTGATGTCGTTATGCAGCCAAAATTACACCACATTATTTCTAGGTCAAATCATCATGTACTGAATACCATGCCCATTTATCTATCAAGGGTATTCACCTTTAAGAACATATACTTATTTATTATATAATTTCATTTATTTATTCCACATTCCTTTATCATGTAATAAATTATGAGGTTTAATGAATCCATGTTATATGATCTATGTGGCACAATTTAGAAAGAAATTAAAAGGATCATGAAGGGTACGCCCTGACAGCACTCCATTGCATTGGATAATTTTTAGTATCATGATACGTCATGTTGGGATAGGGTTTTACCTGATTCCTTTTTAATAATTTTTTCAATCATGTTAGGACATGGTTTTACTAGATTCTTTAATGTTAATGATGCACTGTTTTATGTTTTTTCCACATTTTGATGTCATAATAATCATGTTATATCATGCCTTCATGTTCATGTTTCTCTTGTACTCCATTGATATTCTGATATCCTAACATGTATTGTATTCTTCATGGTATTCCTTGTTTACTTTCTTATAGGGATTTATAGCTCACCCTTTTTCTATGTATGTCTTTAGGTTATCCCATGCAATTCTAAGTACGATGGAATGTTTTGTTAATTTAAAAGAATTTTTCAATAAAGATTTTTTATTTTATGTCTTAAGTTATATTGTAATTTTCTTAGTCCCTAAAGACACTATACTTCTTGATATTATGGGTTTTATTAAATAAAATATTTTTTAATAATTCATGTTTAATTGTTTAATAAAGACCATGGTTGTTATAGTTGGTATCGGTGTATATCTTTTGTTATTTTGGGGATTAAGATTAGAAAACACTACTAAAAGCCTTAGGGATAAGTCTAAGTATAAGAAAATATTCCCAAAATTTTAGTGAGAATAGATTATGTTTTTTATTTATAAAATTTATCCATGTATGGATATGAACAAGTAGAGGTGGATTTGGAAAAGATGTATCAAGGGGTAAAATCCTAAAACACCGCTTTGAGCTAGACTCGAATGGGAACTAGTCCACGACAATGGGCCTTGTTGCACTCTTGGTTTGACACTCGAGGGTGATATTCATTGGTAAATTCATAAGATTGGTTTTAATCATTATTAAATGAAACATTACTATAAGAATATATTTTAGGAATTAAATAATGGATAACATAGATTTAAACCTATAAATTTATTAGTTAAAGAGGTAATGTAATTTATATGTTATCCCTTTAATGTCATTACCCTTTATTTGTTAAACTGTTTAACATATTCATCCCTAATATTCCTTTTATTTTATCTAATGGTCTGTGATATGAGGAATGGTGCTAATAACCAATGTGAAGGGAAATGTTATGAATGCCCAGATGATATTTCCAATCAAATGAGAGATCAATTAGGACATTTCATGATTATGCCAAACTAGGTATCAAAAATCCTGATTAACAGTTGGTAAAATTTTCAATGCCCAAGGACATAAAGGAGGAGAATAATGACATCTCATGTAGGTCCATCTGATAAAGGTTATTAGGGAAAGAAGACCCAATTTCCTTCATTAAACATGTTTGGAAAGAGGCACTAAGGGAAATGTCACAAAGGGACTATGAGATTTTTTATGTGTGGAAATGAAGGGAATAATGTTTCCAATTTCAATAAAAGAATAAATAATGTGATGGATGGAAATATAGTTCTATCAAAGGAATATTACAGAGTTCTATGTCATAAATGTGGATAATTTGGTCAATATCCATGACAATTCTCTATTGTAAGGGATGAGAAGCATGATGAGAATCAACAATTTTTATGATCAAGGGAGCATGAAATCTATTATTATAAGATGGATAATGATTAACTAATTACATGTAACCACAAATTTAAAGTATTTTATTTCATAATGTATTTCAATACATGTCCGATTATTAGATATTTTGTGTTATCTAAGAACATTGAGTCCCCACCATAAATGATATTAATTCATTAAGGAAAACATCTATACATTTTTTATCACATGTTTATGTTTGTGGGAATGTTCTTCTTAAAAATATTATAAGTCTCCCTTTGATGGAATTTGAGGAAAAATGACAAACTCATTTCCAAGATCTCAAGGTAGTTGAAAGTTCATGAGAAAAACTATCCCATGCATGATATATAGTTGGAAACAATGATCTTTGCATTAAAAATATGTTTTTATTATCTCTTTGGGAAAAGTTGTTAAATATATACCAATCAAAAAAACCTCAAATATATATTCACATAGAAATATAGGAAGACATTCTAACAAATATGGTTAAAGATCCTCAGGGATTACAACTTCTCAATCCATTACCACCCTATAAAAGTGAACAAGTTGGTATATGTGCTACGTATACGGTTTCCCACAATTCAATCATTGATGAGAATTTAAAAGGGTCCAATCTTCTTAGATTTGGTGGATATGGACATGGGAATCATAAATAAGGGAATATCATCAATCTTTTCACAAATTATTGTTCAAATGTCTCTTCTAGAGAGGTTAAAGGATGCTAAAAAAGAATATGAGGAGAATCATAATTAAGTGAAAATTATAAGAAAAGGGATATAATCATAGATAAATGTCAATTAATAATTAATTGTGATATTTTGGTCAGGACTATGTGATCCATAAAATATAGAGATAAAGAAATAACTTTTAGATGATGAACTAAGTTATAATTTCTCCCTTCACCCAGGAAACACAAGTATATATCAAGATCTATGAGGGAATTATTGGTTGGATAACATGAAGAATTAGATTGGAAAATATAGATTAAAGTGACTGGTATGTAATCACATGAAGGATGAGAGGTATAAGTTTAAGGGTATTATGCAACCATTACCCATACTAATATATAAATGGGAGAAAAATGATATGGACTTTTCCACCTGACTTCCAAAGACATCCAATGGAAACAATGCTATCTGGGTTTTTGTGGATAGTCTTACAAAGACTGTACAATCCATTACAATTGGAGAGGATTTCTCACTAGATCAACTAAAACATATATACATCATGTAAGGGGTAATGCTACATGGAGTACCACTATCGAATGTTTATGATCAAGATCCAAGATTAGCCTCTATGTTCTGGAAGGGTATCCAACATTATCTTAATAATGAGAAGAACTTCAATACATCTTATCATCCTCAAACAAATGGCCAATCGGATTGGAAAATCCAAACTGTTGAGGAAATGTCGAGAGCATTCTCAATAGACTTCAAAGGATGATGGTATCAACATATTCCTTTGGTTGAGTTCTCTAAAAACAATAGTTTCCACTCAAGCTTCCAAATGGATCCTTATGAAGACCATTAAGGGAATATGTGTAGAATACTGACATATTTAGATGATGTTGGGGAGAAAAAACTTCTAGGTCCTCAAATGGTTGAAGAAATGGTGGATAAGGTTAATACCATATAGAAGCACACTAAAGCTGCTTAGAGTTGATTAAAGGGATATACTGAAAACCATCGATGAGACATAGAGTTTGATGTTAGAGATATGGTTTTCCTCCATATATCTCTATGGAAGAGGGTGATGAGATTTGGGAAGAAATGAATGTTTAGTCCAAAGTATATCAGTACTATTGAAATCATTGATCACATCAGAGCAGGGGATTATCGACTAGCACTCCCACTAAACATGTCTTAAGTATATGATGTATTCTATGTATCACTCTTGATGAAGTAAAAAACCTGACCCATCACATATACTCAATCCAGAGGTGGAACTATTGTATGAATGCCTCTCTATAAAGGGAAGCTGGTGAATATCTTAGATCATAGAGAAATGGTTCTACGAAATAAGATATTACTCCTCATCAAGATGTTTTAGAAAAAAAAAGTATGATGAAGAAATGTAGGAACTAAAGGAAGTTATGAGGAAGAGTTACCCTCATCTGATTATGTTTTGGTAAATTAAATTTTTATGGTGATATTTCTTAAGGGGAATGGTCATAACAAACCAATCATTTAAGAATAAAATTGACTTTCTTATAATGTATTATAGATTTTGAAAACATGTTATTTTTTTATTATTGGGATTTAATTAATATTAAGTATAATTACCATTGATAATATAGTCATTGATTAGTGATCACGCAACTAATATAAATATAAGGTTTTAAAAAAATCCCTTCCACACAGACAAATGAGAGTATGGCCTCATCCAGTAGACTTGGGTTGTACGAAGCTCATTTTTTGGAGCTCAGAATTGAGGTACAGTCTTTGGGATTCTCTTTTGATCAAGCCCAAGATGAGCTTCAATGCATTAAGCTTGAACAGAATCACCTATGGGAGAAGTTCATGTTAAGAGAGATAACCACCTGGGTGATGTTATCTACATTTCCCCAAGAGTCTGTCATCATCGCTCACCTTAACCTTAGAACTTATGTGGGAGTTATAAGGGGTTATGTAACAAGGTATTAGTTACTTATTATATAATACCTTTTATAAATAAAAATCATATTCCACCAATTCCTTTATAAGAATACACTTTCTTAAAAATATAATGAATTTTTAAAATTGATATTTCAGGTAAAAATATTACTATTAAGAAATATCTACATTAATGTTTTTATTAATAATCTTATTAAAACAATTTGTAAATATTATGATTATATCAATTCCTTCACTATAAATTATTAGGAAATCTTTTTTATAACAGTTATATTTTAATATGATAAAACAAAAAATATATTTTTTAATTAAAGAAATACAAGTAAGCACTTAATTTTTTGGATCCACCTCAGTGGTGGTAAGTAAATAATCTCACGCTTGCTACTTTGGTGGTTATTGGCACATATTTTCTTAGACCACCCTTGGATTTGTCCATTTTTTTAAAATTTACCTTGTTCCATGCACATGATAATTTGGAAAAAAATTCGAGGGTTGGATAGATCATTCCTCTATTTTATTACATTGGTGGGTTTCTCCTATCGAAAATTTATAGCAAAGTTCTCTTCATTTATATACCTAAAACATTTCCTCATCCTCTCAGGAAGTATATGGGGTTCTTCATTCCATTCATTCGAAAAGTGGGATGTAGAAATTTATTACCACTAATATATTTTTCCACTGTAAATCTAGAATAAGACTCCAATTTATATTTATTATATCTCTGTCAACTTTCAAATTTGATGAACTCGATTTACAAATTGAGGGAACACTAGATAATTTCTACATATACATCAAAACTGAGACCTCCATGCCTTTTGTTGACTAGGATTCATCCCACTAAATGTGGTTTCAACATTTCATTCATGGGTATTAAAAAATTCTAGAGGAATGTTATGAAAGTCATGTTATATATTCCACATACGGCCCGATGAATTCAAGGAATTTTTTCTTGAGGGAAAAGATATCCACCTACATTATAATTTATAGAATAAAAGTAAAATATTTATGGAATACAAGTTTTAGAACCCCATCCACCCCATCACTCTGATCTCTTCCTTAGGGTTTATACTATTCAATGAAGTCCACCACTGATCATTTTGTTCCTTTATACAATAAACAAATTTTATAAACATATCTAGTTTGAAACAATAAAGGAGTTACAATATCTTCCCAATTGAGTTGATCTATTTTTTCACAATTAATGGATTAGATTATCCATTGAACGTTGGAGGCGTGTTTCACATAAAAGTTTCAATTATTTCTTGTTCTTCCTTTGGAAGATTTTGTTATTTTTCCAGATTCATGATTCAATTCAAAAAATGTCTCAAAAGAGAAAGTATTTTCATAATGTTCTCTATTTCTTCTCTGATCAGGTTCGGAATCTTATTGGGGGTATTCATCACATTTCTCATTACATTGGTAGTTTACTTAATTCCTCTTATTTCCAAGAATTGGACAGAATAAAGGGAAAATTAGGATGAGTGTTTTAAAACTATTAAACAAATATATAGGAATCAAAAAACATTATAAGAGAAATTTATAATTTGATTTTTTCATTGACTTATGAATTTATAAGATTCCTTCTACATTATCCATAATATATTATCAATTATTGGACCTTATATGAATTTTTATTCCATTAATACAGGTATTTAATGATATTATGAATTGAAAAATTCATATCCCTCATAATTTATTAATCATTTGTGAAGAAAAACATATTTTCGTGCACTAGATCCCGATCTAGTCTATCCCAATGTAGTGTTTTCAATATTTACCCCTTGATACATATCTTTTATATCTATATGATTTTATTATATCCGTAGCTTAATGAGATTTCTAGAAAACCACTTAATCTAAAGATAACCAAAATTTAGGGATGGTTATTTATGTTTAGTCTTATCCTTAGGAAATTATGTACTAATATCTAATCATAATCAAAAAATAACTAAACCATTTTTTATACCAACTATGATAACACATGAAATTATTACACATTAATGCATGATTTTTTACAAAATATTAGAAACAATAAAACATAAAAAGTTGATATGCATAGTATATTTTTGTGATTATGTGTAATAAATAATATAATAGAACATGTGGGTAAATCTATTTTATTGAAAACTTTCTTAAAATACTCATAATATTCCATCACACATAAAAGAACATGGGATATCCTAGGGAAATACATAAGAAAGGAGTGAGCTATAAATACCAATAATTGAATAAAAATGTAATTACATAAATAAATTGTTACATTTTAGAGAATAGGAATTCCAGTGGAACATAAAATGGGTGACAAACATGAACATGAACAATGATGCATGATAAATCATAATAACATTAAGGGAACATGTATATATGGAAACTAAAAACAAGACACCATAATGTTGGTCAAGGATAACCACCAAGACATACTAACATGGTTGAAATTCCCATGATAGATCATGTTCACTCCATAATAGATGTTATAACATATAATGACACTAAAACATTACATACTGTGTTGGAGTAATATATAATTTCGGTTTCACTTGTCACTTTCATATCATGTACATACATAATTGTGCCACATAGAACATTCAACGCAGGATCATATTTCTTAATATTTAATTCCATAATTAAGGAGTGTGAAATTAATTAAAGTAATTAACCAAGAAATAGAATATTATTTTTCTAGGTGAATACAATTTAGTTGAAATAGTGATATTATTCACAATAAAAATGATTGGCATTGAAAATCACAATGAATGTTTGGCAGCAAAACAATAATACATAAAGATTCATAAAATGGTATAGTGAGAGTGAATGGGGTATCTAATATTTTGGAAATAAAATTTATAGTAATAGGGATGTTAAAAATCATACCCCAACATTATTAATATGAAATTAAAGGTATAAAATGAAGATAATTATTGAATGTAAAGTAGAATGAAAGTATCCATTACCTTGAGAATGAAGAGGATAATGAAAGGATCCATTACATTGAGAGGGTGATCCCAAATGCTAGGGAGGTTCTTATTAGGAGGTGATTCTTGGGAGCTTATGGGAACTTTGGGAGGACTATAGAAAGGGGATGGAAGACTAAATATTTTACAAAAGGATTTTGAGTGAAGTGGAATAGGATATTGAGTGGTTTTATATAGGAGATGACAGGGGAGTTCTTTTTTATTCCCCAAATTTTGGTTTTGCATTCTATATAATAATGTAATCATAAAAAAAAAGTCCACTGGTTTTTTCAATAGTTTTTTTCCAAATCAAATTTGATTTAATTATTTTATATGTTTAATGGATTAACAAATTAAAATATTTTCAATGGTGATGTCGAAGTGAGGCTTGTTCCTAAAGAAATGATGTTAAATCCTTAAATTATAATTTATGTTTTGGAGGATTCATAAATGATCTATAAAATTAATCAAATAACATGAAAAATATTATTTTAAAGGGTAATCATATATTTGGTCATGTATACCATTTATAATATTTATTACATCATTTTTTGGGTCACTATGAGGTCCAAGAATACACTGTATATTTATACCATATTTAATCTTTACTCAAAAAATTTACCCTCTCATAAAATTATGAAAACCCCACCATTAGATATTATATATCGTTATTATTCCAAAAATAATGTTTAATTAATTTAAATAATTTTCTAAGTATTTTAATTTATATATCTGAAAAAAATAATTGACATTTATTGATAACTACTAGGTTTTTTGGAAATAATAGTTTTCAAACCCCTTTAAAAAATATTTTTCACTTCAAAAAATAATATTATATAAATACATAATATATAATATTTAATAACCATATTTTATTAAATAACATTTATTTCAACAATTAATTAATTAATCAAACGAAATATATTAATAGATAATACAGACTACCGAAAAATATAATATGTGTTTTATGGAATCAAAATCATTTATAAATTAACAATAATAAGAATTAAATATAGTCATTATCCTATTCAAAATAATATGTAGATATTATTAATATAGTATTGAAACATATTTTTTTATTACACTCGAATACACCCTTAGGGTGTTTTATGTGGTGGTGATAGTGTTATGTGGTTGTTCAGCATACACTATTTGGGTTGTGATCACTTCAAGCTTGAGCTTCTCTCGTAAATGGTTGTGCCTGTGCTTTAGTAGTTAGATATCAAATTTGGATTGGTCAAGTTAAAATCTCAATTATGAAATCTCCCTTAGAAGATACAATAAATGGTATTCATAGGGTATGATCATATTGTTCGATGTCATCATGTCATCTGTTTGTATATATTGGAATTTTTAAAGCCCTATATTTATTCTAATCATATGATCACTATTAAATGGCTATATTATCAATGATTATTTTGATTAATATAATTCAAATTTGGATATAGTAAAATAGAAAAATAATAAATTCATGTTTTTTATATAAGAATAATAAATAATAATAAATTTAACTAAACTACAAATTTAATTATATTTATAAAAGATTATGTTATTATAAAGAGCTTTAATGGGAAAGTTGAATTATATACATGGTGAGGAAACATTTTTTAATAGTGTAATAATTAGTCCTAACATATTTAAATTTTATAGATGGGTTTTAATAGATAAATAAATTAAATTTTAATGAAAAAGACGCTAATTATGGACATAGTATATAACATATGAAATGATAGATGAACTTGGAGGAGAAACACTATAATTAAAGGGAATCGAAAGACTTAAGTGAAACCCTTTTATTTTACGGAAGACATCAGTCATAGCCCAAAATAAGGAAGATCATTAATTAATGTGAAGAACAAACATTTAACAATAATTAACTATATTATAAATCAATGGGGTAGTATGTAAACAATTAAAATGAATATTGGTACAATATATCAATGTATGCCTCAATAAATTATTATTGGGATTGAATCCCTTATTACTATAGAAGCATTATAACAAAAACCCCATGAAATTGGTTGAGAGATAAGTGTTGAGTTTTTAATACCATTATTAATTATAATACAAGATATTCTATGTTAAAATTTAATTATTTTGATCTTTTAATTTAAATTATGTGTATAAATTATAATATGTATCAAAAAATGAAAATTTGAGATTAAACCCTTACCTTGTGTCTGAAAGCTCTATAAAAATTCCTTATAAATAGAGAATAATTAAACTAAATTCATTATATATATAACATAAAACAATATTCTTCTATATCTAATTTTATATGGTACATATATTACCTTTTGGTATTATTAGTAATATAGTTTCACGTACATTGGTTACTCAGATATGTTTAGTTGATTTCTTTATTAAACTTTCAGTTGGGTGACCATGGAAAAAGGTGTTGTAAAATAATTTCATGATATAAATAATTTTGAAATTATTTTTCTTTTATTATTAAATTATTATATACTTATAAAGTTTCAATGTTTTTCCGAATATAGATCCAAATTAAGGAAAGTGACCTGATAAGTCTATTTATAATGGTTAAGGATGTTACGATAATTAATTTTTCTTATTAATTATTTAATTTCATGTATAATGATTATAGAATAAAATTAGTGTAAAAATACCATTATTATATAATAAATTAATTTATAAAGTTTTCAATGTTATTTGATAGTGGAAAACAAATCATGTCATTCATGAAGGCATTAGTCTGCACACAAGCAAGATGACGTTTTATTTTTTCTCAATAATTTTAGAGGAAGGTATAAAATAGATATTATATTTTATAATCAAACATAAAAAAAGTTATGATTATTTTTTTATAAAATCTTATTTAATATAGGGGACTTTATGGGTGTATAAGAAGAAAAGAACAAGAAGATTTCGGTCCATGGTATTGCCTCTCCTTTTGAAGTTCTCCCATGGGTAACTATTTAAGACTAATTAGCTTTTTATTTTTGTGAAACTAAGGATTTATAGGTGTGAAGAGTGTTTAAAAGATACTAAATAATGGTGTTTATTATTTATAGGATTTTAAATTAGTGGGAAAATGGGGAGGATATGGTCTCCATTTCTAAATGATGAAAAGGGGACTTCTGTAAAAAAAATATACTTATATATAATATAAACCCATGAGTCCTGATGAAAGGCTCTAGAAATGTATAATAATAGAGTGGGGATAAATACAAGGCTGATACAACCTCTATAATCCAATATAGGACTTGTTTTCTATATTATATAACATTTTGAACAATGTTAAATGCCTTTTAACTATATTTTCCCTAACTATGGGAACCCCACTTTTATCCTTGGAAACAATTTTTATTTTAAAAAACTAGACTCTAAATTAATTAATAATTTAGAAATTACTATTTTAAATTTTTAATTAATTGTATAAATTAATGTTTCTATGATTTTGAAAAATTATTTTTATTATTATTGTACATAATGTGCAATAATAGTTTTAAAGAAAAGTTTTATTTTAGATATAAAATTTAAGTGTTGAATAAGATTATAAATTTTTTTATTTTTAGTCAAGAAATTCATTATTATAATAAAATTAAAGGTTATGTGTATTTCAACTCAATCTAAAACTTAATTTTTCCAATATAATATTTTATTAATTTAAAAGATGAATAAGTGTTTTTTATTAAAAATATAATATTTATTTTGTATCATATTTTATATATGTTTTAAAAAATATCATTATAATGAATAAATATACTTCCTACCTATTTATTTGATCAATAAATTATTTTTAAAATTACAAGAATTTCATATGTTATATATGTTAATTAAATTCTATTTTTTTGAAAATTTTGATTTCACTTTTCATCTAAAACTATATGTTTTGACAAAAGACAAAAATTTAGTTTTAAAAGTATATTGAAATTATAACCGGAAAAAAATTATTTATTAAAATTAAAAATCTATATTTTTTCTTTTTTTACTTCTAATTATAATTATTAAATACAATGAAAACAATTTTTATAATAAAATAAATATTTATAATACCATTTTTTATAATTATTAATTTCTATAGAAATAATAACAAATCTAGAATTTTTCAATATATATTTTATTCTTTAAAATCATCATATAAAAATAATATCCTTAGTTTTAATTATAAAAAAAATTATTCTTGTAAAATATAGATTCTTAAAAACAATATTCTATTAAGTGAATTTGTGAAAAAATTCCTTTATATAAACATATATGATAATATATCTCATAATTCCGTTACACATATTAATACCTAATAAATAAATAGATTTTATTTGATAGAATTATTTTTTATAATTTTTTTTCCTTTATTTGAAGGGATATCAATCTAACATATTATACTTTATTATAAGAAATCATAAATTAAAATATTGGTCATTATAACTACATTATTGTTCTTCCTCCGAACTTCTCTGATTAAATCTCTAGATGTGTCACAATATAAAATGTTCTCCCTACCAGACATTGGTAAGGCTAGGATTGAACCATTCACCAACCACCATTTCTTCTCTTCAAGTTCTCTCTCACAAGCGTCTGTCCAAACAACCGTCAACCCTACTTTATCTATCCTATAATCAAATACATGAATTGGAACAATATTGAGATCATCCACGAGGAGTAATTGATTAAGCCCAAAAAATCATAATCAAAAAAACATTCTTTCATCTGTTAAATGAAACTAATACCTTTACCTTCTTAGGATTCCCTGATACACTGTCATCTTATATAACATTCCTTTAGAAGCATAGTTGATCGATCATAATTTAAGAAGTTGAGAGCTTGGAATATAGAATATTCTTTCAAATTGTGGTCAAAATTATCTCTAATTATTTAGTGTTATCCTACCTCAAACTATATTATTCTATGATATTATCATAAAACATCACTATAAAAGAATTTAATTATTATGTAATAACAATTTGATGACTGCCATAAAAATTATCAGTGTGTTTTTATATTTAAACAACTTCACCAGGTACTCATATAGGCAGTACATATTCTTAGTGAGTGAGAGGTTTATCAGAAGGCCTCACCCTTAGCTGATGATAGCCTTATCTAAATTAGATCATAGATAACACTTCAGTTATTCTAAGATAATGAAATAAATTAGCGATATGAGGGATTGGATATTGTATTTTGACCACCACATTGTTCAACCGTATATAATACACACATTTTGGCAAATAACCCTACATCTTATTAGAAGAAAAAAATATCACCCAAATTTTATGTACTCATCCATTTTATCCACATTTCCTCCATTTTCACAAGGTGATCATTCATTTCTAAAAGATTTATATGATATATTTTATAAGAAGGAATAAATATAGGATCTACACTAGTAATGTCCCAGATCATAACCTTAAATTCTTTCTTGTGGTGAAATCTAGAGAAATCATATGGAAAACATCCTAGAACATTTCCTCTATTAAAGGAAATAGTCTTCCAGTAATCCAAAACAATACTGCAATATTAGGATTGAATCGCAACCAACTAATGATGGATAGTTCCTAAACTACTTTTTTACATATTCCGTTATCCAAAGTACACATAATTGTCACCCTTGATTTATTTTAATGAAAACAGTTAAATATTATAGTCAATTATGGTTAGATATATATTTAAGTAGTCTATCCCATGGATCTTGTGAGATGTTATCATCTCTATGATATAAAAATCACAAATTAACATATATAAACAAACCACTATGGTGAAATCCTAAAATAGATCAATTACCTCATATCTCACCTTTAAATATATGTCAATTGACATAAATCCATATAAATATGTTATTGATAGACCTAATATATTTTAATACAAATAGATATAATATAATTCAACAATACCTTATTAAATATAAAATAATCTAGCATTGAATGTATTAAAATCATAACCTAGATAGTAGATGTTATGAAATATCATACAGAGAGAGTAAACATCATGACATGTTTCTTTAGAACCTCCTCCTCATTGAATCTTTTGACTCAGATGGACTAAGCACCCCTATTTCATTTATTACCCCTATACTGGGTGAAAACACCCTTCACTATAACATGAATAAATGGTTGAACTATAAATACTTTAATTATTTAAAATTCATAATCTAAATAATAAACCTAATCTCATCCAAACCCCCTACCACTGTATTCTAGATGAGGGGTCTTAAAACCACCAAAAGTTCCCAACATTCACAAAAACCTAGTATTAAATTGGTGGTTAGGTACACAAAGTATGAATATTTCCTCATCTACTATAGTGATATAACTCCATATAACTCCCTCCCCAAGGGGATAGTGACAATTCTCTATTACACAGTTTGTGTCCTTTTCCGCCATGAATTGAACCATGAAATAGATGATACCTTCTTGTTAATACCCACTTCCAATCCATCCTATAAAATTAATCTATATGGAAACACTTCCCTCATTTTGTTCCTCTCAATAATGAGGGATTGATTTGTGGTTTATAAAAAATATATAAGGAAAAACTATTTTCCTAAACCCATGTCTAATATCTCAACCCATTCACAAAACACCTCATGATATCCACCCATTCAATGATATAATTATGGAAAATTTCTCCAAATACAATAAAATATCACCATATTTCATAACTATCGTACATCATTATGTGATTTTGATGAAATCTTGGGCCCTATTATCCCTCCGAGTCAGTGGAATTATGTGATCAAAGAACTGGCATTAGTAGACCCTTTATAATAAGTCAATGTAATGGTATGTTCAAACTAAAATTTACTACTTATGTGTTTCTATCCCTCCTAAAATTTATTCCATCAACTACACCCTCCACATTGAGTGTGTATCATTATAGTCAATGATCATATAAATGGACTCTATAATGAAATCATCTTCCTAGGGTCCACACAAACCCATGTAATATAATGGGCGATGTATCTATAAATCTCATATAAAATCGTATAGTGTATGTATAACTCTTGTTTTGCCACTCTCTCTCTATCATCAAAGACAATATCACTAATAGTATGCTTTCTAAAAGATAATCATCCATGGTTGGTGCCAACTCTATCAGAGTCTCCAGACAAACTATAGGTGTGGAATGCTTTTACTTTCCCTAGAGTCACTCCTCTAGTGGAATTCATGGAGGAAAATCTCTATAATTACAAATAAATTCATAATAATACATTTCTATACTAAATATTTCAATAAATTCTTTTATGATAACCAAAATGTATCCCTAGCCTCACATTGAAAATTTATTTGATAAAATTTATAGATTTTAGTATTTATCAATGATTGGATATCGTTATGGACATAATGAATTATGATTAGTATAGGAATAAATTCTAATGACATCATTTTAAATAATTTTGGACATTTCATGTTTAATTAACATCCATTTTTATTGACTAATTTATAAAAAATTTCTATCGAACTAATTAAAAAATTATTAAGGAATATGTAGAAGAATACATGGTAGAATTCATTGAGGAAATATTGGTTTATTCAATGGGATATTCGGACCAGGGGAATCACAGAAAGATCATCCATGGGACTCATATAATGAATGATTTATGTGGGAAATTTCTCATGTGTGAATTCTAGCTTCAGGATGTTTCTTTTCAAGGACATATTGTGTGCACAGTGTTAATCTCAGTCAATCCTATGAAGACAAAGTTAGTCCAATAATGAAGAAAGTACAATGATCCTAACAAAATTATGTAGTTTCATTAGGTTAGTAAATAAGTATCAACGATTCATCCATAATATTTCATGATTGTCTAACTAATTAATTAAGCTTATATAAAAATGGATTATGTTTGTGTGGATAAAGGAATGTGATTAGTGTCATGTTGAATAGAAGAAGAGATTAGTCAGTGATTCTATTTCAACTGTACCATTTTGAAATGATTGATATGTGACATATAGTTATTCATTAAATAAGGGATTTGGTTGAGTCATTATTAAAAAAATTATAATGTTATTTCAAATGAATTAAGACAATAAAAGACTCATGAATAGGAATATGAAACCCATGTTTTTGAGTTGGAAGTAGTAATAATTATTTTACTGACGTGGAGAAATTAACTCTATGTTGAATGGTGTGAGGTGTTCATAAACAATAAGATTATAAAATACTTATACTCACAAAAATGTCTCAATATGAGAAATATATGATGGCTCCAGCTATATAAGTATTATGAAATCTAAATAAAATACCACCCAAGGAAAGAAAATATGGAAACAGATGCATTGAATAGGAAAAATCATGGATTTGTAAACAAAATGAGGATTAAGAGGGATTTTATTTTTCAGGTATATAGAAAATATAGATATAGTAATTATTAAGGAAGGTATTTTATAACTCATTTTGCAAATCATTGTGAACTCTTATTTATTTGAAAAAAAAATCTCAATAGGATGTTGATAATTTTAAAAAGAAAATTAAAAATTTGAATAATGGGAAGTTGGAATTTTTTCAAAGATAGAGTCCTAGAATTGAGAAATAGACTATGTGTTCCATAAATTTATGATATGAAAAAGTAATAGTATGATGACTCTCATAGCAAGATATTTTCTATACAACCTAGTATCCCAAATATTTACAAGGATTTGACGGATCATTATAGGTGGGATAACATGAAGTGTTATAATTCAAATTTTAAATCAAGATGAATTGTTTTTCAATAGGTTAAAGAGGATATACAACATCGTAAATGATTAAATAATCCTTATCATATTCTTATATAGAAATTGTAAGAAATTACTATGAAATTTTTAATTAGGCTACCAAAGGTTCCATGGAAGAATTATGAAATCTGGGTTATTATTGATCGCATTATCGAATATGAAATTTTTTTCTCTATAATAGAAAATTTACCTCCTTTGTTCCTAAAACAGATCATATTAATGATACTATAAGAATCCATAGTGGACCTATTTAGATTGTGTATAATAATTATCCTTGATTTATATGCAAATTGTGGAAGATTTGTCATATGGATCATGGTGGTATAATTCATTTGAGCACCACCTTTCATTTTCATTTTGGTGGCTAGTTAAAATGTAATATAACAACAATGGAAAAAATTGTTCATGATAAAATGATAATCATGTTACATGGAATCAATATTTTCCTTTAGTGGTATTTTCATAAAAAATAACATTTTTTAAAGTATTAAAATAGCATTGTATGAAGCATTAAATAGAAAGAGATTTCATAATCCATCCTAATGGGACAATGTTGGTGAAAGGAAACCATAAATCATATGTCATTTTTAGAAGAAAATTAAAAATGTATATACTATTCAGAGATATTAAAGTGAGTAAAATAAAGGGAAAATATAACAACCCTGCTCTTTTATTTCACACATAAACATTATTTATTGCATAAAATATTAAATTAAACAATATAGAAGATAATATTTCTAGTGTCTTTGGGGCTTATGAACATTACATAACAACTAAAAACATTAAATAAAAATCTTTGTTCAAAATATCTTTTACATGTCCTCACACATTCCTTTGTACTTATCATTTCATGAGGTAACCTAAGGACATGTATAAGAGAAATGTGAGATATAAAGCTCAGTATGGGAGTAAACAGGGAATAACATGGATAATATAGTTCATGTTAGGAAATAGGTATACCAATATAGGATAAGAGAAAAATGAACAAAAAGGAATGATATAGCATGATTATCATAACATGGAAATGTGGTATCTACATTTATTGTGATATTAGAATGAGCCAAGGATAATTTCACATGGATCACAGGTAAAAAATCACATTAATTAGAATTATTAAACCCTCATTTCACATGATGTATCATGATAATAATCTTTACCCAATTTATTGGAGCTCTGTCAGGGCGCACCCTTCTTAATCATTTCATTTCATACATAAGTGTTCCACGTGGATCATACAACCTGGAATAATTAAAAATCATAATTTATTCCACTATAAAGTAATTTGGAATACATAAATGAAACTCTATAACCAATAAGTAAATATTTATAATGTTGAATACCCTTCATTGATAAATGGATATGGTATTCACTACACATTGACTTTGGCGTGGAAAATCACGGTGCAATTTTTGGAACATAACGACGTGACATAAGAATTCATAAAAATGGTTTATGAGAGAGAAATGGGTGTATCAGCATATATACTAGGAATGGAATTTAATGGGTTCATATAGATACATTTCATAACATATTTAATGGAATTTAGATTCATAATACAAAAGAATTTCATGAATGTAAATGAGGAGAGAGAAATCCCTTAGGGAATTTCGGCATGGTAACAGGTGTACATGGGATGCATTAATTAGAGATAAATGGCTCTCTAATCATTAAAACATAAGTAATGAGGTATGTAGGAGGTTCAAAATCATACTCTAAATATTTTTAATATAAAATAAAAGGGTATAACAACATAAAAAAATTTGGACAAAATGGGAAAGGAAGAAATCCTTTACATGGATGTATGATCTTAAAGGAATGGGAGAGGATTTAGAGGTGCTTCTTGGGAGATGGGGATGCCTTGGGAGGATTATATGGAGAAGAGGGTTGGGGTTGGTCGAGCTCCAAAAGTTTTTAGTGAAGATAAGTGGGAGATTGAGTGGGTTTATATAGGAAAGGGGGAATTATTTATTATTTAGGTTTTGGATACCACACATTAAAATAATCAAAACCACAAATTGATCCAAAGTTTTTTCCCATGGTTTTTTCCAATAGTGCATTGGAAAACATTATTTTATAAATCCAATGGACGAACCTATTAAAAAATTTGGCTTTTTTATGTGGAGGAGAGTCACACTCTTAGGGAAATCATTTTAAAATGTTAAAATGATTTATCAGTCTTGGAGGGTCTACTAAGGCTTTGTAAAATAAATAAAACAAACAAAAAATCACATTATATTAAATTTAAAACATATATTTGTATAAAATACCATTTATAGTTTTTTATTACATTACTATTGGGTCATTATGATGTCATAAAACACATTATATATATGAACGATATTTAATTGTTACCCAAAAATTCGACTGTCTCAAAAATTTATGAAAATTTCATAGTTGGATAATTTTGACATCCAGTCTCAAAAAATAATATTCTTTTTATGAAAATAATTTTCTAAATATGTGAATTTTTACTTTTAAAATAAAAACTGACATTTATCAAAAATTCATGGGCTTTGACAAAAATAGCTTTCAAACCGTAATAAAAATTACAATTGTATTCATAAAAATTATACAATGATTTGTTTTTTATAAAAAGTAATTAAGTAATAATATTTTATTAAAATATTATTTAATTATAAAATCCATTAATTCATAAAAATAGATTTCTTAATTGAATATTAACTAGAAAAACTATTTGTGCTTTAAAACCTATTTACAAAGTAACAATAGTAAAATTTTGGTATATTCATTATTCTATAAAAAAACAATGCACATAATAATAGTACTAGGTTATTGTTATATATTACCTTATAACCCCTACATAAGATTTATGGGTAAGGTTTTTTATGATGACAGACTCTTAGGGTGGATCAGATAACATCACTTGTGTGGTAATCTCTACTAACTTCCACTTCTTCTATAGGCGGTTCAATTCAAGATTAACGAGTTAAATATCAAATTAGGCTTGGTCCAGAGAAAATACCAATGATGCTGCCTCCTTTTCTAGCTTTGACAAATGGTCTTAGTATGATGTAATTCTACTAGATGAGTCCATCGCTTCCTTTCTCTGATTAAATCAGATTTGTTAAAGCCCTATATTTTTACTTATCATGTGATCACTATTCAATAGCAATATTTGCAATGGTAACAATTCATAATGGTATTTTAGAATCCATAAAACATAAAACCAAGGAAGTGCATATGTTATATAACCATTTCACATAATAATAAATTTAATTAGATCAATAGAAATTTTCATTATAAAAGTTCGGTTCATTACAATCTTCCCCCTTATGAAATTTCTCCCTAGAAAATTTTTTTCACACACTAAAATAGATGTGGGTAACTCCGCCTCATCACACCATCTGGTTCACACATTTATTCTTCAAACATTTGGTTTCTCCATAACACTTTCACAAGGGTCATTGTCTTATTCCATAGAACTGTTTCCCTATGATCAATTTTCTTAACCAGCTTCTCTTCATAAGAGAGGTCATTCTATAATGGTACCACCTCTAGATTGAGTACATGTGAAGGGTCAGGTACATAATTCTTCAAGAGTGATACATGGAATACATCATGTACTTGAGACAGGTTTGGTGGGAGTCTTAATAGATAGGACACTCTTCCAATGATTTCAAGGATCTCAACAGGGATGATGTACCTTGGACTAAGCTTTCCTTTCTTCACAAATCCCATAACTCTATCCATGGTGATAAGTAGAGGAATATGATGTCTCCAACATCAAACTCTTTGTCTCATTGATGATTATCAGTACATCCCTTTTCTCAACCCTGATTATCTTTATTATGCTGATATATGGTCTTAACCTTCTCCATGATTTCATCGACCATTTCTGGACCTAGGTGTTATTGTTCCCCAACTTCATCCTAGCATGCCAGTATTCTGCACCTCTTCCCTTAATGGGCTTCATAAGGAGCCATTTGGATGCTTGATTGGAAATTGTTATTGTAATTGAACTCAACCAAAGAAATATGTTGATATCATCCTTATTTTAATTCCATTTAGAATTCTCTAAACATGTCCTCTTGTGTTTTGATAGTCCACTCATATTTTCCATCAGTTTAAGGATGATAAGTCATACTGAAGTTCAGCTCAGTATTCTAAGCTTGTTGAAGACTCTTCAAAAACTTAGAGGTGAATCTTGGATCTTGATTAGATATAATATATAGTGGTACTCCAGGTAGCATTACCACTTCTTTGATATATATCCATGCTATTTGATCCAACAAGAAATCTTCATGAATTTTAAGGAAGTGTGCATTCATTGTAAGAACTTCCACAACAACCCAGATAGCATTTTTTCATTGGATGTCTTCTGAATCCTGGTGACAAAGTCCATGGTGATGTTCTCCAATTTCAATATTAGTATGGATAATGTTTGCATCATCCCCTTAGACTTATTCCTCTCAGCCTTCACCTACTGACATACTATGCACTATGATGTATACTTAGTGATCTCCTTCTTTATGTTATCCCACCAATAATTCTGTTATAGATCTTGATACGTCTTTGTACTTCCTGGGTTAATGGACAAATCAGAACTATGTGCATCATCCAAAAGTATTTTCTTTTTAACTCCGAACGTGATTGAATACATAGTCCTGAACCAAATAACATAATTCTTTCTTCATTAACATTAAACTATAAGGATTTCCCTTTTCTAGTAGTTTCCACTTTCTTCATAATTCCCACAGCATCCTTTTGAGAATTATTTAACCGTACCAAAAGATATGGTAGAGAAATAGTTTGTGAAATGATTAATGATGTCCCCTTCTTTATGATTCTCTTGTCTAGCTACATCAATTATAAAAAGATTAGATCTTTTTCAATTCTCAACAATGATGTAATCGTTGGTTCCGTTCTACTTAGAACATCTTTTTCCTAGTTCACTTTCCCAATGTGTTAATGGATTGAGCATTCATAGTCTTTGATCAACTCTAAAAATATTCATTGGGGCATGTTCAAATCTTTCTGTGTGAATATATAATTGAGGATTTTCTGATACGTGTATATTTTACACTTCTCCCCAAAGAGGTAATATCTCCAAATTTTCAAAGCAAATATTACTGTAGCCAACTCTAGACCTTTTGTTGGATCGTTTTTCTCATGAAATTTCAATTACCTTAAATCATAGGCAATGACTTTGTCATTTTGCATCAACAAGCAGCCCAAGAACTTCTTCAAATTGTTTCTAAATACCACAAAAAGTTCTCCACTTATGGGTAGTGTGATCAAAGGTGCAATGATAAGCCTCCTTTTCATCTACATGAAGATCTCTTTGCATTCATCACTCCAAGAAAACATGACTTCTTTATGAGTTATCTTGGTTAGAGGGTTTGAATATCATGAGAAATTTATAATAAATCGGTGATAATATTCATCAAACCCTAGGAAGCTACTAATATTTGTCATTGATGTTAGCCTCATCCATCCCTCTATTCCAACTATCTTAGAGGGATCGACAGATAGCCCATTATTTGTGATGATATAAAACCAAAATTGGACTTCCTTCATCCATAACACACACTTGTTATACTTTTATTGAGCTTATCCTTTTCACAAGTTCTCTTGTATAGTTCTTTGGTAATACTCGTTCTCTTCTTAGGTTTTGGAGTATATTAGAATATCATCTAATAAGACTACCACATATTTGTCGAGGTAATATCTAAATACTCTATGAATCAAGTCCATGGAGATTGTTGGAGCATTAGTGAGTCTTAAAGGCATTACTACTAATTCATAGTGCTCGTACCTTGTAGGAAAAGCATTCTTAGGGATATCCTCTTTATTCACCTTCATATGGTAATATCCTAACCAAAAATCCACCTTGAAGAAGTATTGTGCTTCACATAGAAGATCAGAAAATTCATAAATTTTTGGTAGAGGATACTTCTTCTTTATCATGATTTTGTTGAGCTCATGATAATAAATGCAAATTTACACTAACCCATCACTCTTATTTATGAAGATGACTGGTGCACCCCATTGTGAAGCACTTGGGCATATAAACCCTTTATCCAGACTCTCAAGTAGTTATTTATTCAGCTCCTAAAGCTCCACAACATCCATTATATACAGATTCTTGGATATTTGAAATGCCATAGGTATCAGATCAATTGAGAATTCAACATCTCTTCTTAGAGTAAGACGAGAAAATTCCTTGGGAAACACATTAGTGAATTCCCTCAAAATAGGCATGTCTTCAAGGATGTTTCATTCCTTAGACTCAATAATCTATAAAAAATATTCATTCTCATAGTGGAGTAATTTCCATGCTTGAGATGATGGTGCTAAAAAAGATTCATCCTCATCCTTTCACTTGTACAGAATTAGGGGTCAATTCCCCATATGGAGGGTGATTTCCCTCTCATGGAAATTTATATTGGATCTATATAAGGAAATCCAATCCATGCCATGAATTGTATCAAATTATACCATAGGGAGTATAATGAGGTTCATTGGGAAGTTCAATCCAAAAATTATGACATGGGATGAGCTATATTCATGGGATGCAATGATTTCCCCATTTATTTTTCAAATAGAAATCTTTACTTCCATGATTTATGGTGGTGTTGGGATTGTTCTACTAAACTATCAGGATATAAAATAATGCATAGAACTAGAATAAAAAATTATGATCGCTATTTTTTAATTAATAACTATATTAAATGTCACCACATCATTTTTAGGGTTCACTTCAGTGGTAGTAATAGAAATATATCTTCCTTGCTTCCTTAGAGGTTGTTGGTTGCCTCTGAAAACTATTTTCTTAAAGAACTATTTGGAAAAGTTCCCTGGTTCAATGTAGTTGAAGTAATGAACAGTGTGTTGAGGGTAGAATGGAGTGTTCCTCTCCTCTGTCATAGTAGCGGGTTTTTTTGATTGATAGTTAATATTCTGTTTCCCTTCTCTTCTACACCGAAATCATTTCCTCATCCTCTTCAAGCAATTTACATGGTGTTTCCTTCTACACCATTGCCAAGTGGGGTGTTGGAATTTTTTATCACTATTGGATTTATCCATCAGACCTCCAGAATTAAAGTCCACCTTGTTCTTCATATCCACGTTATACCCTCAAAAATTTCAGATCTCTATTTCAACTTTGAGGGAACATCAGACAATTTCCTCATAGCTCTCGAAGTCACGACTCGCTAGGGATTTCTATAGTCTAGGTTTTATCCCACCAAAGAGGTGGTCAACCTTGAATTTGGAGGTGACGACAAATCCATAGGTGTATTGTGCCAACCTTGTGAAGTTTTCCTCATACGATTTGATAGATTTGTCATCATTTTGCTTGAAATAAAGGAAGACCATTTCCATCTTAAGTCAGAGGGTGTGAGGAAAGTATTTTCCAAAAAAAAAATTTGGGAAATAATTCCATTCCAAATCCTTGATACCTTCCTTAGGATTCATATTTTTTTATAAATTTCCACCATTGATCACCTTCACCCTTCATGTGGTAAGCATCTAGAAGAATCTTATCTTTTTTGGAACATTTATGGATGGAGGAGATATTTTCAATGAAGTTAATACATTGTTTGGAAATTGAGGTATCATATGATCCATTAAAAGTAGGAGGCCTTTATATAATGAATCTCTCGATTTTGAATTTTTATTTCATATGGGTGGTTGAACCTTACTCTTGACCCATGTTTCTATTTAAAACTTGAGTTTACAGAGAGGGTATCATGATAAAGTTCATGATTCCTGCTCCCATCGGATTGGGAATCTCATTATAATAGTCATAAACATGATCCCCACATCAGTTGTTATCTCAAGTCTTAAAATTATGGGCCATTAGCTGGAATAAAAGGAAATTTAGGGGTAACACATAAATGTAAATCCAATTACAAAAGGGATAACTTATAAATTGCATTTATTTCCTTAACTTATATATTTTATTCATGATCTACTTCCCAACATATATTCTTAGGGGCATTTTTTTGATTCCCTTAATAATGGTTCATACTAAGCTTATGAATTTACCAAAATATATCCCTAGAATGTGTCATAACCAAGAGTGAACAAGACCCGTTTTCGTGCATCAGTTCCCATTCAAGTCTAGCTCAAAGTGGTGTTTTTGGGTTTTACACCAAGATATATCTATGCCAAATCCTCCTCTACCTACTCGTATCCAGACTGGGATATATTTACTAGAAAAACTACTTACTCAATACTCACCAAAATTTAGTGATTTTGTTATTATACACAGTCTTATCACTTAGGCTTTAACTACGGTTTTCTAATCTTAATCCCAAACATAACTAATCATATCCTGTGATACCAACTATAACAACCATGATCTTTTATTTTACACTTAAACATAATTTATTGCATAAAATATTCTATTAATATAACAAATAATATAGAGAGGTCTAGTGTATTTGGGGCTTAGGAACATTACATAACAACTTAAAACATGAAATATACTTCTTTATTGAAAACTTCTTTTACATGACCACTCGCATTCCTTCGTACTTAGCATTGTATGGGATAACCTAAGGACATGCATAAGAAAATGGTGGGCTATGAAGCCCATTAAAAGAGTAAAAAAGGTATAACATGAATAATATATTATATGTTATTAAATAGGATTATCAATGGAGCATAAGAGAAACCTGAACATAAAGGCATGACATAGCATGACTATCATACCATGGAAATAGGGCATCAACATTTAACATGATATTAGCAGGATCCAAGGATCATTGCACTTGGATCATGATTAAATGATCATTAAACTTGAATTTGCATGATTAAACCCTAATATAACTTGATGTATCATGATAGAAATCATTACCCAATGCATTGGAGTGCTATCAGGGTGCACCCTTCTTAATCATTTCATTTCATGTATAAGTGTTCCACATTGATCATAAAACATGGAATCATTTAACATCATAATTTATTCGACGATAAAAGAATGTGGAATACATACATGAAACTCTATAAAAAATAAGTAAATATGCATAAAGGTGAATACCCTTGATTGAGAAATGGGCATGGTATTCATTACACAATGACTTTGTCTTGGAAAATCGTGCTGCAATTTCCGTAGCATAACAGCATGATATAAGAATTAATAAAAATGGTTGAAGAGATAGAAAGAAGTGTCTAATAATATGTACATGAAATGGACAGTAATGGGTTATATGTATACTTTTCCCAATATATTTAATGTAATTTAAGTTTATAATACAAAATAATTGCTTGAATGTAAATGAGGAGAGAGAAATACCTTACATAATTTCATCATGTTAACGGGTGTAAATGAGAAGAATTAATGAGATAGAAAGGGGTATATAATCATTAAAACATAAGTATTAATGTATGGGGGAGGTGATAAATCATACCCTAATATTTTTCATTGAAAATAAATGGGTATAACGACATAAAGTAATTTGGATAAAAATGAGAATGGATGAAATCCCTTACATGGCAGTGTGATCCCAAAGGATTGAGAAAGTCTTTATAGGGGATTCCTGGGAGATTGGAGTGCCATGGTAGGATTCTATAGAGAATATGTCCAGGGTTGGTCAAGTTCCAAAGGTTTTTAGTGAAGAGAAGTGGTATATTGAGTGGGTTTATATAGGAAAGGGGATGGAATTCTTTATTATTTAAGTTTTTCATACTACACATTAAACTAATTAATACTAAAAACCAAACCATGTTTATGGCATATGGTATTTTCCAAAGGGGATTATAAAAAATTATATTATAAAGAAAATGACGAAAATTATTAAAATATTGTGATTTCTTATGTGGAGGTGAGTCGCACTCTCAATGAAATCATTTTAAAATGTCAAAATGTTTTATAAATCTTGGAGAGTCCACTATGACTTTGTAAAATAAAAAAAATCTTTAATAGAATAATTTTAAATTTAAAACATATATTTTCTAAACAACCCATTTATAGTATTTTATTACATCACTATTGGGTCATTATGTTGACATAAAACACATTATATATTTAAACGGTATTTAATTTTTACCCAAAATTTCAAGTCTCAGAAAATTATGAAAAATTCACCATTGGATGATTTCAACTTCCTGATTACAAAAATAATATTCAATTTATCTAAATAATTTTCCAAATATGTGAATTTTTACTTTTAAAATAAATACCAATATTTATCGAAAATTCATGGAATTTTACAAAAATAGCTTTCAAAACATAATAAAAATTAAAATTGTGTTCATAAAAATTATATGATTATTTATATTTAATAAAAAGTAATTTTGTAATAATATTTTATTAAAATATAATTTAATTCAAAAATCTATTAATTCATCAAAATAAGTTTCATAATTGAAGATTAACTATAAATAATATTTGAGCTTAAAGAATTATTTAAAAGTAACAATAATAAAATGAATGTATATTATTTATCATATACAAAACTAAAGCACATAATAATATTACTAGGGTATTGGTAAATAAACCATTAAAACTCCCACATAATACCTAAGGGTATGGTTTGTGATTGTGATAGACTCATGGGGTGGCTCGGATAACATCACTAGAGTTGTAATCTCTACTAACATTCACTTCTTGTGTTGGTGGTTCTATTCAAGCTTAACGTTTTGAATATCATCTTGGGATTGGTCAAGAGCGAAGCCTAGTGACACCACCTCCATTCCGAGCACTGATAAATGGGCTTTGTATTGGGAAATTCTACTCTATGAGGCCATCACATCCTTTTATAGTGTAAATTTGATTTCTTAAATCCCTATATTTATATTAATCATGTGATCGATGTTCAATTACTATATTAGAAATGGTAACAATTATTAATGGTATTTTAAAATCCAAAAACACAAAACCAAGTAAGTGTATATGTTATATAACAATTTTACATAATAATACATTTAATTATATCTAGAGTAATTTCAAAAAAAAGTTTGGGTCATTACAAAAATGTGTTATGGTGAAAATCATGGAAAATCATTGAATTTTAAATTATTAAATCATGTTTTTTGAAACCATCCCCATAGAAAGGTATCATAAGGTTAGGAAAGAAAGGGTGATGAGCCACGTGTACCTCAGACATTTTGAAATCCTAAAAAGAATTTGAGATGTGGCTTATCAATTTCTAAATCCTTGAAGCCTCTGTAGTTTTCATAATTTATTATATATATCATTGTTAAGTAATTACCCTAAAGAACCAATGCATGTGATCACCTACGAAGAAATATAATTGCAACCTAATCTATATAAGACTAAAGAGCCTACTAGATTATTGATACTAGATTTAAATTAATAAGGATTCTAACAATTATACTAGAAAAGGTACATTATAGACATTATAAAATAAAGATTTAAGATGGGAACCAGAGTATTTTATGAAGAATAAATACAGTCACCTGTTTAGAAAGTAATATTAATGAAAATTTAGTGGATTCTTTTATATGAGGGAATAATTTAACAAACAATCCTTAATTATAGTAAGGAAATGTTATATTTTAATAAAAATATAATAAAATTAAAATTTTAATGTTTTATGTAACATAAATTTTGATTTTACATGATAGATTTCAAATTTTAACACACATGGTCAAATTATTATAGAATGATTTTTTGAAATTTTCCCTTTAAAAAGATTGAATGAGTAATTGAAAATAAAGATTTTCAATATTTCCCCATTTATTTTTAATAATTTATTATAATATATATAATCAAAAAAAATTAGTTATCAATATAAAATAAATAATGATAAGATCATTTGGATTTATAAGTTATATTTTTTAAAAAATTGTTTTTTAAAATAGAATAATGTCTTTTTATTTAATTAATTAAAAGTATCTATTATAATGAATGGCTAAAATAAAATATAAAGATTATATGTCAAAATATGTTAATTTAAGTCAATAATATTTTGCTTAATAGTCATGTTGTTAATAAAATATCATCTTATGTTTGAAAAATTCATTTCTTGAAAAAAAAAATTGACACATTTTACCAGTTTATTATTAAATTAAACTTATCCTATTATATGAGTTGAATTTTGTATGTTGGATTCCATACATCGGATCAACATATTTATTATTAGATAATAATTTGGATATAATAATTATTAAAAATAGTAAAAATTTACTATTTTATGGTTAAAATGGGATTATAAAGGGGGGTTAAACCAAAATATTAGTATAAATTTTACAATTAACTATATAGAAATTTTACTTTATGAAAATAAATTGACCCTATCGACCGAAACATTTAATATATGTTAATTTATATGTTTTTTTCACAAATACTTCTTCATTTTCTACTTTTTTGTCAATTTTCTAGCAGTTTCCAAGAAGATGCCCTCCCCCAATTATTATAGGGCACCTCCTCCCATCACATATTCACGTATCTCATGATATTTCTCTCACAAAACCCTAAAATAATGTATCCCAAAAATCCTTATCTATATTATAGTATATTTGGTCTACCATAAATTCCCACCGTAGGGTAGATAAGAATGGATAAAATGCAAGATTCTCAAAGATAAATTACTTATATTAATGGAGGTCTTTATTTTCCGTATTCATTTACCATAAATTATTTCTCAAAATCAAAAAATTTAAAAGAATCATTATCTCACATATGATGGTATAATATTACTTTGTCATATTTTTTAATCTCTTTCTCAATGAAATTTGAAATAAATCCATCACTCATATGTATAGTGGACTACCTCCTCAGAAACCTATATAATTTGTTTTCCATCACCAACTCACATAGATAGTCATAACTCTAAAAATAATGAATATATATGATAATTATAACAAGAAATTGACGACTGCTAATATATAATTAAAACATTAATTTCATATTGATTATAAAATTTTATCAACTAAGAAAGTTTTATAATTAAAACATTAATTTCATTCTATAGAATAAGAAACTATATCCTATTAATAACCACCTTAACTTCCCTAACAAAACCTGAATGAGAAAGTAAGGAAATTAACACTTAAAACCATAGTAAAAATAAAATAATGTAAACAAACAAGTGATAATATATTATAAGAGTATTATATATGATATTATAAATATGGATATGGTTCTGTTTTTATTAATAACATTAATAAAAAATTATTTTATAGGTTAAATCACGTTAAATCAAATAAAAGCATGAGGTAAATGACTTTGTCTCAATGTACACTCCTTTGAATAAAATTTTTTATTGTGAACCTATTCAATTTTATGTGGTGTTTATAAAATATTTTTCATTTATTCAAATTTAATAATTTCTTATTAATGATTATTAATAATATGGTTTAAATCTATTATTTCAAGTCTTTACAATTAAATAGTTTCCAAATATGTAAGAATCTATTTTATAATCTCACTTTCTTTTGGGATTTATTTTATTTTAATTAATGTAATATTATATATAATCTTTCACAAGGTCCTATAGTTATCTCATCCACTTAGTATTTAAATATTTTATATATTTTATTCCAAATTTTCCTTTATTTTTAAATTATTTCACGATAATAATGATATAAAATAAAAACCAATTTTATCGCTCTTTTAATCAGATATATATTTAATCCATGTCATTTTTTAAATTTTTTTTAAGAGTCATTTAATTAACTCAAATGAATTATTAAGAAATGTTTAAGTAATAATTGAATTTAAAAAAATGGGTTTCATGGAATAATTATCAATATTTTTTCTAAGAGGGGTGATTATTTACTTTCTTGAAAAATCAAAAGGAATGTTTTTAAAATAATTAGTGTTGAAGAAATTCCCCAGAAATATAACCATTTTGCAAAAAATTTCTCCATCTACACATTTGCAATGGTTTTCTGAAGAAATATCATTAATGAAATATTTTTTTAATATTTAATATAAATTCCCTTTATTCTTCCAAAGATCATGATTTAATTTCATTACCAATATTCCCAAAGAACTGATGGGCACTTATCAATTATGGATTAATTTTGAGGTTATAAAATTTTTCTTGAGACAATAACTTTCTTATAAAAAATTCATTAGAAATTAAATTTTAGTTAAATATCATCATTTCATGTATCATGTATATGATCATTTCTTAAACTATATATCATTATTACATAAAATTATTACATTTAAAGTTATTTAATGAATAGATAAAATATTAATAAATAGATATTCTTTACGCAAAACATATATTTGGTGGCACGGAATCTTATTTAGTAATTAAATTTATCATTCAATATATGATAAGTTATTTTCACGTGTAGTGATTAGTGGGGAATGGAATTTATAGCCACTCTATGCATCAACATGTCTCATATGAAAAATTGATTATAAAAATTAAATTTTTTTACTAATAATTTTAAACAATCCTGGTACAATGTATTTATGGTGTAGATATCATGATGGTTAAAATCATAGTGTCCAATATTATAAATATCTTTCATTGAGAATAATTCTATCATTATTCACAATATATTTTCATTTTTACCATATATGGATACATTTTGTTCTCATGTTGTAATTTAAATTGCATATGTGTTAAGTAATCTACCTTGCCTTATTTATTATGAAATATATAATAATGATAGTACATTTTATTTGTTAAAGGACTTGAGATTAACCTTATTAAATTTTCTATATTGAATATTAAATATTAATTAAAAATATTATCTATTTTATATAAACATTATTAGGAATTTTAGCTCACCTTGATGTAGTTTCCATTACCTAGGATATAAATATTAATACCTTGAATAAGTTTAATGATTCTGAATATTTTTTATTATCATGTTTTATATTATATTTCCAATGTAAATTTGGGATCACATTTGTATCTTGTTTTCCATGACTAAAAAAAATATTTATCCTTCCAAATTTTTAACCCTTATATCTATGAAAATTTAAAAAATAAGTCAGATCTAGGTTACATGAATTAGGGTTTTTTACATAAGTTATACCGTATGAAATGGAAGATGAAAATGAAGTTTAATTATTACTCAAGAAACTAAATGGTGTAATGAAAGACATTTTTATTTTAGGTAAGTCATCAATCATCATCAGCATACTATAGTTGTATAAATCAAAGTGAAATTTTAATGAGAAATAATAATTTTTGATATTATAAGTCATGGGGGTAGTAGAAACACCATTAATATAATAACATGGGTATAACATCAATGTTTTCCTTAATTAAGGGTGATTGAGATAAAAACCCTTGAGACTTAAAGAAAATTATAATAAAACCCCCATGAAAGAGAGATATATTAAAATTTATGTTAAAATAAAATTATTAAATATTATAAATGATATTAAATATCGAATTGGACATATAAAATCTATTTTTAGTAACTTTGGTCTATAAAAAAATTCCTCTCAAAATATTAAATTTTTAAATGAAACCATTTCCTCGGGTATGAAATCACATGGGTGAGGTTTTATGAATTTTGTAAAGTATATTTTTAAGTAATTAAAGAGAATAAAAATTTATAGGAAACCATAATTGAACCAATAGATTTATACTTAAAATAAATATGGATTTTCAATTCTATAAATGGTATAAAATAATTTTATGGGAATGATTCTTGACATAACGCATGAAATAAAAATGTTCAAATAAAACAAGATTACCTAAAAGTTGAATTTTAAAGGGAAATAAAAATTTGAGTCACCCAATCCTTGGAAATTATATTTATCTTGGTTTATATTCAAGGGAAATATTAAAAAAATAACATATTTACATTAGAAGAATATTTCATTAATTCAACAAAAGAGGAATAATTTTTAACATGAAATTAAAGATGGTGGTCCCGATGATCCGTTTCATTAATGATATAAAACCCCAGTTTTTTAAATACAAAATCATAATGAGAAATTTATTTTGAAAAGAATATAAATTCAATAAGAATTTAAAATTTAAAAAACTTAATTAGGTTTCCAATTAAAATGTAACCATTGGTGGGAAAAGAAATTATAGAAAATGTAGGGAAACTATCATTTAAGAGGATATGATTTATTCATAACATAGATTCATTTCCAATAATTATTATAAATCATAATTAATTAATATTTAAATAATAAATGATATATATGATAGAAATAGGTTATTTGATATCAATTAGAAGTAATATCTCAAGGAGACACATTATAAATCAGGAGAGAATAATGAGTTTTAAAGTACCCATATATATTAGGGTATATTTAAATCATATCCCACAATAAAGAAAATCATTAATAGAAGTATTATTTAATTTTTAGTCATTAAATTTTCAATAATATAATTCATTTTGATGGAATATAAACTGTAAAAATGAATATTGGTTTATAATATCAATGAGTGCTTCAATGAAGTGTTATTGAGACAGAAACACTTACATGTTGAGAAACATGAAAATAGAAACCTCTTGAAATGGATATAGATTCATGATTAAATATAAATACCAACAATTAATATAATACATTATACTAATTAATGAATTGTAAGAAGAAAAAACCTCAAAAATAAATTATGTGCATATAAGAAAATATGTCTTAGAGAAGGAAATTTCGAGACCGAACACTTACCTCATGTATTATTTCACTATTCAGTTATACATAACTTACTTAATAATTTTTTTATGTAACATAGATATATAATTAATACTATTATTCATTTATATTTAATTTTATATTTCCAATATATTATATTTTGGTACTTATTTTTGAAATAGTTTTAACTTATATTATTCACATGGGGTTGTTCAATTATTTTTTGTAACATTTTCTATTTTCTTGGCATAGTAGAATTTGTTTTAAAATAACTTCATGATATCCAAAATTGAATAGATTTATGTTAAATATATTATTTTGAAAATACTCATAATATTTCAACATTTATCTCAAAGTTATTATAAATTTAAAAAGGTTCCTTGATAATTCTATTGAGTGAAGTTAATATTACTAGAACCATTTATTATTATTAATGTGTATATATTGTCAAATTTTATTATTAAAGAATAATAATATTTTCAAAGATATATTTTTTACTTATTATATAAATTATTAAATTCATCTATGTTAGGATTTCGTAGAAAATAAAACATATTTGTTTATCGAGGTGGTATTCTGCACATACACATGATGGCATTTTATTATTCTTAGTTATTTGGGTGGAAGATATAAAATAAATATTACATTAGTATAATAACTCATAATAATATTTTTTTCTGATATCATATATTCCGGGATAGAGGGTATTTTATGGTTTTTGAATATGAAATAATCTCGTTATGTTGGGTAAAGATTATTACCTCTCCTTTAGATATTCTCTCATGGTTAAATCTTTAATACTCCTTATATTAGACTATTGGTGACCCTAATGCATCAATTTCATGTGACAGAGTTTAGGAGTGAGTAATTGTTTTAAGGATAGTCTTTCTAATGGGTTATGAAATGGGGATGAGTTGGCCACTTTTTTTACGAAGAAAATGGAATATTTGTAAACAGTCATTATTTCTAAATAATATAACTCCATTATTCAAGTAAAATGGCCCCAAAAAATACTATAAGTGTTGTTAGGAAATAGAGAGGATATATAAACACTACAACACACAATATAAAATAGTATTTTCAAATTCTATAATATTTTTAACCATGTTAAACAACTTCTTAAAAATTTACTCTTACAATGGTAACTTCACTTTAACAATTGGAAATGAATTTTAATTGAAAAAATAAATTTAATTTTTACCAATATTAAAATGATAATTTTAAAAATCTAAATAATTTTTTGAAATAAAATTTTGATTATTTAAAGGAATTAATTTTGTTATAAAAAACATAATTCATAAAAATGTTTTCTTCAAAAAAGATATCTTTATAAGTAACATATAAGTGAGGGATAATATTATCAATGTTTTTTATTTAAATAATATTTTTTGGTTTACTATAAAAAATAAATTTAATGAGGCCTTAAACTCAACCAAAACAAAATATTAATAAAATAATATATAATTATATGAAACGTCCAAAATAGTTATTTATATGAATTAAAATATTAATTTTGTTTCATAGGTTTTATATGTTTTCATAAATAACATTAAAATGAAAAAAATTACTCATTATTTTTAAACATGATAAATTAATTTGTTTTATAAAAATATAATACTCACTTATATCTTGATATGTTAATAAAAGCCACTAGTTTGCAAACACTCCTTTTCACTATTCAACTAAAGGTCAGTTATTTATGACTACACATTAAAATTCCATTTAAAATAATATCTAAATTCTAAATCCAAAACATATAAAAAATTTTCAGAATCTAATGAAAATAATTTTATATATTTTCATTTAATTTAAATTATAAAATTAAAAAATTATAGGAAAAATACTTTTTAAAAAACCAATTGTAATTATTCACAATTATGTTAAATAACAAATAAAATTAAAATTAATTAATCAATTTTTATAAAAAATCACAAATTAACAGTAATGTTCTTATTTTAATTTTAAAAATGTACATAATATTAAAATGTATATTATTAAACCTAATAGTAAATTATGTATATTTGTGTAAAATAACTATTTTGTAAACATGTATATATATGATAATATATTTTTTAATTTTGTTACTCTAATTAAAAAATATTAATCCAATTGTTAGGTTATAATTTTCTAAATATATAATTACATTGTTTTGGTTCGGTGTTGTGTGTTTAGAAATCTATCGAATGTAGTTGACTTAATTTGAGAAAAACACGTATTAAAATCTCAAGTTGTTACATTCTCCCTAGATAAATAAATTTTGTCCTCAAAATTTTAAAACTAATATGATTAGATTAATTTTAATAATAGCCTCATTATAAAATAGATATTTGTATTTTATCATTTTTTTATTTAGGATATAATTTGGTATTTCTCTATACATAATTTTATATGATATATTTGTAATGATATATAATCCATTATTAAAATAATAATTGTATATGAAGAAGAGATAAATCTGTAAGGTGTAACTGCCCCAAAACCATGATGAAGTTTCATACACCATGGATTTAATAATTATTCCACCATTTTTTAATTAAATCAAAACAACTAATATTGAAATCTTACATGAAAAATAAATTCAAAAATCTTGAGTGAAAAAAAAACTACCTACCTTAATAGAATTTTTTGTATAAGATTTTCTTTCTACCCCTAATATAGGTGGTGGATAGTGTCGGATGAAAGATTAGATCATTTGATTATTGGATTAGATTTCATAGTGACAAAATTTTTAATATATACAGTAAATAATCATTATTATATACTAAGTAAGAAAATTTTCTTCATTCATTATATCATTATTTTTCTCTTGACAACATGTTCCTCAATTACCTCCTTTAGAACATGTAAAGCATCTATGAATCCTCATGAGGCTATTAGATTGGTTTTTCAACCAACATTTTTTACATTTAAGATTTTTAATAAATGTTCATTCAACGTATTCATCACTAACACTCTGATGAGACTCTATCCTTACCTTATTTTATGGGTCTAATATTTAAACAATGATCACACAGGTTAACCATATTTCCTAATATTTGGTTTTCATAATAACCTTATATATCATTTTATCTCCCACTTCATTGGGTTTATCATTTATAAAAATCCCATAATTTCCATCACAAATATATTTTCTCGGTTCATTTATGTCCCATCCATTACAAAAAAAAATTAGTTTTTATTACTTGTGTAAATAAAACATATCATCCAAAGAGAAGTATCCAAGATAACCAATGATATTATTAACCTAAATATTTCTCACTTTATAATACCATTATGTTATTATTTTATTATTTTATTTCATTATATATCACTCTTTTTTTATCCTATAGCATTTATATTTTAACAAAAAAAAATTATAGATCCAATTATATCATCCTTTATTTATCTTTATCAGTATTAGTTTAACCTTTTTTAATAATAGTTGGGTTATATTTTACTTAATAAAAATTTATAAAATTAATTAGAAAATTAATCATTCATTGAGGTTTATACATATAATATGATTATCTAAAACATATCCACTATAAGTGTAAATCTAGATGCATAATAAGACCTCTATCATGAACGAGGTCCTAGTTATTTTAATACCAAAAAAACATTCTTAAGGGTTGTAACAACTTTTTAAAATTATGCTAGATCTTACATACATATTTCAATATCTATATAGGGTTGTAATTTTAAGGAAAACCATAAAATCATTACTTTACAAAAATTATAGGATGTTCTCAAATACATTGGATTATACCTTAGTCTTATGCCGAGATTTATCAATGAGGTTCAATCATCATAATCACTAAAAATAACCAGACAATACATTGATATGAAATATCGATACCCAAGCTATAAACAAATATTTTTTTGATATTTTTATATACATTTAAAATAAATACTAAATATGGATTGAGAGGTTTAGTGTCTTGATAAGATTAGATACATGAATATATCATTTTAAACATAACAATATCATATTCATTTAGAAGTCATTATATTATTCCTAACTCACAAAGATATCCTAAAACTACACTTGATACCTTTTGGAAAATACATAGTAAAAAGGGTGATCTATAATTCCTAGTAAGGTAATAAACATTGAAATCAAGAATAATATGAATTTCATTTGGAATGATATCATAAAGAGAGTGATTAGAAGCATGAAAACATGGAATATATTAATTAAAGAATAATATATTTTAATCATTAGCATATGGAAACATAATAAATAATGACATCGTAATAATATGTCTCGAAAAAATTCCTAGAAACAAAATATAGGTCAACCATCATCATAATCATAACCTTATTAGGTTAGTTGCCAACATAAAATAGTATATAGGGAAGACCACCCATGCACCAAACATAATATCTTACGAGACATTAATATTAACAAATTCAAGATAATATTATATAAAACCCACCCACAAAATCATAAAATTTACATGATTATGTGTTTCATAACATAAAATTTACCAAATAATAATAATAACCATGATCAAATACATGAGAAAGAATTGGGTTACATAATTTTGATTAAATTCATAACCGAAGGCTAAATCATAAAGATTCCCTTGAGATGAATGAATTAAAAAATTAAGAAAATTCATTATTTTAAAATGGATATTTTTATTGGACATGGAATTATAATGATGAAAATTAATTAAAAATATCTATGATAAGAAATAATAAAACTTTTTTTTAATACTAATGTTTTTTCGAATGAGTAAAAGGATATTTTTAAAGAATTAAAGAAAATATTATTTTCAATAAAACAATAATTCAATGAAGAGTATTTTCTATAAAATAAATATGGTCTTAGAAGATATACATGGTTAAAAAACATTTCATGGTTTAATTATTTATGTTATATGAGAAAAAAGAATAAACCATTTAAATAGATTTACATAAAAGTGGAAAATTGAAATGGGAACTAAAAACAAGAATAACCCCAGTAGTGAAAATGATATTTATTTAAGTATATATATAGGGAACATATATGAAAAACAAGAAAATGTATATTAGAATAATATTTCTTAAATATATGAAAATAAAAAAATAATTACTAGAAAGTCAAGAAATAGTTTGGGAAGATACCTTAATATTTTGTTTTGAAACACATTTATTAAAATCACAAATCATAAAAATTAAAAATTCATTCTTATTAAAATAGTATCAGGTATATTTTATGTTCACATGAGAAGAAATTTAATTATATTTCCAATTATATTTGGGATATTTTGTGAGAATTGGGATTATGGACATGGAGGGGAAACCCTTATTTAAAAGGATGATAAGTAATCCTAAGATAGTTGAATTTTAAAGAAGGGTTTTATCTCATAAATAAATTAATTTTTTATCAAAATTGAATAAAAAATATAGAAATAGGTTATAAAATATGAAATTAATGATGAAAATGAAGGAAAAATATTTTAAATCATGAGATTAAATTTACTTATGAAAGACACGTATCTTTTAAAGAATACATCAGTCATATCCCAAAATAAGGAAGTGAAATAATTAATGTGTAGTTTTAATTTAATAAATTAATTTATTATAATATAATACATTGGGGATGAATATATACCATATAAATTATTTTGGGTACATAATATCTAAGTATTACTCAATGAAGGGTGATTGAGATGGAATCCCTTACAGATTTAGGAATATTCCCCTAAAACCCCATGAATATGAAGAGATATTTTTGTTGAATATTTAATACCATTAATAAATAAAATACATTATATTTAACATATAATTGGTAGTGTTCATGCCATTTAAAATATATTATGTGCATAAATTAAAATATATCTCAAATAAGAAAATTTTGAGGTGAAACCGTTAAATTATTTCTAAAAGGACTATTCACTTTCACATAAATTCAATAATAATTAAATTAATTTTATTATATATATACCAAATAAAAATATTCTATTATATTTTATTTTTATAGTTCATATACATTCTTTTGGTATTTATAAATAATATATTTTTATGTATATTGGTTAATTGGGGTTGTTTGGTTAATTTATTCATTACATGTTTTGTTTGCTGACCATAGATGAAGGTATTGTAAAATAACTCCATGATATATATATATTTTATTATGTTTATTTCCATTATAATTACATTTTTATAATTCTTATATAGTTTCAAAATTTATCCAAAAATTGATCCAGATTAAAAAAAATGTGCCTTAACGAGTCCATTTAAGGCCATTAAGTTTACTATAACCATTTATTTTTTAGAATAATTATAGTGTGTCAAATATAATAATTATATAACTCAAATAGTGAGAAAAAATTATTTTTAAAAAAAATAAAAACATTAATAAAGGTGTCCATTTGTTGTGGTGTTGGAAAATAAAATATGTCATTCATGGAGGCAGTAGTCTGCAAACATTTATGATTTCATTTCATTTTTTCTCAATTATTTGACGGGAAGGTATAAAATGGATATTAAATTTTTATAATAGCAGTTAGGAATAGTCAAAATTATAGTGTTATCATACCTTAACTGATAGAGGGTATTTTAAGGGTGTTGAAGAATAACAGACCTAAAAGAAATTCATTGAGGGTATTATCTCTCCCATATAATTTCTCCCTTGGGTAACTTGTTATGAGTCATTATCTTTTCATTTTACTGATTCTAATTACTTATAGGTATTTGACGAGTGTTTATGAGTGACTATGTAAGAATTTTTATATATAATATTATTTGGAATGGGTTGTAAAATTTGGAGGGTGGGGTATCCTTTTACTTATGAGGAAAAGGATAATCTTATAAAAACACCTTATTTATCTGTAACATCACTTCAATGGGCATGGAAAAAGGCTTTAAAATGAAAAAAAAATGAGTGGGGATAGAAAGAAGTCTAATAAACCCTCCAAAATCCAATAAAAAACGTGTTTTATAAAATTTAACATTTTGAACTTGGTTAAAACACTTTTACCTGAATCTATTCTTAGCATGAAAAGCCCATATTAAGCCTTTGAAACAAATTTTAATTGAAAAAATTGATGTTTAAATTAATTAATAATTTGAAAATTATGTTTCTAAATCTATAAATCATTTTATAAGTTAATATTTATAAGATTTAGAGAAGTTAATTTTAGTATTATCACACTTGATGCATAACAACTATTTTGTACAAAAAGTTCATTTTATACAAAAAATTTAAATATGGGAAAAGATTTTTATTTTATTATTATTAGACATAATATTTTTTATAATATAACAATTATATTTTATGAGGCCTCCAAATATATCTAAAATTTAATTTTATCGAAATAATTCCCATTTCATTGAAAAGACCATCAATAGTTTTTTTATTAAAATTTATATATATATTTTGTGTCATATATTTTATAAGATATAAAATATCATTAAAATTAATAAAATTATAAAATAAATAAATATTTTATCAATTAAATGTTTTATAAAATTCTAATTATCTCTAATTTTTTCATATGTTAATTAAAATAAGTATTTTTTTCAAAACATTGATTTACACTATTCATGTAGAAATAAATTATTTTAAAAAACCAAAAAAATAATTTTAAACTAATATTAAAATTATAAATCCAAAAAAATATATTATTTTTTCAAATTTAATTTCATTATTTTTCAATTTTAATATCTAATTAAAAAATCGAATATAATGAAAAATGTTGTTATATAAAAATACATTTTTACATTACAATCTGTTCTTTTTATTTCATTTAATAAAATCTAATAAATATAGCATTAGTGAATCAATATTATGTTTTTTAAAATCACAATTTAACAATAATATACTTAGTTTTCTTCAAAACATTATATCTCATAGAAGATTTATTTTCAATCACAATATTGATTTACGTAATGTTTTGTAAAATAATCTTTATATAAACATATGTATTGGTAGATTCATAATTCAATTACTCATATTCATATCTAATTAATAAAAAGATAGATTTTGATAGTATAAACATTTCAATATTTTTTTGTTTTGGTGTTGTGTGTGGATAAACATATTAAATTTATTTGACATAATTAGAGGAAAACTTATATTTTAATATACTGTTGTTACAACCCCATTACCATTCTACGTCATAACTACTCATATCTATAATCTTAATGTGTAATAATATAATAAATACTCTTTATATGACTTTTGTATGAATAAGATTGACCATTTTATCAACCACCCTTTCATCTCTTGAAGGGATCCATCATAGGCGTTTGACCCAAAAATAATCAACCTTTATTTTTCGATCATATCCTCAATGCAACCATTTAGAAAAAGATCACAATCATCCTCCAGTAGTTTTTGTCCAATACCAAACAATACTAATCTCAAAAAATTCTTTCATATCTCTAAATAAACTGATAACTTGACCATCTAAGGCTTTAATAATACACTCGCATCTTCAATTACCTTCACTAAGAATCACACCTGATCAATTCTAAAGTAAGGCTTTAAGATCACATAATATTGTAGATACATTCAAATCATAATAAAAATGATATATAAATATTTGATTTTATCCTCCCTCAACATATAGTACACTATGATGTTGTCGACAAAGATGAATGTAACATACTTCAATTATGTATGGAATATCCAAGAAATCAAGTCCATAATCCTTGTCGGTGAATTTTTGTAGACTGAATAACATCATGAGATACATATAGACTATAAATATTCATAAATGTATTGCATTGTTTATTTGAAGGAATCACCATTAGCTAACGATACCCTTATCAAATGTAGATCATAAAATTAAACATTGGTTCTTCTAAGTATTCTAAATAAATTATCAACAATAGTGAGTGGATATTATTTCTTAAAACCCAATTTTTTAAGCCTATTATAATATACACATTTTCTCAATGAACAAATTTTTTTATTGGAAAATAAAATATGAGCACCATAATGGGATTTAATCATCCATACAATTCACATTGCCTCTAAGTCCTCCATTTGAACATTCATCTCTCAAATGTCAATTGGAGATATTTTATTTAAAGGATTAATTATGGTATCTTCACCTAGAATATGCTCGACTGTAAACTTTAAATATCACTTGTGGGGAAATATTGAGAAATACATAGTAAAAACAACCTAGATTATGTACAATATATAATAAATTACCACTTTATTAATATCCCCATAATCTAAAACAAAACAAGAATCATAAGTTATAATCAAACACAAATGATGATGGATAGTTCCCAAACAACATTCTTACATATACCATTTACCAAAACAGATATACCTATCATCTATTATATATTTTAATGGCAATTGTTGAATAGAATAGTCAATATGGTTTAGATACCTATAAAACCAATCTATCTAACAGATCTTGTTAATTCCGGTCATCTCTAAAACAAAAAATTCCCAAACTAACACATAAGAACTAACCAACGACGCATATTCCTAAAATGGTTTAATTCCTTCATATAACTACCTAATTGTGTAAAAATTTATATAAGTCAACATAAATATTATATAAGGACCCCTAATACATCAACAGACCAAGAATATATAAACGAATTCAATTTTACATTATTAAACAAACATAATACTATAATAGAAGCTAATGAAATCATTTCTGAGATAGTAGATTTTATAAAATACATGACAATATGATTACACATGATTACATGTTTCTATCCATAACCTCTTCTCAATGGTATCTTCAACTGCAATGGACTATTATTTACAATTAAATATACTACACTTATATCAAGTTATGAGATCCTCTACAATAACATGATTTCTCTATTGAACTCCAACTACCTTTGTTCAACAATATTTGTGATCTAAATCCTTAACCTATTATCATATAAAACCCCCTTACACCATATTCAGAAGGAGGTATCTTTCAAAAGCACAACAAGATCCCCATATTCCCCCAAAAGTATTATTAAAATGGTGTCTATGTATAATAAGGGTCAATATTTCCTCATCTTCTACATTTATATCACTCCATAGAACTTCTACACTAAGGAGGAAGTGATGGTTCTTTATTACACAGGTTCTATCCTTTGTAATTTTTTTTGAATCCTCAAATATATACTTCCTAATACCTAATTACCCAATACTAATCCCTCAAATAAAATCCATACATCCTAAAAATATTCACTACGTTTTTACTCTCTATAAAATGGATTGATTCCAGGTTTCTATAATATTCCTAAAAAACTATTTACTAAAACCTATATCTATTATATCAACCCATTACCTAAACACATCATTCCAGTCATCCCATACATTCCTAGAATTAAAGGGATGTGCTGAAAATTAGTTAATTGATATTCCAATAGTTAATTTTTATACCTCATAAAATTTATGCCACCAAATTTACCCTCCACATTCAGTGTGTCTCAAGAATGTCAATGATTTTATTGATAGACTCTATCAAAACATCATCTACAAAGGATCCAATATATCCCATGTAAAATAGTGGGAAATGTATGTAGAAATATAATGTCAAATCATAAATTGTGTATATCACTAGTGTTTTCCCTCCCTCTCTCTGAATGGACAATATCACTCAAAATAAGATCTCACAGTACTAATCATCCATGGTTATTTCTAGTGGTATAATGGCCTCTGAAAAAACTACCTGTGTGGCATGCTCATCGATGCCCTCATGGACCTCGTCTTGCGGTATTCATGGATAAATATCATTAAAATTTAAAATAAAGGAATCTATCTACATTATTATCCCAAATATTTATGTCACAGTTTTAGGGATGGCAATATTAAGAATAACATCACACTATGCTACACATCTCAAATTATAAGGTCTCATAAATCGGTATCTCTATCTCCTAGTCATCAACCCATTTGACGGGATATCCTAATATTTTTATATAATCACCACATTATTATATTTACATTTAATCTCTTCTAATACCAGGAAATCTCATCCAGAGACAAAGTCTCTGACCCTTTATTAAAATAAAAGAAAAGTATAGAAAGAAATCATCACAAGCCCAAAAAAACAACTACATATCATAAAACCCATACCCTTCATCATAACCATGTTCAATTGCTTCATCCTCAATAGTTGATTCCCAGTCTGAGCTCTCATAATGATTCAGAGTCTTGACATATTTTCTTAGGAGATTTAACTATTCCAAATACAAAAACTCCTCGGAGGACTACTTACCTTTTCCATTACTGACAGAAAACCTCGTAGGCATCGGGTTTGGAAAAGAAGAATAATCTTTCTTTTCCTTCTTTATGTTGGTTCAGACATGACCTCTTTATTCCCTTGTGCATTCTTCTTTCTACCCTGAACAGCATCACAATAGGAGGTTCGAACCCTGACACCAACATTCTATTTTCACCATCATAGATGTCCCCCCATTTCCCAAATATATTCACCTCCTGATAACCATAACTCACGTCACGTTCTTGTTCAAAATGACTATTAGAAGAAATAAAATCAAAACATTGTGGTTTCCCCACACATTGAGAATTATCAAGACCATCAAAAGGCTCATTCTCCATTTCTTCAATCATAACTCCTCCTTTGTTAATGGTATCAGCCTACACAGCAATATCATCAAACACTTGTGGACCTTCCACTGGTATTACCTCTTCAAACTCCAAACCACCAATACAGTTGCTCTTAATAACACCACAATAACCAAAAGTGCCCATTTTCATCACCTCAAAATCACCATCTTCATTAGCCAAAGGTTCCTCCGAGAGAGGAACCAACTGCATATGACTTACATTACCTCCCACCACAGCCCAAGACTCTGCTCCAAGATCACCCTTCAATCTGTCAAATACTTGTTGCACTACTGGATTCAAAGGCACATGCACATTTTTCATTCCACATCCACTAATCGTCACAGCAGCAGAACAAGCCTAGTTCATATGCCTCACCACAGTACCATCATGCCTCTTTTCAACCATTGCAACTGCTTCCAACCGAACTCCCTTCCCAGATGGTCCTCCAGAATTAGGACAAGCAACAGATTCCATAGGGGCACTCTTACTCTCATAGACATGTCCACAATCAAATAGTACTACCCCAAGGCCATTCTTGATTAGCTCATAGGCCGGATTTACAGCAAAACCAACTTCACAACCATTACCCCTCTATCTTTCCACAACCTTCAAGAAACCATTCCTCCTTCATCCATGGAAAACGACCTCTAGATGCCCAAACCGGCTACAGTTAACATAGAACTGAATCCATGATTCGTAAACAAACTTATGCATCAAGAGGAATTCCTTCTCATCAGTAATCCAGACACAATACACAATAGGACTAGCAACATCAACCTCGACGCATATCCGCAGAAAAAACAGGTGCAACACCGACTCAGTTAGATGATCAAAACTAATATATCGCCCAATAAAATTAGCAATAACACAAAGAATCAAAGTATTTTGAAAATTAAGGGAAAGGCTGGGGAGACTTACCCATGTTGCAATCGATGAAAGATCCCACCTCATATGGAAATCAAAGCTCTACTGGAATAAAAAAAGAAGACCAACCACACCTATGGGAATCCCTATACCATGTGATTATCAAATCCTCTTCCAAACCAAAATGAACCATAATGTGTATGCAGTCAAGAAATCATACGACCGCATGTTCAAGAAGTTCCTAGGAAGAGACGAACTGGGAAAACACTTCCACTAATGATCGAACTAGATGAAAATGAGCCACCAAGGTATACATGCAAAGGTCATCATAACTATGGAACTCCACCGATAACAAAGAAAATTGGGGCACCTCCTGGAAAAGATTCAGAATTTTTGGGGGAATAACAATTCTGGGGAAGGGAGGAGTAGAGCCAGAGCAATGAGAAGAGTCATGCATCCCAGTTGGCAGCAATCCTAAGACTCCCCCCTCTAAATGGGAGGGGGGAGTAGATCTTGATGGTATGAATCTAGGTTATTTCCACGAGAGGAGAACTTTTCTCATCATGTCTTCCCCCTATTCCCTTTTGTTACTTTATCAAGGATATCACATTTTGGGTTTGGTTAAATAAAATTCCATGTACATGTTATATTGGAAAACACTTTATAATTTTGTATTCAAATTTCATTACATTGATACCATCTCTAAATTGAATGTTGATCAAAGGTAAAAGTAATGAATATATATAAATAATTATTTAGATAATATTTCCCCATAATATTTTTGGGGGAAATCATAAAAATTTATAAAAAAAATTTACCTAACATTCCTTGATATTATAACAGAAATAATCAATCATAATCAGACAAAAAAAAAGAATATAAATCCTACTAGTATGATATGATACATGATCAAAATGCCTCTTCCATTCTTTTCCATGTGTAAAAATATAAAAAATCATCAATCAAAAACTCATATTCATACACCTATGTGAAGTATCAAAATAATAAAAGTGAAAATCCATACAAAAATTCCACCCTTGACAACATATAATTCTATCACACATGAGTTTCAAACTCATATGAACAAGGTACATACATCGTTCTAATAATATCATATCTTCTATCAATCTTCCACTACATTGATTATAATGTAAAATAGAAAATGCTTATATTCCACTTCTTGTGGTTCCTACCTCATCTAAATTCATAATAAGTACACTAGAGTGATATATAACCTCTATTTGACCTCAACACATGTTAGACTCTACTAACTATCAGTGAGGGTCTATAGTTATTCTATGGGGATATTATACCTTAATATCATTGTATGAAATAACAATGTAAATAATAATAGTTTCATACATAATAATTTGTAAAATATAATATACACAACAAAAAGTTCCAATAACTAACATAGATAACCCTTCATATTTCAAAATGTATTTTAAACATGCAATATAAGGAATATAAGATAAATCCTGATCATCATGGATATATTGTTTTCATCAAAATAAAATATATATAAGATATTAGGAAAATAAAAATTATGTTCTATTTCCTAGATGGTTCCCATATCTCATATATAATATTAGCTGGATAGGCCATCCATTGATCATAGGGGTTTTTCTATTTTCATGTCTAGTAATAATTATATCTTCTCGAGTAACCATAACATCCCAATGTTATTTTGAGTACTACTTAGTAGGAAACCCCCCAAGATTTCAAAAAATATGTTTGGTTTGATAAGCTCTATAATGATGGGTCATTATTAAAATTTCTAAAAGAATAATAAATATAACAATATATTCTTAGGTAATAAGGTGACACATTAGATTGACCATATACTCTTTTACCAGTGCCAAATGCCTATATAATGTTACATAACCACCTAGGAAGAACTAAAACCAACCCCATAACCATAGGACTATCACTTATGTGAACAAAACCCTACCCCTGAACTATTATAATTTCACCCATGGCAGACCAATTCCGAACTCGTAACTATCATAATATTACCCAATGGAACCACAACCTACCAAAGAACAATAAGAATATCTCTTAGGGGGAACCATATCCATCATCTCAATGATCTGAATATCACCTAGGGGTAACTAGATCATACCTCAAAACCTTCCTAATACCACACATGTGGAACCAAGTCAGTACCCGAGACCATAAAAATATAACATATATGGACCCAAATTCTTCCACATAATGATAATAATATCCCCTAGGGAGAAACAATTATTTCTTTATAACAATAATAATATCATAAAGGGTGTATCATCTTGTCCCATAATACTATGAATAGTAACTGTTTTGGTGGTGTCACATGATATCAGCAACAACATCTCATATACCAATGTTTTTTGACTAGTAGTGGGGGTCTAAGGTGGTATAATAAAAATAATATATCCCATGTCTCTGAATGTCAATAATATTGTAAATAATAAAAATATATGGTAAAATTATCACACTATGATATTAAAGATATTTAAAATGAGAAAAAATTGAGATCACATAATGGGATGTAGTATATATAATAATATATGAATGATCACCCACAAGGAAAATCATATAAATAGAAAAACAAAAGAAATAATCAGGACAAGGTCCCTCTGCCCAACTTCCTGCCTGACCTCATCATTGTGTCTGAACTTCATGCCATCTATATTGACCATGAAAGATGATAGACTCTAAAAAAATACATATAACAAAGTGATTTCCTTCTCAGGTACCCAAGTGAAATTGAGTTACAAGAAGGTTGTGAGTACAAAACACAATACAGAACCACCAAAGTGGCCCTGTAAATGCTGGAAGTGCAGTGATATGTGCATGTGACAAGCCAATAAAAATTAACTATTGGAAATATATAAATAACTATATAAATCATCGTCAATACCATGGTATGTGGATATGATCAATCGTACCCACTTTTTATAGTAAAAGAGTTTCTCTAAGAATGTGATGATGAACACACCAACCATAATAATGACAAAAGGTTTTTCTAACACTGTGTAAAAATTATTTCCTGGGGGTCTTAACAAAACTAGTATATAGTTCAACAACCTGGGGATTTATCTCACCTAGTATCAAAACCCTATGAATTATCTATTCTAGTGTATAATGTTTCCTAGTTGGATATCCCATTAATACTGGAGACTTGAATATACCCAATGAATTACCCATAATATCTTGACATCTTTCATTTGGTTGGAACTCTCTCCACTACCTTAATTTAAAATAAATACATATACAAATCTATAGAACCCACACTAGCAGCATCACATGGATCTCCCTGAGGTTTTTTTTTATTTTATCACAACCTCCCCAAATAGAGTATTCACGACCTCCCAATAGGGATTTTTTACAACATCCTCATAGGGATATTTCATGAGAACCTAGGAGGGTGTTTTCCATTTGTAATAAATGGCCTCCTCATATTGTTTTAATTTTATCACCACCTGAATAATTAAAAAAACATATGTAATTGGGGATATACCACCCCTGATCTTCTATGATAATAATGATAAAACTCCTAATAGGTTCATCAACATAGTGCGGTACCCATAGGGGTGCCTTAAGTATTGACATGTCCAACCCAATTTGGTCACCATGTACATTTTGTGGAAATAACTCCCCAAAAACATTTCTGTGTCCTAAAGGCTTAAAAATCTCTTATGTATCACATGTGAAACCCCCAATCCATTCATCCTAGATGATTATTAACTTCTACCTGATGGTCTTTTTGGTATCTTATAATGAGGTCAATAACATCTCATTAATTAAATGACATCTACTGAATTCCCCTAAAGTACTATACATCATAGGTAATATTATAATAATAAATGACTCTTCCATTAATGACTATTGAGAAATGTCCAGCACCTAAGGTCCATCTGGCCATGGCACCAAGATCATCCTAGTAATTGAAACCTTATTATGAGAAGGGCATTCATATTTATTAAAAATATTTTTTAATGTAAATAATTTAAATGTCACTTATACTGAGAACATCGCCTTAGTAGTGATATCAAAATTCCATTAATCGTTAAAAAATATGAATAATACCCTTGGATGAGTACCGAGGACCACCCACCTCTTCCAGTAAGTTTTGTCCAATTTTGTTCCAAGCATGAAACTCAATTCCTAACCACATCCAAGTCCATAGATGTACTAATTTCCTTTATAATATCACCAAATAGACTAACATACACAATAAAAACAAAACAAAATAAATATTGCATTTATAATTAATTATTATATTTATTTTAAAAAAATTATATACTTACAAAAATAACTAGGCATCCTCCTTGTACTACCAATGCTACCAAGAACCCATGAGATATCCCCTACAGACCCCTGACATCAAATCAAAACAAATACCCAACATTATCCACAACATATAAAATTTATTTAATTCAATTTTAATGAAAAGATATTAATTATTATGCTGTAATACATACCTCTATAAAAAATACAAGAAACCAAATGAAAACATTAACATAAGACATCTACTAACTAAACAAGGGGAACCCCCTAACCAACTCATGTGATGTCATTATCCTATGGTGAAATCAAAATAAAATCCATAATTTAGGAAACTGAAATTTAATTATGAATCTAGGGGAAAATAGATGGGGGATAATGGAGTGTGAATATTACTTTAAATTCCAATGTATTACACATAATATTGTCAAAATCAGAAGATGAAACAATGAGGAAGAGAATAGGGGGTTTACTATTCCATGAGCATATGAGGGGATGAGATGTGGGGGATCCACATTTTATTTTTCATTGGGGTAAGAATATCAGAAACGGATTTCAATGAATTTTGTTTCTTGGATAATCGATTTACCATATTTTGGTCAAACCATGAAAATAAAAACTACCACTATCACCACTTTTTACTATTGTTTGTCTATAATCAAGCATAAACCATCCACCATGACATATGTCTAAGACAAGTCACATTGTTTTCATTGATATCTTGTTTGGAAGACATTCAACTATATGCTGACCATGTATCTCAACTATTCACTTTTGAAATTTAAATGAAAACATACTCACTCTCAAGGTGTGGTACATTTTTTCCTAGTCCATCCATACCAAGATGTGATTCCATGTTAGAATAATCTAGTAACTTATGAAAAGGAAGCCTAACATCCTGATAATTTTTTGAGAACACAAGATCCATCTTAGGCCTCAAACCATATCTAAACACATCATAATGAGATTATAATACTCTCATAATATCGATGTGAATCCTTATTATCAAAATGAACCATTCACCAAATCTAAAAAAATTTATCATGAATATAAAATTCTACTATAGACACTAATTTTTACAATATCCCTATAATATAATTTATTTCCCTTGAGATGACTCAATAGTTATTCAATCGCATAATTATACCTACTTCAATTATCATATAATAAATAGACTCATTCTGCCATTGGGTATGAAGTGCACCTCCATAGTGAAACTCAAACCTAGGGAATTCAAACCATCCAGAAATTATAAATTTCTCAAATTATTCACTGATTCGGAAGATTATGCTAACTGAAATGCATATATCTCAATACTCATGAGGTTTCTTCATATGATTGGTCACCTGATTCCTATTTCAATAACTATTATACATAGATAAAGGAGGAAATTTATGAACAATGATACCCTCTATAATTGTAATTTACTATCTAATATGATCCAAATTTCATAACAACACCCTTAATGCGATTTAAAATATCCATCATGCCAAATTATATAAAAAACCATCATTCAAACATTATCTAATTGATTTTCCTCTAAATTGCATTGCTTCAACAATTGTTGCATAAAACACACATCTAATCACAATAACCTATCTCTCTATTTAATTCAGGGGTTAACTAAACACATTTACTAAAGCCCATAAATGAATTCTTGTAAAATTAAAAACTCTTAAATTCTTAGGAGCACCAATGCACCCCAAAAGCTAATGAACTCAAATAACCTCAATTCATTCCAACACCGAATCAAATTCTTGGACTCTATTTATAATTATACCAAATGATACAATCAAAATTCATTGAGTAATCAAGATGAGTTTAGATCTAATTCCCAAGGGTATCAAAATCCTATAATAACCAGAAAAAATATTTTTCACATACCCATAGTACATCAAACCTAAGGGTTTTATCCCCAAAATTGAAATCCCTCTCAACACCATATTATTTTTCTTTTCATCACCTTAATAGATCATTTTTCCAATCATCACAACCCTCATTCCATCCCCTAGTGAAAATAACAACCAAAAAGGTAAATCCTGCTTAAAACTGGGACTTATCAAGAGTATTCAATTTACATTATGTTTTTAGATCATTAGAACATAATCCTTAATATACTTGGAAACCTAATTCATTTTTAGTGTCCCTCCCGCAAACAAAAAATATTGTACTTCCAACTATATTACTTCATATATGCCACTCCTCGATTACAATATCATAAATGATCATAACTTTTCCACTCATCCAAATACCTATTAAATCATTTTCAAGATACTTGGATGACTGGTTATTCAGTAGTACCCATCAACCCTCAACCCACCCATGTTCATATGTAATTTTATAATATGAAATGACCCATAATTATACATTTTGTATTTACTTAGACATATAAAAACCTAGAGGTCACACACTCCCACATAGACTGACCATGAAACATGACTCATGACACTTTGGGTCTAACTTCTTTGTAATAAGGAATAAATTCCCAATACACTGACCATACATCGAGACATCTCATTCAAACTACTCCCAAAGAACCCTTGATTCTACTATTAAAATCGAAAACCTCACATGTTTTATGATTTAACACACACTAATACATAATCTAAATCCTTAAATCCAAGTTCATCTACCTTCATTATAACTATATATAAAAAACATCTATAAATAATAAGTCCAATCACCTGAATGACCCTTCCCTTCAAAACCAGCCTTAATAACAGGACACTCTAGGACCCCCACATCCAATGGTACACAAATCATACTTCCCTTAATATAAAACTACAAGTATTAACCATGACCTTCCAATAAAATTTATATCACCTCTCAGTCATTGAACACAAAAAAATCACTTACTTGTGATTTCTATCTTTAAGGTACATATTAACTATGTCTAATAATTTTCATGGGTTACACCTAAACAACACTATAAACATACTATATGATCTTAGAGTCATGCCTCCAGGGTCACTAGGTCTCCCACCTATCTCATAGGTAAGGTATCATGGAAGGAAATATATCTTAAGATTTCATAAATAATCCCATATCAAACAAATCATGACATAAAATGTGTCAAAACACACACTATAGGGTCATAACCAAGAGCATCATACATCCCATGAAAAAAAATCCTACTAGGGAACAAATCCTCACTAAGAATATATATACAATACTTCTCCTATGATAGTTATTATCTCATTGATCCAAAATTTTATAAGTAATGGTGTCATCCCATATGATCAGTATTTAGGAAAATAAAATCAATTTTTTTATTAAGTATAATTTCATTCCAATATATAAGGGAGAACATGATAAATTTTATTCTATATTCCTTATGTAACCGATCATTAATTCTTAAGACCCAAAAAGAAATTATCATATGGATTAAGAGTACTCGTGTCATCCTTCTAGGGTATCTACTTCTTTGAGCACAAGGGAAATAATTTTCATCGTTAATAATAATCTCACCATATATCCATATGACTTTCCATTAGAAGAGAATATATGCATGTAGTTATAGATTATTATAATCATACTAAGTAATTATATGGTATTATTAAATATGATATGTTTTTGAAGCATTAAAAATATTAACCTATTTCTTTAGTGACATAATCATACACTAGAACAACTATATTTCAGGTGAATATTATATGTCTACTCATGATGCGTGAGACGCCTATTTCCTCTATGAGAAAAGATCCAAATCAACAAAAATTTTATCACTATGTGAGTGAAATAATATATAATCATATATATATATAATAGTAATATTTAATATAAAATTTAAATCTCAATCCCTTATTAACAAGTAATTCTTACTAGAATTGGTGTTTATAATTCACAAACACGATTTCCATCAAATTCTTTTATACATTCCAATATCTCTTAGATACTATATAATTAATAGTCATAAAAATATATATATTTGACAACAATTTTTATGTCCCAACATAGCTCACCATGAATAGTAATTTGTATGGTGGAACCATATGACCACAAGAACACCTCCCTGTATGCTAAAGGATTCCAAATACTAGCTAGTTTGTAAGGTGATATTGTGAGGATATTATACCCAATATATTATAGTATCACCAAAAAAAAAATAATTAAAATTCCAAGTATTCCATCACTCAAAATATATAAGTTATAAAAAATATAAAAACATGAAATAATGTAATTGGGTGATGTCATATAAGAATACAAGAAAAATATATCAATGTGTAGATCACATATATATAATAATAGAATTAATAAAAGTGTGCTAGTCTATGTGAAAAAAAACCAAGACTTACCTTCTCCTAGTCACCAATCTCTGAGATACCCTGGCAAGTCATGCAAAACAAATTCCTCTTCCAAACATACGCGTATAACAAGGTGAGTGTATTCTTGAGTACCATGGTACAATGATGGATCAAGAAGGGTGTGATTAAAAATCTCAATATGGAACTAATAATGTGGTACCATACAGATTTATAATGTAGTGATTTGTATATGACAGAATGTCTGAATAAATAAAAAAACAACTAGATATAAATTAATAAAATATAAACAACTATCGATCCTCAGTTTTATGAAAATAATCAATCAAAAATACATTATCTAATCTTATAGTGTCTCTGATTATGTCTTGATCATCACACAAACAAAAATAATGACCTAGGGGTATTTCACACTTTTATATACATAATTAATTGGGGGCCTTATCCACCACAATGTATAGTATAACATCATGGGGAATCCAATTTCATTTTAGGAAAACCTAGGGAATTTGAAATCCCTTTATACAACCATTCCCAATGTATGAAACCTTATATTTTTAGAGACTTGTACATGCCTGTTGAATACAATATAGGTCCCCAACAGTAAGCATTTGGAAAGAACTCTTTTCTTTACCTGGAGCCTACGTCAACCCAACTCAAAATACATTGAAGCCCCACCAGTAATATCATGGGACTCTAAATAAGGGGTGTTTTATTTTGTATCAACATCTCCTTGAAGAGGGTTTTCATGACCTCACCAAATATATTATTAAGGATAACCCTATAGTGGGTTTTTAAAATCACCCTTAAGGGTTTATTTCATTTATAATAAATGAATTACTATTGGATTTATTATTATTTTTCACCATAAAAATAATAAATAAAATATATTCCATGGGGTATGATGATCCCCAGTCTACTTAGAAAATAAAAAATTCCATTTCAGTATTCTATTGCCTACTAAGGTCCCCTATGTCCTATCAGGGTCTACCCCCCCCCCCCTGAGATCACCATATTTTTATGTAGAAACATCACTCATTGAGAATACCAATATCTTGATGCTCTTAAAGAATCTCTTAGTTCTCACATGGAAAACCTTATGAACTTCATCCCATCACTTCACTATCCTTTTCTAAGAGTTATCTAAGGGATTATACTACTATTTATATTACATCAAATTCATTAAATAACATATTGTTTATGACCCTTAGGGACTAAGTGTAACTATGAATATTATATCAATAATGTCCTTGACCATTTGAATCATAGGAAAATAAGCCAACACCCAAGGTCCAATATTTCTTATAACCATGGGCATCATAGTCGAGGGAACCATATAATGAGAATGAAATTGATTTATATTAAAAAACTTAATTCTATAGAATCATTAAATAATATATCCTACTAGTAACAATTACATTGTTTTGAGACCACTTGTCTATGAATCATTAAAAACACACATATTACCATAGGGTGAGTACCATGGAATGTTAAACTCATCAAATTAGAATTCTCCAATTTTTTTGTAGCTAGATACTCCATCTGCAAGTCTATCTATGTCCATGGAAGAGAATCATTCCAATGAAAACTAATCCAAGGAACAATCTCCCACTGATAAAACAAAAATATAACATTTATAATTAACTATTTAATTTCATTTAGATAGTGAAAGATCACTATAAACTCACCATACATCATCACCACATTACAATCACTATAAATCACTCCCAGCTGATCCCATATGGACCCCCAAAATAAAATTGATCCAAATCAATAACATAAACCACCATTTCTATACAAAAAATTCATATTAAATAATAACTATAAAATTTTAAAATAATGACCTACCTACAACATCTTGATGAGAAACATCATGCATACATCTCCATAAAACATCCTCTAACCAAGATGACTGAAATCCATAATAAACTCATCAGATTCCAAAAAGTATCTATGGAATCCAAACCAATTTTTGATACCATGAAACTCAAAATTTAATATGAATGAAGGTAAATATATAAATAGAATCCAAAGTGTGAATCGTACCTCAAAACTCCAATTTCACTCAACTGAAATCATTCAAAATGGGTATGTAATGAAGGAGTAATAGAGGAGGGCATGGATGGTTAATGAATATGTATGGGTATGATAAAGGGGGATCCTTTTCAATTTTTATAGTTTTACAACTGTAAACATATACTTTAAATGAGATTCATTGTTTTGTGTATAATTTGACAAACTATGTACCGGCTGTACTTTATGAAAAATCCTTTAATACCCCTCTAAAATATTTTGGTTGATTCATTTATGACGCCATGACCTTTCCATAACAATTTTCATTTCCATGATTTGTAAACAATTTCATGGTTTGTCTAAAGCATTGTAAAAACATTTCACAAAGATATAAGTCTATGAAACCTTACATAGTTTTCTTTATGATCATTCATTCTTAACCCACAATCATGTATTAACCATGAAACATAACCATTTGAATTATAGATTTATCTAAAATCCTCATCATACATAAAGAGAATCACAACTTCTCCAAAATTCTGCACAGCAAACCTTTATCCCATTTAAGAATTCACCAAAACATTACATGAAATAACCTTAAAATCTCAAGAAAGTCCCCAAAAACTAAGGTACCTCTCATACCTAAAACCATATTTAGAAATATCATCTCAAGATACTAAAACTCGCATATTATCAAACTGAATCGTACTTCTAAAAGTAAGCATTATAAAAAATTGAAAAATGATAATTATTTCGTATTTAAAAAACTCTTACCAACATGGAGTTTTATAATGTGACAATAATGTCACATCGTAAAACTATAAGAATATTACAAAATTAGAACCTTATACCACATCAAAACATTTTCCTTAATTATTCATAATCTACCACATAATTTAATTTCATAATTTATGTACACATCAAGTCATCTCAGCTTTACATTCTTAGTAACATTGTTTTCTTTTTAAGGAAACCACTATTTATTATATGATTCCCATCATGAATCAAATAAAATTCCATTTTTACTAAAAAATAAGGCTCATATTACTTATTGAAAAAAATTAATGGTGTATCACTGGTAATATAACATCACAAAGAAGGGTATATTTATATTAATTAAATTAAGAAATGAATTACTTTTTTTTGGTCACACACGCATTAGTCCATCATGACCATACATCACCTAAATAAGAAATATAACTAATAAATTTGTGATCTATTTATGAACAACTACATTATTATTAATGGTATTCACTTTTGAAATATCAATAACTATTCCAAAATAAAATTAGATAAATTAGTGTTTATGAAAAACCATGAAATTGGACATAATCATCCACTACTAGCTTAAGACTAACAATTTTTTGAGAAACTGAGAAATTATTGACACAAGTAATATAATTTCCTTTTGGTATCATTGACATTGAGTGGTTCTTGATTCCATTAATAATAGAGATATATCTCATATAACGTTGAAGTCAGAGGTAGGATAACTATTCTAGATGGGTTTTCCATATACAGATTATGAAAATTGTTTATTTCAATTTAATCAATGCTCTCTAAAATTTTATTAATGTTATAGAAATTTGAGGAAATAAATTCATTTTCAACAGATATAAAAATATGGAACCGCATAAAATTTATATTTCCTCTCAGCCGTATGGATGTCCATAAATAATATATAAAAAATATAATACAAAACATAGTTATTTTCCAACTTTTCAAACTCCACCCTCTATAAATAATATATATAAGCTATACATAGGGGTTTACCCTATGAAACACCTAATACATAATATCATTTACCTTGAATATGGTTATTTACTTGAAAGATATTATTCATAATATATATCATAAAACATAATGTTTTTATCTTTATATATAAATATCAATTTAACATTTTCATTACATTTATGGTTTTCCCCATTGTAGGAAAACCAATACATAATATTTTTACTCAAGAAAAATATATTTATAATATATTTCATACCATTTATATCTCTCTACCTATTTTAATTTCTATACTTAATATCCTAATGAAATATGTATTATATTTAATTTTGATGTATGGTTATAACTTTAGCCAAAAAAACAATGCATAATAATGTTTTCATATGTATGGTTTTTCTATATTTTAGAAACCATTCATAAATTATATTTTCAATATGTAACATTTAAATTTATTTATTGAAAATATATAAATTATTTTATAGTATATTTATTATCTCCCCTTGAGATATATTTATTTTTAATATTTGATATATATTCTAGTGAATGGTTTTGTACATAGAATCTTTTTAAAATGGTTCAGACCAAAAAATACAAAAACACACCAAATAGTCCTAATTTAGCTATACCACCCAACTAACTCACTGAATTACAAAATTTTAGGATAAATTGCAACAATCTATCCCTCAACCCTACTATATTTTGGAGGAATAATTTCAAAAATAATTCATAAACTTTTGAATAATCTATGGGGACATAATAAACATGGTCAAGCCATGGTTTTACATAGGTTCCATTTAGAATAAGGAAACATTAAGTTAAAACCCCAAGAAAATTTAAAAATAATAATGTTGGGTGTTTATGTTGAATTAATATTTTATCAAATCATGTTTTTTTTTGAAAAAATCAAATAAATAAACCTAGACTAGTCTAAAAGGTTACATTTTTCAACACATTAGTAAAATGTAGAGTTTGAAAAATTAATATGCTAATAATTATTATATGGATGAGGAGTTCAAGGTTTGGGATAAAATATTCCTCAGAATATATCCATGGGGGTAGTTATGATTCTTAGTAAAAAGGAAATTCTTTGACACGGTTATACAGGACCTATTAGGATTCTTAATCGTGTTGTGGTTGTAGAGTTTCATTATGTCATTCCACCAAGAAAGTATCAATTACATAATGTTAATTACCCTATGGATTGTTATTTCTTTATTTTTTAATAATAATGTTAATATTATTTAAGATAATGTGGTTTATTAATTGGTTTTCCACCAATTTAAGTGTAATTCCATAAAAAATGGAAAAATAAGGCTAACATGGAGTACATAGATGGAAAAATTAAAAAAAATTCCCCACATAAAATGATTATGGTTCTTGAATTTATTGAAAAAAAGTTCATGTAACAGCCTAATACTTTATTTTCATTTTCTTGAAATAACCATGATGTATTATATTTCATTCTCTATACACATCCCTGAGTCTATATGAACCATGATATAGTAAACAATTACGACCAAAAAAATAAGTCATTAGGTATGAATAATACTAACCACTTTATGGGAAATATTTATAATTTTTTAAATTTGTGAAAATTTATTGATTATTCCATAATAAATAACTACCCAATTTTCAGAAATTCCACTTAATGACTAAAAAATATGTCTTCATAAAAAATGTTATATGAAGAATTTTTTTTCATGTGAATGTTATTGTTATTTTATACCATTTCTGGGAATTATAATGGAGGAAATTAATATTGTTCTTTTTTAATTCATAAATTCAACATTATCCTAGTGTTGATATTTTGAATTTTTTCTAAAAAGATTTATTTTCATGTGAATAATGATAATATCGATTTTTCTAAAAACAATAATTTAGTTTCAAGTAAAATTCAAAATATATTTTAAAATTTATCTTAATTTAAAATAAAAATCCGTGAATTATAAATATTCTTATTAATTTAAAAACATAATCATGTAATATTTTGGTATAAGTTTAATTTTTTTCAAAAAATAACATTTTTTAAAAAATAATTTTTATTTGTGTGCTGTGTTTTTTTCCTAAAAAATAAATTAATCTATATTCAGAATTTGTTTTTATGAAATTTATAGATTGTATATTTAATATAATATTTTATCATACTTGTTATGGTTGTTACATGTAATATAATGGATGTAAATTTTGGTTTATGTTCAAAAATTAATTTTTCTAAAATGGGTTTTCATTCAAAGTGGCCCTCTTATTTAAATATAAAAGCTTGAACTTAATGATACTGAATCTGGTAATATGGATTTAAAATTTTTAATCATAATAATAAATATACTAACACTTATTAAATTAAATTTTTGTCAAAATGAATAGTTAAACTACTAATTTATTTACCATGTTTAGGGTTAAAATGGGATTATTGGTGTGGTGTGGGGGTGGTTAAACTACGAGATAAGGGTAGGATTTCCAATAAAACATTTATAATAAATATTTTTTGAAAATTTTTTAACTGTATATTATGTAACATTTAAATAACTAGATATTTGGATCCACATTCTAGTAAAGGTGTTCGTATAACATAGAAATGTTTTATGAAATTTATTTTGTAATATCTCCCCTCAATTATATATGGTAACCTATTATCCTCATTTATCACCACTATTTTTCCTTCTAGATTAAAAAAATACTTCTAGAGATACTTTCTAGAACAATTCCCACCATCCTAGAGATTTGGGTTCTTTCTTAAGACCAATCCCTAAAGGATTAAGCTGTAAACCAGAGGAGGCCTCTCAAAGAAGTGGTTTAGATTTAACAAAAATAATTCAATTTTATTTCTTCAATAACATCCTCTAAAGAAGATTTATCTATAAAATAATAATTAATATAAAAACATAAAAATAAAGATATGTTATAATTCTTATAATAATAACATTTACAACTTGCTCTGAATCAAATGGGTGATGAAAGTAGTTCTGGTGCATGTGTGTCGCCTATTATCTCTATATGGATGTAATTTAGTTTTCATCATCAATTTACAACAATCATTATAATTATGTATATAATTAATATATATTATTTTTATATAATTACTAAAATTATGGATATGAAGAAACCATGATCAATGTGAATGAACGATAACCGCCGAACAAAAATTTATATTAAAAATGAAGGACATAACACATGAAGTTAGGATGATAGTAAAAGATAGATAATACATTATTGAAGAGAATTTATAAGTAAACTTTGTATGGTATTACAGCTAATATTTTTGTTCTAGTATAGAATCATAATTAAATATAAATATATTATTCATGAGGTTGGAGAACTTTTGATGAAAGACATACTTAACGTAAGAGTTTTATGTTACAATTTTCATTTCTACTGGGAATAATTTTGATTAAATATTTCAATTATGTAATTTGAAAATATATATCTCCAATTTAATATTTCTTTTTCTTATTTTCTGTTTATTTCTATATATTTCATCTTTTATTTTCATTTTCCAATAATTAAATGCTCAAGAAACTATGAAAATGTTTTAATGGAAAACTGGCATTATTTCTCTCCTCAATCATTAAATCCATGTCCATAAATTATTTAATATTATTTTTGAATAATGGATTTAAAATTCTAAAAATATTCATTAAAATAATTTTCAACCATGTTTTACTTTCAATAAAAACTTTTTAATGTCAAATTAGTGTTATTATCTGAATGAGGTGCCTCTAAATTTTTCTGAATATTTTAAAGGAATTCCTTTTTCAATGCACACCGCAAGAAATAATTACCCCATATTCATTATAATCATCTAATTAAGGATTACATTATATGTTTCCATAGTTATTTTAAAATAATTATTTCATTAATCTATTAATATTTACATATTCTACATAAGTGATTTTAATAAAAAAAATGGTATTTTCCATTAAAAATATCATATATCGAATTTAATAGTATTCTTATCATTATCAAAATTAATTTATATTTATTATGATTTAATTAGTATATTATCCAATGAAACCATATTTATTAATTCCCTATATGGTTTATGATTATGTTGTTAAAATATTACTAAAACTCATATACATTCTACAGGTAATGATATTATATTTTTTTATGATCTTATGGATCTCATAGATATGATTTTTCTTATATTATGGTAGATTGTATAATTTTATTGAACTCAAAGAATTGGGAAAATAAGGATATATCACTTGATAACTAGGAATGGAAAGAGTAATTAACCCATTTCAACTAGGGAATTTGTCTAATAATATACTCTTAGGAGTGAACCTCAAATAAGGAAATTGTGGAATGATGAGGGAACTCGATATTCTATATTATACTTGGATGTGATCCTTGACTAATGAAATGATATTATATGCTTATGTGTATGCCAAAAACATATTTCTTATGATTATGATATTTTTCATGGATATTTATTGATTATTTATGATTCAACAATATTATGTTTTATGTAATTTTACTAGTAAAACATTATTACTTGTTTCATAATCATTTTCTATAAAGTGATGGGAATGGTATTCTATTTATAAGAAAATGTTCACGTATTATTCTGTTTATATTTTTTTCAATAATAATTATTGATTGTTATATCATATATTTACCCCTACATAGAATCTGATTTCATCTACTATTATGTTTCCCATCCCTAGGTTATAGAGAAATATATAACAATGATATGTTTAAAATGGTTTCTAATTGTAAATGAATTAATTTGAAATTATATAGATCACTTATGTACAATCTTTTTATGTACCCTTTCTTCCAGATACTCTAAAAAAATTTAGTTCTGGAATAGATTGTATTTATATTTAAGGAAATTTTCTACTAAGAAGATATAATATTTATATATGTAATGTTTTGTTCTCTATAGTCGATGAGTTCTGAAGCACTGTCAATAATAGTTTATAGGGTGTCAAAGTTGATTTTTGTAAAGCTAGATAGTAGGTAGATCATAAATTATTTGATTTTGTGATAAAGTATATGAATTCATCAAGGGTGTATAATATATTTTGGTTACTGATTATTAGGTTGAATAGATCTTGGATAATGTTTTCAAAAGATTGTGATGGATTAGAATTGATTTGAAAATGATGTTATTAATTTTAAGATATACAGAACTTTTGGTTTGAAACTAAAAATTTAAAATTCCAGATCCACGTGAGGATGAATGGTCCATGTGTTTCATAAATATCAATTCACATCAATACATTAAAAAATGGATAAGTATTGTCTGTGTAAGAATCGTCCTCATACTCTGAATTTATTACATACATGAACTGACACTGTCAAATATGGTGTTAAAAACAAAATATATACCTGACCTCAAAATTACTTTTTTATTTCAAACACTTTTAAGGGGAACTGAGAACCTAAGTCGGTACAAATTATAGAGAAGTAAACAGAAAATGATGTAGAACCCCCATTAAAATCATGTTTAAGTCTATTAGATGCATTATTCGCAGAATTTTCCAAATAAGTCTATTTACCTCGAAATCTAGATTGTCTTTGATGAGGTCCCTGAACCAAAATGAAAATATTTCCCACATCTGTATGAATTCCTCCATGTTTAACTTCCATTTAGTAAATCCTCTTTCCAAAATATGATCTTTCTTATTGATCCACTCTGTCTTCACCTGGGTAGTGGCGACACGAAGTGATCTCTCAAAAATATTATCACCATCCTCTTTCGATGCATTGAATTGAATCGAATTATCCAACATTTCTTCCTTAGAATGGATAATAAGTTCCCATAGATCCACTTCATGTTGATTTCAAGGAGGGAATATATCCTTCTGCACCCGCGCCATATCCTCGAAAAGCATTTTTGTCTCCCCAAACTGAACCTCCAACCTCTAGTCCTCATCCCCCAAATGGTTTTACAAAACGTCCCAGTTATCCTCTGCCTTTGAAAACTCCTTTACATGGTCAGAATACCCAGATACTTCAACATGCTGGACCTCCTCACCTTCCACAGTCTGGACCTCATGTTCTTTCGATTTATCTCTTTTTTTGGCAGACCATGTCTCAATTTGCCTAAGGAGATAGGAGTATTCTTTGTGACCCTTTGGTTTCTACTTTGTGGAGAAAATGTATCCCCCTGGATCCCAGTTCTCATTACTACCCTTCTTCCTCCTTGGATTGTGTTGGACATTACTGATCAATCCTATAAAATTGTCATCTAAGTTTTTTCCTTCTCCATCATAATCGACTTTTGGGGGATATAAGGAGTTACATTCAAATCGTACATTAAAACAGAAACACTCAAAGAGGTTGTAAAATTGATACAGGCTATGTCTTCCTTGGATTGGGTCCATGTTTGGGACATAACTGCCAGCTTACTCCAAGAGTAGGTGACTCCAGCTCCTGAACATCCATAGAGTTTTGATCTACAGGCATATGGATCACATTTTCAGGATTGTTACAACTTTCTATACACACAGCTATAGCGTAGGTGCAGGAGCATGGGAACACCTCTCCCTTATAAGTTAAAACTGCATCTCTAACTAGATCCACCAGATATTGTTCTTTATCCTTGAGAATATCCATATTAATATCTTTCATAGCATAATTCTGAGAATTCCCAACAATCATCTTGATGTTCAGAGTAATTTTCAGGTCTCTTCTCATCCTGTTAAAAATTTGAGCTACACTCGGCTCAAGATTTAATACCCAAGCATGCTTTTTATTCACCGCTTCACCCAAACATACAGTACCAGCATTAATTCTTGGATCTTGAACAGATATTTCACTACCATCAATAGACCTACCACTATTCATATCTAGGATCTTGCAACAAACATCATAAGAACCACCGGGGGCCTTATTTGTCCCAGAGTCAAGATGTGCCACCTCTTTCTTCCTGGAACGACAATCATGCGGTGAGTTTCCCAAACTAAAACACGATGAGAAATAATTACACAACACCTTTAACACCACTTCCTAATGAACTCAGAGTTCTCCATCCACCTCAATCCAGAAATAATCTGTAAGAGGCTTCAAAACATCAATTTTCATGCATAATATATGGGCAATGGTGTGGCATAGAGAATACGAGCAATTATCAAAAGATAAAAAAAATTAAATGATATTACCTAACATTTGGATGATAGAAGGGTTTTGAAAGGTAAGGGGTACTCTCAATAAAATTACCCAAATCTCTATGGTCAGAGGATCCCAATTCCAGTAAACATTTTATCCACATATGAATAAGAAAAGTGAGATCCCTCGCATGATCAATGTCCCTTAGAACAAGGCTCGGTGAGGTCATCCTCATTAGTGAAACGAATAAGGAAGTGTTGAGGATCTAGTAGCCTGACCGTGACTCACTCCTTCATAGAATATGAATCATTAATGAATCATTCGAAGTTGTCAAGTGGGGGGACGTCTTTGACCAAAACGAGCAACCAGGGAGAGTCCAAAGAGGGCCGAAACTACAAAGAGTTCACAGTTGGAAAGGGGAAGCGAGAGGGCCGAGGTGAAGAGAGGGGACTTTCGGGCCATGGTGGATGCTGAAAAATTGGGGGGAAAGGTAGGGTTAGTAAAGGGAGAAAAGGAATGGGGGGCTTTCCCCCTCCCTAGACAAGAGAGGAAGGTTAGAGCGTCCATCACTACTTCCCATAGTAGGAAAAATGGAACCCGCTAGAGTTCCCCCCCATACATCTATGTATCCTCCTAATATGATTTACTCCATCTTTAAAAACACAATATATACATTTAAACCTTTTATAACAATAAATTTTACCCAATTTTATCTATATAATAGTAAAAAATCAAATAAAAATATTGGATCAATTACATACACACTGACTATTTTGATTTAAATATATAGAGAATTTGTATATAATCATTCATAAGAAAGTGTTCATTTCTATAAAATATCAAATTTTATAAATAAAATCTATTTATAATATGACAATTTATTTGTTCTCTATTACTCCAATATCTACAACTCATACAGTATTAAAAAATTTACCCATCCTTAATAACTCTAAAAAAATACTTTTAAAGCATTAGATGAGGAAGAAAATGAAAAGAAAGTGAAACATAACAAAACCAAAGAATATTCTCAACCAATTTCATTACCAAGAGATCATTTATGCATGTTTACCCATATCATAATACCCTTGGAGGTCAAATGATCATTTAATTACACATGTAATCATTTTTAATTTTTTTCATAAAACACATTATAAAATTATAAATCCAAACTCATTATCATGAGATTTTCATAGAATTCCTAACAACACATAGAACATAAATTTCCTAAAAACATACCTTTTTACTCATTAAGGTCCAAATAATTCATATAAAAATTACCATTTACATACCATGTGAAATTAAATTAATTTTTTGAATTTTTTTTTTTTGAAAATAGAAAATTCATGTAGTTTCCATTGGATATTATCTTCATAGATCCCTTAAAAGGTCCCTTAATGATAAAATTACAAGTTCTTAAAATCTAATATAATTATCTATAGAATACAATATTTAACCAATTAAATAAAGATATATATAATAATAAACTATAAGGTCCTGGGATTTTCATACATATATAAGACATCTTAATTGATGAATATTCAATACATTTGATAAATACACACCCAAGGATCATAATATTTTAGTGTCATTGGATAATAGTTACACAAACTTGTTTTTTCAATAAAATTATTCCAAATTTACCAAATAAATATTCAAAATCATTAATATTCATTTATATACACTACTTAAAGAAATTCATAACATGGGGAAAGAAAATATATGAAAGGGTGATCTCATATGCTTAGTAAGGGTAAGCATGGAAGATATAAATTTATGATAATATAAAATCCTAAGATAATATTATGGGAATAAGATAATTAATAGACATTATATCCAATATTTCATGGATAATAAGCCTAATACATGGGATAAAACATAATTGATTAAAAATAAATAATGAATAAGACCGAACAATAATTATAAATATATCAAAAACCAAACGTTAATATCATATAAGTGTTGAATCATTATAAGTGTATAAATTATTATGTACATCAAGGATAACATCCAATAACATAAAATAAAATGTATCTGACATAAAAAATGATTCACATTTCCATATATATCAGGAATCATCAACTATTTCCCATATGGGATCAAGCACATTTTCTATGTTTCCCAGAGTTGATCAAAAAAATCTTCTTGTTTCCCATCCTTATATCATCAGATATAAATCATTAGCAAATGAATTTGATGGAGATATAGTTCCAACCTATTAAAAATTCAAAAAATTTATATACCACATGTCAATAATATATTCATTATTTCATATCCCATGAAAAAGAGAATAGGTTTCAGAAACATTTTATCACAGCATAACTTGTTGAAAAGAAATTGGTTTCATAAACATGTCATTAATTAATCACATCATATCCCTAGGAAAATAAACGAGTTTAATAAACATATTTATATCCTAATAACAAAAAATTTCCCTCTATATAAATAATTAGTATGGTGTCATTTGATCATTTCACCATTAAAATATAAGTAAAATAAACATTTTTTATCATTGATGAATAAAAATTACCTAAAATATTTTTAAAATATTATTGAGGATGTTATCATTTTCATTTGAAATTAATTATTTAAAATATAAAATATCTAATATATTAAAAAATTAATTTCCATTTTAAATATAAAAGAAAAATTTCAATGTAATATTTAAATAATTAGGTATCCATAATGATAGAATTTTTTGTTGAGGAATTATATTTTAAAAAAATATTCATTTCACATCTTATGTTTAAAGTAAAAAATACCTCATTCAAAAAACAACATTAATATTTTCTTAAAAAATATTATTGTATAATTACAAAAAATTGTATAATTTTTTTTATAAATAATTATAGAATATTATATAATTATTTAAAACATTTTAAAAAAATAAGTATATGGAATAAAAAAATCGACTAAAAGAGAGATATATTTTGTTCTACTTAAAAATATTATTTTAAAATATTGAGTACAGAAAGAGAGAAAAGTTAAATGAAGACATGTGATTTTAGTAAAAAACCATATGAGGTGAAAATACAAGAGTTTCTAGGAATATGGATCATAATATCTTATCAATCGAAGTATAATGATAAACAATCTCCATAAAGAATGTGATTGTTACATAAAACGATTACCACTTTTGTAACATTGAATAATAATCCCAATGAGAAAAATAAAATAATATGGATTTCAATATACCATTATTAACATGGTATTTATCAAAAAATTAATTAATAGTATGTATATACATCATACAAATTAAACAAGTGAGGTATAAGGAATGTGTCCCACCAAAATAAGAGTTAGATGAAAATCTTATACCAGTTAGGTAATAATTGAAACATAATCCCTATAAAAGAGTAAACTTAATAGAAAATTTAAATATCTTGAAAATATAAAATTAATTATTTCAAATTTTATATGGTTTTTATAAATATCCCATAAAATATGATAGGTTCATAACATAACATATTTCCTTGTGAAGAAAATATGGAAAAAAATCTATTTCCCCAAGCCACGACTTACTTCATATACATTTATACAAACTCTATACTAAATATAGAGATTATATACATCAATATTATAACCATACTCATATATATATATATATCATATAATAAATTTTTTAATTATAACCATTTAACAATAATTTATTAACAATTGTTTGTTGGAATCACATTTGGGGTAATAACTACATCGTTTTTCTTGTATATTTTGATTTGTAAGTTTAATTCATTTTTAATTTATAATTTTCAAATAAAGTCAAAAATTTCAAAAATTATATAAAAATAATAAATATTCAATATATATATTGTTTATATTAATACATTAATGTTATATATATAAAATAAATTTCACCATTAATGGAGATGGTAGGTCGTACAGACATATAAACACTATCGCCATTTTCTCATGGAATGGAACGAATTAAGAGAAAATAATATATCATATATAAATAATAATTTAAATGACATAAATAAAATATATATTCTTTAAAACCATCCTTTTTACCATCCACACCAAAATTAAGTGAAAAACAAAGAACATCACTTTGTGGAGACTGTAACCCACATGTACGTGCGAGTAACATTTTCATTTTACAACGGTTTGTAAGTTAAGAAGTTAGATATTATATTATAGTTAAAAATTATAATTATGTAATAAATATCATATATATTTTTTAAATACATCAGTATACCAATATATGGGAGACGGTGATAGAAAACGAATTATATCAGTTCACGAGGTGGTAGTCCATTGTACACACGATCTGTGTTTTCCTTTCCCATTTGATGGAGGGGGATACAGATATAGATTACAAAACTAACATAATAACACCTCAGTGTATTAAATATATTTATTTCAGTGTATAAACAATGTTTGAGAATATTTTAAGGAGGTTGAAGAAGAAATAAAACAAAATTCCCATTTAAGAATGATACCTCTTCTTTAGACAACCTCATTAATATTTCACATAAATCCTACTTCATAGGGATTTATAATTTATATAAGTTCTATATAACATGGGTATATAATTAATATATTTTATTGGGAAATTTTTTTATGAGGGAAATTTTTTTATAAGTTTGATGAGGTAAGGAGAGGGGATGTCCCTTTAAACGTGGGGAAGGAAAACCACTTAGAAACTACTTGGATATTTCCAAAAATAATCAAAAAAATTAATTTCATTACCAAGAATATTTATTCAAATTTATCATGAATTATATATTCAGATATTATAAAGTTTAAATATTTTCATACAATAGTATTTTTAAATATAGAAACCTAGAACCTGCACTCCTAGATCCGATGTTGAAATCCTAAACTTTGAATTTCTAAAATTGATGTTGATATTTCTGATTGAAGTTTTTATCCATCCAAACCTTACAACATCAAAATGAAAACATGGATCAATTACATACTTTATTACATTTTAGGTATATATTGTTATAAATTTATGTATGATTCCTTCATAAAAATTCATATGAATTTAAATTATTATTTCTCCAACATATCATATATTTTATTTTTCACATTAATATATCATCATGGTCCATATGAAATCCCTTATAGACATAACACATTCAAAATAATTATTTATAACATAAAAAGAACTACAATAAGGGTTATCTAAAATTCTTAGTAAGGTAATGGGTTATAATTAATAAATGAATTCCATTAGTGAATATAAGAGAAGTATAACAATATGATGACATAATAAAAGTGCATTAGTATAACATAAGAATATTCATACACATCAATACCTTGATAATAACACATTAAAACATTCATTAATTCTTTTAAAAATGAAATTATCATAAAAATTAATAACCATGGGACATGTTACATAAATACTGATCAAATAAGACACCATAAACCCATAGAAACAATAGATAAAACATATTTCTATATTAGACCATTATCTCAGAGAACCCTCACAAAACCCATACATAACCCTTATAAATTGGAGTAACAAAATAAACGACTTACAATATAATTATCCACGAAAGATAATTATCACCCAATACATTAGAGTGTTATCATGGTGGACTCATCATATAATCTATAACAAGGCTAACTATAGCTATCTCATCACACCCATCATATATAACATATTAGAACCACAACATGAATAAAGTATAAAGATCATTCATCATCAAACACATAGAAAATAAATCATTATTATTTATAACTAAATAAACTCATTGAAAATAAATGGGATTAACTTCAATATATTTGAAACATTATTAACCCCTAAAAAGAAATAGTTCCCATAAAAATATCTTTGAAACAAGATTAAACCATGTAAAAGAAATGGGTTCCATAACAATCTATTTTGAATACTATTATCCTATGGAAAATAAATGGGTTCCATAACAATCTCATTAAAAAAACCATAATAGATCTAGAGAAATAATGGGGATGGAATTATTTGAAAATAAACACATTAGAAGAAAAATTAATAATATGTTTTGTTTACATTGATAAATGGAAATATCATTAAAATTTCATTAAAAACATTGAGGAAACATAATTTTCATTTGGGAAATCACTTTTTTAAAACATAAAACATTTCGAAAATGATTTTATTTTAAACTAACATTAAGATATTATAATAGAATATTTTAAAAATTATTTAAACCATTTCTGGAGAAAAAATTACCTTTTATCATTGAAAATTACTTTTTAATAAATTATTAGAACACTTTTTTTAGAAAATATGGTTTTGAAATAAATCATATTTCTGATCAAGGAGTGAAATAAAGTCATATTTTATTAAAATAATTATCAATATATTTATGTAAAAAATAGATTTAAAATGGTATCGTTAAATAAAAATAACATCAAATCGTAGGAGATGAAAATTCATGAAAATTATAATATTTTAACACTTTATACTTAATCATAATCAATCCCAATAAACAATTAGATTTCACCAAACTAATCTCAGCACTTTTAGTATTAAATCATAATCTACATGGAAGAATAACATTCAATTAAAAATATAATATAATAAAATTAAGTATATTCAAGATATAAAATGTAAATGGAATAGTATATACATTTTATAAAGGAAAATTGGTGTATAATATAACATACATATCAATGATGGAAAATTTGGGAAAAATATCTTTCTGATTTTGTTACATTAAAACCAGAAACCCCATGAAAGAGATATCCTAAAATAGATATATAATCCTCAAATAGATAAGGATAATAATAATATAACATATTCATTGGATTTATATACACCACACACACAAAAAATAAGTTTTTAATATAACATATATCTCATAGAAATAAATCTAAGATGAGAAAACACATGCCTCGAGTCTGACATATCATGTTTGTCCTTATCATTTTGAATAATAAACATATGTTAATTATTTAATGTCATGATAACCTTATTCATGTTTATAATTAATTTCAATTATCTTATTATAATTCTATATACAATTACTTAATCGATTATGTTTTGATTGGATGTTTTGAACGTATTTCACTTATGCGTCCAAAACGACTTATGCAGTTTGACTATGGTTGAATATGACATTATTTAACAATATATGGAATAATAATAATGAAATAATTATAATAATTATAAATAAATTATATTTTTAATCTAATTATTAATGGTTGATATGAAAAATGGTCTATGTTATAATCAGTGATATGGGATTCCATATAAACACTTGAGTAGTATTTCCATTTTTCAATGATCATTATAAAAAGGAAATAAGTAATATTTTATTTTAAATAAAAATAATTTTATCATAGATATATTAATTTATAATTATAGATAATTATATATATCATTATTGTGATTTGGTGATGAAAAAAGGAATCACATCGCTTTTAGGAGGTGGTTATCCACGCGTCCACGAATGACATTTTAAGTTTTTCAATGAGTGAAAATGTAATAATGAAAATGATATAATATTATTAAATAATTATAAAAATGTATTTAATACCATAATTATTTCATTTATATCACATATATTATGTATATAAATACTTTTTATTTTTTATATAATTTTTTAGAGAAAAATTATTCACATCACTTTGTGAGGTGGTAGTTCTCAGAACACATGAGCGACTTTATCATATCACCTATGCTATGAAATGTAAAAAAGTTATATATAATATATTGACTAAATTTTTATTATTATGTTATAATTATTCAATAAAAATTTTATATCCACCATCATAACCAATATTTATAGGTGGTAATGGAGAAATGAAGGACATCGTCTCATGAGGTGTTAGGCCTTCATAAACACGAATGATGATTTCATGAATGATTTGATTAAATTGTATGTGGTTGTTGGTCATAAACATAAAACATTAATATATATATATTTATTTATTTATTTATTTATTTATTTATTTAAGATACTTAGGTCATTATATTATAATTTTATAAGAATAATTGATTAATGTGGGGAAAAAAATAAAATAAATAATGGCATTGAAGAGCATTACATCTACTTTGAGTGTTCTTCTTAAGTTTGAACTAATGTAACCATAGAATGATTTTATCACTAAAAAATGCTTCTAGGATGAGGGTGGGGATGTTATGAAGTTATTTTTGAAGGTTTTGGTTGATCCAAATAGCATGAGTATTGTGAATAAGTGAGTGGATTGAATTCCCTATTATAGTTGAGGAGTAGTTGTATTTTTTTAAATAACAAAATTATTAACTATTGGGAGGTCTCTCTTACCTCATGTGGCACAAAAGTATTTCAAAAATTGAGGTTAAGTTTTACCAGGTAAACAAAAACCATCAAAACATAAAAATATTTCTTTTTATTCAATTTAATTTATTATTACTCAGTTTAACACTTTGGGTTTTTACAATCGAAAATTGTATCTTTTAATTTACCAAGGTAATTTATCATTTAAAAAAAAGTTAAATGTTCCATATTGGATAATTAAAAACTAAGGATTATAAATATGAAATAAAAAAATTCAAATAAAATTCATATGTGATTATGAAACGAATTTTAATATAAATTAATATAATAGAAAAAACAAAATTATATCATTAATCGGTATAATAATTTTAAATTATTTTAAAAAGAAATTATGAAAAAAAAATCTAATTTAACTATCATAGATAAAACATTTTAGGCGGATTATAATTATTGAATAAATATTTCTAAATTTCATTCATATAAGTATAATAATTTAATTTAATATTAGTCCCATAGATTCAATGATAAAGCCGGTTTTCAAAAATAAAATGATCAAAATTTTACAAAGATTTAATATTAATTTTCAATATGAAATTGATTCCAATTTCCAAAATTTGATTCATATATTTATAATTGAACTAATTATACATTAAAAATTATTATAACATTATAAATAAATTTTTAAAAATAAAATTTGTAATTAAAATTCTATATCTTAACTATTCATCAAAATTGAAACATTAGAGAAAAATAAAATAATAATTTAAATAAAGATATTTTTGGTACCTATATTTTAAAAATGATTAATATTTATTTATAAAATTTTCCCAGAAGTGTTACAAATTAATTTTCAATTATGTTAAGTAAACATGAATAATCCTTCATTTAGAAAAGAAAATATTTTTTAAAAAAATATACTTTTTTGTTTTAAATGATTTTCATTATATTTTTAATCAGTATAAATAATATAAATTTCATTAAAAAATATATTTAAATAATTTATTTAATATAATTAGTAACCAAAATTTTAATTGCTATTATATAACATTTATATTAAATAATATTATTAATATTTTATTATTTTCTTGTACACCCCAGTCTTGCGTGTAACACAAACTTTTAAAGAAACTCATTGTTGCATATAGCGCAAGATGACCTTAGTGTTTCACATAATGAATGATATTTAAGGTATTAAAATAAATATATCCTAAATCTCAGTGTGATTATTTTTCAGTGTCCCACCACAGAAGTTACATAAATGTTCCACGAGGCGGTGACCAAAAGACCTCAAGTGTGCCTCCGCAAACTCTAGAGGATGTTGACTAGCTGTGAGGGCCTTGGGTGTTTCCATGGGGGAAATATTACATCAGTGATCAAATTGAAATTCATATATATATATATATATTCATTTACAATATAATAAGAAATAGGATAATTAGTAACAGCTAGAAGATACAAGTGTAAAAAAATACATAATCAGGAAAGATATATACAATTAGCTGAAGAAAAGTAATGAAAATATATAATATGATCATGGAAGAGAATCTATAAAAAAAATTCATGGGGGAAAGGTGATACAGAAATATACCACTTGCTAAAAAATATATAAAAATGACAAAAAATACTACAACTAGTATCTCGATCATAGGCTCGATCCTCTTCCTGTATAATTCACCCAAATGTTATGTATCAACATCTGAAGATGACTACTTCCCATTAAAAATACATGAACTCATAATCTCTGACTGGGTTCCAGTGATGGCCAATGTAGTGTTTGAGATACAATGTCATTAGGACACCACCAATGGTTTTCATAATAATCTAGTATGTGCATTATAAAATTAATAGTGTTTACTAATAATTTAATGAAAATAGAAATTAAAAAATTAAAAAATTAATTGAACATGGTTCAAAATATAAACCCATCTAATTTACCTAATTTGGCCTATTTTGGTGAGTCTTAACCAATGTATCCTAAAATCAAAAAGTTATTGGGATCATCTATGAAAAGGTATACTATCCCCAATATTTTTATTGGACATGGGGGACATGTCCATTGGTTTCTAAAAAATGTGTATTTTCAAAATTAAAACATTCAAATCCTAATAGTTTAATTAAAAAATTAATAATAATTTATATTCACCCTATTCTCATCCAAGGAACTTCTAGAATAATCATATGTATTGACCTAGGGGCTCGGTATGATTCCAATTCCTTCGGAGTCTATCCAGGTGACTCAAGAATGAATATCCAAATTTCACTCCAGGAATGTTGTGAAAACATCATTTACTATCATTTGAGTCTATACCTGGCATCACATGTAGGGTCCTGAGTCTTTCTCATGGAATGGTACAACCATTGTTTAATTGATACCATAAAAATATTCAACCTTAGGGAACCAATATCACTTTTATAGAGGTAGAAATCAATAATTCTTAGTGAGATTATCCAAGTAAGAGCTAATTTTTTCCTCGGTGTGTTTAAAATACATTAAAAAATATATCATGGAGGAATAAAGAGTTCTTCCAAGGGTTCCATAAGTCAGAACACCTTGTATAACCCTCAACAATAAGTTTAAAGTATTAAAAATCATTTAACTCATAATTTGACCTATTACCCATGTCATTAAATTAAACAACCATTTTAGGAATGGGTTAAAATACTATGAACCTGACCAACTCACTTGGTAAACAATTACATCCATTTTGGTGTTAGTTGTATCATATAACACAATGTTCATCACCATATTCAATCTAATTAATTCAATTAAAGAGATATATATATATATAGAAATACCCTCAAGTAATTTAAATAGTTAAGATAGAAGGTCTATTATTACTTCAAGGAGAAGAACACCTATATTGGTGTAATATGTCATGTTTATAAACCCAAGGTGATGATTCACCACTTTCTCTATTCGAAACTAGCATATTGAGTCATTCATTTTAATTAAACTCAATAATTATGAGGTGAAAATAGAATGATCTGACTCACGACACAATGAAGCATAATATACAACACAAAGAAATGAAGGTAAAGAGCATAGACCACCTACCTTAGCCATGTAGAGCTTCCCTCATCCATCATTGTACATTGATTCGAGTTAGGTTGGTTGAAATCAAAGAAATCATCAAATTCCCTAAAAATGGGGCAAATGAGATTGCACTACAATTGAACCATTGATGGAATGAGGAATGTGAAACTGAAGGGAGAGGATTTAAGATCTCACCTATAGATTCCCAATGGATCCGATGGTGAGAGAAAAAAGAATTTGTAAAGAATAGGTAGCATGATCCCAAGTTTGAGAGTGATGAGAACCTTCATGCATGGGAAGAGCAAGAAACCTATGAAAATGAATATGGGGTGAATAAATAAAAGGTTATATCATTTAAGAAGGTAAAAATGCAATTTGATCCTAACAATATCACTTGGTTTGGCCTCACGGATGGCCGAACAGTGCACCAACTGGACGTCACTATAGGCTTCAAATGGGTACCCCACATGGTTAGGCACATGATTTATCAAACCACATGAAAACCATGAAAAATAACCTTGTACTAATCCACTAAAAAACTACACATCTTTGTTCTTAGGGTTCCATGGTATTAGAAAAACCATGTGTCCCCCAACACCCCATTTTTTACAACTTTATGGTTTAGGGAAATCATGTGTGCTGGGTAGCACGATTTCTACTAACCATGGAACCCCATTTTACTCTTTCAATATCAGTAATTGGGAAACAAAAGTTCCTCAAACACCCCTAAAACTTCATTGAGTACCTTAGAAAACATTATTAGTGATGAACATATGAATTTAAACTTAAATAATGTGGTCAGTACCTTTATAAAAATTATAGAAATTACAGCCTCCCATCCTTAAGACAACTCTTCCTCATGTTTCCATTCTAATGGTGGTAAAATTCCTTCTAAGAAGATATCTAGATACCATGTAAGAACATCACCATCCCTCTCCCATGTCTAGTCTTAAAGGAATCCAGGCAGCTGAAGAACCCATACTAGATGAATTGACCATCCTCCAAGATCTTTCATGCTCTGAAAAATGATATGTATTGGACTCTTCTCCAAGGATGCATTCACCTCCGACTCAACATCCCCAGGGTCAAATTAATGAAATGGGTTACGATGATACTATCAAAGCTAAGATACTTGAAAGATATCAAGCACGTCATGTCACCTCTAAGATAATAGGAAATGATATGATATTGGCCTGACTCTCTCCACAATCTCAAAAGGCCCGACATATCTAGGCGGTGACAAGCCTTATCTCTAAATTTGTCTCTGACCCAATCTTTGTGATACACATCAAAATACATGATTTCCCACCTCAAACTCTAGAGTTCTACATCAACGATCAGTATAATACTTATTCCTCGATTAATCTATAACTATACACTTATAAATAAACTAAACTTTCAATGATGTATCCAGAATGGAATGAGGACCCAATAGAGTTTCATCACATACCATTAGCCAGTACAGAGTTGATTGACACAATGTTATGTAAAGGGCCTTGTATGGTACTATTTGAATATATTTATGAATTCTATTTTTGTACGAATACACATCCAAAGGAATATACTTTTCCCATTAACCTATAAAATCGATATTGTAGGCCCAAAGTATATCCTCTAATACATTAATCATTTTCTCAGTATTTCCTTTGGTCAGACGATGACAAGTTTTACCGAAGAGAAAATATAAACCTCATTCCTTATGGAACCCTTCCTAGAACTATTATGCAAAACATGAATCTTAGTCTGACATGATAAAATTGGGTACACCATGAATTCATACAGTCTCCTAGATGTAAACCCCATAGATCATCTACTGAGAAGGTTTTCTAAATATGAAGTTTGAAACATTGTTCATGCTGTCAGCGATCACAAATGATCATCACTTACTTGAGGGTATCTCGGTAATACCAACATAGAATCAATGGTGATGTCTTTCTATTTCCTCCTAGGAATAGAGATGTGTTATAGAATTCTAGAAAGTCACTTGGTATTTTCCTTCACTTGATGATAAGTGGAGCACCAATTGATGAAACTTCTTATCTTCTACTTAATACATGGGCACTATTACTGAAAATTAATATCTTTTTACATAATGGTGAGACTATGATAAACATCCCACAAAGAGGCAAGTGATTTCCTCATCAAATCTCCCTGTATATCAGAAGGCACCCATACTCATCCATGAATTAGTAAGGTGTCACATAAAATTACATCCCATCCTTGAGGTGGAGTCTCATCGATGATGCTCTTCCATAATATTAAGCCCTTATAATATATCAAATGAGTCATGTATAAATGCTCTAGAATAGAGTATGTCACTTTCATACCTACTAAGAATAACTACCCGTGTTATTCTTGAACCTCCAAATTCATCACAAAAAAACAGATCTTTAAACTTCCAATTGATAGTGGCCTACTTGATGGCTTGTATCTTAGTCTTCTAGCTCAAAGAAATGTCTACATCATCACCATTTATGAATGTGTAATCAAGAAAAATGTTGAATTATTTCAGGTATTCCATCCACATGTGCTGCCTCAGATTCAGGTCTCATTGAGTGTTGAAGTATTTGATACTTCTATGGTCTATGTTAAAAACCAACTACTCACACAACTAGTATTGTATCCCACAATTAATGTCATGAACCATAGCTTCTAAATAGAGGTTACACATTGGGTGATTCTTCTCAGTGGCCCTCAGTTTGTTGGACCCATATACTACAACCTGATCACCTAGCATCATAATTTCACCCCGAAAATATCTTGAAGAATCACATTAAATAGTATAACATATGCTTAGATCAGAAAGAATCAAGATGAGCACAAATGTTAGTCTTGTGATTAACTCATGGAAAGTTGTCTCATAGATTTCAGACCAGAATAATTTCACCCCTTTATTGGTCAGTATCATAATGGGAGATATTAAATTTTAAAATATGTAAATGAATCACCTGTAATATTCCACCATCCCTGATAATATTCTCATGTAAAACACATTATTGGGATGTTCCTAAGGAACCACAATTCTCACCTTATCTATATTAATAGATATAGAGACTTTAGATATGATATGACAAAAGAAGTGAACCTTTTTGAACCAAAATTAGAATTTTTTATTCTTCACAACTAATTAATGAACTCTTTGTGTGCTCAATATGATCTCAATATGGTTTTCATTGATATGTCTGGTTTGTTAATGCAATATGATGTCATCTACATACACTACCACATTGGAATCAATATACTGGTGTAAAATAAAATTCATCAAATACATGAATACATCTGATGTCTTCATCAAATCCATGAATACATAAAATCCATGAATACATCTAATGTGTTCCTTAGATCGAATAACATAACCATGTACTCGTACAAGTCATACCTTCTCTTAAACACTGTACATGGTACATATAATGGCCTCACAATCACCTGATGATAGCCAGACCTAAAATCAATGTCAAAGAAAACTATTTATCCTTTGATCTGGTTGAAGACGATATCTATTTAAGGCAACATATATCGGTTCTTCACTTTGAGTTAGTTCAAATAGTGGTAATACATGCACAATCTAAGGGTACCATATTCTTTCTTGGTAAAAAGGAATATTTAACCCCATAGGGATGTGATGGTTTAGATGAAATCATAATCCCCTAGATCATCAATATGCTTCTTGATTTATTGGAGATCTATTGGTGGCATCCTATATAGAAGAATGTACATAGGTTCTACACCTGGAACAAGATTGATGGTGAACACAATATCACACTCAGGTGGTAAGAAAGATAATTCATTAGGGATTACATACCTGAATCAATACACCAATGAATAAAATTCCACAAACTACATAACCAGATTGATCCTAAATAGACTAAAGATCTGAGAGGTCACTTCACCTCACCTATTACTCTTGGGATGAGCTCAAAATTATTGGATATCCCATTCTTCCTTATGAATAAACATGTTTCCCTTGGGTGATGAAAAATATACCAAATGGTGATAATATTCTACCCAGGACCGATATGGCTCAATCCATTCCATAAAAAATGATATCAAAAACCAATAATATTTAGGATGGAAAATCATTACAGAAAAATATTACCCACATATTTCAAGGGGAACTACTTGAACTTGCATATACCATCATCTCGAACTCCTAATTTTGTTTCAAGGGTCATAACAACATGGAGGTACTCTATCAGTAGGCCCAGACTTCCCATTTTTGCAACAAATAGAAATTAGTGAGATTAACATGTTTCAAACAAGAAATATACTAGAGTAGAGCCTACAATAATAGTACTTCTAAATATGTATATATAAATTTGTGTACTATTATACTCTAGAATATGGTTTACAACATATATTTTTCCAAAACCATGAACCTAAGATACTGACTGAGTTGCCTGAGAAGCATCACTTTTCTGATATTAAAACTATTAATCATAAATTCATTTTCCTCAACCACATGCTCAACTGGAAAAAAATATACAATAATAGTTTTCAACTTGATGTAGTGTTATAGATTCTGCACTAGAAGGTTCCACTGCCATAAATCCTTGCTCATATGGATCATGATGAATGAATCGGTAGAAACACTATAGGTGACCCATCCTTCCGCAATCTGAACACTGGATCAATTTTCTTGTACATTGGGGATTTTTTTATTCTACCACACTTATGACACACCAAATGGATATGGTTACACACAAAATAGCTGGTACTTACCCCACATGTACCCTCGAGTCTCCACTTCCTTCCATTGGATAAACCACTCCTCTTTTTAGAAACAGAATTTCCATGCTTCACATTGTTGAATTCCTACATGTTTCTCTCAATGAAGAGGGCCGAGTTTACTATATATAATATGGTCGTCTTCCAAAATATCTTCACATAAAAGTGGATGTCCATTGAAATCCCATACATTAATCTTCTAATAGTATCTTTTTCTTCACCGGATAAGGTCAATGTGAAACACTACAGTTTATTGAAGAAATTTGAATATTCCATCACTGAAATGTCACCTTAATATAGGTGCATGAATTGTTGAGAATGATATTCTCTCAATGTTTAATGGAAGAAGTATCCAAAGAAATATATCTGAATGTCCACCAAGACAATTACCTAATGTGGACCAGACTGAATAAAAACATCCCACCAATTCTTAGAGAATGTATGTAGAGTATAGGTTGTGAGCTTGACCCTCCACTCTATAAGAATCTCAATGTTCTTAAAGATTGACCTAATGGCCCTAAGCCATGACTTAGTAGCCAGAGGTCTTCCATACCCTGAGAATCTATGAGGATACTATGGTTATAACTCCCAAGTTAGTTATACCATTGAAGGTGAAGGTTAGTTAGAACCCTATTCTGATTTCTTAAAGTGGAAAAGTTATCCAACAACTAGGCAACAAAAATCAATGAAGATATAAATGAAGTGCCTCAGGTGGATCTGCAGAAGGTATCAACGGTGGATTAGGGACCACCATCTTGCTATTATTCTCATCACCACTCTCCTGGAATACAACACAAGGTAGTTGGGTGGCGTATCATTATAATTTCGATCACACTTCTTAGATTGGATTTATAGTTGATAGGGAATGTGATAAAGAATGTAAAGTCACAAATTCATATTACTAAATAAAAACACCCCTCTTCCTACTCTTATATCCATACATGGGTGATAAGAACAATCTATAGAAGGATTAAAGTATATAGGAACTGCTACCCACTACTAGTTCAGGTCAAGGAAAAGGTCTCATATTGAAATATAAGGTATCAATTTTAAATTAGAAGGTGATATAAATTTTAATTTATTTATATGTTCAAATCAACATTTTAATTGTTGAATTAGATGGATCACCACTCCCATTTATAAGGGACCATTTACATTTTAAATTGAAATGTGGTGTCCACTAAATCCTAATCGAAACACATTCCAACCCATGTGACCAATGATCCATAGTGAAACCTAACAAAATTGGCTACATAAGGCACAAGATTTAACATATGTTGGAAAACACTGTTAGGATAAGATAGATTATTTAAGTGCCAATTTTATTGTCACAATCTTATAAGGAAAAATCAACACCTTTATATATAAAACAAAAATTTAACTGAAAGTCATAACAAACAAGGTACGTCCAAAATTCACATTTAAACCCTGCTATTCATACTGATAAGAAGGTATTTAATTCCATTATTAATGAAAATTTAGTCTTATAGTGCCTAGTATGATTCATAATTTACTACAACCTCATGTAATTAGGATATGGAAGATTGAATACCATATTAAGGGAATCAACATTAATAATGACACAAATATAGTGAGTCATGTAATGGTGAAATCCATGAAACTAAAACAATGCAAGAAACCATATCATTTTACCATACTAGGAAATTTGGGTTCTCCTGTACATTGGGTGTCTACTCTGAGGAATATTCTCATTACCAAATTCCAATATCCTAGTCTCTTATCCATCCCAAATAGTATGAAAAAAGGATAATAGAAACTCTGATACAACTTTTTTGCATCCCGCATCGAATGTAACATAAAGGTGCACTGATGGAAGACACAAGACCTCAAGCACGATTCCCCAAACACCAGAGGTTGCTGACTAGACGCGAGGTCCTAGGTTTTGTATGATGGGAGACTATTTCATTATTAAATAGATTGAACTGAAAAAATAAATATATGTGCATTTATAATATAATAAGAAACATCAGAAGTTGTATCATCCAAAATACAACATCAGAAACAAAATACATAATCATGAAATCTAAATAAAAAATTAGCAGATGATGAATTATAAAAACATACAATATTATGACCATTATAAAGAATCTATAAAAAAGTGTTCACTGTGGATAGAGGATACAAGAATATAAGAAATGCTAACAAAATATACAAAAATGGAAAGACTAATACAACTATCATCTCAAGAAAGGGCTTGATACTCTACCACCTAATCCATCCCAATGATGTAAATATAAATTGAATGTTGTCTTCTTCCCTTTATCAACACATGCAGTCTTACTGTCAGATTGGGTACCGAAGGTGTCCTAAGCAGGCTGTGAGATACAACCTCAGTAGGCTACAACTAATAGTGTCTTGATAAATCAAGTGTGATCATTATAAAAATAATAGTGTATGATAATAATAAAATGAAAATACCAATGAATAAATAAACTAATGTGTTGGAATGGTTTCAACTTGTAATCTCATCCAATTTAGCTTCTTTTTCCTTTTTCTGTGCATTTGGACCATGGTATTTTGTAAAGGTAATGTGAGTGGAATCATGTGTGAGAAGGTGGACTTTCCCAAATACTTTGATTGGGATTGGGGGACATGTCCTTAAATTTCTCGAACCAAAAAGGTGGTTTTCAAATTAAAAAATTAAATGATCATCATTGAATTAAAACCAAATTACAAATAATTTAGATTCACCCTATATCCATCAAAGGTAATTCTAAAATAATCTCGGGTAACTCTTGAATGATTTGGTATGAATACAATGCCTAATGAGTTCGACCAAGGTTACTTAAGAATTAAATCATAAGTTTAAATCCATGTATGATGTAAAAACATCATGAACTAGCCTCCGAGATCGTACTTATTATCACACGTAGCGCCTGAAGACTCTCTCAAGGCATGTAAATACCATCATGCCATTAAGCCTATCCATGGTATCTCCCCAAGGGAACTAGTTTCACTCATTTAAAGGTAAAAAAAATAAATAACACTCAATGATATCGTCTTATTAATTTCTAGAGTCTTCCCCAACATATTTAAAAATAATTATTTTCTTTATCAAGAAGTCATAAAGAGTCAATCCAAGGGTTCCATAATCTAGAACCCCTTATATCACCCTTGGAACTTTGGTGAATGAATTAAACCATGATTCATCTCTAAATTTAACCTATTATCCATTTCATAAAATTATCCATCCATTTGAGGAATGGGTGAAAATCATAAATAGATTACCAACTTACTTAGTGAAAATTTCCTTTTATTTTTGTTGTGAGGTGTACGGTCTAACTCATGTTTCATCACATTATTTAATCTAATTAATTCAATTGAATATAATTATTTACCAGGAAACAAACTCATGGAATTTATACAATTAAGTAAGATGGTAAATTTTTACTTAATGGATAAGCACACCTAGTTAGGTGGTATATGTAATGGTGATCAACACAAGTGGTTGATTCTCCACTAGCTCAGGTCCCAAATAAAATTGATAGGAATTCAATTTAATTACATTTATAAATTATGAGGATATGTATAAAGGGTATGAAACACAACACAATAATACATGATATACAATGAAACAAAATAAAAATAAATAACCTAGACCATATAGTTTATCATCATAGAACATCACTCTTCCAACCTTATCCTTTACTTCGAGATAGGTTAGAAGAAATCGAAGAAATCATCAAATGCCATGAAAATGGGAAAAATGATATTTCACCTAGGTATTAAAATATATGGATTGATAAACATGAAAAATTAAGTTATATGATTTAATATATCACCTCTATCTTTTGGATGGATTCGACGACAAGATAAATTGTGTTCATTCAAAGGAGGTAGCTTGATCCCAAGGTTCAGAGATAGGACATCCTTCATGTGTGGGAGGATGAAGAAGCACTAAGAATGAATAAGAAGAGGAATAAATAAATTTTTAAATCAATTAATAGGTTGGAAATTTTAATTTCACCTTATAAAATAAGGGTTCATGGTTTTCCAAACTGTGCACCAACCATATGCCTTGATCTGCGTCAAAGGGGAACCTTGCATGTGTAAGGACACAATTTATCATATAGTTCTGAAAATGTGAAAAAAACTCTATCCCAAAACAATGAACCAATACAAGGTAATTTTCATAGGGTGGCATGATTTTAGAAAAATTGTGTAACCCTATAATCCCACTTTCAACAACCACATGGTTTAGGGAAACCATGTAGGATGAGAAGCATGGTTTCTACTGACCATTTGACCTAGTTTATCTACATCAAATTCAATCCTACAAGATTATAATTATCATATAACACACATGAAACCTAATTGAGTCCCTTATAAAACATTACTACGAATGAATAAATGAATTTTAACCTAAATGAAATGCATATAACTTTTGAAAAAATCTGGACAATACAATTTTATTTGATATTATTTGTGTTTCACATTAAATATTTTATCAAACTTAATTTTCTTATTTTAAATATTAGGGTATTACATCATCATCCATTAATAAATTGAATCCCCTTAGTTTTAACATTATCTTGTTAATCAATGGATGGTAATTTTGAAAAAAAATTGTTATAATACCACATCATAAAAATGGTTAGTAAAACATCATCTAAACAATAAAGAAAAGGGAATTACTAAGGTCATATGGAATAACAAACAATTAGGATTCAAAATAGGATAAAATAGATGGTAATGGAAGAGAATCAAAAATATATAAAGATATTTATTGCGGTCACTAATAAAAATAAAGTGAATGGTCAATGTAATTATAAGTTCCTCAAAACCATTAATTTTTTAAGATCAAAAAGACCTTTGAGTCATTATTATTTAAGGTAATTGGATAATATTTTTGTTTCAAGGTCATTTTACTTGAGTTGATGAATTATATTACCATATTGAATAAAATAATATGGAAATATACTTACATTATGAGTATTGTTTCATCCATTAATCAATTTTCACCAAAAATTCATCTTTTTATCTAAATAATGAGTATTGATGAAAAATACATCATTCCTAAAGAACTAAAATAATCTTTTTAAAGGACCATATAATCCCCAAAATAATTACAATATATTAATCCTATATTTAGAAATTACCCAAAACCAAAATGGTTAGAACATAGAATGACAAAACCTGAACCTTCACATATTAATATCCATATTTCAACATTAATAACCACTTCTCAAATGAAGTCACACCATAAATAAATATCCTTAAAATTCTTCAAACATTTCTTGACTATGTTCAAAACCTAAAGATTAGAGGTATTTGATTAGATATTCTTCGATCATAAATAAAACATTATTTATAAAATACATTCCCATATGTTTCTGAAATAAAAAAATTCTTTAACTACAAACATTTCATACTATCCTGGACATCACACAGGCCAGTGGTGGACACAAAACCCTTAACATCCTTCATTTATGGATTCAAGACCCACAAACTTTCCGAATGTGATGGGTTGTCACGTATCAAAAGGTTTCTTTCTATAAAAATGATAAATAATTCCTCCCTATATAACACATCATGTTTATTCAAGGGGTTACAAATACTTCAACCAAAAAAATGTCTCAGAAAATTTCATTATTATCATCAAAATGTTATACTACTTAAAACCCTATAATTAAATTTATAAGAAAATGAAATGATGATAATACTTATGATTATAGAGTTATCATGGTATCCATAACTCTTAATATAACCTCACATAAAAACATCTTAATATATAATGTTGTTTAAATAATTACTTTGATACCAAATATAATAGCCCACAACCCGCACTCATGGATCTGGTGCCAAAACAGTAAACATTACATTTTCATATTTAATGATGATAATTTTTATTGAACTATTTTATAACCAAACCTTTTTATTTTAAAAGAAAAAATTGGATACATTAAATCCTTCAGGACCTTTTAGGTTTATAGTTTTATAGAATTAGGAAAAACTCCAACATAAAGAATTATATTGACATTAAATAAGAATTTCTCCCACTTAACCCATCATTTTTTTCCAATAATAAATTGGAATCATTCATATAAAATCCATTATAGATATAAATCATTCATCATCATTCGTTTTGAACTGTGGAAAATGAAGGATAAGAAGGGTGAGATAAAATGTTCAGTAAGGGAAAACATTATAACTAACATGTGAATGTAATCAGTGAGAATACAAATATAATAAGGGTATCATGATGTAATCAATGTGTATGATTAAAAAAATATTCTTACACATCAATACTTGTATCATTAAAAATGAAAAAATTCAATAAGGAATCAAAAAAGTTAATATCATAAGAATCAATAATCATGATCAATGTGACATCAATATTGATCAAATGAAAAATCATAGACACATAGAATTCATAGGAAAAAAATGTTTTTATCTTGGAACATCATCTCATGTAAACCTCATAAAACCCTTACTAAACTCTTATATAACCCTTAAAAATTATAAGAAATATATGGCTAACTTTTAATATAACTCTACAGAGAACATAATCATTACTCAATGCAGTGGAGTGCTATTTTGGAGAACCCGCAATATAAGACAAAACCGGATCACCTGAAATTATATGATATTTAACATCATATATAATTTATAAGGATGATAACATAAATTAACTATACATATAATTCATCTTAAACCTCACTAGAATAATCATTATTATTTTATTACCAAATCAACACATTCCAAATTAATGAGATTTATGTTATTCTCATTGAAACATGATTAACCTATGAAATTGAAATGATTTCCAAAAAGATATTATTCAAATACTAATAACCCATGGAAATTAATTGGGTTCCATAAAAGTCTATTTGAATCACGACTCTCCTATTGAAAAGAAACAGGTTCCATAACAATCTCCTTGAAACAATATTAATTCAACCTGAGAATGAAAGAATATAGTGCCTTTAAAAAACATAATCAGTGGTTAATATATTATAGAAAAATATTTTAAGATTTATGAATAGAAATACTACTAAAATATAATTAATTTTTTTTAATAAAATACCATTTTCATTTAGAAAATAACTTTTTAAATCATAAATCATTTAGAAATTCATTTCCGTTGAGAATAACTATGAAATATTATAAATGAATCTTTTTATAAATTATTTAAATTTTTTATTGAGAAATATATCTGTTATTATTTTAAAATAACATTTTAAAACATTTTTTGAAAAAAAAATAAAACATTGTATAGGGAAAAATATTCTAGAATGATGAGAGAAATAAAGTTGGATTTCATTTAAAATTCCCTCCAAAGAAAATATATAAAAAAGTGTTTAAAATTGTAAAATTAATTGAACATATAATGAATAAATATAGGATATAAGTATTCATGATAGTTATAATGTTTCAATATCGGTTTCTTAATCACAAACAATCTTGATAAATAACGAGATTGTAACAACATATTATTAACACTTTGGTAACATTAAATCATAATACCCATGGAAGAATAAAATTAAATGATACTTATAATCTCTTAAAAATTATGATATTCAAGATATAACTTGTAAAATTATATGTATAAAAACATCATAAAATAATATTGTTGTATAACACAATATAGGTCTCAAAGAGGGAAAATTGAGACAAAAATTTCTTACATTATTGGTAAATTTGAAACATCAATAAAATTGAATTACATTTAATAAAAATGACATGTAAATATATATATATATATATTTATTTATTTATGTATAATAATTTTAGAATATTTTTATGGGAAGTACATACACCACACAATAAAAATAAGTGGTTTATATAGAATATATCTCCCATAAAAAAAGTGAGATAAGAAAACCCTTACCTCGATTCCAACATGTCACTTCTGTATTTTACTTATTTAATAATAAACATGTGTTAGTTATTCAATTTCATTAGCAAAATTTTCAAGTTTTTTATTAATTTAATTTTACTTAAAATAATTTTATATACAATTATGTACTCGATAATGTTTATGATAGGAGTTTTGATCATATCCATCTTGTGTGTCAAAAATGACTTAGGTAGATTGAATATGGTCTAAAAGGTAATTTTAAAGATATACCTAGAATAATAATAAAAATGTAATTATCATGTTTATACTTCAATTATAATTTTAAAATTATCATGATATATGGCTATAAAAAATGGGCTATGTTATAAATGTTGATATTGTATGGCGTAAGTACGCACAAGTAACATTTCCATTTTCAATGAAAGTTATAGAAAGGTGTTTATTGATATATTATACTTATATAATTATTATTATATCATAAATATCAAAATAATAATTTATATAAACTTATATATATCATTATTTTCATATGGGGATGAAAAAGTATTTACATTGCTTGGAGGAGGCAGTAGCCAACACATCCACGAATAATATTATCATTTTTTAAATGAGTGAAAATGTAAGAATTAGAATTGTATATTATTTTTATATAATGATAAATGTATCATAAATATCTTCATAATTTCATTAATATCAAATATATTCATTATCTTTACCATTTTTACATTCCATGTAATGCGTTAGTGAAAAATGATTTACATCACTTCCCAAGATAGTAGTCCATCGTACGCCTGAGGGATGTTATCACATCCCTTACAGTATGCTATGTAAAAATGGTATATATGTTATAATGACAAAGTAAGATTAATATTTTTATAAATATCATATATTAACTTTATACCCATCATAATAGACAACTGTAAGATATGGTATTGGAAAAATGAATGACATCATTTCGTTAGGTGGTAGTCTATCGTACACACGAATGTTGATTTCATAAATCATTTAATGGAAGTGTGTATGGTTTTAGGTTATAAAAATAACATAATAAAATATTATTATATTAAATATAATTAATTTATTATATCATGATGGAATAATAAGGATTGAAGATGTTAGAGAATAAATTAAAATAATGATGCTCATTGAAGGATATTACATCTGTATTGGGTATTATCTACAGGATTAAACTAAATAATTGCTAAGATTGATTTAATACCAAAATAATGATTTTATGATGATGGTATAGATGTTTTAAAATGATTTTTTTAGGTTTTAGTTGATATAAAAGTCTTTATAGGTATGAATAGGTGAGGTGAGTGAATGCCATTTTATATTTGAGGGGGGTGGTATTATTGGTAAACTCTTAAAAGTATTCAATATTGGGAGGTCCCCGATACCAAATGTGTCTCGAAAATATATCAATAATATTATAGTGTGTTTTTTTGGACTAATAACACAAACATTATAGAAAAATAAAAATATTTTTATCATATTATCCCTTAGTTTTTAGGTCTACTCAATTTTACCCTTTCTGTTTTTACCAAAATATAGTGTATATTTTTATTTCCCTATATAATTTTTCATTTTAAAATAAAATAAAATGATCCTTATAAGATAAGTTGTTATAAATGTTTCTAAATATTAAATAAAATTCTTTAAAAAAGTTACTTATTTATTATAACATCAATTTTAATTTAATTCTATATAATGTGAAAACCCTCGTTTTAACCTTATAGACTTTAATTAATTTTAACTATTTTCACTGATAATTATGGTAAAAATTGAAGGTAAAATATTTGGATAATATGAATTGTTATTATTACATTTATTTGATTCATTTAACCAAATTCAATTAACATAATTCGTAGAATTTTATTTAAAATTATTCTGCTAGACACAATGAGAAAGTGAGTTTTGAAAGAGAAAATGTTTAAAAGATTATGATGTTTCTATATCGAATGTCAATATGAAATAGATTATAATGAGATGAATTTTATTAATAGATATATAATTTAACTAATTATAATTTAAAACAAATTTAAAATATAATGTAAATTTTTAAAAATATAAAACCAAATGGTAGTTTTCAATTATAATTGGGTATTTTTCACTATTCCTCAAAAATTAAATCTTTTTAGAAAATACAAAAAAAAATATTTAAAATAATTTGGGTATGATAATTTTAAAACATATGTATATTTCAAAATATAAATTTTAAGGATGTTTAAAAAAATATATATTTAAATTATATGCACTATGCATGATTAAAAATATTTTTGAAAAAGAATTTGTTTTCCTAAAGACATTTCATTTTTTTCTATATGATTATTGTTTTATTTCCAATTAATAGAGAGATGATAAATGTTTGTAAAATATATATTTTTATAATATATTTAATACATTTCTTACAAAAAAATTAATTTCTATGATATAACTATAATATTATATAATATTATTATTATATTATTTTTGAGTAAATCTCTAGATTACATTTGACACATGCTTTAAAAATCATTAATGGGTATAACACAAGATTACCTCAATGTTTCGTGTAATGAAATATATTGAATATTTTTAAATAATAATATGATAATGTCTTATGGTGTAATATTATTTTCTAATTTTGGTGTTTCATATCACATACTTTATAAAACATAATTTTATTCTTATAAAATCTATGGGTTTTATAAGAAATGTTTTGTTGGTGAAATTACACTTACCTTTTTTTTCAGGTAAACTGAATTTCACATTATCCATGATAATTGATTTTTAATTTATTAATTATTAATTATGAAAATAATAATATTTGAATAAATAATATTAATTATAATGAATCCAATTTTGGAATAAATTATACCAAAATCATCTCACCAAAGTGGAAGAATTTTCTTTAACATTTTATCGTCATCTATGATGAAAAAGCAGTTTTTCTATGAAAATGATTCATTAAGTATAAATGTTTTTTATATATATTAAAAATAAATTTATTCTAATGACCTAAATTTGATTTTTAAAAATATATTTAATCTCCTTTTACATTTAAATCCATTTTGAAATATAACACATCATTGTAAATATATTAAATGGAAGGGAAGTTTTGAAAAAAAAACATTAATTTTCACAATTCATAAAAAAATAAATCTTTTATAAAAATTATTAAAAATATTATTAATGATAATTTTGAAAATATCGTTTCAAAAAGTAAATTTAAATGATTGGAATAAATTTATATAAAAGTGGAACAAATGTTTTTTAAAATATGTGTGTAGAACACAGATAATATTCCTTTTATTAAATTTGTTTTTTAAAACATAAAATTGAATGTATAATTATACCTTTCATAGAAAATTTATTTTAGTAATGGTATAAATTTTATATAAATATATAATATATATAATTAATTAAACTAATTCACCAATAGAGACAAATTAAATAAAATTATATAAACTAATTCATGTACGAAAATTATTTTTATTGAAATAAATTTCTTTCACATTCAATTTATTATTTTTTTCATTTATAATAAATTTAAAAAAAGAACAAATTTTATCAATGGTTGAACCATATAATTTTAATAATTTTTTGTTACTGTCCATATCCCAAAATTTAACTGCAACGTTTTAACAATCAAGTTTAAATAATAATAATAATAACATTAATAGTGTATCAGAGTTGATGAAAACTCAGTGTTGCATATAGAAAAAGCTATTAGTGGAACTTTTTTTAAGTATTATTTTATAAAATATCTTGTTGATAAATTCTACCCAATTTTAAATTAATTTCAGCCTCAAAATTATATCACTTTGATTCAAACAACTAAGGATTATTTTACTTTATTATATCCAAAGTTTCCCATATAGTTTTATTCAAGTTAGTTGTTTCTCCATAATATATTGAGTAGGTAAGTGGTCTTGCTTCATAGAAATTTCCCACTATGAACCATAATCTACATTGGTTTTACATCATATGAATGATCATGATCTAGTGTTATGAAATATTAGTTATGTACAAATGAAATATCAGGTATGTACTTTATTAGGAGTGTTACATACAACACATGATGAACCTTTGGTAGGCTTAGTGGAACCACCTAGAGAAAAGAAAACATCCCTACTCAATCCTGAATCTTTAAGGGGATGCTATAAATAGGGATTAACTTTTAATTATTTTCTAAATATTATAACTTTATTCCATAGAAATATTTTGAGAAAAACCTCCTCACTAACTTCAAATTTCTGATCACACCAATGATTGTCAATATAACTTTTATATCAATACTAAGCTACCTTAATGTTATAATGAATATAAATAACATTATATAAAGTTTTCTTAGCAATAATGGGACCCAATAGATACCTTACTCCCACTTCATCCAAACATTTTTGATTTATATAACAATTTCTATAGATGTCATCATAAGGATCCATCTGAATGCTCTAGTGAAAGCTATTTTTTTATGAAAACTCAACTATATAATGTTTTTGATCCCAAAAAAATTTTAAATACATAGAAAAATGATGTTGTTAATCCTCTAGTGTATTAATAGTTAAGTAAAATGGGACATCTATCTAAGGATATTAGATTTTACTAAAACTCAGCTCTATATCATGATCCTGAATAAGACATCACTTGAACATAAAAGTAATCCTATGATCCTAATCATATAAAATGTAATGTTCTACTCCATGAAACATTACTCACTCTAGGATAAATATAATATAAATATTATCTAGCGTTAAATATTCTCTAATAAAATTTTTTGTGAATACTTTGTAAGGAGATTGACTATGAAGCATATATCATAGGACCCTATAGATTTTTTCAGGAGTCCAATGACAAAATACATGGTGATGCTTTGACCTTTACATTCTAGTGTGTTTAATGGTTATTACATCCTCATATACTTTTCTCTCTCTCCATTAACCTACTGACATACCAAGAACTAAGATAAAAAAATGATGATATCTATCTTAATTCTATTGAATGTGAAATACTCATTCAAATCCATATATATCTTTACATTTCTATGATGAATAAAGAAGGTGAAACTATGATCCTCTATTAACAACATCTTCTTTAAATCAGGTATGGAAGGAACACATATAAGGTTCTAGAACTTTATCATTCCATCACAACCAAGTTCAAACATATGAAATTTTCTCTCCTTCCAATACAACTCACAATATTCATTATATACCTCATTAATCAACACTTTTATAGATCATTGAATGATTAATTGAGAAAGGTAATATTTCTCCCCTTCCTTCACGATTTCCAGATCTTTCCTTTTAGAATCCATAAATATAGGATCTTTTTTTATCCTTACTATGTATGTGTTGGTATGTTCTGCTAATCTCGAATAATTTTAATCCTTGTCAACTATTTCAAGGTGGTAATGTATTGGGAAGTTATGTTCTTTAATCATCACTAACTATATTCTCTGGTCCATGTTAAACTTTTTCTGTGCAAATATATACTTTAAAATTTTTTGATCATTATATATATCACACTTTTTCCCTAAATATAATTCCTCCATATAATTAATTAAAAAATTATTAAAACTAACACTAAATAAAAATATGGGTACTTTCACTAATGAAAATTTATTTTTTTAGGCATAAGATATGATCATGTCATTATAAATAATAAAACAACCCAACCACTTCATGGATGCATCTCTATAATTTAAAAACCAGTGTATTTTTTAGGGTAATGTAAGAATTGGTTCACTATCTAGTATTATCTTTAGTTCCTCGTAATTTTTCACACATTCATCAATACAAAGGAACATATCTCCCCATAAATAGAACTTGGTGAGTTGATTATATAGTCATGAGAAATCCATCGGAAACCATAGAAAATATCTAACCAGTCCAAGAAAACATCAAATCTTGGTTACCATGGTTTGTATATCCTAATTCAAATAAGAACTATCATTTATGGATCCATTGATATGCAATTGATTGAGATTATAAATACCAAAAATACATCCATCTATAGAAAATGTTAACACTTTACAAATTTTCCATACAACATATCCTCCCTTAGGATACTCATGAAAATACAAAAAACATCTTCATGAACTTAATTTCTCATTGAATATATAATAGTTGCTTCAATAAAGATGACCAGAAACTAATAATGTTATTATATAAATAACTTTTTCATTAGATCCTTGAAGATAGATGGGGAATTATTAATTAAAAATGACATCCCTATATAATCACAGTGTTTATACATTATACAGAATGTTTTCTTGGGTATATCATCCTTATTTACCATCAATTTATGATATTTGGAAAACAATTCAATCTTGGAAAAATATTTAGCTCCACACAATTGATCACAAATGTAGTAAATGTAGGATAGAGGATACTGGTTATTAATTATGATATTTTTCTTCTCCTGATAATCTATAAAAAGTTTTATAAATCCATTTTTATTCTATTAAAAATTTTATTTATACCCCAAGGTTACATTCTTAACTAAAAAGTATTATTTTATCATTACCTAAGATTATATTATTCAATTTTGGTAACCCAATATGGGCCATTCTATTTAATTCATTGAATTATGCATGGAACAAAATATAAGATCTATTCATAAATAAATTTTACAATTCAGGGGAATACAAGGTTACTCTTCTAATAAAAAATTGAAAAAATCCATTACAATAGGATTATCATAGATTTTGAGTTTTTCTACAACCATTTGAGCTAAAAACCTAAAGAATATGAAGAGGGTTTCATAAAATTGTTGTAATTTAATTTATAAGTTCATATTTGTTATCAAAATAATATAATATCATAGTTTAATATATAATATGAGTAACGAGATTACATCCTTGAATATTTATTTGTTATTTATTAAGATAAATCCAATTCATGTCGACAATAACACTAAATTAAAGAAGAGGTAGGATATCATTATTTTTTGGATGGATATTAACACAAAACTCATCCGGGGAACAATCATAGTCTTGACATGTGATCACCATGTCATTAGGGGTTTTCACACATAGTTTAAAATATAATTTTCAAGTATACTAATTAACATCTCTATACACTTTTAAAGATATGAATGACCTCGTATAACATTTCTCAAATTGGTTACTTCAATATTTGAGTATACATGTTACCAACTCAATATCATTTTTCTATCTTCATTCATGTAGTCAATCCAAAATTGCCAACTTGTCCATTAGGAATCCTTGATCAAAGTGATCAATCATTTATAAGATTTCTAAATCATAACACCTTATGTTCAATATATGAAACCATAGTTTTATCTTAGGTTATTCATTTTCATCACCAATTGAAATCCATAATTATGGTTTGTATAGATTTTTTAAATTTCTAAAACATATGTGACAGTAGAGCCAATCATGGTGTCGAGAATTACCCATTGTTTTGCACTAGGTGATGGTCGATTCCAAACCAAATACTCCCTTTTTAGGATTATTACACCTAGAAGAATATGTTTCCAATCCATATCCACATGTTGTACCCATACAAAGTTGTAATTTCTTGGAAACCACTCATAATATCCATCAACAAAATTCCAAGATATTTTCATATGCATTGATTAATTCATTGACTTATTCTAATAATTTCCCTTATAAATATCCCTTGATATCATTATAAAGACAAAAAAATATCATACATAGATATTAAATATTATTATATTAATATTATTTAAATTAAACAAACACATTCCTAAGGATGGTAAAGGTATTGTTCCTTTGAAAAAATATACACAAAATCAACTTAAACATAATTGAGATATATCGTTACCAATAATTGTATTAATTATTTTAGCCCTTGTTAGAAAAATAATATATAATACCATTCATCATAACCTGTGGAAGGGAAACATAACAAGATGTGATCTTATATGTTATGTAAGGTTAGACAAATGTTATGTTAATATATCATGAGAACAAGGGAATGGGAATATGAGAATTACATATGAAATCATAACCTTTCATATCATAGATCATAAGCTCGATTCATGGAATTCATATTGGATGTTAATAATAAATAACTAATAAAGGAACAAAAGGAGGCGAACCGTGAGAGAATAAAATTATCATATGACACAGATTCATGGAATACTTATAAGAAAATAAAATCATTTCATAAGTTGTTCAAGGGTCATTTCCAAGACAATCATAGGGGACTTGGTTCACTCCACAAATAATCATAGTATTTAAGGTTTACTACAAATATTATCATAGTGGACATAGTATTTTTCTAATTTGGGTTCACTCCCCATCCTATTACTATATATCTCATTATATTTCAATCATTACCCAATTAATTAGTGGGAGATATAGGTCCCACTTATCACCTAATGAATTTCATACATATGTGTGCATTAAGATCATAAAACATATATTCTATCAAATCCCATGAAATAAAATTTCTTTCATAAAAAATTCATCATAACATAACCTATATAAAAGAAATAGGTATCATAGTCACTTAATCATTTAATTAATTTATAATATATTGAAAAAGAATTGGGTTTTAGAAGGATTTTATCGTGAAATAACTCCTGGAAGAGAACTTTTTTCATAAAAATATTTTCATTATAAAAAATAAATCATTTAGAAAAAAAAATAATGGAATCTTTGGATTATATCCCTAGTAAAGGATATTTAACACCATGGTATTTCATCTAAGATGGAATATTTTTTATAAATAAAACCCAAATGGAATGTTTCTTATTGAAAATATATTATCCTTGAAAATAACATTATTTTACATTAAATTTCATAAAATATTAAGGAAAAAAATTTATTTTAGAATTACTTGAAAATTTATAAAGTATTCTTCAATAACAATAATGGTTATGATGTTAGGATATTTCTATTCACGTCGTACATGTTAATAGAATGATTTGTTTCCACATTTTTGGTAAAATTCAAAAGGCCCTTATTTGGAAAATGACAAGAATGTTCATTTCAAAAAAAAATTAAAATTTAATACATGGGAAAAAATTTATTCAATAAATAATTTATATTATAATCATTTTAAAAAAATATATAAAACATGACTTTGGTAGAAAAATGGTTTTCGAAAAAAGAATGATATAAAGATGATTTTTCATAAAAACATTATTTTGATCTTTTTAGCACAAAATGAGAGGAAAAAGAAAGGAAATAATTTATTGTAAAAAATAGTATAAGTAAATATACTATTTTTTCAAGAGATATATTATAACATTTCATCACTGGAAGCATAATCATGAGAAATACTGATAATTGAAGAAATTGTAACATAAAACCCTTACCACTTTAGAAACATTGAATCATAAGCCCCATGAATGAAATATCTTAAAATGGATATATAAATACACATAACTATATGTAAATGAATCATAATGTGATTCATGGTTAGAATATATGAAACATAATAGAAATAGTTGGTGAATATTGCATGTGTCTCACATTAGTGAAATGTGAGATGAAAATCCATTACCTTATGTATTGACTTCCTTAATACACGTTAAAACATCTTGTATAATAAATATATGTTTATTATAAATTTATTAATTAAACAAACATATATATATATAACTATATATTATTTAATTTTGACCTTTTACAACAATTTTGTTAACAATTCCATGGTAAAGTCATGTTTCATGAAATAAATTCATTATATTTCATGTATGTTTTTATTTTTTATTATATTAGCTCCTAATAAATTGATCATGGATCTATAATATTCATAATTATAAGAATCATATTAATATTATATATATTAATTATTTAATTATTTATAATAATCTATATAAGATAGTGATGGAAATGCAATACACCATTCATGTACATGGTAGGTCGTACGTACGAATGAACGATGTTTCCATTTTCATGATGGATAGGATGAAATAACAGTTAATAATATATTTCCATTAAAATAATTGATATGTAATATATATCACATATATTCATTAATCCAATTTTATTAACTTCTATGTAAGGTGTGAATGAATCACATCACTTCACGAGGAGATAGTCACTCATACACACGAGAGAAAATATCATATTCTAAAAGAATGGGACGTACAAGGTTATATGTGATATAAAAATTAAATAAGTATAATAATATCATAAATATAATATATAAACATTTTATAAATCATTATATCTATTCATTATAAGTGGTTATTGAAAATAATAGCATTGGTTTGTGAGGTGGTGGTTCGTCATACACTCGAATGCTTATTTCATATACCATTTGACGGAAGTGGAGATAGTTTTATATCATTATCTTATCATAAAAACATATTATTAAAAGTAATATAATGAAGTTATTATATCAACATTATAATATAATAATTGAAATAGGTGGAGGAAGAAATAAGATATAAACGGACATCGGAGAATGTTACCTCTTCATTGGGTAACCTCTTGAGGTTTTCACAAAAAGAATTAAGATGATGAATTTATTATCAAAATATGATTTATAGAATTAGATAAGTGAGGTAAGTATGAAATTTGGTTAGGTAGTGGTTGATAAAAATGTTTTTGGATTTTTATGAGGAGTCGAGAATGGGTGGCATTTTATAAGTGAGGTGAGTCTCACAATTGTAATTTTTGGAATGAAAAAGATGTTCTAACATTTGTAGAAGAAAAAGATATAAAATTTAAAATTATCTATCCTTAAACATATTAAGGTTTCAATATTTACATCCAATGGGTGTTGGAATTTTTTAGGTCATTTTTAACACATATTGTTTTATTTATCCCTTTGTAATCAAATTTTTATCTTAGCCACAGTAAATACACTTTACTATTTATACTATTTATTATAGTCAAAAATTAACATAAACATATTATGTAACATAAATTATACTTCCTAAAAATATTTAATACATTTTATCAAATTAAATTCACTTAATTGGAAAAATATTATTTAAAATTATTCCCATAGATAAGATGAGAAAGTTGTTTTCCAAAAAGAAGTTTAAAAGTTTAAAAAATATATATTGAAATTTAATATATAGATTACTACAATGACCCAAATTTAATTTATAAATATATAATTGAACTTATTTTATATTCAACCTCGTTTTTTTAAAATAAATTAACCTTTTTATTTCTTTAAATTTAAAGGTATTTTTCCAAAAAAAGGTTATATTTCACTATTTATCTCAAAAATAATTTTTTTCAGAATATTCCTAAAATCTCATAAAAATATTTTCATTACCTGATGATCTCAAAAATTATATTTATTTCATCAATTTATTTTTCATAAAGTTTCGAAAATTTATTTTATTATTTTTTAAAATAATAAATTAAAGAGAAATATTTTTAATAAAATGTTATTTTTAAAACATATAAAAACATTACTTAAAATTATGTTTTTAATAAATCTGTTTTATTTATAAAATACCATTATGATAAGTATTTAAATTTTAGATATTATTATTCATTCACCCATGTTTGATTTATTGTTAATAATTTTCTTTGTTAAATAATTATATTAATACTTTTTAATGGTTCATTAAATTTCTGTTCTTATAGTTCATTAAAACTGTTTTTTATGTAACACAAGATATTGAAAACATATAATTTAATCAAAAAATATTTTATAAAATCTCATGGTGTTACATTCTACCTCCCATAAAAATATTTTTTCACTAAAGATCATTTCACTATGTTAAAAATAGATGATAATAGTTTTTCTTCATCATACCATCATGTTCCCATGTAGTTTCTTCAAACTGGTGGTTTCACCATAGAAAATTGACTAGGTGAGTTGCCTTTATTCATATAACTCTTTTCATATTATCTGGAATCTCCACTGGTTTTTCATCATAATAAATGTGTTTCTATAATAGTAATAAATCTATGTTCATTACATGTGAAGGATCAGGTGTGAACTTTCTCAAGAGAGATAGATGGAACACATCATGAAATTGAGAGTGGTTATATGGAAGCAGCAACCAATGGGATACCATCCTAGTAAAATCAATAATTTCAAAGTGATTGATATACATTTGGATTTTTTTCCCTTTCCCCAAATATCATTATCTTCTTCCATGAATTAATTTATAAAAAACATGTCACTAACATCAAATTTTAGATCGCCTTAATGATTATCAACATCAATTTTCAATCGAATTTTTTAAAACCTTTAGTGTTTTTGAATCGATATAAAATTATTTAGAATTTCTTCATCTATTTCATTTCCCAATATATTTATTTCTTAAAATTAATTCATGTATGTTAGATATTTTCACTTATTTATATAGTGGTATTCATATCTTTCCATATGACTACTTGGGGGGAATGTGTTGATCCTAATAAACATGTTAGAGATTTTAAGGAATTTTTAAAAGAGGAATGTGTTAATCCCAAAAAACATTCAAATAAATATAAAAATATAAAAACATATCATATAGGGTTTACATTTTCCTCATGAACTAAGAATTTGTTTGAGGAGAATATGCAGTATTGAAACCTAACTCTGTATCAAGAGCTTGCTGAATAATTCTCAACAACATGGAGGTAAACCACAGATCTCAATTAGACACTATAGAACATGATACTACATACAATTATATCACTTCCTTAATATATATCAAAATAAGTTGATCCAAAGAGAAATATTCTCTAATAGGGATTATTTGTGCTGACTTTGTAAGGAGATCGACTAAAATCCATATAGCATTATTCACTTTAGATGTTTTGGGTAGTCCATTGAAAAATTCCATGGTTATGTGTTCCCATTTCCATTATTGTATGGGTATATATATGTAGCATCCCCATAGGCTTATGTTTCACATCCTTAACATGTTGGCATACCACGATCCGAGATAAAAATACTTCAATAACACTCTCCATGCCATCCCCCTTATATACTATTATAAATTTAATTACATCATCATATATAAAGGATGAATAAATAATTATGATATTTGAGCTTCCTCTAAAAACTCCATAAAATATGGTGTGAACAGAACAAAATCATGGTTCTTAAACATTATCATTCCATCATGATTAAGGATAAACATAGGAATATTTTTAATCTTCTTTTGAAGATCTACATCTCCTATATATGCCTCTTTAGTCTTTAAATAGAAAAATAGGTTAACATTCAATTGAGAAATATAATATTTCTTCTCTTCATACACTATGTCAATATTTCTCCATTTTTAAACCATAAATATTGTATCTTATTAAATATTCATTAGGGATAAGCTAGCATGATCCTTTTGACTCAAAGCATTGGACACTATGTTCTCTTTCCCAGGGTGGTATTGAATTATGCAACCTTCATTTTAATAAAATATTACCATGTTCTCTGGTTCATATTAATCTCGTTTTTTTGTTAATATATACATTAAACTTTTATATCTTAATATATATCACACCTTCTTTTGTAAAGATAATTACTCGATATTATTTATGTAAAAAATAATAAAACTAACTCCAAATCATGTGTTCGGTAATTTTTCTCATGAACCTTAAATTATTTTGAGGCATAATCTATAACCATGTCATTATTCATAAAAATACATCCCAATACCTTCATGTATGTGTCGCTATAGATTAAAAATCCTTGTACAGGAAAATTTAATATAACCATTGGTGAGGTGAATAATTTTCTATTCAGTTTGAGAAAATATTAACAGATTCAACAGTTCAAATAAACATGGATCCCTTCCATGTTGACTTTGTGAGTGGATTATAAAATCATAATAAACTCTCCAAGTACCATTTATAATATCTATTTAAACCAATAAAATTATTGATCTCCAAAAACATGGTTGGTTTGGGCCAACATTCAATAGCCTCTATATTTGATGGGTATATTTTTATACCCTCTCTCGGGATTATATTAATCATAAAATGAATCCTTTTATAGAAAAATTAACATTTTTTAAAAAAATTATATAGTTTCTCTATCCTTAGGTTCTTTAGAACAATTCTCAAGTGATATTACTACTCATGATTTCATTTTTAATAGATAATAATATTGTTTTTAAAGGCTACCACAAACAGAGCACAATAATCTCTAATGAATCCATTAATTATGTCTATAAAGATCGAGAGGGAACTAGTAACACTTGATCGAATCACAATATATTAATAGTGCCTATACATTTTATGGAATACTTTTTTGGGTATATCCTTCTTCTTAGCCATAATTATTAATATCTAGAATGGAATCAAATCAATGAAAAGTATTGATATCCACATAGTTGATCAAATATGTCATAAATACGTGGTAGAACATACAAGTTCTCGATTGTGATCTTCTTTATCTCCCTATAATTAATGAAAATTCACTTCAATAAATCTTTATTTTTTAAAAACATTAAAGGATCACCTCAAGCTAATACATTTGGACAAATGAAACACTTTCCATGATTCTCGTAGAGTTTCTTCTTCAATTCATGTAACTCATCCTGGTCCATTCTATAGGGATTCTTTGAAATTTTCATGGCACCAGGAATGATTTCTATTTAAAACAAAACTATAAAATTCATTGGATGATAGGCAAATTATTCTAGATTGATTTTATAAATTATATAACAATTTTCATATCATCAATTATGAGTTTCTCTAAAAAATCTAAGATAATTATCCCTTTAGAATGGAAATGAAGACTCATACAATGTGTGTGATCTCCATCGGAAGTACATAATTATTTTCACATCGATATAATATTACGGGTTTGTTTGGATTATAAGACATGAATTCCATTCCTCAAAAATTTTATTGGATTTATGTTGATAAATTAAATCCATTTTTAAGATTACATCAAAGTTATATAAAGGAATGTTGAAATGATTTGTTGGAATCACATTCCCACAAACATCACCCATAGAGGAATCATATACTTGATTTGCAATTATGGTTTCATGAAATGTTTTATGTAAAAATTATATATCTAATAATTTGGGTGGATAATTTATACCATTATAAAATTCATTAGATATAATAGATTGGGCAGTTCCAAAGTCAAATAAGACATCAGTAGTCATAGAGTGAATGGTATGTGTACCTTTCATCATATAGTTATAACACCCCTAATCAGAAATAATAATCTCTTGTGATTTCCCCATCTCCCTCATCTAAATATGTTATTGAAAAAGATCTTCATTATTAACCTTTGTATTTGTGAATGGGATAAAATAGTGACCATTCTTATTACATCTGAAACACAAGAGTGTTTGTGGTGAATTTTGTATAGTTTTCTCACTATTTTTATCATTAACAAACTTATTTTAGTCACATTGACAATCAATTTTCAAATGACCTTCCTTCCATCATATATTACCATTACAACCCTCATTAGGATAATTTAATCTATGTTTCCTTCCACCATTTTTTCAGGATGTGAATCTCATCAACTTCTCTCCATGGGTTTTAGATTTTACATTAATCTAATAGTTCATTTCATGTCAAAACCAAGATAATTATGGTTAACTTAAATCTCTATTTCAATATTCATATAAAATTAAATGATTTATTCACAACTATTAAATTAAACTCTATCTAATTACTTTCAAGTTATTTTTTTAATCCACAAATCAATTCATCATCCTTAATTTTATGTTGGATAATAATACTTGAAGTGTACCCACAATCTAAATAAAATTTTTCTCAATGGAACCAAAAAAATTCACCATACATCTGATTTAGCTCAAGGAATTATATCTCAATTTTGGTATGAATGATATGAGGGATTTAATTATTTAAAAATAATACTTTAAATTAATCCCACTCTATGGAGTAAATTTATCAAGTTTCCTTTTATTCATGGTGATAGTCTACCATGGACCTGTTATACTTTAACAACTAGAAATCCCACATAGGAATACAGTTTTAAAACATAGACACCACCCAAAAAATCTTGGGAATATCCAATTTCAATGGTTTTTTAAAACCACGGTGTCAATATAACTTTTAATATGTCTTATCTATTTCCATGGTTCAACCAGTGGTGATCGGTCACCTATAGTCGCATTATAAAATGTAGCAGTAGGTCTCCTATAACAAAGGGTTAACAATGGATATTGGAACCTATATCCGTGTTTTAAATCATGGGTATAAGTTCCCAATATTTTTGTTTTAAATTATCTCTATCTAAAAATACAATCATACATTAACCATGGAAATTTGATCATATTCAACAGTTAATGCCATAGAAGTAGGTCCTCTATAGACAAGGTTTTATCCATGGATGATTCTTGATACAACGACGAGTGAACCATGGTAATTGAAGGATACTGACATAGTAATAAAATTCATCTATATACTTTATATAGAATAAAAATCTAATAATAGAATCTTCTCATGCCTAAATCTACACATGTATAGTAGGAATACATAAATCCACAAACTACATGAGAAAAAAATTATGTTTCCAATTATGAAAATGAAAAACATATCGTAATGGAACCACACTACTTATCTTTTACTTAATCAACCCACCAGTATGTTACAATAACATCTTCATTTATTCCTTGGGTTATTACCATCCTCACTAGGTAATTGTCAGAGAAAAAGTGGGCCTTTAACCCTCTTTGATCCATCTGCAAATCAATTTCATGAAACATGAACTCTACCAAATCACCACCATTCTATGTCTGGTTTCATATAGATATTATCAACCATTCTTGGAAACCCAATCCATGCATGATTTCAAAATTCAGACACTGAAATAGAAATCCCTCTTCCATGTTTAATAATTAGCTTCTTGTAAATCGAATTCCCCCTGATGATGGTAGTTTCATTTGACTAAATAAAATCTATTTTATTCTAGTATTGGGGGTGCCTATTTAAAACAA